>OX387605.1:11248980-13691387 GCA_947568835.1 Protonemura montana
CTAGCACTAACTTCGGTTCTAATCCTAATAATGACGTATTACTGTGGTATTACCATAGCTTGTTGAATGCCGACTGGTGCAGGTACTACCGAAAACATTACCTCCAGATGGCAATGACCCGACTCTTTTAAAATCGTAGTTGAGAGGCTTTTGCGAGGAGTTGGATTGAAATATAGAAATATACCGATGCAACTCGTAATCGCAAAATAACATTGACTGGATTCAAGCCAATCGTGTTCAAGTTTCTCTTGCAAGCTTCCGGGACTGCCAAATCGGTGACCACGTGCACGTGTCTTTCACCTACATCGCGAAACTTGTGAAGAATAACGTCGAAAAAAAGACATCATGGGAATGAGATTTTTAGTGCTTCTGGGTATAACAGTCTTATCTGCTCAAAATGCCGGCGTTTGACACAATCGGAGATGAACTTTCTCAGTGTATGGTAAAGTGTGCGCAGATTTACAAGCGAAAAGAGAAAATATCAAGTTGCTCGTTAAAATTCTTACTAACTAATTGTGTGGCTGACGATTCGGGAATTTGCATTCAATTTTTTTAAACCGAGTTGTGCTGTACACGCTCACAAATTAGTAGAGTAATTTTTTTTTCATTCACGCATTTATCACACCAAATATTTTTAGTCAGTTATGCATGGTTTTGCTTCCTGTTGAAGCCATATCACCGTTTTAGCTGTTAAATTAGTAACCACGTTGAAGAGGGACTGTTATCTTGTGTCCAACCTCCTCACATAGCAATTATAATTTGGAGCGGATGGGATGGTTCACCATTCAATTTTGTTCAAACTCTTTAGTTCTGCACACCTGTACTCTGCATACAAACCCAGACATCCTCTTAACTGTTGAGCATAAGATCCGTTGTTGCATGGAGGACAAATAAGGAACAAGAAATGAGCATACAGAGATGTTACTACCATTTTCTGAGTAATGTTTAAAAATATCTTTTCAACTTTTTTTTTACGAGTCAAATGCCAATGATAGTCAAATAAGTGATCAGAAGAGTTCATCATTCATCGTTCATAATCGTTATCGATAATTCATCGTTTATCGTTTTCAGCATTTTGCGACTATTCATTGTTCAAAAATCTCATATTTGGCACTATATGGTTTTGAAGATAAGGCGCATCATTTTGGCAGTTTTTTAACATTCTATGTTGAAAAATGGTGACGCTATCATCTGAAGTTTTATTTTGGTTTGTGGCAAATTTTGATTTTGATAATTTTTTTGACCAGCTTCAGACGAGAAACTTTCGGGAAACTTTTAAGGGCAGATTCTTTAAGTCCTGAACATACCTGGAAAATTTTTGCATTTTCAATATGCGAAACAAATTTAAAAAATTGATCCGTTTTTCCTCGTCTAGTATATGCTCAGATTGCAGCCTGGTCCAACAATTAAATTTTGAAGCAATTGCATCATTGAAATAAAATACTGTTTTCTGTGGACGAACAATATTTGGGATACTGATAATAATAACTTGTCAGTGTATTTTAATGTGTTTTGTTGATTGTCTTTAAAATCATACATATATGACATACATTCATGTCAGTTCTGCATAAGAACTATTTTTAGACCAGCTGTTGATGAATTTCCCGATAACATCCTAGTCGAGCATTATCAACTTCAAAATGGTTGATTTGCTTACTCGACGATATAACAAGCTGACAATTTGACCAAATCTTCCCAATAGTGAAACGGACGTGTGGTAAAAAAGGAGACAAAAATATATCATCAAAACAACCTCAAAAAAATTGGGGAACCCAAATTTTTACAAAAAAAAATTAAAAAATGCAGAGCTACGTCATTCACTTAGTTAAAAAGTTACACGGTCCTTTCTTCCATAGATAAGCTTGGTTTACTCAGTTTTACCTAGAGCACAATCAAAACATGTAATTATGCAGTGTATGCATAATGTATGCAGTGTATGCAGTGTATTATATCCAGTCAAAAATGGACAAATTTTAGTAGAAAAGTATTAAAAAGCTAACGACACGTTACTTCATTTAAGTGTACTGGCTAAGTTAATGTTACGAAGACATGAAATTTTAGTATCATGTGAAAGCTTGAAGCATTGGCTACAAAATGGTAGATTCAGAACTTTGAAACAACGAACTTCCCTGCTGATTTTTTTTATTCAGCTTGTTATACCGCCGGGTAAGCAAATATTTGACGAGATTTAAGTTATATCAGAAAACATCTCTCAAAGCAGTGTTCAGTTCTCATCGTACGGCTGATGTAAGCTCGGTATCCCACGAGATATGATGCAAATTTATTCAGTATGAAGTTTTAAAAGTGTGGGGGGGGGGGGGTCTTAGATTCTACCAAAGATTCTACTGTGGAATGATGGCAGACAATTATAATGTTGTTTACCGTTTGACGTAGGTGGCAAAACGGAGATCGACAGCGATTGGAGAAGGTCACCTGATTGATTTCATTGTAAATTGTCGAGTGCCCACGTTATCGTCGAGACTTGAATAAAAATAATTAAATGCACTTTATTATTATATTGCCGGTGGGATTTACGTTGTTAGTTTGAGTAATGAAACTGTAAAATTAAATAATCGGAATAAATTAGCGCGCTGTTTGATCATTTCTCAATGTCGACAGGCACAGGCGAATTTGAAAATAGTCTGTACCTGTAACACCAATGAAACATTTTACTTTGATCCCAATTCACAAGGTTGACTTGATTCATGTCTCATGGTCATTTAGCAGCGTCTTTGTGTTTTTTCCCTACTTTTGATGGAAAACAGTCCAACTTCTTTCTAGTTCACCATAGCATATTGTGCACTGGTTTTGATATTTTTGTCAGTAAGATCTGTAGTTTTTTAGAACTCAGAGTTAAGAATATAAATGATCCTAACACGAATAAGAATACCAGATTTTCGGATATCACAGATTCAAATGACTAATGTCACTTTCCAGTTTGTTTCGAGTTTCAAAACTCGCAGTAAAGCTTTGAAAAACTTGCGGCTGGAAAATCGATAGCCAAATCTGATGCGCTTCTAAATTCTTGGCCCAACCTTTCGACGTTCCAAGAAACTTACATACGTAAGCGTTAGCGTGTCTAAACCAGAATCTTTAAGCCAGAATGCATACCTATTACCTACACAGACTATACATTAAATGTCCAATTACATGATTACGCACTCAACTTCCGACTAAATCAGATTCACATCAAATAGCACACTATAAATTGTTGAATGCGGAGATGAAATCTAGAACTCTAAATGAAATCATAAGAACATAATGGAATGGAAAGCAGCGCGATATATGTAATTAGACATGTAAAGTTGTAGACTAAAGGTGAGAGTGTGTGGTTGCTCAATTCATTTGAAGAAGGAGGAGGAGGTGACTCATTCACACCACGCTACGCTTATTATCAATAACAATATTATTGTGGTCATAATTTTATTCAAATGCAACAGCCTCGTGGCACGGAAGTGGGTGCGTCCTGTTCAATCTTGCTGCTGCCATTGGGAGTCACTCGCATTGACTATCGTGCTCAGCACTACCTCACGTGACTGGAGAAGTTCATAGTATTTAGATGACGTGTCGCTGTCTTGCTCAGACCGACTCGGTCCAAAGATGGAATTACTTATTGCTCACACACTTGAAAATAACAAAACCCGACGACACAGATCCCTTTAAATTAAAAACATCCATGCAAAGCAATGCAAAGCGTTGCAGATAGACTTTTCCCAGTATGGTATCTTACACATTATTTATAAATATGAGCAGCTTGTATAGTTTCTCCCACGACAACGTGTTCGGCATGCAGAAGTTGTTCTTCCTATCGGCATCAAAATGCGTGCATATTTTTCTTGATATGCCGATACCCATGAAATTCCTCACAGTAACCAATTAAATGCAGGTATATGGACACTTCCTTCGGTTTAGATGCGTTGTCGGCTAGCGGTTAGCAAACCAGACTGCTGCCAATTCATTACATGGCAAGTAAAGGAAAATCTATCGAGGCCGGCTGGCTAGCTGGCTGGCCGGCTGCAGTCGCCGCCGCAGGTTTCGTCATGACGTGCGGATCTTTATTCTTTTTGCGCGTGAAAATGAAATGTATTCCACGTGTTTCGCTCGCTCTGAGAGATCTGACCGTGACTGTTCCGAGCCGAAGAACGCAGGAGCGTTCACCCAACAACCTTGGACGCCGTCAAAATATCTCGCAATTATCATCGTTGCGTTGCACAAGTGATGATGGTGATGGAGTTTGCTTCGAATGTTTAGTCATAATTCGTGGATGTGCAGAAACAAATTGAATTGGGGTGTACATCACGTAGTGCTCGTGAAATCCCAATTGAATCCAATCTCTAACGTTATAAATAGATGCTCGCACACGAAAGCAAAGGTCATTGAGACCTGAGAGATGAGGGAATAGTAAAAAGCTGCACACTTCCCATGTAACCCACGTTTGATTTGAGTTAGCAAAAGGAAATTGCTGCCACTTGTTATTTTTGCACTTCGATCGTAATTCCAACCATTAACAAGAAGCTAAATTTCCTGGTCTGCTTGGCTCGTTTTCCGTGTTAATTTGTCTGAGAAAAAACAAAAAAAAATAAGAGGCCACTGGCAGTACAAGAGAATATATGGCATCCAACTAAAACATGGATTTGACCGAAAAAACAATCTTTGCTTATACTTATATTGCTCATAGAGATTCAAGAAAAAGCTCACAAGCATTCTTCAACATGTTTGGCAGATCAATCCAGTATATTTCTTGGCAAGCACCCTACACATGTAACCTTTTTGAGACACTCTGCTCTTGGGACGGCACAGAAGACGCTAAAGGGGCGGAAGTCGCGATGATATTTTACGATACTGGAATCTGGAGGACAAGTGCAACCCAACCAGACAGTCGGATTACACAACAAGCACAAACATTTCGTCATCCTTTGCTCTTCAAAACCATTTCTACTCTTCACTCTCATTCTCGGCTCACCCTTTTCCCGGGAGAACCAAAATCAATAACGATAAAATGCCTCCTATTTGTACCTATTAGATCAGGTCCCGGTGTCAGGTTGAAACGTCGTTTCTTAATTTCTATCTCTCGAAGGTTACAAGCCATAATATGCGCATTCTTCTACTTTTGAACATCGGTTTCTTGCAGCGATTTCATAAACTCTTCGTCATCCCGGTCCTGCCGCTGTTACGCAATCAGATACCAGTTTGCACGCATATTCGCGTTGTGCGTATTAGGCGGAGCCAGAAGGGCGGGGACAGATTGCACGCACTACGCACATAATACACGTGTCGCCAAGAGGGTCCCAATACGCAATATTGGAAATTCGAGCAAAGGTGGTCAAATTAGACAACTCATCCTTGAGATTAGCATGTTTGTTTGTTTTTGGCTGCTAATAATATCTGGTCGAGTGGAGATGCCGATTCAGCAGCGATTCTGAAAATTCAAATATCTTGTTTTATTTTTATTTCTGTTCACGGTCACACATTTTCGCCACGTGGCAGCTGAGCAGTGAGCAGAGTGAGCAGAGCCCAAAGTTTAGTGTCGTGACCTTGTCCTCAGCACCAGGGTGATTTGCAAGTCTTAAGTTACCAAGTTGCCGTGCCAAAGTGGACATTTCCTCCGATTATAAATGCTCCTGCATTGACCACCGTTTCTAACAATAGTTTACTTTATATAGCCACTGGCGAATCATAGACAGCTTGGAAGTATGGCTCTTATTACGACGAGTAGTCGCTAAAGTGCAATTCGCACAAGTTATTTTTATCGTTTCTCTCTTTCAGCAGCTTCACATGCTCATTGGCAAATGATGAATGCTGTCATTCATTCTGTGCATTTAAAAAGCGGGTTCCCCTATGGCAACACGAGAGGTTACGAGCTGATTTTCTTTACATACAAGCCACCGCACAGTTTTATTCCTGAGCACAAATTATAAATAAAATTGAGCAGCGAATTGAGTCTTGGATTTTGGACCAAATCTCAATTTGTTTTTGTGTTCGTGTGCCAACGACTGAATGCCCTTAGCATTCGGAGTGAAGGACGGTTCACTAACTTTCAGTTCATTGCTTTTAATTGTACACTCGGGTTCTCTTACAAGCAGGTTCTTCAATGATTTGACATGACTGTATCTCGGCGAATTTGAGCCAACCTTGCGAATAAATCCATTCGTACGTAGGTCATCAACGCATGGCACCGATTGTTCGTTGAAAGCAGACAGCGGATATGAATTTCTACAATATTATAATTTTCAAAAAATATATCTTCTGCAATTTCCGATTTGTAGTCTAACTTAAACTCGACCACAAAACTCCGAGCACTAAATATTGTCCGACGACGGTTAGACAAATTATATTCCTGGAGAGTGAGAAATCGCGGCAAACGAAGCGAGGGACTCATCCGGCTCTCTCCTCTTGCCATTGTAGAAAATGTTGTTTGCAACAAATGTGTTTGATTTAACGATATTTTTGTATTAACTACTTTTCCTTTTATTGTTTCAGATCGCCCCTAAATTGCTCCAACAGAAAGTGGGAACTCTGCTCACGCTGGTAAATATGATGCAAAATGTCACGCTTTTTTAAATATTTGCTGTTTGGCAATAAAGGCGAACGTCAAACACTGGCTATCAACATTACACTGTCCTTCCTAAATATCGAATGTATTGAAATATTGAAGTGCTTGGACTGCAGACAGCTGTTTGTAATGTTTACATTCATGCATGTAAGAGTATCTAAACTAACTATATCTTATCTTTGTTTGCCGATTCGCTAATGCATTGATAGCTGATCCCTAACCGTAGGTAAAGTCAACGTGGTGCTAAAGCAATGACGTACTTTCACCTGCTTCGCTAGCTCATGTGACTTCCAACAAACCAACCAACAGAAATATGAATTATTTAGACGATGAGTATCATCACAACATGCGTATCATGTGTCACGCGTTTTATTTTTGTTGCCGTCATGAAGGTTTCTCACGCAAGACAACAATACCATCGACAATACCTAAGTTTTACAGAGCATCAAGGTGAGGAGGCGAAGACAGACAGGAGGTTGACCTACCAAGATGGCGAGGACACGTTTTCTCAGTCTGTCTCATTCTACCTCGCCTTCTAAGCTAATCTGTCTCTCTCCTCTCGTTACATTCCTCTGTTTCTTATCGAGGAGAAGCTTACAACCATTCATGGTCTGGCTGGCCTACTCCCACCATCCTTCTTTGTTTGGGTCGGATTTTCACCGTGTTCTCTCGGTCTTCTCCTCTCTTTCGTAGTACTCTCGTAGACTGGTCGTCATAACAGAGAACATGGCGCTGCATGGGCGAAACGCCGCTGGAAGCGAGCAATCGGACCTCCCATTCATTCCATTGTTCTGGCATTGAGGGTAATTGGAAAATATGAACGAACGGGAGTCTTAGCTCGCGAGATCATTTTGCACTTGCCCTTAGGCTAAGACAAATTTTAGAATTTTGTTTTGGTCTGAGAACAAAGGCGGCTAGCCTGCTTTCGGTATTTTGGAAGGTTGTTTTTCAACAGAAACTATAGACAAGGGTTTTGTTACAAAGTTCTGATACCTTAGAGAAAATAATACGGGTTATTTTCTCTAAGCTGATACCTATTGAATTGTTATTCTATTATTTGACATAGCTAGGTGCCTTGTACTCTTTCTTGGTATGTGAGGTTTTCCTTCTAAACCTTTGTTGTGAATGTTCTCCTGTCCAAACAGGATTTCGTTTTCATAACAAAATAAGGTAAATACTAAGAAATTTGTAGCAAAACATATGGGGCTCTCCCATAATCATTTTTTTGTCGTTTCAAAGTGGGCATATGTATTTCACAGGAAACGCTTTCGTTCGCAAGGTTTTAGTTTCGGAAGTTCCTTATCCTTTGAACTGCGATGACGAGGAGATTGTCTTATCAAAGTGTCATTATCGTCATTCACTTGTATGCTGATATCAATAAAAATGTAAATAATATGAATGCGCAAATAGTAATGATAGATTAAACGTAGCTATTTTAAAATACCGTTTATCTATCAGAAAGTTACCAATATTTTGCAATAAGAAACTCGCAATGCAGCGTGGTGAATTTCGAGACAGATAATTTAGCATTTTTGAAGATGAACGCGATCCGACATCATCTCATGTCGCAGCATTCCTCTTTCCTAGAGAAACTTGTGCTTTGTTGTGTGTCAACGCCACATTTCTTTAGAATTGGAAGACAAAAAATAGTTTCAGCAGATGTGGATTGCAGGCAATGTTTTGTAGTGCAGACAAAGGCTTTGGACAGCAGTTGCGAAGACAGGTTTATATAATAATAATAATATGGTTCGATCGTTACCATGCCTGCTTGCATATGCCCTTGACTGCAGTAGTCTTCCAAAGTTCTAAAAGCTGGAGCCGAATATTAATATTCACATCAATAACATTCTGTCTGGGCTCTAACTCATTTCGGCGAAATTCGAGTTTATTTTGATGTAACACCTGGCCCCTGTCACAGACTGATGTGAAATCTTTTTTAGCTCATAGTCACCGCGCAGTCTTGTCGACACATTTTTTTGCAATATGAGTGCTGAAACCAATGCCAATTGCCCAAAACTTTTGACCCCTGAAAAACATGAGCGTTGCAGATCTAATAGGTATCTGATTATCTGTTTTCTTTTTAGAGTGGAATCAATACCGACAGCGATCTTTCAACACTGGAAGCAGTGTTTGATGGCATCGAAGAGTAAGTTAAGTCGATTTGGACGTTGATTTCGTAATGCAATTTGTATCGCATTTTTGCACAGCAACATTATTCGCCGTTTTTTTTTTGTTTGCCACAGATTTTGCGTCAACAACAAGCTGCTGCATGCTGAAATTTCGGAATGGTAAGTTTACGATAGGCTGCCCGCGCTACACGTTTTGTCAACAACGTAATGCGGGTTGCATAAAGCAACTCTCAATCGGCCTTCCGGATTTCCATTCCCTTGACTCTCCTGTCATACATCAGCTGTTTACTACATGTTTGCAGGTTAGGTTACCTCGTGTGCACAATGGCCGGTTTCCAAGTTGTTCACACATCTCACAAAATGTTGTAAGATTAAGAAGTGATATAAACAATTGGTGGGCTCATGGATTTTGAGAGCAGCTATTTTTATAAGTAATTTGTTTTGTACAACGTATTGCTGAGTATGTCAGGGCGAGCTGCTAGTCATTTGATTGCTCGAGGTTGCAGAATGCTTCCTGAGAATCCACTATCAGTATTTTTGCGATACAGTGGGTACGCATTGCGAATGCAGGTAATGCCAAAGACTTCCAAGGCAGGAAATCTCGGACAAACATCTGTAATCTTGCAAGATGGATTGGATATGCAAGAACTCCCTGCAATTGTGCGTAACACGAGAGACGTCGGAATGGTTTCGCTGTGTAACGTGACGTCGATAGACAGCCACGAGTTTGACTTTCCCAAGGCAGACCAAACAGAAGATCAAGAAAGCCAAGCTGTGTTTGAAGAAATTATTGTGGGCATAAGTCGATGTGGTACGCTGAGAGATATATTTTGCCTACTTGTTACCATTCCGGAAGAAGAGAAGACACCTAAAGTAGCTTTACATGCTCTTAAAAGAATTATTGCACTGGATGACAGTGAAATTATCAAATGTCCTGTTGCAAGGGGGGATGAAGTACGATTCTCGAGGACAGCAACGTTAAACGAGCTCATTGACACAATTTGTGATAGTGTCGACCCTATTCTGGTCATTGATGCCTTGAGGGCTGTAAGCAAAGAATTAAAACAAGAAAAAGTATGCCAGTATAGAGATAGACTTTGTGACGAGGCTTTAATAAGAGTCACAGATGGGAAGTTCAATATCATGGAGGTTTGCGAAATAGTCAAGTTGTTCTCTTCATTCAAGAGTGTAAGAAAAATAGCTGCAGACATTGATAAACTTTGGGTAGGGCTGGTTGAGAAAGAAGACGAGATCACTGAAGACAATATCGATGAGTTGTTTCAAATACTACCGATGCTGAATACAAGTCAGAAGATGCTGCTGAATATCCTTGAAAAGAAAATAGTAAATGGGTGGTGGCGACTAACTGGACCTTCGATCTCAAGTGCCCTTACTATCTTATTTGAAGTGAAAATGTCATCTCAAAAAATTTTTGCTAATTTTTCTCGGTGGATGAGTACAAATGTGCATACATTATCGGAAGACGATATCCTTGGCATTGTAAGAGGATTTTGCGTGATGGAGTACTCAGATCAGGGAATTGAGTTAGCGCTGGAGCGTTACGTTAAAGTAAAGGGTGTGCGAATAAAGAATCCCGACGTCTTGGCAGCTATCATGGACTTTTGTGCTCAATTTCGTTTTCGTTCGCATCACATCCTTCAGGCTTCAGGAGAATATTTTATCATTCATGGGAATTCACTCTCTTCCAACAATTTTAAATCGTTCTTTATCCCTTTTGGCCTACTCGATTACCCACCGCCAAATGGAATAAAATTCTGGAAGATACTTGAAACAGTACTCAGCACTAAATTCATTCAGTTTCGTGCAGAAGATGCCCTCGACCTGATGCTGACCTGTGTTTATCTTGAAAGACATCCTGTCAATTTCATACGAAAGGTCTTCAATCCCTACTTCCTTGACAGACTTCAATCAACCTACGATCAGAATGCTCTGCAACTCTTGAGAACAAAGCTGAAACTATTCGACACTGCAATGACTCTTGAATGTCCAATATATAAAGGACCTCTCTTGCCAAAGGATCATTCTGCAAAGAGTTTATGGCAGGACGGGCGTATCAAGCGAATGGTTAACTCCATTCTAGAACCACTGGCAAGAATCGTAGGTGGTCAAGAAAATATCTCTACTTCTGTCGTTCTATCACAGTTGCCTACGATGGGTGTTTATGTCATCGACATCCTTTTGCATCCTCACAACATGGGAATTTCGATGATGCAGTTCAACTTGAAGAGAGATCCAAATGTCTACATTGCTCTGCTGATACATATACCAGAACATTATTGCTCTGACGGAAAATATTTAATGGGGCCTCAAGTGATGCGTAGACGTCATTTTAGAAGACTCGGACTTAAAGTGGCAGAATTGGATTATTCACAGTTGGCCAAACTGAAAGTTCATTTACCGGCGCTTGAATCATATTTATCACGACAAATAAGAATAGCAGAAAAAGCAATAACATAGTACAATAAAAAAAACTATCAATGTTGATGAGATAGTTATGATTTATTTCTGTACTTACCTACTAGCATTTTGCAGTAAAGATATCTTATTCTGCTCCAATTTATCCTTTATCCTGTTCCTGTGAGCCTAGCGTGTTCGTTGTGGGTTTGCTCTTGGTTTTGGAAAGATAGTACTTGGTTTTTTAGTGTTTTTAGAGTATTATGTGTTATTTTTTTCACATTCTTATCACACACAACCTTCCATTTTTGACTAAAGCTGTTGAACTTCAAGGTGCTTTCAGTACAAAATGCTCCATAAAATTTAAACTTATTCTCTAGTACCTTTATCCCAGTTAGTGCTTTTCAATGATTCCTCAAGGAATTCACAATGTATTGAGAGCACATTTTGAGTACACTGAGAGTCCTCCGCATATATATCAAATTCAAAAGTTATCTTATTTAGTGAAACATTTATTAAACTAAAGGTGCTTTCCTTGCAGCCGAGTGTTCAAGTCGCTAAAGGAGCAAGAGGTGATGCGTTACGTGAACAAGATCTCATCGGATGCACATATAGAGGTGATGCGTAAGACGCGCATTGGTATGATGGAGTACCAGTGCGAGGCACTGTTCCTCCAGTACGTATACTATGTTGGCGGTTGCCGGCATGTATCGTACACTTGCATCTGCGGCAGTGGAGACGATGGCTCCATACTGCACTATGGGCATGCTGGCACGCCCAACGACAAGATGATCAACGATGGTGACATGTGGTTAGTTAAATATATTGTTGAAGCATTCTGCATTTGTAGCATGTGTGTATTTTGTTAGTTGTGAATTGTCTGGCAAAATTCAGGGTTAGGTTTTCATGAATGTTTTGTACAATACTAGTGCTTCTACATGGTGTTACTATGGAATATACAATACTTTTCCCCGGGGTTCGGAGCTTGTTATAAAGTTTAGAGCACAAAAAATGTGGAATGTGCCACTCCGATTTAAGTTATAAAATATTATTTAACTTTAATTGAATTGGCAAACATCAACTCCAATATAACAAACAAGGCTCGTCCTATGATTGATGTTGGTTTGACCCAGAGAGCCAAAAATCTTGCATACCGCTCTACCGATTAGATGGCTTGACCTTATTTGCTAGTTTGCAGGCTGAACATTTCTCAGACTATCAACAAGCCTCTTCATGACAGCCACTAAATATTCCAGTCACCAAAACATATCTCTATCTTTTCCAGCTTGTATGACATGGGTGCCAACTACTTCGGCTACACGTCAGACATCACATGCTCATTTCCAGCCAACGGCAAGTTTACTGACGACCAGAAAATCGTGTACAACGCCGTGCTGAAAGCATCGCGAGCGGTCATGGGTGCTGCCAAACCGGGTAAAATTACAAGTTAAATCTGTGATCTGAATCATGTGAGGCATAGTTGATTTATATTAATCCATTGAAGGTTTGCAACAAGGATGCTCTACAGTTTTTATCATAAAAATTACTTGTTGAGTTTATTGCAGTAAAAGTTGTTTTTAAGTCCATTGCCTTAAATGCACATTTATACGCTTTTACAGTTTTTAAACTAGAAATATGACTCGCTTGTCTAGCCTAGGCTTGACATTCCGTTCTGGCGTTTTGGGAGCATCCGTGGTAGACAAAAATTTGACATTATCTCTATGATCCATGCCTCTCACAATTTATTAAACATCTTGTCTATAAGAGCAAATTAAGCCACAAGTTACTCACGGCACAGAGCATGCCAAGTCAACTCCAGTCCTTGGTACTCAGAAAAGAAGACTTCAATTGTAGAAGATGCATAATAATCCCCGAAAACTCTCTCGACGATAGGTGTGTCGTGGGTGGCAATGCATCAGCTGGCAAACCGTGTCATGCTAGAGGAACTCTGCGTGCAAGGTCTCCTCGTAGGCGCCGTCGACGACATGCTCAAGGCAGGGCTGGGTGCCGTGTTTCAACCACACGGACTTGGTCACCTTATGGGCCTAGACGTACATGATGTTGGGGGTTACCAAGCCGACTCCCCACCGCGGCCGACTGAGCCAGGCATCAGCAAGCTAAGGACCGCTCGCGATCTTGAGGAGGGCATGGTGATCACTGTCGAGCCCGGGTGCTACTTTATCAATCCGGTGCGTTGAATTTGTGATCATGTGCTTGTCACCCACATTCGGTTTCATGACATTTGTTTGGAAGTTTTGCACTCTGCAAACCAATTACCATGCATTTGGGAAAGTTCACTTGATAATGGAAAATTGGAAATATTTGCCTTTTAATTCTAGTTGCCTTCCAGTGCCTTTCCCAATATTTTTTTTTGTGTACTTACCTCTCTTCTTGGATTTGGGCGTTTGCAGCTCCTTGATGCGGCTCTGGCCGACCCCGAGCAATCCAAGTTTATAGTTGCCGACGTGATTGAGCGTTTCCGAGGGTTTGGAGGCGTGCGAATCGAGGATGACGTTCTTATCACCAAAAATGGCATCGAAAATCTCACCCAAGTGCCTCGCACGTAAGGCCGTGGGCTAAGTGCCAAAGAGCTTCGTTGTATTGATGCGCTGCTTCGTCTTAGAACAGAGAAGAACTTTACGAGGCTCCTTGCTACTTACCTTCTAGATCTCTACTGAAATCAGTTATAATTATTGAATTTTTACCATTGGGCTTATAGTTTATAGTCAGAGACACAACGCTAATGTTAAGCATTTCAATATGTGGTAAATATAGCTAATTGTGTGTCAATCATAGTGTAAAGTACAGAACACTCAAACATCGACGTTTCGAACGCACATTGCGATCTTTAGGATTACGTCCTGGACCATGGCTCTTGTGGCTGTCCTTTTTAACAAACCTCTATAATGAAATAATTACGACTCAAAATATAAATGCATTTACGTCAATCGTTGAGGTTAGCATAAATAAAAGTAAATTGAGCGTAAACCGGACTCAAAAGTGAGTAATCCTCTAGAATTACGAAAGGAAATTTCTTAACATTCAAAATGATGGTGCTTCCACCTCTGGGCGGCATACATTTTTTTGTGGTACAGTAATCAGTTGAAAATTTCTGCGGAGACAGTTAAACATTAGCGCCAAGACTCTGGCAAAACCTCCAAGTAATTTTGCACCATATTCAGTAGGGATTTAAGTCTTAAAATGGAAAAGAGGTTGACAAATTAAACGAGAGATGTTGCAAGATGCTAGTCAAAAGTGTATATTTGCTTACAAAATGGAATAGTGCTGCAAGAACAGCGTAACACATTCTCTGGGAATTTCCATCGATATTAGTTCATGCCTTAGCTTTTAGAATTGCTTCTATGCAAATTGAGTAACTGAGTAGCCAGTGTTCCACAAGGAATTGACTACCAAATGATAGTTTATTGGGGTCTTCAATGTTTCTTAAACTTATCTGTCTGCCTTTTGCTGCATCTAATTAAATGTATCTTTTTGCAGGGTGGAAGACATCGAACTGATTATGCGTGATAACAAAGTTTATTCCGAAGCGCCTCCACATTCATGCCAACTTGACTTCAAGTACAAGTTTTCGGTATAAAATAATGGCCTTCTGAAGTTGAAATGATTAATTGAAATGGAAGTGTTTCCTAAAATGTAATAGTCATCTCTGTGGCTAAAGAAAAACATTAAAAAAAAAAAAACTTTATTAAAATGTAGAAACTTTTGGCACAAAAATAATCTACAACAGAATTATATGAACCAATAACGTGCTAAGAGATGGGTGGGATTTTCATTGAGAAAAAGGTGTATCGAAATGCTTGCTTTGCTTTTCTATTTTTCTATTAAGGCTGCTAATACTGTCAGTATTATGGAACAATAAATCATTATTTTATGCTGTTAACCCGGAATTTATTTTAATAAAAAATGTACTATTTTCACTATAGTTCCATTATAACTACTTCAACAGAGACGAGGAAAAAGTAAGATTTTTTGTGTGTCCAAAAATATGTGTAGAATTTCTAGGATCGTTGATGCATTGATACTTTCAGTGATGTATTCGTAAAATTTTTAGTGGGGGTACGCAAAAATGACCTAATATTTGTGTCGGTTGGGCGGGGGAGGGGGGGGGGGGGGGGGGAGGAGGAGACCCAAGGTGAATGCACCGAAAGAGTGGGAAATAGGGGGCTTTGGGCGCAGCTCTAAGTGCATTTTTATTCTAAGGTTTTTTTGGAGTCAGTCTACGAGTTTACGATGAAATTGGGCTTGGAATGACCCAAACCAAATTTTGGTTTTTTAAGAGGAGCAAGGCCCCAAAGGGAACGCAAATCCACTTGCTTCCTCTTCTGCATCTTGAATTGAACCAACTCGTCCAGTGCGGCTCGTATGTTGCAATTAGGTTATTGTTTGTATTTTTGTCTTTCCTGCGAATTCTTGTTATTTGAAGTGGGCTTGCTTCTGAGAGCTTGCACCACCGTGCGACGCCGCGAAAGCGGCTACCGACTTCCCTACGTGATAATAGTAATACGGTTCTAACTAACCCCTTTGTTGTGAGTCGCGACGCCGACATAATTCCAGTCTACCTACTCTTAGTACGTTCGCATACAGTGTCATTCTTGCTAGGTCTATTTTTAAGTAAGTGAATTATTAGGAATGAAACCCTTAACTGGAATATTTTCGTCTTGAAAATAAAGAGGTGCACGATATTTCGAATAATCATAATTTAATACTGGGTTCCCGTGCGTTCACCTGCGTTCCCTCAAAAATGCAAAGTGGGGGTACGGCCAAAAATAAAATTAATAGTGGGTGGACTGCGTACACCCACGTGTATTGACCAATACATCACTGGATACTTTGTTATGTTGGACTAGTTGTCAGGCCAGTGGCAGAACTAGGCACCAGTAGGGCCCATAACTGAGAGTGGTATCAGGTTCAGTTGCCAGATTTAGGGCCCTATTGAGGTTTGTTAAACATAACATCATTTGATGAGGGAAAAAGTTCTCGAATTCACTGCGGTGTCATTAGAATTGAAGAAAATATTTAGAAATACTGTCATCCATTATTATTTATTCCTTGCATTAGTGCTCGTCATTGAGTTTCAATGGCCGAAGAGAAGTGAGTGGACTAGAAGAGCTCAATACCATTAAACTTGAACGCGGTGAACCCAGGCTTTCATCACTGGTTAGGCTCTTTCTTCAATGCATCCTGCTTTTATTGAAGGTTTTTTCCTGGCCTTGGTTACGAAATTCTGGACAGTGTCAGACCTTGTGATTTTTTTCTCAAAATGTGACTTTTCCCCCAAATAATATTTAGATTGTTTAACAAGAGTCATTGTGTAAACGTGCAGAATATTCACCACGTGTGGTTAAAAAAACGATAACATAGTGAGTGACCTTGGCAACTACGTTAAAAACATCATAACACAATAATTAATATAAAACACATCTTGTTCACATGGCATAAAAAGGGATTTATCTTTCCAATTGAACTTTCCTTCACGCTTCTCGCGTGACATAACGATGTTTACAAACACTAACAAACCGGTTCACAAATTTGAATAAGTCACCAACCGAAGGTTACGCAGCCAAGGCTCTCTTTTCCACTCATAGATGCCACTAGTCGTTTCGGCAACATCAGGTCGATAATCGGCTGTTACTTGGTACCGACGTCCCGCCAATGGCGCTGGCGACGTCGTTGTCTGCGGCGGCGGGCGGCGCTGCTACCCGTTCAAACGACGACCGCCGAAGCAAGCTGCGTGCGACACTATTCGATCCACATCCCGCTGGTCCAGTACCATAGGGCGTGTGCCGTACATTTGAGATCGCATCATGTTCGCCCGCATTCGCTGTGAACTGTCATTGTGATCGTTGTTATTCGTCATTTCTGTTAATGTCAGTGATTGTCAGGAATGGATACATAAACGGGAACGGCCGGTGAATAAACGGTGATTTTTGTGAGGTCCGTAAGCAGAACATAGCGAGATTTTTCACGAAAAGAAATTGATTTTCGGCCGGGTAGGATAGAGGTGCGTGATGGTGACTTGATTTAACGCGCTCACCATTTGTTCCTGTGTTCTACGTTGTTGTAAAAGACTCGCATTTGTTATAATAATGGGATCGCGTTTTGTTCCGAAGCAAAACATGTTTTCTCTCTTTTGTACTTAGAGTGCTCCAATTAGAACGACAAGAACTTAATGAATGACGGTCGCAACCAGGCATATATAACTCGTTGAAGGATATCTGGCGATTCAAAGTGACATGCTTTATAGTTTTATGAACATAATAAGTGAAGCGACAAAAATCGATTGTTATGCTTTACTATCTGGAAAATGTGACTCGATTCGAGATAACGTCGGAGGAACAAATGCACGTATCGCTGTTGTCAGAAAAATGGGATGTTCTTGGACTTTCGCACAGTGACGCTGGTGCGTGCGGCGAGTAACTCCAACGCGAAACACGCTGTGCTCGCGAAGGCGAATCTTTTGTCACCACTCGGAGCTCGCCAGTCGACTTTCACATTTCACGCAGCGAACGTCAGCGCACTGACCAAAGTTTCCACGTGCGAGCCGACGCCGTCGCAACCGACGACCGCGACGCCGATGTTTTGTTTCCCGAATTCATTCGGGCGGCGGGAGAGGGGTCAGTTACCGTCCAGCCCCCCCACCGGCGTGTGCCCTATTGCTTCCATCGAGTCCATGACGGATGACGAGCCGGCATCCCCTGCACCTGCCGACGTCGTCAATGAAGCGTCGCCCTCTCTGCGCGTCGGACGCTGGAAGAAGCGCTCGAACACGACATTGAAGAGAAATCTCCATGTGGGTGAAACGAGCACAAGTTGCTCGAGTAGTTCTAGTAGTGCTAACAACTCGCGCAGTAACAGTTGCAATCGCGAGCAGACCGCAGTCAACATTACGTTGTTAGTCAATCAATCAACTGACAAACCAAATCAGCTATCCAGTCAATTATCGACGGACTGTTCGTCGTCGACGGCGTCGTCTTCGGATAACAACGGCGTGTGGCCAGAGTCGAGTTCCTGTTCGGCGCAATCCTCTTTGCGACAAGGCTCGGTGGAGTCGCCTCCAGGGAACGGTGGTGGAGGCGATGTTCTAGTGCCTGCGTCGCCGACCTCATCTGCGGTGATTACCCCGACTATAAACAGTCCGATGTCGTTCTCGTACGGGGCGAGTCCAGGCGCTCGCTTCAAGCTAGTGCGCGAAGGGGACATACAAGTGTGCTACCTGAATCATACCAGAACTGTCGTCAGCAAAATCCTAAGTTCCAAGTTTCTTAGGCGTTGGGAGACTCATCGACTTTACCTAAACGACTCATGCATCTCTTCGAAGACGGTGAGTTACATGCTTACATTATTTGAAACTCAATTGCGGGTTCAGGGTCGGAAGCAAGGGTCAGCAATAAGGTAAAACGCTTGAAGTTCCTTAAAGCAAAAAATACTCACATCGTCAGTGTGTATAGGCTAATTTACTACGGGCGCATTCACAATTTAGAGCAAACAGATCGACAGACATGAAAGTGGCTTGAATGCATTTACCGAAGGTTAGCTACTTCGCCACGCTCCAATTCCGGTCCGTCGTGGTCCACGATGATCCCATTACGAGACGGGACGGGCCAGACTGGACGCGTCGGGCGCACGTGTTTGTCAGTCGCCGTCAGACCCGATTGATAGATTGATCCCTGCTAGGATAATGCCATATGACGTGCGAGAGCATGAGACGAGAACTCTCTAAGCCAAGAATAGCATCTCAATTCGAGCTTATCTCCTTTGTGGGTTCAATGCTAGACTGCATTTGCCTACGGATTGACGCGGGAAACGCGTGGACAATTAAAGGTCAATTGGGCGATGGATTTTTTTCTGTAAACAAGATAGTTTTTGTTACACATTTTAAGTGATATGTTGAGTACGTTTACCTGTTTGATGACGCATTTCGATGATACCGAAATTATTGCCTGAGGATTAGATAAAATTATTAAGTCTAGTATCATGATATCACTTCCTTGTGAAACAATCATCTTCACAAGAAGCGATAGCGCCAGGCAAGATACCAGACTTATTGGCAGTCATTCACAAAAATGCTTCGCACGAAATTAGCTGATTGTTAGTAGGTAAAAATTAAACCCGTTTTACAACCAATGTGCAGCCTCAATCGTTTCGATTTTCGAGCATGGAGTAGGTACCGTTCAATCGCGCGGCGCTGCGCGGGTTGTATCTATTATTATCCGATGTGAAAGGTCAAGTTCGCCCCCCCCCCCCTCCCACTGGAACTGTGGCCCGAGGGCACGCTATTGGACCGCGTCTGGGGGGGTTTGAGGTTCAGCAGCGCCATGCGGGTGTTTGAAGGAAAACTGCTGACAATATCCGGTTCATCCTGTGATTTTGTTGAAAACCTCACACAGAGATATATCAGCAAACGAAAGACCGTAGCTATTACCTATTCTTAAGAGAAAGCTTGTGTCCACACGATCATACAAATAGCTTTTTCATTTTGTTGTCGATGACCCGTTTGTTACCTGTATCATTTACCTTGAAGTACGCGTAAGAACCACATACGTCTGAGGAAGACATCGGGAGGGTGGAATTTTGGTATTCAAGGGAAGGAAAATCAAGGGTATGAAAATAGCAACTAACGGCAAGGCCGGGTCATCATCATGGCACACCTTCGTTTGATTTTTGTCAGAGCTTTGAACTGTTTGTTTCCGTGAGTTGCAAGGGACCCAGACCCTAAATAAGTCCCTGCCCCGTCCCTGTCCTATTTCCTAGCACCCTCTTTCGGGTTACGCTGCACAAATATCAAAGATACTCAATGTGAAAATCGCTTTCGCGGCAACACCTTCATGTAACTTTTCAAGGAAACTTTTTTCTAAATGTGTGGTCGGATGATCGTGTACGATACCACAACGTGGGTGTATCGTTTTTGTCGAAGAACCCTTTGCGAAAAGTTTTACCGACGTCATAGGAACTAGTACCTCAATGAAAATCTGATTCATCCAGCATTTCAGTAGCAACAGCTACAAGGCAATGAAATGGATTTCATGATTTTATCCACTTCCTTCTAGAAATTTTGTGATGTGAGTCGTGGCATTTAATCGGGCCTGTAAAGCTCGGAGCTCGCTTGACGTCACTGGCCCCATTCGCATCTGCGATGACAACTCTTTTGTGTGATCTTGCCCGTCGGCAGCGTCGGCAGCGTCGAGATGCCGATTGCAGGGTGGTACAGGCCATTGATGCTGTATACTGACGACGTTGACGCCGACGCCGCAGCTTTTTTGAAAATCTTCTGGTGGTGTCTGGTGGACACGGCGACGCCTGTTCGGCCGGATGTAATACTTCTAAATCATGGCGGCGAGATCAAGAGTGATTTCCTTGCTTCCTCCTACTTCACAATCAGCTGATTTGGGTGGAATGAGCTAAGCATTAGAGAAGGAAATGTATTCAAATTTTTCCTGTTGTGGGGAATTGGCTTGGTGTTCTTGCTCTAAAATGTTATGCCGGAAGGACGATACCGTACAGATAGTCGGGTACACCCGCCACTGCAAAACCAATTTTGATTATTGGTTGGTCTTTTCCATGTATTTATGTTCTCTTTTTCAAATTATATTTTTTAAACTTTTTCGCTGACTTCGTTTATGTAATAGGTGTATATCTATAACAAAGCTAGCTGTCTGAAGCGTCTTCACAAGTTAAATTTAGTTGAACCATTGCCATGTAAGTAACTGAGGAAAGTTTTTTTTACTCTTTTCAAAGCTATTGAAAACATTGTGTCGGCAGGGCGGAAATCGCATCGATTCAATTCGGCATAAAACGATAAATTACATAATCGGAAATAACAACGCATTTGCATTTACATGTAATGTAGGTGGGTTCATGAAACACTGTGACTGACAGAGGAGATCTCTTCTGATCACCTTATACTCTAGGAAAACGCCTTCTAAAAATAACAACTTCGTTTATGTGAAACACTGAATGCTCTCTGAGGGGCATCGCGGGCGTCGCGGGCGTCGCGGGCGTCGGGACGCTTTATTGCCCGCGTGGCGCAGGGAATACTCTTGTGTCAACATTGATCATTTCGCATGCCAGCGCTTGCTATATATCCTCTCCTCTTCGCACACAAATACGACCCGGAACTGAAATCAGAACAAACGAGATGCTGTTTGCTAAAATGTAAGCCCTCCATCTTCTAAATGGACTTCGTCAATATTATTTTGTATTATTAAACTCACGTAAAAGTAGCTCGAAATGGCCATTATAAATTGTATCATTATTCCTACAACTTTGCGATGCAAGTGCTGTGAAATATAAGCCGACTGTGCTGCGCCCAAAACACTGGTGTACAAAATAAGCTGTTAGAGTGGAGTTGAACTGCAATGCACTCCATGTCTAACTCGCGAGAGAAGATACTAACCCAAGGACTGCCCAGCAGAATTGTTACTTTCTCTTTAATGAAATTTCATTTATGATTTTGGTGGCCCGATTTTAAAATACTTGCTACATCTGCAAAATAATTCCCAAAATTGTTAAAATTGGAAGGGGAGCTAGACTGGACAGATGTGCGACCGAACAGGGATACGAACCCGGTACTGTCCAATTGCTGGGTGGGTGTTCTACCAACTGAGCTATCTGGGAACACATGTTCCAGTTTCGCAGGGGATCCCCTTATTAATTAATTATTGTTATAATTGAAAGAACAATCTTATAATAGCTCCAATGGCAACATATTTTGGAACACAAAAGCTAAGGTAGAAGGAAAATGGCAAACATCAGTGGAGATGATTTGTGGTGCTTTTCAAAAATAAAAAGACAGTTGGCCTGCATGTTATTCTAAAACATGCAGCGCCTCTCCCGGAAAGGTATGTTCTCTAGCTGAATGAAGTTGAGAGCTATTGCAAATGTATACACTTTGCTTATCTAGCAACATAAACGTGCCGTTACGAAATGTGACTTGAAAAAGACACATCCTGCATTCGGTAAAGTTTGTACAGAGGCGATCGGTCGCATAATGGAAATCTTTTTCACCTGATATCGCGCTGAACGTCACGTGTTTGCCTATAGAACGGCGAAATGCGATGCGATCGTATCCCAGGAAGTTGACACGTTATTTCACAGGTGAATGACGCAGTTAGGTGAGCTTGATGTATACATTGCGTTCTTGCTTGTTTTATTTGAGTCTTTATCTACCGAATGTTATAGTTTTCAACATCGGAATGTCCCAATAAACTCGTGATTGCTCACGCTGACCAGAGAGTATACGAAACCATTACAAGTATGGACCAGCACTGTGATATCGATCTGAATTTTTGAGATTGCATCAAGCATGTTGACCTGAACAGCTATTTCATCCCAGCTGCAATGCATCTGCATTTTGTATCATTCATATAAATATATATATATTCTGTTTCCTGATGAAGCCAGACAATTAACTTTCTCAACTCTTCCAGGTCTCCCCAAGACTAAACCATCCCCGTTGGTAAATACAACCCAGCACCAGTAACGCATTGCCACACCACGAACATTTGGTTGATATCTCAGCCATATCCCCGATTTTCTAAAAATACGATAAACCAACAAACCGCAATTCTCTTGAGCTGTACAAATTCTAGAAACACTTTCGGATCGTGCCGGTCGGCTTCGATTGTGCTCGAGAATAGCTCACGTCAGATCCCGTCTCGAATCTTATGACCAACGTCACTACATGCGGTTTTGCGGCGAACGCACGACTTATCGCACCAGGATCAACCTCAAAATTAAAGAGGAATAATTGTAATGACACAACATCCTTATTGCCTGATTGTCAACATGTTTGGAAATACGTTTTCACGGAAGTGGAAGTCCGATGTTCTTAATACCTTACAAGACAGCCACAGATTGTTCTGTCAAAAGTCAAAAGTGTTAATAAAATGTAAAAAAAAAAGTAATACTTAAAAAGATATAGATGATCATCTCATCGTTCTGGAACAGTAATTCTATCGAATAATCTTCTTCAGAACGATCGGAAAGCCGCTTAAGAGTTTCATTTTTCGACTAATCGTACCTACCTCAAGAACTCTGTAAAGTTGACACGACCAACATGAACGTCGGACCATCGTTATCAAAGATATCGCCTTGTTTGACGTCCAGACTTTCCAATCGCTGCGAAGCAGGGTATGCACACATTGTTAAGTGCACGCGTAATTGAGTTCCGGTTGGCAAGTATGTGACGCAGGGCAAAGTCGAAGTCACTTGCTCAGAGTTAAGACAGACAAGGTGGCTGAAGGGGTGCGACGCCCACGTTCAACCAAGAAGCAAAAGTGCACGTGAGGTTGGAACCAGGACTATGACAATCTTGTCAACTAAAACCGGGTTTTACTTGCTTGCAGATATAATTTCTAGAAAATTTCCTCAAATTTGGTTAGTGAAAAATGATTATCTATCAGTACTACAATAGACATTAACGAATGTCAACATTCCAAACGTTTTTAATTTACCTTTGCCCTATTTTGTCGCATTATCGAATATGGTGTGCGTATAGACTGTCGCTAGTAATTGTAACGAGTATTTACAAATTGCATCAGTTGGGGGTTATTTTTAATACAAATTTGAATGTGATCACATAAATTAGCGACAAAATTTGATACATAGCCGCTGGTGGATTTTATCGCGTAAACAGGTTATTTATTTTACACTTTGAGCGGCACAGACCATGGCCTATTTTAATAAAAACATGCAATGATTGATGAGAAATTTCAAGGAAGTCTCGGTGGCACAAGAGTCACGCAGGTACTGAACGGGGATCGAAGGCAGGACTATTTCACTCGACTCCCTTGTCCCGACCGAGAGTAATATCACAGTTAAGATTCTTCTTCTACTGTCAGTGTGAAAAATCGGATGCAATTGAACTGCGTATAGTCAACGCTCCTAAACCTACATCAAACCAAAGCTCAGGAAGAAGATAGATAAACTTAGATCAATATTTCCTCTTCGTATTTACCTCTTCGTCTACAGACACTACCCAATGATTATTTATTTTTCCCCTAACATGTGTGTTATAAATTATCGCGAGGTTGAGACATATCCAATTGAAGGAAATATGTGTAAAATACGTTTAAATTTCGACGCGCTATGACCGGCATAGAGAGCTTTGCATGTGTCAGTTCGGGAGGCATCGCGTGCTGGGACGACCGCTCACGTGGTCGATTGCGTCACGGATCGCTAGCTAAAAGTGCAGTCTCGAGTGCAATCGTGCAGCGCGGTACGGGTCTGCCGCCGCCGCCGCCGCCGCCGGCGTAATTTTTCCCTGGGATAGAATTTGCCATCTCGCTGCAGTCAGCGTTAGGACAAAGGCTATTGTACTTAACAAAACGACCATATGGCTGAATGAAAAAGCGAAATAAAATTTATATAGGCATTAGGCGCTCACATTTCGTTTAGTGACGTCAATGAATGACCCTGTGGGCGATTCTTGTTTGACGTCATTACGTCGCTTTATACTCCGGCCGTGCTGAAGAATGTTTTCTTGAGTGTTTATACCCAAATCGCATTGTGCTCGTATTCAAACACCACCTGCGGGGCCGAGATATACACGAGTTTTCCGCCGGGATTTGCATGCGGGAGCAAATGCTTTGGTCAATGGCGTTGAAGTTGGCGTTGCGTTGGCGTTCCCCGAACAGAGATTACGGTTTGGTCAAGGGGCTGGCGTGAATCGCGATCCCAAATGAATTGAACCCAATTAAGAACTGTTAAAGGAGGTAAAAGGGGAATTCACGCGAATGTGGGGAAATAACATTGTGAAAATCTTTTGAAGATACGCACCGATTGATTCACGAATGTGCTTGTAAACCAGCATTGATGTAAATGCAATGAGGTGCAGAAATTATTAACAATAATTGATAGAATAAAATATTAACCATAGATACTATACTAGTTTATAACTATGATATCAAACGAACAGGATATGCATAAGCAGTTGTACCCATTGCATCTCATTAGTACGTTTTCGTCCACACGCTGTGTTGGTGATAAGGGGTGTTGAAACTTGACTCCAGCTTAGACATTATTCTGCTCGGGGAAGTTCAAGACGTCACATGCATGACACGCAACCGTGTGTGCAGTGCAGCGATTGAGTGCAAGTGCATGTGCAAGTGTATGTAATGGAATCGCTTGCCGTGGCGACGAGCGGCCAGGGAAGGCTCGGTGCCACACAAATACCATTCGATTTGCTCTTGTTTGTGAAACGTGATAGGAAAACACTTTCAAATCGGCGTCAACGTATAAAATGGAGTAAATAATGAGATTTGGAGGGTTTCGTTTATTATAGCTGCGTTGGAATGGCACTGTGTTTTATTATGTTTGAGGCGATCAGTTCAGTTTGCATAATGTTGTCAAGTGTTTGCTGATTGTTCATTTTATTTTAGCTTGCTTACAATTGTTGAGGCGTGACGTGGAATTATTTTCGCAATTGTGTCAAATATAAATCAATCGACATCATACACATTAGTTGTTTCGTTCACACTTTCAATTTTATACGGTAAATTTAAATTTGTTCTTTTTGATTATAATTTAGTTGTTATTTTAATTTTATACTTGATTAATTATAAGCGATGAGGCTGCAGAGAGCGAACGAAAGACATGTTCAGCAGTATTCATTCATGTTTTTTTACCCTTTAATTGAAGTTGAAAATTCTGTCTCTCACCGTTGACCATATTTATGCTAAAGTAAACAAATCGTGTCCTTTCTTCATTACGAAATAAATTCAGTAACACCAATACCACGCAAGCCACTGTAAACCATGAGCATTAACCATAAATATTGACTAAAATGGTAAAGTACATCAAATATTGACCAAAATATCTTTCATAGCATTGCAAATTGAAAATAATAATAACTGACTTTTTAGCGAGGCCTTGCGATTCGCACCCAAGGACGGATACATTCGCCAAAAACATCATCTGTCAAGAAAAAAGAGCAGAACATACATACAAAATACGAAAATAGCACCGCATCTCGACAATTCGAAGTCTGCTGGGTCAGAAATACATATGCCAAACCTTCTCTCTTCACTCGAAACACATGTCTTCAATCGCGTACTACTCTGGGCCACCAAACTCTGAGCACTGTTGTTCAGAGATTCTTTCAATATTGAGATTATCGCATCAAGTGCACTCATTTTCCTACAAAACAAGCTTCTTTCTTTGATTACTATACAAAAATTACATTTATAACCATTCTTGACTAAGATTTAGGCTATTTAATACCCTATTATATTAAATTATATTTATAATATATTTTATATTTTATACCATATTTAATACCTCGCGTATTGCAAGCGTTTGCAATTTAAATAAGATTTCAACTAAGATTCAGGCTGATTTTGCGAATCTCTTCTATGCTTGATTTTGCGAATCTCTTCTTGTGATGTTAATTCATTATTATTGTTGAAATTTGACCAACCAAATTTAAAAAATGTGGAACATACCCATTTTTTGTTGGTTACAATTACATCTGCAACCATTCCGAACTGAAAGAAATTTGATTTTGCGAATCTATCCAATATTTTATTTTACATACGTATGATACCAATTAATAATTATTGGTATTAATTTGACAAACCTGCACTATTTATAGCAAACATAAAAATAGAATTGACAAAGAGTGCTAAACATTTTAAATGCACTCGGTAAAATTACTGCCTAAGATTGCTAGCTACGTACAGGCTTTTGTTTATCCTCTAACTAAAGTCTAATGGCATTGCACAGGTAAGCACTTAAACAATAATATGACGTAGCAACTGCCTAATGACAACAATTAGCAATTGCTGGTCGTGCGTAACCATCAAAGATCTCAAGTCATTACATGCATTAGTCGCTTTGCATCGCTTATTGGCTTGTCGTGACGACTTCGCAGCGACGTACCATTGGGCTGACAATTAAAAATAGTTTGAATGACGCCGTCACCCCGGGCCAATGGTCCTAGAGCGATGGGTATGACGTTGTTAAATTTTGTTACTTGCTCAAGCGCTAGCAATTCCAGCGACTTGCCTATCATTTTACTTGGCTGTAACTCTAGGACGTATGACTCCTCAGGAAAAGGGTTATGAAACACAAAAAGGGACATTTTTACATGAACTGCAATAACAATTAAACATTATATAAAATTTATTTTTTAATATATTTTATGGTTCAACAGACGTGTGGAGGTCGACGTGTAAGAACCGCAACATATTTTAAACATTTATTTGCAGAACCGTGAAAGCAATAAGCTTGGATAACAAATGCATAAATACAGTCTAGCCTACGAGAGAAGATGCCAGCCCAAAAACTACCACCGCCCCCTTCTACCCCTCCCAGCATTGCACCCATGAATGAAATGTATTTGGGGCTTTTAGTGGCGGGATTGCCAAATAATTGTTATATCGAAAAAATAATTCTTAGGGTTGATAATTGCTAGCAAAATTCGAAAAAAGCCTTAGAGGAAAACTAAAATGGCAGACATCAGCGGCGATGATTTACAGTGATTTAAAAAAATGACAGTTGGTTCGTAGGTCACTCCAAAACGACCGGTGGGCGCCTCTGCCAGAAAATTATCTCGCTAAAAATTAGTATATTCTGCGAGGTGTCATTTCATTAGTTACTTCCATAATGAAAACACAGAGAAAATAAAATTACAAGAAATTCCCAAATAAAAATATTGTAAAAGTCTCCAAGACCAACGGTTGCCGTAACAACGCCGCGTGAAACACAATCAAGCAATCGACCCTAAAATGCGGCAGGCAGTCTCCCCTCAGACCCTTCCGAACCGTTCGCGTGTAAAATCGATTGCAGACCTCCAATCGCCCTCCAAGAATCGTGCGGTGGCGATGACGATGTCGAATCTGTTGTGCTCATCGAGCCGTTTCTTCTTTGCAGCCTACCGGGTTCCTGGATACGTCGGTGAAATACTCGAGCATCGAGGAGGTCTACGTCGTTACCAGGTGGGATGTTGGACACAAGTTCTGCATCCGCATCGTTGTGCCTGACGGGTCGCTACTGCTACAGGTAAGCCAGCTGTTACACGCTTTCCGCTTTCCTCGCTTTCCCGGAACTGCTCGTGCGGAACGGATTGATGTTTCAAGATGTTTCAAGATTGATGTTTTGATGCACTTGGGGATGTCATAAATCGAATGATGCTACAAATCCACTTACACGAACTGAACGATACATTTTCGATGCCTTTTCACAAGCCATTTCAAATTTGGTCGATTTTGATTTGATTTCACGTTTGTCTGATTGGCGATGAACAATTTAGTTGTGTGCTTCGTTAGTCTGAGTTGGCGCATGAAAAGAGAATCGTGAAATTGAAACCGATATGTTTTAAAAATGCTACTCGAGTTGTACGCGAGGTTAAAAGGGTGTGGACTTAACGTGCTATTTTGGGATCGTGTATCTGCGAGACCAATCTAAATTTGCACGGTTGAATCAACTAATTTGCTCCACTCGATGTAGGAACAAAACTGAAAAGCAGCAGGCATATGCGTCTCATTAGACAGGCGTCCCATATATAACACTAGTAAATACGACGTCCGTACTTAGAGCCCCAATTAAAAGTCTAGGTGACCTTCTCATTGTCTCGTTTAAAAACGTGAACAATTGAAAACGGATGAAAAATGTCTTTTACTCATATTAATTGATAACGAAATAGATATCTTGTGTACACACATCATGGTATTGTTTACCGGTGTAATCAGGTAGCATCAATTCCTTGAACTGTTCTCGAGTCGAGGCAACAAAAGACATTGAGGAAACTTGTCTTTACAATTCGTAAATCGCATCGCCACTTTTTCTTTGACATTGCAAAACGGTTTTTAAAACCTGACATTAAAATTCGATGAAAATATTTTTTTTATATTTTTCGGTATTATACGGTTAATCGCTAAATTTTAGATCGCTATCTCATTTATAAAGGCCACCGTTTTATTTTTTCATTAATACAAAAAGGGTGTGACCTAATTACTTCACCTCTGCAACCCTAGATGGGTGCATTTGATTGATCGCGCTGCATGCGTTGTGTTGTCCTGCTCCATTTTTCAACGTGAGCAACCTTTGCTATGCTATGATTGGTATGTATTGTGCAGTGGCTAACCCAGTTTCCCTCGAGCTGCAGAGGAAACTGATTGTGAATTTGATATAATTTGAAATAATATAATTTGATGACACACACTATTGATAAAGCGTGAAATACAGACTCAGTTTTCAGTAGGTCGCTATTATCAACCTTGTTTAATTCCAGTTTCGACATCCCCGCTATTGTGTTGTCCAACGATAATGAGCCACGAGTCATGAGTCATTTAATGAGCCATGTTGACCCGTGCATTGATGACGATTAGCGCCGTTGAAAATGAATCAAAAACATTTTATTTCATTCCTGTATGCCAAAGTATTCAAACTTTTTTGCACCTGTTAGTAGAGCAGGAAGGCGACTCTATATCTTTTGCGGTTTTGACACCGCTCGTTGCTGATAAGTTATAGAATCGGTACCCCGGTCCCACTCTCATTCGAGAGAGGCTCAATTTTGTGAGGTACCAGAATAACCACTTTCTTCACTGGAGAGCTTTAGTGGAAGGAGAAGAAAAAAAATCTCACAAATTAAATAAAACAATCATGTAAGCGATGACGAACTCCGATCATGCTATCATGGGCACTCCAGAAATTAAGAGTTCCTATTGGCGTAGATCTTTGGGAGAGTTGAGCATTCTTGTCCAAATATCATGCCAGAGATAGCATTTCAGAGTTGTGCGGTGGATTATTAACCACTCTATTGAAAATGTATTTTGGTAAGAAAATATTTGATCTTTAGAAAGAGACTCAAATAGAATGTCCTGTGAAAAATTCTCAAAATATGAGTGATCGGTCAGCTCCAATATCAGGTGACTGTAATTGCGTGGGCAATCGGACCACACAATGCCAGGGTATAAGGGTAGAGTAGACATACACGTTCCAACCTTTACGAGCGTGGGCTGCGGAAATCGACATTAGATCCGAACTCAGACGTTCCTAAAACTCCAATAATTGCAAACAACAAAAGAGTGCTTATAATAGAATCGCGCTATTTGCTGGATGCTTTACCATTCTCGCTAAATTTTGGAACTTGAGTTCTTGTCACGGAATCTAAACGGTCCTTAAAAATACTCGGCCATGTTGAGGGTACATGTAAGCTCCACTTGCACAACTATACCACCTTCTCTAGAACTAGAATCACTCTACTCTTCCTCTACTCTACTCTTCCTCTTCCTCTACTCTACTCTACTCTACTCGTTACTCTTCAACAAATAATTGATTGATGCCATGATATGAAAGCTCGTGGGAAGCTTTGAGCATCAACCCTTTCCAAGGGAGGAAATTGCCAGGCAAGCTGGCTATTAATTCACAATTAATTCTATGTGTAATTCAGTACAATATGATTTGTACGGAAGGTTTAGGTAAAGCACCCAATGTGGGTTGAGGTTTGAATTTATTCCATTCGCTGCTAATTCTGCCTGTCATCGTTCTAAAAAAATTGTTAGAAATTATTGTAATTTTATCTCGATATGATTACTAGGGCTTCGCAACGCAATTTGAGTTGCATTGTAGACGAGGATACTTTGTTTTGTTCTGTATCCATTTATTTTTCGTTGAAATGGGTACTTCGCATGCTTCTCTTAGTATTTCTTTGAGTAATGAATTTTAGTTCAAATTTATACTGTAAAAATATTACTACACGGAAACTGCACCTGCGAATTTCGAAAACTAAAGTGAAGTGTGGAACACTAATTAAATATCGCGCACAACTTTTTTTGTAATTTTTTTATATTTATAAAAAGCCTTGTCAGTGTGTCGCATTCAGATCAAAATTTAGTTTTATAACTGAAGTGTTATAATGTTACAAAACTACGCGTCGAGCGGTTCGAACTTATGTAATATAATTATATAACTTATATAATAGTTGCTCGTTTGTGCCGATCACATGCGCGTTATTGATGTTTTTTTATGCTTTTTGATGCTTCCTGCAGCGTCAAACTTGCTTATGTCAAAATGTTGTCTTCTTTAGTTGGGGGTTTTGCCATGGATATATTATTCATCATTTGCAATGAGACTGTGACACTGTGCTAGGTAATGACATCGTAAAACTGATAACATTTTAAATCGATAACTATATATAGGTAGATAGTATAGGTACACACATGTAAATGAAAGCATTAAAAAAACGTACTGAAAATACATTTATAATTTTCTGGTTGCAGCTTCATGTCATTGAGGATTGGTCGGCGGTATATAATGGATGTGGTCACTCACAAATCAAAATTTAGCTAAAATCAAAAGTGCACAGAAAAATACACACCACTTATAGTCCAAAAGCGGGTAAAAATGCGTAGGCAAAGGGCTGAATTGATTTCCTTCTGCCAATAAAAAGAGTCGTACCTATGTCCAAGGTCATTGAACAGAAAAGAGCTCATCGTTTTCCCCATGAGCACTCATTGGGGGTTTCAAACATCTCTGAACTTGTGTAAAATGATTGTATATTACAAAAAAAATCTTGCTGTTGTAACCATAAACGGCAATGACCACGCTGAAACATTTTGTGGATTATTGGGACAAACTACAAATTTTGACGATAGAAGGCCCACTTGCACATGCCGTTGGTGGAAGAACATTGATTGTAGAAACTGGTACTTTTAAAATTAGGAAGAGAGCAGCCCGCATCTAAGTGCGAAGTCATATTGATTCGCATGGTCCCCCTCCTCTCTTGCCACTCACCTTGGCCCAAGGGAGGCAATGATCACATGAGACCAGATTCGACATTGCCGATTTTGTGCCGCGTCGATGGCCCTGATGAATGAATTGTGCCCTTGCTGTCAAACAATTACACCCACTCTCCGGCATTCTCTGCTCTTGACTATAATTGTACCTAACTATTTTATAACTAGATTTCTCAAACTTTGCGACGGTTTCTAATTTAGAAGTTAACACAAAGTGAAAATGGCGAAGGTCGGGAGTATTTTTCATGATGTATTTTACAATTTTCTTGAAGGACAGAAAGAAAATTGCAAAGTTATTTAAGATTCTGTGGAAATGTTTCTGATCTGTAAATGCAGAGATAATTTGATGTCGGTGATCGGTGTTCGCTTTTGATTTCATGCTGGGCTAAAATTAGCTGGGCTTTGTTTAAAAGAAAATGATTGAAAGCTGTCCAGTGGCTTTGCTGTTTTTTCGGCCATGGATCAACAACAAAATAAAATCCAACAGCTTATGCTAGTTTCATATAATTTTTCAAAAAGTGTGCCCACTTTGTACAACACCCATACCATACCCAGCTGTAGCCAATTACTAACCGTGTGCAAATCACGAGTGACATAATTTGGAAAGCCTACTAGCTATGGTATGTTTCATTTGGAGCATCACATTTTGGCCTAAAACCAAGTATGAATGTCGTTGAAATTTCCGTAGACTTGCTGTCTATGTTTTTAATAAATTAAATGTTTGGCGCGGGCGACGGGTAGGAAGTATCTCAGTCTTACAACCTTGTTATTTTTGGACGGTTTCTTCGGCTAGAACATTTAATTTTGTCGTAATAAAGTTTAACGTCGCTCGCAGTTTTCTTTGCGGTATACATTCTCAGCCCATCACGTATATGAAACCGATCCCACACCGCGCTCCCAGGGAAAATACATAAAAATCTAAGCTTTTCCACAAATGAAAAGCAATGGTTTATCGCTGCTCTAATGTCTTTTAACGCAATTCACGGCACCGAGAGATTTTCCGTCCCGTTCCGCGTTGCGAATGAAGAAAAGCTTCCGCCGTCAGCGGTCTTGTGTTTGTGGCGGGATGGATGTGAACTGAAATCTAGGAAACGCTGCTATTTTGGGATGAAACGTACACACATTGGTGCGATTTACTGCCGGGGTTCGCAGCGCAGGCCCGCCTGCATGCTCGCCGTAGGGTCTTGTTTTTACAGCGAGACCAAACATAAATTCGATCAATTTGCAAGCGTTTTGGCTTAGCACGAGTTCTATCGCAGCATAGCGCGTGAAATGCTTGGCAAGCTGCTGTCGTAACTAAATGGAAAGACGCTATTATAGCGTTTACCGACTTGCGAGTACAAGGTGGTAAGCTAAAGACGGCTAAAGCGTATTTACAAGGTTTGTGCAAGTGGAAGAATGCAATTGGTGGGTTTTTCATCGACAAAGAGACTACATTCCGTTCAACGAAAGAACATACTCTTATACTCCGTTCAGCGATAGAACAGACTTTTACCAGCAGCAGCGCCACCGGTCGTTTTGGAGTGACATTCGGATCAACTGTAATTATAAAAAAAAAATGCCAATAATCTCCGTTGATGTTCGCCATTTTCCTTTCGTTCCAAAGCTTTGTTGTGCAAAAATCATCTGTTTTTCGAGTAATTATAAGGATTTTTCTAGGAATTATAACAATCTTAAGAATTATCTTGCAAATTTAAGAAGTATTTTGATATCCTGCTAATAAAATCATAACTGAAATTTCTCTCATGAGTTGGTAGCAATGCTGGAGGACAGTCATTGGGCTAGTATCCCTGGCTAGTCTTCTGGCTAGACTGTAGAGAATTCGGTAACACCACAACACCAAATAATTATTCAATTTCGTACGTAATGAAAGTTAAAGGCACGTAAAAGTTGATATCTGTGTCAACTTTTGTGTAAGTTTCTAAAGCGATTCGTTTGAAATGGTCTCTAATAATATTTTTAAAATTAATAAAGATTAATTTCATAATGACTGTAATTTTTAACAATGTTTTCCTCATCTAAAACTCGCTTTTTAGCTACTTGCTTCCGAGATTCTCATTGGTTACCCGTTGAACGCTGCATTTTTAAGCCATTGCTCGGTGCTTGAAAGGTGCACAAATATGTACCTAGCATATTATAGGTGTGGGTTTATAGGTACTGGGCACAGAAAGTGACTGCGTATGTTAACCATGACTAGTACCTATGTTATGTTGGTAAAGCTATAGAAACGATAACGGCTTTGAAAATGTTCGAAGTCATGGTGAATTGTCCAGTGTCGGTTATTTCGACACCCCCATACCAGATATAGAGACCCATATATAAATATTTTAAACTTATACTAATGATAGAGACCCACTCTGTACATTTGGTTCGGCGTAACCACTATAGATATCTTGCGATTGCGACCTTAACTTTTAAATAGGAAAAAAATGAATGGAAATAGAACGTAACAATTATAAATCAACGATTTTAATCAACTATAATTGAATAAAAGCGAGTCAATTGCATTTAAAACAAAATTAACAAGAGATATCGTCAAGACGTTTAACAAGTACAAAATTGAAATATTTAAAACAGAAATGTTAATCAATTGATTTTATATACGATATTTTTTTAGCGTTGATTGCAATTATTTAGCAATCCATTTTAAGATAACAATTTTTTTTTTTTTTTAAATAGGTACACTAAATTTATAATGAAATAAAATAAAAATGTTTAAAAAACGTGAGACAGTGAATGCTTGCTTCCTCCAAATGATGCGGGCAAACCACACGATTCCATGACGTATTTTAGGCCGAATGCTGCTGCTTCAGCTTGAGATATCGATTTTTGCAGCAGCGTCTGATAAATTGCGTGTTTTTATGCTTGAATTCGCGAAATATTTGAGCAATTTCAGCAATTTTCCTCGCCGTAAAAGCAAGTGAAAAGCATTCTTAAAAAATATATTTTCTATCCCTTGTACCTGAGCGCTGACTTCTCTGATGCCAGGCAAATGAAACACCACATTCACTTGCCAAATTGTAATATTCGTTGGTTTTACTCAATACATTCATTTACAGTTCAGGAATCTACTAGAAACTTTTTATTTCTCACAATAAGTATAAAAAATATTAATTATTGCGGATGACAGACAAGTCGAGCATACCGGTAGAATATATATATATATTTTTAATTTAGTTAACTTTTTTGCTTTTTCTCACCACTCCAAATAAAATTAAAATTGTGCACTAATAATCTGCGAGCAATCAAGATAACTGCTATCGACATTGTTCAGAATTACATCGATAGTCAATCAACGGGCTCTCGAAAATACATAATTTGTAATCGAAAACATTCAAAACAAACGCGTTAGACCAATTTACCCCAACCTTTTATAATGAGAGTGAGTAGGAGTGGAGAATCTGAATTTCATGTTTGTACCGTATGTGATGATATTACCTCGGTAAATTCAAAAGTGTAATCCCAACTAACACAGAAATTGCTTACCTGCTTCGCAAGAGTTGGTTCATGGTAAATAGATAGAAATTATAAGAACAAATATCACTTTACTTGGTTTACTTGGTAATAAACGATGGTTATTTCTTCTTTGTTTCAGGCCAACAATTCGTACACTAGGGATCAGTGGTTCCACTCAATCCTTTGGAAGGTAAGGATTAAAACAAAATTTGCCATCATGAGAAAGTTAAGGCCGTCTACACTGTTTGAAGTGAATTATTCGCGTCAATGTCCTGCCGGAAATTATTATCAATTTTGTGGTCCGAGTCCGTACCCATACACTAATTGCATTAATGATTCTGAAAAATAAATGCTGGCTTCAAGCGGCACCGTGGGTACACCAAATAATATGAACTGATCATACATTTCTGCAATTTTCATTTTTTTTTTATTATTTAAATAATGGGCGGGGGGGGGGGGGGGGTATTTGAAAAACCCTGTAGGCAACCTTTTCTCATGCCGCATTAGACACGTATTTGCCCTGACGCTGGGCCTGCCATAATGGAGACAGGCAACAAAACAATCCATTCGTTGAAAAATTCTCTTTGGAAAATTATTTCAGAAATGAGTATTTTTTATCTCGTACAATTTGTATGTACTGTTTTGCCGCATTTTTTTTTATGGGGGCGTATCCAATTGTTTTCCAAGACGCAGCCATCCTAACGTTTTGTCTCGGACATTTTACTTATTGCAGCTTATACGCAAAGCGAGCATCGAGGGTGCTTTTATTTTGCCAATTTTATGCCCAATTCACTGTGTCGCATTGCGATACTGCGAAGAAATTCTACATCTTACGCTCTCCGCATTTTCCTAAAATCAAGTCAATACCTACGAATTAATTCACAATTTCACACATGATGATATTATTTTCATTTACACTACTTACACTACTTACGATATCAGGTCGAAAATTCCATTTCCTATTCATCACTAAAACTATTTCTATTCCAGAAAAATATCTTCAAGTATCGTAACATTCTGAAGCCGTCTTCTCGTCCAGAAGTAATCCTCAAGGAGCTGAAAGTAAGTGAAATTGACTCTAAGGCATGCTTTCCGTCACATGTCTGAGATGCACGCGCTCGAGCTCCACTTGCCATAGCTGCTCCTCCACTTACAACGTGCCCCACTCTATGAAATTAGCAATCACATTACCCAGCTAGCAAACAAAACAAAAACTCTATATTTACTTATGGCTCCTTACAATCTACTTAGCATTATTTTCTACATTTCAAAAAAATAAAAATTATAGCAGATAAATCTTTTGTCACAATGTTTCTTCAAGTATCTAGCTATAGTATCAATAGATTCCTGTTGAATACAAAACAAATTGAAACGAGATGTAAAACGACAAGTGCACGTCCATGAAATTTCTAAATTTCTTGCGATTCTGTCCGACGCAAGCAAAAAAGAAGAACAACAGAATGTTCTTGGTGTCAGCGCATGTCGATCATTATTCTGTCATCACGCGAGACACGTGGCCTAGCAGTAATCGATCTCATAACCCAGTTTATGTTGAATCGACGTCGACGGCGTAGACCCATCAAACACAAACGCGTTGATACTAGGGAGACGCGTCGGCGTCGTCCGTAGCTATGCTATGACGTCTCCAACACTCTCCCTTTCAATGGCTAAAGGCGTTGTCGGCGTCGCATGGTTGCTCATAGCTGGCAACGGCTCGCGGACGCTTATCACCCAATGCATATTCATGAAGCGCGTCGACGCCAATCTTAACATTTAGCTGGAGCTGAAGTTTCTAGCCGGTTTTCCTAGCCTATGAAGACGCCAGACTGTCTGCGTAGACTACTGCGGGTTTTTATATCGGAATTGTAATTTCAACCCCAAGTTAGAAACATGTATTTCCTAGTTCAAATGTGGATAGCTAGTATAATGTTTCAGTCTGACGGTGGTGTTTTGTATCCCAACAGTTTATTTGAGCTGTCCTGATAATTTAAAAACACACGAGTTACTACCCGTTAAATTTGATGCACGAACTCCGGTAAAATGTTCAATTGTCGAAATTGTCATATCAATGAACGAGAACCGTTGCTCGTATCTTCTACTGACCAGTGACTGACCTGCAGACTCGCGTGACTGCTGTTACCAGCATCTTCCTCCCCTCGTCGATGGATCCCCGTTGAGGTTCCCGGGAGTGAACACGCGCTGAGGTCAGCCTCATGCTGTGCCCCGACCCCAGAGCAGCCCGCCGCAGAATAGAGTGGTTTGGAAATGTGGAGTCGCTGCGCCAAACCGACATTGATTAGCATCGGCTCTGTTTTGTCCACAGCATTTAGTTGACTACGCCACCTCATCTCCTCTACAGGACGAGTGTGTGGTCAACGCCACTATCGAAACAGTTTCCACCCTGCTAGTCGACGTGAGTATAAAACTGCGCCCTACATTGGCGTGAAAACACAGATAAGCTCGTTTCATTCCCATTCCAAATTCCGTTACAATTGGGATACCTTTTTCATGATTTTTGAGTATTTACCGACACGAGGGCGTTTTAATCCTTGTGATTACACACATCGATTAAAGATGAAGTGGGAAAACAGGCTACTTATTTATATGTAAATTTAATCACGGTATTCAACTCTCCTTTTTTTGCACACCGGGCAATTTGAGAACAGTATTACATTAATTAGCAACTTAATTACTTCGTACTTTTGTTGTTGTATTCATGTAGGTGGGTAGGGAGATAATCATTCTGCCCATGTGCTGAAAACCCACGTGCTGCAATAGCTTATGCAGAGTGAGGAATGAGAGCTCGTTAAGTAACATATACACCCAAGACAGCTGGAAGAATGAGTTTATTTCTCATTAGGATCATTCAGTAATTCAGTCCCACGTCACTACACATTAAGTTGATTGTTTGAAAAGGCGACAAGAAAAGTCCAGTCTAATTGTGAGCAAATGATTTTCCACTTACTAAAGAGGACTGCACCGTGTCTGTGCCACAGTCTACTTACCTCTTCATTCATTCTGGATTTCTTCGATTCAAAACGCACATTTGAATTCGACTTTTAAATAAAATTCCACAAACAAAAAGAAGTCAACATGAATGTACAAAGGTAACCAATGTGTCGCAGGAAACTGCGTGGGAAAGCCGGGCTAGCAGCGAGGATTTGATCTCGACCCTTGGACCGCTTCTGGACAACAACACTCCATCTTCGGAGATGTGTCGTTTCTTTTCCAACCACTGCACGTCTCACCCTCGATCTCCAATTGTCGCAGACATACTCACTCCAATCATTCATCGGATTCTCAAGCACAACGTGGTCAGTACTCTGCAGCCATTTGTTGCTGTTTTGTGTGATACGGTTGAGTTACTCACTTGACGGTGATATATATATATACAGATCTCAAATGTTTTACTTCTCAGTGTACCTAGGAAATGTCTGGGTTACTGTACACTTAACACATACGGTTTATTTTGCAGGATTTCAGCAAGTCTCCGCATATGCGTCGGTTTGTACAAGACTACATGCAGGCTCTATACGTGCAAAATGCTGGCGAGGAAGTGGTCCGTAGATTTGTGGCGAGGTAAGTCCTGTATGATTAGGATTAGAATGCCAATTCTTAGGTCCTAGATCTTAGAAAACTTTCAGAATTGAGGGAAAATTTCCAAACAGCTTTCCTTACTTTGGCCAGGGTGTCCCTTTGAATAAAGAAAGCTTGAGACACAAGCTTTTTTTAAATTATTTTCAACACTATAACCGTCTCAAAAATTGATGCCCAAACGGGGACTCGAACCTCGATCTTTACCTATTGCGGGTGTTGCTGAACCATTGAGGTACCTGGACACTGAGTCAATGGTTCTGAGCAACACCCGCGATATGTAAAATTGAGGTTCGAGTCCCCGTTTGGGCATCAATTTTTGAGACGGTTATAGTGTTGATAATAATAAAATACCCCGATCATTGCAAGCGTTTGCAATTTAAATAAGATTTCATTCTAATACAAGCATTGTAAGTCACCATTATTTCACAAACAAGAACAGTGCTTGTTGATTAAAAAATTCATCACTCACAGACTCGTCAGGAAAATATACAAACTTATCTCAAATATCTGGGACTGATATTGTTCTGGGACTAAATGGGGAGTTAAAAGCAATGGTCAAAAGTAGAATCAAGACCAAAATCTGCCTAATAGAATGAGACTTATAATTCATGCGTGTTTCTTCAGCGTTCACGGTCCTAGCAGTGGATGTCCGCACCCCCGCGTACTTCCGAACTTGGTCTCGGTCTGCTTGGCTGCAGTCTTCTCCAACTTCGAGGATCGGCGGGCATCCGATGCTCGAAACAAGACACCGAATGCGAGCTTGGAAATGGCCGACGGCAGCATTGCAGACATACACGAGCAACGGCTTAACTGTCACATTACCATATTTCTTAGCATGTAAGGATGCTTAATAAACGTCAACGATAGAAATCATTTGCTCATTGTATATTTATATAAAAATACACAGCATTAAGCTCTTGTCAGCATATTAGGCTATGCCCAGGTTATACCAGCCAATTCCCTCGTGCATGGTTTTTCCACGATTTAAAGTTTCTCCAAAATTACAAAGTTTCTCATAGAACTCTAGGAGCTATGGTATAGTTACACTAACAAAAGATTTAGGGACATTGGATATCACCATCATAAATGCAGAGCTTGTAAATCGGCAGTAATCCAAGTAAACCGTTCTTCTGTTACAGATCCGAGTATGACGACTGGCGGCCAGGCTTAGCCCAGTTCCTGCACCCAATCCCTTTCCCGGATGAGGTGCTGGGTTACGAGCAATTCATCAAGAGCTTCATGCCGGTGATCGAAAGTATTGCAGCAGACCAGCGCTGTGACGTCCACCAGATGGTGCTGGGGATCCGCGAGGGGAAGGAGGGATGGTTCCACATATACTGTCCCTCGAGTATGGTCTGCACGGACGACGGAAGGCTCTGGTGTATCATGGTTAGCATCTCAACTTTGTAAATACTTTTTGCATAAAGTCTACTCATGATTTTTGTCTCAAATACTCGATGGATGACAAGTCTGTATTGAAATTTAGGTTTCCTCTTTAAAACAATCTTAGATCCAAAGATTTTTTTTGCTTTCTAACTTTCATTTGGTTTTAAAAAAGGTTTCCAACTTTATTCTTACCATCAAAATAAAGTTAGTCTTATCATAAATCTGTCATTATTATATGCAAGTGTAATTTTTTACGTTTTCAGCCTAAATTCAAAATTTTTGAATTACAGTAAAATTAAACAATATTTTGTAAGCAACGTTGTTTGACACTTGAAACTTTCCTCACAAATTTTTGAAAGTGGTGTATCTATAGGCAGGTTAATAACGATAAAAAAACGACCATCATAGACTATACTTATTCTAAATGCACTTTTTCCAGGTGAAGACGTTGCTCGCATGCTGTTGCCGGCGTAAACGGTTCTTGTCCCAGCTGAGCAAACAGCTGGGCACGTGTCTGCTACTGGCTCTACGAGACCACACGGAGGCTCAAGAGGCACTCTGTCTCATGCTAGAGTGGCAGCTCATCGACCTGGAAGATCAGAAGATGCAGATTGTCACGACTCTCCAAAGCACGCAGACCGGAAGAGAGCGCTACGCAGCACTCTGCGAACGGCAAATGCATCTGCGAGAGTTGGTACGTTGACTCGGACACGGAGCAGCAAATATTGTGGGCATCTTGAATTTTTCATTTGTACCTACTGAAGGTGTTTGGTAAAAATTTGTAAAAATTTTATTTAACCCTTTGTTTATTAAGGGCAATTTTTTTTATTTTTTTATTAAAAGTAACATATTGGTGAAATGGTTATAAGTCACCCATAAACAATAAACATTTTTCTTCGGATTAGCACGTCGCTCAGAACTTGTATGGAGAAGACTTCTGATCAAAGACTTTGCAAAATAATTTTCAATCTTGGTCCCTTATAATCATTCACTACCAAGCAAAAAAGATGCTGCCACCTCTAAGTTTAAATGAAAGTAAACAACTGTTCTCTCTCGTTGCAGCAACAAAAAGGCGGGCCTCGTAAACTGACGCTGCCGAGTCGGTCTACCGACGCCGATATCGCTCGACTTCTTAGTTGCGGATCATTTGGAAACCTTGAGTGCCTGAGCCTTGCGTTCACGCACGTCACTAGTGCTTGTGCGGAGCAGCTCATCAAGTTGCCTGCTCTGCGATACCTTAACCTTTGGGCCACGCAGGTGAATTTTCAAAGTTGTTGATTACGTTGTGGACTTTCAGGGATTTATTGATTTTATTGTATGCCACTTACAATTCTTAGGACTATTTTTTTACCAGCCAAGTTTTCTTCTTTTGATATTTAGAAAGTAACTTGGATTTAATACTGTTTCGTGTATTTTCACAGTTTGGAGATGCCGGATTGCTCATGATTTCCGAGCATCTTCCAAAGCTACAAGTATTGAATCTGTGTGAGACGCCAGTTTCCGACAAAGCAATCGAAGCCTTATCATGTAAGTATATAAAAAATATACAACAATAATAAAATTCTGCATGTAATTATAATACTTTTTTTAGGTCAGTAAATTAATACAAATATATACATATTTTTACAGCCATGACCAATCTACGCAAATTAAATCTCAATAGTACCAAACTTACTGCAACGACATTTGAATTATTGAAGAAGAAATTGCCTGATTTACAAGAGTTTGACGTACGTTATACAGAAGCATGGTGAGATTGACAATTGCAAGGAACATACACTACCATTACTGTTTGCATCAGCAAGTGAATGTTATTCGTGAACATCAATGGAACTTTTTGTTGTCTCATGTTCTATGTGATACCCATGGAAAATGTATCCATGTGAAAATGTGAGTGTATCAACATAAATGTGATGTTGCCATCCTTAAACTTTTGTCCCCACATACCTTCTATATTCATCTATTTATTTACTTAGATTAAAAACACAAAGACAATTAAGAGGAGGACAGTTTGGGCTTGCAACATCAATAACGAAAGAAAGGAAACGAAAGTATAGTTAGTGTCATGGCAAGTGGAGAGGGGATGAGGAAGTATAAATCTAATTAGTTATCTTAAACTAAATATTAAAAGCTAAAAACTTTGCTACGAGGAAGACTGTTAATGAAAAAAATGTAATTTAATATTATGATAACTGATACCTAAAATAATAGTTTATACTAAAAATAATGGACCAAGATGTCATTATTTTTACTATTTATCCTAAAAGATTAGGAAACTTTACGTTGTTCAAAACAGGACTGGTCGAGTGCAAGATGTGTTTGGTTGAACAGGGCTATGGAGATGTGCCAAAGTCACGTGTACAGAAAATCCCTATAGTCCCCTATAGTTGGTACATTGAAATATTAATATCTATCTAATTTCGTATGCACAAATTCTAGCACTGATCAGAACAAAATGAGGTAAATCGTATCTAGATTGATCTTCAGTATATATTAATTTATTAAAATATTGATGTAAAATAAATGAACTGAATATGAAACTCTACGACTTAAAATAATCAATGTTACATAAAAGTCTGAGGCACTGTCATCCTGGCAGTGAGGTATTTAAAACATATTTATGAAAGTAAAATAAAAAGTGTATGTACTATGTATGGAATATTATGTACCTATATTGTATAGCCTTGCAGTAAATGTGAAACTGATTAAACACCACTTTTTCTAAAGACGATTTTTATGTCAAAAGGCAAATTCATTTTCACAACATTAATCTGAAACATCTATGAAGGTCTATTGTTATTCTATGTTAACCCTCTGTAAGCGTTTATTGCAAAAGCAGGAAAATTTCCAGTATTGAAAATGAGTTTTGAGCTTACTGGTTGGAAGTTCATAATGTCGGCGTATCGGTAACCGATAACTGATGAAAATGCTGCTTTAAACCATTTTTATTAAGTTTTTAACGACTTACAAACATTTTTTTCTTGGAGCTGCACAGCCACTAGCCAGATAACGAATGACCACTAAAGGTAAATACTATAAAAATAAATATTCCCTGCGAAAAGTAACTTAATTTTAAATTACGTTTGAGTGTCCGCGGGTTTGGAACAAGGGGCGGGGACCAAATTCAAATAATCATCTTACATCACAGCTGATTGTCAGACAGGAGCAGCGGACGGAGTGCGTTAGGCCGGTTCATGAATCTTGCGATAACTCTTCTTTCTGTGCTTTATATCTCACTTAGCTTCGTTTTACTTAAAAAATGTTAATAGTCGCCTCATTTGATTTGTATTATTGTCTTCGTTTAACTCAAAATTTCTTCAAGGAATCCATTTTTCGTGAATTTTGACACGGTATTTTAGCGTACATAACCCTTGTGAGGTGGGTTGTTCTCAAGTGGAGCTTCTATTCACTCCTTTTTCAATATTGATAGATAGTTGGCACATTCAGTAAACTGAAATGAGTCGGCCTGGTCTGTTGTTATTGGAGTATGCAGTGGCCGGATTGATACGATACTGGCTTATTAACTCAGACTACAGACAAATAATAGCAGATCGGGTAGAAGTTTCTACATCTCTAAATTCGTGGAAGAGAGGTACATTGTTTTAATAGTTTGTCATCTTCTACTGCAAACTTTAGCTTATTTATCTTTTAATTGCTTTATAAATAACATAATTTGATTTCTGTTTTTCAGTAACGGAAGGAACATTTTTGTACAATGAAGGTATCAACCCATATCAGGGTGATATGTTCCATGAAACACCACTGGGACTGTTGGTATTCAATTGGATGATAAACAAAATTCCACAGTTCTTGTGGATAGTATTTATTGCCTGCGATCTGCTAACAGCTCATTTGCTCTGTCAGACTGCTCGAAGTTTTATGAAAATCTTGGTAAGGTTTACCTTTTAAAGATATGTAGTGCTATTGTGAGCCAAAAATATTTAATCGCACGATTTGTTTGATGGTTCATAGTGTTATGTGTGCCAGACTGGCATGTAATTGATTTGTTATTATTACAGACGGCTCGCCAAACGAGGGAAAAAGAAAACCATGCCAAAGACACATCGTCAATATTGTTAAGAGATTCTGATTTGACACTTCCGCCTATTTACGTTGTTTCTGCCTATTTGTTTAATCCATACACAATTTTTAACTGCGTCGGACAAACAACTACAGTCTTTGCAAACCTTTGCCTTGCAACTGTTTTTCTCACTATGATCACAGGTTAGTAACACTTTGTGTACAAATAACATTCAAATAACATTTAAACTTGTAATCGATTTGAAATAATATTGATTCTAATATGTTCTTAGGGAAACGGCTTCTATGTTGTTTATCTCTGGCTTTGGCTACATTGCAGTCATTTTATCCTGCTATGCTCATAATTCCGGTGTCGATGTGCATATCGCAAGCTGAGCCAAGTGTTCCTCGTAAGCGATCTATTCTGTTCACGGCCATCGCCTTTCTAGCAATTTTCTCATCGCTACTCTACATGTCTTCAACAGTAATTGGCAACTGGGACTTTCTTCGTTCTACATATGGATTCATGTAAGACTTTGTATTCTAATTCCAAGTGTACCAAATCTTATGTTTTTGAGTGGGGGATAATTTTTCAAGAACAAGGCCTGAGAGAACCTTTCCACACATTTTCCCCTAACAATTTTTTTTTTTAATTTTAATTTTAATTACATAAAAAAAAAACTATTTAAGTGAAAAGGAGTCAAAATCTATCTTAATTTAAGATATTTGTGCTCAACCTCTGTCTAAACTGTGCATAAACACATGCATCTATTAAACCGTCATTGAGTCGCTAATATTTTATGATTTTTTCCAGATTAAACGTGCCTGATTTGCGGCCAAACATTGGTCTATTTTGGTATTTTTTCACGGAGATGTTCGAGCATTTCCGCCCTCTCTTCATAAGTGCATTCCAAATCAACTCTACACTACTCTACCTGGTGCCACTAACTCTGAGGCTGCGTTCAGACCCAGTCCTTCTCGCTACCACGTTCACTGCCCTCATGGCAATTTTCAAGTCGTATCCAAGCCTTGGAGATGTGGGCCTCTATCTGGCTCTCTTTCCTATGTGGACTCATCTTTTTAACTGTGAGTTACCTTTTTGTTGATATAATTAGAATAAGTTACTGCATGGTAAGCTAAAAGAAAGATATTCACTCTTGCCTGCACTATCTAGTCAAATTTTATGGTGTACTATAATAAAATAAAATCTGCATTTTGCAAATTGTCAGCCGAAGGCTGTACGCGCTGTGGAGAGCTCATTTACAGTGAAAATCGTTCAGGAAACCATACTAATTGTTTTGCCATACGAGATTGGTTGCTTCTTTTAATATTAAGGCCATTAAAACCAGTTCAAACCATTAGAATCATTAAAAATCATTAAAAAATCAATCAAACCATAAAAACCAATCTATGTTTCAGTGCATCAACGATTTGGTTGATTCCAAGTGTTTACACTGTTTTGACAGCTTGAACTTTGGTTGGGTCTAATGGCATCATTGAATAAGTGGGTGATAGTGATGACTGATGAACCTAACTTAGGCTAGAAGGGTGGAGGGGACCACTGGCATAACGTTACTTTCGCAGGGTGGTACAACTAGAACAAAAGGATTCCTCCAATAACCCATACTTTTGGAAGGTTGATAAGCAAGGCGGTGGTTTGAAGGCGGACACTTACTTTTTTTCTTCCAACCTCTTTTCTTAACAGTGTATGATGGTCAGTCATCCAATGCCAAACCGTGTGTAGTGTTGCTAACTGGGGTAACCTCATGAGAACCGGTGTGTTCCTACAAAAATAATTGTTGCATAATAATATGTGGTACATTATTTACAGATATGCAGCAAGGTTTCGTAGTGGGGTGCTTTTTCCTCATCACCTCAGTTCTGGGGCCAATAGTCTGGCATCTGTGGATATATTCTCGTTCAGCAAACGCCAATTTCTATTTTGGTGTGACTCTGGCATTTGCCACTGCTCAGGTAATGTTTGTATTTCAAATCTTTCATAAAAACTGCATATTCACCATCTTATGTTATATTTTTATTGTAAACATTTATTGGTGTTCCAGATTTTTTTGGTGACGGACATTCTTTTTGCACATATCAAGCGGGAATTCTCTCTCTACAACGGAATGCGTCGAGAAGTCAATGGGAAACCAGCCAAGCTTGTCCTGGAATGAAGCATTCTGTGTTGTAACTGAATGACTGTCACTATAGCTAATTAAGTGTATCTATGTCCTATAAAAGTTGATAATAAAATTTGAAAAGTCATTCTATGTAATTTGGCAAATTCACTGTATTAAAACCATAATTTATTCATTTCTTTATTTAGTGGCACAATAAGTGCTTTTCATCCTGTTTATTTACAATGTAAGTTTAATAATAAAACATTTTGTAAGTATGATTATGTGGGTTAGTTTTCTTTTGGTCACTTCCCTTCCATCTCGCATAATTCCCGTTGAGTTCCTGGTTCCCTGGCTATTCTCTATGTCTAAGGTTTAGTGGCTGCATGGATTACATGTGGAGTGGTGGGTTTTGGATTGGAGCATGCTTAATTACAGTGTTCAGTGCCCAGCAACTTGTGACAAGTTTTAATAATTGAATATAAATTTGACCGGAGTGTACAGTGGGTTTGTCAAGAGTGAGTTTGTAGAAGAATTGAAAGAAAACAGGTGTGTTTGGACTTTTGGCAGCTTCTTATTTGGAGGTTAGAAAAACCAATTAATTTGAGAAAAGATTCGACTTAATGATGACATTCGCAATGACTACTGGGCTCAACTGGGTTCTATTTATTTCAGACGTTATGTATGGTCCAGGTAGCAGCAGAGACAGTAAAGAGCCACCACCGAAGCCCAGATTAAGAGCTCCGCTCTTTTCTCTCACCTCGTTTGATCTACACAAAAGACTGGTCAATAATTACTTACTGAGTCAAAAAAGTTCGACTGTTAAGCTGCAAAGGGATACGTGAGTAGTGGATCTTCCTGAATATATACAGCTCCAGTTACAGCTTGTTACAGGGGCTAGATTAGAACTGATACCAGTTGAAGTTTCGGTATTTTAGGATTCACGTTTTATGATTTTTTTTTTTATTACAGATCACGAGACAAACGAGACATAGATGTTGTTAGAGAAAACCACAGATTCCTGTGGGATGATGAAGAAGTACCAGAATCTTGGGAGGAAAGAGTAGCAAGAAAATATTATGATAAACTCTTCAAGGAATTTTGTGTATGCGATTTGTCAAGGTACAAAGAAAATAAGGTTGGTACTTAATACTTACACGAACTGTCTATAGGTTAGAAGAAAACATTCATAAATTGAAGCATTTGACAGGTGGCCATGCGATGGCGTACTGAGCAAGAACTTGTCGATGGCAAGGGGCAGTTCATCTGCGGTGAGAAACATTGCCAAGAAAACGAAAATCTGCGGTCATGGGAAGTCAACTTTGCATATGTGGAACATGGGAAAAAAAATAATGCGCTTGTCAAAGCACGTAAGTTTCAACAATTGCAAATACAAGTTGCAAGTTGCAAGTTGCAAGTTGCAAATTGCAATTACAGAGATTCGGATCTTCGGTGCTCTGAATCTCCTGATGTTGCCATTGTTGTGTTAATGACACTTAGTTTTTTTTTTTTTAATATTTTTCAATATGTTATTTTAAGGTTTGTGTGAAAATTGTTCAAAACGACTGAACTACCACCATATCAAGAGAGAAATTAAATCTAAAAAGAGAAAGAAGCACTTTGAAAATGATGTAGACGAGGAGACTCAAAAAAAGAGAAGAACAGGTGTTTTGGAGATAGGAGACACAGCTGTAACAGAAATTCCATCTAAAAAGACTAAAGAACAAGAAGAACAGGATGAGTCAAATGCTTGGAAGTCTGTACAAAATACAGATGACAAATCAAGAGAAGAAGAGTTTCAAGACTATCTGGAAGATCTGTTGTTTTGATTTTATTGATACCATGACATATTTGTATTTCCTGATGTATCAAGATTAAATTTATTTTAATTTTTAACACACTGTTTTCACGCAATATTAATATTCGAAATTCCCCCCGCAAGCAGCCCATTGGCAAGCTATAGAGTGATGTGATTGGATGGTAGCTAGGTAACCAAGTTTGATTATTTAGCTGGCAGCATCTAGTAGGCTACCCAAAATCAAAGATTCTCCAAAACATTGAAGTCGTTTATACGTTTCTAAAGAGAGTGGGACAATGATGACACAAACTTGGCTGGAGAAAGTTCTACTTGCGGAGAAAACTTGTCTCGTGGAAGATGGTAATTATTATGATACTTCATTAATCTCTCTTGCTCTCTATTACAGAAAATGTAGGGTTAGGATTGGTTTATACAAAATACAAATACTTACTCGAGTCGACGTTTCCACGATCACTATCCACGTAGAGTTTCAAAATGAAAGCTCATCTATCTATCTTTACATTGATAATTTTCTGATCAGTTTGATACTTGAAAAAAGACTTAGGGTGTTTGATACTAGTCAATTTGCAAGTGTGGTGGAGCACAGTGTTGGTAGGGCATATCGAGGACCTGGTTGTTGTGGTTTTCCATCAACTTGAGGCCAAATAAACAAGCTAGGAAATTCTCTGCTATAACCTTTATAACTGTATAAACGTGCGTAACGAAAGTGATTTGATGCTAAGGTCGGCTTGACAATCAAGCATCACCAGGGAATTTTATACTGGCAACCCCGTACACTATCATTGGTTTGTTCCCAAGTTAAGCCCATGATATTCATCCACCATTTGACAGTGCCTTATCTGTCTAATTTTTTTTGCCTTGCAGGAATTAGAAAAGTGCACTTTAAGTTTGCTGAGGGGGAAGGAGAAATGGTGGACGAGTATAATATGAGCACCAACGTACTGACAAGAAGAATATGGAAAATTCCGAAACCAATGGGTGGTGCAAATGACCAATGGGAGGTGGAAATTGGTGATCCAATCCCAGAGGCCCAGCAGCAAAATCTTGACACCCTGGGAATACGGGAGAACCCTAATGCAGTAAGAATTTCTGTAGTACCTTTTTTTATATTTATGGAAAAACGTAGAAAAGATGTTTGGAACTTACCAGAGATTATAAGGAAGACTTGTCATAAAGGAGTTTTCATTTATGTTTTGGCTGATCCCTTCTCAGTCTTGTAATAAATTTATTTCTAAATGTGAACATGGCAACAGCCGAATCCTACCTTCTTTTCTCCGGTTATATCCGAAACTCCGTGATTAATGGGGAGCCATTAATCATATCCAGCCTTTTGGTACACCAGAAGATTTTTTTTATTGTTATTTTGGCTTTTTTATGGCTTACAGTCACCTCCTATTCGTATCTCTATTATCCAGCAAACCTTACCTTAAAAGGACAATCACTTACCGAGGTTGAATTAGCTGATTGCGAAAGGTGACGTATTTAAGTCCTCTGAAACGATCGCAACAGATCATTCATACTATGTACCTTACGAACAATCTGGTCATAATATTCTACACTACGTTAACGAGGCAGAAGCCGAAACGTTGTACCTCCCTTTATCTTTTTTATTAATATATTGTTTTGACTTCGGTAAGTTTCGTTTCCTTATTTCCTCTTCCTAAGTCCATTTGCCAGCCTCTGCACTTTTACCCTGTTCTTAATCTTGGTAACTAATTTAACCAGTTAAGTTTATTTCTTTCAGCCGTTTGTCACTAGACGTATAACAAAGACTAGTTTGGAATGGCGCATTCGAAACCTCCCTTATCCTATTGAGACGTACACTGTTATGGCTGAGCCGGAAAACTGTTGCATCACGGTGCGCACGTCAAACAAAAAATATTTTAAGAAACTACCAACACCCGATTTACGGCGCGCTGGTTTGGTGCCAGAGCAGAGTAAATTACAGTTCACTCACAAATTCAACACCTTAATCATAACTGTGAGTACTTTCATACCTTTAACCAACTAAGGTATTTGTTTACTATAATTGAAAGTAGAATGGAGTAGGTAGCTAGAAAGATTATTACTTGGTGTCGGAGACAGTAAGATTTTCAGATTCAGAAAAGTGAAAATTACCGTTGTGCCATTCTATATGTATATATATATATTTTAGCCCAGTCTAATGCTTGTATTTCTGACCAATTTTCTTCCCTTGATGTGTTTAATTCAGATGACACAGACAGTGTTTTAATTTTCTTGCAGTATCAAAAACCACCTGCTGTGTTGAAACTCGAAGCAACTATTTTTGAAGAGGTGAAGAAATTAAAGCCCTCAAAAGCCGGAGACATGCCAGCCTGTAACCAGAGCTAATTGACACTGAATGCTCACGATTCACACAAAATGTTGTGTCATTTTATTTTTAAATGCTAAATGTTAGTAACTCACGTGTTTGTCTGTTAATTCTAGCTGGCCTTGCTTATCTATTGGCACAAATTGGTTTCAATTCAAAAATTTTGTTACAAAACTATGTATGCAAATGCAGTTTGTGAAGAAAAGCAACTTGACATAATGGTTTAAGAAACTGCCAGTAGATATTTTTTACTGTGATAGTTTTTGGGAGACCCAATTCAACCAACTGGTGGAACAGATCCAGAAATCTATTTTACAGCTGTCACAGCAAACCTATGAAGTTTTGGGGCTTAGATTCTTAAATTATTGATTGATTGATTATTAGGGTTTAACAACACACTGTTCTGACATCTGGCCATGTGGCACTGGTCTTATGGCATTGGTGAATAAGTGGATGGTGATGAGAATATTATTGAGTGATATTATCCTAGTTTGAAAAGTTTTATGGCTGAAAGTATCCTTGGTATACTACTCACTTGGCTATGCAAGAGTAGTGCCAAGAAAATGATAAATTGTGACAATTATGTGCAACATTATGTTGCAATTATGTGCAACATTATGTCCTGGTATGGTGCATTTATTTTGAATCGCAACAAAAAAAGTCGCTGGAGATTCTATTGCGTTTTGAATTCACTACCAACTCGAGGGATGCATATGGATATTTGTTGTTCCCAACGAGCGTTGTTCCCCTCTTTTTTTCACTCTGGAACTGCAACAAGTGGGATACCCTCAGTCAAGATTCAAGGTACCTATGGAAGAAGCCCATGGGTATCAACTGTTTTGTGTTCAGGTTGGTGGCTATTTCTTTGAATTGAGTGACCAAAAATGGGTTTCACAGCGCTTTTACCTAGAATATCGCGATCTCCAAAACCTTTGAATTTGATACATTTGATGTGTAGCAAACATGTTTTGGCGTCCAGTGCAATATCGAGCAATGCTTGTCAACGGAATGCGTCTGTTGCTGTCAAGCAAGAATCATGCTACGTTTACCGGAATATCGCTGTTAATGTTCGGGCTACATTTCCTTCACAAGTGAGGTCTATCTCAATCATGCCTCCGGATTTGGCCAAGGAGGAGGATGTAAAGAAAGCAGTGAAGAAAGAGGTAAAAAAGGAAGCAGAAAAAATGGTTAAAGAAAATCTTGATAAAAACACAGAGAAACTTGCAAAAGAAGTAAAAGTTGATGAAGGAAAGCTGATGACCGCAGCAGAGAAAATCATTGAAGAAAATAAGGAAGACCCAGATTATTCAAAGATCTATCACTTCAGACACACCATAAATATTTCCATGCTTGCTGTTGTACCAGTTTGCTTAATTGGAAATAGTCCAGCTACGGACTACCTATTTGTGGTAGTTGTCTTCCTCCACAACCATTTTTCATTTGAAAACATAATAAATGATTACCTAAGTGTGCACATGTTTGGAGACGCTCTTCCAAAGGTAACCCAAATAATATCTATAATAATTTCAATTTTTATATTGGTTGGTCTTGTCAATATTATTCAAAATGACATTGGCATTGCCCAGACTTTCCATTGCTTATGGAAGGTGGGTAAGAAAGACATTCAAGATGAAATTGATCGTGTTCAGAGAGAATTAGAAGAAGAAGCCAAGAAAGCAAAAAAATGATTCCTGCTAGACAATGATTCCCTCCGACTCATAGAAAGTAGCCCCGATAGTATTTATGAATGATGGATGACGAATTATTTGTATCAAGATAACTTTTCACAATAAACAAAGTCAAGTAGTTTTTCGTGTAATTTTTTCTTCCCGAGTGAAAACTCATGTTGGTGTTTGGCTTTTCACTCGTGCCATTTAAATCCTATTGTCCAAAGATCCAAAGACTGTGTTACAAATCAATTTCATATGGTATAGACTGACATTTCAACATTGCATTGCAGTACAGCCCTTTGGTATTTAAAAAATTGCGTCAGTTTAAAAATTATTGCAAGCCAGTAAGCTAGAAATAAAATATTTTTTTCACACAACTTATTGACAACACACTGATTTTATTTCCGAAATATTAAATCAATGAAGCGATTATACTAATGATTATTTAAATAATTTCCCGTGGTTTTCATTGACACAGATTGCGGTAAAAGCAGTGTAACAGAAACTCTTATCGCGCTAAAAAATTTGCCTATTAATTCATCAGAGTTTGCTTGATAACTGGTTCGGTTGGTCAGAGAGCAAACTTCATGTGAATTAAAAGCAAACAAACCAGAATTTCAGGCTCATTCCTCTCTTGAGCTTCGAACCACAACCATCATCTCTCAACATCATGCAAAGTGCAGTGATCTTTCTCCTCGTTTGTGGTAAGTAAAGAAGTGTACTGTACACCTCATGATAAAACTGTGTCTTAAAATCGTCTTGCATGAAATTGTAATTGAATGAGCGTTCGATGAGAGCTTCAATAATACATGAGATAGTCACCGGTCGAGGCAAATTGGCATGCCATTCTGATCTTTTCAAATCAAGCACACATTTTCTGGGCGGTTAGTTTATTTTTCCCTCAAACACTCTCAAATCAATTTTGCGTGGATTTTTTTCGTGTAACTATTTCTGTGATCGTCTAAGGAATGTCGTATTCCCGCCAGAGACTTGAAAATAAGAGACTTCCACCTCAAGCGCGATTGCTAGTAGAAGTTTCTTTTTCATTCCCCAAAAGCCTAATTTTTAAATTCGAACTAAGAGGGTTTTCAAAGGCCCACTAATATTGAACCCCACCGAAACTCTGTAGGTAAAGCATGGTTTCACTTTGGCAGGTGTGGTGGTAACCGTGCTCGGCCAGCGGGAGCAGGGAGGCTGGGGATTACCCCAAGGGAAACCGCAAGGTAACAACCGCCCTGGTCAGCGGCCCCCGACGAACCCAACCCCGGCTCCGGCACCGGTGGGACCCCAGATCGACGGCAATGGCCAGCTGATAGGGTGTCCCTGCCGATCAACGCAGGAAAACAATCTCGTGTGCGGCAGCGACGGGAACACATACGGCAACATGGGCAAATTTCGATGCGCCCAAAAGTGCAAAAGTAATGCAAAAAAATTTCAATACATTTCAGTTTTTACATCCTATTTATCGCTTTGTCCCATGGTTTTGTTCCCCAAAACGAAGTAGAGTTAGTGTTAAACCTTAGAACTACAATTAAATGTATACCACTTATGTACTGTAAATTGGTACTCTAGCCACTCTACTGTACTCTAGCCCTATAAATTGGTCATCTGTTAGTCATTTCCTGCTGCTCAAAAGTCCACCCGATGCTACCAATTTCTTATCATCGTTAGCAGCGACTATCAATTGAGAAATTCAGCTATGATTGCTTATTTATTTGCGGTTAATGCCGGATATGACCTGAATTGATACGGCTTGTAGTGTAGCTTTGCATGTGTGTTGGTGCGATTACTGCGCACATCTTAAATACTAATTGCCCTTGTACTTTCTTCCTCTTGCAGATGTCCAGCTGGCGCATTTGGGGTCGTGCTCGGCGCGAGACCCCCTAAATCCCATCGCCGGTCAATAGTTTATAGCTATATGTACCAAGATAAAAATTGTATTGGAAAAAGTATTTTCCACTCATGTATTGGAAAACGTATTTTGTTTGATATTGCGTTGGGAGAGAGCCCATGCATTTGCTAGTAAAGTATTGTCAACTCTTACTGCGCATGTGTATTTTATTCGCGTGGGTGTCTGTATGTGTGCGTACGACTCATCATAAAGTGAATTTATCATTTGTTCAAATTGAAATGACTGCAAAGAGCATGTTTCAAAAAATAAAAAAATTGTAAATTTGGTAACAAATTCACAGGGTGAATTTTGGTAATGATGTTGTGAAAACCATTGTAATTTATACTTACAAAAGTCGTTGGCCAGTAAGAATTAGATTTCATTATGATATAATTATAGTATAATCAAAGCTCCCGTTCTTAATTGCAATCGGCAATTAACTTGGTTTTCGAGAACTTAACAAAATATAAAAATATACGAACAATGATGAAAATGACACAAAAATGTTATTTGGTCGTAGTTTACCTACTTGACATTCATTTTGTCGCTGTTAACACAAGGCTCCTTAGCGTTATTGGGTTTTATTTTTCCTTGCACGGTCGACCCTTGTCAGATGAAAAAATCACCTTGCTATGACCGCAGATTGCAACCTTGACATTCACCATGTCTGGTGTTTGTGTTTCTCGAAGATACATTTACATTCTCTCGTATTCCACTCACTAATTAAACTGTTATGTTGTGCCATTAGCTGGCATGCCTAATCATTAAGACGCAATTACGAAATACATCTATACAATAATCTTGTAGAGCGTTTCTTTATAGGAACCGTTAAACATTAGTTTTGCCCGGTAGGCACACTGATTTGACTAATTGGATATATAGAAACACCAAATCGACAGCAAGTCTATAAGAGTAGCCGTCTGTTTTCGAAACGGTGACATTCTTTAATTTCTGTACAGATGACCACATAACAAGGTTGTCGTTTCATAATGAAGCCTATCGTCATAGTATGTTTACTGATTTGTGGTAAGTGGCAACTAATATACGACCATAAAGACACTACAGCGTTTACATCTTAGCTAATTCCTCTCTTTCTTTTACGTTAATTCCAGTACTTGCATTGGGGGTACACAGCCAATTCACTGACAAAGACTTCGAGGAAATCGAGTCTGAACATTTCAATCGTCCTTCTCCTTCCCCTTCCTCAAAGAAGACGACGACCACACGACGTCCAATGGCTACTTCCCCAAAGATCGGGACCACTACCCGTCGACCCAGGCCAACTAAGCATACACCATCCACGTCCACCACAACCCTGCGCCCCACCAATCCCGGTATTGACGGCAACGGTCAGCTGATTGGGTGTGCCTGCAGGAGTACACAGGAGACGAATCTCGTGTGTGGCACTGACGGTAACACGTACGGGAACCCAGCTAAGCTGAAATGCGCTCAGAGGTGTGGACATGGTAAGTAAACACATGTTTCACCTTTGTGTATATCATGTGATAGCAAATACGACTCGCGACATTTTGTGTTTAGTGACATTCGAATATTTGTTCTGGAGATTGTGTAGCTGCAAGCCAGGCGAATTTGTTTATGGGTTTCGTAGCTTGTTCGCGCATTGAATGGGCGGAATTTTGTTCCATGAGTTTTTCTGACCAGTACGAACTCTAGAACCACTTATGCTATTATTTGCAATATTTTTCAAACTTCTTGTCTCGTATGCTAATATGAGGACTGTTTATTTTCCAGTTGTGAAGATGAATTTCCTTGGCAGCTGTAGGGGAAGAAGTTAAATGACCAACCGGGCATCGGAACGTCGATTCCTGCTCCTGTTTCCCTGAAAATAAACATGTTTACTGCTAGACGTAAAAAAAATATATAAATACATGCATTTTAAATTTGTACGTGCCGGCCAGATTCTTTTAATTTTTGAACCCTGGATACCAAATTGCTATTTCCGAAGCTTATGATATTATAGATGCAAACGATAGAGAAAATATTTTTTGGAGCCAGTTAATTTTATAGCCTTTTTAGGTGAAATCTTATTTAAATTGCAAGTGCTTTCAGTGCGCGGGGTATTTTATTATTATGAACACTATAACCGTCTCAATAATTGATACTCAAGCGGGGACTCGAACTCCGATCTCCACCTATCGTGGGTGTTGCTCTAACCCATTGCGCTACTTGGGCACCGGCTTTATGAGACGATTTCAGTGTATTTATTTAAATGTATTTATTTTATTTTTGTTACTTTGTTTTTAGTGGATTTTTAGTGTATTTTAGTTGTATTTGAGATCCGTCATTCTCATCAAATGCACTAAAATCGTCTCAATAATCCAGTGTCTAGGTAGCTCAATGGGTTAGAGCAACACCCGCAATAAGTGGAGATCGGGGTTCGAGTCCCCGTTTGGGCATCAATTTTTGGCACGGTTGTAGTGTTCATAATAATAAAAAACTTTATAGCCTATTTCCTTTTATCCCGTGTTTTTTCCGGGCGATTTTTATCAGCAGTACTATTATTGCCACAGGTAGTTATGGTTACAATACTAGGGCAATATTATCAGTGAAAAGTCTTAGCTCTGTGGAATATAATCACCGGTTTGCCTTCTGTACGAAGCTATTTTCCAGCTTCCTTTATTTAACACAATAAAAACAATGTAAATTTGGCTAGTAATGTAATTCATCCATCCACAACAAACTGGCGTCTACTGCCCCCTCCTCAACCTATTTTCCCCCCGCGTCATTCATGCAGATCGTTAAAATCGAAAGCTCATTAACCTTGATAATGATCACCTGAATGTCACACGGAAATTCTTAAAGCATTTGAGTTGTTCAAACGACATTCTACATTGAAGATTGCAGACGGCAGTGTCGATTTGTTACCTTCTGACAATGAAGAATTTCTTTGTGGTTCTTCTGATTTGTGGTGAGTACATGTATCATGCCTAGGTATAGACACATGTGTGCCAATGTCAGTATTTTATTCGCTTACATAATGGCTAAGAATCAAAAGTCAAGACGAGTGTGCACAGAACTTTATTCTCTTTGTAGCTCTCACTCAGGTAGTGAAGTCTCAATATGATGAGTACGCTGATTACGATTTCGAGGATCCCAACTACGGCGACAGCTCCCTACTCGCGACGCCGACTCCGACGCCTAGGCCGACCAGCCGCCCTCTTCTTAGACCGAGCTCCCCGACGCCGCCCCCTATAGCCGTACGACCCAACAACCCTGGTGTTGACGGGAACGGTCAGCTGATTGGCTGTCCATGTCTTAGCACTCACGAGACCAACAGGGTGTGTGGGACTGATGGGAACACGTACGGTAACATGACGAAGCTCAAATGTGCGCAGCGATGTGGACATCGTAAGTTAACTAAGTTATGGCTGATTAAATGGGCTATTGCCGGTCTTTATATTTTACTGCTATAATGATCGCCCGTCGGCGTGTGGAATTATAACAGCATCTTGTTCTTGAGTTTGAAGAAAGTAGTTTGCCTAATTGAGTCATTTTATGTGATTTAGTCAAATTACCGGATGTTTTGTTACAGCTGTGGAGTTGAACTACCTCGGGAGGTGTACGAAAAAGCAAAATTAGGGGAACTTGAAGTGCTCTGATTAAAAATTTGACAGTAATTCGCGGAGCTCTTCTTATTTAAAAATGATGTTTTGTCGTGAAGATAAGTTTTGTGAACTGCTGTCTTGATCTAGATAAAATGAGAGCAAAGTGTTGCTCAGTATCATTACATGAAAATCCTTATTGTCTTCAGAATAACTTTCCACCAACAATGTTTTTTGAAAGCATTAATCGAAGAGCAGGTGGCTTACACAAAGACAGGTTACAATTTGATGGAGGCTTCAATATATTTATTTTGGAAATTTCCTTCCCAACTCCGCACACAAATAGCGACTCTCAAAGCAGAAGCCGTTAATGACACGTGCTGGAGGGGAGAGAAAAATAAACGAGAACCCACCGGAAAACTACAACCATTGCAGCGACGTTTTGATTGATCGCACTGAATTGATCAATGCACTTTGGATCAAAACCAAGATTTCTTAACGTTTGGAATTACCTAGGTTATTTTTTTCTTGCAACCTTTCTTATAAGTCATAGCACGCTTGACCGCAAGCGAAGGATGTTCCGGCAAAGAATACAAGAGAACTTGAGGGCAAGGATCATTAATTGGGGTAGAGAATACAGATATCTCGTTTTATTTTAGCGCTTCCTCCTTATCTGTTCAAAAACATTTTCTTATTTCAATAATTTATATTATTACTTGTGGGGATTTCCCTTGCGATCCTCCCGATATAGCTTGACCGCAAGAATGTAACGTTACACAACCCAAAGAGCTGGCCGAGAAATGCACGCGATTGAACTTTGAAATAGTTGCTGACATGAACGTGCCGGAGGCCCTTGCATAGCAGACCTGAGAGTGTGCCTAGCTTAACTCTAATGAAGACTGAGGAAAAACGCTCGATTGGGACAAAAATAACAGTCTCGTCTGTCCTAAAGAGTGTTTGCTACAAAGTAGTAGAGTAGAGTAGAGTAGTAGTTTATTGTCATTTTACCATAAAACATACAAAGATGCTGGTTTACAGACATACATTAAATGCATTAATATTGTAAATATAAAATTGTAGATATAAAATTGATGTTACTACATGCTGAGTACACCGAGGGACCTATTATCGAGTGACGAAGAGGTTATTTCTGCATCTCGGCGGGGCGACGAAGATTGGTCATCAAAAAACGTCATGACCAAAATCCCTCTTCCTTGAGACGTGTTCAATTTTGTTCTCGAGTAAACGAATTCTTTCTCTTTTTAGTCTTTCCTTTTACTGAATTTTATATTTTTTACTTGCAATCTCGGACAGAACATAAATACAGCCCTACAACCACATAATAAATTGTAAAGGAATAAAAATAAATTTTTCAGCTAGTCACGGAGCTACGAAACCACTTAATTGCAGACACGTCTAGAAACCATCCTGTGCACCCACCGGGGTCGTGAAAACTCAACCATAATCGAACCATGTACATCCCTGTAGCGGCCAGTCCCACGCCGACGTTATTTCAAGCAATTAGCTGCACCAGCCTTCAGAAAACCCCGTGTGTCACCTATCATAAGGTATCTAAGCGATCTGAGTGTAGCGCAAAAACTAAATAGAGCAAGGCGGATGGCGACCTGTAGGTATACATCGGATGCGGACATGAAGTGAATTAGGTTTTGCCGCCTTGAGTGGGACTCTTTCGTAGCCTTGACTCTTTCGAACTGTCTTGTCCTGCAGCCGTGAGTAAAGGTACTCGTATATAAGTGCTTATCATGTTAATCGTCGGACTCGGAAAGTGGACACACCAGTCCCAGTCAACACCTCATATCTGCAGCATGTTGGTAGTCATCTGTTTGCCGCTGTTCATGATAGATTGCAAGTGTAACCCGGGTGGTTAGGTAAATAGTAGGTAACTGATAAGTGGAGTGAATGTTGTGCTTTTGATATTGAAAGTGGTTCGACCAGTTACCGCTTGAAGATGCCGCCGTCATGGTTGTTTGTGGTAGTTCTAGGTAAGAAACAAAATTACATTTTGCTTGTAATTGAGGTTGGACTCGGTGGATTTATAAGTTTAACCGAAGTATACTATGCAGAATATTGAAATTCCTTGGACGCCAGAAAACCTTTTGTCGTAAACAAATATGATAATACCATCGTAAAACTATTTAATTTCACATTTCTAAGAAATTATTGTAATAATTGCAGTGTATGCAAACTTAATTACATATAATTTTATGTGTTTCAAAAAAATCATCTTGTGATAATTGCATTTATTTCAATAAATTATATCAACTTCTCTCTGCCCCCTCAGCGTCAGCACTGTCGCAAGAAACCCTTAGTTTCGTGTTTGGGCCCCTCGAAGAGAACAAGCCCAGTTCTACTGAAAAACCGGGCGCTCACTCCGCAGTTTTGCGACGTCCCGAGAAAAATGCCATCCGGTTCCCTGTCACGCAACTAAAACGCCCCCTGAGAAACCGCTATCACCCTCCTAGCAGTTTAGGCGCTATATCGTTCCCAACCTCTGACGTCCGACGACGAAGACAACTCGGATTTTTCGATCCTAAAAATCAAAGACGACCGAACAACTCCAACAGACCCAAAAACAATGGTGGCAGTGGTGCTATCAGTTTCCCATCGGACCCACCCGCTTGGGGCAACAATTTTAACTCTCCCGGACCCAATCGTCCACTAATGGGTGGACTTCAAAGACCTCCATGGTCACAGCCCCCGCGGCCTCTCATGAAGACAACGTCGAGACTGCCGCGGGTGACGCCTTCAACCACTCAAATAGCGGTCACCGCCGAGGAGCCCCAGGGAACCAGACCCACCCCTGCGCCGACGCGCGCGGGGTGCAACTGTCCAAGCACCCCCGAGTTTAACCCCGTATGCGGGGGCGACAGGGTCACTTACTCGAACGCAGGGAAACTGAAATGCGCGAACTTCTGCGGGAATCGTAAGTTATTTGGTGTTGGTTTGACAGATTGTGTCCAATGGGATTGACGATAGTGCCTGATAACGTACCTCAAAATTCAAATCAGGGCCTTTCAGAACCCTTATCAGGACCCTTAGGAGTAGAAGTTAAACTGAATCATATTTAGACTGTCTAAACGGAAATCGCCGAAGATTAGTAAACAAGAAAAATCTTTTTCTTACAGTTTTTAAATACGTTTCTGTGATGTAAATAGATACACTTAAAAGAAATATTAAATTTCCTCTAGAAAGATCTAGTTTTATCTTGTATTTGTCGTTGTCTGGGATAGCAACGACAAATCTCACAGAACGTTTGAACCATCGCTATCCTTCGCATGTATTGCTACTTTAATCTCGTCGTTTTCGTTCCTACTTACAATTTAAAAATATTTCTGAGATCGTCTTCCTAAATGACACTGATTTCATTACTGGTTATGCAAAATTCAAGGTAATTTGAAACAGGCTGGTTTTAGCATTGACTTGGCTTGGATTCATATATGATCATCAGAAGACACCATTTCCTTTCCCTTTTTTACTAAACAAATCACATAAAGTGGTTATAATTTAAAGAGACTGCATATTGCAAAAGAGTGCACGCCAAAGAGTGCAAGCCAAAAGTACATCCCTGTCGATTTCAGTGAGACAAACGCTTGTAAACATCCCGTTGTCCACCTAAGCTTATCTCTACAACATCTTTTAGAACATACAAACCACCCCATTCTTAATGTAAAACCAAGTTTTAGAAATTGATGATTCAAAATACTGATTAGAAAATAACGTTAATTTCTGCATTCAGCTGTCAAGATGGTACACTTAGGCTCATGCATCACTACAACAACGCCGGCATCGACAACACCGTCCCGCGTTTGGACGCCCCCGCCGCGGCGCCCCGCCAACGTTGGTAACCCCCAACAATGGAGCTGGACGTAGTGCGCCTTCATGTCGGGGAACGACGCTGTAGTCTCATTGCAGAAAATCACTCGTATTTATTGTTATTGGTCAGGAAAACGTAATTAAATATGAGGCCAACATATGACTAGGAGAGCATTTTGTTTTGCCAAAGAATGTATTGAGTTGTGAATACCTAAATGTCAATACCTATGTATTTCCCCCAAAATCTTGCGATGCCATTATATTATCTCAAATATCACATATACTTCCCCAAAATGCTAATTAAAATTCATCGAACCATCTCTGATTTCAGAACTATTAATACCAAACAATTAAAATTCCGAACAAGCAAATGTCCACCCATTAGCACGTACTCTGGCAAGGTAAACGAAGATGAGTAGTTGGAATTCCTGATAGCAATTAACTATTCTGCTGGTGAATCCCTGGCAGAGGTTCACAGAGGTATACGCTGCGGTCACTGGAGGAAAGGATGCTAATTGATAGCGTGCTCGATGACGCAACGATGATGTATGGGTGGTGGCAGCGGTCACCACAAATCGGTCTCTAACTGACAGATGCGACACCGCGTGCATCATCCAGGACGTGCGAATGTTGTGCTCCCTTGAAAAGTTCGAAGAGACCTCAATTGTGTTCAAAGCGCGAGCTGAGAAACATCGTCGGTTCAAAGTAGAGAGTGATTGAAAGGAGATTGAGATTGACTTGTTGTCAGCGTCTGGATGGAATGCATTTAAATCTGTTGCGGGAACAATGTCGTGTTACTAAATGATGGTGAGGTGTTGTAATCTAATACACATTGTTGGAAAGTCCTAAATAAGTTATAACCTCAACAATGTGTTCACGTGTGATGGTGATGATCTTGCTTGGTATGTTTTCGGCTGCTACTTAATTTTAAAATATGATTTATATACATATAATTAGATGGTACAAACCCATAGCATAATATTTTTAATGTATTACGGCTTATAAAGCACAACTAAAATTAAGGTAGTAGCTTTATATCGTGTTCGTGTCGTTCCACATAGGAACACTCGCAGAGGTACATGCACAATGGTTTAACTATTTGGAATTTCATTAAACCAAGGTTATCATGTGCGTAAAGACTATCATATTCTAGGATACGTGAATAATCATGCAGTTGTTATGAAACATAGAATAGGATCTCTATAAGTAGTTAAATATAACGCGTCACTCGGTTCTCAGTGCGCACTTGACAAAAGTAATTATTTATATTGAGCCATCACTAAATAACAAAATATTTTCTTATTAGCTATGTCTCGGAATCACGGAACAATGAGTTTCGTCTTCGGTCCATTGGCCGTGTTCACGTCTACACAAGATGTCAGCTCGCCAGCACCATCGGTCAGCACCCTTCAATGGACCTTTGGCACTGACGCCACTACAGTCACCACCGCGACGACGTCCGTTGTCAGGCGTCGCCCGACCGCTAATCGGCGACGTCCGAGCCATGGTTCATCCAACATAGTCTTCCCTTCCGATCACGACGTCTCTCAGTTCACCGAATCACCGATCCTGAACTCCCAAGACATCAAGGATTACGGTGTCCTTACCCAAGACCGAAGCTCGGAAAACACTGAACAACACTTTTGGCCTGGTTTAACTCCAAGGCCAGTTCGGCCCAAACCCGCGAGCCATGGTTCATCCAACATTTTCTTCCCTTCCGATGACGACGTCTCTCAGTTCACCGAATCACCGATCCTGAACTCCCAAGACATCAAGGATTACGGTGTCCTTACCCAAGACCAAAGCTCGGAATACACTGAACAACGCTTTTGGCCTGGTTTAACTCCACGGCCAGTTCGGCCCAAACCCGCGGGTCAGAGGTTAGACGACGCCATCGTCTTCGAAGGGTCGTCGTCCTTGCAAGACGTCGGAGGCAGACGCAGAGTCGGACCTAGTGGACGTCCTCTGGTGTTCGAGCCGCCTGCCATTGCTTCGGAAGTCAAAGATAGACGCAGAGTCAGACCTACCGGACGCCCTCTGGTGTTCAGGCAGCCTGCCATACGTCCGGACGTCACGACGCCTGGTTTCCCGTCGAATTTGGCGGCGGAGTTGGTATCTCCTCCGCCCCCATGCCCCTGTCCAACCACGTCGGAGTCTAACTCTGTCTGTGCTGAGATTCAAGGGGCGAGGGTGACCATGTTCAATATGAGCGAGTTTAAATGCGCCCAGATGTGCGTTGGAGATGCGGGTATGTTGTCAGAAAAAAATAGTAACATTGAATCAAAATTTTTACTTAACTTTTGCCAACTGTAAAACTTACTTGGCAGTTACGATGGGTAATTGTAACGCCTACCTTCGCACTTACTTCTCTCCTAAAGAAAGATGTCTAATAACTTAATCTAACATCGTCGTACTTGTTCTCTGTTACAGACGTGAAGTTTCTGTTCCACGGAACGTGCCAGAAGACGATAAACAAGCTCAATCCGTTTATCCACGATTGATTTGTGAAGAGATTGAGAGGATCGCTCTGCCCACCTCCTTGCTTTAACTCACTTTACTCATACTTCAAGTATTTCGAAAATAAACTGAAAACAACCAGTGATGGTCAAATTGCAATCTGCGTTACATTTGTTTATACAATTATGCAGGTACAGATTCTAGGTTCACCTGAATTACACCTAACAATTAGGAAAAACTGAAGGGGTGTCTTGAGGAAAAAATTATCAATAACAATAATAAGGATCGTATAAGGTTGGTGAAATAATGGCTAAACAATCTAAAGGCTGAAAAATCAATACAGCACATCCATAAAACAAAAGGTTGCATTTCACCACAGATATGGCGTTGGTCATTGACCAACAGAGATGAAAGATCACCGACTGACCTCGTGGATTATTTAATCATATTCGAAAATAACTTTGATCCGCGCTAAGATTCTATCTCGTTGTGCATTTGATCGGAAGTGTCACTGCGCGTGAGGTTAAAAACCTCGTGTTCCACACAATTTGACAGCAATTTTGGCAGCAATTCGCATTAGTGTTCACTCGATACCGGGTATTCACACAGTAAACGCATTGTACTCATAGACGCAAATAGGCAACGATGACTTGCTAACAAAAACGTTTTCTGTCACAAACTACGTATTACTTGCAAGAATCTAGCGAGTCACACAAAATAAAAACCAATGAAAAAGTTCTTTTTTTAAACATACCGGGGCTAGAAATTTCAGTCGTGTAAATTAATATTGATACAATTAAAAACTTCGTGCAATGTGCATCTTAATTGTTGCGTTATAAAAAAAAAACCACTTCCGCCGCACACAACGAGTGACTTAATTATTGCGTCTTACTAATTGGTAAGCTACAGGCAGAGCTAGTGTTTGTGTATGTGTGTGTGCTGCGCTTTACCCCGTACATCTGTCCGGTGGCTGTCGTGGGTATTTTTATATCATTCAGACAAACGCACTGGCCAAGAGCGGTGAATTGTTGAAAGTGGTGTGAACTTTGCTCTTTGAAAGATCGCGACGCGGCCGACAATGAAGCTGGTGGCTTTAATTGTGATTTTTATTGGTGAGTGATTTAGTCGATCGTGAGCTGATTTTAGACGTCTGGTTGTAGCACTTTGACTTTTGCTTTGGTTTTACAAGCGTCGAGCCGCAAGGTTTATCATGGCCTTACATTGTGACAAATTCTTGCAAAGTTCAATGACAACTGTCAAGTTAAAGATACTTTTTTACTAAACTACAAAATTTTGTTGATAAATTAACCCCCAGTGGTTGAGAGCTCTTAAAACTAGTGATACATTTTGAACAGATTTGGTTTATTGGGTAACTAAATGTCTACGTTGTATATTGACAAGTCTTGTAAGACCGAGTGACGTTGATGCAGCGATGATGCAACACATATTTGAATCGTATCAAGATCACGGAACTTCGATAAATCATAACCTGGTTGACATATAGCGAACACTGGAAAACCAATATGGAAATTCCCATATGTTATGCATCATTGTCATCATCGTGAGCTTCAGTGTCATTCATAAGGGGCAACATACAGGCATATACTATTTTTCTAGGGGTGCTCGCCATCTCGAAGGGTGCCGTTCTGCCACCTATCGAGTACATGGACCCTGAGCACATGGAGAGGCCTCAATGGAGCAACTGTCGTCATCTGCACCAGTGTGAACAACAGTACCAGCCCCTGTGCGGCATCGATGAACAGGGAGTGCCCAAGTCGTTTTCTAACCCCTGTCAGATGGGGTATTATAACTGCATGGAAGGAACATGTGAGTCAGTCATTGATTTTCCCAAGGTTATTCAAATTCAATAAGCCTACTCAAACTTTTTGGATCATTTCAATACCGAGAGAATGCAACCTCGAAAAAAAGGACATTTATTTTAGAAATCTATCGAGCTGCCAGTTGGGTTGAATCTATTAAAAGTACAGCCAGTTTCTGAATTGGAAAGCCCTGCAAATGGATACATGGAAAATTGATCTGTCGTATTTTTTTTCAGATTATGTCGAAGTAAAAAAGGGCGTTTGCTAGAAAGAAAATTGAGGAAAGAGGATGCCATGGTGTAGGATATTTCACTGCATCTTTACCAGAGAAATAATAGAAAATAGTATCGTGCTATCTTTTATTCACGAACATGTACACATCATACTCCTTGTGGTTAGACAACATGTGATTCTTAAATGTTGCTCGGATTGTGTTCTATTGTACGTGCCCTTCTGAAGGTGTACCGCATGACTTCGCAAACAGCGCCAGTAATTAAAAAAAGTATGCTCAAAATTGAATGTAACGTAAAGTCAAATAAAAATATGTAATAAATTATTAACAGGTAGAGTACGTCAATTGAAATGACGGAATATTGTACTTAAATATTTATCTCAATCCAGGATTGGCCTCATTTTCCGAAACTCCACAATATTATAATTATTGCACCATATCTATTGTTGCCTTTTTTGCTTTGTATTTGAGTTGAGGTTTTATCAGGTTATAGTTGAGGTTATTTTCATTGAAAATACTCAATCCTCGTAACATAAAATGCTGGTGAAACAACTTCAAACATTAAAAAGGTCAACGACATGTCACGTACAAGGCAGGTACCTTGTACCGAGGGTTCGAATATTGCTATCTACGCGTTTATTGCCAGTTTGTTAGCGGATCACTCGCTAGTGGTACCTCGGATCGGGCCATATTCTGCATGTTATTTGAGTGCTTAGTTGCGTAGAAGCGATATTTCGCCAAATCTAGTCGGCTGTCTTCTTCTAGACATCTTCACTCGCGAGTCGAGACTTGGCACCTTATTTCAAGGTAAGTTCTTACATTTTGTTGAAATGCATGTCCATCAAGGCGTATCGCCTATAATCGGTTTATTAATGGTTCAAACCGGATTTATTACCTTGCTTTGCTTAAAAGGGAGAATAAAAAACCAAATACTGGCAGCTGAACTCTCATCTAATAATGATGTGTGAAAGGGCACCAAAGGTACCGCCGAAACTGTACGACTGAAGCACTATTGTGAGGCCTATTTCATGCTGAGCCAAATGACAGTGTAGGTGGTGACAGTTGCAGCCACGCTCAGCAGCAATGTCAAGTTCAGGTCGAAAACCCCAAACGCCGTCAGCACGATTTTGGTACTGGCAAGTTGCTGGGAAAAGTCCATGAGCTCTTGCTTCAACTTCCCGGGACCAGACTCGTCGAAATAAGTCAAGCATTGCTGAACGATCAGCGCTGTTCTGCTGTTGGCCTCCTCACACAATCGGTTACTGGTGACGGCAACTGAGACGAGAGAAAACACACCAATAATAAGCCACGTTGAATTTGTTACTGCAACGTATAAATTGTAAAATTGACCAGTATTGCTAGTTTCTCGGTTTAGTGTCGCACAGTTAATCAGTATTGATAGGCTTGTAGTGATGACAACTAGAAACAACCCAACAATTAGCATGATCGGAACCCCAAACGAGGAGTTTATGATTGTGGTGACTTCATACAGATTAATGTGTGCAAGGCGTGCATATCCCACGACTTGTAATGGTTTGGACGTGCAGCGATTGATTCCATGGAATTGACAATTTTTCTTCTCATTTCTTGCCGAGCAAAGCGTTTCTTTGCCACGAATAGGCAACTTGCCATCTCTTGTGTGAAAGAGTCTTTCTTCTGCAGGCTGCACCAACGATTCATTGGACACAGGACGCAACGACGAAAGAATGTTGTTAATGGCCACATATCTTGTGTTCGCACTTGCAATCGTCGAACAATATAGCACCGCCATAGTTGTGGAGCTCGTCATAGAGTAATATCTAAACAGCTGTAAAACAATTACAGCAATATCTCCTTCATACGCAAGAATATTTAAGCATAAAATGAGTATGTAAACTGCAGTGAATGCAAGTACTTTCAACCAAATGTCCCGGAAATATATCGTATCTTCACTTGACATCGTGTTGATGCAGTGGTCAACTTGATTCATCAATCGACTTAAAGACTTGAAACTCTGTCGTATTTTTTTGAAAGATGCAGCTAAACACACTAAGGTGTTCATTGTGGTAATGAAAAATGTAAGTCTGGTTACAATACGGAGTTGTAAAGGCAGTTGGTCGGCTCTCACGTTCAAATCTTTCATTGCACGTCTCAACCCAAAGAAGAAAACAATGGTCGAGGCCGCACTGTAACAAACGCCAAAAACTGTATGGTCAAAATTTAAGTTATACGGCGCCAGTCCCATAATGCGACACAAAAGAAAAATAGGTCTTAGAGTAGACACGAATTTGTTTCCTGAAGCGTGCGCCGTGTTCATCTTCTTTGATTTGATTGCGGATTGAAGCAACGTCCTACAAAGTTATAATACAGCTAGAGAATTGCGTGTCTCTTCATTTGCTTTCATCAATACTTCATTTCCAGCGGTGCGATTCCGATAATATGGATCGATTTCCATCAAACTAAACAAAAAATTAAATATGGAACGAAATAAACACGATTAAAGCAAGGCACAAAAGAATAGGCTAAGTACATCCGAAAATCAACAAAACCCTCATGCATGAAAATACAAGACTCATTTTAACGAACACCAATACATTCACAGTTTTGACATGAGAAATACTTCCACAATTAACCTATCAACTAATTCAAAAGATATCCATTTTGCACACATATCGGTCATAAACAGTGGCGTAACTACCGGCAGGGCAGGCGGAGCGCCCCCGGGCCCAGAGGATTTTTCCACGAGCGATGGCTCGTGGACCCGCCAGAAGGGAAAAACTTGGGTGCGTGCCGTACTCAGGCCGGCCTACGAGCCCGTGCCACGGCCCACGTTACATTTATTTGTTGTGTTTGCCAAAATAATCTTGAAGTTAATAGTTGCATTTCAGGCACTCTCACTACCCCATTGAGGCTGTGGGACTAGCCAACTTCTGGCAATGGTTACATAGTTACTAAGTTGTTACTGCCGCTGAGTGCGTAGGCTACGCTACTGCCTTACTCTATGTCGGCGCAAAAGACCGAATTTTCGTAATTTCTGCGGGCATAGGTAACTTATTTTTCCCAATCGTAGGAAAAAATGGACACAATACAGTAAGAAGTTTAGTAGTTACTATTCACTGGGCTACGGTGGCTGACGGAAGTCACCGCGGGGCCAGAACGGGGCTCAAAAAAGGCGTATTAAATGTGACAAAACAAGAAAGAGAATAAATTCCATAAAATCAGCAGATTTTTCGTGCCTACTGGTTCGGGTTTTCCGGTACGCAGCGATAGTTTGGCCGTGACAAAAGAACTTCTAATAACACTGGAAATTGGTCTGACGTGCACTACGAGAAAATTCAGTAGGAATACATTAGATTATATTTATAAATGGCGGGGGTTAATTAATAATAATCCCAGTTTAAGTTAATTTCAATGAAATTTGACGCAAGGTGTCATGTTCCATTTCCTCTCATATAAAGTAGTGTGTGGTGCCTTCGATCTAAAATGTGTCATACTTTCTCAATCTGTCGTCACTTTGAGGTGAATATCTTTTAGCTGTCTCAGAACGCGATTGAGACTGAAACATTTGCGTTCTCGTCATGTCGAGACAGCCAACATTTCCCGACACAAAGAAATAATGAATAATCCAACAGCTCGCAAACATGACCCAGACATTGTTGGCGCAAACATTTCCTTGTTGACAAGGGCCCATGTCGTACTTCGGGGCCTTTTCCGACTTTTACTGAGTCAAAACTATGCTTTTCTGCTAGCTTCTATGAAACAAAATACAGAGCGGGGCTTGGCTAATCACCTGCACTCTATGTCGCATATTGTCAACCGTTTTGGCTACTTGCTGACAGAAAATAAGGCAATTAGCTTTTTAAATAAAGGGAATCTACCCATGGGCAAATGTAATTCATGACTGGAAACATCTATTCGTCACTTTTCACCTTGGATCGCTTTCGGTGATCCCGATTCATTAGTATCTTTTTCAGCACTCGCAAGTGAACGTACAAATGTGTGCTATATAGAAACATTAGAACTGATAATTTTTATCAGACCACTTCCTTTGTAGTGGGGTGGGGGTGGGAGGGGGCCCAACGAAAAATCTTGCCCCCGGACCCAGGCATACCTATAGTTACGCCACTGGTCATAAACAACAATAATTGTAAATGAGGATGATGTTTAAGTTACAACAGATAATATAGAATTTTTGTCCCAAGCAAAGCCACTTGTTAGGGGTTGATTTTCATGCTGAGCCAGAGAACAGTGTGGGTGGTGACGGTGGCAGCTATGTTCAGAAGCAACGTCAGGTTCAGGTCGAACACCCAGAATGCTGTCAGCACGACCTTGGTGATGGAAAGTTGCTGTGAAAATTACATGAGCTCTTGCTTCAATTTCCCGGGACCAGGTTCGTCGAAATGAGTCAGGAATTGTTAAACGATCAGCGCTGTTTTGATGTTGGGCTCTTCAAATAATCGGTTACTGATGGCGGCAACTGAGATTAGAACTGACAAACACAACAGGAAAGTGGATGCATTTAAAAGGGCAAAGCCCAAATCAAAAATGAATGCAAATTTACTTTCTCAAACAACTGTAAGATTAGTTAAAACAATTGAAAGGGTTCCAGTTACTACTACTAACAAGTGACCAACTAAAATCATCATCTGAAAGCCAAACGATGAGTTCACTACTGTTGAGGCAAATGTGTGTGACGGATGACTTTCAAATTGTGCAACGTCTTAGATGAACTAAACCGACCTCGTGTTGAACCCAAAGCCGTAGCTGAACCGTAGCTTTGCTTGCCCGGAGAACGTGTTGAAAGGTTGTGAAATTGTGCAATGCGATTTAGAGCATACACTTCTCGACGGTGATTTCATCGTCTTGAGCATGGATAGAAGAACGTTGTTGATAAGCTGGTATCTGGAGTTTAAAAATTAAGCTCCAAATTAAAATTAAGTTAAAATTAAAAATTTGTTTATTTAAAAATTAATATAGGGTTGCGATAACTATGGCTTTAAAAACATGTACATTTAATGTAAATATAAATTCATTTTTTCACATTGGTAGATTAAACAGAAGTGCGTGGCATTTTTTGTGTCAAAGTGAAAATTGACTGCAAAGATGAAGCAAAAATGTCATTATTATTTTTCAAGGGGAAAAAATGGCGTCAGACGCTTGATTTTGGGACACCTGGTGATGTTTTACAATACCACACCCTTTGATTAAAATTGCATTAATAATATTTTGAAAATCCCACACTTGGACACCAGCTGTAACGCGATTATTTTTTTAGTTCTCTGGCTGACCTGATTTATTTTGCAAATCGTAAAGTTTGCATGAACGTTTTCAGGTCTTTGTAGCCGAGAGCTCGTTGAATTTTTCTGGTGATAGGATCGCTTTTAAAACTTAGTAATATAGTTAACAATAAACAATAAAGATAAGCACAAATTAACATTAGAAAAATATAAAATAAGATGACACTTTTTGTATCAGAAATGCTAGTGTAAGAAATTTGTGAAAATAAATTTTATAATTCGATTTGAATCAATACCACTTACTTTGTAGTGTTATAATTTTAATTTTATAATTTTGTGATTAAGACACGCTAGTGTATTCTCGATCACGCCGTTCTCAAGTTTTAAAACATTCCATTTACAAGCAACGAAAAAAAAAACGCTTCAAAAAAATCACAAACTTTGTGTTTAATTTATTATTACAAAAACATATCAATTGTGATGATTAAAGAGCAAATATGACAAAACTTTGATAAGCCTAAAAAAAATATAATACTTGAAATATATGCTCCGTTAAAAGAATTACACACAGTTCCAGAATGATTATTAAGGGAAGAAGGAAGGGGCTTGAAAGTCAATTGATTCATTATCGTATTTCTCCAAATTGAAAATCTTGAGAGAACAACTCAGCTTCTTTGCAACAATACGGTTTCTATGCCATTTCTCTAGGGGTTGATTTTCATGCTGAGCCAAATGACAGTGTAGGTGGTGACAGTTGCAGCCACGCTCAGCAACAATGTCAGGTTCAGGTCGAAAACCCCGAACGCTGTCAGCACGACCTTGGTGCCAGTAAGTTGCTGGGAAAAGTCCAGCAGCTCTTGCTTCAACTTCCCGGGACCAGACTCGTCGAAATAAGTCAGAAATTGCTGAACGATCAGCGCTGTTCTACTGTTGGCCTCCTCACACAATCGGTTACTGACAAAGGCCACTGAGACGAGAATTAAAGAGCACAACACGCAAGAGAATGCCTTAAATACTGTCGAAAGTGTGTCAAAAAAAACCGTGATCGCATTAGCTCGATCAACTGTAAAATATGTAATCACAATTGAAAGGTTGACAGTTATTGCAACTAATAAGTAACCAAGTAACGTAATAATCTGGAGACCAAACGACTTGTTGATCGTTATCGAGGCTTCATACAAAAGCAAATGCGCTAGGCGAATGGCTTTTAAGTCATGCAATAACTTCGTTGAAGTAAAAATTTTCGGACCACCGCGAATTTTAGCCATTGATTTGCTTTCTCTAATATTGTTGTGCATGTGGCGACCGAGGGCTGAAAGGTTTTGAGCGTACATTTCTCTTGTGTAGAATAGCCCTTCAACTTTAGCCTGAACCGGCGACCTCTTCCCCAGCAGAACTAACAATGCGTTATTAATTAGCAAGTACCTTGAGGTTAAATTAGAGACTAGGCTGCAATATAATAATCCTATCGCAGTATTACTACCATTTCTATAATATTTATAAATGAATGCAAAAAAAGAAACCGAAGCATTTGTTGTTGAATAGTAGAAATCACAGAAAACGTAGACTGTGTATAGTGTCACGAATACGAAATATTTCAGCCAATGAAGCCAAATACGAAAGTTTTCTTCACTTGTCAACAAGGCAATACTTTTGTCGACTTCTACGAGCAATTGCGTCAAAGTTTTAAATCCATGTCGAACTTTCTTGAATGAGGATGTAAAATACACAGTTGTGCTCACAGCTGATATAAACGTTACTAGAACAGCAGTAATTTGAAGCTGCGCGGGTAGTCTACCTGCTGCTTTAATAAACACTGACACAAATCCGTATATGCCAACGAAAAAAGCTAAAAAAAGGGCCAGACTATAACATACGCCAATCACAGTTAGGTCTAAGTTAAAATTGTATGGTGCCAGCCCCAGGACACGACAAAAGTACAATGCTGGAGTGATATTTGACACAAATTGGCTTCGACCTGACGAGTCCATTCCTAAATTCGGAATGAATCCTGTTGTAGCTGGAACCCAATACCCGCAAACTTTAACTCCAAAGATTGCGAATGATATAAAAGTACCTCTGTTGAAGCTAAATTATTAAACCGTGCTTAAATTCTTCCAATTTCAATTAGAAGAATAATGAAATTATTGATTTAAGAAGTTAAATATTTTATTGGCAATGCATTGTTTGCTTTGTACAACGTTTCGAGTAGACGTCGCAACTAGACCAGAACTAGATATTTCTTGTCTCGCTTCATGCCTTGTCATCTTGTCGTCTTGTCACGCTATATTGTGTGATTGTCAAAAATATATCCTACGGCAAGGGGAAATGGCAAGAACATGTAATGGTACAGTTTTATTTCGCAAATTTGGTATAAGCTGATTTTCAAATAATCATTGAACAAATTGGTAGTTAGACTACAATCAATATATACTAAAATCACCAAATCCTTTGGTACCGAAAGGTTTTATGATGCCGGGGTTATACCGAGGGGGGGGGGGGGGGGGGAGGGGAGATATTCCTTAAAAATTACCAACTCCCTAAACTTATTATGGGTTCTGATATCTTTTGGAAGCCCATTATTTATGTTTAGACAATTTAATCGTAGTTGCTTTATGCATCGAGGGAGTTAAAATTTATTGTGACACAGCATCGCGAATTAGAACATGTCGTAAGCCAAAAGTACGAATGACACTAGGGATATTGTTATAATGACCAAATTGAAATTCTGTGCAACAAACTTTTTATCAAGGAGCCACAAAATACGGATGATTGCGATTTTTTTTTTTGAAAGCGTAAAAGCTTGCTTTTATTAATTCGTTTTTTTACACCACATACACCGTACACCCGCGTGTAAACCACTGATTGTTAGGGGTTGATTTTCATGCTGAGCCAGATGACAGTGTAAGTGGTGACAGTTGCACCCACGCTCAGCAGCAATGTCAGGTTCAGGTCGAACACCCCGAACGCTGTCAGCACGACCTTGGTGCTGGCAAGTTGCTGGGAAAAATCCAGGAGCTCTTGTTTCAACTTCCCGGGACCAGACTCGTCGAAATGAGTCAGACATTGCTGAACGATTAGCGCAGTTTTGCTGTTGGCCTCCTCACACAATCGATTACTGACGACGGCCACTGAGACGAGAATTAAAGTGCACAAAACGCATGTCACCATATTTGACAGTGTTGAGCCCAAGTCAAAAAACATCGAGATTTTGTTTTCGCTATTGGTTGTGAAACAGGTAATAATAATTGAAAGGGTAAAAGTAATAAAAATCAATAAGTAACCGACTAAAGCAACCATGTGGAAACCAAACGCACTGTTGATCACTGTCGAGGCTTCATACAGACCCAAATGCGTGAGACGAATAGTTTGCAGACCACGCAATGCGTTTCGATTTCTCTGAAATGTTGCCTTTCTCGCCCGAAAAACGCAATGCTGGTCTCTAATTGGCATAACGATATACTGACCGTACAATCTCCTGACATGGAGCATTCTTTCCTCCTTTGGCTGGGACGTCTGCTTGCAGTAAGTGGCTAACAAAATGTTATTAATTAGCTTGTATCTAGAGGTTAAATAAGTCGCCAGGTTACAATAGAGAGATGCTACAGCCATGATACTAAAATTACAAAAATACTCAAAAATAAATGTGTAAATGTTAGTGGGCATTCGGTTTGATGTGTTGTGTACATCAAAAACTATGTAAATTGTGTAAGCTGCAAGAAGAGCGAAATATTGTAACCACCGAAGCCTGACTGAAATAATTCCTTCTTCTGTCAACGAGTCGATGTTTCTGTCGGCGTCAATCATTAGTTGTGTAAACGTGCGTAGTCCAAGTCGAACTTTCTTGAAAGAAGATAAAAAAAACACGACTGTGCTTGACGTGGATGTAAATGCGATTAGTACACCGGTTATTTGAAGTTGCACTGGTATTTGAGAATTGAACATTGTTAGTAAATTTACGAAACTATGGAGGCCAACGAGAAACAATGTGTGAAGAGCTAGACTGTAGCACACGTCGGTTGCTGTCAGGTCAAAGTTAACATTGAAGGGTGCCAGTCCAAGAATACGACACAAATATAAAACAGGAGTGATCGAGAACGCAAATTTTGAGTTTGCTGGACTTGAATTCGTACCCATGTCACCTACTAAAACTTCTTCTCTTCAACGCCTTTAAAGTGTTCATAAAATGCTTACACTTAGTGCAAGAAACTAAATTATTTTGTTAATATTTGAAGGCATTTGGATTGTTTTATAATACTGACATGCAAATTATTTTATTTTCGTTCTTTTGTCCTTTTGGAGCCTGTACACTGACCGGAACTAAGTACACTTTCAACGTTTTTATGTTTCGGTATGTTTTAATCGATCATTCTGTCACAATTATCGTCATAATCTCAAAAAGCATATTACAAGTTTTTGTGAGCCTATACGTATTCATGACTTATAAACTCAGTGTCATGTTATGTGATGTCATCTATTTTAGTAGATTCTTATTCTATTTAGTTATTCTATTCTATTATTTTAGTATAGGTCGATACAGCTCTTTATGAAGCACTATCGCTTCATGAAGAGCTGTTTCGACCTATACAATTTCTCCACCTGTCATTTTATTTTTACAAGAGCACAGCAGAATCTAATCTCACTCGGATTAATCAAATTTAGAGAACGTTATCTAACTCGCAAGCAATCATGGTTCAGGACAATTTATTTGGTTTTTGGAGTTTAACGACGCACTGTTTTAACTATATATCCTGCGGCACTGGGTTATGGCGTCGGTGAATGATTTGATTATGATGAACCTAATCTAGCCTAAATACACGGTGGCGACACGTAGCATACTCTAGTCGAGGAGCACCACAGGTTTCAATAGGACGGTACAACTCGAACAATAGGATTCCTCCACAAATCTATGCTGTTTAGAGGTTGCAAAACACGGCAGGTGAAGATGTTTCGCTAACTTCAAACAATCGAGCCTCTAAACCCACCAGAATAAGTCTCGAGTATGATGGTCACCCACCCTATATTTGACCCGGCGCAGTGTTGCTTAACTTCCGTGATCTCACGAGAACCGCCGCTTCCAAAACATCAGACAGTCACTTATGCTGTCATAGCTCTCTCTAAAAAAGAAGGAACGCAGACAGTGAGATTTATGTGTCATCGGACTAGTCACAATCAGAGAAGATATCGAGCTATCAGCATTTATTGACTAAGAAATGATTGTGAGAGATAAAGCAAGAAAAGTGAGTACTGATCTTATATATATGTGCACATATGTGCTCTTTGAGCACATAGTAAATCATTTCACTATGAAACTGTTTCTGGTTCTCGCTTTGGGTATGTACACTTTATTAAGTTTTCACGTCAAGGGATATGAATCTACATCCCCTCTTTCAGCTCTAGTTCCACATAGCAATCAGTGTTCCATTTGGTAAACAATCAGATCTTCCAAATTCCTAATAAACTAACGCACAGTCGCGATTGGGTCAATACAGTGCTGAGCGTGGTGGCTGCTGCCGAAAAGGCCGAGTGCCCACAGATCTGTACCATGGACTACCGTCCGTTGTGCGCCGTGGACGCTGACGGCAATGAACGAACATTCAGCAACCCCTGCGTGCTAAACTCCTTCAACTGTGCGCAGAACAAGGGTGGGTAACATTAACAGTGAAATGACGATGTACTATGGGCGCATTAGCGCACAGATAGTTCATAAGCCAATCATTAAATGTTTGGAAGAGATGTTAGTATCACTTATTTTGTCAAGTTGTTCACTGATATTGGCTGTACTGTTCACTCAAAAGTAGGTAATATCAAACATTGAGTGAAAACTGACGCTGTTGGCAGTTAAACGTAGTATTTAAATGTATTAGAATCGAGGAAAATATTGAATCTAAAATTAAAAGAGAAGTATTTGATGAAGAAGATATCAAAAAGCGAGCTAGCAATATTGTTGGACTGCTTTAAAGATAATCTAACTGAAACCTATGTAAAATCTGATTTAAATTGCAAACGCTTGCAATTCGCAGGGTATTTTCTTATTAGAAACTCTACGTTACCCTCTCAAAAATTGATGTCCAAACGGGGACTCGAACCCCGATCTGTCCCTGTCTGCAAGTATTACCTGTTCGTACTACCTTTTCGTCAAGTATTCGTTGTTTATTTCAGATTTCGTGGTCGTTCGGAAGGGTACTTGTCTGAAAGACGAATATTGATCACGGGCAAGAAATTGGAGGCGACATTAATTTCCAAAACTGTGTAAATTTGAATAATTGATATACTTCCATGTAAATATATTTGACACAAAAAAAAACAAGGAAATGCTAGAAATGGAGAGTGATCAGACACGATTTTAGGCATTGTTAAATACCGGATATTATATAGCATTTTGGTGATAAGAAAAATGATATGCTACGATGCATTTTTTCAATTATTTCGTGACTGTGGATATAGGTAGTCCTTGGTAAAGCAGGACCGAAAAGGTGGAGTCATAAGTACACATGTCACAGTCACAATCCAACAGTTGATCCAAAACAAGTATCTAGTAACCTAACTTTTTTGGTCGTAAGAGTCAAGATATCCTTATCATCTAAACACATTTTAATTTATACATTTCAAAACACTTCATAATAACAATAGAGCACAATTATTTATTTTTTTATTTACTTTACATTCACCGCGCCAGATTGCAGCACAATCATTTTAATTTATTCAATGAAATCTTTACTTTCCTTGATCAATGATTTTCCCCACAAGGGCATTAAGCATTTAACTTCTGAGAGTTATTTTTCAATTTACCTGTTTCCTTGTCTCCTGTCCCATGGGTATAAATAAAAACAGTGTGAGGGTGAATAAAACACACCACTCTTTCGACATCGTCCTATCAAGAACAATCACCGCAGATCGAAATGAAGCTGAACTCGATCGTACTCATAGGTAAGTTGTTTTCAAATGTGTTTCTTAAACCATTCCTTTCCCTGGCTCCAGAGCTTGAACGGTATTCTTAGCTTTGTTAGCTAAGTTGTGCCTAGAACAGTACCTTTGAAACGGAAAGAAATACAAATAAGACGAAGGAAAGTAACTCCTGAATTAGGATGAAATCTTATTTAAATTGCAAACGCTTGCAATGCGCGGGGTATTTTATTATTAACAACACTATAACCGTCTCAAAAATTGATACCCAAACGCGGATCATTCTCATCACATTCACTAGAATCGTCTCAAAAAGCCAGTGTCCAAATAGCTCAATGGTTCAGAGCAACACTCGCGATAGGTGGAGATCGGAGTTCGAGTCCGCGTTTGGGCATCAATTTTTTAGACGGTTATAGTGTAGTTAATAATAAAGTAACTCCTGATCTTTCTTTAGAGATTTACCCGATTTTTTGCTTTACACTAAGCTTTACTCTGAATTACAGCGCTGGTCCTGGGGGCGGCGATGAAAGCCAAGGCAGCAGAGGAGGGTCCAAAATGCACTCAGAGGTTGTGCTCCAAGGAGTATAACCCCGTATGCGGTGTCCACCCCAAGACGGGGGTAGAGAAAACATTCTCTACCAACTGCACCATGTCGGTACTCGGGTGTGGTAAGAAACTTTTGATGAAGTCATCATTCTCTTAGGACAATGGAAAATTTCTATGTCTATGTATGTTATAAATTTCTAAAATCTCTATGGAAAATTTCAGAGAACTCTTTAAACACTTCTTATTTTTAATATTAATATCGACAAAGCTTTTAGACTTGATACTCGGTCATTAGCGGCCAGATCCACAAAGAGTTTAAATTTTACCCCAAAGCTTTAAGATTGTCTGCTGATCATGTACTAGGTGTGTTTTCAGATTTTCATGGGTTGTTTCTATGATGAAGCCGAGTTTACGAATTTGGGAGTAAAATTGTCATCGATGACGAGGCCGCATGACTTTTTAAAGTGTTGATGTAGTTGTCATATAAATGCTGCTTATCTGCAGTTCTAGGATGATGCACTGACCACAATTATTGTTTTCCAGATCACGTCTACGTGAGAGATGGAAGATGCGATGGCAGATCGGGATAAGAAAGAAGCGTACGTGGTGATCAACGATCCTGTTTGCGGTTTTTCCAAGATTTGTCGGAAACGGGGAAAGTCGTTTCACTAACCAGCTCCGTTAAGCCTTTTCCGGCTAACGATAAGCAAATTGGAATTGAAGATAATTCTGTGATTAACTAGGATTCTATTGTGTATTAACAAATATAATTTAATAATTTACACATTTTTAAGGTACTTGGGCATTGTTTGAGTTAAAATTAGTTAGATCCTTATCCATCTATTGACATCATCGCCCAGAAACTCCGGATAATGCAAGACTAAGACTTGCATGTATTTGCTTAGCGACATTTCTCTGAGCCAATTCTGTTTTTCACAGACTTTCAGAGGTTGGAAATTATCGTACTTAAGACTTTTCAAATAAAATAGTTGTATAATAGTTGTATTTAGTTGTATAAAGGAGCGCTTTCAATGAATTCTACTAGTTGGGAAAGTTTTACCACCTGAGCAAGAAGTCAGCGAGATTGTAAGAATGAAGTCGTTGATTGTCTTCAGTGTCTTCTTGATTGGTCTGTATTTACTTGTTTCTACATCGTTTTATAATTTAATTATAACAGTGCAATCAATGTCATGAAACAGTTCTAGACCGTAGGAAACTTTGTTTCGGCTCCATTGTCTCGACATAGGAATATTTGAAAGATTTTCGGTAGGAAATGTGATCACACAATATTGTTCACCAATTTGATCCAGATACCTACACAGAGCAGATTTTAATCTTAATTTCCATACATTTGGGGGTAAATTTGTTTTAACAATGGTTACAACCCTTCGAACTCTGTAAACACTGTTACATGATTGGCTGATCATTTTTAAGCTCGGGGCCTAAACTTAACCTCTGCTTTGTGGATCCGACCCCTGAGGGTTTAGGGGAGTAACTCACAATTTTTTGGCAGTTCATGGATTTTTTTTAGCTAATCTAACTTTTTGGTTAATTTTGGGACTTCCCCGATGAAACGCAAACGGGATATCTCAGCGCAATTTTCACAAATCTTCCCAAAATTTGACCCTGAATGATAATCCTTCTCTGGCCATCGGTAAATATTACATTGGATTGCAATGAAATTTAGCCTGTCCAATCTTGCCGATACGGTAACACCTGTACTGATTTTACTTTAGTATACTAAAAGTCCGAAAACATTCTCTAACCACTGAAAGATTGTTGCCTTTGTGCTGGTCCATTAACATGACGTTTCTTAAGAGTGGTCAAAATAAAAATACATTTTCTACATCTACTTGTGTGCAGTGCTCGCCTGCATGCTAGGTTGCGAGGGTAAGTCCCGCTACAACAAAAACGGATGCCCGACCAAATGCAGCAAGAGTTACAAGCCGGTGTGTGCTGGGATTTCCATGCATGAGCTGCGTCGTTACGGCAACGACTGCGTGCAGAGAATTGACGAATGCATCTCGGGGAGGATCTTTGGTACACATTCACTTTATGACATAGAGCTTTGATAGAGAATTGTGGATCGATTTTCTTAAGTTTCCTTAAACTCCTGTTTTTTTTTTCAGATGTTTTTCCTAAATCGTTTTGTAGTAAGTTTCGAACGACTTGGCTCTAACACGTTGCGGGATCGCCAATGTAGTTAACGTGAACAACGAAGAAATGACTGTCTAACGAGGATGTGTCTTAAAATGGATGCAAAATTGACAAAAAATGTAATTTTTGGAAGTTATTTCAATAAAAAATAGTGATATAGTAAAAAAAAGTGTTAGTTCTTAGCAATTTAATACCGTTCCCTGAGAGAACAACCAAAAACGCACTAGCTGTCATTCCTTGAATACTTTTGGTGAAGAAAATAAAAGAGGTTCCATCCGCGCAAAGACGTGTTATTCCAAACAGACTGTTAATTTATAAGACAGCTTGGAATGAAGCAACAATGTTGTATGGAAAGTTTCTTATTCTTCTGCTACTTCTACTACTTCTACTTCGTATCAAACAAATTGATCAATTTGACTCATACTGAGGCATTTTGACGACTAATTTCCCTCGAGGAAATTAAGAAGGAATGCCTGTATTCCAATGCAGCACAAGATTTATGTTCCCTGTTTCCCTGTCCAGTATACATATACATTCATACAGTTTGAGGGTGGGTGAACAGAGTATACCACTCTTTTGACGTCGTTTGATCTGTAACCAAAGAGCCAACATCTGCAGACCGAAATTAAGTGCTATGCTATCACGCTATCACGCTTGTCGGTGAGTAGTGTTACGATATTGTGTTTACCAAACCAAATAGCTCTAAATACCAGTGTCACCTGCTGCTCGAATTCTTAGCTCGAAAGTTTTTAACCCGAGGATAGGTACGAAAATATGAGGAATTAAATATGAGGTTTTATTTTAAGGTTATCTTTTGTGAAAAACTTATGTTTGCGATTTGATCTTGAAGGGTAAAATTACTGGTTCGTGCAAGGGGTTGATAATACTTCCTGACCATCAGTGAAATTCATGGGTTAATTGAGAAAAACTTGATTAACTTACACATATAAATCTTTGTGGGGTTGGAAGGCATGAAAAGAGATAGGTAATAGATTGACCAATGCAAAGTTTAGAGGTAAAAATGGAAAAATGGAAATGACACTAGTTTTGGTCGCCGCGATGAGCGCCAAGGCAACTGGATTGCCCTCAAAATGCCCCCCGAGAGCATGCACCAAGGAGTACAACCCAGTTTGCGGTGTCCACTCCCAGACGGGCGTAAAGAAAATGTTCTCCACAAACTGCACCATGTCGGTACAAGGGTGTGGTAAGCAACGTTATGACACGAGTCTTAGGGAGTTGCTTTAAGGGCGTAGTAGACAAACTCTATGTATTAGAATGAACACAAAAATACCCATTTTTTTAATGAAATCTGAAAGTTAACAACATTTGCAGAATAGGAATTCTCCAAAAATGATTTTAAGAAAAATCACACTGAGATAAACACAGTTTAACGTGGGTTTTGGGAGTGAAACAAAGTTTCGGATTTCAGCCCTTTTTTAGAAACTATGAAAAAAGGTAGGAAAATCAATTTTGTACACAATATAGTCAATACCTTTCCTTATGTTGTTTAGTCAAAAGCATGTCAGTCTGATCCAAGGGCTGTTCCCTGGAATTATTTCCGTCACCCCTGCATTGTTTTTTTGTGTGGCGGAAACGCTGAAACACGGCCTAGGATCGAGATAGAAAATAATTTAATACCATACCACTAAACACGTGGAATTTTGTGACCGATTTGTGGTCCACATTTTCAATTACCTGGTGATAGTGCTTTATGTCAATTAATTGACATTTTTATTTATCTCACATAACCAATACCTCCACGCAACTCGAACCTAGTCTAAAAATCTCCATCTCCAAGTCGAGACTTGGTCGGCGATAAGATCTTTGGGAAACCCACAAATCTAGCTGGACGTGCATACTTCAAACCACAACAATCCGCAACCCATGCATCTGTGTTACACTGATAGATAGAGAGGACAGTGGTAAATTATGAGAGGGTCTTATGTCCCCTTATACATTGCATTGTCACTGTATGCTTGAGACTGTATATTTAAGACTGATAAAACCACAATTAATTTCATTTTCAGATTACGTGTTCTTGAGAAATGGTGAATGCGAAGATGCTTCAAGATAAGAAAGAGAACTTGGTGATCCTGCTTGGGATTTTCCGTGATTTCCCGGAAAACGATTCCTGGCCCGTTCCAATGGACCTTCTCATCAAAGAGCTCCGTCACGGTCTTAGCTGACTCTAAGTGAACTCAAAATTGGTTTTAATTCTGTGATTCACGTGGATTATACTGTGATAAACAAAGAAAGATTACATTATTAATAAAATCGCGCCATACTTGTGCAATGTTTGAGCTCATCCTATATTTGTACCTATCCTTAAAATTGCAAAACTTAACTAAACAAAAACTATTTGAACTGGGTTTGGCGACTATTTACATTTTCACGCCAGCGAAAATTCTAAGCCGCAAGTTTTCCACTGACCTTCAAAATTTCGATACAACTGTTATCACATTTTTGCAAGACATTTTCCTTCATCGAATCTAATCGTAAAACTGTCTGGTGAACTTGTTATCATTATGTTGCATAATTTTAATGAGAGTATGAAATGATACATAATCCACTGGGTTTGTTTATCCTCACACTCACTTTGACTGATGTCAATTCAATTAATTTAACATCCAGATCATGTCTTCGGTACGAATGGAAGATCCGAAGACAGATGATACGAAAGTAAATGTTGTGATTTTGTTACGGAAATGCCCTTTCGCTGGAATAAAGCCCAACTTTGAAAGTATGTTGCATCTTAAAACACTGTGCTTGGGGAGCATTCGCTTGTTGTTCCCTCGTCATTGCCACTCTACTCCCCGATTAAAATGGAAAAATAGCTCGCTTGTTTTGTTTATTTGCCGGTTTCAAGTTTTGTGGACAGTTGCTGTTGACAACTCTCGATGACTTGCACGATACATGCTTGAATCTAAATATATTTTATGCCTAGCTGATGTTCAAAATCAATCGCCTAAGACTTCAAAACATATTTCCGGATCGTTTAGGATATCACTCGAAAAATACAGCGTGAAATATTTTGAAATACATATTTTATTGAAAAACATAAAGTGCAAGCTATTTACAAGACAGGTACACAAATTCGAAGACAGGGCTCAGGTCTAAATGATCAAGATATGATGTCGTTGAGAACGCAGCCGTTTTAGAAGATAGCGGGGATGGCGACAACGGACACGGGGAGGTGCTTGCCGACAGGTCGGAAACCGAGCTCATCAGCGACATACTTCAGCTCGTAGATCTGGCCATCGGGACCGGTGTACGAGTAGGAACCCTGCTTGACGAGAACTTGGTCCTTGCGGTCCAGGGTAGGCTTGAGGGCTCCCTGCTCGGTGAAGGTGGTGCCATCTCCGGTCAGATAGCTGGCGAATGAAGAAGGGGAAAATTGTAAGAGGAAATCACGAAATTTAGATGTCAAATAGATTTTTTATATCTTGATCATTCAGATTTCAACAATCTGTGGCAATAAAAATATTTTTATTTTATTTATCTTATTGCTCTTAAAAAAAAAACTGGAAGGAAATTTACCAAATATGTGTTTCTAATTTAGGCAAAGCTGTCCAGAGATTTCTTTACTGCTTAAGTTTAACGCTATTTAGTTTTATTTAGGGAAAAATATTGTCAACAATATGCGTTTAATGAATTCATGTGCAACCGTTCCAGTTTTGAGGTATGTCATTCTAACTCCTAAAAGCAATATCTGGTAACTGGATATTGTTGGGAATACGCATGGTCATGTTCTATTAAAAATACCAAGGTATTTTTTATGCTTCTCACGTGTGTGACCTATTTGGGGTGGACTGTGGGTGTATTTTGAGATTACCTGAGGGCGAACTGTCCGACATCGTCGCGGGTCTCCGTGCGGGAGATCACGGGGATGAAGGGACGGAGCAGGGGTGCCTCGGGGAGGGCGGACGCGGCGACGGCCATCAGGGCAACCAAAATGTACACCTGCAGAGGAGACAAAATTGCGTTGCTAGTTACAGTTTATACTTGGTAGTGTATTACCAACTTTTACAAATACATTGATGACTAGAAAAGTTTTAAGCCATATTTTTATGTTTCTTTGGTTGTTAATACATTATTCAAAAAGCAAAATATACCCTTATCGAGAAACAAAAAAGTATCAGTGAGCTATATTCACTTTAACATAAGATAACAAAATAGTATCGGTGATCTCATGACCTCCGTAGCTACCAAAAGGTGAATCCACCATTTAATCTATGCTCGATGGTATATTTAGTTTCAAAATTATTTCACTGTTTCGAGAATTGTAAGCTCAGACATTAAAATTAGATAAAATTAGATATTGTCACAATCCACTCACGGCTTGCATGGTGGTGCTTTTCTTCTCTTCTTCTGCTTGCTTGGAAGATGAAGTAGTAGTGGTGACTTTTCTAATTCTGCGTCCAGCTTTTATACCAAAACAGTTGTCCAACCAAACCCGTGTGTTTTCGTGTCCACGCTCGCCTGTCACGTGATGGTCGAGTGGTCGGAACGCCGGTGTTTTTCACACAAAACTCGATTGTTCGAAAATACACCGCAAATAATGAGAAGCGCACCATCAAGGTACTCAACTCACTTCGATAACAACATTTCAATCAGTGTGAAAAACAAGATTGCCTGCAAAGCCGATTGAAATAGAATGCCAGGCTTTATTTGAACTTGAGCACTTACAAATATTTGCAAATATTCAATTTTAATTGACATATCGATAAGTTTGCGGATTGGCGATGTGACTATCGATGATAAAGTATATTTCAGTAACTAGGAATTTTGATTAATGTAACGATACTCAAAATTTAGTAATCGTCTCACGGCTCATACAACCAGAGAAATAAATAAATATCAGAAAGAAATTGGGTCCATGCTATGATAAGAAATGCGTGTTTTAACGAAGATGGAGAAAAATTATTCTGTAGGTAGACAACATGGGAAAAAAGTGGGACATTTGCTTTGCCATTACACTGTCATAAGTTAGACAATGTATAGGTACTATGTTTGGAATACTATTTTTAGTACGAAAAAGTTTTAGTCCAAATAACAAACGACTCAAAATTGACGCAAAGTGTTAAAAATATTCGAAATCAATTCTCATAAGACATTCAGCGACTTCATCGTTTGTAATAAATCCATCATTATCCAAGTCAAAGCCCTCAAAATCTTTGAATACGACCGGCACTCCATATTTCTTCGCCACAAAATCGGCGAAGTTGTTCAACGACACTTTTTCGCTCATTTCGCCGGTGACTGCTCTGGCGATGTAGCCGACACCTTGTTTCCAGATAAACTGCACAAGTTTGGACGTCAGGGCATGCTTGTCGAACATATTGCCATGTACCCATTCCACTTCGATACAACCAAATGCTGCAATGGGAGTAAATTCACTTTAATCAAATAAAGAAGAGGGTAGACTCAGAGCTCAATGTCTAATCAATTTTCAGCCATGGGAGGATATTCGATTGACAGATTTTTCAGTTTTCATTGATTAAAGTGTATTTTCCGCAATAAACATCTGTAATTTTGAGTGGGACTCTAGACGATTTTAGCTTTTCATGGAACATTATGGATTTTCAGTACATATTACGACTAAGTTGCTATCAATTGCCAGTGGTTGTACCATTTCCCGAACTAAAACCTCTCTGACACGACACACATCTGCTGCCATATAAATGAATCAGAAAAAACCGGATTACACAATGAATAACCATGTCAGTGATTGACATGAATCTATTAATATAAATGAAGCAAGGATTGAAATTGAGTTATCTTACCCATGTTTGCCACAGCAGCGAGCAACATTACCATAGACGGCGTCAACGCGACGATATTACTCGGCATTGTGGTTGAAGAATCTTTATTTCCGTTTGAATAAAAGTTACTTGAATGATTTTGAATGAGAGTAGGAAAGTTATTTTATTTGATTCGTTCAATTATTCGCAAGTCTGACCAAGTGCATAAACCACTTCGTGCCGTTGTTAGTTCACAGATTATTGACGCCATAATGTTATTAACAGGCGGCGATTATTGACGTAAAAGTAATTAGCATTACTTGTATCGCCTTGGTATCGGTGTCTAATCGCGAGAAAAATAAACAAAACAATTCAACAGAAAATTGTAAACAATAAGCAAGACTTACCTTCTGAGTAAAAATCACTAAGTGCAGTACCTAAGGGTGCTGCATTTTAAGGTTATTAGAGAAATATACATTCGAAAATTACCAGTTACTGAAATAGGCAGAAAATCTTTTCAGTTTTCAACTGACATTGAGTGACCCCCAAGGAGGTCAAAGACTATCTGTTAAGTATGAGTTTTATGATTTTTTGTGTTTATTATTTACTTGTAATTTAGTAACACGTGAAACAGGAATGAAGCAATGTCAAGAGAAAACTACATGTTTTAGGCTTGATGGTATTTATTTGGCAATCAAGAAAAGATGACAACTATTACGCCTCTTGTAAATATCTAGAAGAAAGTTACGCTCGGGCGCCGCACTTGCTTATTCAAGGTATCGAAGGTATCGGCATACCACTGTTGCTCATCGATGCTATTTTTTCATAATCTATCGCAATCAAAAATTGCGTAATGATGGGCGATAAGCCCATCGTAATTTTTTTGTTTTATTTTTGTATTTTTAAGATTATTTTTCCCCGTCTATGCTGGGAAGCATCTAACTTCTCAAAGTCCTAACTTTCTCCCTCTGAACGAACTTATTTTTACTATGCGTTTTCTGGTTTTACTTAAGATTTTACCTTATTTGTTTTTACGCACACTTTTATGGTAAACCTAACCCAACACAATTTTGTTGAGTGATTTATAGCAATATTTGCTTTTTTAGTGTAATCCAAGAATAAATAATTAGCATAACACAACAATAAATTTGGTAGAGGCATAATAACGCATGTTTCATGCACGTTTCATATTTTACCTACCATTATACCTACATTTCATATATAAAGCAACGAGTTCTTGTCTAAAGCCAAGTATCGCTTTTAAAATCGAGATGAAGTCGTTCGCCATTTGCAGTGCCGTTCTTTTGAGTGGGTAACACCGTTAGAAAAACTACTCAGAGCATTCAGTATATTCAGAGTATTGAATATTCAGTACATTTTTTATTAGAAATATTATAATTTCAACGTGTATTTACTACTTAGTATAGTTCCAAAATAGAACGCACCTATAGGCAAGTCTCTCATTAAAGCGTACACTGGATTCGTCCCTCATTCTCTCTCTTTCTTTTGTCCACACAAAGTTTTTATCTACAATCTCACTTGTTCAAAGTGTTGATCAGATTAATCTTATTCTGCCGTTAATTGTCTCCAACCTATATTACTTGCACTTAATGTCCTAAAAACCTTTAATTGAATACAGACGGTACTAGTTATGTCACTCTGCTCGTTTACCTATTTACTTAAACTGTTAACCAATTATCTTAATCACAATGAGGAAGGTAGAAAAGTCCCCGTTTGGGCACCAATTTTTGAGAGGTTATTAGTGTTCTTAATAGTAAAATTCTTTGCCAATTGCAAGCATTTGAAATAAAAATCAAATTTCACAATTGAATTGATATTTGCAGTGCTTGGCTCATTCACGTCGGGAATCGAAGGACGCGATGTGAACTGCCAAAGTTGGGTTTGCACTTCTGAATCGAACCCAGTGTGTGGAGCAGATGGATATGGGACACTAAAATACTTCACAAACCCGTGTCAAATGGACGGCTACAACTGTGGGAAGTCACCCGTTGAAAGTGAGCTACTCAAGCCATGTGAATCTATTGTTTCAACTATTGAAAAAAATAACCAAAAAAAAAATAACTTGAAATTTGAAATGTTTACAGAGATGCGAAGCAGTTTCGACGAGCGTTGCTTGTCGCTTGGACATTTTCCTTATGGACTAGGAGGAAGTGTCTTATTTCCTGGCGTCTGGAAGTAAGATGAGCGATTGATGAATGTAATGGTCGAACCCTGTAAACATGATTTGATAACGCAATAAAAACTCTTGTGAAACAAACTTAATTTTCTTTGTAACCTTTTGCATGTGTTTGTTTACCATTTGTACCCAACCAAGTTATTTATTTATTTAACTATTTATTATTTATTTTTATGTGTCCAGAGGGAGAAAGGTTTTGCTTACCCAGTTAAGAGATAAAATGAGAAAATGTGCCAGGTCTTTTAGAAAGTGCAATTTGAGACCTTTTTAGAATTAATGAGTTTTTTTTTCATTTGCATGAAACTCATAGGGTTTGCCACTTGCCTTGGTGGAAAAAGATTTTCCTAACTGAAAAGTTCAGATTATTTTTCCACAAGGAAGATTAAAGCTCATTGCTTCTAAACGGATTCTCAAATAAGATTCTCAAATAAGATTCTCAAATAAGATACTGTTAAACTGTCTTCGCGTAAAATGTCCGTCAAATTACTTCTTTCCCGGCCAAAAATGAAGGATGCTACTAGATGGTGTCACGGTCGTTTTGAGTGTTAAGAAAATTCACTTCGTTGTTTCTCCCAAATTTGCATTTGAGATAATACGCTCATTTCAGCATTGTTAATGCTGGTTTGAGCTATATGAGTTGCGTGCGCTATTGAGTGGCACATATCGTTACCACATGTTGCCGGCTCGTTTTCTCAGCAGAAAGTTTACCATTAACGCTGGCCCTCTGACTATACCTATAAACTCAATGTTTATTCCCTTTTTGAGGTTACATTACCAGCAAGCGTAATTAATGTTATATTATTTAACCGCATGCAATAAGGAAGAAAGGTTCTATGAACGGTCTTTGTGACGTTTTGGCTTCAGCATAATTCCTAATCCAGAAAGAAATAAATTAAGATCCCACAAAAGTAAGTTGATAATGCGAACACATATTGATCTTTTTCTCTCGTGTAATTTACACAAAGAGTTTGAGGATATTTTTTCATATTTGTTCGTGTTTATCACATTTTGCATATCTCCTGTCATTGCTCCGCATTTTTGGAAGCGCAGTGCGTATATATATATATAAATCAGAATTCGCGTTTTAATAATCAGAAGAATTTTTGCAAATCGCAATGAAGAGTTTCGCCATTTTCAGCGTCGTCCTCTTGGGTAAGCTCATATTTTAAGCACAAGTTTTTTTGTTTACATTATCCGTGTCCTTTTTAATAACCAGCATATACCTTGTGGAAACACAATTGTCTATGTGTTTATGAAAAATAATATTTTCACCCGGTAACAGTAAATTTTCAGCAACTGATAGTTCTCAATTGATATGTTACCTACCTAGTCTCTCTCATTTAATAGCATTTTTTTTTCATTTAAAATCTTTGTCTTTTCTTACCGTCAACTTAACTTTAAATACAATGATGCATTAATTACGTTGCCGTACAATGGTGCTATTTGTTTACAAGCAATGCCACCTGTCGCTTTTGATATTCCAATGCTGCTCTTGCTTCTACAAATAGGCACTTCTTGTGTATTGTTTCTTCACCAAATCGTTCAAGATAATAACGCACTACCAAAACGCCAATTTTTAAAATGGAAAACTTCTAAGTGGAGACATAGTCGTTTTGACTATTCAAGATTTAATTTCGTTATTTCTCACAGATTACTCGCATATCAGACTGGTTTACGTTCAATTAATCTTTATTGATGCCAGCATAAATACTATATACATTTAATAAAAATGATGCTTTAACAATCAATCAATTAGAATCAGTTAAATCAATGATAATCAACGATACTTTTAGTTATAATTATTTAATTGCAAAGATTTGTAAAACAGACGGCCGCTAGTGCCATCAGGTGGCACCTACCGCTACCACTTTTTGGCTGCTTATTTGCTCAGCAGAAAGCTTACTATTAATGCTGGCCCTCTAACTCAACTTTTTAACTCGACAATAATAACAAATCGCTCTGTGCAGTGTTGGTGGCGTTCATGACGGGCAGCGATGGGCAGGTACCCTGCCGCAGAGTCTGCCCCTTGCTGTACTCCCCTCTGTGTGGAGTCGACGCATTTGGTACAACCATGAATTTCTCAAATGGTTGCCAGATGATCAATTACAACTGTAACAAGTCATTTCTGACACGTAAGGAACACAATACTCGTTGTCTGTCTTTTTGATTCGTTCGTAAAATGTCGCAAAATTTGACTGAAATTTGAAATGCTTCCAGAGATGCGTCGTCTAAACTATGGGTATTGCAGAAAGCGTTCAGGGTGAAGATACCCACAAATTTGAAGAGCAGCAGTGAGGTTAATTTTCAACCAAATGTGTACTGTAATTTAAAAATGAAAATGTAATAAAAAAGTTATCTTTGTAAACACTAAACAGTGCATGCTACAATTACTTCATTACAAACTTGCTTTGTTTTATTAATCTATTAGTAAGTAAGTGATCGACTCAGTTTTGCAATAACTTTCAATTAAACATTTGGAAATGATAATAATAATAATTTTGAGAATTGAATTGTATCTCCTATTTTCAATAACAAAATGTCTTATTGCAGCAAGACTGCATACAAGTTCTCTGTATTTATTACAGTGTTCGCCCACTTTTTTAGCAGTTTCGCACAAAAATGACGAGACAGTTCATCATGTCATCTAGACAAGGACTCTGACCCCGCGTAGAAAGGCTGCAAAGACTCTGTTCCAAGAAAACATGTTTAGCTTAATCTCTTGTAGTTAAAACTTTCCGGCATCAGACTTTGATTGTCGAAGTGTGAATATATAAGGAGAAGCACATCTCTTAGCGTCATTACAAAAGTCAGAGGTTCAATCTCAGTCGATCGCACTAATAGTGTTGTGATATTCACAATGAAGTTCTTCATCGTATTCAGCGTTATTATGATGGGTAAGATCATTTTATATTTTAGAAATAGATGTATTTTGTCTCTATATTCTAGCCAGGCACTGTCGTTTTGGAATCTGGTACGTACCTTTTTGTATCCTGAAATAAAAAAAATAGATGTATATCCATTCAATAAATGCTGGTAGTGAGAGAATTAATCTACAACTTTATTTTCATTTTCATTTCTTACTTGTGATGTTTTCAAAATGTTTCCTATTTTTTTACGGTAACACAATACTTTGGTTGCATTTTCAATGAGGAACATTTTGGTAAATCCTGGCACCAATAATCCTGGTAAAGCCTAAGCAGAGTTTAAGCTTAACCCCCATACATTTGGGAGTAGAGTTCAACTATGGTAACACCATGGTAATCACCATGGTATAACAACCACTGAAAATATGGAAACACAGTCTAGGATTCGCTGATCGTTTTTACTCTGCTCTGTGGATCCGACCCGCAGGAGAATATATGATGGATCGCTAAAAATGCATTGTGAGGAACGTTCAAGAAACTTTACTTAAAAAGCATCTATAGCGGTCTACTTCCTGACTATCTCTTCCCCGCTACCAGAAAACCAACAAGTCAAAGGTCCGCTGAATCCGATGTGTACATGTTTTTCTGTCTCAGTGCTGGGCGCCTTTGTCGTGGTCAGCGAGGCCAACTGCCCCCAAATTTGCACTGCCGACTACAAGCCCGTGTGCGCCAGAAACGGTCACAACGGAACCCCCCAAACCTTCAGCAACAAGTGTGCCCTTGAAGTACACAACTGCCGCAAGCCTCAAAGTCAAAGTAAGGGTGCACACAATATAAAATTAAATTATAAGGGAAAAAGGTCGCAAAATTTTAAAAGATTTACGAACGCGTAACTAAACGTCATGGTGCATCACTTAGAGTATGTTGTGTGTCTTGAACACATCTAAAAATGTTTTTCTGCCATTTTAAACTGAGGCTGATCTCTAAGATCATAGTTGGTGTTATGGCAGTTTTCGCTTTGATACGGGTTCAATGACTAAATGACACAGTTAGTGTTCAACTGGGTATTTTGGTACTAGTCGGCGAATCTTCCCTCTTCGCATCAAAGCTGATGGTCAGAGCCTTGTTGTCTAGAATCCAATGTCACCTTGCTGCACATTGCGACCAGTATTTTATTTTGTACTGGAAAGAGCATGGTCCTTTGGAACATTTTATTAGTCATTTGGTCATTTGGAAGAGAGCAAATCGGCTTTGCCTAATATTCTGTACCAAACTTGAGCTAATGTGCGTCGATTTTGCTGCTAAACTTTAAGTTTCGAACGAAAATGGAACTTTTAACATGTGTACTTTTTTGTGTGCGATTCGTTCTTGTGGGGGAGTAAGTCACCCCGAAACAATCGTAGTGCAGTAGTGTGATTTTAGACCAAAACCCACGACCACCCAAGGCCTGGCTAAAATTGTCTTCACATTTTGTTGTCACCAGTCTTTTCACTTTCACGGGGGCTTACAGTTCGTACACCTTGCGAGTCGTGCAATAAATGATTTTTTTTTACCGACCCGTGCTGCCAATAGCAAATAATTGCCTCAATTATCTAAGCACGTCATTATTTACATCTTTCCTAGGACATTTGCTCTGTGATTATTGCCACGGAATACTAATAACATCTTTATCATTTTTTTCAGAGCTGACTGTGATTAAGAACAAGGCGTGCTAAATGCGGTTCGAATTTCCATTCGAATACCTTAAATTACTCATTTATAATTGAAATAGCATCAACTACTTGTGTATAATTATAAACTCAAATAAGTCTTCAATTTTCCTTCTGCGTTGTAAAGATTTGCATTTGATTTTTATTTACAATCCAATAAAAAAATTCTGAACTGTAGCCGTTATCTTTTATTTGTCCCGGGAGATTTTTATTCAATTTAAGATGTTTCTCGAAGATTTTGCCTGGAGACTCGTCACCAATTACCTTTGGTCAGCCGATCGTGCCATGTATAATTTGCCGAATTTACATGTCCGTTCTTCGAAGGATAAGGTCGATAAACTTCGCTAACGACGGTTAAAAAAACCAAACATCACTACATTTGTCAATCTACTCTCTAAGCGAAAAGACCAAAAAGCAAGGAGCTTGCGATGAAGAACATTGTCGAGGCTGTAATTTTATTAGTTATAGGTAAGCACACATTCTTCTTGATTACTCATAATTAAAACAGTTAGACCTGAGACTGCAAAGAAATTGTGAAGTCATGTAAAGTGAATTTTAATTGAAATACATTTGTATTATTAAGTAAACGATCTAATGAGAGTTTAACTGCTCTGCGGAGAGATAAATCCAAGGTCCCGCGTTCAATTCCTCGCATGGAGCGAACCTATTTTTTTGAGAGAGGAATAACATAACGTACCGAGGAAATGGCTTTCAGTGGTCAGCGCCTGCATCCCGCCCAGTGAAGCACAGAGATGCATCCAAACCTGCGTCGCAGTGTACCGCCCCATTTGCGCGACAAACGGCAGAGATTGGATCACTTTCCAAAACGAGTGCCGTCTTCGCGTACACAACTGCAATCGCATTAGGAATCGTAAGCATAGAATCGGATGTGCACTTATCAAATTACGTTCAAATTTTTGACATGCCAAAGGGCCGATTTCACAGGAGTAATCGGCGTTTAAGGGAGGTTTTAGGCCAGAAGTGATTTTCCCCATTTAGCCGACATTTTGAGAGATTTGAAATAGTAAGATGCTTAGATAAACACACACACATTTTTTAATTTAAACTTGAATTTTGTGATGATTCAGGGAGGCTTTGTCCTACCGCATAAAATAACCTTAATTTAGCAGCCATCGCTCTTTTCTCTCTGTTCTAACTTTCGTTTAATATTTGAACCTGGAAGGATTGGGGTTTAACTTTTAAACTGTCGTTTGAAGGTCAAAGTAAGTAAGTAGTCAAATTCAAAATTCAAATTCAAATGTTTTTTATACGTTCACATAACAAAACATGGTTCCATGTTTTGTAAACATTTTTTGTTAATATTTGTTAATACAATTTTGTTAATACATTTTCTAAATAAAATATATATGTGATTGAATCACACATAAGCTATTCGCTTCTGCGTGGGCAAAATTAAGAAAAAAAAATGAACAAATATACAAAGGAAATGAAGCTAGACTGGAAAGATGTGCAGTCTTTCCAGTCTAGCTTCCTTTCCATCATCCGCTTGCTGGTTTAAGCTCCCTAGTGGAAATGTCAGGAAAACCAAAAAAACACTGCAAATATACAAAGATAAAATCTGCATGTCGTTTCCCGAATTATGTATTTTTCCTTGGTATAACGAACATTTTGCAATCTTTTCTAAGTGATCTTAGTTTCAAAGTCTGTCCTTTTTTTGAATATATTTACCAGGGTGTTTAAGCAGGTGCAAAAGTAAATTTTTTATATAAATTTGTCTAACATCCAAAACACAGGTATTATGATTATGATGATATGTTGATATGTTGATATGTTGTATGCATTTCCAAGAAACCGAACATTCCGTTCCGAAGCAAACACATTGTTAACAACAATTTGTTTTTGTTCTTCGTGTGTTTTGTTAGTGTCTTGGTTTGCAATGAGTAAAATATCATTGTTTTAAAGCAAATTACTGCGCCGGTTAGTTTTAAGAGCGTTTTAAACGGCGTTGGTGAAATCGGCCCCGGTTTAAAAATTAGCCTTTGTACTAGAAATTCGATAATACCAACTTCTGCTTATCTTTCGCCTTAAAGATGTAAACGTATAGGAAATGGAAGGTGTGCCACAGCGTTTTCATGACAATTCCACGGATAGGACACCAGTGGTGGCGTGAATTTTTACTGGCTCATATCCCGTTTCGAGAACAGCGGCCAGTCCTTGCTCGCATGGGATCCTTTGAAATCGACATGCATTATCGTAATTCTTGCTGCTATTTGTTTTCAGCGATGAGAAAAATCAGAAACGGACCTTGTAATCGATATCGGTGATTCCATCGATTGGGATTCCTGGTTATGCATACACTTCTAACGTCATGCAAGATGCAGGAATAAAGTTTTTTCTTACATTTTTTTTATTGACAAACAGATATGAGGTCGTGTTTTCCTATCTAATGCGAACGGCCGACTACTCCCCGTAGGATGTAGAAAACCATGGACTATTTCTACCACTTCCTTTGAAATTTATAAATGTCATTTTACATTTAAAAAAATCACAATTCACATCCTTTACCCACAGCGCAGTTTCCCACAGCGCAGTATAAGTAATACTTAATTATATTTATTAATATCATTTTACAAATAAATATGAAATACATGAAATATTGTATTATTTGGTATATTTTGTATGAGTTTTGTAAGAATTACATGACTCCTTAATCCTTGCGAGCTGCAATGTGTATTATGTTGATTAATGGTCCTGCAGACCAGATCCTTACCAACGAGATTACGGTTTTATCAAGGAGGGTCTTGATAGGCCTTCAATATCATAAATTGGAATGTATCAACCGTCTTATGACGTCATTAAAAACAGGCTCAAGACGATAAAGGTGTGTTAAGGTAGCCAAGAATCCATTCATAATTAAATCAACTCGACGTTATTCTCATCGTCGCGTCGAAGGAAGTCTGCGTCATCACTCGACAGCGCTTGTTATCGGAATTTATGAATTGTATCATTGGCAGATTTGACCAGACGTTTTTAATGAAGATATAAACTGAGAGAATCGCCTATCGCTGTGCACAGTTCGCTTTCGCTCGCTCTCTAGGTCAGGTGTCTCTCACTTTCTGTTACGTGTGTAATCCCATACGGTCCATCGACGCTGTACATAATGCGTCACAGTTCTGTTGTGCTTTTGATAGGTAAGTCTAAAAATACTCATCCATACATTATTAATAGATTTGATTTGAAACTTCAGTCGAAAGAACATGATCTGAGGTGTCATGTTAACCTGTTTAACCGGACACCAAGAATAAAGCAGAGGATGAAGATGATTAGAAATTAAACTGTTTTAAAACCAAATGTGCGAAGATGATCGATAGTTTTTAGAAAAACTATTTGAACTGGGTTTTGAATGCTAAGTAAAGGGCTACTAAATTTCCCATTTTGATAGGCTCGTGTGAAATTATTCAGTCAGCCAATTGTCCGGAAGCAGCCGGTGCACGTGCACTTAGGGAAATTTAGTTGCCGTTTACTTAGCATTCAAAACCCAGTTCAAATAGTTTTTCTAAAAACTTGTGCTAAGGATAAATCAAGTAGACATGAGTCTAAAAACCATCATGATCGATAGTTTTGGTGACAAAACATTGCTGCAAGATGAAGAGGGGTTCCAAAAGCACTTCCGGTTGAAACTTCAATATACCATGGATAATTTGCGCTATTCTCGGTTTACAAGAGTAACAACCTTGTAGTTTGAATGGAAATCACGTTTTAGTAGAGGTAGTGTAATAAAATCCATGCGGAAATCCGAGTCTTTTTAATCATAGTATTTTTAAAGTCAAAACGTACAACCACAGTAAAAAAAACTGCAAACAAGGAAAAAAACACCGTTATTGTGTTAGGCTATCTCAACAAACAGAATAACAAATCAAAAGCAAGATTCGTGTTTGCACCCGAGTCACCGCAAACACAAATACTCTGGTATTTGATGGAAGGACAATTGATTGCGTCTAATTCACACTTACAGACCAACCCTTCGTGCGACTTAGTTTAGGCTGCCCGAACGTTTCCGGACGTTGATGTGCAATGATGACTCTTTCAGGATGCGCGACGATGGCGACGTTGATCGAAATGTCCGCGGCGGAAACGTTCTGTGCACACTGCGTGTGCCTGCCAAGCTACTCACCGGTTTGTGGACAGATGAAGGGCACCGGTAAAATGCGCGGATTCAGCAGCCGATGCTTACTCGAGTGTACCAACAAGTGTCGCAAAAATAGTGAGTGGTTTGAGAATTTTAATACTAAAATTTTCAATTCTTTGAACCATTTGATTTTTTTATAGATTTTAGGAAACCACAGATGTAATTAAATCTGTTAGGAAACCCATGGCAAGTTATACGTTTTTCGTCTACGAATTGCAATCATGCTGTCATTCATGGACTGAAAATGATGAAACACCCTCCATTACTCTCATGCAGGATTTTTTTTTTAATTTAATTAAATTTATTTTTATTTGTTTTGTTAGTTTGAACATTATTTTCAATTTGATTCAAATCACGGCTTTTTATTATAAATCACAAAATTAAAAAAAAAAAACAGAATTAGGCAAATATTTTGCCAAAACAAATTATAAGTTGTGTTGCCTCCCATAAGCATTACAGCAAACAATTTAAAAGCAGATTCTAGCAAGCCATTTGCAGGCAGTACCAAATTGAAAAGCCAATTCACTTCATTCCCCCCAACATGCCGCTCAAAGTGAAATATACGTACCTATCCCGTAAATCACTTCACTGCAGTTTCAGCAAAAGCTTCTTGCCCTTTCAGAATACGAGTTCGTATTCAACGGGCGTTGTGGTAAAGCGCCCAAGATCGCGCCACCAGTACCACCGCCAACAGTATCTCCACCGATGGCAATGCTGATGCCAAAGAATCTCGTGGGAACAGTGGGCTACACGACGAAGAAGAGTTCAATTCAAGATGATATCAATACAACCCCGCAGATGAGTTCAACCCAAGATGATACCAATACAACCCCACAGGGCAGTTTAATCCAAGATGATATCAATACAATCCCGCAGATGAGTTCAACCCAAGATGATACCAATACAACTCCACAGGGCAGTTTAATCCAAGATGATACCAATACAACCCCGCAGATGAGTTCAACCCAAGATGATACCAATACAACTCCACAGGGCAGTTTAACCCAAGATGATATCAATACAACCCCGCAGTAGGAGAGTTTAAAACAGGGAACCACACTGGAAGCAGAACCGAAAACGTTTTTGCTCCTGCATAACAGAATGGCGGTGTAGACCGTACGATGACCGTACGATGTTCTAGGCCAGTGTTTCCCAAACTTTCGATTGATTGATTGATTGATTTTTGGTGTTTTACGAAGCACTATTTTGACATCTGACCATGCGGCATTGGTCAAATGGCGTCGGTAAATGAGTGGATGATGATGATGAGGATTAACCTAATATAGCTTAGAAGGGAAGAGGCAAAACCCGGTGCCGGCACGTAGCCTACTCCTGTCGAAGAGCACGAAGGGGACCACTGAAAAAAAAAATCACCAGAAGCCCCGGGCTATTACATCTCGCTCTGATTTGAACTCATCGTGTATCAAGGAATAGACACACAGGTAACATTTTCAATCGTATTAGACAAAAAAGGGTTCCAGCGTTATAGGATTCATACGGTCTGAGACAAAACCTACATTTTGGGACACAGTTTTAGGCAATCACCACTCGGCTCCCAAATTGATCTCTGATCTCGGATCAAAATACAATCCTGTCGATAACCCTGTATAGCCGTATAGTCCTACAGATGTCACTTGTTAATAAATGTATACAGATTATTTTGTACCTTTCATAAATATGTTTTAATAAATTAGCAATAAATAAATAAATGTAAACAATATATATGTCATTCTCTATTAAATTCTCCGTCGCATTCGATATTCAACAAAATTCGAGTTTTCAGATACTATAACAACGCAAGCCCATCTTGGTACCGCGTTGAAATAGTTTACTAAAAGAAAGTCGGCACCGCCGGTGAGACTTCGGGTCGCCGGTCGTCGTCGAAATACTCGTCCATGAAGATGGTCATCAGCCTAGCAGACACATAAGAACGCAGTCAATTGCAAGCTGTTGACAATATCTCGATGGATTTGCCGTCTCACTAAACACAGAACAAAGCTCACCTCATCAACGTGTATTGTCTGTCGACTTTCTTGGAGACTTCAGCGAGGCGGCAGAATGAGTCACCATTACATTCGGTCTCATCGAATTTTCTCCCTATTCCCTCGGATACCAGCTTTGTCAGCGAGTCCAACTTTTCTTTTGTTAAATCTACAAAAAGCGGCACGTTAATTTAATTTATTTTAAAGTATAATCAATCATGATGATGGAAATATAGGTGCAAACTTACGATCGATCGATGATTGTCGTCTTTCATCATCTTTGTGGCCATGACCTAAATCAAATTTGGGTAAAAACAGCAACACACAAACAATTGCAATGAATTTGACAATAACTTTAAATATCAGTACTTTTAGAAGGATTTTAAGGATAGTGTGAAAAGGTATTCCACCCATTCCTCTATCGGGAGGCCCATAAGACGTGATTGGATGAGGAGCTTTCGCTGGGGTTCCATATGTCGGAGACGGGGGGCCATACGAGTGCGCCGGCGGCCCGTATTTTGGGGCTGGTGTGCCGTAGTGTGAAGGGGACCCGTAGGTTGGCGACGGACTGCTGTAGCTCGGAGAAGGGTGGGTGTACGTTGGGGCGGGCTGGCTATACGTTAGGGCGGGGTGGCTATACGTTGTGGCAGGTTGGCTAAACGTAGAACCAGGCTGACTAAATGATGGGGCAGAATTGCCGTACGACGAGGGCTTCCCATACGACGGTGATGGCATTCCGTAGTCCAAGGGAAGAGCAGGATGAATCGGCACCCCATATGACGAAGCACTGAACGAGTTCGGCGGAAGCACTGGCACCTTGTATGACGGGGCACTGTATGCCATGGTTGAGTAGCCTGTCGGCGGGTACTGGTGCGTGTACGATTGCACTGGCAGAGTATCGTATGTATTGGATGTATTAGGAGATGAGGCCGCCTCCACGACCCCTTTCGGCGGAGATTCCTTCTCAGGCGCCGACCCCTGGGAGTCAACGTACGCGTCCAAGTAGGAGTCACGTGAGTCTCTTTTCTCAGCGTCTTCCAGGGCAGAGGCGCCAAAAACCAAAAGGACGGCGACGATGCATCCTGATGCCGACGACATTCTGGTGACAAGGATGGGACGTGGCGCCGTTAGCCGAGTGATGTTGTACGTGAGACGAATGTGAGCCTACGAGTCCCTTGGACATGCGTGCCATTGTGCTGGGTGACGAGGCGCCTCCGCCTTTATGTCACCTGCATTCATTCACCTCACTAACCTTGATATGGCAAGTGAATGAGTAAAATTGGCTAGGAGGACACTTTACTTGTGGAATTTCCCAACTATGTAAACGACTGTGTGGGTTAAGAAAATAAATCCCAATGTCTAGGTTATCTCACTTTTATATAATAGGCAATGCAATTCCTCAGATAAATTATTTTTAAATAGATGTCTTGAAATGACGTCATGCGATCCTAGTCATTCGGGAGTGCATGTGTCGTGACGTGCCCAGTTATCACCGCCGAGTTTTCCGTGACCGCACTTAATTTATGGTCTTACCACAGTTACTTGGCTTACGGAAACCCAAACATTGCCTAACGAGATAACTCTATTTGCAGTTTGTTGTGGTTTTTTGAACATCGCCAATGTAGAATACAAATTACTTACGTTACTGCCGAGGAAGAAGTTTCCGGAGGTTTATTGCCGATTCTTGCGATTGTGTGCTTCAAATTGAAACTTTATAACTTATAATGCGTTTCAAATCTATCTTCCCTGCAAAATTGAAGAGCCGACACTTGGGTGTCTACTGACCGTGTGCAGTCTGAGTCTGACTTCGCTTTGGAGTGACCGACGTCCCCGCTTCATTTCATATTCCCTTCGACAGTCTATTGGTGTCGCTATTGACCGTTACAATTGATTTGACTAATTGATAGTTTTTCGGCGTAATCAAGGCAAAGAATACGTAATTAGTTAGTGGAGTAGGCTACTGCCGATCGCTGCAGGAGGTTTGATAAGATGGAATGCCAAATGTTTTTTGGCATTACTTCGCGCGAAAAACTGTCGTGTCAATCACATCTCAGGCAAATTTCCAATGCCAAAAAATGCGGCTGTCAAGAGAATTCAAAGTGTGAATTTGGGAAGAAAGATTGCTGAATGCTAAGCCCATCGACGTACACGTGTACACCGATGGATCTATAGATCATACATTAACACGAAACAACACACATTTAGACTAGGTAAATCAACTGAACCGTTGGCAAATTTACCATGTCCGATATTTAGGTATACTCATCTTTATCTCAACTCAAAGGAAAATATACACTTGGATTTTTCTCTGGATAGTAATAATAATAATAATAATAATAATAATAATTGCTTTTATTGTAACAATTGACCAAATAAATGGTATGATACTTGTCAGCATATTTACATGTAAAGTATACATAGCGTAGTGCGACCGATTAATACATAATACATAATACATAATACATACTATCATACACTCATGTCAAAAGATAAAAATTGATCAATAGAATAAAATGCATTATTAATAAGAAAGTTTTTTACATCATTTTTAAAAGTATATTCTTTTGATCCTGTCGTCTTTAAAATTGCTAATGCTTTATTGTACAGCTTAATGCTTACTAAAATTGGATTTTTTAAATCAAATTTTGATACTTTTTTCTTAGGTTTTAATACGTGACTGTTTCTTGTCAAGTATGTATGCGTGGCATTACAATCATTTGTCAATTGTTTGTTATCTATAATTAAGCATACAGCACAATATATAAAAATACAAGGCAATGTCAGAATTTGAAATTTAATAAAATATGGTTTACATGAATCCTTGTAGAACATGCCAGCAGTACAGGGATTTGAGGTGGCTTCAGCTAGGTATCTTATCGCTCTTTTTTGTAGAGTAAAAAGTCTTTTTGTGTGATGTGATAATCCCCACAATAGTATTCCATATGCTAGTCTTGAATGAAGGTAGGAGTAATATACTAGCTTTGCTGTCGCTATATCGCAGATTTGCATTAGCCTTTTAATAAGAAAGCAACCAGAGGCAACTTTTTTACAGACAGCATCAATATGTTCTCCCCATTGCAGTTTATTGTCAACTATGATACCTAGAAATTTTGTTGTGTTTTGTGGAACAATGCTCTTGTTATTTAGGTAAAGAAGGGGGCTCGATCGAAGGTGATGGTCGTTTTTTGAGTGAAATTGCAACATAACCGTTTTCTGTTTGTTTAATGATAGTTTGTTTGTGGTTACCCACTCAGAGATTTCTCTAACAGCTAAGTTATTATTATGAGTTTCGGCAGAACTGTTTGTTTTATCATTTATTAAAAATTGTGTGGTGTCGTCAGCAAAAAGTGTAAGTTGCCCTTGCGTAGTACAAGAAACTATGTCGTTAGTATATAAGATAAATAGTAGTGGCGCTATTATAGATCCTTGTGGTACGCCGATATTTGTTATTGCTTCTTTTGAGTAGAAAGGACCATTTGAACTTATGACTTTTGTAACATAGCACCTATTTAATAAGTAGGATTTAACCCAATCATTGTAGTAACAAAACACGTTGCGCATATTACACATAGTACAAATTATGGTTCAATTTTATTGAGAAGTTTACAAAGGTCTCAACACAAAGTCAATTAACTGCTGTCTCTAAAGAATCGGCAGCCATCGTCTCGAGTGTCTCGAGTGACTTAAATCTTCTTGTTGAGGATAAAGATGGGGGCAAGTCCTTCTTTTTTCTCGACGATCTTCTCGACGGCCCTCTCGACGATGGGCTCAGGCAGTCGCGTGTGCACGGGGACGGGAACTGGCTTGATGACGTACCGGTATTGAGGGATGTAGTTGATCGGAGTGCGGGGGATGTACGTGATTGGGGTCTGGGGCACGTATGCATACTGAACGACGGGTGCTGGATGGTAGGCGACAGGCTCCACATGGCGGTACACTTCGCAGACGCCTTCGTGTTTCAGTTCCAAGTCTAAAGTGAGGACAAGTTTCAGCATGAGTTTCCAAGAATATGCACATTTCATCGAGTTCCACAAGTTTACGACAAGTTATAGAAAGAAAATGTAAGAAAAGGTGCACTGCTGCTTATCAAACTTGATAAAAATGCGTTTGTGACAAATGCGCTGAAGTCGTATAGCAGAGGTAATTCCAGATATACGCGTAGTTTGAGGCGGTAGGTAGGTAGGCAGGTAGGTAGGTAGGTACTTAGTGAGGTCATGGGTTGTGATAATACATGCATTGTGTTTATGATTCTATAGTGTTAGAGGGTCAAGCTAGGTTTTAACTACTCGAGCGATTTGTAGAAACTAGGTTGGTCACTTATTATCGAGGGCTAGAAATTAACGTCCAGGCTAGGATCAGTAACCGATCGTGTATCGTTAAGATCACATCGTTGCGGGAGCAATATATGCAGTTTTATGGTGTACCTACCTTAGTGCAATACATGTTTAGACCCACACAGTGCTTAGCGAAAACTCCCGAGCTCTAATAAAATAGCGGCCAAGCAAGATGCCTCGGCAGGTATGTGTTGCATCTTATCGTCAAACAGGAAGTTAATATCTAACTTAGGTCCAGTGGGGACACTTTGATCGGGAATCTAGCCATGAAACTTGCTGTACCAGCTAACATGGCCTCCTGTGTGGGCAGATCGACTGCTTGGTTCTGGTTAAATGCATTGCTAGTGTGGTTACGCGACATCTTACCCAGCTTCTCGCATTGTTGGCAACGCAGGGTGCATTCGTTGATGTACGTTCGTCCATCGGTTCCGCACACGGGCCGTGATAGCTCTGAGCACGCGCAGCCAACGCCGCAGTGCACTGATCCGGTCTGGGCGTCAACGCACACTGCTGCCAACGCCAACGCTGTATGGAAATTAGAAAAGTGCGTTGGTGAGGGATGGAAATTGCAACCTTCTCAGACCAGCTGAAATATGTTTATCGGGCTTCTTGGGCTACCTCTTTTTTTATCCCTTGTATCCTATGGAGCTCTCATGTTCTAGATGACACAACCATCCAGGATTTCTTATGGTCAAGCTTGATCTGATCTTTATCTTCGAAGGATACTTCTTAAACACTTGAATGTTGTGCGCACAGTACGAGGTTGCTTACCGATAACGACGTAGCTGAGATGAGCCATTCTCACGTGTTTCTTTCAAAGCTGCGGACTTCAAATTTCTACAGACACGAACTGATCCATTTGGAAAAGATATGTGCTGTTTTATACAGAAACGGGCCATCAATTGATTGGTTTTACGTCAGGACTCACGGGGATAATGACTTTTTAATTTGCAGAAGATCTGTACTGATGGACCAAGTTGTAAAAGACAGTCTCTTGACGTAGTGTTTTTGCCCTGGGAGATTCCAGCAACAATATTTGTGAAAAAAAATATCTATTTTAAGATCCGATGTATTATTATCGTTTTACAAGTACGCTGTTTTTCAACTCGAAAGGAACGCGCCAGGTTTATGGCGGCACCTCGAAGGTTGGCTGAAATGTCGCTGAAATTCCTTTAAGCAAACATTATTTAATTTAGCGATAAAAATAAACTGCTTTGAAGAATGGGTAAAAAATTTGCTGCGCGTCTTTTAAGACCTCCTAAATAATATGATAGCTACCTTCTTTCTACCTGTACTTATCCAATATACATTAAACAATATATCCACCGAACTGTGATTTCACAATGCCCTATAGTATCATTTCGAATGCACCCACGAAAGCGTCGAATGCCGTCGATTTTTAATTATCTAACTGTATTCTTAGTAATTCTTTAAAGTATGGACAGACTGGGAAAAATGGGAAAGTACTCTTTTGCTATTTTACAACCTTATACCAGTTCTTATGTTAGTTATGTTGAAAAATTAATTGATGAAGAGTCGGAGAAAATAGTGCAATTATTTGCCACAAGATGAGAGGTTAGTAGGCTATGCCCTCGACAGCCGGGAGGTGCAAGTGCTTTGTATATCGAAAAAAAAACGCCCGGGGAGTAGATATATTGGTCAGAGTACAAATTTGAAGAGAAATACCAAATTTCCTATCCCGGTATTTGTGAATTTTATTCCGGTATTTGAGAATTGTATTGAAAGGAAAGGAACTCCAAAAGCAGTACAGGGTTTCCGTCGAACATTATTTGATGAGTATAGCAAACGATGCAAAATATTTCATTATATAAGCTCCATCACAGTAACGTGAGTGTGTGTTTGTTTTTGTGTTTTATTTTGTAAGCTCGCTACCGGCAAAATGGCTGTATAATTTTTCATGGAATTTTCAGTGGAGTATTTTACACTATTTTCAACTTTGACCCCATGCGTTTTTAATGCAAATATGTTAAAAGTGATTAAACCAATTGAAATTTACGGACATTTTCTCACGCTCTAGGGCTAGAGGATTAAGATATGTTCATGCTTACACCCATAACCGATACTCATATTGACGCCGGAAAGTTATTTTTGTTCGCGTATTGTTGTTTTTGCAGTCAAAGTGCTGAAGAACAAAGCTAATGACATAACTGCCTGTTAGCCGTTTCAGTTTAAAAATACAGACCTACTAATTTTCAGTAAGCCTACAAAATGCGCGAAAAATCTGACCCTTTGACTTCAACAAAATGCTAAGTCCTCAATGTCCTCAAGGATCTAAACAAGGACAAAATGCGCCTCTGAACTAGGGATGGAAAAGGGAGAACAAAGGAGGGGCATCTACTTAATCTCCGTTTCCAGATCTGAAGTGATCAAATAGCAGAAAGCATTAAATTTGTAATAAGATTTTAATTCTCATTCATGTCTACACAAACCATCATTGTAATAATAGTATAACACTATAACAGCTACAATCTAGTTGATACTAATAAAATAAAGTGACGTTGAAATGTGTCAGTGGGTTGTCTGTCACATTATATATATTTTATGGTACAAGATTGAAGCCCGTTAAAACGCCACCGCCAAATTTGGAATGGTTGGTGATCTAGCCTACTGTAAAATGGTCTACATAAATGTACTGCAATGCACATAAAATATACCAAGTGTTTTGACTTACTTTCATCAATAATTTTTATTAATTTACAATTAAAAGTCACATAACAAGGGCAAACTCTTCTAGTATTTTCGAACCTAGTCAGTACTCATGGGTTTAAATTTATTTAACAAATATTATATATCTTATCATTACAATATGTTAGTTTTAACTTAATTTAAGTATTTAAATGTGAAAGTTTCAAGTTTAATGTCAATAAATTTGACTACTTATTAGGAGATCCCAACGCGAAATGCACATTATTGCACATAAGTGAGCATTAAACAATGAAACAACATGCTTTATCCCTATGTTCTAATCAACTAAAGCGACAATAGTTGAATATTATTATCAATCATCTTGTTTACAACTAGGAACCTAGTTATAGAAACGCTTTTCATAGTTTGGGAGGTTGAGACTATGCCTGGTAATCAACTATACACCAAAAAGTGGATGGCTAAAGAGCAGGGTTGGGAAGAGCAAATAGGGTTAATCAAGACGTTCGGATCTGATTTGCAGCGCCTAGCATTGCTGATCTTGTTGTGGGACGGTCGGCAACTTATTGGAACGTGTGAGAACAGATGTTCTAAATTAAAGCTTTTACAATAAAAGTGACAAACCAAAAGTGGGAAAAGAGTTTATTAATCAGGTAAAAAATGAAACAGCATGCATCTTTTGAATCTGGCTGCAACGGGCTCAGAAGCCAACAAAACGCAGGCATTGGATGGATGCATTGGATGGAATCGACTATTTTTATATTAACAAACAACAAGTAATAAAAAATGGCCCTGTGAAGCAACAAAACATGCATAATGGGGGTGATTAGGGTTAGGTTTTGTATCTAAAAGTTAGAATCTGTTGATGTTATTGTCAGTAACAAGATATTTTTGGTTTGCGCGCAACCCTAGCAATGGTATTAGGTACATATCAGCTAACAAGGAACAAAAACACCAGCATAAGAATGTTCAATAAAACAATCATTATCATATTATGCTGATGAGGGGAATGTGCTAAATAATTTGATGGAAACCTGTAAGACTTTACATAATTCAAATGAAAATAAATTACCTAGCTTAGTTTGGTAGCTTGTATGAATCGCAAAAGGGTGTTAAATTAAATCACAATATTTTCGTATCCTGGCAATCGCAAATTCCACAAAATTGGACGCAACCCCGTATCATAAATGTTTGCTGCACGACAATTCAAATTCAAGCACCCATCAGTCATATCGTAATTTTCTCATCCAATCTCTCAATAGAGACGTTGACATTGGTTCACCCGTATATCATTTGGCAATACTTTCATAACAAGATTAATCATCACATCATTATTAATCGTTTGAATCAAATCTCTAAATGTCAGAAGATCAACTTCTAGCTCTAGCATGCTCTATCACCATAGAGATGGTGTTGGACATTGATTTTTAAATTTTGCAATTTTTTTAAATTCAATTTAAGCTATCTATGGAAATGTTGTGCCGCCGCGTACTTTTAATTCCGCGAGGCGAATCAAAACGTGAACGCGCTATTCAGCTCTGCCTATTCCCAGCGAGTAAAATAAAAAATTATCAAGGTCGAGTAAGAAATCGTTGGCACCGGCCTAAGGTCAGCGCATGTGAAATTCCATGGAAAAGAATCACCCCTACTGCTAACAGTGAACTGACTAGTGGGCCTAGCCCTCATTAACTGTCATTTGACTCCCTTTTTACAAGGGCCAGTAAATCTTATTTCCTCCAACCAGATTGTTTGATTTCAAAATTAATTCTACAGAATAATCTAATTAGCACTTTCTACAGCTATTCGTTTAGCAAATGCATGAATACAATAACTAGCACATCAGCAAATCCCAAGAGTGACATGAGAAAATACCAAGATTAAAATATCAAGGTTGGTAGGGTAGATACTATTAAGTAGCTACCGCATTAACAAACGTAAGGTCACTCTCAGGTATTACACTTTGTTGTCATTAATAAATAAAGTGAGACAGTAAAAAAAAAAAAAAAAAATTGAAGATAAATAGATCTAGAACCCATTAATTATTTATCACAAAGCAATAATTGAAAATAGTGCTTACATCTTGAAGCATTTTAAGAAGTATCAGGAGCATTGGAAAAAATTTCTAGCCTGAATAAATTGTAAAACCGCTACAAACCTAAGTTGGCCTCTCAGCTATTCCGCAGGCGTAAAAGCACAAACGTGCGCGCACACCCATTTCGTTGGACACTACAGAGTAGACAGCTCTTTGTTCCAAAGCCAAACTTCCGAAGGCTTTTATAGTTCGAACATTAGCACACCTGTACCTTGGACTGCATAAACCAGACATTTTCCTATTTCCTCTTCAAGATTGGGGCGGGAAAAATATCTAGCACACACACACAGATAGACACACACTAAGTCACTGTGCATGGATCCTTGATTTGCGTTAAAGACAGAAAGCAGAGCTCGAAACCCTTCCGTGTGTGCGATTGCCACTCTCGTCAGAGTGCGGCGCTAGCTTCCTGCTTGGAGTGTGGTCGTTTTATCGCGCTTCGTCACGATATCACTTGCGTAGGCTGTCTTTGCTGCTCGCTAGTGACGTGTTCGCCGAGCTTTGACTGTTGTGGTCGCCACTGCCACTGCCGCTTCCCCCTTCACCGTTGATTGTGCTGGAGCCGCCGCCGCCGCGCATTACGCGCCGCATGGACGCCAGTTCGTCAGCGAGGGTGGGGGTGGGTGGCGCGCTGCGGCCCTTGAGCTTAGCGAACACCTTGTCCAAGCGGTGCGTAAAGAGGTCCACGTCTTGCTTGCGCATGCCGATGGCGGCCGCTGCTGTCAGGTATGGCACCGGGTAGTTGCTTGTGTGGGCACCCCAGCCCTGCGTGTGGACAATGAAGAACGGGTTGAGAGCACAGTCTAATTTTTTGAAAACATCCTTGAAATTCAGATCTTAGACACCTTTGTATGTTTTCTCTACCCATTTTAACTGTACAAAAGAAATATCTATCAACCATTGACTTCCATCAATACCTTGTGAACTGTAGACCCACACTGATCAATTAATGTACTTAGCATTTTCTGGACACTGTTTACCTTCGGCATTAGAGTCACTCAAGGCATTAAATTACCAAGGAATTTGTTCAAGCCGTACAGTAAAGGTAAAGGCAAATGTCAAGGAATTAAAATAAAGCTCACTTTGAACTTGAAACCGGCGACTTCTTTGGCCTCGACGCCGGTGACCACTCGGCTGCCTGAGACGCAGCGGAGGAAGAGCATCGAACCGAGCATTGTGATGGTCTTGCTGTCTGACCCGACCAGAGAGCTCAGTGTCATGCCTGTGACAAAAATGGTATGTTAACAAGAAACTCCACCACAATGGGGAGCGGACCGGAGTGATTGTTTGATTTACAGCCGTTAGATGCAATAACTGTTGGAACAAATGGCGAGTTGAATATATTGAGAGCATGTTGCTTAAGTGAAGTGATGTCAAAAATACTACTTTGTAATACAAAAGGTATCCGGAGATTGAGTATTTTTCATGTCACAAAGTAGACGATAGGAAAGATTGCGATCTTGCAAAAACTTTGAAAATATTGTAAGTAATGAAGAATCAAATGGTCTTACCTATTGATATTGGATTGTTCTTGGTGTCTAAAATTCTCTCCCCGTGTTTGGAGGCGACCTTGGTGAGTTCCTCCTTGAGATACGCGTACATCTCCTTCCGCTTGGTGATTAGTCCCTTGTAGCCGTTGAGTCCGAGTGAGAGCAGCGTGATGAAAACGTCTGTCGCTGGGCTTGAAGATGCTCGACCTGGAACGACGGCAGAATGGTACAGCCACCAGTCTCAGACTCCCTGCTAGAGGGCATGCATCACACTCAACAATACATCTAATACAGAATAGTCATCTATTCTCTCGTGAACAAGACAGATGCCAAAACGTCATATCACGTCTCTTATAATTATTTTTCTATTGTAAATCGTGACAGTGGAAGAAATATACAATATCTGTAGAAGCAATTTGAAAGGAAATTCCACCAACAATCAAGAGAACAAGGTGTCCAGCACTCATGCTTCATGTGTTTTAATACTTTACTACTGATAACTTTAAAAAAGCTAAACAAAAAACCAAAATAAATCATGAACAAAAAGAGCCAATTGCTGACAATCGTTTCGGTGGTGATATGGTGGAAGTCTTTGTAACTTTTGTTTTAAGCTTCAGAAAAACATTTGAAAATATTATGTCACTAACCGGGATAAGTTCTTGATATTCTCTCGACGAGCGACTTGTCGAAGCCAGCGACTATGGCGCCGCCCACAGGAACTAGGAAGTTTTTGTCCGTACTTTGGACGAACGCATCCACGCGACCTTTGCGAGCCGCCTCTTGGATGAGGTGCATGCAACGGGTGCTCTGTAGCCCATACGCATTGTTGATGAGGTGCGGGATGTTGTATCGGGCGCACATCACTGCCACCTGCAACCAAATCGTTGATCCTTTCACCACTATCGGAAAGATTACCGTGTTATCTTCAACATCTGCAACAGATCTCATTGCAATGTTGGTCAGCAAAGCTTACCTTGCTACCTCTTGACCGGGAGGTAGCAAGAGATATCTATATTAACAATTTTGTTAAGAAGATCAATTTTGTTCCCAACTTCAAAAACAAAAAAATACCATCAAATATTGAACACTATATTTAACTTTTGGTAGCCAAGGAGATGCTGGCTGGCTGATTTTAACTGTCATAAACAGCCACTAAGCTAACAGTAATTGGATGTAAACAGTATGTGAATTAATGGCATACCTTTCAAGTGTATGCAAAATTGGAAAGTCAGTTGTAATTGTTTAAAATAAATACTTTCCTAGAATTATTTTCATTGAACCTCAAGAACGGCAAACATCCATTAACATAATTGAGAGTTGTGAGTGTGGAAAATTACCCCAAGTGCAATAATTATTGCAGCACTTTGACAGTGAGTTGTTGATATGCACCCAAAAACCCAAGATAACCCAAAGATAATTGGACATTTCAGTTTCCTCCATGGTGGCAAACCCCATTGTCACAGCAAGATATGTGCAAATTCAATGGAACGACGGTACCAACCTGTTCCACTGAATCGCTTGCCCGCGGCGCAAAGCAGCTCGTCGTGGTCAGCACACATGCAATATTCTCGGGGCCCAGTGTCACCATCTGGTTCTCCATCGCAGTTAGATCGGTGCGCAGCTCATCGCCAGATGTCACCGGCTCAATGATGATCGGCTGGAGCCCTGGAACAGTGAGTTAAAACAATTGTCAGTATTTAGAGCATTGACTACACAGGCCTAAAAGAATAAGTGGTTTCAACCAAGATGTTCGTAATTGTGATTACTTAAAATAGTAGAGGAACCCATAAATGCATGGGAAACGTGTAGTATGATTTTCACTTTGAGCCAATCAGCAAACCAGCAAAAGAAAAATTAGAACTTACCGGCCGTGATGATGCACTTAAAACAAGCCTTTTGATCAATCCGAGACCACAAGACAAAATGTGCGTCTGGCCGTTCTTGTTTCATTGTGAGCATACATAGGACAAGACTCATGCCAGTGGCCATAGGAACCACAAAACAACCGGCGGTGGTTTTAACACCTGTGTAACAAATAGGAGTCGTTAAATTATGTTAGCAAACTGTATCCATTTAATGCACGCATATTATGCTTGCTTGTTCTTACCCATGTAGCGAATTACATCGAGTACTAAAGAATTTGTTAGTTTGTTCATCAAACTGGATCCTGCCGCCTTTGGCTGAACTTCCCCCAAGTCACCTGATCTCCCGATTCCATGCCCAAGGCGATAGTGTCGACGAGCAACGAGAGCTGCACACAGAGAAAATGAAAAAAGCATTTGATAAATATGTTTCTGGAAGCAATTAGTAAATCACTTAAAGGTATTGTTAGGTACCTAAGCAAAATCTTCACATCATATCATTTGAATAGGTGACAGTCAATTCTGTCAGGTAGTTCAGGATTATAACTAAATTTATCAATGTGTGTCTATAAAAATAATATATATGAAAGGCACGCTACCAGAGGCAATCCTTGCTTCACGTTCGCCAATGCCACAGTTTCCAGGAAAGTTGTTACTATCCATTTGTGCCAAGTCGGCAAGAAATAATTCGATTGTAGTATCATCCCAACCTTCTTCTGGCCATTTCCTTTGCTCTATCAGTTGCCTTATAAGATTTTCTCTAGATTTTTTGGCAGCAGCAGCTTGCTGGAGGTATGTTGCTGGAATGAGCCGCTCGGCAAGTGTGAAACTGTGGCTGTTCATTCTGTGATGAGGAAGTGACAATATTCATACACGACTGTTGTCACTGAAATTCAACAAAAATCACAGATTTTCATGACCATTTGGGCATTGAAAGCTAGAGAAATCCTCATATGATATAAATAATGTGGTCTTTAAGCACTAGCTGTCAGTCTCTCGACCTGAAGATACGCGATGGGAACGCCTAGAATGTAATGATATGCCTGTTAGTAGGTTTAACAGCATAGATGTTCACGGTTCTTATTGAGATTAACAAATCTATATTTTACCATGAGCCTTCTATAGTATCGTCTCACAATCAAAACATTTTAATACAGATAGTCCAGATCAAAGGTCCAGATTTCGGGACGTCAAAAATATTATTCGAGAGGAGTGTCAATTTTTTAACACCAGATACCGCTCTATCGACGGGAAACGAAACGACACACTTCCATTTAAAAATGCAGCGCGCATGATTATTTCCAAATAATTCAGACGACAACTAATTTTAGTTGATTATTTATACATTTTGCAATTGTTAAGTCTTTTTCTCTTATCTCAATGCTATCCGAAAATGTTTAAGTAGTTAATAAATTATATCGTAACCAACAAGGCACTGGTTCATGAATTAAGCAGAGAAGATAAATCAAAATTTTCAAGATATAAAGTTTTCAACTGTTTCAGTTTGGTTCTCTAGGAATTTGCAGATCCATATAGAACTAGAAATGTCGGATGAAGAAGATGAGCAAGCTGGTGAGGAAGGAGAGGCAAAGGAAGAAGGAGATCTAGGAGTTTATGATGGGCAGCGAAATGAGTTTAATGAACGCCATGGATTTGGCCGAGCGTTTTTACCCAACAAGGATATTTACATTGGTCAGTACAGACGAGGGCAACGCTATGGCACAGGAAAATATATTTTCCGTAATGGGGCTAGATATGAGGGTGACTATCGTAAAAATGTGAAGTATGGGTTTGGAACGATGATATTTCCCGACGCCTCTACTTATGAAGGACAGTGGAAAAATGATGTCAAACATGGTTATGGGATTTACACTTACCCTAATGGAGACATTTATGAAGGTAGGATTCTTATTCCAAACAAAACTTTATATATTGTGTAATCTTGATCTGTTATTATTACTTTTTAACCATGCAAAATCCATACTTTCTTAGGTAACTGGAATAGAAATTTGCGACACGGTCAAGGAACATACTTTTACAAGGTTTCCGGAAGCAAGTACATGGGTTGGTGGGAGAAAGGGATAATGGAAGGTAGTGCTCAACTCATACATGGCAATCATCGACTTCATTGCAATTGGAAAAGAAACATGCCTTCAGGTTGGTTAAGCCAATTCAACAATATTTAATTTTGGTAACAAAAGTACTTTATTTAATTGAGATTAAATTGAGACATAACTTTTTTAATATGTTTCAAAATTTGATGGTTTTGGTCTCTTCTGAAATGTAGTTTTTGTTGCTATTTGGTTAAACATTATCAGCATTAGGATATTTGCCCCGGTTTTTACACATGAACATACCTAAGTACTTCCTAATGTGTCTTGTTACAGGCAAAGGTGTATATTCATTTGATCACCTGAAAACACTTTTGTATGGCGACTACACCAGAATTCGAGATCCCGAATTAGACCACAGCGGGTTCGAAGCGGAAGTAAACGTTGCTCCTGCTGACCAGCCACCAGGCTTTGCATCCATCAAAGGGTTTGTCCCATTGTGGCGTGCTCAGAAGATCGGGAAATACAAGGCTAAGAATGTCCCGCAGATAGCCAAACCGTTGATCAAGAAAGACTCATTCATGTCTCTTGTTGACGAAGTAGAACTTGACTTGCCTCCATTCCCTCCAGAAGTTGAGGATGAAGAAGAAGTAGAAGTGAAAGAAGAGGAGGAAACCGAATTGGGCGATGTGCCGCCGGAGGGTGCTGCAGCACAATCAAGCACAGGAGTAGAAGCTGTCTAAGTTTTAATTTGTAGAAAATTGGTCAAGATGTTTGCATTTATCTTTTCAGGTATTTGAGAAGATTTTAAAGATGAATAATGAAAAGTGTAATGGACAGGGAGAAATAAATAAGCAGGGCATTTTTTTCAGACTTTAAAACATAAGAATAATTTCATCTTGCCAACGCATTTTGTGCATGATCGTTTTCATTATAATATCATTATGCACATGTTCATGAATAAATAAAAAGTAAAAAAGAGAAATACATTGCCAAGCAATATTGCAAAAAATTATTTATTATAAATTTAATTGACAGTTTAATGCATAGTATTTCTTAAAATAGATTTCCGTGGCCTCTCCGAGAAGATGTACATTTTCGTGGGAAAATGTTTGTCAGTACGATCAGTGGTTAGTACCAGTTTTTCAAACGAAATTTAGAAGGCGCTGCGTTACCTTGCTTGTTTTTTGTAGTCAAGCGAAGTTATGGCGGCACGGTGGGGCAGCGCGGCGCTGTCGATAATAAGTTTGCTTTTAATAATTGGAAATGTACAAAGTTCCAAATTAAATGTACCACGAGTTTTGTTACCCCTGTTTAAACAATTTTCAAGTAATTTTACCTTAGAAGTCACCGAAAGTGGCTGTTATAAATGGTAAGCATTTGATTTACTTAACCTATAAAATATGATTAATACATTTTTTGAATTGCGGCGTTACTTGGACTATTAATAAGAGCTCTAAATCTATCAACTTTGTTTTTTAGGACTTCTTCTCGAATTGATGTAGTCCAAGTGCATCCTGTAAACGTAGACCATGAGCTCGGCTGCTCAACACATGCTGTAGTATCTGCCGCGTCCAAAGAAGAAGTTCGAAATACTGCAATTATACTCGCGGAGGAAGTACACTCAGGACAGGTCTTACGATGTGATGTCATAGTCGATGTCATAGCTACCATGAATATTGTAACTACTACGAGAGAACTATACATGGAAGAGGCTCCTGAAGCATTTGAAGTTAGAGCATACGATGACCAAGGTATATTACCTATGTTCTTTACTGTGAATTTTAAAGCTCCATTTTTGGATGCGCAATTTTATTTTGAGAGGTGAAAGGCGTTCTTAAGACCAAAGACCCACTGCAAGATGTAAGCCAGAAGTTTGAAAATTGATTAAAAACTTAATAATATTTTTCTGTTATTTGAAATTGGATCGTCAAGATCGATAAGGGCTGGGGTGTTCGTTTTAATTTACTATGGCATTTTTGGGTAATCTTTGTCTCGGACTAATCACAGCACAGCATACATTTAATGGTGACTCTTAGAAGCACATAGGTAAGAGGGGTTATTACTATCTCCCCTCGATAGTAATTGAAATTGAGTCAACTAATTCAACTCGATACATCATGTATGATTAAAAGGGACCAATAAATCACAATATGATACAATATAACACAACTCGACACGTGTGCATCAAAACGGTGGGAAAATTATCACCACTGTGACATTCCCTAAGGAAAGAGAAATTTCTCTTAATATGAATCTGTTTTTCTAGGTAATGAGTTCACTACCCTGGAAGGGGTGGAATTTCAGTGGAGTTTAAGTAATACGAATGCAAACAATGTTCTGCGCTTCATAACATTTGGCGATTCACCTTACGAGACACCATCAACAATCGAAGCATTTGAGGCAAAAGGCTTGAAAGGTCACATGGTACTTCTCGAAGGAATAAAAACTGGGTCGGCCAAAGTATCTGTAAGGATGCCTCACCCTGAGTACCAGAAAGTGAAGCCCATTGAAGTGCAGCTCATGGTGGTGGCAAACCTCATCATTGATCCTCCAGACGTTCATCTTTTAAATGGTGATACGATACATTATAGAATATTGCAGGTAAGTTCCATTTGCTAAAAAATTCTTTTAAAAAATACTCACTGCTAGACTTGAGGTGAGAATGCAAAATTTCTTGCAGGTGTAACCATTTCAATGCTTGTAGTTTGTACCTTTATTTGCTAGGGATGAAAATCTTAAGTATCTGATGTTACCTTGTAGGTACAACATGGGAAACTAGTTGAAATACTCATGCCATCTCCGCAATACTATCTTGAAATCGAAGACAAGACAATGGGTATCGTTTGCGAAAAAACTGGCATCGTGACAGCTAAGAAACTGGGCAAGACGAAGATCCTCCTGCACGACAGAAATGTCGACGAGCAAGAAGCCGGCATAAAAATTCCGACTGCTCAGCTGACTATTGTTGACCCTGCATACTTGACCTTGGCTCTTTTGCCCCATCGGAACTGGGCTGTGATGGTTGCTGAGCGTTACGAAATCATCGTGGAGATTTATGACAGGTAGTCTCTTTTCTGTTTATGTATTGTTTGTTAGAGCTGATATAAAGCCAGGTTGCTCTTTTGGAGAGGATTTGTCTTACAAATTTGTTATCTAGAGGTTTATGAAACTAGTATTGTCTTAGAGAAAATAATACCCGTATTATTTTCTCTAAGGTATTGTACTTCTTCATGGAATATCTAGCCTGAGGGACAATTAAATAATATTTTTGCTTTGGCTAAAAACCATTAAGCTGCAAAGTACATCCAAGATGACCAGGTAATCTACAGCAATCAAAGACCAGATGTTGTAATGCTTTTCTCTGTCCTCATTTTGGCTCAGCGCTGACCGCAAAGTGTTTATTGGCGATGGCGTGAACGTGACGATGTCCATCCCGGATGAGTACTTTCACGTGCGACAGAGTACAGCCAACAACACACACCACTTTGGCTGGCCTGTCGCTAACGGCACTGCAATCATCAAAGCTACGCTAGATCACGTCTGCGATGGCTCCGGAAACGTGCACCATTTTTCCCCTAAGATATCCGCGCAGGCGGAAATGAACATTTACGAGCGAATTGTTGTCTCTCCGGCGGAGGTTGTGCTGCCCTGGGATCCTACTGTCAGGCCAAAGTGAGTGTTTACTGACAGAGGTTTAATTTAATTGCATATGGGAATAGTACTTAAGAATACAATTTTTGGCCAAAATGCAGTTTTTCTGATATTTACTCAGTTATTCTACGTTTTCGTAGGTGCACTAATTTCTAAACCATTGAAATAAGTTGGGTTATTTGGATGTTAGCATTTGTTTCCTTTATGACGGTATATTATTGGCTATGCAAAGTGTTAGGAAGACAAACCATTGCAACATAGAATAATCAATTTCAAATTCACATGTTGTCATTCCGTTATCAACATAAGAAAAAATGAATTTGCAAAATACTTTGAGTTGCTTAAAAACGGTTTGCAATGGGTTATATAACCTTTCACCAACTTCTCTGCGCAGATACGAGATCCCGATCGTTGCCTCGGGTGGAGATGGTTCGTTTCTCTGGGGCACTGGCAATGGCACGATTGCGGCGGTGACGCAGTCAGGGGTCGTAAAAACCAGCAACGTGGGCTACGCCGAGGTGACGGCCGCTATGCCACGCAACCACCACAACAAGGCAACCGCCCAATTCCACATCCTACCGCCACGGCACCTCGAGATCATCGAGTACGTGCTCGAAGCCGAGATCGGCGTGCCCATCTTCCTGCACATTGCTCTGTTTGCCGACCGCCCAATCTTCAGCGACGGCGAAAGGGAGCGGCTCACGCTCATCCCTTTCACTCAGTGCAAGGACATTCCGTTTCACGTCGAAGTCGCCGAGCGAAACTTCCGCTATGACCCGAAGCTAAAAGCAGCGCCGGTCGGCATTTCGTGCACGACGCTTGCGATAATCGGCACGTCGATCGGCACCACGGTCGTGACGGTGTCATACACTTACGAGGGCCGGCTGATGGAGGACACGATCACGGTGGCTACATACAACCCGCTGAAGCCTCTGTACCCTGAGTCTGGCGAGACTGTGTTAGCCGTCGGCTCATCGCGCAGTGTCGTGTTTGTCGGCGGGCCTCGGCCGTGGCTGGGACGCACTGCCGAGCACGTGCGGCAGGTTGACTTGACCCACGAGGACGAGGAGCGGCCAATGACAGCGCGTGAGGTTACGCCGCTCGCAGGGACTGACAAATCGGACACGTACGTGTACACGGTGACATGCCGCCGCATCGGCGAGGTGGTCATGCAGCTCACGGTGACCAATACACCGCCGCTGAAGCACTGTAAGCGTGCCGAGTCCACGTCTTCCGTCAAAGTGTTCTGTGCCAAGCCGCGCTCCATCTACTTGCGGCCCGAAATCAAGATCGCCAAGGGAGATTGTCCGATGAACCTCAATGCAGGCCGTGTAGTCGCGCAGAACTACAAGGACATTGAGGTGACCGTGACAGTGAAAGACATCGATGATCGAAAGTTTGAAAACATCACGAGCCTGTTCGTCAAGTGGGAAGTTTCGGACTCAAGCTTGGCGGATGTTTGCGACAAGGGAACGATTCTTTCTGATAACCGACACGAAGGGGACTTTGTGTTGCCGTTCAGACAGTATCAGAGAGTGATACCCAAGGGACTTTCGGGCACCGTTGACGTCACAGCGTCCGTGGTGAGCTATCACAGCAACCTGCTGCGGAACCTGCGCATTGAAGCTGAATATCCTCCGTTCGGTATCAAGGACGATAAGGGCATCGAAGTTACACCGGAGATAAAATCTACTGTGACGTTGATCCTTGTCAACGACTCGATTATAGTTCCGGATCAAGCCACCATATTCAACCACCCGAAAAATAAAGTGTTCCTTCAAGTCAGCCAAGGCTCTGGCTTCTACGAGTTTGTGTTGAACTCAGATGACATGGCAGAAGTGCAGTACATACGTGAAACTCGCGTCATTGAAATTGTCCCTCTCACGGACGGTCTCTTGAAGATCGCTCTGGTTGACCTCTGTCTCGTGTCGAAGCCTGCGCTTGCCGAGATTCAGATTGTTGGCGTAAAGAGCATTAAGGTTGGTTATTTAAAGTTCATTTCATGGTTTCACAGAAAATAAATGTGGATTGTCAGATTTTTTAGATTGAAATTTATTAACAAATGTTTTGCTAAAGCTTGAGACTTTTTGGCAATAGAACCCAATTTTGCAAGCAGTTCGCGTGTTTGATTCACGGCTCTCATTCCAGGTGGAGGCACCAGATCGCGTGGAGCGCGGCAAGTGCATGATCGTTGTGGTGAAGCTGTTCGACTCGCTCGACAATCAGATGCCTTTCCCTGACCCGTCGCTGCTCGAGCTTGTTGCGCTGCCAGAGTCGGCTATCATCGGCATCAAGCACCAGTTTAAAGAGCGCGACCCTAAGAACCCCGACATGGAGATGCGTTTCACTGTCACCGGACTCGACCTCGGAGACACAACACTGACGTTTGCTGCTGGCACCGGTTCACGCGAGGTTCGCAGCGTGCCCGTGCACATTCAAGTGTTCCCACCGCTCCGGCTGTTCCCACGGAACGTCACGCTGATAGCCGGCGCACTATTCCAGGTGGGTTATCTGGGGCAGGACTGGCTAGTGCAGGGGTGGGGACACCTGAGATTGAAGGAAGCCTCATTCTGGTTTAAGGAGAGTCTTCTTGTAGTTACACAGTATTAAACCCAATAATTTTATTTCTCTCTTTCTTTCTCTTTAGGTTGTGTTTCCTTTTTTTGTTTAACAAAATTGTTGTTTTGTTGTTAACCCAATTCGTTGTTTAAAAGTAAAAATGTAGCCAACCCATTGAAAAAAAAATAGGTTCAATACGTTTTTAAACGTGTGTATTTAAAAATTTTTGATCATTTTTATGGCACTGAAGCAGCTTCTTTTATTTTAGTGAAATAATTCCAGAAAGTCAATTATATATTTTGGTTCAAATGCCAAATAGTTAGGCATGCACTGCAACATTGGCTCGCTGCAATAGACAACAGTCAACTGAGTGAGAGCTCGTAACTTGGGAAAGGAGTTCGATATACTTGGGTATGGTGGGGACGAGAGAAGTGGGGATATCTAGCTTAGATGCCCATGGGGAGCGTGGTTACATCAAGCAATTTTGCTGGAATACAACACCTGGATCATAAAATGGGAACCGGGCATCTCATTACTCTCAACCGACCCAGATAATACCCGCGTACCTGCAAACAGATGTATGCAGAGAAATATGTTTCTATTGCTCCATACATGATAATATGCTATTAAGGTATAAAGTAATTTAGTTTTTGAGAAAGCCAGTTAGTTACTCAGTGATAGATAGTTGGAAAGGTTTTAAAGGCAGATTTCAGAATTGGGAAAAGAGCAGTGTGCATTCTACCAGCACTCTGACCTATCCGTCCCACTCATCCGTTCTTGCAGGTGACTAGTCGCGGTGGCCCGCAACCTGATGCCAACATCGAGTTCACGATGAGCAGCAAAGTGGCAACCGTTTCGCGCACAGGCGTCGTTGAGGGTCTTGAGCATGGTGACACCGTCCTTGTGGGCCGTGCCATCAAGGTGAATGCCAACGGCCAGCGTATTATCTACTCGCAAGACTCCGTGGACATCCACGTGGTTCCCCTAACAGGCGTCAAAATCCACGTGCCCATCACCCGCATACGCACCGGTGCAACCATGCCCGTTTGGGCTGCCGGAATCCCGGACCAAGTGACGCCGCTCATGCTGGGCTCAGCCAAGGACCCGCTGGCGTTCAAGTGGGCACTGGAGGTGCGCTACGTTGGCCAGATTCGCAACGTCTTCCACGAGACTGGCATTGACGTTGGCGACGGGGACAAAATCTCGATGAGGTGCGTAGAGAGTTTGGTTGATGCTTTAGTATTAGTTACTTTTTTTTTAGGTGATAACTTAAACGTTTTGGCTGTCTCACAACACTCATATTTCCCAAAGTTTGATTATTACACCAGACCATTGCTAGTGCCAAACTTCATCGCGCCAGTTAACTTGCTTACCCCGCTGCTTGCTTGCTTGCTGTTGCGGTTGTTTGCTTACTTGTTAACTTGCTTGTTGTTTACTTCAGTGTCTTCAACATGCATGTCAAATTCTAAGCTTGGCAAATCCTCCACCAAGTGATCATGGCAGCAGATCTTTCTCTGTGTCGCAAACATCGGTTGGAAGCTAACTATGATTCCCTGTCGCAGGTTCACTGCGTCCAAGCCTGGCCGCACGACGATCCACCTGAATGTGTCGTGTCCAGCTGCCATGACAGGTAGCTCTGCCACCAAGAGCTTCTTTGACTCGATCGAGATTGAGGTGTTTGAGGAGCTCCGGTTGATTAGGCCACCATCGGCCTCGGGACCTCAGACGCAGCTAGTGGTGATCGCTCCCGAGACCAGTGTGCAGCTGCGCACAAACCGCGAGACGGCCAGCCACCTGTCGTTCGTTGTGCTCGACATCCCGGTGCTCAAGGTGCCGAGTGCAGAAGCCGACACAGAGGAGATCATGAACGCGATGAGCTCCACGACCAGCGTTATTCGCGTCGACTCAAAGGGGCTGGTCACGTCGGTAGGGCCTATCGGCAGGGCGGTCGTCATCGTTTCCTGCCAGGAGGACTTTGGACTGCGACAGTATCTCAGCATTACTGTAGAGGTAGGCATCTTGGGTTCAGTTGAGCTTTTTAGTCTTGCTTGTGTTTTCCAGGAACCATGATGGTTATTGCTTTCAATGCATTTTTAAACTATGGTATGTATCTACTTAAGCACTTCAAAATACAGGGATAAGACAATTTATTTGTGCCCTCAGAACATTTCGAAAATTTCAGTGAGAAGAACTGCTCCTTAGGTAAGCGTTGCTTGACTGTCTGTGGGTGTAAATTAGTTGTTACTCATGATGAGTAGTGTAGCTATTGCCATACACAACCATAAAAATTGCCACACACCAAAGGAAGCTAAGCCCCTCAGGGCAGTCTGCTCTAATATCGGCAAAACACTAACCATGATTGTGCCTGGGGCCTACAGGTGAAGCAAATAGCGTACATGATGCTCAACGTACACTCGCGGCTGCAAGTGGTGCCGCGCGAGAACACGCGGGTACGCGGCTTGCCGCAGGGACTCGAGATCGCGCTCGCCGCCAGTTTTCACGACAATACAGGCTTGACGTTCACTTCGTCGCGTGCCGACCTCAAGATGCGCACCAACCGTTTTGACCTGACGCAACTGGCGCGTGGAGAAGACAACACCACCGTTCATGCCAAGCTTGTACACAAGGGAGGCACGATGCTGAAGGTGTGGGATGATGCGACACTGCTAAACAACATTGTTGACTACGTGAAGATCAGCACTGAGGATATTATCTTCCCGGAGAGAGACAAGGTTAGTGGTTACTTTGTTTGCTTGATATTGTGACGGATGTGGATGTACTCACGGTACTCGGGTGGTGTAGCTCGTACCCGCTTGGCTTTGGTAGAGGTACCCGCCACCTAGAGATCACTCTGTACTGCTAGTTAAAACCCAATTGCGTTTATTATGTAACAGATACCGTTTTGGTGCTGGAAACGTATCTGGCACATAGCTGAAGAGCTGATATGGGTTAAGCAGATATTGTGGGCAATACCATTTTGTACCACAATTATATTTAAAAACAATATATTTATTTCACCTTCCCAAAGGGTTTGTGATTGGGTTGTCAGCTACGCATTCACGAAACCTAAACACTGATCGTGGGGCGCAAAGTAAAGGTACTTCACTGTGTGCAGGAGGCGTTGACTGTTGGCGACGTGGTGTGCCTGACCATGCCACTCGTGCCGCTGATGGGCGATGGACGCAGCGGTGGCCGATGGAGCACGGACAACGAGGCCGTGCTGCGGCTCGACTCAGATCACGGGTTGGGAGTGGCCGAGTCGGGTGGCGCCGTTACTGTGCAGTACCACTTTACGCCCGAAAGCCAGGTCAAAGCCGATCTGGAGGTTGTGCCAGTGCAAGAGGTGAGGATCACGCAGTGCAAAGTGGTTAGCTGGCTTTGGCTCAATGCCTTTTATTAAGCTATAATGGTTACCATAATGGCAACGATAAGTTATATGTTAGGATAGTTCCTTGAACACAAAATATTCCTATGAAAACTACCAAGAACGCCAAACTATAGGTGAAAAGGTTCTCTGTAATATTGGGTGTTTTCTGTTGCAGGTGCGGTTTTTGTCTGGTGACCAGATGACGGTGAGTAACGCCAGCCCTGATGTGCCGTTTAAAGTGCCGCTGGTACTCATCGGCGATGACAAGAGCAAGACCCATAACCTTGTAGCTGGTGGGCGAGGCAGGAGCAAGTGCACTTCGCCGAAGAAGATCAATGTCTACCCGTTTATCTGCAAGCTCAGTTTCACTACGGATACTTCTCCGCTCGAGGTGCTGGCCGTTTATCCGTCATTCGACATGAGCACAGGCAAGTCTCGGCTTCAGTGCAAGTTATATTTCTAGCTAGGTATTTTTGGTGTGAGATAAAATGATGATTCTGGTGCAAAGCCGATCATTGTGTCATATTCCTTTTTTGTTTTTCCTGTGCTTCCACACTCTCCTGACAACTTGGAAAAGTCAGTTGGAGAGCTTAGTTGCCACAATATATATCAGCAACAGTAATAATGAAACAGTTATACCGAATTTGCGTGCATGATATGGTTTATGTTATATTTATAACCACAGAGAGAGTAGTATATATAAAAATAAATGCAAGAGCTGAAACGTTATACTTCAACTGAACCAACCATGCAACACCAATTAAAATTAAAATTTCCGGTATGTTGTGCTTTCCACCTTTTTTCTCCTTCCCATACCAAAATTCTAGGTTCTAGTTGCTTATTGTAGATAAATTGCTTAGCCCAACCATGTTTCACGAAGATATGAATAATAACATTTCCTAAAAATCTGGTTGCCTACTGGGAGTTTTTGCACCAGCCATGTCCACTAACCGCAGTCCATTCTTTGCCAGGCGAGTACTCGTGCGACATCATCTCGGCAGGCCCAGCCACTCAGGACTCGAGTCTGATGCGCACCAACGTGAGCCTGCAAGCGTTTGCGTACGGTATTGCCTCCGAAAAGGTGGAACTGCCTTTCTACCCGGCGTTCTACCTGCAGACGCGCGACATCGTCATCACATCGTCGCGCGTCACCGCGTACATCACGCTGACAGGCGTGCCGGATGTGCTGCTCGGTGTTGAGGTGAGCCCCAAAGCAACAATTGCCACAAATGGCATTAAAAACCTAGAAAAGTAAACATTTTTTTTCAAAAATGTCCTTACATTTTTTGATTCGATCTCTCTAGGAACTAGATTGATTTTGTGGTTTCTGAGTTGGTTGGAATTGTCTTTTTGAAGACCTCAAACTGGTTTGAGCAGACCAGTGACTAAAATTGCAGGAGCAGAGTTTGATTCATAAAAAAGTTCTATGGAATCAGTCACAGAAAAAAATCTAGATATATATAAAAAAAAAAGTCTTAGTTCTTGGAATCTGCATATGAATTATTGTCTTTGCAACAAATCTTCCCCATCTAGTAAGTAAAGCCAAAAACACCTGTCACATTGCATTTACTTGTGCTTGTTGTTCTGTGCCCTTGGAAACATAAGTGGATCAGTGGAGACTTACAAGTGGTGTGTAAATGAATAATGTTCCATTGCAGGTGCTGAATGACGGCAGTGGCTTGATAGTGGTCGGCAAGGCTGAACGTAAGGATGCCAACACCATCTCGTTTCCCGTACAGCTCGACATGAACCATTGGCAACGTAGTGCAACTCATGCGCAGATCATGCTTAATGTCGTATCGTCACTCACGCGCCAGTCTATCGAGGTGAGATCACGCTGCGATCACTGGCAGTTTGCGGCCGTGTGTTTGATGCTCAGTGCTTGATAGTTCATGGCTGAATAGGAACTCAGTTTATTTTGCCCACAGTGAAATAGGACATAAACGACAGTCAACTGAAAAGTCAATTTAGATCTGAATCTTATTTCAATATCCTTAGATGTAATTTGTAATTCCTTAATTAGAGAAAAGTTTTGTCTCTCTATAATCAACATTGACAGCACCGGAAATGTTTTTTTATCTGGTGACAGGTGCCAGTGAAAGTGAAAATGGGGGGTGCAGATCCTGCTGGAGGTGGAGTTGGTGGGGGCGTTTCCAGATACGACTCTGCCCCCTGTCTGGCCAATCAGATGGGCGGCTTTGGCGCAGTCTTCGAAACGTTCTACCACTACCGACACACGATCGGTATTCTGGTATCGGTCCTCATTATCGTCTTCACATCCGTCTTCTGTAAGTATTTTTGCGAAGGAAGTGTTATCAGTACTCTGGTTAGGCTCCAAGACCCAGTTTTACCAATTTTGCAAATCATAATACATGTGACGAGTAAAAACTTGAAACGGTGGCCAAGGTAGCTTCCAATCACAAGTAGTGAATGCAGATGTTTCCATTAATTATAAAATATAAATTGTACTTGGAGTTAAAGAATTTTGTAATTTCAAATGGATGAGGTAGGGAAACATTGTAAGGAACGTTTGATTTTTAGACTTATATCTTCTTATTTTAAACAAGGACTAATGCTAAGCATACTTAACCTTGAATTAAAACATTACAAAATAATTGGATTCTTTGGGTAATTTGTTCCACACGTTTGTGCTTGAAAAAGTTCCTCTTCTAAAGTTTGTAGAAGTGATTGTCTATTAACTTGCAAGTGGCATGCTACTAAAAGTGACATTTGTTTTGCAGTCTACTCGCGGTTCATCGTGCCTGCACCTGGTTATGCACCACAGTCGAATAACATTGTTCTTCCCTGTAAGTATTTTCATTTCTTCTTTCCTGGTCAAATTTACAAGATCTGGTTTAAGTTTCTAATAAAATATGGAACCCCAATTACTTGTGCAGGACATTAGTAAAATTGCAAGCTTTTGTCTTTGAAAGATTTGTGAGATTTATTTAAATTTCTTAGTTAAATTTTCAATTGTACCGACTGAGCTATCTGAAAAACCTGATTTATTTTTGCTGTGAAAATCCTTAACCATGCCATGTTTGTTGCAGCGAATTCTTATCCTGGCCTTGGGGGTGGAGGTTTTCAACCCAACACATCTGGCCAAAGATCACCGTTCGCGAGTGACACTTCGCCAGTCTACGGAGATCCGCGGCTCTCCTTCCAGTCACCAGAGCGGCGTTCGAGCAGTCGCAGGTTCCAATGATCTACTCGGCAATTAGCCACCAGCTGCCATGTACTTATTGTTTTGTGTTCCGGTTAGCAACAAGAAACTTGAGAACAAACTTGTGTGTATTTTTTTAAAGACATAAGTAATTCCTTTTATTTAAATTTTAGTTGCTAACCATCAAGTCTCAACAGACAATGTATATTTGACAATTGCATTTACTAACTGTGCTGCCATATATGACGTTTTGTTTAATTTTTTTTAATCATGTTCCATTATTTATTATTGATTATTTAAACACTGAACGTTTTGTTTCACGGAGCAGTCGTGAGATTGTTTTCCAAATAATTGTGTTTGAAAACTGATTGCTAGTTACGGACATTGTTTAAGTTTTGCATACCAGGCGATGTTACTTGCAAAACAAAGTTTTTCAGTGCCTTAATTTGGCACAATCTGTTGGCCCTACAATCAAGTCACTATTTTTGATGACTAATGCATGATCAATGATTGGTCGTTATGTAAATGAGTTGTTTTTTATGAAAACATAGGTAATTTGTATGATAAACAATGAACATTTGTAAGAATTGAAGAGTTATTTTAATCTCACCTTTCCGTCTATTAAAAATCATACTTTTCAATTAACAAACCATCGAGAAGGTGCTCCGATGTTCGTAGAGCATATTCTGAGAAAGCAAGGAAGTTGAGAATTGAGCGTCACTCAAATAAGTAATCTTCGTTCAAAATTTTAGATTATTTCGCTCTTGGGAGAAACGTTGCATCTTCTGTAAGGTAATGGAAACTGATACCATACACTTTAAAATGCTACTGGCTAAAAATGCACTGCGTAGAAGACAGCTACGAAAGAATCGAGGCCTTCGATTCCTTTCTTGTTGAGTGTTTTGCAGGAGATTCTGCAATTCATACAACCAACGGTAAGCTTGTGGAAAAAAATTGTCTTGCAAACAATTTAGTTTTCTTTTCATTTAGCACCACTTAATCATCTAAGGTTTCATTAGAATGATTTTCATGATGTCAATATATAAACTAATTGATTGAATTGTTGACTAGTTGATGAACCTTGCAAAATGTGTGTGTGTGTACCTCCCGATAACTATAAGTGGTGCTCTTGAGGGCATTAGTCGTTCTCGCATACAAACCTGGTGCCTGTGTGCTAAATACCCCCCAGCACACAGATGTGCGATGGCGCATCGACCTCACTATTCCTTCGTCTGGTGACTTGTGATGAGGTAAGGTCCCCAAGAAAAAGCTAATCTTTGATAAAGGTGCGTCAGTTTTATTTCTTCTTCCTAACTTTTAGAAGATTGACGGCAATGATTTACTTTTCCACCATGTGGTGGTGATCGGTCAATGAGATGAAAGATGGTCTCATGTTCGGGCAGTCAATCCGTGATTTCAGGGAATTTCTCGTGGTCAAATGATGATTAGTACGTTGCAGCTTCCCTGCTAACGTTCACGAATAAAACGCGTTCTCTGAAGAATTTTTATGCTGCTGCAAACATCTGTCTCGTGCAATGCCCTTAAGAGTTTTTGAATCAGTCTCAGTTCATGGGGAGAGGGTCCAACTGATTTTTTTGAATAGGTGGTGAACACCTTTGATTGCATGTGTGCACTTGTTTATCTCGATGTATGCAAACAAATTAATTAACACTTTTCTTATCCAGGTGCTCCTTTCTGTTGCTGCCGATAAAGAGCGCTCCATGGATTGCTGAGAAACGGGCCTGGGTGTGCCAGAACTGCAGCCATCATCAGAACCAAGTGAACTTTGAAGTAAACCATGGCTTGATTACAGCATTAATAACCAATATAGAACTACGTGCTTTAAGTTTCCAATCATGTAGCATTCGCACATGTCTATTTTATATTTTACTGCAACAGGTGTCGTGTGAATTTCTAACAATGTAAGATTTTGAGATTATCAATATCATCTATCAAATAAGTGGTTGCCAACATTTTCTCTTACTAGCCTTTATCTTTATCAAGAAATTGTAACGAGGTATCAAAAATCTGCAAAATTTTCCTGTTTAGTTTTGTTGACACAAGAACGATACAAGTCCCATACCTTGTACCTGACTCTCTTTTTCTATGTTACAGTTCTTGCTGTTTGCTGGTATCCAAGGTGATCGGCGCAAAGCAACCAACATCTTGGTCTTGGCAGGAACATGAAGGTATCTATCTCAGCCCATGCAAGCATTAGTTACCATTGAAAGTCTCAAATTCTGAGAGCAGGTTTCATTAACATTATGCCAAACATCACATTAAAATATACAATTACTTCTTTTAGTATATATATCACAATCTTCTTTAAACCCTTTCAAAGTTTGTGAGATTGCTGACAGCCCAGATATACCCAGTATAGCTCGATATTTTTGAAATCGGGCGTGATTATGCTTATGATCATTCCAGTCATGATCTTGACTGGAATTCTGCAACCTAAGTGTGAAATGAAATAAAAATTAATAAACCTGACCCCTCTCCTATCACTTGTCACTGGCTGGGAGTTGACAGTTGATGGAGCCTCTATGCGAATGACAAGGTGTGGTTCCTCAGTCTCAATTTTTGGTTTGCATATGGGTAGATATACGTGTTTTCAGCATTAATTTTATCGAAATTTTAGTGCTAAGTATTTGAATTTTAGCGTTTGTAGCAAAATAGAAAAAAGGGCTTTTGCGATCTACATTCGAAAGGAATGCGGATTTTGGGCAAGCACTGGGATCTTTAATAAAGAAGTTATCAATAATAATAATTGATTACAGTTAGGCAATGGGAGAATAGCTTTAAAAATAGTAAATGTGGTTCTATGTGGGGTTGGTCGTGGAGGATTGGTGTTCATCTCGGCAGTAGAAGGGATTATAAGAATGTTTCGGAGGCTGGCGTCGAAGATTGAATGTTTGTAGGGTGTTACTATTTGTGTTGGAAGGTGGTTGTAAATGTTGGTGCATGGATAGAGTGGGCTGAGTGTGAAGAATGAGTGGGATTCTCTAGTCTCTGATATTGTTTGTTATTTATTTTATTTGGCTGCTAACAGGTCACATGGTAATTGTATGGGCTTATAGAATAAGTTAACATATGGGAATGTAAACAGTGATGTAAAATATAATAATAATAATAGTGATTAAGATTTTGATCAGTAGAGTACCTTGTAATAAAGTAATAGTTGGTCCTACTCTGTGGTAGAGTTATTAATAAGTAATAACAGTGGACTTAGTAGGTACCTATCTAATTTAGTGGTGGTAGTCTAATAAAATAAAGGTGATTACTGATGACTGATGATAATATAATATAGTAATGATAATAAATATTTTATAGAACGATAATAATGGTAATAATAAATAATAATACTAGTGATCCATCCCTTGATCTTATGTGGTATGGTAACTTATGAGTGTGACTGAGGGATATGACAGGGTATTTACAGTTTCTTGATCATGCAGTTTCTTGATCATGAGGATATAAATAAAATGTATTGGAAATTGATTTTTTGTCTTTGAATGAAAGGACAGTGGGTTTTATTGGCATGTTAATATCATGATCATTTTGGTCTTGATAAATTATCTGTGTTTCCGGGTGGCACGTTCAGTCCATGTTAACAACATCAAAACCTCTCCTGCGACTGTCTTCTCATTTAACAGGAATCGTAAGTTCAGATTGTAATTATAATTGACAATTCACAACACTTATGATCCTTTAGCCATGGATTTACTTGATTTATTACATAAAGATCTGAGTTTTGGAAAATGAGCAGAAGGTGATGGAAATTTGTTTGTACCTATTGGAAGAAAAGAACCTCGAAGAAGTCTGCAACAAATATTTGAGAAGAACTTTCAGTACAGAATTAAAATGGTAAAATGAAATAAGAAAGTATTGCAAAGAAGGATAAGGAGTAAGAGGTTTGCTATGAGACAAGTGCATGGAATGAGTACAGCAACAAAATATGAGGTAATACTAAGTACATTCAGTACCGTATGTAGGTAATACAATACACGCCCAATATTGGATTACGGATCGTCAGTATGGGATCCAGACAGGAACGACGAGGTTAGGGAATTTCAAAAGGACAAAGACTGCCTGCGAGAAGAGTGTCAGGAAAAATAAAAGACAGGAGAAGTAGAAAGCCATCATATTGTCATGAAACGCCATCAGAAATGTTGCAAGAATTAGGAAGAAAAACACTTGTTAAACAGATGGAAGAAAGACAGACTTAGTGTCGAGGGTGTTGTGGTTGAAAACAACTGAATATATAGAATAAAGAAGACAAGAAGCCATGTGAACATCAAACACAACGCTCAGGAGAAGTATTGGCATAAATACTGACCGTAAAATATCTTTTGTTCAAACAGTGCGACAAGCTGTGATACAAAATATGCCTCTTGATATTTAATTCTACGGGTATTTTTGTATATGGATTAAGAAAGGGATTTAAACATGTAACTATAAATACGAAACGCTAGAGAAAGGAATTTATATGTAGAGAGTTTCGTGAGTGAAGCAAAAAATGACATCGACGAATTTCAAACACGTTTGAAAGAGAATGATTAAAGTGTCAGACAAACTATATGAAAGAAAAAAACTGCCACCAGTAATTACCGTGGGGAGTAAAGAGTTGTATACACTCAATTCCTGAACTATTTGTAATTAACTAATTAAATATAATTGTAAAATAATGTCGGAAATTTTGTATTGCTTTTCACCTTTAAAATCCAATTTTAGGTCTGCAGCAACACTTTTGGGGAAAAAATTAAGTTTTTGGAAAAAGTTGGTGAAAAATTTGCGCCGGGTTGATATTTAATTTGATATAAGAATGAAGAATGTGAGTTCACTGAACTCTCCGTAAAGTTTGGCCCTCATTAGCACCCCTTGTGGTGTGAAAACAATTCCTCTACGAGTGAAACAATGCACGGCCAGCTAGCAGGCCAGCTGACGTTCCAGCTGAAAACACGGCTAAAACTAGCTTCGAAATCCCCGTCTTGTACCAGGCGAGCAGAAGTTGGTGTAGCATTTAGTAGCTCGCGAGCAGAGGGAGAGAAACTATGCTAAGAGTAGAAGGCAAGAGAGAGACAGATTCTTGGGGAGTAGAGAGAGAGAAAAGATGCAAGAGAGAGAAAGATTATCCAGGAGCAGAGAGAGAGAAGGTATGCTATGAGTAGTAAGCTAGAGAGAGATAGAACATCGAGCCTGAGCTGTTGGCTGCCATTCAGTTCACTGTCAGCTGTAGTAGCGTTGAGTAGTAGTAGTAGTAATATTATCATTCAGCAAATTTGCTATTTTGGTCTGACATCAGTACGTTGGTAAATAAGTGGCAATGCGAAGTCACAATTCTCTGCCATTCTCTGCTTTGATATATTAGTTATTTACACTGTCATTTACAATGTGTCTCTGCGGCTGGTTGGAGAAGTCCCTTCTCTTTCAACTTGGCTGCTCGGGTTCGATCCTCGGGGGAACCACTTTTTGTTTATCAGAGTTGCAAGTGGAATGTATTTTGACGAATGACATCATGTGTTTGTTTGGAAATCCACGAACAATGCATGGGTCATGTGGCTCAGTTGAATGATCAAGTGCTTCAGTCCGTGGAGTCCCCGGTTCGATCCCCGTCGCATGCAAGGATTGGATCTACATACGCACGGCAAGGAGGTGAGTACGATGCTAACATGTATTGAGTTAAAATACCGTTACTGTACAATGTTCGTTTCATACCGTCAGGTCACCCCTAGCGACAACTCCTGACCCCCTCGTTGCTATGCAAGTGTGTAATAATCCTCAAATTCCTTCCTCGTCTCCACGGCTGGTTGGGATGATTGCAACATCAGTAATTGGTAAGAGTGGGTTCACTTCCCGACCAATCCGCTTTTTGTTCTTCAGAGAGTGGCGACTGCAATGCATTATAAGAGACAAATGACATCACCTGTTTGATAATTAATCATAGTAAAGTAGTGAGTCCAAGTGGCTCAGTGTGATGGTCGAGGTCTCCGATCTGCGAGGTCTGCAGTTCGATCCCCGGCGCCGCTATATTTTGAGAGTCGAAGTTCTCCACCCGAAATATATTCCTGCTGAAAGGATGGCGAAAAATTTTCAAAGTATTTTTTGATTTTTTTTACTAAGTCCAAAATCGATGGTACAGATACGACCTAAACCACATCATTAGTATCAGGGCAGCGTGGTCCGGTGGTAACGTGCTAGCTTCGTGGCTGGACGAGGAATTATATTCCTGGGTTCGAATCCGCTTACAAGAAGTCCTTTTAGACAGGGTTTGGGACTTTTTTTTTTTTTTTTTTTTTTTTTTTTTTTTTTTTTTTTTTTTTTTTTTTTTTCGCGGACAAAGTAAAGGGATGAACGTTTCCTGATAATTAAACAATTGTGTAAGTGATTTATAGTTTTTATTGTAAGTCATTGCAATACATGTCATAATCACAAACAGCAACAAAGTCATATGTTTCTAGATAACATCTTTGCCCTCCTAGCTCAAGATGGAATGTGTGCAGGGGAGGGGTAGGGGGGGTAATTGTTGGTCTTCAGTGACCCTTTCCCTCACAATACACAACACCAGGGATTTGCCAGCTTGTCTGAGTTGCTGTTGTAATGGAGGAAAACTTTAAATGGAATAAACCTGTCGATCAACTTCTCTGAAAAGCTACATTCCTTGTGTTCAATGTTGATAGTTTTAAGTAATATTGTTAATAATACACGTATTATAACTTTGTGCAAAACAATCGCACAAGCTTTACTTCAATATGGCATAATAGGGAAATCTCTTTAAATTTGAAACTATTTTTTTATTTTTTTTTGTGAGAAAATAATGAACACGTATTTTTTTTGTAATGTTTGCGTTTCAATCTCGTACGAAAACGAGGGTCGCTATTTTTTATGACATGAAGTGATATTAGACGTCAGTACGACGTCAAAAAACAGTAGCGAATGCAAAGGTGACCCAAAGTGACGTCAGAACAGGAGTTCTCAGCCCGTTTTCATTCCACCAAGAGAATTTATATTTTAGCCATTCTTAAAACAAATATAGGTAAATAAAAAAGTTATGATCGGATTGTAAAAAGTAAAAGTAAGTCGGATTTTATTTTGAATGCGTATTTGAACACAATGATAATAATTGAATAATAATCTTAAGGAGATTTCCCTATTGGTTGGCTGGACGTGGCAAAAATATAATCTCAATAATATTAGTGGCACAAAAAGAATGCTAAAAGTTGGTCTGAAAATGAATAAAAAGTTGATATTCATCATAACTTGTATTTCCAGAAGCAATTGTTCTTGATATCCATCAACTTAACTTGAAAACTCTTCTCTCAATAAACTGCCCAATAACCAAACACAATTTGATAGGAAAATAAAAGATGCAGGCTATGTCTTGAGGCAAGAACACGAGTCACCGTTTGAAAACAATTGCCTCGGACAAAGCCAGGTAGACTTTTTAGCTCCACAATTTCATAACATCCCACGTCAACAAATTGACTCACAAAAATATGTAACACGACAAAAGAAATAAATAAAAGAATGGCTTCGTACGAATGGAAGACAATTCTATGATGTCATGAATAAGAAATTATAATTTATTTATAATTATAGCAATTCTAGGAAAAAATGATTTTGTGTTATATTTTCTATTGCAGTTTTGTGGGCTTCATTCCTGTCCTTACATTTATTTCCTTTTCATTCTTGGTATAAATATAAACGTAGGTACATTGGAAAGAATAAAACTGCATTTAAAAATAAAAATAAAAAATAAAAGCCATGAAGCAACACCAAGAATCAGATGTAAAGTTAAAAGCAGAAGACAAATCAGATTCCAGACGGCCCTGGAAGTTATTAAGTGACTACGTTCAATGAAGACAATCGAAAGTAGTTTTACATTCCAGTCTTGTGGTGCTTTTGTTTGAAAGAAACATTTCATTTTAACAGCAGAGTGTTTCTAGAAGGCTCCGTCCCAGTAGAGACTTTGATTCACATCCTGCGCTTGTTTTATTCCTAACAATGCATTATGTTTTCTCCATTGCAGCCAAGAATCCATCACAGTGATCAAATAAAAACCTTGCTTTTCTCCCCGAGTGATGGAAAGTGTACAACGCGGATGGTTTTCCTGATCATCTATCGACGTAGAATGAAGTTTCCCGAGTTGATGTTGATTGCCGATGTTGCTGGGTGCTGCCGGTCGAAGTGCTGGGTCAAGCGAGGAAGGAATACCAACCTACAAAATGAGGGAAGCATTTAGACTCGCCAGGATAGCCAACTGAAACAAGTGACCGTCTCTAATTCAGTTTCAAGGTTTTTATCAAGACTCAAGTGCAAGACAAAAAAGATTTTGTTTGTTAAAATGTGAAAAGTTTTTAATGCAGCCAAATTTTATTCTGAAGCCAGAAATATTTTCTCTTTGTGTGATATTTATTGTAATTTAATTGTAATAAATATTGTAATATTTGTATCTAATCCAACGGAGATTTCACATTCAAAGAAAATAGTGAATTGAAAATATGATTGTTTCTAGACTAGTGTCTACTTGATGTAAACTTAGCACTTGTTTTAACAAAAACTATTACAACTGTGTTTTCAATGCTAAGTTAAGAACAACTAAATTTCCCAACGTTTCGTAACTTGTACCTGTTACTTTATCAAGGGTAAGAGCAGTCCTGAAAATTTTCTGATAACAAAAGAACTATAAAAAAATAATAACAATGACCTAAAATGTAATCTACTATCTCCAGTACCTTTCGGTTAAAGTGTTGATAATAATGAAATACCCCACGCATTGCAAGCGTTTGCAGTTTAAATAGAGATTTCATTCTAATACAACCTCCAGTGGTTCTCTTCTCTCGGAGTCTCACCAATCTATCTTCTAACTTCCCACGTCTCTTAGAGATTTATTATGATTGCTTTCACACTTGTTATTTATATTGTTTTTGTTATTGGAAAATTGTCAGGACTGCTCTTACCCTTGAAGAAGAAACAGGTACAAGTTACAAAACGTTGGGAAATTTAGTTGTTCTTCACTTAGCATTGAAAACCCAGTTGAAATAGTTTTTGTTAAAACAAGTGACATATTTATAAATCACAAAACATTTCCTTTCAAGCAATGCTTTGTTTTTGTTGACAAACTTGACATAAAATCATGAGCCCAAGTTGAGTTGAAACAAAGTTTAGTTGAGGCCAAGGAAAAGACATAAACTACGCTAGTGAGACCACTGCTAGAGTATGCTGGAGATGTTTGGGACATGTCAAACGACAGAGACACCCAAAAGGTGGAAAAAGTACAGAAAAGAGCAGCCCGATACGTAATGGGGTGCAAAATACTAGCAAAAAAGGAGATAAAAACCAAACAGATAGGAGACCTTAAGGTAGGGGAGTTAAAAGCAGAACTAAGAAAGAGAAATGAGAAGGAAACCGGAAACAAAGAAAATTTGAAGACCCGTCTTGTAAAACTACCCGAGAGAGAGCAAGGAATTGATGTGGAGCATATTACAACAACTGAGTATGAGTTTAAGAGCGAAACTGAACTGGTCAAAAACTTAAAATGGAAATCACTAAAATAAAGAAGAAAAATCGCAAGACTAATAAAAATGTATAAGGCAATAACCGGATACAAGCCATGGCAGGAAATAGCAAGAGGAATAAGAAAGGACGAGCGGACAGGAAACTATACAGGAGAGCGTACAAAACAAAACCTTCCACCAACAGCTGTTGTGTGCAATCCCCTCCCAAGTATCAAAGAATTTAAATTTAGACTTAATAATATGACTGAATAATATCCAAAAACTATGGTAGAATTTAGTATTCGGAATAAAATAAGTTTAAAATAGTTCTGCTGAATACTCAGACACCGCAATTTATGTACTTGCAAATCTGTTTTAATAACAGAGACTCTCATGTACACAGCACTAGGTCCAGGCAACTGCCAACTTGCCAGTCACATAGAACGGCACTCTACCAATCGGGCCTCTACTTTAAGGGAGCAAAACTATTTAAATCGCTGCCTGCCAGTCTTAAGAGTCATAGACAGCCCCAAAAACTTTAAAAAAAGAGTGAAAGTTTACCTAATGGGCAAGGAGTTTTATAACTTAGAAGAATTCTTTAATGATGATTAATAATTTTATATTGTTTGACGAAGTGTAACTGTAATAACATGTATGTTACGGAAATAAAATAAATAAATAAATAAAATAAATAAACAAAGTTTAGTCTAATGTTAGTGAAATCGGTGCCAGGATTCCAGACATTCTATGATAACGCTTGGATAGACTGAAATAAATACCTTCATGTTCCTGACAAGACCAAGATGTTGTTTGCTTCCCACAGATCACCATCTGCAATGCAGACAAAGGGAGTCTGGCTTCAAAACATGGGACTTGCATTAACCAAACTTAAGCTCAGAGAATACGGTACAATTTCTTGACATTCGGTGTACATAGCTTTCTGAAACCTTCCTCTCAAAATAATCGAACTTGCAGGCACTTCTACAATTTTAATCCACTTAAGTAGAACAATTTTAGTAAACTCAAGGCTGTAAGATCACATTATCTTACCTGACAGGGTGCAGTCTATTGGAAGGTACGAAAATAAACTTGAACATGTAAGAACTGTTATTCAAAGGACGCTTTTTCCCTTGTAAAATATGATAAAATTCCTTAGTCTTACCTTGACTAACTCCTGCAAGTCAAGTTGATTCAAGTGGGTCCAACGATACTTTGCCAAGAGAAACCACAGCGATGGCTCATTGTCATGACATCGACAGGCACAGTTCATAGACCTGGGCTTTAGTCTGAACTACTAGATTATCATCATCAAACACTGCTGTCTCCTACGCTTCTACAGATGCACTGTAAAGTAAAGAAAATACATTTCATGATTTATGAGAAAATGTAGTGGCCACGTGCAGAAGGAATCAAGTCGGCATTACTTTACCGTGGCGGGATTCAGACATATTCGATTGGATTACCTGTTCACACAGGGTTTCTGGACATTCCGGATAATATTCCAGCCTTCCTCAACGCGTATCGACTTTATTTCGATGTAATCAGCGAACTTTCCAGAATACTTTTCGTCCGACGGCTGTGGAGAGGATGCAGCCATTTTTGTTGCAGTGGGGGTCGAACAGCAAGTACGCCGTGTAACCGTGACTCAGCTGACTTCTGCTAGCCTGGTACAAATCTGCCTTATTTCAACTCACTCGACATGGCATTGCAGAGAGGAGATTTCCCGCTGAGGTGGGAGATAAAAAAAAAAAAAAATGTACAGCATGGACTGCTTCAGTTAGTTTAGCCACCAAACATTTACAAAAGTGCTTTTCGATTTCTTATTCTCACTTTTTACTTATGTTTCATTACAGTATGTTATTTCGAAAGAAGCGGATAATAGCCTGAGATTTTTAATTGTTAAGATATCTAAAGATGTGATTGTGTCTAAGCTGTAAATGATATTTGTCATTAAAAAATGTTTAATTCTAGTTTCAAACAGATTCCTATCCCAGCCACCTTGATCCCAGCCTATGACTTTCAGACTTTTTGGTCTGGCTTGTAATACTTAACTGTTTCCACCATCTCAACAATGCAATGCAAAATATTGCTACTGTTTATGTAGATACTTGGTTGTGGAGATCCGATGGTAATTTAGAGAATTAAAAAGCGCAGAAATATCTCTCTCGGTTTGGGACGACTGGTTTTTCTGGCTTATACCTGTTATCATTGCAAACGGAATTTTGCGAGGCTTTGATTGTATTTTTGAGCAACCTATATACGAATCGAAATGAACAATTTGATTAATTCATATAATATATAGCAGGTCTATGAATACAAGAAGACTTGAAAGTCGATTCGAGAGATTAATCCGTGTAATCAGATATTGAGAAATCGATTATCAACGAAATTATTGGGCCAGTTTCATAAAAAATTAAAGATAACCAGTTAAAGACTAATTTTCATTTTCATAATCACAAACAAACAAATATTTAAATTTGCATCTTCACCTCTGGTAGCTTATTCACCTATTTTTTATTGTTCCTGATTGATTGTTACTAAAACGAACCAAAATAGCAAATGAAGTCTACGTCAAATCTCCTAAAAATTCGTTTAGATTAAACTTCGATATCAACAGCATACATAATTGAGTGGTTATAAGCATGGACAATGGGTCTACTAAACGAGACCGGTATTTTCTATAAATTGCTGAACAACGGTCATTACGTGCCCCAACTATTACCTAATTTCATGCCTGTCCTTTGTGTAGTAAAAATTCGCTTAGAAAAATGTGACCCTCTCCAGAGAGAGGTATGCCAATATGTCAAAAGTGATTGAAAACGGACAAAGTTATTTAAAGCTTAATTCGTCATTTAATCGTGTATCAGCAGTTTACAGGATTTTAGCTCGTCGAAAGATAAAACAAAGAAAGCCAAACAAAATATGTAAACTGTATAATTTCATGTAATGGGGGTTGTCGGTAACTGGCCTCAGGATTCGATATCGATACCCCAAATAGGGATTGCGAAAATTAGTTGAAAACAACTGAAAATGGTTTTACCACTGGTGTGGCGGTATATCACATAATTACCCCAGACGTACAAAGGTCTCAATTTTGAGACGTACAAACAAATTCCGATTTGTGGCGTAATTTTCATTTTTTATTAGAAAATACTTTGAACTTTGAACAAGAAAATAAAAAAATCGCCATTGGAGCTACTAGAGCCATCTAGGTGCTGACGACTAAACCAAGCGGCCGAACTTGGTTAAAGATACACTAGAGAGCGCAAAGCAAAACGCGCTGATATTTTAAATTGCAGCGAAATATATTTAAACGTTCATGCAGTTTAAATGAAATCGATGACTGTGACAGATATTTCAAAGCGAAGTAAAACCAGCCTTAAATAACGGTGATTCTTTTTGACGCGGTTTTTCAACAGCATATTTAAAAATTACAAAGGTTCTGATGCCAAGCTTATTCAAGTTAAAAATTTCGTTCAGGTAACCAACTTAAGGAACCGACTTTTCCAACTCCGAAATTAATTTTTGATGAAATATTATCAGCTGCTTGTGGTCAAGTACGCTAAGACTGATCACGAATCATTGCTAATTTTCATCGAGTTCCCTGCAGGCCGAAATTAACAAGAGATGTCCGAACGGATTAAATGTAATTTTTTTGTGATTTAAAATTTTCTCCAAAAGTTTCCATTATCGAAGATCGCAATGGAAAACGAAACCGGCATGATGCCGCAGCTACCGCCCGCACCTAGTAGCAAACGTCGCAGTCCGAATTTAACGTGTACGTCAAGGCTAGAAACCTGCAAGGAAGGACTCGAGGCAAAAGGAAAGTAATGTAAGGCGCCATGAGCGTGGATTCATATTTTTTTGGGTATGTATTTTTTAATTAGTTTCGGACTTTCTGTAAAATGTTCGGTCCGCTCAATTTGAGATTGAAATTTGAGATGAGATTTGAAAATAAGCTTAATTTTCTCCTGTCCATTCTTTATTTTTCTTTTGGTAGAAGTAACCCCTCACGCATATCTCACCCTCAATACTTTCGGTTCACCGCCCTTTCAAATTCGTAAACATTCGTAAGCACACATAAAAAGAAATGAAACAAAAATATGCCGTACTTTCCCGCGTATTGAGTCTTCATTTCATTCGATCCGCTCATCCAATTATATGAAGTGTATCAAACTAATCTAATGTTTAAACTTAACATTACTAAATTGTGGAGAACAATACCGACCTACTGCTACTGTACAAGGGCTACAAGACTATTATTAAATATGCTTAACTACCTGGCACCTATGTAGAATGAGTGGCAGCAACATCAGTCGCTAGAGATCTGTTCAAAATTATTTAGGACCTACGATTACTTAGGGACACGTTGAAAAACAACGAGTAATGTAATGGTTGAGTTTCTAGAAACTCAATTGTGTTTAATGGCATTTTGTAATACGTAAATGATGCCACGAAACAAACATAATTTTGTTCGGTAACTATACTTGGCAACCCATAATGAACTTGCACTTCTATCATAATATTTACCTCTTACTAATGACCCCAATCGTCAGATTATATCAGCTTGATTTGAAAGCACAGGCTAAAGGCTAAAGCATCAATTGCCTTGGATGTGTCGTATCGCTGCAGTTTTTTTTTTTAATAAGAAGCTACATAAAATTTCGGGCGGCGAGCATTGAGACTTCCTAACACATATTTACGCAAGGAGTGACAGCAAGGAGAATGTGGTTCGACGACCGCGGGCAATACTTCCTCCCTCGGAAGGAGCTACCGAGCGAGTGGACCGAACTAACCAACATGACCACCGCGGGCGCCGACGGCCGAACGAACGACGTGTTTAGCGCAAGCGCTTGCAGAGGCCAGGCTCCCCATTTATTTTCCATTCCATTTCCATCTCAGAAAATTTTAAATACTGAAAAACGACGCAGAAGTTGTTAACAGTTGTAACAAATTAAAAATTACATAAATCCATGACATTAATAAAAATTCAAAACGAATTGGATTTTTCCTGAATAAAAGCTATGATTTATCTTTCTCGACTTCTCTGTGTGGTAAGTGTATTTGATGAGCACATGCTTTTCTGGGAAGAATTAAATATTCCGGTCAAGAAAACGAGAATTAAGTCAAATCATAACGACTTCTTCTTGTCACTTACAGTCCTAGAAGATTGTGACGTCACGGCATTCTAAAAATACCCAGTACAAACATTAAACATGGTAAACCGAGCTAATTTGTATCAGTGAGACAATGGACTGGGACGGGCTTCGGTCCTTTCCCAAAACAGACATTTTGACTTTCATAGCACATCGTGAGAGCTCGATTGTATTGTGCAAACGCCAAACGTGGAGCCATCCGCCTTTTTGATTGCTCCCACTCGAAGCGTCAGCTTGATCACGTTTGATGAAAGGTAAAATTAATAAAAAAAGAGAGAAGAAACAAACATTTCATCCGACCGGGGCTGTTTGAACGAGTCCTACACATTTTTTCCGTTAGATTTTTAATTAAGATTTCCGACAGAATGATCATTGCTGCAAGCCTTATCAATCCAGCATACCATTATTTCACATTTCAACTATCAGAAACCATCATGACAGTGTGTTGCGTCGCAATTTCGTCGCGCGGAGGGCCCGGCGTCGAGGCGGTGATTGAAGCTTGGCGGCGTCGCCGCTAAGGGCGCAGACGTCGCCGCACGGGGTAGACACTGGCTCGCGACGAGGCGCCGACAAATGGCCAAATTGCTCCCATCCTTCGTGTGGCACGGGTCGCCGGGACAACGGTTCGCTTCGTTCGTGGAGCTCGCGGGAGAGATCGCACGTCGAGCGAGAATATGACTTCGGTTGAGACGCATGGCGAAGGAGCGCATTAAATATTCGTAACGGAGACATGCCTGAATGTTTTTATTTAAAATCTTTAAAATCTTTATTTAAAATGTATAACTGAGATAACGTTTTACATTTATTTTTAAATTAACTGAAGGCGCGAAATCTTTTGCTTGGAGCGGTTTAATAGTATCGAGTGATACTCTGATTTAATCAGTAATGTGAATCAGCTGCAATAATCTGCATCGTAAATTACAATTGGAATGTATCTTCTCAATGATAAACTTATGTCTGCAATTAAAATCTTGCCAGTGCAAAGGTGAGACTTTTGTCTGAAGATGGGTGATTGTGATCGCGTGTGTTGACCTACTCGGTATTTACAAATAATATTTTTGGTTTCGAAGATTTCACACGAAAAATTATCGGAAATGATGCGACATACGTGTTACTGGCCGATTGGTGTGATTCTTCACTTATACTTATTTGGTAAGTGCAAAACGGTTCATCAAGGTGTTTATCGCATAAGCAGTCTTGATGTAAATATATTGAGAACACGATTTTCTATCCATTGCAATGTCAATGTGTTGATTGACAGTTTGAACTGGTGTAATTATATGTAACTATACTGGTGAGATAGTTTTGCAATTCGTTATAGTTTTAAGGTGTTGTAAGGCTGTTAAGGAATATGTCTTTCAGGAAGGAGATAAAGAAAGGATTCAAATGGATTTGTACAGTAGATCAGTCCCAAAAAGCTTCCATTGGCAAGAAAAGGCACTAAAGTATGCTATGGGACTTTAATAGGTAGTCAATGACATGAGTCAAGTGTCTGATTTTTTTCTCACATTCGAGAAAAAACGTGAAAACATACTGCCCAAAGAGAATTAATATATTCCATGCTAGTTCTTCTTCTCGGTCAAGGATGAAACGCAGTATGCACCATAAGTAACCCCCTTCGTTGGATTGCAAATAAAAAATTATCACGTCTGCGTGCGGCAACCCTGCCGAACGCGAACTCGAATACGAGATAGTGTCTAAGAGGGACACCGGCGTCGGCGTCGGCGTCGAGGCCAGATGGAGACGACGACGTTCACGCGTTGCCCGGCCGGTCTGTCGTCGCCAACGCATTATACACACACACAACGAAATTATTATTATGTTGATTCAAATATGCGCACGCTATTGCGGGCACTGCATGTCAGGGAAATTTGCATAAGAATCAAGATGAAATAAAATGTTTGGAACGACCAACTCTAATTATATTTACGAATAATTTAAATATTTGTATAATAAAAGTGATATGCAGTCTAAGATTTCAAACATCTGCCAGTTAGCTTTGATAAGAAGCGAGGCCTACGTCTTTTGTATGGCTAAAATGGGTGGTCAGTAGAGTTTTCTGTAGTGCCTGATAAAATCTTTGACAAGGGCTTTCGCACCGTATACCTTGATAAGCGCATATTTTTTCTGTGAGGGAGAAAATTAGAATTGCATGTAACGATAAAAGTTAATTTTTGGTTTATTTTCAGTGCAGTGCGTTCCCGTGTAATAAGAAAAGAAATGCCGTTTATACGGCATGTTTTCGGAGAAGCAATTTTCCCATTGACTGTTGATACAATTACTTAGCCATGGAAAGAAAAGTAATGTGTTCTGACAATTCTCAAAATGGAACTTTTGTAGACGGGCCCGGGGTGGACGGTTGGTTACCAAGTTCGATCAACAAGATTTGGGTGTGGTAGGAGGTCGTGGTAATTGAAATGGAATGGTAATTCGCGGCGATAAGAAAATCGTTTCTCGTGTCTGACTATCGAATATCGTTTCCTCAGTTGCAAATGTAGCCTTAACATGTATATGCCCCATGAAAACACTTCTGTCAGCAATGAAGGTTGAAAAGTATGCTTTACACTATTGTTTGCTATTCTTGCGGCATGATTCTTAGGATGTTTTCTACAATATACTCTTTTGGATGTTTCTATATTGACATGCCGGTGTCGGACGGGCAAACATTCACTCGCAGAGAAGGAATATTGATTTTGGTGTCAATTAAATCGCTTGAATTTTAGCGAAATTCTTTGACAGATATTCGTTTTGGATCTAAGATTCTGTCTTTGACGGGATACGCGTTTCTGATCTTATGTTTCATTGTGACAAACGGTATTTTTGTCATTATTTTGAAGTCTAGATAAATCACCAATAAAAACCTCTCTATTAAAAGCGATTTACGCCCATCAAAGAGCCCATTCCCGACGCGAATCCCACCGCCTTCTTCCACATACTCGCTGGAAATTAGCGTTACACAAGACAGAATTACCGCGCAAATCTGAGTCAATTTGAAACTAAGCGTGACGTCTTATTACCGACATCAGCCAAGCCAGGGGCTGCACGCGAGTGACGTGGACCATAATGAATCGGTCACTCGCCTCTGTCTTCCACTAGTTAGAATTTCGTAACAAGTACAGACGGCAATCTTCTACCCCGCTGCGGGACTAATGTCATCAGACAGAGTCGCTGCGAGAGACTTGATAATCTAGGAGCTTTGTCTGAATCCAATAATTGGAGATACTGGGTGGTATCAGAGGAAACATGAATAGCACTATACTTATAGCGACGACGAAACTGTCGGTGGACACGTGGAAGTTGGAAGTTCTCTTTGGAGTTTTCAGGTGTTCTGTCATGCACAGAAACGAACTACTGGAAATTATCGACGGTGGTTTTCCGGTTTGCCCATTAGTATTGAAATAAAATGGTTTCGCGAATTCTTTGTTGGCTGCGTTGAGAGATTTGTTAGATCTATTGCGCGTCTTATAATCAGAGTCAGGTCAAAATTAGTGCAGACAAATTGTCTAGAAACTAGATTCACTAAGCTGGGTTTTTTAATAATTTAGGGGTGGTGCATGCCAAGCGTAGGAAATATTTTATTGGGTATAAAACACCGTAGGATCGATTTAACTGGAGTGATTCGTCAAAGTTGAGATATCCGTTTGAAATTTTGAAAATCTTTACATAATTTCCTCAGCTTGCTTAGATTCCAAAGTCGTTTCAGGTTATACGAAAAAGTGGCCATCAACAACGATATAACTAGCGGCATTAAAAGTCTTATCGCTCTGCTCATCCAAAAATACATCAATAAATCGAGAACGTTTGACAAAAGCACTCAAAATTGGCAATTATGTTTGGTACATGTTGACCTTGAAATATTAAAAGTAGCAAAATTCGCTTTTTCTGTCGAGAATATTCGAATTCCCGGGGCATGGAACACTATGTGAGGTCTTTCATTTAATTCTAATAAGTACCTCTGCTCCCGGAGTTCCGAGTAGGCACTTGCAATGAGAGTAAATACGAACCTATTCAAGTGCAATAAACGTGCAGGGTGCTAAAGTGTTATTGACAAGTACATGGTGTATTGCATCTCTTTATTTGAAGGCGAGTGCAGTTCATTTGCTATCTATGTCACAATAGCACTGAATTCAATTGCTCACAATCGAATCGAACCTTTTTTTGCAGGACTTGTGTCGCCATTTCTGGCGCAATACAAAACACGATTGTATTGTTGACTGAATATAGGTTTATATAGTGGTGACTCCCGACTCGTATGGAGTTGACCCCCGGAGCTGACCAATAACATATAATAATATTACATTCTTCTAACCAAAACGACGACACCCTGCTCGCTGGTAAATCCAGTCAAGAGGGCTCTGGACGACTGCGCTACATCCAACACTTTGCGCAATTGACTTAAAACTCTTTGAACAGCGAACTAATTTGATTTTATAACAAGGTTCCGAAATCCTTTCATTCTTCTGAGCAAATTGAGCACAAAGCAACTATTCTGTACTGTTTCAGGGTAAGAACTCATGGCTTATAGTGCACTCTTTGTACTTCCATGCAGGGGCGGCTCGTGAGGGAGGGCTGCGGGGCGGCTGCCCTCCCTAGCATTTTCGACAGAATAAAAGTATAATTGTTATTATTATAATAATTATAAGTGTTGTTACTATTATTATTGTTCTACGCGTTTTGTGTGTTTTAAAATGGGTGCTACTTTCGAAATGCGAAAAAACGCGCTATTTGCGTCGCGCCGACAGCACGAGCTGCGATCCAGTAGGCGGTTGTCCGCTGCCTATAGAGCATGAACGCCACCTCTTGCTCTCTTTGGGGCAGCGAGCGCTGCCGTCCTCCCTGCTCAGCTATGAGTGCGTGGAAATGGCCTTGAACGTGTGTCGCCTGTCGTCGCTCGCAAGCCCAGCGAGGGCAGCAGAAAACCCGCCCTCGGCCAGCCTCGGCCAGCCTCGGCCAGTCGCCGGGCTGAGCTAGCAGCGAGAGCGAGTGAGACAGAACGATGCATACGATCGCACATATTTTCCACGGCAATTAATAGTTTCAAAATAATAGTACTACCGTTTACTAGCCTAAATTTCTGATCCCACCCTGTTGCACATACAGTGTACGTTTTTGTCCAATGAAAATTAATCCAATGTGTGACTTGACAGCAAGAATTCAATGATAACTTTTTTTTTAAATATCACATGTTGTATTTAAATGTTACAATATTGAAATCCTACTACAGTGTTCATTACTTATGGTGATGGTGGTGAGGGGGGGGGGGGGAGAAATTTTACTGCCGCCCCTCCAAGAAAAACAGTCACGAGCCGCCACTGCTTCCATGCAATATAATCATTCGAGAAAAATAACATCTCTCTTTGTCTGGCATTGGTGTGGAGGGGGACGAATAAAACCTTGATTTGGACTTGAAATCTAATTTCAAAGCGTTAACACGTTATCCTTAGCGAGGTGGCTGGTACACACTACACACCATCCTCTCCTAGGAGTTCTGCTCTATTTCCCAACACTAACCCCTCGTCGCTACTCCACTCAACAATCACTTGCTGAACGTGTAGCGCCATGCAAATTTCTCCAGCAAAACTCTTCAAGATAACAACGTTTAACAGTCTGGTAAACACTTAACTATTTCATTAAGACCTTTTTTCTATTTATATGCTACGTGGGTTCTTGACATTTTTATACCATTTCTGATTTCTCTACATTTTCATTTGCAACGGGAAACTGTTTGGTGTTCTAGTCCATTTCTGTGAAACGCACGAAGGGATTTGGTTACAAAAGATGTTTGAGCCTGATCCTTTCATTTCCAATTTAAGTCGGCATCTAAGCTCAAGGAGGGCCGGGGGGAGACAGAAATAAGCTACATTGGCTATCACCGCTTATCCATTAGTAATCAAGATCACCATGTACATGTTTGCCTTGAATTCGCATTTTGTCTCGCGTTGCAATGATCTTCTCAGATTACTGGACGGCAACCTCCTAAAACCAAACTCCCGACGAAAAGTTCTTCGCTTAAGCCCCGTTAATCCTCTAATGCACTATGTCCATACTCAGTTGTTGTAAGCTGCAGTAAGGCCGGGCGAGTACCATCCGGAATAGCAAGCTATCCCAGCGGAAGACGAGCAAAGTTGGCAGACAGAAAACAGGGTTTATTTGAAACACTCGCCGTGAAAGAGGTCAGACTTGGTGTTTGCTTACCGAATAACGTTGACAGTAAAATGAAGACCGATTAAGGTAATTGGTATGGTCTCCATGAGAAGGAAAGTGATATCATTTCGCCGGGAAATTTGGCGTGCGCCAACGATCCACATGCCAAAGATACCCAATTGAGCAGGGTATTTGGCTGCAGAAAGACCTTAATCGACAAAACTAATTATGAACTTGAGAAATGACTGAAAACTTTGTAAAATCGGATAGTTTTTTATATGGTAAATTTTAATTAATTAAATTCAACTCCAAAAATCAGTGATTTCTTAAGTAACATTTAATACCGGAGAAAAAAAGAAGCCGGCAAATGCAATGTCATGCTCGGAGATTTTTGAATTCCAAACGATTGTGTAACAATGGAAGAGATAAATTTTTAAAGATAAAGAAGAGTAAAGAGTATAAAAGAGCAAAAAGAAATAAGATCTTAAAAGAGAACGGATTTAAGATAAGTGGCTTTATTGTGTTGAGTCGATTAGTTAGTGAAATTTAATGAGGGAAATTATTCATAATTTCAAAAGACGACGCGCCGGGCCTCACTTTAACTTGCTTTAACGGAGAGGTCGCACGTTCGGGAAAATTATATTCGCGAATTTTCATTAGCTTTGCTTTTCTTTACTGTGCATTATTTGTCTAGTGCGAGATTAGCCACCGAAAGTAGGCCACAAGTGTGCACTTGCAAAAGGATTAGAGCGCAAGCAAAAGAAAATCTTGCCTTACTTTCCTGAGATCAGCGCAAACAAATGATAATAAAATGCACATGGATTAGCTCCTGACTAATCCTGACCGACAAAATAGAATTTTCCTAGCATTGTGGGTCTCTCGCCTACAGATTTACTTACATTAGCAAGGAAATAGCGGTCTCCCCGTCGGAAAACTGCCGTCTTGTATGCGATGAGGGAAGGTGGACAAGAGGGACCTGCTAGCTGGAAGGGTGACCCGTCCCCTAGCTTGGTACTCACGGTCCAGGCCAAGAAAAGCTCACCGATCTGCCAAGATAAATCACAAGGAACAATATGAGTTTCGTGCATCGCGCTTCGAGGCGGCGAAATAATGTCGAACATCATAATAACATAAAATATCGTACTACTGCTGGAGTCACGCCATGGATATAAATTTGATTCATATCTTCTATAATCATTTCTCTACATTTTAAACCAATTTGTCTACTCCAATTTAAAGTTGTGTTAGCACATTAGTAAACGTATTTATAGACATTTCAGTAAACACACTATAGTTAAATTTAGTACCGAAATGGTAATGACGACTTTATTGCATTCTGGCTATGTGGACAAAATTGAAACATGAGGTTCACTAAAACCAGGAACGATATTAATTATTATTCAACAACGGCGAAGTTACTATTCTGCTTAATAAAATAACTTGTAAGATACCGACTTTTATTTGTTTACATGCAGTTCTAATTAAGAGAACAAAGTGCAGGGAGCAAGTTGCAACAAATGCACATAACTGTATTAGTTTGTTGCACATGCACATGCGAGTTCGTTTGAATACTCGCGTTTTAAGTAATTTAAAGTGACGCAGTTATTGTCAATGCATTCTAGTTATACTATAATCAAGTTAGAGTTGTTTAAAATTTAATTTCCGTAAATAATGAACTAGAAAGTTTAATTACATCGGATGAGTGAATTTGGAGTAAATTTATTTTTGGTTTCAATGAAAATGGTCGACATTTTACCAAAGCAAATCATAAAGATAGGATGTTAAATAACAATTGAAAGTCCGACAAAACTGTGGTAATTCTAGTAAAGAGACAATTGCGTCAATAAGCTCCATCCTGCTTACTACAGTAGCGTGAAGATATCTATCATTTGGACGAGGCGAAATAACTTGGAACACTTCACTTTGGCCAAAGTCCGAGACTGGCTCGATGATAGACCAGCCAAGTCGCACAAAGAGCAGCAGAACAACAAACCTACGTATGATCCTATATATCCAACTCCCGGCAGCTCAGCTTCTTGCCCATAAAAGTTTTAAAACTGACTGACGAATCGAGGCAAACAAACAATCTAGCCATGAAGAGAAAATAAATGTGTATAGGAATCGTTACAATTCTTTTTTATTTAATATCTCCTTTCTAACTGAAGAGTTTCCGTTCTGGGTTGGACAAGTATCTGAAGAAGTTTCCAATACATTTTATTCGAGCCATTGGAACCGTCAATAGAGCAGAGAAGTTGCTATAAAAGCTATATAAAACCTCTGTCTTATCGTTATTCAATCATGCAGACGAATAATAGAAGTTGCAATTGATCATCAAAGTCAAACTTCGGGGTTCCGCCTACTGCAAAGAAAACGCGACTTTTCTTCGTAGTTCCAGCGCTTGATTCGGTATAGGGGCAAGTTTTATCCGCGGAGGAATCCAGAGAATTGATTAATTGTGATACATTGCACAGGAATTAGTATGTGTAGCTAGGAGTGAGTAACAAATGGGTCTTGATTCTAATTACGACAAGGCTTTTCACAAATTGCGATACTTGTAACGAAGCCAAATTAATAGCTCGATTAATTTAAATTTCAAACTGCTCGAATTTACCAAACCCAGTTAACATTCGAATAACAGATATAATAACATCAGCAATTCTCGCGAGTTAACACAATTTGAATCTCTTAAAATTCTCTCTTTTCAGAACGGCACCCTAAATAATAACCGACTGTGAACATTTCTAGTAAATCTTCTCGAAATACATTTTCGATAACAGCTCTGCGCTGCGGGGTAGATAAACTGCACATCATCGCTTTCCTTTATTTCCCAGTAAGATTTTCTTTCATTTTCTTAGATAATCTTGAGCCAACGAAAATCTGACGGATGCCAAAGCTACAACGTTTTCACCACTTATATGTCCAAGCCAGCCACACACGTCACGTGATCAATACCTCACTTTGAGCCGAGACTTCATCTTCAATCTCCTTCCACCTCGTTGATTTTCCCAAGTAATTACCCTTGAGACGTACGTCAGGTCAGCCTGATGTTTGACGCCATTAACGAGTCGGTATTGTGTTTCTCTTTGCCGCAGGTTGGGCGTCTGGACTGAGGGACGTACGCCTGTGGGTTCCCGAAGCTGTGCTCGCCGGCAACTCGGTCAAACTGGTCTGCGACTACGACCTGGAGGAGGCGGCGCTCTACTCCATAAAGTGGTATCGCGGGGACGAGGAGTTCTACCGCTTTGTACCCAAGGAGGCGCCGCCGACGCGTGTCTTTCCCTTGCCCGGGATGCACGTTGATGTAAGTTTTTGATTGGACTGTATTGATGGACCATGTTTGTACCTTTTCACCCGGTGGAAACCTCGGTCGAAGGTTGCCTTGGAGAGTTAGGAAATCTTATGCACAAGGTCACCAATAAGATCACTGTGTTCGCAATGGTATGTTATCTGAGAGAAAGTAATGGTTAGGTGTAATTTACACTTATTTTATACCGTACACATTTCACTTAAATAATTTACATGCCAGTTCTCCAAGAAAACCATTTTTTTTTCCTGCTAAGTCGACGCCTATTTGTTGTTTGTTTTTCACAGTTATGTGGATCTGTAAATAATCGTTGTAAGGCAAAACCGGCACCTCCACTTATACAATACAAGAAAAAGAAAATCAGATTAGAGTTTAATTATCAAGAAGGACAAGATTGCAATGAAGTTAAAGAGTTGGAAGAGTCGGTTCAATTAGATCGTTATAAACAACGATGGCGTTCGTTAATTACTTTGTCGAAGTCAATTGTCACAAAATAGCAGCAAACGGCAAAACACTTAGCACCGTCTTATTGTAGGTATGGCAGCAAAAGGTATGACTGCGTCGCTGCTTTAAAGCGCGTGGTAATTACGTTTAGGTCTAACGCTATATAAACAAAAGAAACGTTTTCAATATTTCACTCGCGAATCTCCACTGAGGCGGCAGTAGCTGGTAATGAGATTACTCGCAGGCGTTTTTCTGCTTTGGTAATTGCATCTTCCACAAATATCAGCGACGTTACTCTACGAAGCAAGCGCAGTAATGGGCAAGCAAGGAGAATTGGAATGAACACGACGTGATGAAATGCTTGCTGGTTTTCGTAAGCATTAATTGGCTGTTCTAATTCGCTCATTGTTTGTTAAACGCAATGAATACAAAAAAAAAAAAAAAGAAGTGAAGTCACGATCGAAGAGAATGCGTATTGAAATTTGAGTCGCTGTTAAATCGTGAAAACTGTTTGCAAAAACATTACAGTGTAACGTGAAACCAAAATATTTTCCTGAGCTTTTTGTGTTGAATGAAAGCCACTGTTTTGTGTAAGGGCGTGGGTTTACGGGGGTGGGTTAAATTATCAGTGATCATCGGGGAATAATTCATCAATTACTTTTGAAAGAGAGTTTTTTTTACAGCTCTGCAATGTATGTTCTAAGGTACTTACATAAAGAACTATTATGCTATAAAATTACATATTTAATATTGGTTAATAATGGTACAAATGTAGTACGGAAATAGAATGCCAACGAAATTGATTAAATATCGATTGGGCACCGACGACGATGAATTCGTCAATCATAAAACAAGGTTAAGAAAAATAAATATATACACACCAAGTAGTCAAACACAATGACCCAAATTTCTAGTAGAGGTCAACTTATCTTGTACGTTTATACGTTCAGACTCTGTCATTATAGGGTGTCATTATGTTTTAAGAAAAGTTTCTCCCACTCAACACACACGTGAAATGTTTGAAGTGGACGAGAGGTCACCACAAATCGTGATCATTAGTCACGTAATCCGTGATTTGAAATAGTTTTCCATATGCCGTGATGCGCAACAATTATTTGGTTTCATTGCATGGTTACTTAAATTACACAGAAAAGTTTCTACGAGGAGGAAAAACTATTTACGTTTTGTTCTTTTTACCTTGCAGGAAACATTGTTTGCCTCGGCCAAAAGTTTGGTTAATGGTCACTTTGCCCGTCCATACATCTTACATTAATATAAGGTAGTAAAACATCGGAATCCGCTAGCGAAGGTTGGAGGTGATCTTTGTATATTCTCGTCACGGCTGTTTGCAAGACTGATGACCTGTGGACCCTGGTATGACGTCGGTGGGTCCTTCCAAGAGATTCTTCTAGGAGATACTATGCGTGCCTGCCTGCCACGCAGCCTGCGTGCAACCTGCGAACTAGCATACTGTGCAGCGGGGAATGTTCATCCTTTACGATTCTGCCTTTTACAGTCACCTAGGGAAAAGTATATATAAGAAATTGTGTGTATCTTATATACCTACCTCTCCTTAGAGGATGGCTAGAAAATCAAATTTACAGTGTAATAATATTGAAGGAAAATATGATTCACTTTTAGAAGGGATTTATGGGATCGATGTTTCAATCGAGGACATTTTCAGTAGGCTTTTCTTTGGAAGCGAAGTATATAGGTATATATTACTTAACGGTCCATAAAGCATCGATTTTATTTTTGCTATTACTACCATGAAAAATATGATGGTAGATAAGCTGATAAGATTTTCACCTTATAAAAGAAGCTATCTCCTTAATTACATTTGATGCATAGGGAATATTTCCCGATACCCTTTCAAATCTAAATGGAAAAGAGTTTTCTAAACCTTAAAACAGTGAAACTGCTCCGGGAAATGCTCGTAAATACATTTTCTTCAAGAAGAGGCATAGTAATTAAAGAGCATTTTCCAATTGACCAAGGATTTTCATTAGCAAATTGACTCTGCAGGGTTAATTTAGCCGTATAGGTACTCACTGTTTTTCTTGTTTTATATCTTCCAAAGAATAGCTGCTCTGAAAGGAATTACTGGCTTTCAATAAATCGCGAACCTGACCGCCGAGTTCCGACATCGGCGCAATTCCCGGCGTTTGTGTGTAGGTATATCGCGATTCGCGATGTCCGAATCCGATCGCGGACGCATTGGCGCACGGTGCACGGCTCATCAGAACCTTTTCATAGCGAGTAAAGAGGTATTATACCAACCAAGATCTCATTCAATCCCATGTAAGGCTTTGGCTTCGGATATCTCTTGCGCACGTTTTATTTCTTCCCACCGACGCCTTTTCAAAGATCGGAGAGGTGACGTTCATACGCTCGGCGAAACTAGCTTCATTTTTCAGCCCTTTCCCAGTGAAGCTTATGCTTTCCCGGCAGCCCGCACGTGTATGGGGTCTCCGTTTAGGTGTCGGTGTCGTCGCCGTCCGTTGGCGCCGACCCAGTGGCGTGATTTCAAGCCGTGAACACATCCGTGAGGATGAGCCCACATCACTATCACGTCTCCATGTCCACTTCTAAGAATAAATAAGACGCGAGAGCTGCCAGCATCAAGCCAAAAAAGCAGATCACTCACTGAAGTTTGCCTTCGTGCAATATTTCGTAAATATTTTCTGTGACGTGATAGTTTAAGCGCGTGAAAGTACCTAAAGTACTTATAGAGCATGCTTCTGTGGCATCTAAACTCATCCAATAATTATTATATACGATAGCATGAACTTAGTGACAAGAATACCATTAAAACCGGGTTTTCAGTGACTCTTTAAGTAATTAAAAGATCGTTAACAAACAATAACATCTTATGATTGGCTATCGCCAAGCAAATAACAAATTAACATACTGTTAGGTAACAGACCACTACAAAGCCATCATTAGAAGTACTTCTGTGCTCGAAATGAGCATTACGAAGAACTTTGGTATTATTGCTTTTTATTTGTTAGTTTTGGCCAGTCTGTCGACGCCACTGGCAGGAGTTGGTCTGGTGTATCCAGACGAAGAAGAGCGATGAGGAAGCTGATGCGAATTGAAAGCATATTTCACCTTACGTTCAAATCCTTATACGACTTTTAACCCAGATGCTTTATCGTCGTTCGCCTCTCAACGTTTATCATTGTCTTTGTTTCAATCTCCTTATCTCGACAACGGTTCCCATAATCCAGGACCTTATTGAAGAATCATGTGGCAAGAGAAATTCATTCTAGTCCTCCTCCTTTCCCCCGAAGATTGCCTTACTTATTGAACACAGCAATAGGCCAATAACGAGATTAACTCTTAGACTGTTTTGCAAAACACGAGCCACGTTTCCAAAAGATGAGCAAGTAAAAATGAACTTGGTAAAATGCCTTTTTTACGTCGGTATTAAATTGAGAGCCTTGTGATCTTCAAAGGCAGCGCATAAAATGGTTGAGCCCTGCAGAGGAGATCCATTAACTGCTTGCATATGCATGCATAGTTGTAGAATGGTAATTTCCTTTCACGGATGCGTAATTGTGGAACGTTTTTCTGCAAAACCGGAGATAAAAAATATACGTACACGTGAAAACTCGTTGCTGACACGCTGCTGGACAAAGAGAAAAACATGAAATATTTACGCTCACACACGGAACGACAAGAAATTCAATTTCAACAAAAAAAGTTGCACGTCACATGCAAATATTATTGTTTTAATTGCATTATACCTGGCCAGAGAAAGATTTTTTTTGGGTGCTGAAACAATTAGTTATGGAGACATGTCAGGTTTTTGTTCACTGTCTAAATAAAGTGTTCGAATACCAGGACATAATCTTGTGTTGTCGGGCAATGCAATGAAAACAATGCCATTCAAGTTCCGAGCCACAGGCATGCTGTCCTCTCCTTTGCAAAGGTGTTCTAGCTTCAAGTCAAAACAATCTGCACTGATGTGTAAGTATCAAAGCAAATTTACAAGTGAGTTTGGTAAATCCTTTTAGAATGAAACACCCAATAAACTCTTTTACGGATTGTATTGCATAAACACTAGCAAGCAGCATGTTATTGAATGCATACACTGCTTTTAACGATTACTCAAGAATATCGTTTGAGGAATTTTGCCTTTCAATCAACAGCGCATAACTAAATTACTGTGAAAGAATATAGTGCCACTCGCAAATTACACTTCAGAACGTAAAAATGAAAGACAAAAAAAAAACAGACATTTCAAAAATCGTAATGCTGGTCGGCTTCACACATAACTTTAACCTGACCACTTCAGCTTCCTTAGGCCATGGCTGCCTTGTTTAAATATGGATTAGCCACATTATCTTTCTGATTGTACAAATTTACGCTATCATATGGAAAGTTGAATGTCGCCACAGTCATGTTTGATTAAAAGGCCGTATGGTTTTCATTCGGCCGGGGATTAGCTGAGGCACATGGGGCATTGTGGCTTTCGACCGGCAACCCTCGAAAGGGTGCGGGCACGATCGTGCAGAGATTCAGGGCACGGACGTCGGCCAGTATCCGTGCGGTCGCCGATTGGATTGGGAGGTGATTGCTCACTCGATACTCGTTGTGTATGTTTTCGATTATCGAGTCGTGAGGGCTGCTACTCTTTTCAATCTGTTTGTTCATTAGCGAAACACGTTTAAAATGAATCCAAATCGCGACGGTGGTGGTGGCGGCGTCGGCGTCGGTTGTATACGCTCTTCTTCATGAGAGCTCTACAAAGCTGTGAGGAAACTGCTTTAGGAAACCTACGGCGAAACATTCACTTCTTGTAGTCTTGTCTACCACATCGAACCCAGTTCCTGTGGATAGACTCGGATGCTTTTATCTCGCGCGTCTGAATTTAAGCACCGAAAGCTCTTAGCTGAAACATCCATCGACACAACTCGAATTTAAATTTTATTGCAGAAATCATGATGATTCCTCAATCTAAAATCGCTTCCATTTGAATCTTTTTAGAAAGATCTTCGTCCTCGAGTCGCATAAAAGTCTAGCGCGGACAGAAACTTTCATGCGTATTTATAATGTGATGCCGCGCGAGAGATGGTATGATTTTATGCTCAGCTGCGGTTGAAACTAGGGGGAGGAAACTGGGAGTAAAACTGTGGGTAAAACCGCGGTATGTGGGGGGGGGGGGGGAGGGTGGTAAAACCTGGGGGGTAGGTATAGGTGCCACCGTTGAACGCGTGAATGCCGCAGAGACGCCAACGCTACGAGGCTATTAACTGCGAGCCGACGCCAACCGACGCCGACGCCGAAGGGCATGGTAGGGGGGCGGGTGGGCGGCAGCATGACACAGTGTTGACCGGCATTTCGGCTCGCCTGGGACGTGGTTAGAGTAGTGATAGGATTAGTTAGTGATTTCAGCCAGAGCCTAACATTGGCATAGGAAATTAGAACAACATTCGCAGATTGGATTTCGCGATTCATGATGCTGGTGAGGGCAGCCGCCGAGTGTGCACCATCAGGCTGCAGCCAGCGACCAGCCCGTGTTTTGCCATTCAGAGACTTAACCAGCAGTTAGCCATTTAGCTGAAACCACAAGATGATCTTACCAGGTCGATATATATTTCACCCCGGCAATTTATTCTCCATGTTAAACGCGTCCGTTATCAAATCGATCGCAACACATAACTTTGGTTTGGATCGGTTTTTGGTTTTTAACAGCTCCAAAGTCTGTTCGTATTTTCGAAACCGAATTCAGCTATTTAATGCAGCCGATGTCGCGTTCTTGTGGTCGGTCAAAATGTGGAACAGGATTCTGTTGACAAATGAAGACAAATTTCTAGCTTTATTAAAGCTTTTCCTACTTGAGAGTGGTCAAACAAGTAGCAATGAGATAAAAAAGGTGGATGATTTTGACCTAAATGGCAGACTCAAGAAAACAGGCGATAAGAAAACTCGAGAAAGATAAATCCTTGTGTGAAATGTGCTTGGCTGACAAACGTTAGCTATTTGTACCGCCGCCAATGCTTTGTCCATTTCCAGAAACGATAATTCCTCCTCGCTTTCCCGATACATAAAGCACTTAGCAATTATATCCTGAAGGTGTAGTGGCGCGCGTAAAACCTAGTTATCAAATCATCCAAGTTGACACAACACAGAGATTTATATTGTCTCTATATTTTTGTACAATCATTGAAACAGACCGTGGGTGAAAATGAATGAAACGAGATTGAATTTCACTCAACGCACATTGTTTGGACAAGTTAAAATTCAGGTCTAGTCAAAATAAAAAAAATAAAAAAATAGAGCTCTCACACCGAGTTTTAAACCAATGTGTTATTCTATCGACGTTCGAATTTGATGAGATTCTCTAAGCGACGGACACGACATGGCACTGACGCCGACGTCGCACACGTGTGTAACTGGACACGTGGGCTTGGTGTGTTGCAGATCGAGTACTCGGACTCGCGCGAAGTGACGTTGATTGACGTGCAGCGCCAGTTGTCGGGGCTGTACAAGTGCGAGGTGTCGGCCGACGCACCGCTTTTCCACACAGATATTAAGATGGCCAACATGACCGTCGTCGGTGAGTGTACCAATATATTACCAAATTATTAACAAGGCACGCTGTTTTATGTACTCGCGAAAAGTTTCGCAGATTCGGCAGTTGCATCTTGGATTAGTTTTGTAGAAATGTGCTATTCGCAATGCCGAGGAACGTAACTGTCATTTTTTTAGGGCTAAAGTACACATAAAGGGCCATAAGAGGCTATAGAAACCTAAAAGGTAGGTACTCAAATATCAAGTCAGTTTTTAAATTTTCAAAAAGCCCAAGGGAAAATATTAATACAGAAGTAAAATATTTCCTTGTTATAAAATGTGTACCTGTATCTGGTAGTCATTAATTAAATCCTTTGGCATGCCATTTTGGCATAGCAACAATCTCAGTATTTCAGTTGCGAGACAATGCTGCTCGGGTAAAGAAATTGTAGCCTGTCAGCTGGGAATTTCTTGAAATATTCGGCTTAATAAGAAGAGAAGGAAATAAAAAATGCAATAGAATTTTAAATGTGAGCAAATTTGAATTTCGGTTAAAATCTGTTATAAGGAATTTCTTATTTGAACTGGCCGAAAGATTGGAAATATTTGAGTCGATGAAGTCGTCGAGAAATTATTGCGAAAAGTTAATCAGATAAAAGAAAATACATAGCATTTTAACATCGATAACCAATATGCCAATATCAGTTATATATTTTCCATGGAGTTTTGCGCCGTGAAATATTATCTCAGAAGTATTTATTCTATTTGAGGCTTTCTGCAAACTTGTGTTAAATCGCCGGGAAGGAATTGCGAAGACATCCGATTGAATCTTTCCAAACTAATCCACGCCAAATTGCTTAGAGAAATTTGCTTACAAAAGTGTCTTCTAAAGTTGCCGAGAAAACAAAACTAATCTCGACTCGCCCTTTTCTTGGCTATAAGAAAAACTATGGTGAATATTTTCCGCAGCATTTCCAAAGAAGTGGCGACCAATATAGGAACATGAGTAGAATCGCTAATGCAGAACTTTCCGGCGGCTAGCGTTTAATTAAGTGTTTAAATATTAAAGAAATGTCACTAGAACCGTGGAGGTAAATGGATGAGATTGCTTTGACTCGCAATAATGTCATGATCAAAATATTGAAAATAAGGAAAATCAATAATTTATTCTCGTCTTGTGCCAAGCGTTCTGGCTCCCGTTGCTTCAAATTCAAAAAGATATGTCCTAGTTTCCATGAAGCAGCATGAAATATTCAAAATAGGTCAGTTCGGCATCTCTCATACTGTGAAAATAATTGGGTGAATACAAAAGTTTTTCTTGTCGAAACTCTAGAAGCATGACGTTACTTATTGAACGGTCGTTTCCCTAACTAAATATCTTTTTGTCAAAGAAAGGTATCAACCGGTGGCCCTTGGGATATATAAGTGCTGTGACTCAAAATGTGACTAGTTATGTTTTTAACAAAGCCTAAAAAACGAATTAAATATGGTCGATTTTTCAACGTTTTTACGTTTTTGAATAACTTACACTGTGTCGTGACAATGGAACCTCAACTAAAACATCGTGGAATTGTGACATCTGTCACGTTCCTTTAAAAACATAGTTTTTGTTGATTTGGTGAAAAGACGAGCTGGGAAAATATTTTCCAAGTTTCCCCTAAAAATTGAGTTCCCTTCGGAACTCGTGAGTAAGTGCGTGAGTGCAGGAGGTGTTCTTGTGTGTTCTATCCGTGCAAGCTGCGTTCCAATGACGCACAAGTTTCTATTCAAAATTGTGAAAAATAGATTTGAAATTCAGTGAACGTTACTCATCTGGGAAATCACTGGTCCCCTAACTTTGGATCAATGGGTTAAGTTGTGATGCCACCCTAGAGCTGCCAGGCAACCAAATATCGCAGATCTTAACGATCCAAGAAACTTTCGACTCACTTCTTTATGAATAACGGCTAAAAGCCAAGTGTCCAAAACATCGGAGAGACGCGAATCTTTTAGAAAATACCGAATATGGTGTTGGCCAACAAATAAATGTTACGAGTTATTCTTGAGTTATCTACGCTGCTCACTTATATTTTTAGAGTCTCAATAAATAAATGGGCAAGAAAAATTAGAGGTATACTGTAATATTTTTGTCTGATCGTATAGAGTCGAAACTTTAAATGCAACGAATGCATTTATTCTTGGAAAAGGCTGCCATCGAAATTCCTATACCTATGCAGTATGTATTGAAAACAGCCTCATAAAATTCCAATCTCTGTATTTATTAAGAAACTGAGAGTGGGCTAGCGCTCTAGGAAAATCCTTCCATCTAAATCTAACAGGCAGGCAAGGGATAGAAGTTTTATACATTCCACTCGGCCCTCGTTTTCAATGGCAACACTTTTCCGATATTTCTGCTGACTTGTTAGAAAAGATTCTTCTCGTTTTTCTCTCCGGCTTGTTGGTCTCTAAGTCTCAGTCCACCTTTAAGATCACTCGATCAAAAGTTTGTAAGTATGATGTCAGATTGTATCACGTGCCCATGCCTTGCAACGTCCGTCCATCTCTTAGCCGTAGAGTCGAAGGGAACGGTTCTTTTCTCAGATCTGAGGGTCTGGCTGCACGTCTAGCGATAGCCTCTTCATTTTGTAAATAGGCATCGGAGGCAATGTTCCGTTTAAAGGCCTATTTATCGTTCTCATGTCGTCATATCATCAAACCTTTCGCAGATCACATTCCCCCATGCAACTTGAAATGGAGGAGCTACGGAAATACGGTCGATCAATTGGGATCTTTACTTTGCTGGAACACCATCGACTTCCCGACCACAATAAAGTGGCTATTCGCTTTCATCGTTGCATGTTAATATTATAAGTATCAGACATTTTACATTGATACGAAGAATCTTTTACATAGACATCAGAAAATCAGAAAATCGTTTTCATATTTGCTGTAAAATCATATTTCATATCTAGATCTTGATCTTCTTTCTTAGCCGATTCTGTCAAACTCAAGGAAACGAAACATGCATTTTGTATCGCATCCAATCACTCATTGGCTGATGGCATCGCCGAGAAAAAGGTAGCAATTTTCCAATCGCTCTATTTCTTATCTGGTTTCGACTTTTCCATCCAGCCCGTTTTTCCGAGTCCAGTTAGCCATGGCATGGCCGGTCCGGCGGACCGGAGAAATGGACGTATGTGAGTTTGACAGATGTTTGAGGGTTGACCTGGCTCCGGCTGGAAGCTGGAAGCTCTGTTGTGCAAGACGAGAAGACGGGCGAGCGGGCTGCGGGACGGGATGGGACGGGGGAATTTATCTCCGGCCAGAAAACTCAACACATCAAATCCACGACGATATAGAAAGCTAGTCAATACGGGAAGGCTGAGAAATGAAAGAGAAAACTATCATAAAAGTGTATTGATGGCATAGGAAAAATACACACAATATATACCTACTTGTGTTTTCGATTTAAAATGAGTTTACTTGATAGGAAAGATCACAAAACTCATAAACTTTGGGAGTTTTTATCGTACATGCAACATTTTTTGTGTTATTGTTTCATGGATTGTTTTAAAAAGAAGATTTCTGCGAAATTTCCTCGTCGTGGGCTAAACGCACTGCCGAATTTTTCTGGGAAATATTGTGGTATTTTGCTGTCTCTGAATTAAACACCTCTCGGCGCTGTGCTCATATATTTCATATCGCTATCAATATTGAGTGCGACATGAACAAAGCGGCTCGTATCATTCCCCAGCGAGACTCTCTGGAGACTTCGGTAGTTCAGGAAAACAATGTTCTTCTCTTTCTAGTTTCTTTCCTTGTATAAAGTTCTATATATTCAATCCATTCTGCCACTAGTAGCATGCATCTTTCAATGCAACCGACCATGGAAATTCAAAATATTATCAAAACATTTTACCAAGTCGTTGAAAGTAGCTCTATGGTATTTTCATCTTGTCCTTCTGACAGAACAAAAACAAGCTGCTGGAAAATATACAACTTTGCAATAAAACGGGAAGGAGTTAAAACTGAACAACTTTTTTAAATTGTGCCTCTGTAACGTTATGAATTGTTTTATTGCAATTTATTCAACAATTTATATTTCTGTATCGATTTGTTGCACTTGCATCGCACCGGTGTTATATGAGAAACAAAAAACCGAAATTAAAAATGAAATATGGCCGTATCTGTGGTTGTATGTAAAAAAATCCCGTAACGTCATCGGGGAATAATCTATATTCCTATTATAAAACAAATATTTTTGTAGCAAAGCTACTTCCCATTCCGCTGTGGGCTCATGGCATGGGGCATGGGTGATTTAGCTTCCCAGTTGAGTTGAGGGGTGCATGATTTGAAACTGACTCAAGCCCACCCTTCACAAACAATGTTTCGTGCTCGGCCGAGGCTAGTGTGACTGGGACCATTTCAGATTCTGTTTGCACACAAAAGTGATTTCTGTCGGGCCTATGACTCGAACTTCGGTTAGCTTTTTTGTGTTCATAATATCTAGAGCTCACCTTTAGTAAAATAAGTTTGTAAGCTACCCAGCCTCTACACAAAATTACACTGTACGCGAAGCAGAGATGTGTACACAACTTTGTACAAGCAGTTTCGCGGTTTTCTATTCGATGACTACAACCGTATTTTCTACACTGAACTTCGTCGATGATATCAAAGGGCTGCACGTAACGCATCTTACAATATCTATTTATTTTCCACCGAGATTCGTACCTCTAAGCTTGTGAGTGAAGCATCTTAGCCTTGAATTGGCATTTGTGTTTTCTTTCTGTGCAGTCGTACCCTCGGGACAGCCCATCCTGACCACCGACAAGTCAAGATATTCCAGCGGCGAAGTGATTCGTGCTAACTGCACCACTGGGTCCTCTTTTCCGGCTGCCAACATCACCTGGTTCGTCAACGGAAAGCAGGTAAGCAGCTCGACCTAATCATTTTAGTCTTCCTCTACTGGGCAGCTAGAGTGTTTTCATTAAAAGCTTTGCAATCATTTTTAGTGGTATTACCGAGCTTCAATTACGTTATTTTAATTGGATTAATTGGAAGCATAATTTATCATTGAACCATGAGTATTTTCTCCTTGGATTAAAATAACGCGCATATGATGTACCTACCTGCAGTTGGTAATATATCTCCTAATTATTCACTAACGACAAGAAGGTGTACTGACAAATTGCATGACAAAAAACAAAACTTACGAAATCCATTCTGCAAACCTTTAATACCCATGTGGTATCCACGTAGTTGCAAGAGAATAGTTTTCAACCAAACTACGTTCCTGCACAAGTCGAATATGCATTGCAAATACTACAGACTTACCTTTGACAGGAACATAATTCGCAGAGCATTAATTATACATTTTGAACAAGATCAATTATGCAATTACATTTCTGGAGAGGAGAAAACTTTAGTTCACAGTTCCTAGACGTCACGAACTCGCAGCAAATAGACTCTCTCAAAAAGCACGGGCAAATACTAAAGAGCAGCATGTTATATTGGTGCACTGCACACACGTCCATAAGATATTATCTCTCCCCGTCATCCAACTCCTTTGAGATTGTCTGCTTGAATTACTTGTGGCGTTCTAAGGAATCCAAAGTTTTTAGTCCGAGTAATGACGGAACCTCATGAGAACCAAGTACTTTATCTCGGAAGATTATTTACAGGTCCCTGGAAACTTTAACGGAACGTCCTTTCAGAAAGTAGCGTGGCCATGGTCTTAATTATTGATTGGTTTGATTGAAGGCCTGCAATCTTTTGCTCTGCGGTATTACTCGCCAGCTGAAGTTGGTAATTAGGAAATTAAGCGCCTTCCACACAAAAACAGATAGTTTGGAAATTTAATTTAGTTGCAGGCAAAAATCAGCGGAATAATTTGTCAACGTTGCCCCAATTAAAGACTGAGTAATGATTACTTTGTTCATGGAGAAAGTTTACTTATTTTGGTCAGTCATGAAATATTGGATTCACGCTACAGCGACGTCGTACAGCAATTGTTATTTGATTTAGAAGAAGACTTCCTTCAGATTCACTATTCATGACAAAGTAGCTAATCTTAAAACTGGGACTCGGACCGGGCACGAGACCTCCTGGACCCTCCTTAGAGGGACGCCGTGCAGAACATCTAGTTTCTTACGGACGATACAACATCAACAACTATCAAAATTTCATGAGAACCGAGACACCAGCGAGGGTTCCAAGGGCCAGAGCTTGCAGTACGCCTCCTGAAACTTTCACAAAGGGGAGCAGGCAGCTTCTCAAGGAGACCTAGCAAGGAGGTGGACTAGCGCGCAGTTTTCCACAGTGCGGTCACATAGGTTCGGGCATAGTAAGTAAGTGAGGCTGGCTAAGGTTTTGTGGGTGCACCAGCAAGCAAACCAGCCAACCAGCCAGCAAGCAGAGCGCACACCGCCAAAGGGTGTATTACTATGCTCATATTGTTATGATTTAGCCGAGTCGATAATTCAATTTAATGGCGGCACACAACACCAACAGGCAAACTTGTCAACCTTATCAAAACTATCGCGCAAACTATTTACGCTTTTAACTATTCATGCACCGTATCGCATTTCCTGCACCAAGACATTACCCATTCCATAATCATCTGTTGTCTTTAGAGATAGGCTGCTAATTAAAAATTAGCTCGAGCAAGCTTGAAAACAGCACAATGAGTTAATAATAAAGCCGTAAATATCGTTGAGAAGACCATGATTCATCGGCCGAGTCAAGAATGGCGAACGCTGAAAATTTAATGAAATAGACAGGTATTATATGTTATCGGTGTCAAGAGATCAATAACGCTTTATAGCATTTTCTATTGCAGCTCGCGAGAGAAGTCATTTTGGGGTTTCCACCTGGAAAATTCTCTTCATGCGTATAAACCCTATAAGGTGTGTCGTTCTGCGAGGCAGAAAATATCGTCTAGTGAGCTAAAGCTCCTTAATTCTTTTACAAGAAGAGATGGCTCTTAAAGGGCAAGATGAAATACAACTTTTGGAGATAGAGACCCAAATTATGTCCTCCGCTAAATCTTGCTGAGGATAAGTTAGTGTTATGTCGTCGGCCACAATAGGGCGCTTCTACAAGGTTTTAATTCCGATTAGCCGCTTTTCCGATCAGACAACAGCTAGAAATAAAATGCATAAAGCTTAAAACACACAAAAACTCCAAGTCAGAAAATTATGTACATCGGTCACACACAACATGTAGATTGAGCACCGAAACAAACGCCATAACTCACCGACGATCGCTCAAGCGCTAGTTAATTTGATTAATACACACGCGTATTGGTTCACGCTTAAACTCACGCGCGACTCACGCACGATCGTCGGAAATATAGTTGCAGATCGCAATCATGCGTCTGTATTAAACATTATTATCGCTGTGTGTATAAATCACGTGTGAAACAATTATCCGGCAAATATAAGCCATGCACATCACAGGTCGCCAGAAATCAGCTATCGATTGCATTTGCGCAGCTCGCTTTGCCAGCGCGACTGGCTGCCATGGCTGCCATGGAGCACCGCGTGGGGTACCTACAGGCATGGCCCAGTACACGAACCACCGAACAATTCCAAAGTTTCGCCCGGCGAATAAATTGTTGTTATCGCACCCCACTGATTATCAGCCCGCTATAATCCAGTGTTTTAATAAAGCGCATCGTGGACGTGGGAATAGCAACCAGCCAGCTCTCGCGTGGTAAATTAGATTAATTTAGTTATCGGCGAGCTTTTATGAATTATTTATTCGATGCACTGACGTTTTGCTTTATGTTACATTTATTTTGCCGGTTGACGAAATTAAGCGAAATTAATAAAAACGACTGAATCAACGTTTATGCTCAAAATTTCAGGCTCATCGCGCCCACTAAAGCTACACTATCGGACGTTTTGCGCGCTAAATTATAAATCATCTCGACTGAATTACATTTCTGATGAGTGATGATACAGATAATTTATTACACGATACTACTTTACCGGCGACATGATTAGCGGTAGGTATATTATGATGTATTGCGTTTTAATTTGACGAGCGAAATTGTAGGATGATGCAGATGTGACTGGCCATCAAATAGCCCCACTGACTTATCCTGATTATCTTCCCGTCTTCCCAGCAACGAATGAAACGTTTCCTTGACCTAATAAAGTTCGAGACATGAGCACGGATTCGTGAATAAACACCACACAACTCAACGCTCCATCCACCGTGTACGATCCTGCTCTGGAATATCGAAATGCTTGAAGCAGGACTGAGAAAACGCCCACTCTGTGTGCCCACACTCACAAATAACTGCAGCTTACGATATACGAAGACCACCGCTTTACATGTGTGTATCAAGAACGTTGGGTATTTGCTGAAGGTATACGATACGCCGGAGGCTGCAAAAATCGCACGTTTTTCAATTCTTCCACCCTTGCATACACGAATCCATGCAGCCAAATGCTACAAGTTTTATTTTATGTCCGCAAAGATGCAGGAGTGTATATCTGTGTATCTTGGGCCAATCTTAAGGTGCTTCCCTGGGGTATCGTTCCATCGCACAAGCAAATCCTGATTCAAAAGCCATTACATAACACGGTCGACTAGGTTGCAGGACCGCCGTACACTGCGCTCGTTCTGGAACCGGGACGCACGAACATGGCCGGTTCCTTGTCGAGTCTGGAACTAGAAGCGGACGGGGAGACGTTCCCAGGTGCGAAGCTGAGGCTGCGTTGTGCTGCTACGCTATATACAGTCTACCAGCGCAGCAGCGAAGAAGTGGAACTGTGTGAGGACCAGCCGCAGATCGCGTCTGTAAGGGGGCAGAGCGTTGCAGGTGAGCACCATTTTGATATTCCTGGTAGATTTTGAGAGGGTTTCTTTGAACTTGTCTTGCTAATATTTCTACTCAGGGTGTTTCTGAGAGAAGGTAGCGTATTCTATGAATGTGATGGACTCTGTTCATCGCTGTCATCAATTTTAACTTTCGCTATGCGACTTAAAGCAGAGAGAATACAAAAAAGGGAAGATTGAAAAAAATGTGATTACCAATCCCCATTTTATAAGCTTTGTAGTATAAAAATTGGTTTCCGAATACCGTTGAGAAGGCACTCAAGTCCAGTGTTACGACCTGAAGTGTGGCTTGATATTATGAGGAAGGGTCGAAAGGTCAAGTCAGCTGTTCTGATTATCTGTTGTAACGTCGTCCACAGTCTCTAAATTCTCTAGTTATCGCATAATAATTCATGGTTGTTTTAGATTTCTTTTCGAAAATCAAATAAAACAAAAACCAGATATCAAAAAATGGATGTATTGTACATTTCGTACCTAAGAAAATTTTTTCGGAGAAAACGATAAAATTAGTCGGGATTAGACAAAAGTCGTAAGCCACAAACGCATCGTTCTTCTTCCAGGGACAGGATATGCTTTCCAGTAATATGTTCACTACGTTACTTGCTTAGAGTATAAACGCATCAAGATTTTAAACTTTTAATGACGATGAAATTTGTTGCGAAGAAATAATAATCCGAAGACTTGCCTTCCACCCCTAGTTTGACATGCGCTAATGTTAGTAAAGGCAATTATAGGATTATTAAACTTCCCTTTTTACTCGCTGCTTGCTCGAAGCAGTTACGAAGAGATGATAAATTTCTTCGAAGAACCAACAACCCCATTAACATTATTACAAAAAAAAAAAAAAAAAAAAAAACACGTCAATAAAATCGGCTTCAAAAATAGCTTACAAAGCTTATCTGAAGAGCAAAAGGGCGCACCATTAAATTATTAGCAACATCGTCGAAGAGGTCCGCTTCCTTCATATTCGCCCGTGCGCGCGTTCTACGAACACACCTGAGAGTCGGAGCAAGAGAGTGCATAACCTATTAAAGCAGCAAATCAGCCAAGATTTGATGTTTTATTAAATGGGCCGATGCCGGCGTTCATAACAGCGATCAAAGACGCGTGGGTGTTTAAGTTTGTCTTCTTATTAATTGACGTGGGGCGCTCTGGGCCAGGATCTTCGTAAGAGGGCAATGGTAGCATGCAAGAAGGGGGGGGGGGGGGCATATTCAGGTTCCATACATTATGTGATTGCATTATGCTCCTAACCGAGAAGGGACGCTATGCAAACGCATTAATTTTCAAATTGCGTTCCTCCTGGGACAAAGTAGCTCCATATAATATTTCTGGTACCGGTCGTCTTTTCCCGGGATGCATATCTAGCCGACGTCTCGCCTCAGAGAGAAAGCTCCGGCATGGGTATCGTTATACTTCGAATTACTCATCGCAAACGTCATCTTAGATACTGAATTAATCAAAAGTTAACCTACTTAGTGATGCCCAGCTAACACTGGGCGCAATTTATTTCTAGTGCCGTTTCCGCGCTGCAAGCCGGTTGAAAAGCGAGATAGACCTGGGTATAAAGTTAGTTAAATGTAACGGTTATTACTCATTAATTCACTTTTATACGGTAATAGAGGCAAGAAGATGGAATTTCATATTGAGCTTCCAGTTTGGCTTAGAGTTTAGTGGTGCTGAAACCGAAACCTTCTTGTGACATAACACCCTTACCCATGTCTTTAACCTATGCTTAAACTTAAGGAACCTTGGGATATTTAAGACATACGGTTATTTTTTCCTGTTGTGATCAAGCATTCGTTTTATCTGTGGTTTTATGCTATACCGCTTTGGTCAAGATCTGTTGAGCAGCCAGCAAAGTGCTGAGAGTGAAAAAAATAGACTATAAATTCTCCTCGAATGAAAGTGGTCTCGACATCAATCTTCACCCAATATCTTGAGTGTCACCACGACTAATGCATGCAAATATCACCGCCATTGTTATTTTGACCAACTTTTTCATTTCCATTAATCAAAAAATATTTCTTTGAATATGGAAGTATAAAAAGCAGGGATGTATAAGTATTGATTAATTAATTATTACCCACGAAAACTGTTGGACGCGACGCTCTTTTTTTATCACTGAAGCATTTTCCATTCTTTGTTAACTTTTTCGATTTTTTAAAAACTGGATAGAAAGCCTTGTCTAGGTTGAATACGAATTATTAAATTGGCATGTGCAATGAATCGCTAGGTCTGGCTTCATCATTCTCTAGCTCCCGGCACACACAAAGGGGATCCAGAGAATGAATGACCTGGCTACCGCAGCCCTATAGAACGGGGAACGGACAGGCGACAGTTAGTTTCGAGATCCAACGAATTATAAGAGGAAATGAGTTTTGTGGATCGAATAATAAAACAGGGTAAGGCTTGTCGTACATGCACAAATTTTAGTACATATGTAACCGTGGCGTAACACCAAGCCAGAAAGGTTTCGCCTGCACTCTAGACTAATTACTGTCAGGGTACAAAATTACGTATTTTTAACGAATCGTTGTGTATATGAATATGTATCGTATTCGTATCACAGAACTTTGTTATCCTCTTGTTTGACGGAAATTTGCTACTTTAAAATATGTCTAAGGAGCAAAGCGTTATAAATATCTCTGTCTTAGCGTTATATGTCCTTGAATTTGATGGTCTTGAACCTGATTGGAAGGGTCGTAACCGCATCATTACAGCGTTGCATTATCTATACAGATTTCACATAATACGAAGCATGCAACAAAATATGAAAACTGAACATAAACTGTTCAGATTTTTTGGTGTATCTGAAAAGCTCATAAATATACGTTGGTGTTTATCTCAGTTTGAGTATAGCTAGGGTGTCGGTGCCTATATAAAGCAGCGGAGTGCTCATGTACGTGCAGTAAAGATACACTGACTCTACCAGATAGGTAGGATCATTTCAATTAGATTTAATCTTTCTCGGCCAAGTAAAAACCGTTGCCTTACATAATTTCGCACACAAATATGGAGATAGTGATATTCCTGAATTTATACCCGCTGTGCAAAATAAAACGAACACATATTCTCGCCAAAATGTTTTCTTTTTTCCCCACGAATTCGCGCAGTAGCTCGTTATCCAGTAATTTTGCATCGTATTTTTTGCCAGTGACAATATATTTATATTCTATTTATGTGCAAAGTTAAGGTCCTAAATTACCAAGAATCTGAATAAATCCTGTGTACCCTTCCAAATTCCAAACTATAATCCCTGTAGATTTTCGTGGAAATGACCTGCATTTTTCATAAAATGAAAACTCCCTCCCTGACACATCTGCTCGGTTGGCTTTGATTGGCAATCGTCAACTAGCAGAACACGTCACCAGGCATTCGAAAATGTTACCACCCAGCGACGGTTCATGTGCTTTTAATCCTTGCCGCCGTGAAACACAATTCAGTGCAGAGCGTCAATTTTTTAATGTGCTTGGCCGAAGCATTCTGTCAGAATTTAGGAGTACGAAAATTTGTCATCAGATTCCCAATGAGTGGCCATTAAAATTTATTGTTGACTCATTGACGACAAATCATTTTGTTTTCATACTCTACTTCTACTGTTGTTAACCTAAACAAAAAACCCGTCGAAAAATGTGCGTGGTTATTGCGAGCCTGACAGTCAAATGTGCCCACCAAGGAAATAAAGCTTGCCACGTGAAAGCAAAGTACATTGCGCTATCGCCAACATAAGCTGCTCAGATTCACAGCCCGTGGTTAATTCTTGTGCAGCCAATCACACTCCTTGTGCAGCGAATTACTTTGGCCGTCACCTGATGATAACAAAATTACCTCGTCGCTTTTGAAAAGCCCGTTTTTACTTACGGTCCTCGGGGTTACTCGAGGTCTTGCATTCTGCACCATCCGGTCGCAACAAGGTGGCGCCCACACGTGATTCGGGCATAAAGTGTCTGGAAAAACATTAGCAACACCGTGTTAATTCGAAACTAATGATTGTACGGTGCACAACAAATAAAAATAAAAAAGACACTTCAAGAGAAACTGCATTAGTACTTCGAAATCCCCTTTCAAGGTGTACTAATGAAAGACTACGGATTCCATTGTTTTTCAGTTCAGTGACATCGATAAAGCGTTTACAATTAATTTCTTCTGATACTTCTAGTGCCGCCGACCAAATCAAGGCCAATCAAATGAGTGATAATTAAACTACGGTAATTACAAATGCAATACAACCACGGGCATTGGGGAGGACATTAACATGTTGGTCACGTTTCTGCACCGCGACTTTATCGTGTACTAAACGCGTCAAGAGTTACAACAAAGCAATGTTACCACCATTCTAAACAAACACTTGCGCGAATACACGACTCATTCTAATGAAGATAAACCCGATGATATTTCTTTGTTTAAAACTCGTCTGTCTTTTTAATATAAACGTATTGTGCATTGTTTAACTGGTGACATTAATACTATTTATATACAAGTGAACTGAATCGCGAGTGCTGCTTTATTGTACTCGGTGAAGCTGCGTTCATCCTAGCGCTCCCTTTGGATTGAAGAGACGTCCAAAGCTGGAAATAATTCACTCAATTCGTAAGCTCTCTCTCGTCATTCCATGAATAGTAAGATACTGTACGGTAATTAGTTGACTAGTGCAGCATAGCTATGCTTGCTTTTGGACGCCTGCCTGCCTGGCGTCGTCGTCGCCGGTACTACCTGTTGAAACGTCTCTCTGAAGGGAGATTAATCTGAGTTATCAGACAGTTAAACATACACCTTTCATCGGCGTCTGCATCGTTTCGCGAAAGCGTCGAGCGAAATCGTCATTCACAGTTTTGACTTTTGAAGCCGTTTAGCGTGATTGAATTTGATGACAGTAGGTCAGTACTTTCATGGTAATACTAGAAATATTTAAATTAAGTGAATATTACAGGTGACCTACTCACTATAGTACACTCGAAGCAAATAACACGAAAAGTGTAATTTTTATTTTTAATTTCTTCTTGAGGTGGTAACTGGTAACTGGGAATGCTAAAGAGGGTGTTCAATCACCTTGCAAACTCACAAGCTATTCTGAAATTTGGAATGGTCAATGGTTTCCTACAGAAACTCAAAACGGCGTGACGACTCATAATGAAACGTCACAGGATGTGATTGCTTGAAATACGTTCACGTATATTATATGGAAAAACGTCGCCAAATTGCCGAATCGCTTAACGAAAATGGAGGCAATATGCCGTTTCGGTGTTTTATGTACCTACAGTAAAAGTTTACAGCGATAAGTTAAACTATGGTAAAACCAGGTCATGGAACATTAACTAACTTACGACGCGTTCCTTTTTCTACATCCCAGACATATTTTCCCGCACAGCCAGGCTCATGTAGCTCTATTTACCCTGTACGCTGTGCTGTATAGCTTATTGTTAATATTTTTGAAAGATTAGGTTCAGAAATGATTGTAAAATGCTGTTGTTTACGTTGATACACAACTTTGTTGATCATAAACTCAAATAATCTACTTTTCAACCACTTTTATGGGTTCTCTCCACTCTTGCTCCTAAGTGGCAGGTGGGTTTTATTGCAATAACACGATGATATTAGTCTCGGTGGGATTATAACGTTGGGTTAGCTACGAAAAGAAGAGACTATTTACCCTTTAGCCGTAGCAATGCTCTTTCCTTCTCAAGAATAAAACTAGTAAATAGCTTTATTCTCCCCGTTCTTCCCCGAGAATGTGCGGAGCTCTCTGCGAAATGCGAATCCCTTATCGTCATTCGTCCTGAAGAAAGTTACTGTTATCCGCATCCTGAGTTTGCTTTCAGCTCTCCACATTTCAATTAGTGTAATAAGTCTTGCAGAAAATCGAGTGCCCTCCTTCACTTATTAACAGAGCGCATGGAAGCTTGCAACAAAATAATATAGCGAGTAACGACAATCCGTGAGATTTTTTTCTTTGAAGGAATCCCACGGTACGTAGGATAAATCCAATTTTCAATTCATCAATCTACACCTATGCCGTTGGCATGTGACTATCTTAATAAAGATGCACGTATTTTCTGAAGTGGATTACGTAGCGAATTGAAACACGATGTAAGTGGTTGGGTCGCGACTCGCGGGGCTGAATGAAATAGAGTTCCGACGGCGTATAGCGCAAGGTTCCGCTAGGCCGTACACGTGACGGCGACGCCGACGACGCCGCCGCGACGTGCGTGAGCGTGCGTACGAGGACTTAACGACGCACGCGTGTATCACAAACAACAAGTGAAAGCCCATCACGCGGGAACGTGGCGTCGGCGTCGTCGGCGTCGGCGTCGAGCGTGAATGCAGATGCTGCTGTATTATTTACAAAACACTTCACCTCTCTTCTGACCTCCGTTCCCCTTTCCACCGTATCCACGCCAGACCCTTTATTCCCCACAACGCCCGCAACCCCTAAAATCATGCAAATTTGTAATGCATCTTGCACGAATATATAGCCATACAGACGCGTTCGCGCGCTCTGCCGGGAAAGCTTCCGAAAGTTATTTAAAGCAAAACGAAATAATTTCCTAGGAAAGTTTTGGTAAACGATGCAGATTCAAGGATCTAATTTACTTTGACATAAGACTAGGATTTCCAATAAGACTGAAGCATACACATGCCATTAGTTTCGAGACACCTCAGAATTTGTAGGAACTTTAAATGCGAAACAACGCATCTCATTTTGGGGGGAAAACTTACACGAACGCGAGGCTAACACAGAAGATGGAAACGTCGACGAGTAAACACAGATTTTAATTAAGTTTTGTTCTGGATCTTAATTTCTTATGGAATTCTCTGCGAATCACGAGAAACAATTTACCCGGTTTAGGTACAAACTTTGAAATGATTGCTAATGGTATGTCCATTGGCCTATAGCTACGCATGTTTTTGATTCAGTTTGTTGCCGGTCGGATTCTTTGTGTGCCACCCGGACGAGTGTCGGGCCAGTGGTGTCCATCGCCTCATAAAATAGGCATGTTGTAGAGCAACTGTGGACGTGGTAATTAGCGCTTACGCCGAGTGCCCTTTGGGACGGACTGTGTATGGTCAGGGGGACCGGGGGGGTTGCCTATGCAGCCTGTTGTAAATTATGTAGCAATAATCGTGCCAATTTTGACGCGGTGGAGGCGCCGACCTCATCGCGTAAAGTGCTGCCATCTCGCGGCGCGTGGTCAATGCTTGATGCCGGTAGCTCACTTCATTTTCACGCGATTTTACACGAACGGAAAATTTCACTTTCAATGAGTAATAATAGTTTGTCACGTCCAGCTAAGTGCCAACCTTGTGATCATTAATTATTTTTCTCGCATTATATCCATGCGAAGGGGATAACGTGAAAACATTTTGCCATGCGGTGTAAAATATTAAATTTTATTTTCTACCCTTACTAATCAGTGTTATAAAACTCCTGTTTTGATTTAATGCAAGTGCTCTTATTGGCAAGGACTCTCACACACCAGGGCCGTTAATTTATGTTGTTTTCTTTGTTTGTTCTAGTGTTCTTTAATTACGTATACACACACAATGGACCGCGTTAATGGAATAACTTCTGTATAACCTGGCTTATAAATAAACATAACAATTAGATGGATAGGCAGTGTCATATGAGATCCAAACCCACTTAGGAGTTACACTGAAATACAATTATGTAGAAACGACATTCATAATCTAATGAAAACAGTTTTCAAGTTGGCCCAGTCGCGCCTCTTCGGAGTCCAAATGTTATTCAAAGTGATAAAGATAATATTATTCAACTCTACTTTCATTGTGTCTTTTGAATATTATCTTACCCTTAAGTATATCACTAAGACAATGCTGCTACTACTATGATACTTCTTCTTCATTGTCTTGACGTCTTCACTGCTATTAATGTATTCCTTTTATTTAGGCACAGGCAGCACATTCTCAAACGGAAAATGCTTCTCGTTTGCTAACAATAAATAGGTACCTTCTGCAACTACTGAAAGTACACTTATGTAGATTGGATTGTATATTTTTATATGCGCCTACAGTAAATAAGAATTGATAGAAAAATAATAATGTCGTCTGAACGATTTTCAACGATATTGAACGATTGTCTGGTCATTATTTCCTCGTAAAATGAGAAACGATGGCACGATGCTAAACGAAGAGCAATCTAGAAACAGTATTGTTTTGATAGCCCATAAAACAGCAAGAAATGCTGCTCTTTCTTCAATGTTGTGCCAGCAAATAAATTGCAAGCTTGTTTCAAGCAAAACGAGACGAATGCGAAATCCAAGCCTCTAATTCTTAATAGCTTAGTTCATTCGGCTTCGCGGAAAAGTATTTAAGAAAGAAATCGCGATAGAACATAGAAATTTACTATTAAATGTCGCTCGATTCCGCCTTTTCCTCGAAATTCCAATACCTTATCTCGCTTAAAAGCTGTCTTTCTGATTCCAGGATCCGGAGTGGTTCAGTCGAGTGGTTCGACCGGAGTGGTCATTGCTTGGGCTATCACCTTCACCCTCAGCCTAAGATAGCGATATGGCCGGCAATAATTGGACCCACATCTACCTGCAGAGTAAACCGAAGCTAGAGAGCAACGAAGCGAAGAGAAAATGTACCAAGTGAAAAGTGCTGCTAGGAGAGAAATTCTACGCGATCGTGTGACGGGGAAAATTTGTGATTGAAGTTAAAACACATTTTCTATCTACATAATAATAACGATGCAGACGATGACGAAGAACGTGATGAAAGATACAGAGATGCGCATTTTCAATCGAGTTTATAAAATGTTTGACGGCACGCGGGGAAAAGGACAGCTAGTCGCTTCTAACATCTCTTTGAAAGGCGCTTAGAGGTTAAGGAGATTTCATACAGCCCTAGTGATAATGTTATATATTCGCGTGTGAAGAAAAGGGACTTGAAAATCTACTGAGATTCGAGTAAAATCGATGAGAAGTTCCAGTTGTATAGCGGTCGGATTGAAATCGTCACACCACCATGAGATTTTCAGCTATACACATTAACCACGACGTCCGCAAGGAACAATTTCTTATTATAAATTTAGCTTTTACCTACCTGTAATGATATGGCATTCAAATTATATAAAATAATAATACTGTAAAGAAATTGCAAATTTCTAATCCCGAAATTTAAAATTGTTTAAATCGCTGCGATTATTTCCCCCCTGGTTGCCAACGCTTGTACCCTGCACCCACAATCCCAAGAAGCACGACGCTTAGCGCTGGTTTCGGGCATCGCGGTTGTTGGGGCGGAAACTTTGCACACTCCCTCGAGCGTAGCGTTCGGCGCCCCGCACGGGTCAGCCCTCATTGTGTGAATAATCGCCGTGGCGTTCGCCCCCAAATCCTCATGCTGCACAAGTGTTGCAATCTACCGACAATATCCGTTACACACCGCTATATATACGGGAGGGCCGGTGATAACTTAACTAATTGTGCCAACTATGATTAATGACAGCCCCCCCAAATGAATGTGGTGTTTGTGTTTTAGGAACCCCAATTCGTTCTCCCCGAGGAGATTTTACAAAACTAGTCCGTGTGAATCGGATTTAACATTGTGTCGGCTCCTCAAAGTTGCTACAATCATGAGTCGAAATAGATGATCATTAAATCTATCATGTTGTTATATTAATTAATTTTCGCTCTGTAACAAAAGCTAACTGTGAAAGCAAAAAGTTAGATATGTGAAGATGTCCATTGCATTGACCGCACCAAAGTTTGTTTATTAGCCTTCCTATTTAACACTATTAGCCATGTTTGTTTATGTATCTATATAATGCACATATTCATACAGCTTGTTGATAAATTGTTCATTTTAAGCTCGGAAAGAAGGATACATTTGCAGTCTCGTGTGTACATGCTCTACGCAATCATTTATTTTGTAGATAAGTTCCGTAAACAACGCGGTAGTTGCGATTTATTTCAAAGTTTATAAAGTAACAATGTATTGTCGATAATTAAATATGTGTTGGAATTTAATGTATCTATAGATGTTCTCGTATAAATAACCATGCCTCTTTCATGACATTATAAATGGATTGAGATAAACACCTACTGTTAGATAATAAAAAGTGATAACGAAAAAATATAAATATTTGTGATTAACCAATGTAAAATTTCATTGCCTGATATTCCTGGGCTCTTATCGTATCCCTATTAAAAAATAGTTCCCTCCGGGATAGGATTTTCATGTAAATTTTAAAGTTGATTAAAAAATTTGTAAATTTGCAACGTGCCTTTTTTTTTGCAATGATGCTATCTAGCATCACATTTGCAACTGATGAGAGTAGAAAATTGAATCCGCATCGAAATGAAAATCCGATACCATCTGGAAACCTCAGCATTTATTGAAATCGGCATCATCACGGTAAATGTTCCCGCATACCAGCAAGATACACACAATATACCAGGAGCATTACTTGGTCGAAATTACCAATTGAAATTCGTTGCCGACCGAACTGTTATTTTTGAGTTTCCGCAGCAAACTTGCAAATCTGAGCCGGAAAAGAAAGCGGAAAACGATCCGAGGTCGCCTGTCGAAATCCGAACTGGGAACAGTAGGAGCAATGTTTCATCATTTGACGATGAATAATGCTCGACGTCAGGAGAGCAGGACCAGCAAATAATGCAGCTACTCTGAAATGTGGATCTTGCTGCTACCCTGGCCGAGCGAGCGTCTAGTCAGGGCGGCCCAACTAGTAGCACAGCCACATGTCTCCATATTCCTTCCATTCACATTTTCCTTTATGATCCTCTGTCATGCGAAAATAAGAAAATGTCGGGGTAACTCTAAACGGCACTTTGTTTATAAATGAAACGGTGCATGACATTATGAAACCCATTCCTGCTTGTCTACGCACAGCTGAGAAACTTAGCATTTTCTTGTAATTTAGACGTCGCACGCAAGTTTTTAATATCCTGATCAGATTGCATTAGAATCCAGAACTGGGCTAGAAACTTTGTGCTCGACTATCTGAATACCTGATGCAGATTATACGGCTCTGATTTCCTATTGCTAGTCCACGGGTACGCTGAGCAGTGTTGGCATTCTGTTTCAGCCTACTCCGCCCTACAGTCGCGAGGCATGCCCCTCGTCTCGCTCGTACAGGGCGAAACCGCCCTCCTTAGCCAGCCACTTACTCCACTACAAGAACTTTTCATTGGAAAGTTACACGTTATTTTGAGAATTTTATTTCTAATCTACGCAGCCCACTATTCAAAGTTTTACCAAGTTTGACATGCCGAATGATTCTGCTCGAACGCAGCAGACATTTTCGTAAACTTTCGTGTAATCACGACACGGCCAATGTTTATTGAAATGAGGATGAATTATTTTATAATAATTGTCGCGACCTCGGTTTCCAACTTTGGCGTCGCCCCTCTTTTTTTTTTATCGGGAATTCGAAATGTGTGAATAAATGAGGTACGATGGGCCCCTTTTAGCTCTGCATGCGTGATTCAAACTTGTGGTAGCAGCATTTCTACTTGATGGACCCTCGCCGGATCGGCGAATCGGAAAGAAAAGCAACGAGGGAAACTTTCGTCACTTATTCTTAGAAAGAGCCCGCGTCGCCATGAATCAAATTCGCAGCTTTTGGCTCATGCGGGGTCCCGCCCCGGCTGCACCCCCCGTGGGCCGAATTTCATTATGCAACGCGGTAAAATGTGAATATGGTAAGTAGATCAAAAGTGCTGCAAGCACATATAGGTGAATTGCTTAACGACACACACGAAGAGATTTTTTCATATCAAATCGAATCAGTCAGTACCAATGGTAAATTTTCCGCGTAGTTATGCACTTTCAGGAGCTGATGAAATATCGAACGTTTATTCCTTAATTTGATATGAAAACTGAATAATGTTTTTGTAGCGTTTCAGTCAATGCAGAATAGCAGTAAAACTGTGATTGCTGGTTGAAATATTAGCTAATAGACGAGAAGTAATTAAGTATGGGATAGTTAGGTCAAGTTTGCAATGAACTTACTTATTGCAACCCCATTAGGACACGCGATCCACTTCTAGCAACCTACAGTTTTTTTTTTGCATTTTATTGTCTTGGTTAATTTCCGGTAAAGTCCTCAAAAAGGAAATGAATAAAGCAGCCCAAGTTTCGGGGTCGGCTCCAACACATCGCGTAAAATACTTGAAAAGTTTGCCTGAAATCTGATCATCTTTTTTACTACATCGTTTAGATAAGCTTGAATAGTCAGTGGAGACGTAAAAAAGAAAGAGCTTTTGCTCTTAGTGAGACAGTTTACAGAAGATTGGATAGTAATATCCGTAGCTTTAGATTACGTCACTTTACCATCCTTTTAGCAAAACGCTCTTTCTGTTTTCTCCATCTCTAGAAAATAAACCGGCATTTTGGTTTGCTCTGATAAGCGCGTGGCTAGGACATATTTACGCTGCAATTAAAACAGAAAAGATCCTCTCGACGGAGCAATTCAAGACTAAAAGATTCTTTTGTAGTCCAGTGTTAGAAATTTGGAGATATTCGGAGTGAAGCTGGCTTATTCGTACACAATTATAATTTTAAGCTTACCACGAGGTCGTCCAACTTTGGAAAGCACGCTACGTGCTGCCACGGTGAGTGTGAAAGAAAGTAACAGGCTTCCTCAGTTTGATACATGTGGTGATTTGTGATGCTAAAAAGAAAAAGTTTTAAGATAGAAAAATAAACACAAAGCTTATTTCTCACTTAAAATACTACATAAAAGCGAGTACAGCTTTCTTTTATTCCTCATATAAAAATCCAAATTGCACCATATTTTACCTTACCCATCCTTTTTCCTAAATACTTCTGCTTCTGCTCGCATGAATAACAATTAGTTAATTGTTAAAAGTAAGTGTCCTCAACTACTAATTGATAAGTCCTCCATTTTGAAACGTTATGCGAAGTAGTTGTCACGTGACTGAGAATGCCTCGCTGCAACGTCGCTCTGTTAGGGAGGCATAGGGTAGCGGAGAGGAGACAAAGGCGCAAAAGTCAAACAGAAGATAACAAGGGTAATAACATGCTAATTAGATCTTTGTTCTCATCTCATTTCACGACTGTATTTCGCGTAGCTCAAAGAAATTGTGCGACTTCACTTTGTTCTAGTTGTGCGTATGAAATGAGTCAGGCGAGAGCACCGCTAGCTTCCTAGGGCACGGTTTCACTAACGGCTACGTAATCGTTTTGATATTTATTGATATCATCTTCTAGATGAAAATATGGAAATATGAAAAATGTACAGGAAACAATTAAAATGGAAATACCTTGTAAAATGTTTAGTTTGATCAGTTTGGCATTCATTTTTGCAAAATGGTGTTTAGAGCATTGGATATGCAAGTGGTATTAATTTGGGATGGAAATGATTAAGATTTTTCTAACTTACTCAAAGTCATTAGTACGAAAATTTGTTAAAAAACTGCATTCCCAAATAGCTGTTGTATAAAACGAAAAATCAAGTAACATTACTCTTCTCCGTAGGTGGGCTATTTAATTTTTTCTCCGTGCGCAAAGTTATCAAGAAAAGTCCAGAAATGATTTAAAATAAATTCAACTCTTTCAGCGACGATGGTTCAGCGAAATTATGCTCAGCTAGGAAAGAGTGCGCAACTTGGATTGGACTTGATGCAATTATAATAATAAGCTTCTGGTTTCTCCGTCCTGTCTTTCCATAATGAATAAATTATAACTTTTCTATTTCGAATGAGAAAATTCCGAGCATGGGAGGCAGGTAAAAGGCGTTCTTGAAGATCCGAGTGCATGCTACTATTTAATTATAAAACTTTGTAATTTCACTGTGTACCTTCTGAAGACTGTTGTACTCGACCATTAACGAGGCGAGGGTGGCTTGCTCAAGTGTTGTGTTAGAGGAAACAATCATTGTTCCTGGCGAGAGATTACCTGCGTTTTGGCAAATGAAACGAACGAATTGTCGGACTTACCCGAATTTCTGGGAAACACTTCGATCGCATGGTCATTGACGAGTTTATATAATGTGCTTATAACATGTGTCCAAGTAGCTCAGTGGGCTACCTATACCCGCGATTGGTGAAGACCAGGTTCGAGTCCCCGTTTGAGCATCAATTTTTGAGAAGGTAGTAGTGTTCATAATAATAATACATATATCTATATTTATACCATATTTGACCACTACTGCATATCAAACGCAACTTACGGAAAGATAACAAAATACCCACGAATTCATCTTTCTCTCTTTGTTTAGCATAACATCTCCGAAAATAAGACAAATGGTTCAACAAAAAAAGAAACCAAATAAGATGAAGGGCCAACCTCTCCCATGTAAATCATCATATTGATCTCGAGCATGAACCCTTCGAATAAAGTTATATCGTACAAAGGACATGGTGGGCCAAGATGTTCAGACCGCTCTGACCGCTGAACATACCTACCACAAGAAAATACGACGGTCAGCACTTTGCTTGCTAACCTCACTTCCTTGATTTCAGCCAAAACGGAAACTTTATACGGAAAAGTTTCTTTTATCTGCTTTTATTAGGCATTTCTTCTGATTTCTTATGAGTTTTTTCCATTCGTAAAGTAGACAAGCCATAAACGATAGCCGAAAAGATGGAAAAGATATAGAAGCTGATGGAAAGATGATAGCTCGCATTTCCTTGCCAGGATTTCCTCTTTGACACCATTTTATTTCCACCCGAAGCCAACTATTTCACACAATATGCTTTGAGTTGGTGCGATCAATATTTATTATATTTGGCTCCAATCAAATTTCTCAAAATGAAATGAAAACGTCCGCGAGAAAACTTCGAAACACCCTTATTCGACTTTCCCATTGCAGGGAATTCATTCAAGACGAAACCAATTTGTCTCGTTACACCGCAGGTTAGAATCAAACTCTTTGGCATCGGTATGTCTATGACTGGAAAAACCTGGAAAAACTCGTTAAATTCTTATAAAAACACCAAACCATAAAATCTTTCATCCTTCTTATTTCCTGAAAGCCACGCGTGCCACACGTTCTATACCTTCATTGCTCCAGCATATACCTGTTTAGCATGTTTTTTATACTCCTTCACTGCATAAAATATCACGGTTAGATCTTCAAATATAATTAATATAACGAAGAGAGAATTGCAAACGTTTGGGTCGTGCCCAGGTCATTGTTTTACGACAGGTTTGTTGAATATTCACAGCGCCATCGGTGTGTGGCAGACTGCACAGCATTGTCCTGACTCGTGACTCCTGGCTGCATAGCCACGCCAGGACAGACCAGGACGACCGGCAATCAACAACATCGCGGTACTATTGTCTGCACTCCAGATTAGCATGCCAGCCTGGAGCTATTCTGGGGTGGACCGGCCACTGGAACGGACTAGAGGTATGGAGACCGTGGCCGGCGCTGTGTGCCGTAAGATACGACTGAGAGGGATGGAGATATTATATGAGGTTTGGAAGGGAAATTCTTTATTCGTTTTTCTTTGTGAAGCCACAGGCGTGGGTGTTTGGTGCGTGTTTTTGATTGCGGGGCTTATGTTTGAATGTGTACATTTTGTTAAGGCTTGGTTTCCACAGGGTGCATTTAAAAAGAGCAACCTAATCGAAATTATAAAATGTGTAGCATTGACTAGAGAATAATATTAATAATGCGTGAACATTTCCCGGGAAAAGATGGAATATAAAGTAGAGCGAGATTTTATGGAATGGGAAAGAATAATAAAAATGGTGATGAGTCTGTGGAGAATAAATTACAACCCACAAGTGGCATTATATACTCATATTATTCTCCTTTCCGACTTTCTCACTGTTGATAGTTCTCTGAAATACATAATATAATTTTCACAATTGTAGCGAGCGTAATAGCTGCGAGTGCAGTCACAATTCTATCGCGCCACTCGCTGCCGCGGAAATCCGACGGGTTTAATGACGCTTTATCTGAACTCTCGTCGCTACAAACTTAAAAACTTGCTTTCATCTGCGAATGGCATATGAAAATTATTTGCTTATATTCACACTAACGAAAAGAGGACGTTGTGGGAGTCGTGGAACGGACCATATATGGTTTCATGCTTTTTTAATTGTTTTACCATTATATATTTTCTATTTTGGGCGTGAAATTTCTGTGCTTTGTAGCTACGATGATCATTAGCTGTCTTTAAGCATATACCTCGAAATAATATGTCAGACTTCTTTACAAAAATTTTAGACAACGCCATCTGCTTGGGAAACTGAAACTTGTAACAAGTCTGCAAAGTTTCTTTAACAAAACAAATTTTCTGGACATAGACGGCAAGATACGACGGCAAAAAAAAAATGAACGACGTAGAAATAACCAAGAGGGGAATAACTGCGCGAAATCTGCTAGCCTCCGAAATGGCAGTCATTGAAAATATAATAGAGGAAACAACGAGTTGAAGATTAGGTATGGAATTAGTGAATATGTAGCTATCTAAAAGAAATTATACCTTTAAATGCGTGCACACTCGAATGAGAAATGGTAGAGACTATCCATTTCGGTAGCATTGATTTCGCCTAAAATATATTATTGCAAGGTTAGATTCAAAGCCAATATAACATTTTTGCACGTTCGTGTGACAATTTTTATCGCCAGTACACGATTTTTCTAAATCAAGATAGCATGCTCCATTTTTTCAAGAAAAGCCATTTTCTCACTTTAGCAGCGAACGATATGAGAAAACCGATGCAATGATATTATTAATAATTGTTCTTTTTATCACATAAAAATTCAAATGCATATTCATAGATTCTCACATTGGCTTATTAAACTAATCTAAAACTAGAATATTATGCAAACATAAAAACGTTGTTGTAGTCGCGCTAATCGCATGCAGTTTTCTCTCCCCCTTAAAGAATGTTCGCCAACCGTAATTATCCCTCGAATCCATACTCTCTAAGCACCACAGTTCTTTCTCGATATAGCTTGATGATCAATCTCACACTAAACTTAAAGTTAACGGCTGCTTTGTACTCGGGCACGGCTTTCTTTCGTCGCGCAGGTGAAACAAAAATAGCAGCAAGAAAACTGGCCCATACGATCTTCTACATCTTAAGCCTACCTGTTACAAATAAAAACTTCAAACGTCAAAACTGTTTCTATTTCATTTTTTGTTTTCATAAAGATAGAAGCTTTTGTATCAGCGCTAGGTTCACAAAAAAAGTAATGAACGATTTTCCTCCCGATGCTTGTAATCAAGTCCATACACTATTTTTACATAACTGATAATGCATAAAGCCAAACAGAGTCTCGAGTTTTTCTCGCGTCAAATCATTTTCTAATGCGCTTTCCTCGTTCCAGGAGGGGACGTTGGAGGAAATGAATTAGGATGTGACCTAAAAATGTTCCAGCCGAGCACCGAGAAGTCGTCCGATGTGTTCGAAACTTGGCCCATGCAACTTGCGAGTCGCATATCCCATCGTCATTGTTCAACTTTGACGAACATTTGGAATCAATTGAAAACTTTTCCTCTCGAAAAATTGCTAGACGAAACAGCTGTCTGACATGTTTGGTGGAACTTTGCAAAGCTAACATTGTCTTGTCGGAAAAAAACACACACAATATTGAGGAAATTTGGTGAAATCCTATAATCGTGCCGAAAAAAGAGTGAGGAGTGGAGCTACGTTTCAGGGGCTGTTGTCACTCAATATCTCGTCACGCTTCTTTATATGAGTTATCAAATTTTTATATAAAAGTTTCTCATGAGCGCATTTTGGAGGATACGCCAACAACTTCTCATTATTTGGGCCATCAGCACGTCATACGTGTCACATCATGAGACAATGGCGTCTATTGTAAGTGCAATTCATAAAGAATAATATAATGTTACTTAATATAAAATAAGCTTACGCTATTCAGTACTCAATCATGACGGTTGCTCATTAGCTAATTATTCTTCCGCTATCTTGACAGAAAATAAATACATTTTAAGAACTTTGAGACGACTAAAAAAAAAGCATGCACAACAAGATAGCTTCTTTAAAAATAGTCGACAAAATGTTCCTTATGCTAACAGAAAAAAATGCTGCACTACTAGAGTATATGAACAGAAAAGTTCCAACTTCAGTCTTGTTAATTAATTTTATACTAATTACCATCCTATCTAATTCTCATTCAAGTTCTTCTTGGTCCTCCCCACGCCGTCCGATCCCGTCCCATCCCGTCCCGTCTTCCCGTTTACTTTTATTGCTTTCTGGAGTGTGTTCCTTAACAACTGGGGACGTAGCATCAAACCACCAGCTAAACAACCTACCAATATCCACAAGCAGCGCACGGGATTGTCTCCAATCCACAACATCAGGACCTGTTTTAAGTACATCATTGAGAAATCGATTGAATAGTTTACAGAAATGCCACGGACTAGGAGCAGGATATTAAAACTATTTTAAGAAAACTCTCCAATTTGCATTACATTCAGCGGAAACTTTCACACGTATAGGTTGGGTATTTCTGACTCGGATAGAAAAGTGCATTTATTTTTTGATCGTTTCAGGGAATCTCCAGCCCGAAACACTCTACAGAAGTTTCCCGGAAAAGTCTTCCGCACTTGCAGCTGGCAATTCAACGAAACGGTATGTATTTCGACGATCGTAGTCTCAAGCGTCGACGTCGGCGTCGCTTTTGTGTAAAGGCGAGGGAAACTGGGAGAGGCCAACACACAAAGATAATTGGTGGAAATTTCGGTTTAATTAGAGTTACAGTTGAGCTCCACGAGGATGTTGAAATTGAAAGAAGAAGGGTTTAACTCGGCGAACGTGTACCTAATAGCGTCACCCTTGCCCCACAAGTACCCTTTATTGCAAGTATGTATATCTCTTGTTACCTATCACGTGCTACTGACTCGCGACTAACTCACCTCTAGCAGTTTAGTTTCGAACTGACGATCGTTTCAGCTGTAATCCAGGCATCAATCGAATCAGGGCTCGTTAAGTTTCTCATTCGACAATTGACAGGAATAGGTTTAGGCATTTAATGTCATTTACAAGATCGCTGTTTACGACCGGTTTGGGAGGCTGTGCCATGAATTATTTCGAAAACAGACTTACGTTGGCGGGTGGTAGCGGCACGCACGATAAGCACTTGAATTCGCTAGATTTCCTCCAGAGAAATTAAGTTTCTTGTCGGACCATTGATCAAACGTTCAATAATTTAATACTCAACGTCATGTTCATTTAAGTGACCGATACGAATTGAATTGTACAACACAGTAATATACATCAGAGAAAAACACGATAGCGTCTCAGTGGACAGTGCATGAGAAGTAAAACTGATTTCTTATAAAATGATTGACAGCTTTATATAGGTAATTTATATTTAGTATATTTTGTTGTTTAAGTTATGTAATCTCAGTACCAAAAGATTGATACAGGATGCACATTGAGATAAATTTGAGCCAAAACTATCAACTGTGCACCAGTAATTCCTGCTGTGTGGGTGTGTCTGTATTTATTTTAAACTTTTTTAATGTTGTTGAATTTAAGTTTTGTATCCGCGAAGAGTTTCGCATGGATTTAATCAGCCAAAATAATCAACATTTCTGTACCACATGGGTGTGTATGTACATTTATTGTCGGAGTTCTAAATACAAAATGAGATAATATTCTGTGCGTACTTTGTTGTTTGAACCAAAAACCATCACTACCGGTAATATAACAAGCTCATCCTCCAACGTGAAAATAAATCACGTCGTCACTCAACTCCTTGAATCTTTGGTCGCCAATAAAGTGTGGTTTTACATTGCGTGTGGCGATCCCCTTTCTTTGCCATTCTTCACAAGGAGTGTGCCATGAATTCCTTATTTTAGCGACCAGTCTGTTATATTACGATATTTGTATCGGAACAGAACAGCTGTTCCGATACGACGGTGCCGTGTGTATCTCGAGCATGTCGAACGAGGAAGTAAGTTTTGATTAGCATACGAATTACTTCAAGAACGCGATACTATTGATGGCATGAGAAATATGTGTGCCGATCGGATGTGACGTAAGACATGCCATTCCATCTTTCTTTTCTAATTTTTCAAGTTACTTTCATGTATTCCGATATCAATCAAATACTGTTTGGAAAATTACATTTTTTACTTGGAAAATAGATTAAATTGACAGTCTTTTGACAACGTTACAATGTATTATTTAAATATATCTGTACTTTATAGGGTAAGAAAAGAAATGGGTGTGTCCCCAAATATTTTTTTCACATTACATTTTTTAATATTGTGTGTAACATTTTTACAAACTTGCATTATTGAGTGTAGAGGTTAGGTTGCAACACGTGGTAACGGTAAGTAGGTATCACCCGATGGCGCTTGCAGGCGTCCTTTTTAACAAACCTCTAAAATTAAATAATTACGCCTCAAAATATCGACAACTGTATATCAATCATAGCGGTTAGCATTAATAAAGATACATTGAGCATACACCAGTCACAAATGCGAGTAATCGGCGAGAAATAATTATATTACATTTCTTTACACTCGAAACGACGGTGTCTTCACCTAGAAACATAATACATTTTTGTCGGTAAACTAGTCATTTGGCGGTCATTTTTGCGAAGACAGTTAAACATTAGCGCTCTGATAAACAATAGCATCTTTTTAAATTTAAATGAAAGATATAAAAAATAATTTGTTCGTAGTTCCTATTTTCATTACAGACTAGATGTACTAAAGAATATTTTGTATTGATTGTAAAATATAATATAACACCATACAAATGATACTTTTATTATGTCCTGCTGAGTAATAAAATAAATAGGTTTGTATACAAATTCCTTTTCATTCTTATTCCAAGTGAGTTGATATTTAATGAAGGGCGTCGGTTGGCTGGGTGTACCAAGTCGAATGCTATCGAGAGCGCCGGCTTCGTTATGCTAATACGACAACCCTCCCTTCTCCCTTCTTCCTTTTTAAATGTAAATTGCATTACTGGATTCTCTTTGCGACCTTTCAGAGTATAATGCTGGCATCACGCAACCTCGTATTGTGGCGCGGCCTCGCAGAGAAAACATTATACAAACAGACGGATTCTTCGTATATTGGATTGTCTTATTTGAATGTTGAGAATTTCAATTCAAGAAATATTTGATCCATTAGCATTATTCTTATAAGAACAATATAGATATATACAAAGTTTACCGCTGCTATGTCAGTGTGTATAGGAAATGCAAAATATATATCGAACGTATTGAATTAGAAGTGGATCGAAATTCTAAACTTTTCTGATAGCTGAAAAATAACATTTAGCATATCGCAAGGAATACGTCAAAAAAAACGTACGACTTGAGATAAATCTCCTCCAAGTTATTTCTTTTCTTCTCATTTCAGACGGCAATTATAAGCGGTCAACCATTTCAATACAGTTTTTTTGTCCTAGCTGTCTGCTGATTTTTATCAATATCGTCCATTTCATGATTTATTTTATTCGATATTTCTAGTTTTCCCTCTCATTGGGCACAGAGTTACTCGAGCACGGTCTAAACGCTTCATTTGCGTTCTTCCCAATTTGCGTTCGAGCTCCAGTAAGTCGAATATCTTGACAAAGCAAAGAAGCCATATCGTAGGAAATGTCAATATCGCACGTATATTCTGTCTTGGTGATCTTTCAGCTAGGCAGTGAAAATACTTGCACGAGAAGAAGTACCAAGTGCAAGCCCCAGTGCCAGCCGCCTATGGGATTACATACGCTGAATATATTGCTCTGCGGGCTGCGTTCAGGGGCACCATCATAATTTTATATTATTATTATTCTTTGTAATTATGTTTTACTGCGAAATAACTTTCACTTATCACAAATTTATTGCATGTCTTTATTAGTGCATTTATCTGTTTTTAGATACATCTAAAATTCGCAGATAACGACTTGTACTTACACTGCGGGTTGTTTCAGAAAAAACTTGACGGATATTTCTATGTTTTAAAAGAACCTTCCAATTGCTCCCCAATTTGTTGTTCTCCTCGTGTTTAGCGTGTTAAATGTTAATATAAATATACCCATTTGCAGGTCGCAACTTAATTCTCTTGCATAATCCTATTAGCGCAGCTATTACACTGTAATGGACTAAGCTAGCCCCTAGGAACTAAGCCGAAGAGAAAATCTTTCCGTTTTACTCTAATATTTTGAGTGGAGATTTTCGGGCTTTGAGTGCTTGCACAAATATCACGTTCTTGTAAGAATTAATATTTTAATAGGATTTATCTCGTGAAATTACGATTATGAGCGATTATCAAGTTTTTTTTTTCGACAGCTCCTGTAAATATAATCAGAATATAAACAATCACCCTCAGGAGACGTAACAACTGACTTGGTGTATCGCTACTGCCCTGAAGTAATCTTCCATGTGACTTAAGACTTTAGAGCTAACTGTGCTGAAGTTTGTGCGATCTGTGCGATCTTCAATCTTTCTACGTTCAATTTGAATATTTGTAGAAATTTCAGATTGCAATTTGTTATTGAATTATTTTCTCCGAATCCGGAGATCCAGATCCAGATTCAGAGCCAGTACTACCTAATATACAGTCTCCACTTATGGATAGTACAACAGATTACACCACCAATCACACGGTCTTCACCCCATCCTGAAACCCAATGATTTCATTAATTTTATTGCCTTTACCCAATTATTTTATTCATGCCAGCAGCGTTACTGAATATACATTTTGAAACCTGCTGCACTCAATTAACTGATAATATTGTTTTTCTCGCCACTAGTTGAGTCCAAAGCGCTGTTTCAAACAAAAGCTGACTTTTCCTTGCGTCTTTGTGGGTGGGAATAGCTACAATATACGCTCCGATCGACCGATTGTGATAATAGTATGGACTAGTGGACTAGAGCTGATTAAGTAGAAAATAAAATGTCAAAAACGGTGAACAAAAACACCAAAAATAATTGTTAACAAATGTTTCTAATTATTGCTATTAGACTAGTCTTGTTAAATGTTTTGTATTACCTCTACTCGAAATGCTGCAATTACCTTTCCCAGTTCCCTGATTGGATGAATCTATTACTTCTTTTCCGTTTCTGGCAGCGACTATTCAATAGGACGACGTTTTACCCACTATTATCTTAGTGATCCTCTTAAACTCAAAGCAAATTACTGAAAACTTGTAATAGATGTTACAACATACAATCACCATACCGATGCACGTATGCTTAAAAAATTTTTTTTTAATGGTAAAAGAGCTAATTATTTACAATGACCGGAGATTTGAGCTGATATACGGGTGTTTTCCATCAAATAGAGAGATCATAACATTATAAACTGGATGTTAATGACACGTCATCAAAAATATTGATCAGCCCCTTGGCTTAAAACTCATATGTCCAATCCCGAAGCACGCATTTCGCGGCATGGCCTTCATTAAAAAAAACCATTTCATACCAAAAATTCAAAATACTTTTAGAGACCAAATGTAAGTATGAAGTGTAATATAAGGTGTATTTTTGGCAAAGCAGAGTATCATACTGTTACTTATCGGTACTAATGCCCACATCAAAAGGACAACCCCACCAAAACTTCTTAGAGAAGGTAGGCATTCAGCCACGAATGCAAATGGATACTCGCCAGCGTTGTTGAGCAACTTTCCTACTTTGCTCCTCTAAGCTGCTTATCGTTTCGCAGGGGCTCAATGTTACACGTCGTATCCGCGTGTAAAATGATTTCATTACGGAAGTTTGTTTGTTTCGTTCCGATAGTTGCGTGCCGCCGCCGCGGCGTGTGTTTTGTACTCTGCAGGGACGTCGTCGACGCCAACGTCGAGCGCCGGCGTCGAGTGAGCAACGCGTGGGTTTCATCTTTGTATGCCGAAGGAGCGCGATGCAGCCGGCTCTATTAACCGAATGTAATCAGGAACGGCAAGCCATCGGATGCAGGATAATTATGCCGAGAAGGCATTGCGACGGTTAATTACAGAAACTCGCTAGTTCAAAGGTACGAGTCTCAAATTAAAGTTCGCTAGTTCGAAGATAGTTAGTTGAGTTAATGAGTTGAATAGCATTAACATTCGTTTCTCATGTCGAAGTCTTCGAATATTGTGACGTTGTTATTGTCACTGTAATACAGCTTAGCGATCTTGTAAGGTCTTAGTTTTCCAGTGAAATTGCAATAATAATATATATTTTTTTTTACTTTCTGTGAATTCACAACAATATGATTTGTCTTTGAACGCAATGCTACACGAAACGTCGTGATACTTTTTGCAATTCTTGTTTTAAATACTATAGAATTCCCAATCCTGTACTTGTCATTCAATCACAGCAACAGTCTTATAAAAATGTAACCATTAAAACGAGTTAAGGTTACAAAAATGAACGAAATGCATAAAAATACCCAAAGCATCGAAAATTAAGTTGGTAAACCTAGAAGATATAAACGGTATTTATTACCTGAAAATGAACTGAGCTCTGGGGTCACCGTAAACGTCGTCATCAGTTTTAATTATTTATCCTTCCACAAATAATGTATAAGTCTTTGAGATTGTTTGATTAAAAGGCGCTGGCAGTAAATGTTTGAATATACTCTGAATGTGTGTTTGAAAACCAAAAGAGCCCGACTTGCTTGAAAAATTCTTAGTTTCTATTTCGTTTTAGGTTAGTTCCTATCAAGTGGCAATACCGTCAAGAAGCATGTCAAGAAAATGCGTCGCTTTGAACGGAAAAGTGTTTTTCTTCTTGGGTGAGTGGTTCTATTTTACTTACTATTAATGGAAATGCTGTTCATATTTCTCATGGAAGCTATTTTTGGTTTGTTTATAACTTATTTGAAATTCGTTGCACACACAGGTTTATGGCCCCAGGAAGACGATCATGTTCCTCTGGTCATCTCATTGTGGCGCTTATACTTTCCACGACTCCAAATCGCTCAAAGCGTCTATGGTATATTTTCCATGATCATCAATTTGCTTCAAGCAGTGCAAGGAGGTCTCGTGGAAGATGCTGCAGTTTACTTCTGTGTTCTTTTAACCTACATAATCCATTTAGTGAAGATTAGTACGTTATATTTTGGCTCAAAAGGAGTGCAAGAAATTGTAAGATCAATAAATGCACTTCAGAATAATAAGAGCCTGACAAATGAAGTCGGAGCAAGTACACTTTTGAGCGAGAACCTGAGGCTCTCAAGGAGGTTTACAATGCTGGTTACGTTTATCGTCGTACCATTTTTTATTTGCTTGCCTTTGGTTCACCAAAGCTACAAAGGATACCTCTTGAGAAAGATTCCTTACAGGTAAGAGAGACGGGTTGTAATATTAAAAAAAATTGTTTTGCTTCACCATCTGGAACCCAACATCTGTTTTAGAAACTGGTTCATTGTGGATATTCGGACTTCTCCCAAATTCGAGTTGACCCTGGTGATCGTCACTGTGTTTGGTTGTATGGACAACACCATACTCACATTCCACGACATTCTGTTTCTGGCGTTGGTCATCGAAATCACAGGCCAGTTCAGAATTTTGCGTTATACATTACGCAACGCGAGGTCGTTGGCCCTAAAAAAACTGTCTACAATTTATCTGGAAACTAACCAAAATCTTTTGAGATTAAATAAAGAACATTGGCATAAAAATCGAAAAAGTCATGAGAAGAACAGGATAATTACAGGAATATTATCTTTACACTGCTCGTCAGCGAAATCAGTACATGACATTCAGTTACCGAATTCTCTTATACGTCGAGAAACCGAGATTCTGATTAAAGAGTGTGTTAAACATCATGCGGCTCTATTAAGGTATTGGTTCTTTGTTGTTCTCATCCGATACAACTAAGATACAAATATACATAATTAACCTATTACATAAAATGAAATTATTGTCCAGGGTATGCGATCGGTTGGAAGCGGTTTTCCAACCTTCACTTGCATTTCTGTTCGTTAGCAACATGGCGATAGGTATTGCGGCCGCCTACGTTACTACTTACGTAAGTGCTGTTTGTAAACCGTGTGTTTACCACATGTCAACCATGTGTGACCACTGTCACATCGTCCACATAAGGTTTGGGCTGTCAGAACCATGCATTTAGAAAAACTTTGCTGACAGTAGATTGCTGACGATACTACACAATGTAGTTCTAGCTGCGATATAGCAAACTGCTATTCATTGAACACCAAATAAAAAGTGCACATTGTTTTATTTTATCTATTAATAAGAAGAAATATGCAAAGTCGCTCTTAGTCTGAATTATTCATAATTTGGCCTAAAATTAACATCAATAATTAACCCTAAAAACACAATTTGCCAAGAAATATTTACTTTTTGGTCTTTATCATATCGTTAGTCATTTGACTGCTAAATTTAATTACTTCATTTTGGGAATCCCACTAATCAGAATTTTCAAGAATTGAAAAAGATCTCGGCCACAGCAGACCATAAGATGAATACAGATGACACCCTTTCTCGTTTTCACAGACATCAAAAGTCGACAGCCAGGTGATGGGCATCATCGTGCTAGTATTCGCAGCCATCGTGCAGATTTTACTGTTTTGCCTATTTTGCGACAATATTTCTTCTGAGGTGTGTGAATAACTCAACAAAGTAGGCGTACAATGGTGCACGATTAATATTTTAATTTTAAGCTGTTTATTTCCCCTGCTATGCGTTTCAAAATGTTGTACTGATTGACTTAGAGGAATATCAAGCGTAAAATATTGGATTAATTGTTAATTTGGGTTTAATACCAGGACCAAAAATTTGCTCCCATGAGTTTTAGAGTTTTTCCCATCTCCACTAATTACCTTTTACCTTTTTACGATACATATTACATACACAGAGATTTGCTAATTTTCTTTTACTCTTTATCTTTCAACCGTTTTATATTTAGCTATTTACGGCAATTTCCCAAGTTGCTAGCAATTATTTTTAATTTCTTCTAACAGAACTTCTTGCCTTTTTTAGAGCATCTCAGTTTTAGACGACGCATACGATTGCGATTGGTTCGATGGTTCTGTCAGTCTCAAGAGATCTTTGCTTGTCATCATCAGTCGAGCAAATCAACCAGTAGTCATCAGAGTTCTGACATTTCTTCCCATCACACGAAACTCCTTTCAGGCTGTGAGTATGGGGCACGCTGGTCATATCGTACAGCTTGAACATATATTGATTTATCACAATTGTTGGCTGGAAGTTGATTCGACTTTTGAAATTCGTAGATGGTGAATTGGTCTTATTCACTCTACAAATTAATGACGTCGTTTACGGTCAAAGAAAAGTTGCTGCACGATGTGCTGAAGACCTGAACAGCTTTTAAATACAACCATAAACGCATGTTGGACATTTTTGACATCATGCATATAATTTAGGTGCCCAGTTCGAGTTGGTATCATATTGTGTGATGTTTTTAACCTACGTGCTAACCCATTCATAGTTCATTCATATTTCACTAAATATATGAACATAATGTGTCAAATGTTTGCAAACATTTTTCAATAAGACAATCTTTTAATATTCCATCGAATTTTGATGTATTTTTTGTAATTTTCAATTTCTATCGATAACGCACTAAGCATTTTTGCTCCTGCATACTTTGGGTCATGTTTCGCTACTTTTAGTAAAGCATTGTAAGCCAACACAGGTCCTTTGGCTCTTTTCAATTAAGTGTATTCTGCTGGACAATGCTAGACAATGTGAGCTGGAAAAAAATTCTAACGTTCATTTGGAGAAAAACCTAGGCGTTTCGTCCTTAACAACAAAATAGCAAGTAATTTTAAGCTGGTGCAACATGGAGGTTCACGAAAACTACTTAATACCCTCTTATAACACTGTTTTGAAATCAAATTTATTTTCACATATTTCTAGCACCTGATAGTTATTTAGTAAAGATTACAGGGAGGTAATGTTATCCCTGTAATTCCAATAAGTACAACCCTGATTGGTAAACATATGTTGTTTTTTTTCCAGTGAAAAAATTATTAAGTAGGGATATTTTTCATAAACGGAGATGTTTTTTTTTTAAGTGCCGCTGCAAATTAGTTCCAAGAATTGTTTTGTCATTTTTCTAGTTAAAGATACCTGTAATAACCATAACGACATCAGTTATTAGAGGCATTGATTGCAGGCATTTCTTTAATTTATTTTAAACACTATTTGATGGATGAAAATTATAAACGATTTAACAAAATCAGCTTTCATTTGGTAACCACACTTGATTAACAATATCGGCTAGTTATAACTATTTATAATTAAACGATTCAACCTCAAAACTATCAATAAACTAATTACTACAATATTTTTCATCTCTGAGAAGCTCATAACTCTCAGCAACAGCTGGCTTTCACTGCACATGATTGGTTGTTGCCATGGCAATTGGTATAACTCCCACTTTAACCATAGGAGCTAAGAAAATTGTAACCTAAAAATAATTAGTAAATCCACGAAACGAAACATTATTTTATTAATTCCAACAGTCGAATGCTGCCCTCATTGAAAAATTGGTTTAATTTAAGAAATATCATGACAACAAAAATCGATTGATCATTTTTAGTGCGAGCCTTCGTTTATTTATCGCCCTGCGTATCGCAGTCGTAGGCCGCAACGTCGTTGTCACATTCTCTGAGCACGGCTGCAAGTTTGTAAAAATATCGCCATTCAAACCGACAAACATACATCACAGTCAAGCTAGCAAATGATATTTTCTAGTCTCTAACCGTCGGAACATGTAATACCGCTTTTTGTCGTAGGTAGCGAAGGCGGGCCATGCTAGGTAATCAAAGTGAGAAAGGCATTAAAAATCATGTTTGACGTTTAAATTGGCTACGCGTTGATCTTTTCGACCGATATTTCAAGTCGCTTCACAAACTAATTCATCAAACTCAACTCCGATTAAAGTAAATTACATATATCGACGTGTAAATATGAATACCAACAAAATAATACGACAAAAAAGAACTGATTTTAATACAAATTTATTTTTCGTTACTCGTCTGTTGATAAGAGTTGTCAAAGTGACGATAATGAGGTCTATCGGGGAAATAAAATATTAGCCAAACAACCTGTGTGAGTATTAAGGGGATTGGTCTTAAAACTTTGTAGTGGAGGTGCCAGGTTGAGGTTGCTCTGCGGGCTGCGTTCAGGCGCTCAAGTGGCCAGACATGAATTTTTACAATCCTCACCTTCATTAAAAGAAAAGTCTTCTTATGGAGACAAACTTTTTGTGAAAAATGTGGAAAATGAACAAAATTACTTTTTATTAAAATGTTTTACTGGTGGTAGTTAATTGTCTGTTTCTGTCATCTCACTGATGTTGTTTCTGTGACGTGACTTAAGAATATTTTGTAACAAGGTATTGTAATAAAAATAAAAATATATTCGTCCTAGCGCTACTGTTTGTTTTTGCTAATACAGGAAAAGTCCGTAGAGTTAAATAAACTGTGAGCACCCATTTGAAAACTACGTTTATTTTTTAGTTCTCAGTTGACTTTCTTTATTTGCGATATTCTAGCTAAGATTATTGATATTTGCACTCCCAGTGTGATGGAGGTGCCAGTTTTACATTGCTCTGCGGGCTGCGTTCAGGGGCTCAGAGGCACAGCTACGGAAACTACCGTTTTAACTCAATTTCTGTCATCAAGATAAACCATAATTAATGATTCACAAGACAGCAACACAAGTGACGTACGCTTCACTGTCAAATTACCATCTTCTTGCGACATAAATTGTCATTTTGATAAAAAAAATATATATGTGCCCGTATTCGTTATACCATTTCTGCCTCCGCAATTTGCAATTACGCCTACCACAAGTCTGTAAAGCGCTTACGGAAAACATCCGCGACGGAAATAAAGTAGGTCTAAGTATGCAAAAACCAATCTAGTTGATGCCGCGGACGGGGTGAAAGCTGTCTACGCTCTAAACTCTTCACTCAGTCGGGTGCGACCTGTGCGCCGCATCTCGCCTTTTTGCGAGAGCGAAACTGGAAGACACGTATAAACGGTAAGATTCCAAATGAACGCCCCGCTTGTTTCATGGCGTACCATGGAAGAGCACGGGCAGAGCCGAGAGTCCCGAGTCATCCTGTCCATCTGTATATCTATTCCATTAAGGATTGTTGCATCACATTGTGTTACCAGCTTAGCTCGCGCTGTAGACGTGAGTCCTGGCTTTATTTGTTATACGTGTCTAACAAGTGTCGTTATAACCTTACCAACAAAACACCACCGCACCTGTGACAGCGAGAGCAACAATACAAAGCCCGAAATGAAATATGATTCATATACCGAGCTCGTTCTGAATGCCACGCGAAGCGGGGATGTAACTGTAACATCGGGATGAAATCCATCTCACTTTAAATTCCCATTGCCAGCGTGTGCGTCGGCCACGAGGGCCTACAACACACAAAGAACGCCATGCTAAATGATATAGGTCAGAAATATGGAGATTCAAAGAATTGTTCTATGGATAACATTAGTAGATGGATATATATATATAATACTAGTCTTTTTGTTTTCTTTGTAAACTTCTCTAAATAAGTATGCTGGCTAACAGTAGGGACTGATTTATGGTGCTATCTAGTTAATTGAATTTCAAGTAGCATTAGGCATAATCTTACGTGCTCGATGCTATTTTCAACTTATTTCTAAAGTAGTAATTAATTGACTTTAGGGTATACGTGCACCGTGGCAAACGTTGGCTACGTGAAAGTTGTTTGGGGTGTGAGGAGGGCGAGAGGGAAAGAACGGTGGATGTCCTCTCCTGTGTCGGAATTTCCAAAATAACAGGGTTTGAATCCACCCTGGAAGCTTTTCACACGGGTTTCTCGAAAAGTCAACATGACAAACAGGTTATGCGTGCTGATAACTAAGGTGTTACTGGTAAATGGCTTGTTGTCTACACACAAACAAATGCATTTTCTTGGAAGAATTTTCAAAGCTTGTTGCTCTGAGACATGACTGTAGAACTCAAGCAAAAAATCTGCACCAAGCTACACGTGAATTGTCAACTGCAGCGTGCATCCCCTCAAGGGTGCAGCAGGCATGCTCTTGACATAGCTATTACTGCGAAGAAAGGTAAAATAAATTCAGGTGCCATTTTTTTAATCTCTGTACCATTGCAAAATATAAAATAGATTCTGAGAGAGAAAGTGGGGTTTGCAGTTCGATTTGCGCTTCGACATTTCTTTGCGATACAGGCATGCATGTAATAATGCACGCTTTAAACTAAATAAACTCTGTACTGTTATACATTAAATTGATTTAACAATTACATGTTGTTAAATACGTTGGCATCAGGTTTCCTCGTGAACATTTGCATGATCGCTAAACAGTTTATCATAATTACAGCCAAAAATCTACCTTCCGTTGAAAAACAACACCCGTTAGCAATTAATTCGTTGTTTAAATAAAAATTAAACTGCCCGAGGTGCAAACAGTAATGTGGTTCCCAGTGGCCAGTACCTACCATTCGTGTGAAAATACCACCACCCTGATTATTTTCGCGCCGCCATACTTTCGCATTACTTTATCATATATAACTCGTACTATTTTATTCTTTCTATTGCCTTTGTGTTTAATCTCATTGTATTTAATGGTCAAACTGTAAGCATAGAATAACAGTAAACCTAAAATAACGCGACAATGCTATGCGACCATATTCGCTGGTACAATTTTGTTTCGTATAAAATGCTAGTGCACGATGCAGTTATGCAAATGAGTGGATGCTGTTTTGTACGATAATGTGACAGCAGACACAAGATGGAAATAATAATGTGAGCTTACTTTGAACAAGCTTTTAAATCATGTGACTTAGTCGCAGAGCAGGTAAACGAACTTCAAGGAACACGTGGAAATTCAGTTGGTATCTCCCTTTAATACAAATACTATGCAAAATATTTGCAGACTTTGGTAACATTTTGTGTGTGCATCTAAATAATTTGCAACCAAGAATGTACAACATTTTAATGCTAATATAGAACGGTTGGAAATGTAGTCGATGAGAAACAGGCCTGCAGCATATTTTGAAAACCAGCTTGAATAAAATAGCACATGCATTAGATTTGGCCATACCTGTAACATGAAAATTTCCAAAAAAAATACCGACGCGCCAAAAATTTACTTCAACAACACGTTCAACATCAATTTGGATGTTCCGTCCCAATTTGTAAAAATGTGAAAGTACTCTAATTAGAGTTTATTCGTCTGGCACGCTGGTCGACAGCAGAGAAGAGGAGTGTAGCGCTCCTATACCACATTTCAATGATTCCAGCCGCATAATTTGACTAACTTTATCATTGGAAAATGGCCTCCCGTCTTGCCGTTCTCCGTCCACAAAAGCTTCTTTTTTTGTTTTGTAATCATTCCTCTCTCCCACTAACTCTCACTCCAACTTTTAAGCTCGTTTTTCCATGCTGGCATTAGGCTAATGATGACTACCTCTCCCGTAGTGTACAATTTATCTACTTCTTTCTCATGCTCGTATTTGTGGTATGGTTGCACTAGTTCCTCTCGGCTCCACTTTATAAGATGCCAGTTCTGACTGCCTCAATTTGCTATTCAACAACGAGATTCTCTATTATACCCTCCAAGCAGCCTTATTTCTGACTTGAGCTGCAAGTAAACTTGCCAAGAGTGGTCCACATAGTTTAATCCTCTTCGAGAATAAGTACATGTAATGCATACCCTTGCACAGCATGTACAAGTGAAAAAGTTTCTAAGCTAAATGCATCGTGCATATTATCTATGTAGAAGAGGCAATTTAGAAGAGAAAATAGAAATTTAATCACCTTTTACGAGCTTTCGTGGTTTTTTATAGTGCTTGTAGTGCGCCCCTAGGCGCACCTAGGTACCTTTAAAGCACCTTTAAATTATCATTGTTATTGTGTGGTTTAATTGGTGCCAGCACGATGTTTTTCTAATGTTTCAGGAGAAAGTAGTTGGAAAGTGCATTAATTTAATAACTTTACATAGCGATGTCCTCAAGGTTACGCCAGGTTATGACAGCTGCAAGCTGGAAATAATAAAGTCATATTTGGAACGTTCTTATAAATCTTAATTCTTTACCAAGTCACCAAAAACTCTTTCATGAAATCATTAGATGTGTACGTCACAACTCCAAAAGAGGTTTTTCTCTAGACGTTCTTCCATGTTTTGTCCTGTATAATGGCTTCAATATTTTGACGCTAAGCCTTTTTGTGATTTGAAAGCCTGGATAATGACATCTGCTTGTTTCAGAGGCTCATTACTACCAACGTAACAAGCTTAAAGTGACAATACAATATGAGCTGTAACGCAGATGTGCTTGTCTCTATCCAGGAATACCAAGCCACAGGGATAAATTTACATGATCGCTTCCAGCGTGCGCCAGGAATTTTCGCAACCATGTAAGGACGTTCGAAAAAAAAGTCAACAACTCAAACCATAAAATACGTTTTCTCGTCCCTATGTGACAAATATTCCCAATATCGATATCTTGCTTAGCCAAAAAAAAAAACTAAGTAGTGCATGTTATGGAAAAAACGTACGCGACCGTTAGTAGAAAAAAATAACATGATTTAAATGGTACTTTACGAGATCCAATTCAAATTTTATCGGTCCACACGCTCACATCTGTTGTGAGCAAACACCAGAATAGCTATTGAATAATGAATTATGGTACTGAAAAGTACACAAGATAAAGTGTTTGTTATATAACCATGTGGGACATTGTGGAACACGAAATGGGGCGAGACACTGCCATGGTTCGGCTTGGGAACGGCGGGATCGGATAGAGGCCTCGTCGATATATACGTGCATGGGGTGTGTATTGGATGCTGCTGTCTCTGATGCAGTATGGATGGGTTAATTCACTGAATACAGGAAAAGGCGTTTTTTTTTTTTTGTAGAAATAAGTTCGATGCACATGTAAAATACGGGACTCATCAATATGACATTGTATCGTGGTTTGGCATCGCATAATATTCAGAGTAAGAATAAACCTCAATACCAACAAGAAAACCCAAAATTTTGCATACTTTTTTTTAGACTTAATCTGAAAAATTAATCTGGTAAATATTGTGTATAATGAAATTCTTGCTTTTTCATACGAATCGAAAGGAATATTTTGAGGCTGCAAAAAGTCGTACACTTTTATATAATATGTTAAGGAATCTAACTCATAACGTTAACTCAAAGAATTGGTATTTTTTCATTTTCTGTTTAAAGCAATCTCGGGCGTAATTTCGCCAAAACCGTTAATACATTCAACTCAACGACAAAAGCCGTTTGCTTTCCCGTTTGTATATTATCTATTACTCTCGCCTGTTTGCTGATACTAAATCTACTTTTATTACAATTCTTTCAAAGTTTTGCTATTTTTCAAGCGCAGTTCCTTGACAAAAAATAAGCCGCTGCACACTTCGAGTTAGCTTTTAGAGAAACACGAATTTTTAAGTATTAGCCACGCAGAAAATATTATTTATTCACTAAGTTATATCATACGATAATCTTAAACAATAAAATATTCATAATGCAAAAACTCACGAAAATATGCTTCAACGATGCGATATCTCTGCAGGGCTATTGTCTGCCGAATCGAACTGCGTTTCCAGTATCAATTGACCTGAAATAAGACAAAAAGTGCTCTCTGGTAAGATGTTTCTTATTTCTTTTGAGTTGAACTACTAGATCGCATTGTCATGAACTCCTCGTGGGTTGGTGTTCGAGAGCAGTTTGCAAGAACTCCTGCATATTTTGTCACAGATCCCAGACAGAAGTGACACAGTAGGAAAAAGGACCACGGAAATTCACCGAACAAAGCGTTTGAATTTATAATAACGTGAGTCGACGGATTTCTGTCACCTCTAGTGGCAGTAAAATCGGAAGAAGAACTTTCAGTTTTGTAACTAGTAAAAAAAGGCTTATCGGACTTCCTTAATGCAGTCACTAGCGAAAGCTGAGCGGTGTACTTTCTTACTTTGCTCCTTCAACTTAGGGTTAAACCTTTTCTGTTTTGAATTATAACAAAAAGTTTTTTCCTCTTATAGCTGAACCGTTGGAGTGAATTTGCGTAGGGTAGAAAATTTCTCGAAATAGCCTTTTTTCTCGGATCGTCGTACCAGCTTTGTTATCACCGCCCTCGAGATGCGACACCGACAACATTAATTAAACTTGAACCTTTAATAAAAGCCTCATTTGGTTCCCTTGGTTACCGCGTGGGTCGGTCGGTCAGTCGGTGGAAAACTTTGACACATTGAAAGTGTCAATGACAATTTTAGACAATTTTCGATAATTTTGGCAAAGCTTCAATGGTTGATTCTTATTTGAAATGGAACGAGGATTACCCACAGGTACCTTAAAATGCAACATGACACTTTCTTCATGGTAAAAAAATGCAAAACATCACGAGAAAACCCAGTCGCGAATCTATTTTTGTAAATATTTTTGGCATTTTCTGATACAAACCTGGCGTTAAAGTATCGTCAACTTGAGCGCGTTGTCACTACGGTCATATAGTTTTCATAAAAATACCGATTTAATGCTCAATAGGCGAGAAATTTGTTAAAATACGGCGATTTTGCTCCGTCTCCAGCCAAGACAAGATCACGCAGTTGATTCCAAGCGGTCAATGTTATTTGTGACATTTATGCAAATCACCGATATCGCGAGCGCAGCGAGTGCAAATCTTGAACCTGTTTGAGTTTGAACCTGGACATAGAGTCTTAACGTTAAAGCAAGTAAAAGGGGGTCTAAATGTAACAGTATCGGATATGTCAATTGCGTAATTTTTGCCGATACCGAATTTCCTGAAATCATCTTACATCTCTAAAAGAGCTTTTATCACTGACTAAACTCACTGCAGCTGCGTGCGCATCGGGTGCTCTACTATTTTATGTAAGGTTATGTTTTTATGTTGAGGTTGAACTTGGACATTAAGTCTAAGCGTTAAAACTAACAAAGGGGGTAAACACTTAACTGCAGAGTTGCTCTTTGTGCGATCGCTTCTAAGGTACTGAAATTGCTGATTTGAACTCAAATTAATCACATCACTCTTATTTCTCACTTCACAAACGGCAGCTGAGTTAGTAGCGGGTGCACTGCTAGTCATCATAATATTATTATATGCACATTTATTCCAGCCGAGATTTCAGCCGATATTCCAGCCGATATTCCTGTCGAGAGGGGCGAAGAGTCTATCTCCAGTGCAGTTAAGAAAGTCGGCTGCCAACGACTTTTTCATGTAAATTTATTTTATTCAGCAATATTTTAGCAATCCAGTTGTTATTAATCTTCATACATATTTAAATACATTTTCTTAGATTTCTAGTTATAATAATAATAATAATAATAATAATAGTAATAATTTTTTTTAAGTCGTTAAAATAGAATTTTACGAAGTTTTATTTACCAAATAGACGATGATTTCTCAATTGCCCGACTCGGCGTGCTAAGTATCGAAAGATGTTCGCTTTAATAAATTCAAATTAAAAGTAAGACGGATCATATAAAAATCTCGCTGACTTCACTTCATTTATATTTGAAAAGGACTTTTGGTCTTAGATTAAAGGAATATTAATTGGCTTGAACTGAAGTATATTCCAAAAAGTTTCCTTAAAAACAAGAAAGCTCAGGATAAATTTAAATTGCATTCAAGTTCCGCGCGCTGCGATCGACAAGGATCGAACAAAAAGTCAAAAGCACTGCACGACCATTTAATAGGAGAGTAATTAAACGTCGTACCTCTTGACATAAAAAACAAGGACCTACGTTATGACCTACACCACGATATAAGAAAAGGAAATTATTTGATTGGCACACTCATTGCACGCTACCATACTTTGATTCAAAACCCTAAAATCCGACTAAAGCTTCCCGCTCACTCTCACGGTACCTCCACCATAATATTCCTTTCCAAGTTCCGACTGATAATTCTCTTCTGGTAACTTCCCGATATAGACAAAAGAAAGAAAAAATTCCAAAGCTTAACAATGATAAATTCCACAAGCAGTTAACTCAGCATCGTTTTCAACACAAAAAGAACGATAATGTTCCCCCTATTTCGCACATTTGAACAGCAACGCTCTCTCAGTATGCAGCAGCAAAGACCAAGCAGCTTTAATTGTCTGTACCCCACAGGTGATAAAGTGGCTCACGTACCTACCCGAAGACCACGGCGCTGCTGCATGATGCTAATCTAGCTCGAATGCGATCATTGTTACTCTGCAGCGGGCAGCCACGTCTGAACTCCCACCAAACCCGACCAGCCCCCCGACAATCCAGCAAGTAAATGCACAAGTGCCCGTGTGCGTAAACCCCGCTTTCCAATTGCCGACGAGTAAGAGCGAGATATCGGAGATTTCTAGCCACGATATCTCGCAGTAGACATTTCACGGGAATATCCCAATGCCACGACTCTCTCGTTATAATCTTACGCCATTCATCGGGAAACAATGGTCTGAGCTCTCCGTTCGCACAGTTGGCCATTACACGAGAATAATAACCGAGTAATTGCGAAAGGCTTGTTATGGTGGTACGAAGTAAGTATGGTTGGGCCGGTCTCTTCTCCCGAGTATGTACTTGTTATTCCTAATGCTCACTTAGTTATTCCTTTTGTGAGTCAAGGAACTAATTATAGCTCGGGTAACGAACGCAAGCCTCTGTAAAAGTCGGAAGAACTTAAAATATTGTTTTACTCATATTAAGAGGTTTCTGGAGTAGCGAATCCGTCATTTATGAGTTATTACATTATATATGAAAGTCCGTCTTGCTTTCCTGTTAGTGGTTAACCACGAAAGAACCTCATGTATATATATATATATACATATATACACGACACGAGTATATTCGAACGAGTGTAATTCAGAGAGAGCTTTCTACGCATTTTCTAACGCATTTTCCAAGCATCAGGCCGTATATTTGCTAGGTCCCACAGCACTTAGTCGTATTATGAGCACCAGGTTCGGCTCCCGGTACCTTTGTGACCGGCGACGCCAAGACCTGCTTGATTAATAAACTAGTAATTCCCTCTTGAACTTGGAGATCATGTGTGTGTGCGCGTGTGTGTGTGTGCCACTGCCGACGCTGCCATCGCTGTCGTCGCGACCCTGAACCCTCTTTGGTTGGACGCTGCGATATCAGAGAAGCCTCGTTTCGTGAGCTTCGACGGTTAGGTATCGCGAAAGGTCCTACCGTTGGTCCTACCAAGAAGGGACTGAGCCGGCGAACGGGTCAGCTCAATTATTTCCTTTGATCTATTTACATCGTTTAGTTAGTTGGCGGTCGATGTTTTGACTTCGTTAGCGAGATTTTGAGAACTCGTTACTCACCAGTGAGCTGGCGGAAAACGGTTACCTCTTGGCATGATATATCGTTAGATTTGAGTGAACGCACGTATGTTTATAACATGATGAAACTATCTAAGAGAAGCTGCCAACCATACAGTTCTAGAGTTTGTCTAGGAATTTTTACGTGTTAGAGACGGTCGACGAAAATCCAATGCGCGTTGCAGTTGAAATTTAATGAGCGCAGACATGACTAGATTTCCGATGGAACATTGCAAAAATGCAAACACAAAATGGTTGTATGCATAACCATGCCAAGGTTTTTAATAGACAAATTTGTCGGCTGTATTTTACACACTATCCGTGTCATTTCATTAGGTGAGCACATTGGATGGAATCGCAATGCTTGGCTCTTTTACTGCCTATCGGGTGGCACATTTAAATAACTGTGTATTATGCAGTTCTCAATTGAGTTTCCACCAATTGCTGTTCATGCGGTTAGCTTATGAACACTGTTTGCATGCTAGATACTTTTCACGATAACTTAATATTTCGTGACTATTTGATGATGTCGCTTTTGTTCGCATACGTTTTGATAGTCTGGTCTTGTGGCCCAGTTATTTATTTACACGATATATTTAAACATTATTAAAACAGCAAACTTTTATTGAAATGTAGCAATTCGTAATGCAACTTCTCGAAGAGTTTGACATCATAATTTCACGGCTGTCAAACCAGCAAAGACCTTATAACTTCGCTTAGCGAATGGTAACGATGGTGTCACATTACCTTAATTACAAGGGAGGGTTGTTTTCAAATTATCTCGAGAGTAAATTGATATTAGAGCGGTCTCTGTGTGTCCGCACGGGTATTCCGATCAGATGTCGGCGCAAATACCGCCCTTGGTGCACACCAACTGTGCAATTATGCTTAGTGCTTGTTGTGAGTTTGCTACATACTAATGGAATCAGCTGCATAAAGTGCACAATTTCGAAATCGCCAATATCCGTTCTGTGCATCGAATCGGTACACTGATACGTAGGTGTAGATACCTGGCAGCATAATTATCATATATATTTCTACTTGGGGTCGATAGATTTACAGTTCAATTGATTTAAAACGAAAATTCAGTTAAAAAAAACCATCAAATTTTTAGCATTAATTTACACTGCATCTGTAACGGCACCTACCTTTAGTAATCAAGAAAGAGATAGAGATAAAGGCGGATGCAGGCACGGGTCAAAGGTGAAGGTTCAAACCTTTGGGTCAACATGCATTGCCGAGTGAAAGATCCTTGTAGAACGTTTGTTTTAGAAAAGTGATTGGTAGGAAAGCCGTCATAAGGTATGTCTATTGGTATGGGTATTTGTTCATCTTTCAATGCGTTGATTAATAAAAACTTATCTCCAGCCAGTGACGACGCAATAAATAGCGTTTTTATGCAAAATAAAAATAATTCTCAAACTTCACTACAGTTAACAATAATATTTGGTTACAAATAAAGGGATATATAAAAAGGAAAAAAATACAATAGGTGACAGAACGTGGGATTTGCAACCTCAACGCTGTTGATGTTGAGGGAGTTTTGTCAGATTCCCTTTCCAAAGCCTCTAATGGGACCACAACCAAGAGTAGGTACTAAGAAAATGCTTAGAAAATAAAGTGTGATGCCCTTAAGACCTAATGAAGCATTTTGCCCCTATGCCCTGAGGGCTTACCCGATGGCTTTATTAGGACTCAAATCAATTTTATAAACTAGACATGAATGATTGGACAAAGGTGTGACTGCTGTTACTTTAGTATTGCACATGACTATCTTAGTATTTTAGTATTAAGCACTGTCACAGGCACTGTCTTTATTTTTTGGCAATTTATTTATTTATTTGTAATTTGTAATCATAATATATTTTTAATTTTTTAATTTTGACGAGTCCACATTCTTTTACTATTCGAATGTAAGCCCTGTGATTATAGACAAATAAAGGTACAATATAATACAATATGGCCCTATGCCATAACCTAGGTCCTAAGACTTGGGATCGAACCTGGACATTATTGGAGCTGCTTTATAACATATAGCAGTACCCGCTGCCTTACAGCGCTGTTGGTGTTGAGGGAGTGGGCAAGACTTAACGTTTTGGTTAATTTCCAGAAAAAATGGATTCTAAAAAGTTTCCTGAGTTTTTTCAGATGTCCTTTCTAAAGCCTCTAATGGGACCACAGCCAAAAGTACTAAAAAAATGCTAAGAAAACTAAGTTGTAGACTGTATTGAGCCTTTTGCCTCTTCGCCAGTACCCTATGCTCTGAGGGCAAACCCGATGGTCAGGTAAGGACTCAAATATGGCCCTAGGCCATAACCTAGGTCCTTAAACCCGAGACCGAACCTGGGCATTATAGGAGCTGGTTTATAACTTATAGCAGTATCCACTGTGTAACGGCCACCGCTGGAGTTTAGGGAGTGGGCAAGACTTAAAATTTTGGTTATTTGTTGTGAGGACGCAGGCACGGTGATTCCTTTCAGCTCTTCACTTAAAAATTATGTGAAAGAAAAAATCATTTTTGGATATTTCTGTGCGACACAAACAACGAAAAGAAAAATCCTAGATGATCATACAATGCATAGTAGTTTGTCCACGCCTGTCCTGATGAACTCCCTCTTTGGTGAAAAGAACGCTTTTGGTGAATGAGCAGAAAAAATATCTTTTTAGTGCGAGAATTAACTTGACCAATCAAGACGGGCAAAATCATCCCTTGCCAGCCAGTTTTAGATGAAATTATAAATTAAAAACCCGATCAAATCTCTGTATGAATGGCAAGTTTGGTCATGCTCACAAATAATGTGCAAATAAAAACCATTTCCATCCGTCTTCTCTGTGAATTTGGGTAGAATTGTTCTTTTCACGTTTTGATCTGCACTTAATTTGAAATTTGCCGCAAGTGTCACTGGGGGTCACTGCATTGTGGAAACAATGTGAATTCCAAGGTGGGCAAGATACTGTATTGGAAAAAAAAATACGGTAACTGTCAAAATATTGCTGGCAAAAAATTAAGAATTCTTCTTGAAGAGCAAAACTTGTTAAATACGTATTAAAACTTTACTTAACAAAACAAAACAAAAAACAGGATAAACACACGCCTGAAAGACGTTACATTGACAAAAAGTCATTTTCTACTTTTATTGAGATGTTAAAAATTATTAAAGAGTCAAAATCTTTCCTCGCCATCCTTTAAAAACCCGATCAAATCGCGGTATAAATATCACGATTGGTAATGTGTGACTTAAACCATTTTCAGCCGTCGATAACGTTGTTCATTTTCATAAAATGAGCGCAGAGTGGCAAAACCTCAAACAAATAATTAATTCAATTAAACTAAAAATTGGAAATTGGAACGAATAATGAAATTTAAATAGAACACCAATCCCTAGTCTCGAATTGAAGACAAGACATACCTTTCTACTCCCCCTCCCCCCCCCCCTATGAACTAGAAATTTCAACATCACGTGATGTTACAAAAATGTATCGTGCATACATTTTCCACACAGATGTTTCAGGAAAATCACAGAGAAATGTGCCTACCAAAAATGTAACGTCCGATTTAAGAAAATACCAGCAAATCATCAATAACTAGTCAATAATAACATCTCTATCGGAAAAAAACGTTACGAATAACGATAAGCTAACACTCGTATACCTACCAATAATAAATGCGTTAAATATTCTCCCTCATTAACCCTCGCGCCGAGTTCAGCTTGACAGATTTGCAAACCTTCTGCAAACCAACCAAGCATAGGTACACGTAGCTTCGATCTCATAACGGGCATTACGTACGTTTCCATTAACCGTCAAGCTAACTCTCGCAGGACGCTGTCACGCTGATCTCGCTTGTCATTTGTGTGCACAATGGTATTTGGTTCGTAACAAGCAGCATCCTAATCAGCAGCTTGGCACGCCAATCACTTGGATCGCATTTCCTGAATCTTGGTGCCGGCAACCCCCCATGCGGTACGGTCATTATGATTGTAGCAATACCGCACAGAACGTTGTGAGGCCTGTCCACATTGGAGGGTGTAATCGTAGTATGCCTTATGATCAATCATCGCATCAACCCCCAAGCATTGCATTATTGAGGCGTGATTAATGTGTGAGTATTGTTTGTGTACTGATGATTACGCTAAGCTGATTGCTGGTCATTGATTGGTCTTATAATAATATAATTGAGGTCTAGAGGCGAATAATTTGACTTGCTTTGTGAGTTTTTAGATGGAAAAATGGCTTGTGTTTTATTTTATTGAATTTTATAATGCGCTTAAGTAGAAAATCAACGGATTGCGAAATGACTTAGCTATCGTAAAGAACTCGATATTCGTTTTTAAATTAATTGGGCAACAATTTTCTGGAGGTTTCTTTAACTCGATCAAATTTGTTCGATATTTCAATCTTTAATCTCTGATTTAACTGTTTATTTTGTTTACTTATGTTTACTTTGCAGTCATTTGACTGGAGACAATTAAAAAATTTCGAAGCTAAATTCATTCTGTAAGAGGATTTAAAAATTCTGGCGCGTTGTCGTTGACATTTTGACCACAAATAAAAAAAAAATCATTTATAAGTTTTTGTATGTTTTTGGCATCAAAGATAATAATTTTCTTTCCCAGGATTTATGTATCTCGAAAAAAACAGAAAGCTCGTAGACCAGTTTCCCACCAGATTTTCCCCCGGAAAGACTTCAGACGACAATTGTCGTGCGGCTTTTCACATCCCAAAGACGCAATTTTGAAGGCTGCAAATTTATGCGCTGCCGCTTCAACTCGCTGTACCCCAACTACACTTTTGTTTCATATTTTTGCCATGCTAACCAACATGCATACATTTTTATATTTTCTCTCTGAACACAGAGAAAAAAAAATGTAAACATTTATTTCAGTGGAAATTCTCTCGTCCGCATTCATATGTCCCGACTGTAACCCTCCCCTTCCCTCTTGCCCCCCCCCCCCCCCCCCCCAAACACCCCAATATGCAAAGCCACCCCCTGAGTATTCAGCACTTCATTTTATTTAAGTGAACTTCTTTATCAACTCTGCCCCTAGGATAATTCCGAGTCATCTCTGTGATCACACATTTATTTTACTCTATATCGCAACAAATAACTGTTCGGGATTCATAAATTATTATTTCCGTGCAGTTATATTTGTCCGAGTTTTTGCGACAACCAGAACGATTCGTCACATTGCTCGACTGATGGGTGATGGATGGCAGATCGTTTGAGCATTTGAATCTGCATTGGTGCTGCCGTCGATTCTGTAGCCGACGGTGAACCGATGCCGAAACCGACGCCTACCCCGTCAATACCCTACACAGTGCAGGCACGAGTCCAGATTGCATGCCACAATAATCGCTGTCATTACTGGCGCAAAAGTAATATGTCACGTGAGCTCGTCGACAACATATGGGGCTTGCTTTGGCAATGATGGATTTGACATGTTTGCAAAAAGTAATGGTTCACTTTGACCTGGTCGAAGCAATGTTTTTTTTTATGACTTGTATATTAATAATAACATCTGTTATTACTATCGCGGATGACCACGGGAAAGTTGAGCGCTATGTTTGCACAAATATATGACATATTATAAAATAAATAGACCGCTGTTCGAAAACGAACACAATGCACCATTATTTTGCTAATTAGTTAGACATGTTCTAGTACAATACAGAAAAATAGTGGATGAAATGAAACACAATTTGTTTGGAGGGTGAGGTTGAAGAAAGACTGCAATGTTTTGGAATTGATCAAAAATATAAATCCATTTGATGTTAATAAAACCCCAATATAAAAATGGGATAACGATTCAATACAATTATTCTTTGATCATTATAGTATTTATGAGAGTGTAGTACATTGAGTTATTTCAATTTGTGGTCGGATTTTCAGAATTGCCAGTGGTTACTCAATTATTTGTTGTGTTAATAATCATAGTTGTGTATGTATACTGTAATTTACGATATGTGTTTAAAATTTAAATACTAGTTTAAACAGTGGCCAACCAATCAACCAATCAATCCTAAATTGATGCGAGGCATTTTTATCGTTCAGTTCATTTATAATGAGAATATTTTAATAAAAGCACTTGTTTAATGTTTCGAAATACAAAAATAAAATAAAATCATTCATAAACAACTAAAATGTATCAAACGGAGGTTTAATGTAATCTAAAAAAAGTTGATTATGTACGTTTTGCTACAAAGCTATAAAAAAATGACTTGACATTATTAAAATCTCCCTCTCGTCCAATACCAAAAATGTTAAAAGTGTTAAAAATGCCAGATACTATACTGTACTGGCAGCTTAGAGTGAGTTCGACAGCTCGGAGTGCACTTCATCGCAAAATTAAATACTATCAAATAAAAACATCATTTGGACTGCATTTAAAATGCAATTAAAAGATCACATGTACATCAAGAGGTGTCGATGCCTTTGTGCTGCACGTTGTGAGCCGCGCTCCAACCAGGCGGCTGCACACTAAGCACCGCCATTCATCAAACATTTTAAACGACGAAGTTTATTTTTCACGCTTTTGTAATTTACATCACACCAAGTTTCGAATCAACCATTACCGTCATCCCTAGGACACTAAAGGATGGGGTAGATTAGCAAATTAGTTAGCTAATACTTCTCTCTTCGTTCGTGTATATACGCAACCAGCTAAAGGGCTGTTAATTCTATTAGGGACTTCAATAATACGCACAGTATAACGCTGTTTTAATTGTACCCTATCCTCGCTTTAGCTGGCGTACCTCCGGAAGAGTAAGAGCGCCCACCTCTCTTGCCCCCTCTAAGCGTCCCTACGTCCGGGGCAGCGCGGATACCCGCGATGTAGCGAGACCGCAGGAGCCCCCGACATGCTCCAGACTGCTCGAGACGGACAAATTATTAGTCGCGAAAGAACGCCAGTGGCGGCTTCAAATAGAAGGTGTCGTCTGGACTTGAGGAGGAGAAACTTTTTTGGTCAGCTTTTTATTATTGGTTTGAGAAGCAAGGTATTGTAGGTTTGGTGAGGCAGACTTATAGTTACTGTAATTGCTAGCGCGTATGGAAATTATTTGGAATTGATTCCAGTGACATTCAAAGTACTACTTGTTCTTTTCTAGTGCATTGGGTTGCATTGAAAGTATTCAGTACTCTTATTTTGCGTCGTTAGTTATCAGCGTCGAAAGCTCATTCATGGATTGATGCTTTCATGAACAAAATGTATCAGTATACTATGCTATGCAGTTGGAGACTTTAATTTAAGTGTCAACGGTTATTTTAAAATGCAGGCTAATCCAAACAGAAAAATAGATCGGCTCGATTAAAACTTTTCCATGCTCTCATACGTTGGGAAATCATCATACGGGGGAGGCCACTGTCTCGCTTGTTAAATCACCGCGCTGCCTGCCTGGTCGAACTCCTGAGTTCATCTTACCAGGAAGTTGAGTAACAAACCCGAAACGGAGAGTCCCTCAAGATTAATTTCCTCTTCATTTTCTCACGGAGCGAAACGTCATTGAGCCATGTCATACAAACGAATTTTCCTGCCGCCACTGCTGATCGCAAGCTCGCACGAACGCACTAGTTCCCGTATGATAATCTACTTTATTCGGTAACTGAATGTAGAATGAATCATCAGCGACGCCATTTCCAATGAAAATAATTTCTCTCTAGCATTGCGATCTCGTTTTCAGCATCGGCGAAAAGTAGTAATACATCACAGGCTGGACACTCACACACACACACACACCAGCCACATGGGTGCTGGCTGCTGGATGGATTATAATTCAATTTTGGGCTGGTGCCGGCTATTTGCTGGGCCGAAACGGCGCGTGATAGTCTGGCAGGCAGGCTCTCTGATATTCAGGACGACGCGATAATATCCTGGCATATCGAGTTCCAAAAGAGAGAGGATTATCTCTAAATAGTGGAGTGGTTTGCAAGTCTGTTAGAAGCTGCCAGTTAATGGGTGGGCAAGTTCTGTTCGGTTGAGATATCCGAAAAGCTGGATGGAGACTCCTATCGGATATGTTTATGGTATAGGGGGGGATAATGTGTTATTACTAATATGTTTGTAGTGACCGGGCCTGATTAATTAGTTTGATTTTTCTACCTAAATGAGTGCACTACAGCACATCTGTACACAAATTGAAAAAAAAAATTGTTTATGTATAGGTACATATTTGCAAACCAGAGTGAAATTTTTTAGGTAATGGTCATCACAAGTGATTACGATTAAACGAGCGGGTATCAATGAAGTCCCTTGCTCTAATAGCTCGTGCCATTATTTATGAAAAGCCTAATGATTTCAAAATCCTATATTAAACATTGTTTCAAACGCAATTTACCCGAGGCTTGCACTTCGACTGCAATCAACCCGTAATGCTTTATTATAAATTCGAACGAGTGTAGGAATTTTGTTGCACGCGTTCCATTGTTTGGCATCCGAAACCCTTTGAAAATGAGGCACACAACTTTGTGCAATCAATCACAATCTATTTGATTGTGTCGGATAGATTAACTTCATTACGGTGAATTGCTTTTGTAGTGGCTTTTCATAGATAATTATAACTAGATACGAATTACAACTCGATTACATGCTAGGCATAATTAGTACAGATCCTAAGCGTACTTTTCAATTGCGTTTATGTGAAACAAACCAAGAAAAGGCTTCAAGATACACGTGAGAAATTTGAATATTTCAAATAGATTATTCTGGAACGCATTAAGTGGAACAATTAGGTTATTGGTAATGGTACTCATACTATAGAATCTTGTGATAGAAATCCGTAACACATTCGAGCGTTGCCATTGGTCACAGCATTGCCAGGCTAAATCTGTTTAATTAATAATAATACCGAATTTTCCTCTCCTTTAAAGACATCACTACAACACACCCACACAACTCATTCTTCAAGATATTTCTTCGAAGCGCGGATTTCTGCTCAAATATTTATCAATTTTTTCTGCTGTGTTGGATAGACACGATCAGACAATGAACTCTGAACGATCACTTGCAGGTTCAGAAAGCAGAGACGGGAGACAATGTCAAAAGTTGCGCGAGAGCTCTTGGTGTGGAAAATGATAGGTGGCATCAACAGCGGCATCACAGCGACGGATACTCGTTTCCCAAACGCAGTTCCACTTTGATCGCGTAGAGCTCGTTTGCCAATTATCTATCCACACACGAACAACCTTCACTTTCAGAACCAAATTCTGTCCAGAGGTAAAGAGAAAAAACTGCAAGGGTATCTTATTCAAAAGAGCTTTCTCTACAGTAAATTGTAGTAAGGTTTTTGGTTCAAAGACATTTTTTTTGTTTGGCTTATTTTTTACGTGGCTGACAACATGTGCAAATACGATTATAACTAACAGTTGATACGATAAAATAATTAAATTGCACGTTTTAACAAACTGTCTTAAGTCATGTTTTACAATATTCCAGTTAGATGAGCAAAATCCAGTTAAAATGAAAATAAAGGTATCTGGTTAGTTGTAACCTTGGAGATGATTCCGTAACTGGCATTTATCTTTTTAACTGAACATGGTAAAAAAATCAAGTTAAATAATTACCCGGGGGTCAAGATGAAAAAAGAAGCATCTGGTTGGATACAACTATGGAAATGAGTCTTTTAGCGGGCAGATAATTTTAGCAGGACATTGTAAAACTGTCCCTTAGTAGAACAAAGGCTGCTTTTGAAAAGTGGCGGTGGAAGTGCCATCTTTCAGAAGCCACGAGAATACCAGCTTGGTCCGCCATTCAGGATAGAAGGAGGCTATAAAATGACAAGAGGTTTGCCTGGTGCAAGCTTGAACCGTGCGAATGATGATTCCAAACTCATCTTTCTCTCGGCCTCGCAGAAACAAAAGGGAAAAGTATGGCGAGAATTGCATAAAGTTCATCCCCCTCTATTCCCTAGTTTTTTTTTAACCTCATCCGCCACATTTCGTGATAAAAGATTGAAGGAGTATAAGTACAATCGCAGCCCCAAAAGAAATGTCTTTCTCGACTGGGTGAGTGTGCGGATGAAGAAGCAAGAACAATGCAATACTGCAATAAGTTATTTGGAGGAATGGAACTTGATAAGTGTAATATATTCCAGTCTGTGCGCGGGACCGTGGAAGCAGGGCCGTGAAAAGGGGAACGACGAGGCATCATAATATTATCCGAGATGAGTAGCGTGGAACCATGATGATATCGCATTGATCCTCCCGCATTGCGTCTACGTTATCATGGAGCCCATACCGGCATTATAGCGTTTTGCGATGGGTCCTCTGGATTTCTTGTATGGTAGTAGACTTTCTTTGTTTTAATAAGTAAATTAACTTAGTGCAAGAAGGTGCACAATTCCGGAACGTGTACGACATCTTGTATACATCACCCGTAAGTAAAGAAGATGGAAATAAAATGCAAAATATCCTCGGTTTTCGTGATTATTCTGAAGTGTGTAATAAAAATGTATCGATGAGTGCAAGCTCACCAGAAGTTGCAGCTTCGGAACGACTCGCTAGATATCCTCAGTGTTTATTCCCGGAAGTGGGACCAGGGTGAGACGGCGTCGTAGCCTCCTCTACTTTACTACCGCGCGCTAAGTTTTGCAAAATGTATTAAGTCTGGACGCGCACACATTTCTTCGTTGTTGCTGCCGCACCCTGAGTAGTGACACTACATCAGAAACTCTCTGTTAACTCTTTCGCGTCGTACTACTCTACTACACTTTCATCTTCCAATTTCTCCCTTTTTTCATCCCATTTCCTACGACCACAAAGTTTCTCGCAGCTCCCTACAATTTCTTATTCTTATCCTCTTTAACCTTCCTACCCTCCACCTCTCCGTTTCTTGCTTACATCACACGATAAATCATTTCACAACGACCTCCTTCTCACTTTTAACATTGGAGAACGAAGAATAAAGAAGTAAAAAAAAGTTAGTTTCCTTCTAATGTTGCACCGAAAGTGTGAAATTCAACTAGAGCACTGTCGGAGAATAATAAAATAAGCAGTGAGTTCCTTTTTTTGTTTAAGCCCCGCCGCGGGAAGTCAAGTCACGGTATCAGAGATAAAGCTCTGACAAAACTTGTCGGTTTTGATTGCACTTGGTGCAAGTCTTATTGCACCTGCAAAACGACTTAACATGTTCCCACGTCACTTTGCTTTTATCGTCTTGAGTCTCGACCTCTTCGCTCGTCCTGTTCTGCGCTTAGCCAAGGAAAGGGGACTCAGGACAAAACGACTCCTGTCATCTCTGCTTACTCCTAATGCTAACGACACATCGAATGTAGGGCAGTTGTAAATGCTAGTTAGTGTCGTCTAATCATATCAGCGAGGCCTGGAAGAACGTGCAAGGGAACACCTGAGAGCAACGGGAGCTAACCCAAGTCTTACGATGCGATTACCGTCAGCTGTTACGCTTTTTAATTAAATTCCAGACGATTTGGAAAATAGCGATAATGGCAGGCATCCTGAACAGAGGAGGGAGGTCTCAAAAGAGGAACAAAAACATTGTAATTTTTTGCTGTAGGTTTTTTTTAAATGGATGCTGCATGGGTAATCATTATCAAACTCTTTTAAAAAATCATGTGTTCAGCGAATCATAGACAATTACTTTATTAAAAGCGCTGCTATATTATTAATTGCTTATGTTGTTGTCTAGCTTTGCGAAAATGTTCACGTTCTTCTATTTTTTGAGACTGTTTTCTCTACAGGTCGTTATTTCCTTAAAATCTGCATCCGTTTTCTCGAGCACTAATTGGTTGTTTAAGTGATGATATTTCCGCTGGGTGCGTTTTCTTATTCGATGCGATGCGATTTGTCTCAAGCACTGAAGCATAACATTTTAGAACATTGAAGCTAATTTTGGCGGAAGCATTAAACGTAATAACAACAACTGAAATTACAGGTGAGTCCTTAAGGTAAGGATGGAACTAAAGCTGGTGCAGTCAGCCAAAGCTGGATGAAAGCTTCAATTTCGACAGCATGATAGCAGTGCAATCAAATGGCCTTCAGTATCAAATCTAATCTAAACTTCAATTATTTCCAGAGATATTTATCATAACTTAATATATTTTACTAATTTGTTTGCAAGATCAAAGTAAGAAACTCAAATATACACCGCTTAAATTACTTCGAATCAAATCAGGGGTGTCTGTTCTTCAAATTTGTGTAATTAACTCTTTTAAAAATGCATTACTTTAATAAAATGTGTCTATTAAAACAAAATCCATGTGCCGGTCCAATTCCAATTACCCCTATTAAACTGGAGTTCAACGATACAAATTTTGGTGGCAAGCTAGAAAGATGAATTTACGATTTAATGGAATAAAGCCCGTGAGAGAAGATACTATATCATGTTTATATGCATTTGGCAAAATTGGATCAATGGGCTTTGATTTTGCATTTTTATCACCAAAATGTCAATAAGTAAATGTGACAAAACAAATGTTTCGAATTAGATAGAGCTGTGACAAATTGAAATGGTTACGATTAAATGGTGGAGGTGCCTGGTTTGAGGTTCATTTTGCAAATAGCACGATTTGCATGCTATTAAACTAGGCCGAAACTTTCGATCGGCACTATTCTTTAAGAAAAGAAATTGAAAAGATCCCATTCACAATACCATACCAATAAATCTCATTGATTTAAATTGCATGGTCTAGAAAAAGTCAAAACGATTTGTATCTGGTAGATTCCCAATCCACTCTGTTCCGGGCGGTCTACGCCGTGGTAGCAAAGGGCCCGTGGCACGAAGGGTTTGGCACAAGTGTCTCCTCATCCTGATTGAATTAATCCGTCCGGTCCTTTAGGCGTCGACTTGACTCGACCTGGGGTGGTGTGGGGGAGGGGTAGGGACACGACCGGGCCGGACTGCCTCTTGATGAATGACACAAAAGGATATACTTTCCTGTATCCACACAGGTTTCGCATTGGAGTGTAGAGCCACGAAGAAATGGCGAGACGAGAAACTTGCAAGAAAATTCTCGCTCCACAGAACGTTCCGACAAATTCCCTTGCCGTTCTTTTGAAATAAAATAAAACTTTGTGTAATAAACACACTTCAAGTTATGTGCAATGACCTGAAAGATTGTGTATGAAAGAAATTGAAGTTAATAATTGGATTGAAGGGAGCTGGATCTGGCTGAGATAATTAACAAACTAGATGAATGTATATACCTACTCGATCCCGAAGGAATGAGAATTCGTGTTCCTCATTTTATATAAAGCACTAATTAGAAACTGGTTGCCACGCCGTTTAACTTGAGTTTGATGGGGACTTTGATAGGACTAATTACTATATATGACGTGATTTTGTGTTTTTGGTGGTCATGCTTTTGGTTGACTGTGGTTCCATCGTGTACACTAACTACTTAGTTATAACTTGTTACTCAGCTCCTAAATGGGAAAATGAAGCGGTGTAGGCAGTGTTTGAAAGTTGAAACGCAAACCACAAAACTTGGAGCATGGTGCATCCTATTTTACAAAGGGAGACTCAATCTGCAAGGCATTGCAACAAAGGACATTTTAATGCCAGCACATAATGCGAATGACGTTGCTAACGATAACGTGAAACCACTTTAGCTAAATTAGGAAGATAACCCTAACGTTTACTCAGTTCATTCACTTAAGATTTCAAGCGTGAAGCTGACTGCTTGCTTTTCAGCTGTGTTCAGTTCGTTCTAACGCTGCTTATTTCGCCATGTACATCCTAGTTTGCTTTCTAAGAAGGTACTACCTACGCCGTCCGTCGGACAAGACAAGACTAAAAGCCGAAGAAAGGAAATTTACGTCCTGGGAAACTTTCCTCCCCCGCATTGTGGATTGTGGAACCTTCGACCACGCGTGGTCCATTCCACTGCGCTGCCAGCTTCATCGCAATGGACCTCAAAAACACATTCAGCAGAAATGTCCACTCACTTTATTGCATTTATACTATACTCGAGTCAAAGATAAAATAATTTACTGTGACTTGGATTAAATAATGGCGGTCGACGAATCCAATCCCATTAAATTGGTACACAAAACTCTTTAATCCGAAACTGATCGAATTCTTTTACATCTCGGCGACAATCGCGGTCAATCGCACTTTGTGTTCTTTGATCGTTTCAACGACTTTTATACAGAATCACTTAATTAAAAGTTTGTCTCTATAAAAGCTTTGTGAACGAGAAAAAGTCACCAAAAAAGTCATTATAAAGTCGTATTCAGTAATAATTTGTAGCCAGGGGCCGTGGGTCAAGTGCAGAGACGGAAAGCAAAGCGAAGAGTTCCCGTGTACAAATTAATGTTTCGATTAGCACGACTCGCTTCAGCGTCTGAGTACCAAACCACGCTCGGAAGGGTTGTTTCATTAATTGAAACCCTGTGTGTGTGTGTTGGAGGGGGTGTGGGAGAGAGCACAGTTCACCCCGACCAAGTCAAAGCTAAAACCAAGTGACCAATGGACATCTGAAGTGCTGGTTTACTCGTCGTATGTAAATGAGCCAGGTAAATATATACCCTTCGCTGATTTTATTATTAAGTCGGGATTCCAAAGATCAAGCATCATTATTACTTGGACTGAGTAAAGAGTAGGTGGTAGTTGAAAGCCTCCTCGAATGCACCGAAGAGTTTTAGCGAGTGCGAGTTAGAGAAGGTAAATAAAGCAGCTGGGACGAAACGTCTTGCTACATTTATACTGACGTTCTTCATTTTCAGTTGACTTAGATTCCACTATTGTAGCATAATCGGCGAGACGAGGCTTGCAGTTTTCAATAATAACAGTCAGGTGGTACGTGGTAAAATATTCTTTACCGAGTGGGTATTTTTATAAACAGCCGAAAATCTTGCAAATCGTTTTCGTTGAGCATTGGAATGATTCACAAAAAAAAACATACACCGAGAAATGGCGTAGGTCCAGGTCTTGTACCCATGTGTACTTTATGTGATTTTCTGTTATCGGCCATGACCTATGACAGGTAATATGCTAAGGGGATATTTAGCTATGTGTTTAATCCGTCAGCCAGTTACCTAATCCATAGGCAGTGTTTGTCTAGTATAATATTGCCGGATATATTGTGTGTGAGTTGATAAATGCCTCCTAGGCAGCTAATGCAAATCTAATAGATTGATTGTACGGAAAGTTTCCTGAAACTGATACTAAATAAGATATGTAACCTATGGATAATACTCCAAAAGAAATATTTTTTTCCCCAAGATTCTGAAATGCAAATCTTAATTTTTTGAATAGAAAAAAAAACTCGAAAGAGAAAGATATTTTTGCGTACTTTCAATTTCAGCAAAGAAATGTGAAAAGTTTTTCTTTACGAACAACAGTTTGCGTTATCGGTGTTATAAAAATACATGCTCATTCAAAATTTTTATTAAACCCGCTCGGATCTTGATGCGGCATATTAAATTCCGTACTTTATGCACGGGTTAAATTTTTGCAGTGGAAGCTTAAAAGAGCCAAATGCCAATCGTATATAACTCTGTGTGTGTGCCCATGGACTAAAAAATAGGCCTCCCTTGCAGCATATACCTATAATTTTATTCATTCATTTTATCGACCAGCGCTTTTGATGCATAAAACCAAGTGGCTAGCTCATGCTCTTTCATTTATTAGTCTATGGTATGGGGCTCCACATACGAAATTGGGACGCACAACTAGCAGTATCATGCACCAAAATTGCCATTAAAAATAGTTGGTCGAAAATGCAATGTTTAAAAGTCGTTAGGGAAAATATGTGCCCCGGAAAAGCTTGACTAAGTAAAATTTACAAAACGACTCACGACTTGTCTCAGCGGAATAGGGTTTGTCTTTAGCTGTTCCCTGCATTTAGCCGCAGAATTGTATTACTGCGTTTATTGCTCAGTGCGAGCTCGTTTCTCTTTATTATAACTGCATTGTATGTAAAAATTAAACTGTGCTACAAAGCCATAATGTGAAAATATCGAAAAGTGCACTTCTTTTTCGTGTCTACGCTGAATTGTTTAAACCGCGCGTGAAAGCTCATGTATAAATACAAACGGTCCAGAATTTAATTGAAAATAATCACTCAGTGCACCCAATCACTGAACGAGTTCTCTCTTTTACCAGCTAATTTATCTTCGTGTCACTGTCCATTTTATATAACAGCTGGAAATGTTCCCAACAGAACAACGGAAAGAGACGGATAAAATCCGACCAGCAAGCCGCGTATGGAACACACAAGTATAGCTGAGAAATAAAATGTTGTACATTGTTTGCTCTGAAAACAAACCTTTGAGTGAAAAGGTGCTGATGAAACGTAGTCTCGACTCTCTTCTCTCTAGCCTGGCATTTTATGAACCATATGCATCCAATTTGCAATCACGAGTGGCCCACTTTTTGGATTAAAAAAGTTGAACTCTTGAACAAAGTAAATAGGCTTAGTATGTTGTACGTACACACGCGATTCGGATAATTATATGGGAGCTAGACATTACTCTACTTACGCTTGAGTATAAAAAGTAAAAGACTGCCAAAATGTTTGATGTCCATTTTTTTCATATGCCACTAGGGCCAACTGAAATATGATTTATTTCGCTTTGAAAAAAGACAAGATTGTGATGTGAAGAAATAGTATTTCATCTCTTAATGGCACGTGAGAGAAAATTCGGTGGGGCTGAACATTCGATTTTTTTCTTGCCTTGAGGGAATTTCACAACCACCTCTGAAACACCTACAAATATTTACCTTAAAAACCTTAAAAGCTCCACATTAATTGTTTTTATATCAATTTACCAGATCCAAAAAGATTCGGTATTTCACAAATTAAAGTTGTTCTAGTAAAATTGTTGTGGCGAAATGTGAACAGATGTGAAACGAACTTGATCGACGTCGAATTCCGAAAGCAAATCCCTGCGATGAAACGAAATAAATGCACACTGTGGATGGTGAGACCTAATGGGCAGACACAGAGGCATGTCCTTGCTTTAAAAGCGCGCGGCACAAAAGCGAATGTTCTGAAAATGTTTACAAGAAAATCTACTCGAACGGCGAGTCACCGAAAAGGAACTTGGAAAAGCGTTTCTCTCGACGTTCTAAGCCTACTCAATCGAAACACTCCACTTTTCCACTCGTGGAAATACTACACAAAAACATATTTATTTGATTAGGTGGAGCAAAAATAACGTTTTTTTTTCTTTGCTTACACAAGCTATGACTTCCAAATGAAATGTATGCATTTATATTGGTATTGGTATTACACCGCTAAAATGACCACGAAGATATTTTCATTCATGAGCAATTCTGAACCCCTGCAATTCCATCGTGAGTGCGTATTATTTATTAACATTTAATTTGTTACGAAACCAATGAACAGAAAGCTCACGATGAGCTTGCCGATATCAGACACACCATACTTTTACACTTTTCTTCTTAAGTCCTACTCTATTGTTCATCGCATCAAAACGATTTTGAAAACTGGTGTAATTCATATCGAGAAAGATAAAAAGCGATATCTCAGCCACAAGTACTAGAAGATTTGGCATAAAACAAAACAGAGAAACAAGTAAACATTCTGTACCACTTCGAAATGAGTGAAATTGAAGGGATTTGCTCGGCCTCTAGTATCCCATTACGACATTCAATTCATTTAGCATCTTCAAGCGTTCTTATCACAGCAGCGTGCCGAGAAAATTCTATAAATACAATCACTCTTGCATGTGAAATCGATCTGTTTTCATCCCTTGTAACAGATAAATTGCGTAGAGAAACTAGAAAGTGATTTTACTTTCACGTAAGGCCACCTAAAGCTATCCGCAAGATAGCAAATAATCCCATTCTATGGTCTCTACTAAAAAAGATTTTTCTCTTCTCTCTCTCTCGGCCTGAGACCCACGGATTTACTTTTAGGTAACAGTAGTACCAGTTGTCTCCATTAGCCGCCATGTCTTAAATCCAATACGGATGGATCTGTCTTCGTCTAATCGCGATCACCACTCCCCTAATCGGCGTGCCCTGTATTATTGAACGGCGTTGAACCCCAAGGAAGGTAGATAAATACGCTAGAAGGTGGTGCTAGATAGCCTCGTAAAAAGTTTACTTAGCTGGCTAGAGATGGTCGAGGGGAGGGGCCCAATTTATCTTCTTAATGTCATCACACATGTCACGGTAACAGCTAAGCTGCCCCGAATGTTACACCCACTTTATTCATGCGATATATTCGGATTCGGTACGGTTGCCGTACGTAGTGCGCTTGGCTTACGGAACACATGAACGTTCCCTAGACAGCTAGCTACCCTCATGAGCTTTCTGAACGCGTTCCACCAAAGGTTCATTGCTCGTTCTATTATCACGGTTCACGGTGATATTACACTTAATTACCATGTCATAATATAACGGCGAACAATGGTGAGAGAACGATTATATGATTTTATAGGATTTGTACAAGTGTTTTAACTGTTTTGGTCCACTTTATGGCAGTTCATAAATAATAGCAAGTGTATGAGGGAAGAAAGAAAATGCGTTGTCCGCCGACGATTCCTTTTGTGGATTTGCGATTTAGTACCATTTTGGGCTTACGGTTTGCGTCCGGTAATGTCTAGGTACCCCGGGACTTATCAAGAAAAGTCAACAAACAACGAAAGGGACACGGAAATTTTCTAAGACGTCGCAGAAAAGTCTTTGCCAAGATAGCAATACTTGCTTTAATTCGGAATTTGTTCAGTCGCGTAAAATAACCCATATTCGGAGTTGAAACTTTAAATTGAAAAGTTGGAGCAAAAATAGAATATATAGTAAGGAATGTTTATTTTGATGTATATATCTTTGAAGAAAAGGTCCACGTGAGTTTTCACGGAAAGAGCAAAGTCAGCAACACTGGAAAAGTATATTCAAATCTGGAGAAGGTAGATACAGCGTCGAGGTTGGTTCGAAGAGACGAAAACTCTCTGGCAGTCTAACATTCCTTTAAAGCCTACAGTTCAAGTCTCTTAGAAAACAAAATGGAAGTAATCGCATGGAGATAGGAAAACGGAAAAGGTACAAAGGAGTTCCCTTTTTTTTCTTCAGAGAAATTGAATTTTCCCGAAAGTGAATAAAGAAAATCTATGAAGTTTGCTTAGAAAAATAATGACAAATTCTTCTGTGTACATGCTATGTGCAGTCGCTGTTTAAGTTGCAAATAAAAATCTAAACATGCGCTGTCGCCTAAGTAAAAATAAACTAGCTTTACTCAGCATTCACCAACGAACGGTCCCCCTTTTATAGGCCGTTTTGTGCGAGAATGCATTGTGAAAGTCATCTAATTTTCCATAGTTTATAACGATCAGGATTTTGACGCGGCGCGTTCATTGCATCAATCAAAAATCTGTGCAAACTGCAATGCAAACAATAATAAACAAAACTGATTAGCCAACTCGATTTGGCGTCGTGCGCGCCAAAGCATAAAACACTCTCCGTTCCTCCCTGATTGGAAGTTTCATGGACGCGATAACAGCTAATTTAAATTAAACACCATTTTTGCTAATTGCTCGTAAAGGTTTATTCACATGGCGGGACGTATTAGTGTAGGTACACACCAACAATGTCCGCTGATTTATAATTGCACAAGACAAAAATGATGTCAATTACAAACAATTCGTGACGCCGGCTCCCTTTCCGAGCTGGAGAGTAGCAATTGCCAGAAGGGCTTAAGAAGTGTTTGTTTGCTGGCTTTAGGGGTGGCCGGGGGTGGACGGGGTGGACGGGGGTGGCGCGGTGGGGGTGGAACGAGATGCTGGTTAGACTTGCATCAGGTTTTATCGTGCATTTGACATTCCCGTGTTGGGTTTGATTTATATGTGCCATGCTGAGTTTTATAGGCGTTGCTGCATTGGGCCAAATAGTTGGAGGAGCGACATTATTTTATGGAAAATGACTTAACCTTCTATCATTTTCGCTGGAAATCATAGGACGAAGACTAGTTCTTTAGAGCACTCGAGTTTAGTGAAATATCTTATTATTATTCTGTGCATCCGAGGAGGTACGCTAAGAAAAATAGCATGACTCTTTCATTTCCACCAAACCTTCATAGATAAGAACAAAAAAAGTTGGAAGGAGAAAAACACTCCTCAGTTCTGTGTGATTTCATACTGTTTTTAAAGTGAATAATTAAAATGTGCAACTTTTTTAAAATGCACAGAGGCGTAACTCTTAAAACTTTAGGAGCTAACACACACGTGGTGTCATACCTTCGACGTTAGTTAAAAACTGCACGAAATCTGAATGGCTCACTCGGCATTCCTTTCGTCAATCCTTCAATAAGATTTTTATGTTTGGAGAGCGAGAAAATATTAATCTCGCGTCGTCTTCATTCGTGGACCACGAAAATACGCAGTCAATCTCGGCCCTTTTATGCCAACACTCTCCTGCTCGCTTTTTTTTTTTACTACCTCACATTTTACGTTTTATTTACGTCCTCTTAACAAATAATCCAGAAAACCGCTTCAGCATTCCAATTTCTAGCCAGCGGTCTGTAAAGACCCGCACGACTGCGGAAAGAACGCGGGAAAGAAAGTATGACAATTGTGTTCCATTGCGACTAACTTGCGAGTGCTCAATTCGAATTGAATCGCTTTCTGGTTCTACTTCTTTGTGTGTGAGGGTAAGTGTTCCCCTCTGCATGTATGTAGCGAGTTTGTAGTTAATTCTAAATAAAAATCTACAAAGCCGCGAGCACTGTTAGGATAAGGATAGGACTCGCTACTACTACTACGCGATATTGGTACAGGCATTTGTGAGGTTTTGATACTTTTGGTGTCAGTATACGATTCAGTTTATTGCCTAGGCTAGGAATCTCGAGCTATGCCAGTGAAATTGGACCAGTGATAACCTCTCTTCTTTGTGCTGGACCAAATAAATTTGACCAAAGAACCAATGAAATTTGAGGACCAGTGTGACCCCAGTTAAAGGTACTTTTTCATGTTCCTGAGTATTTGTACAATGTTGCGATATGCAACGATAATTCATGCCTTCTTATGTTTTTTATTCAAGACAAATTATTTTCTGAATATTTGGCATTTGTTATGTAATTTGACGAGTCTTCCTCTTTCTTCTGGAAGGATTCTTGTCCCCTACAGCATCAAATAGCTCAAAATGTTCGTGGTCGAACAAATTAGAGAAAGGGATGCAAAACGCAGATTTAGATTGTGTCGAAGCCCCCCCATTTTAATCTTAACGAAACTTGAAATTTTTTGTGGGTATACCTTTATTTTAACCACCTACCTACTTCAAACATGTATCTTAGTTGAACCATAAAAAATATCTTCAGTCAATTGAATCAATAAAATTATAATCAAATAATACTGTCTTATAATGTGTGTATGTACGTGTAATCAAATCATATAAACTATTTTGATAAAATTACTATTCACTTCTTACCTAGCAAAAATTAATACACTTACCAATGTGACGAAATTAGCATACGGTGCCAGAACGGAATCACTTGTTTCGTTAAAAAAAATTATACTACTTTTTAAGTTTGGAATGCAATGTGCTTTACAACGGGCACGCTTGAACTCAGATTAGTAGAACTAGAAGACACCTAGTAGAAAATCTTAGAACTAAAACAGACGGGGTTCCAGTTTTTTGAATTGAAATACGCGGTTTGTGCATACTCCGCTCACTAAAATGCAACGGAGTGTTGCAGAACGCACCTTACTGTTAAAGAAGATGGCGGCGAACATAATGTTCAATGTTGGTAAACTATTAATCGACAAAACACGAAATAAATGAAATAATAAGTACCCGAAGTGATGTCAACTATGGAAAGTAGACGCGCCTTATGTTAGTTAATGCTTCGAATTGTTTTCCTTTTGTGGCAAGGCGCGTTCAGGAGTGTTGTGAGCTACGTTTGAGTGACTGGCGGCATACTTGCAACCCCAGGAAAGGGGCATTTACACTCGAATATTAATTAACGACTAGATTAAAATACGACATGAGTGTGCAACTGTGTTCGATCGATTCCTAACCAAGTTAAAATACCGTGTTGACATCGAAATAATATGTACTAGGTGGCTGCATCGAGTAGCTCCAGTTCCCAACTCAACATTTTGCATAGTTTGAAGGAAATGTGTCTTTTCTATGATCTTTCCCCGGGTTTAAAGTCAAGTACTATCTTTATTTTGAGCAAAGAGTTAACAAACATATGTATTTGTCCAATGAGAAGCGGGTCGAAATATTTAACTTTTTTGAGATCAAAAAGTGAATGGCACTCAGCTGTAGGTTATGTCGGCAGACTAGATTATGAAAGACGCGCTTGAAGTGATTGTAAAGATCAGTGACTATAATTAGCAATTTTTTGTGCTTAAAGACAATATTTTTGCCGTTATTGCAAAAATGGCCACAGAGGTAAAGGTGCATGCAGATAAAATGACTACTTTTAACGAACCACATTTCGAAAAGAAACTGCTTGCCTTGAAGGACTCACAAGAAAGTATTCAAGCATTGTCTACGTGGTGTCTTGGTCACCGACAGCATCATAAAAAGATTGTCTCCAACTGGTTGAAAGTTTTGAAAAAAGGTTCGTATGTTACTTGATTTCAAATGTATTGCTGTAGTTCGTCACGTCAGCTATGACGGTTAGTACCTACTTAGATCAGAGAGAAAGCAAAACTAATATAGGGTCTTGGAAAAAATTTTCCCCAAAATAAATGTGCTTTCAAAATTCATCCAAGACTAATTACAATTTCTATTTTAGTTAAACTTGATCACCGGTTGGCTTTATTTTATTTGGCAAATGATGTCATCCAGTACAGCAAGCGCAAAAGCTACGAGTTTGTAGAAAGTTGGGGTACAGCGCTGCAAAGAGCTACTACAATGGTCCGGTGAGTTAAACTTGGACATATTGTTTTGACAGAATACGATGAAAAAATTAACCACAAACACCATCATTATTGAATATCATTGACTTATACAAATAGATTGGTAGAATGATTTTATATTCTATGCTTTTCTCACTTGTAATCTTTTTCTGAAACTTTTTTGTTTTTTTGCAGAGATGAGAAGGTGAAGAACAAAATCCTTCGCATCTTTAAGATCTGGGGTGAGCGTGGCATCTATGACGAAACATTTGTTGCTGATCTATGTGGGCTGATGACATCGCAAGCCAAAAAAAAACCTGAACCAGAAGCTGAAAACTTGGTTGACTTGTTGGACTTTCAACCAGCTACGCTCTTTGTGAAGATTCGCAGCTGCCATAAGCTTGAGGATGACACTGATCTCAGGTTAGAATTTACATTACATTGCTATTTATTTTTATTTTTTACTCATTTAACAGTATTCTTACTGACAAAAACTATTTGAGCTGGGTTTTTACTGCCAAGTGAAGAACAACTAAATTTCCCAACTTTTCTAAACTTTTACCTGTTACTTTTCAAGGTTAAGAGGGTAAGGGTTCAAGGGACTGCTCTTACCCTTGAAAAAGTAGCAACAACGAAACGTTGGGATATCTAGTTGTTCTTCACTTGGCATTAAAAACCCAGTTCAGTTCAAAAAATTTTTGTCCAAACTAGTGCTAATGTTACATCAAGTAGACATCAGTCTAAAAACAGTCATATAGTATTCTCATAGTTTTTCTCTCATCTAAAACAATTTGGTAACATACTTACAACTATTGACAAGCTATTAAAAATATTTTCTAACTATTTTTGCAGTTCATCTTAAATAGCGAGTAAATTTTGAGGTATAACGGTTTCATATTCATTCAAAACCTTCATTGACATTAAGCTGTGCCTCTTGGTTCTACTCCTTGAAGATCTGTCATTCTTATCAAATACACTAAAATCTTCTCAAAAAGCAAGTGTCCAAGTGGCCCAATGGGTTAGAGCAACACCCGGGATAGGTGGAGATCGGGGTTCGAGTCCCTGTCTGGGCATCAATTTTTGAGACAGTTATAGTGTTCATAATAATAAAATACCCCGCGCATTGCAAGCGTTTGCAATTTAAATAAGATTTCATCTAATTGACGCATGTTTTTATTCCTATTGTCAGACTGAAGCGACTAAATGAGAGTCATGTATCATTCTCCGACGCGGACGCATTACGTCGTCATTTGAAACAAAAGCGACAGGGTGACGACGTTGTTGCGGAAGTCGATGAAGGTGTCGCCAAGATGCAGGCATACATGAAGGCGCTCGAGAAAGAGATTAAGGAGCGAAAGATCCTGATTGAAGAGCTCGACATTGCTGATAGGTTTTACGAGGCCCAACGTGGAGATGCCAAGCTAGTAGTCAATGTAAGTAGCGGGTCTTTGCGATGCTGGAATATGCATTTTATTTGCTCAAGTTACAAGTTAGTTTGTGTATACTTCAGACCACGTAAAGCTATCCGCTAGTTATTAGCTCTGGATCAACTTTTGTCGTACATGAAGATGAAAAGTGTATGGTCAAGATAGTGGTTTTTTTTGTTTGTTAAAATTAACTTGCATTCTTCTGTGACTAAAATGACAAATATAAAGAAGTGCCAAATGTTATTTCACACTATTTGCTAAAGAATATTGTAAATTTCAAATTAAACTTCTCAGGGAGGAAATTCATTGTTATATATTTTTTATTTTAAACCTTTTTTTTGCCGGTAACTATTCCGGTGGTGGACAGTGATCAGAAATTTCTATCTTTTATTAAGAAAAGGGTTAGGCCGGCTTTCGGCTGAGCATAGTAACACCAACCCGATATGAGCCGGAAATACATCATATTCCTTGTTGTTTTTCAAAATCCATTAACAATTGTGTTTTTTTTTTTTTCGGCAGGCGTACAAAAACTTTGGCAGCCGGGTGCGTAACCTGAAGCGTCACTTAGATGAGCGAGTGCCAACCTTCTCGTGTCCAAGCCCGGTTCCGTCGCCCGACTACAATGCACCGTCACCCGAGCCCGACTGCGACATCGAGCTGCCCGAAGACAACGCTGCCCCCGACTTTGCCGCTTTTCTGCCAGGCGGACCACCTACCGCACCCGACAACGCAATGGATAACTGTTTTGCTAGCTTTCTTGGCAACGGCGCATTGCCATTTGATTTCCAGGTGAGTGCAGTGGGGATCTTGAACTTAGTCTTTTCTTCTTGCTTTTTGTGCAACACGGTGTCATTGACCTGCAGGATTATGTTAGTTTTTGTTTTATAGGCAACATTTTTTTTAATTTGATCCCACATTTCTATTTTCTGATTTGGTTAATAGTAAATCTGGTTTCTTTCAAGGTTTTTATTTCTGTGAATAAGTAGATTTTTAAATTTCATTTTTTGAAAGAGAATTTGAATAGCACAAATTTCAAGTCAACCAAACTTTTGCAATCCAACTGTGAAAGGAAAATGTTCTACGATCATTTTGTACTGACCAACATTCAGTTCGTACTCAAAGTAATTTGCTTCTAAACTTTTCTTTGTGTTCATTTCAGAGAAATTTGTTCAGCGAGTCAACAGATCAAAATAATGAATCTGAGGTAAAACGCTTATCTTTAGCAGAGCATGTCCAGCGTATTTTAGATGTGTTTCATTCTCATATTGCATGTTAAAACATTCCAACTAATCTTACTGCAAACCTTCCCAGGGCAAACCAATCGAAGTAATAAACAACCGGTCCGAGTCTGAACTGAACGCCAACATCAGCAACTTCCTCAAGTCCCTGAGCGGCGGCCTGTCCAAGAGCCCTTCGACGCAGGACCACTCGACTCCTCCGCCGGTCTCTTTCCCGTCATACGAAGCACCCGCTGAAGCTCCCACAGACCAGTATGAGTATCCACTGGACACGAGCCCCATGGAGCCGCCCCCCATGATGCCTGACCTTTTCGCCTCCGACAAGTTCCCGCCCTGGGAGGCTGAGGCCGAAGCGTGGATCGAGGAGAATGGCGGCTGGCTCGACGCAAAACCGCTGGAGACCCCCGAGTCACCACCGATGAACGAGAAAAAGAGTTATGCCGAGCCCATCGTTTACGACCAGTCAGCTTCGCTGCAAGTCCTGGGCAGCAGCGCAGATGTGGACCAGCGCCGGCTGCCTATGGCGCTTGACCACCGGCAGATCCCGTTGCCAGTGCCTAGCAAGGACATGGATCACCGGATGCACTTGTCGCGCAGCAAGGACGTGGACCACCGCAACCTGATCAGTCTGACTGGGTCGCCAATCCAGGAGCCGCTTCTGCCGCCACCCGGCCCGCCCAAGATGTGGCCGCTGGATGAGGACTTCAGGAGCTCAGTGCAGTTACCGCCAGTGACCGACATAGACTACCGGTTACCACCGCCGCCGCCACCAATGGTCAAGGAGGCGCCGTCCGAAAACCGTGACAACGTGGAGAGCGTCGACATGGACCTGAGTGATGACGAAGTCGCCGACACCTTGCCGGTTAAGTACCCGGTACCAAGTGTGAAACCAGCCGACAAGCCGGTGCCAGCGTCAGCTGCGCCACCAGTTTGCAAGATGACAGCGATATCGCCTCTTAGTGGTATGAACAACGATCAAAGTCCTATCTCATCGTACAAACGACAGTTTCATGGGTCGAAGAAAATTGAAACAATCAGTGTGACATCGCCAAGGCCTTTGCTCAATCGGGTGCCTTTTAGTCCCCTCCGGTCAGGAGCTCCTCCCCAATTCTCTTTGTCGCTTCCACCAAGGACCGGCTTGCTACCGACTCCACAGGAGGCAGCTGCCCGCCCTTCATTCCAGCAGCCGCCTCTGCAGATGATGCACCACGGCATGCTGCAAATGCCGCCCTCCATGAACGAACCGCCTCCCTTACGAGGCACTCCCCCTTCCATGCAGACGCCTCCACCAGGCCACAGTGGTCTCCCACCAGGTCATAACGGCCCTCCGTCAAGTCACAATGGCCCCCCACTGGGTCACAGTGGCTCCATGCCAAGTCACAATACCCCTGCTGGCCGTAACGGACCTCCAAGGCAGGGTGGGCCACCTCCTGGACATGCAATACCATCAGCAGCCCACTTGAGACCTTCTCTAGGTAACAGTGCTCCTATGTCGGGTCCCTTACGGCCACAGTTGGGTCAGAATAGGCCACTTCTAGGACCTTCCCATATCCCACCTGGCAACAAGCCCCCTCCACCAAGTCTCTTAAGCTTGCCGTTCAAACAAGCCCCTTTCCTCGAACATAAAAAGGGGGAGATAGACATGACTGAAGACTTCACCAATGATGTCATGATAACTAATGAGTTTGAGGATGAACAGGACCAGGAATTTTGTGGCAATAATTCTGGGATGCAAGTACAAAATAGAAGGAATGGTTTAGAAAATTTCCAGCAGACCGACAATGATCTAGATGTTACGCTTGAAAGTGAAGAGGATTTACATATGATCGGAAGGCTGAACAAGAGCATGCCGGCAATGCCTCCTCAGAGAGGTCGAATGGCGCCTCCAGGTGGCCCGCCTCTGGTTCGCACGGGCCTTCTTCACTCGCCTGGTTTCAACGAGCCGCTCATGAGAAGAGAGGTCCCTCACCACCTCAACGAACCTCCAGAGTGGGAAGATCGGAATAGTGAACGGCCATATGATTATGATGACAATCCTCTGATGGAGACTGAAGAGTTATTGGAGCGGAACAGTGTTGGCCGAGGACAGTTTACAGGACCCAGGCCACTGATGGCAAGAGAAACGTTCATGCCTCCAGGGATGGGAGGCCATATAATGCCTACAATTCGAAGGGGCATGAGTGTGGGACCTAGGAGGCATCCTCAGGGTAGGGGAGGCCCACGGGGGCCTTTCAGACCACCATTTAGAGGGCATCAACCAAATTCGTATGGTGGGTGGTAAGGACCAGATGGCTGACAGTTTATTTTCTGGAGTAATAAGTGTGACAGATTTATCCAACATACACATTTTTTTCATAATTCAGATAGGGCTATCTTGAACTCCAAATCAGAAGACAATGCTATTTAGTACAAAAGCAGTTATTATTTTAAAATTATGAGGTTTCTCTGGCTGTGTTGGGAAGTCTATATTTTGTCTCCTAAAATGTTGTGTACATTTCTTATGCATACTTGTGTGCCGAATAGAAAGTACCTTATCTTAGAGAAGCTGTGCAGCCAAGTTGTTACCAATTTTCGTGATTTTTTTGGGAATACGCTTTACCTCTGCCATTTCTTTTATTATCAGTTAGCGTCTAGAAAAATATAAGCTCTATAATTTGCCTAATTCTCAATTCGCATGTTCATTGTGACGCGCTAAAACCTTTTCTTTTTGCGCAAGATGATCTTAAGGTTTCAATTATTTACAAGACATTGGGTCTCGAATGCACCATTTACTTATAAAACAAACATTTACTGATGAACTTATTTTTAAACTGTAAATATTCATACATAAACAATTGAGAATCTACTATCTAAAAATTTCAGAGAGTAGCTGAACAAAGCTGTAAATATTCAGGACTTCTAGGCGTCATCGAAAAAAATGAAATTTGTTCTATACTGTTGATACTGTAGCAACTATATAGTAATTAGTCTACACATTCTATTTTAGCTTAAAACATCTTTTAGTTGAACTGGTATTGAGACTGGAGGCCAGAGCCTGTTTTGGAGATCTAATGTATATTTTAAACTTGTGAAGTCAAATATGCAGGGTGATTGCTATGAAATGTGTTGCATAGAAATTAAAGTAGGTAGTTTACAAAAGATACCATACATATGTCCCTTGCTAACTTATATATCTGTTTGGTGAAGTGGTTCAGAGCCGTGGGTGAATGTTGTGTTGAGTATTGGACTTGCTCGGTCAATCTCAACAGAGCAAGTCAGATACTCGACACAACTTATCTATCTGTGCGCTAGCCAAACATCTGCATTGCTTTTTTAATGTCTTGCCTCTTGTGTTGAGTATGAGGCAATTATTAAGATATTTACAATTTATCAGAAGAAAAGACACTTGCATTTCTTACCATCTGCATGCCATTTATGCATTCTCGTGTTTTTGTTACATGTTCAGGCTCGGCTTTTGACATACTTCCTTCCTTACAAACTTTTTTTGCTTTCAAGATAAGACAATAAAAATGATTTCAATTTGAAAGCTTTGGCTAAAAGCTAGTCACAAGTGCAATTGAAAAATGTTATCTCGCAGAAGATTCACTTTACCTAATCTAAGAATATTGTCGGCATATTCAGTAATTTATGTCTAATAAAATGTATTAGAAAAAAAAATAACTGCAAGGCTCTGAAGTCCCTGATTTAAAATCATACTTGTTTGTTAAGTTTTTATACTAAAATACTTTAATGCTGTTAACATTTAAAAAGATGGGTGAAAAAGCTTTTGCTATTGCACTTTGCCAATTCTTTGGTATGACGGATTCAAATGGTAGCAGAACGCTCTACCATATAGGCAAGAATGCAAAGAAAATAATCCTCTCATTGAGATGGATAACTGGGGGGATGCAATGTTGACAAATCATGATGTAAAAATACTGACTGAGTGTGAACAAACGGAGTGACCAATAGAGAAATAGCTCACAGGGTCCTAAATGTAAACAAAGATCTGAAATCCACAAGCCCATTCCTGTGTTTGTTAAGCTGCCCTGGTCCAGGGTTTAAATAACTGATCATTAATAATTTTACAGAACAGGCAAATTTGCCGCTCACAATCATCTGGCATTTACATTGCAACAATGTTTAATTTTAGTGTGTAGTGTGCCAAAAAGCTAAAATTCACAAGGGAGAGAGAAAGAGGAGAGTATAGTAGTTATGAAACCTACCGGGGCAAATCAATGGTTGTAATTGGCAATAGTTTTGAACTAAGCTTCAGTGCCTAAACTTAAAAACTTGTCGATTACCACCGTCACTTTGCTTCTCTCGGTAAGTTCCGTAACTACTACACTTTCCTTTTCCTTCTGATAGGTTACTGGTGGCAATTACTAGGCAAAGCACTCATGTCAAGGAATAGGTACCTAAACTGGACAAGGGCAGTGCCTTAAACAAACATGTGAGTTTCTGAATTTGGGAATTTTGAAAACCAGCCAGCTATTTAATTCTATGGCCGCCAACAATATATAGCCGTGCCTCTCTTATTGGAAAAGTGCAATCAAAATCATATTTAGAATTCCATTGATATCATTTACATTGTCTTATTTAAAACGTAACAGCGAACCAAGTTGTTGGAAGTTTTTAACAGGCAGCTCTTTCTGTCCATCCAGACAGAAAATAAAATCCTCAACTGCCATTGGAAATCATGGTGTACAATTTTGTTATAGTGCTATTGTTATTGTGGTTTTTAGACTCTTGTCTACTTAATCTAACCTTAGCACTAGTTTTGAAAAAAAAACTATTTGTACTTGGGTTTTACTTTGCATTCAAACCCCAGTTTTAAAAGTATTTTTTTCAATTCTATCTAAAGCTTCTGTGAAATCTTTGTTTTGGCACAACATTCAGTACTAACAATTACCTACTGAGTAAATACAGACTGTTCTGTAATTAGTATTTATTACTAACATGCGACAAATGCTCTGTAAACATTGTATACACTGTTACTACCTAACACTCCGTGTACTTAAATGCTTCTTTAATTGGCTACCTTCCAGTATGGTGATAACTCAACCTGTGTCAATGGAATTTTCGAGTCGCCTGTGTGGAAGGGAGTGGTTTGTGGTTGGGGAGTGATGCTGATTCCAAGCGTAGCCTAGTATTGAACAAATATTGAATCTCGGTATGGTCTCTCGCGCGTAATGCTTGCAGGCTTGTTTTCTCCCAACCAATTTTAGAATTTTCTTTGTGATAGTGACACTCATGTCATCCCATGCCACAAAATTAAACTTCATTTTTAGGAGCTCCTTTAAGAAATCTCATTCGCATCGCCAGAACTTAATCTCCCTCTTATTTTCCAAGATAAAAAGCTTCTTTGAAGTTGTGTGCCAGCGAGCGCAGATGCCTGTTTTCAAATTCATTAAATATTGTCATGCTAAATATTGCAGACTTTCAAAGAGTTCCTTGTCGGCATGAAGGCTTTTAATATTTGCCGGAAGGGCGCAGAAGTTTCGGCAGCTCTTGGTTAGTAGGTAGTTGCTGAATTTACAAGTTTGCCGTTATGTTCGTTTTGCGTTGGCAGAACGGATAGGAAAGCATTTCTGAGAGTTCGAAGCGTTGCACACGACTTGATGATAATATTATTTTCACTGAACTCTGACCGTTTAACTTCGTAGTCCGGCTATTTCGAACATTTTCATGCGCGTCGGCACTGCATGGAATTGCGAGTGGTCGGGCGGCCAACCTAGCTTCACATGCTGGGTCCGCTTTATGACGCCAAGTAATTACTGAAATTATTACCAGTCATGCAGAACGCTTAGGGTGGAATAGGGGTGCGCACACAATTTCTAAAATATATTGCTACTTTCATACTTTATTTTTTGTACATCCTGTAGATGACCCTTGGCGGCATAGAAGGTATTTGATAGTTCGGTCATGCGAAATTTGTAACAGGTGCCTACTCTTTTAAATGTCAAACTTTCGGCCCCATGGCTTATGCTAATTTTTGGTCCGTGCGATAAGTACTTCATGTCCAATGTTTAAATAATGAATTGTATGTTTCTTATGCGGTAGCGTAAACGTTCCTTTGAATGGGGACTGTCTGAACTTATATGAGGACTTTGAAGTCTGACCCTCATCGCCCTGGAAACTTTTCTAACTCCCCATAAAAAAACCGGCCGGAAATTTTCAAACCGTACAACACGCAATCTTCTGGAGAGTCATACTTTTATCATCTTAAAACAATCACCTCGATACCATCACTTCAAAGTCACCCTCTCACATACTCATGAAAAAAACCACGCAATCAACCCATATCATTCAATCTAATTCGCATAATAAAGAGTAACATTCGCAACGTAACGGTAAATAATCATGCGCGGACGCCGGTGATCATGGTGTGGATGCTATCACGTGTTCGCTCCCCGACGCCGACGCCACCGCCCGCGCCGCCAACGTATACCACGCCTCTGTCGGAGGCGCTGGTCGATATAGCGCTGCAGTGAGCTGGCTAGCAGCCGTCGCGACGCACGCACCGTCAAGCGCCGTCCACCACTCTCCACCACCACACTACTCTCAAACACCAGCTTCTCCTTCGCTCGCTCGCGTCTAGACCTCATAGCCTTTCTCTCTGTCTATCGCTATCTGTATGTTCATATTTCTGCCTACCATTATTTTATGTCTTTAGATGACTCTTGCCTGTGTGTCAGTTCCTAGTTTAGTATTTTGTTAGTAATGTACTCTACCTCCCGTCACTAACCGAATGAGTGTTTGGAATCGTTATGCGTGTGTGTCGAACTTGCTTGGAAGCACGTGTTATTTCCCGGTAAAGCGGCGGTAGCTCTCTATGGATACGACGGACGGTTCCCCTGGTATGTTTGCTAACCTCTGATACTAATTTCCTAATATTTCTTTACTTATTTTCACCGAAAACTGTTGTCATAAAAGCCAAGCCTGGATTGAGATGTGATTTTTTTGCTTTTCTTCTCCTGTACTGTTTTACGGTATGGTGTATTTTGAGTTTTGACCCATATGTGATTTTCGAATCTAGTCTCAAGATATTTAGTTTTGAAACAATTCTTTAGTGGAAGGAAATCAATTAAATGTAAGGCGTAAGATGAAAGCGTTGGACGTAGTGATTTTGGATTTGTTCCTCTGGAAGATATTATGGGCCGACACGGCGAAAGACCAAGTTGAGAGCAAGAAAGACAATTCATTGCTGACTTTGCCCGGTGGGCTGCTGCTTTGAGAATCGAACGTGCACGCACAAAGAGCTGAAAAAAGGAGGCAGTTTAGAACTTTGGTTTGCTGGCAGAATTTCAATTCGTCGCCGCGGCATTATATAAATGGAACTGAATTCGTATGTTGTGTCAAGAAAGACGATAAGGAGATTGAGACTAGCCGCTCACAAGACTCGGGCGTTTTGTCGGCGCACGGAATATTATTTCTACTATTTGTTATTTTGTTGGATTGATTGCTATGTCATTTGACATTTTGTTACATTTTCTGTTTAGTAATAGTTGGCTAGTTGTAACGGATTATTGTTGAAACTTTATTATCTGTAAAGTATGATTTTTTTAGGATTCAATATTTGGCTGTAACAATTAATAGTTATAAATTTAAGCGAGAACAATACCCAGAGTGAATAATGAAATCTATGTTCGTTGGTACGAGAAGTAGAAAGGAGAGTTGTATGTACATACATCTCGTCAATCTATATAAACTCTGTTTTAAATACTTTTATATACTGTTCAATACTAAAGAAAGATTTGTTGATCAATTGATCTCTGCTCAAATACCTTTTAATCTGTAGTCTTCAGGACACAGTAATATAGAATTAAAAAGAATATTTTGCATAAATTGACGAAATAAATATTTTTTTACAATTTAAAACTAATATCTAATTTATTTTTGTCTTATCTCCAGCATTAATTTATTAATCACAACAATGTCACCACCGTAGAGTTCAACGTTAATGAATAATTAAAGTTTCCATATCAGATACAAACAGCTTGTTAAGGTAACCTTACTGTCGTAACTAATTGGCATAAGTTCGTTTTAATAGCCGTTAGGCTTATCTCTGTTGCGGAAAAGGAAACCGAACCGACAGGGCCCGACTAGGTTTAGACAACTTTACAGGTCAGTCTGAGTGAAGCATTCAAACTCAAGCACAAGCCGACGTGGTGTACTATATCTAGAAGTAAATTACTGATCGCTCCTCAATAACAACTAATAAGCGAACAATCAATACTCATTAGATGTAGTTTTAGCCAGCAGCGCACGAGACAAACTAATATGATATTAACACGTTTGATTTCTGTTTGGCTATTGTGGCTACGCGGCTAGAATGTCTCTATGTTTCTGCGTTGTTTTACCGGTGCCTAAAAGAAATTGCGAATGCGTGTGATAACAATGGACTGTCCGAAAGGTGGATGTGTTTTGCCTATTCGAAGATACTCGAAGTGAATTCTGTTTGAGTCGTTGTTGACTTGCGATATGCAAACACAGCAGGTGCGATATCGATACTCGCGTCGAGTAGGTCAACATCGGGCTTGTGACAACGATACAAAATAAAAGTTCTGCATGTGCACTGGTATTAGCGCCGATGCATGGTGCGGATGATTGCACCCTTCGTACGTTCCCGTAATAGGGGTATTATGTCGAAAAAAGTATTATTAGTGAAATGGGAACTATGATAAGCAGAGTTGGCTCCAATATTAAATCGAAAATTTGCATCTGTGTCTACAGCAACCGTACGTACAATCTTTAAAAACTTATATCGCGGTGTTATAATACAGTATAAAGCCTTGCTTTGATTTAAAACCTGTGTAAGAAAAGGAAATAAGAATAGTAAAGGGTTATGGTCTAAAGCCATAAGCTCAAAATTCGATCATCCATCCATATCCATCTATCCAATATGGTGGTTCAGGGAAGAGATTTGGTTCAATTTATAATTCTGTGCAGAAAGGCTGGGCTTACCTCTCCCATAAGAAGCTTTCGTCGTTTCCCAGCCGAACTAGGAAAAATCTCGAATGCACGCGTTATCTCACCTATCTCAGGGCGTCATTTCGCGAGATCGCTTGTCCGCTTCACTGGCCAACAGCGAACCAGTGGCGGAAACTCCTCGGTGCAGTCAATGGTAGTTTTGGTTGCGTCACATTTCGAAAATAGTTTTGATTTCAAGGTATTTTGATATAAAATTCTGATATAAAGTAAAGTAACTAATTCCTGTTGTAAATTCATTTTGAATGCTACCATAAACAATCGGACTGGATTGTTTTGTTTTTTTCTTGTGGAAATCTATGAAGCACCTCCGGCTTATGGGACTTGATCTGAAAATTAAAGTTGATATATTTTACAGTACTGAACATCAAGAGTTATTAATTCCATCATATTCCATGGCGGGTGAGATATGTATGTATCGCTCATCCTGTATTATCTTTGCTCTGATGTACAAGGGTACTCCAACTGCGAAGTCTGACCCTTGCCCTTTGCCCTTCTCTACCGCTACAACCTGCACAGATGCGACGTCACAGCAATGAATGGTTGAAACTTAAAACATGGCGAAAATGGAGGCAAATTTCCTCTGAATCATTTCCTTTTATGTAAATAAAGGGTCCTTTACGATAAATAAATCACCCTAATTTGCGATAAAAGTAAGGTTCCCTACGTGAAGAAATGAAACTCATGAATTAAATATTTTATCTTGATTTGCATTTAACTTTGAAATGGAATTTTAATATTTCCTCTTCGACTCTCACTTGCAGGCTTTACGAATTGGTTGACTCATGTCAAGAGTTGAAAGTTGCCATGTGCATGCATATATTAACTTTATTAGGTCAAATCTTGTGTGGGATCGTACGGTTTATCGATTGGTTTGAATTGCCCCAAAGTACGTGGGAGGCATACGAGCCAACAGCTGGTCTTAATGCTACCATGGGCTCTCTCATGTCAGCTAGGTTATTTTACGTGGATGCACATTTTCCAAGAAAAACCAACGTTATCCTCAGAGTGTGCTAAGGTCCAACTGCGAAATAATATTTATACGATTTATACATTTCCCGTCAGAAATGTTTTCATCTACACTGCGTATATATTTTTTTCTTTGAGGAAAATGTCTGATCCGACATTCCCGAAGGCCTGTTCTACCCCAACGTGTCGTGTGGTTTTAGCTTTACGTTTCCAGCGCACGTTTATGCTTAGTCTTGTTTTTCGTCCACAAAGGTTGACGTGGAGCTATTGCCCTGTAATCGACCTTTAATGCTGTTTACTTTGGCTGGGTAGTTTCAAGGCGGGATGACCTGGACAGAGTAATTGCGCACTCAGATGTCATCTTGGCGAAGTCAATAGAAACAGAATAAATGCATTGCATTACTTACATCCTGGGCGGTGTCAAAGGTGGAATAATATTTTTGTTTGTTTCGGGAGTTTGTCATGCATGAGTGAACGAGAAAAATAATAAAATTGAAAAAAACGGCGGGAAATTCAACATGTTTTTTGGTATTATGATTGGGTGTCCTCCGGTAAATCCAATGGATTGACGTAAAGCAAGTGCATCTGCATTCATGAGGTCACGGAGCACGATTCACGCGAAAATTTTCCAGATACTGCCAATCTAATAAATTAAAATTGTAATCAAATTTAGTTATAATTAAGTTTCTAACATATCTGTTGAGATTGCTTTTTCAGTGAGCTATCCTCACAGACAATGAAACTCTCACAATGCCCAACATACAACAGGCAATTTAATGTTGTTTGATCAACAAAACTCCCAACTTTCCTTTGACGTTAGTTTTCATCAGCAAAATTTATTCTATTCCTTTACACAGACTTTGTGTTTGAAATTAAAATCCAGCCCCCGCGCTCTGACTGTTGCTAACTAAAGACCACCTCAATAGCCGATGCCCACGCAACGTCTGTGCTTTATCGAACCATAATCAGCGACCTCACTAATGAACCATCGCCGACTTGTCTCTTGTCTTGGCGCACATTTCAAGGCTTTCTTCATTTCCGGGAAATGTTTGCCATCGATCCCGAAGAGACCGAACGAGAGCTTTTCCCGTTTCCGGCACGAATTTCGGTTTGAATTTGAACTTAAGGTTAGCTGACGCCAACGTACAACCTCATCGCGGCTAATCGCATTCGTGATGCAAAGTAGTTTTCCTATTGGGGGGGAAATATTGGATTTTAAAGGCACGCACGACTGGGTAGAAATAATTTTCATTCGGCCCGAAATAGCCCCGCAATGCTATGATTATTTGTCGCGCGAAAATCAGACGGCGCGGATTGGAAAAGCGCTCTGCTTAGACGGTGGAGACTTTTCGCATTGGACGACTAGAGAAAACTTTATACGGTTTTCTAGTCGCGTATTATTTTGTTTGTTTGTCTTAACGTATTGTTGGTCGCTTTTGCTGGGTTCGAGTGTTTTTTTTTTTAAGAAAAGTTGGTACTCACTCCCGTTGAGAATTGAGAGAAACTCTCCGACTGCATTTTCCCCGAATGTTTAGGAGGGAAATCAAGGACTATGACCACCACGATTACCGGAAATCTCCTAAGCTTCTTTGCGATATTGGAATTCCCAGTCGGCATAGTTGTTCTGTGTTTACGATTTGATATACCATCAGAGCACAGAGTGTTGGATATGGAAATCAGCTTATATGTTATGTGGCTGTTTACGCTTTAAGGCCTATTCGGCTCTACGGCATCCATGGCAAATCAATATTTAATATTTAATCATCCAACATAACTATACGGGGAATTGCCTCCGTTCACACCCGTCTAGTTGCCTGTCAGTAGACTATTTTAAATAAAATTAACGATAAAAAATGTTTCCTGTGACTGTTGGAAACTGTCGATATTTCTAGTTTCTATGGCCCATTCATTTTAAGATAATTGAATAAAATGATTACTTGAATCCATTTGCTCCAAGACCAGTGCGTTTATTTGATGGATAAATGTCGTGGACAACAATTTATCATTATGTTTTACGACGCGCTCAATGTACGGGATAAACTCAATTCACCTTTTTTAATTGGATGGCTTTAGAATAGGTGAGCGTACTAAAACCTAATATATAGATCCCCGTACATTTTGGGAATTCCGCTTTAAATTATGAATTTTCGAGACACAGCAATCTAACTTATTCAAGCAGAAGGTTTTTCCATGGACTTTCTCGAGATAGCTTGAGCGTGAGATGCACTGCATGAAATGGTGTGTGCAATTTCTTCTTTATAAATACTTGATTCGAATTCTGTTGGCATAACTTCGTTATAAAAATGTTACAATTTTCGTATTGTGAGAGTGCAACCCTCATTGCAAATGGATCGTTGCAGTTATGTACAAAAATATGCAATCCCTTTTTTAATACTTTGCACCGACGCAAATGGATGCAATTTTGTAAACAAATTGCAACCGATTCTAAAATACATTTTGCATCAATCCAGCGGGTCACAAAGCGTGACCTACAAAACAAGTACAGAGGTGTATAAAGCATAGTACCTTGTAAATTAATAGTAGGTATATATAGTATATCGTTACATGAAATAGAAATATTCCCTGCTTGGAGACATATGAAACTCTAGATCCCTCATTCGACATGTTATTTTTTGTGCTGATTTTGGTGGTAAATGATCAATTCTCAAAAATATTTATTTCTGAAAAACCCACAAATCTTTTAGAAAATTACCAGCGCTATGAACTTTGGCCACTGATGGTCCATTTCAAATGTGAGATTCTTTTGACAAGTTAAGAGGCAAACCTTTTATCCTCTGCCGTTCTCTGATACAATTGTTTTCCGGGGAGCTCAGGTTAAATGTTTGAAATCCACAAAATCCAAAACTTTTCCAGATAATATATTTTTTTAATATTCTCGATTTTTTTCATCTTTTATCTGATGTCATAACCAATATAAAAAATATCCCCGCAAATTGCAAACGGGAATTTGATTTCGAACCAGATTAGAAGCGAGACGGCAAATTTGCAAATGATTACTCTCCGTGCTACGTTCAGAAGACATACTTTCTGTATTCTGGCAATGCAGAAAACCTCAACATTTCAAGCAGTACATCATTATACTAACCTAACGATCTAATCACAGTTTCACCAATCATAGTCGAGTAGGCATATCAAAATCGCTCTACTAATCCGTGTAAATGTGTGCTGATTAAAACAGCCATGTGGTGACTTTCCGTGATATTGGGCTGTTACTGATTGCCCGCGGTTATCGACGTATGGTGGTTAACATGGTTAACAAGTTCATCGCAGCCCTGGAGCAAGGACTTTCGGTTGATAGAACCTGGAGCTATATGACCAGTTGATTTCGACCACTTAACGTGATTGCCTTCGTGAGCAGTGGCCAATGTTAACCTCGTGAAAAATTACTGATTTCCTACATATCACGAACTAGCTCTAATTGCACACACACATATATATATATATATATATATATATATATATATATATATATATATAATTGCTTTCATTTGATTAAAGATAAAAAACGATAGAAAAGTTTTTAATCGCTTTCAGTGGCAAGTGTGACTTCTTTCAATTTCGCAAGGCCATTTTATAGTGTCATCACAGTAGATAGATCTTGGGCACGATTCCGGTTCGTTATAACCTGTGCATGGGTATATGAAGTTTGAGTTGTTTCTCGGGCACTTCATGCAATTTAAAACGTCATTCGAAGTTCACACACACATTTTGAATATTAAACTAAAATAACTAATATCCAACGACTCTATTAGTTATTCATATTTTGAGACTTTATATACTCCATGTCTTGTTATCATTCTCGGTATAGAACAACCCACGTAGCTAGATTTAGCGGGTTCCTAGAAGACAGCGAGTTTCTCTCACCGTTCAATTCACAAGGGTTCTATCGACCATTTTGCAATCTCTCGCGGAGTCGCATACGCCTTCAGCAACATATTATGCTCCAATCGTTCCGCGAACCGCCGAAAAAAAGATTGCAGAACGTGAGACAAGCATTTTTCGTGCCATGAGACTGACAATACTTTCATTTTGCTTTCCTATAAGCGCTCCACGAAACTTTTAAAGCTGAAAGTTTTGCGGGCTGGCAATAGAACAGATTTCGCAAAACAAACTGGATTTTTTTGACATGTGTGAAATGGGGCTGCTAGGTGACATGAAATTCTTGTCGGCACAAATTTAATACATTTTTCAATGCCCGACTTAGTCACTGTGAATAATGGATGGTCGGCATCCGGGATCTGCCAGGTTAGTTCAAGCGTGCGTAATGCCCGCTTGAACTGACAAAGTTCGCACTCTAAAAGTATGTTATGATGTTATCTTCTATTTTTAAAAAAATCTGAATTAAGCCATAGTGAAATTTCTAAACTTTCTAAAGCTTCTTGAATATTCAAGTAGCTCCCGTGCGAAAAATGTGAAGCCTTTTTATTATTTCCATCAGGTTTAGCTAAAAAAAATACATGCAATATAACTTTTCCACTTCATTTCGTTGGCTTAAAAAGTTAAAGTGATTGCTATTTCGTTGAACTTTTACAGCAAAGTTTGCATTTAATTTCAAATCGGCGCTCTCGCTGTACTACAAGTGTATTTTCACAAGTACGCGCGGGGTGATCTAAACGCTAAAGGCTCCTTTACAAATATTAGGTTTAAACTTGAGCACGCTGCTGTATACACCAATCTGATCCAGCCTGTGATTGCTTGCTCGACTAATTGCAAAATGACGACGATATAACCCAATCCCACAACAAGCTAGTGAATAAACGGATCTACGACAGTGTCAAGGCATGCCAACAAAGCTTGTATTAACAAACAATATCCTCCAAGACCGCTTCAGAGCAACTCCAAAGGCTGGTCAAAAAGAAAATTCCATGCATGATCCACCGACCCCGATATCTCCCTCCGACTAAAGTGGTAAAATGTTTTTTTACTGGCTATTTTCTAGGATTAGAAGAGTAATTTTATCGTAACCATATAGCATATGTGCCAGTGACACCTTTCACGCGCGTGATGTCTTCAAAGCCATAATTTATCATTTGGAGAAAATTGGAAAACGGGGAAACTCAAACACAGGACAGGCTGTGACAGAAGCAAACCACGTATGGCACGTTTAAAGCATAACCTACATTTAGATTGAGGGTGATGCTGACCAACTTCATAATCAAAATCCGCGAGAAAACTGTCACAAAGGGCTAGCAAGTTTTGACTGTCGCACCCTCTAAGCAGGTATTACCGCCTTGGAGGAGATGAGTTGGTTTCATCCCGTTTCATGGAAGACTTTCCTCGGTTCGTTTTGGTCGCTGGATGACAAACATTTCAAGCTTAGCGCGTCCCCTAAACTTTCCATGTTTGTATATTTCAGCTCAAGGTGAAATTAATTGATATGCTGTCGCGAGGCTTTACAGAGCCTACCATAGCAATTATTTCATGAAAACAAACTACTGCAGCCCTTCCTACATCTAGGAAAAAGTATTTCAAATCCTTGATAGTTTCTGTTCATATTTATGGGTAAAGAACTTACTCACGGTCAACCATATATAAAATCGAACATTTTCTCTGGCTTCCTTCGCTCTTTTAACTTTCTTCCTGATTATAGTGGATTATCGAAAGCCATCCCGTCTAGCACTGTTTTTATGTCCACAAAAAAACCTTTTTGATGCAGCGCCAGTGTTGGCAAAGGAAATGGGAAAGAAAATGCCAGAAAAGTTTCCTCAAATACGTCGCAGCAGTAGTAAAAAAAATTTTTTTCTCGCATGAAACTATGAAACATTCATGTACAATATGGCGAGGAAGCTTGTACTGTCCAGTCGGTCGCTCATTTCTTCTGGAATTTCCATTGAGAGAGTGAAACAGACCACACTTTCCACTTTTCCGCTAAACCACGGACAATTGAATTGAGATTATTCCACGAGAGCACTTTACAATGACAGTGCCGGAGCACATCATACCCTCGAATTAAAAATATATAGCTATAGTTGTACCCTTTTTTTTAGCAGAATAAAGATTCGATTTCATTGCTTTGCATAATATTTAGAAGATAACAAAAAGAAAAGGCCTTGCTTCGTATATTTTTGTTGGGTTTAATCTGTTTTTCTTGTCGGTCTGCGGCGATAAAAGCCCAGGAAAAACCGAACAAAACTTTCTGTGGATGCAATGGAGACAACCATTAACTTTTATCAGAATTAGTGAATGGCAAGCACCCCTGCAACATTGGTTACCGTGTTTATTTCCCAATCTTAACCACACAAGATGCAGGACACGGATTATGATGCCGTTTCTGATCACCAAACTTCCCGTTATATCGAACCAAAGGCTCGAAGTCAGGGCTTGGTGTAAAACACTAGCTCCGTCGTTCCATGCAAGGTGGAAAAACCATGCTTGTCGGGATGACGAGGAAAACTCAGATGTACTCTAATTTCCTCTTTAGAAAATAACGACGAAGCAAGCGTCAGAGTCCCATCCTCATTATTTTGAAGAAAAAAATCCTAGATTTTCACATTTCCACCGACCATTTATTTCATCTCTGTAAAGAACAGTAAAGTCCACCGTATACATTACTGGTCATGTCGTGCTGAGAACTCACACAATTAATTTGCAAAGAAAAGTACACATGTGCATTAAATTAGAACTCTGTTTAATTTTACTTATCGTCGTACACGCGAGAGCTTGTTCGACAACTCAATTCCACCAAATGACCACTTTCCACATTAGTATTCGGCTTAAGCAGCAGTTGGCATCAGATACCAAAGTTAAGCAACCATTTCTTCACCATATTATCATACTTACTTCACTTCATGTGGAAGCGGCTAAACGTTTTGCAACTTATAAGTTGGGAGACAGCGAAACGTATCTTATTGTTGTCCAAGATGTACCATGGCGTTATTTGGTTCGAGAATCGGAAACAAGTTCTGGTCTAAGCTCCTGTGAACGGACATAGCAAAGAGCCATTAATCTTGAAGACTGAAATATGAAGTCCGTCGTCTTATATCAACTAGTATAATATAATCACGTTCTCTCGTGTTCCCCGTTAGAGTTGCGAACGTCTTTATAATTAATTAAATCCGTCTTGCTAATTAAGCACCTCCGTCATACCAAAAAGCATATAGAGCAAGGCACTGATTTATAATTCTGGTAAGGCACATCTACCGGACTTTCATCTTGTGTACAACCCCAAGGAACATTGAGAGCTCTGAGAGGCGTTCTTCGCATCCCCGTGTCTATCAAAGCTTGAATCTACCACCGAAGTCTGCCATTCGTAGAAGAATTTTTCATTTCCTCAGTTGAGAACCACCACGACTTTCCCTTTAAAAGGGACACGTTTGCTGCGTGGGCTATAGATCTTTCACCTGGCCACACGATAAAAGATAGCGTTAAATTCTAGCGTCGATTTGGACGACGCGCACAGCGACGCCGAACTAACGGCAATGGACGTCGCTATGTTTCGCATCACGACCATATAAATTGCGAGAATGTCGATCGACGCCCAGCGTCGCCTACAGTCAGAGAGGGTGTTAGCATAGCACCGGTGGCACACATTTCCTGAATATTGCCAATATGTTTTTGTTAAAACGCAATCATATTTTGAATGATGTATTCGACAACGGGGACACAAGATGATGGGCTAGTATAAAGGTGTAACAGCAAGAGCTCTCTCGAATTCCGTGGTAAAGTTTGACATCATATTTCGCCTCCGTAACCCTCGACCCTCTAGCGTCACGGTCCTATCCTTGGCTCGTTATTGTCGTGTGGCACTCCAACACGGAAAGAATCCCCTTCAAAAGGTCGATCGCGACCCATTGAGTCTTCCCATATCAGAAACGCCGCTGGGACCAGGAGCACACTGATTTAGTGGATGGTGATTTCAAAGCGCGCCGTCTTCTTAGGCTCACAAAAAAAACCAAAATGCCGCACAAATTGAGTGAGATAGATTCTTAGAGCGTGCAAGGCTGAGTGCGAGAAACTCGAGGTGCTACGCTGTGACGTGTGGGGGGGGGGGGGGGGGGGACGTGGTGAGGATGGGGAGGATACTTTTCTATTTACTTTTCCAATTAGAAACTTTGTTATCAGCTTTGTCTTCGACTTATTAAAGCCGAACGAACGATCGACTCACTTTAGATTATGGTCTTTAGGTAAAGTATCGGTGGGATTTGGCAGCCATTGTTATTAATAAGACAGAAAGAATGTCCCTTGTATTGAACCACTTCCAGTATCTTCGGTGTTTTTTTTTGTTTTTTTCTTGACTTGATGGACCTTAATTGTATTTAAAATTTGCATTTTTTCAGAAAATTTCTTCAATTTATTTCAGTAGTTTTGTACGAATATTTAAGGCTAATCAGAAAACCGCGACCAATTATCCAGTAAAAATGTTAAATTTGTCCGCAGTCAAAATTTGTTCAAGCATTTCCATTGTTTCCTACAGCTTGTTTCACCTTTTACCAATTCGGGACAAGAAATGCATTTACAGCAGCAGCAGCGTTGAAAACCCACTCCAAACCATGTTCTTTACTCCTGGAGCGAAGATTGAATATAATGCATCATACTTCACAAGGTGCTTTATTGACCGGGGCTCTGAGTCCTACATAACGCGAGATAAGACTCAACTGGCAGAAGTGTTTTCCTTATTGATTACTCATACATAATCACATTATATATTTCTATGAGAATATAAAGTATGGGGGTGTGTGCAGGGGGATACTGAATTATTCGCCGATCTCAGTTCAGGCTGCAACAATTTTTCTTCTCGTGATAATGTCACATTCCCAGGATGTAATAAGAACGTTAAGGGAATTGTATCGCCTCCATCTTCTTTTTCTGGGGGATCCAGGGAACCAAGAGAGTATTTCTTATTCTTTAAATGGGATTGGTAAAAACTGTTTCAGCAACTTAAAAAAAGCTCTTTTAATGCACATTTTCCCGAAAATCCATTCTAAAAAAAAATATGTGTAAAAACTGAATAATAAGAGAGGCTTTTCAAAATGGTTGGCTCGAATATTTTTTTTGTATGTGTAGTTTGGTTTTGTCAAGATATTGAAGAAATTTGGGATCCACAGCTGATATGAAAACTCGGATTTTTTTCTGAAAATCACCGGAAAAACGCCTTGAACAGGCTCTTTTACAACGCGTGCACCAATAAGACGAAATTATATTTCTGATTTTGAAAAGCTTCAATCTGTTCCCTATAATGTACCGAGTCGCCTAGTTTTTGCTTTGTCGCGATCGGACCAGCAGTTTGACCGATTAGTTGTATCCAGTAAACCTTTCGACAGCGTGAGGGTATTTCGATAATGTTGATATTTTCCCAGGTGTTTCTCATACGATAACAGTGATCTGAAGATCTGTGACAAAGTCGCAGAATTTCACGCTATACATGCTATCGAAACGAAATAGCTGGTTAGCTTAAAATACATCATAGTAGTTCCACCGTCGTTTCCACATCAACTCAGCAACATTATTGATTGAGACTGACTTCGGTTCAAGAGCGGATCTACTATATATTTTGTGTTTGAATTGAACGGCTTCTGAAGACGTCTAATCATTGTTGTCGAACACATCGACATATCTACCCATGTCATTTGTTATTCCATGCAAATCACAACAATTACCTGCTAGAGACGATCTCTTCTGAGGTACTGTAATAGAAACGTAGGTAGCAATAGATTCAGTAGAAAAGTGTTTATCAGAGATAAAAGCACGTTAAAGAGAGTTAGCAAGTAAGACATCCAGTAGCAGATAAATGAAGGTGCAACAGTGCAACTCAGATTAGACACAACTAGAACGTTTGGTCTTAGTTTGCTGTTTTTACGAACTTCGGGTGAAAAGTTTATGGTGCACCTACATTACTTGATTGGTTGATTACCTTTATTGACGCACTTGCAATTCGCCTAATGACTGTGCTCAGAAAAATATTGTTATTTTGAAAGAAGGTATTTAGGTTACAAGAAAAATAACATTCTGTTTTCTTCATCCTGACGATATTATTAGCCAATCAGAGGAAATCTCACTGAATAATATATAAATATGTTCATCCAGCAGCCAATAAAATGCTGTCATTTTCTCCCCCAATCGTACGTTTTTTTTTATGAGTTACCAGCACAGGGGTTGGTGACGACGGTAACAGTGTTTCAGTCTGCTTCAGTAATCCGTTCTGTTCGCATAGGAAAGGTTGCGGTGCGTAATTTTGTTTTCTTGCATGATACCACGGCGTGTGAGTGAAGTGTTCAGTTTGTAATATATTGTGAAGTGCTTTCCAAATTAGACAGCTTTGATGTTATTATTTCTTGAGTTGAGGTTATACGTTTATAGTATCAAATTAATGACTCGAGAGGGGTTAACATTTGGGTAACGAGTTGGCATTCTACCGTTCAGTAAACCATCGGGGGTGCTAGAGGTACGAAACCCATTAGAAATAAAATAAGAAAAATCCAGAGTCGGGCACTAGATTCAAATGCATTTTTAGATTACGTTTCAATCAACGGTTTTTTCTATTCCTTTTCGCCAATTCCCCAGCGTTTCCCGTCACAATGAATAACATTCTCTTTTGTGTTAGTAAAGAGCACGAACGCGGCAAAGAAAACGTTTTAAATCAATTTCGCGTCAACAGAACTGTCACATTTTCACCAAACTTTCGTCGCGCCTACTCTCGTATTCAAGAAATGTTACACCCTGTCTTCCACATCGCATGGCTTATTGCAACTTTGTGCCACCTCGACCGCCTAAACTACATGTCACCGAAACTTTGCCGGGGACTTCACCGCGTGAGCTTGCGTCGATAATTCATCCAGTTGACGACTCGAGTAACCTCCTGATTCTGTCCAAGTAGATTATCATCTCGATCAATCGCATCTTTTGGCGGCCGGAAGTCGAGCGGGGGAGGTGATTTACGAAGCCATCAACGATTTGTGGTCGATCGGAAAAACGGGCGAAACAGTTACACTCTTCCACTGTGTACACTCACGAGAGACGCCGAGGATATTAAAACAATAACTCGTCGCGGAATTGGGCTCGTTTATTTAATGGGAGGTGATTTGGAACGGCGGCGACGGCGACCTAGCTATGCCTTCCATGCCATTCACCCTTGATTTTAGCTGAGATGATAATGAAACTGTAAACGAGAATTTTTTGGGCGTAGTCATTTCCAGTACATTGTTGTGAAGGGTACAGAGTGCGTGACGCATGCAGTGCTTAATTATGCGTACGACAGTATAAATTATAATTGAAGCTCATTCGTGCTGTGGTCGTGAAACTCGCTTGATCATCTAGTGTCATTTTTATTTAGTGGAAGATTCATTGAAGGCAATGCCTTGCTGCAGTTCCTGTTTTTCTTGCTTTTCTTGTAAGACAATGGCTTGTGGATTTCGAGTTGATTTATGGTTTAATCTAGACGCCTTCATTGTCGTTGGTGCCTAATAACATTCCGGACAAAATAATTATTCGCAGAGAAAAAATAAGCGAAAATTTAAAGTTAGAGATGTCTGCTGCATGGAATTCTAAAATGCATTTGTCTGAGAGCTAGCAAAAATTAACCCACTAGCATTTATATTAATTAAAAACTTTCTTGTCAGATAAATGACGACATTTGTTGACGACCGCACGTCTAATCTCGATATTTGTTTTGTTTCGACAGCACATAGATCTCGACTTAACATTGTTGAGCCGCCGACCGAGAGCCAAGTCTCGTACAAAAAGCGTCATCTTTCCAAGTCAGCTTCCGACCTGAGTTCCCATCGCGATGACAACCTTAGGGATAGCAAGCTACCGACGACGGCGGGCTCGAACCCAGGACCGTCCCAAGCCCAATCGGCATCGAATGTACCTCAGACGACGGCCGCGCATAAAGCTGCCAACTTCTTCAGCACTCTAAAGGTAACGATCAAGATCTTTGAATGATGTGTAATAATACTAACTTCGGATCCCAATCAAGCCCAACCTAACCTAACGGGCCGTTAGTTTGTTTCTTAGGCAAGCCAATCTAACGAAGTTATTTTGTGATAGATGGCAGTAAATTTGTCAACGTGTTCAGTCTTTGGCGCCATTATACCGGTGCCACCAGGACAAATAAGAGATATTTGTGAAGTATTTGTTCAAAATTACTTAGCATGCCAGGGATCTATTTCTCAACTTTATTTTTATTGCCTATACCTTCGGACTGAATTTAATTTTTGCTTGACTATAGTTTGGGCACTCAAGGCCAAGAATGAAGAAACTGGGTGATAATAACACTTACAACTTTTATCAAGAAATAATACTTCGATAACTCCGTGATAATATTTTTAATCTTTAAAAACAGTTTTCCGGGAGAAGTTATGTGTAATGGCAATTAAAGACTGAATAATCATGCACCTTCATGGCATGAACACTGGAAACCATAATAGTTGATCATAAAATAAATCTCCCGAGGGAAATTACGTTACAGTTATTGACAGACACGAGGGAAATGGGAAGTGTTGGAAACTTTTCTTTTAGATACTTCGTAATTGTCACATCTTCCCGGATAGAAATTTCATTTATATCCGGTAAGAAGTTTTAATAAAACTTTCTTCTGACAGTCTGACTACAGATAACTCAAATAAAGCAAGACAATGTTCGCTGCACACACTGAATGTCTGTTATCGAATCATGCTTCCCTTTGTATCTTTTCAATTAAATTCACCATATGCTAAGTATCTCCGAGCTACCTTCAAGGTAATTTATGGTTATAGGCGCTCTGATGGCAGAAAACGTGATGGAAAGGTTTCATAATTTAACCAGCCACCTGAGATATCCTTTTCAGGGATGCAAGATAATAAATTTGCATTGTTTCCTTCCCATTTTCATATCCAAAAGACGAAGCACACGTATTTCCTTCATACCTACTTAAATCAGGGAGCATTATTCAAATATGAATACAATACGGGGTAGATTAATTCACAAGATAAGAAATATTTTTGGTTTAAGTCGATTGACATTTTGAATGCATGACCTCTTCCTTTATTTTGTGAGTATGCACCATCGAAATTAGTTGTCAAGTGAACCATGGACATGGCATTTTGAGATAGCAACATGATCTTATCAACGTCTAGGCATGCAGTCTGTACTCTTCACACTAGGCAATTACTCGCTGTATAAGCAATAGTGGCTGGGTTATATAGATAATTTAATTCGATTTAAATTTTCCTTCGCGACTAAGAACATTTCCAGAAACGGCCTTCATTAATTTACCAAAACTTTGTTTAATTTCATTTCGAAGACAGCGTTCTAAGACTACGCAACTTAAAACAGAACTTTTAATGCAGCTGATTGCCTTAATGAACCAAGTTAAAATAACACTCAGAGATTGGTGAACCCATTATCCTGGCAGGTCATGCAAGGTAATTGCCAGCACGCTGCAATCGCCAGGCACATGTTCAGTCCCTGATCCCCATGCATTGCTCGTGCGTTGTCCACGTGTTCGATTCCCAGTTCAGATACCGGCCGGTCTTCTATATCTACGTTTTCTGGATTGAAAACTTAAATTACCGAAGTTTTAAAATTGCATAGTTAATGTTTTAAAATGTGCAGTAACGTACCTTGGCTGTATATGGAACAAGTATGGTATCCTTGGACCTGTGCTGGGACCATATTGAATGAGTAAATTTCTGTTTAAACTTTAAACCATAGTTGTTTCAGGTAAATTTCCTTAACGTGCCCAGCAAACACAAGTCTAAGCAAACTCGTTATATAGTTTGCGATACTATGTGAGATGTGGAAACAGAAAACAAGCTGCAAGACATATTTTACACAAACAGGAACGCAGAAAGCTCAAAGAGAAGTGAATTAAGTCAGCTGCTCCAGACTTAATATCACTAATTTCCCAATTTCCACGCATTACCCTACGACCTACGTTTGGTAGGCCGAGGCCTGGAACTAATGGAGTTGGAAAATTTGTTGGATGATAACGAGACTTGTTCAACCCGCGAGTCCGCTTTTCTCCTAGTGTCTGTTTTCATTATGCAAATGAGGTGAAACCAGCCCACGAAGCGATGACCGGAGTATAACCACCCCCCTATAATTTGTCACAAATGTCATTTCAAAGGATGGCTGCACGCTGAAAGATCTGCCTATTGCGTGAACCCTGAGTAGCCCAGTGGGAAAATGTCGCTGATAAGCCACCTCAGATCAAGTCACATTGCCAGGCAAATTGCATGTCACGCGCTCCCCTCTTTTACCGTGTGCCGAACTGCAAATTAAACAGCATTAATGTGTCCAATGTAAAATGCATGACGTGGCAAAGGGAGTGGTTGGGCTATTTTTCAGTGGCGGAACTCGGGAAATGCGATGTCCGAGCGCGTGTATTATGTGGACTCGTGCACATGCCATGGGATTAGAAAATAACTGGCGTGTCGATAATCTTCAGTGAAACTTGCGTGTTTTTTGCTATATGTACGACTTTGGTCCAATCAAAGTATATACGGTACCGAAGGTGCCAGTTAAAACACTTAGTGATATTGTGGGAATAGTTACATTTACAATCATACAAGTGAATCTAGAAATGAGTGTTGAACGAGCGAATGTCTTTGCGAAATTGGCATCCCAAGCGGCCAGGCTAAAACCTCTATTCTGTAATCCAAAGCGATCAAGATAAACAATACATTCTAACCGTCTGCAGACATTTTGTAGAAATGTGGCCACAGACGGCGTAGACTGTAGAATGTGAAGTGAATATCTAGCAGCATGCCGAGGGAATATTTCTGTTGGTACAAGTTGGACGTCTGATCTCTGACTTGTTGTTATACGGACGAGAAAATCCACCGCGCCTCCATCCAACCCATAACTCTATGCGAAATCCTCCCCGAAATGTTTGCTTGCCAAAGAATTAGCTTTCGCTCGCTTGTCTTGCCTGGTGCGTGAAATAATGGAATGGATTTCAATCCAGTGGACTTTCAGTTGAAAGTTGCTTTGGTTGTTATTAAAGAAACTTTTATGGTCACGAAACAGTCGGAAAAATGTTAGGGTAGTAAAGCTTTCGTCCGAGAGAAGAGCGTATAACAAGCAAAAATTAAAACAAACCCGTTTTTTTTGTTACAGCGAGAAGGGCATATATGCAACCACGTACACAAGAGTTTGGAACAAGCAGCACTTTAAATTAGCTTCTTCTATTTATAATAAAACGAAACCCCTGGGATGATATCGGTCATAAGGTCAATAAGGTCAACGAGAGATATCTGGTTGATATGGAAAAATTCTAACTGTAAGTGACTATTTTAAGCAAAGGGTAAGCGTTAAATTAATGTCCTTAGAATTCCCAGAGGTCAGCACCAGAGTAATACAATTAGCCGAAAATAAACAGTGTGCTTAAACTGTACTGTTCAGGTACACAATGCTTATTTCGTAGCTTTGGAACAAGCCTGGGTACCTGGTTCGCCACATTTCCGTGCAAAATTATGACCGCAAACTCGAATTCAAACACCAACCAACATACCTAACGTATAATTCATGGATTTCACACATGAAAGTACCATGCATAAAAAAAACGACCGTTCAAACAACAAATTGTGCTGCATATGTGCAAATATTCTTGCTAATGAAAGCGTTCAGTTTGTAAAGTTAAGTTGTGCGGAAATGCCAGGCACTGCCCACTCTAAAATCCTGCGCGAACTGCGAACTGACGAGTTTGTTTAGCTGGGTGTTTTTCACTTACCAACCGCGTAAAATAAAGCCCACGGAAAGAGCCCTTTGGCTGTGTACTTGACGTTATTATTGTACTTAGCACTCGCCGTTTTTGTTTAATAAAATAAAAGAAGTTTACAAACGTCGAGGTCTGAAAGTTAACTTCAGACCGAATCTTCGCACTGGCAAAAAGCGAGACATGATATAAATGTAAACAAAAGTAATGCAATGTTGATGATTGTATTTCAAAACACTTAAATTGATTTTCGGAAAAATAAACAATCAGCTATCAAATGTCATTCCATTTATTTATCTCTCCGGGGACCGTGAAAAATGAGCGTCGAGAAATGGGGGTTGTGCACGGGGTTGTGCCAATTCCATTTGTATTTGAACATTAAATCATCAAATAGAGATATATTGCATTGCCGAATCGAACGGGGAAAAAATGTTTTAGTTACATCGTGGTTCGTGGTATTTGCCCTTTGATTTTGGTCGAACTAATTGGCATTACATTTTGCTAGATATTGAACCATAACGAGAATTTCTGCACATAACCTAAAGCCCTCGAGAGAAAGATACATTATTGCTAACCGATACTAGTTTACTTCAAATGTCCGCTAGCTTTTCCGAAGTAGTGATCTAACAAACATCGACTCAACACATTTGCTTTGTAAAATTTCGCTTCATCGGAGATATTATCTGATACATTGATGGGTTCAATACACGAATTCCATCTGCAATGAACAGCACTCAAAACGGAGGACTATTTCACGTCTAGTTCCGAAATTTCCAGCTCATAGGCACACAATGCTGACACAGTTCTGACACTTCATACAATCGCTCTAATGTTCATGTTCTAGAATACTACCCGCACATCAATAATAACAACCGACGGCGCTATCTTGCTCCCTTGTGTGTACAATGGTTTTCATTAAATATAGTTCAGAACTAAACGAACTTTATTTATCCATCAAATGAAAAAATGCTTGAGGTTAGGTGATTTGTCCCTAGGCAATGGATGACGCATGAACGCAATGCAATGGTTATTATTGAATTTTTTTTAATACAAAGTTGTTCGAGTGGTCCGACGCCATTTACATTGGCGATTTTTTTTTTCAAATTTCAAATTGCTGTTCGCTTTCGGTTGCACGGAAGTGCGTTGGCGGATTGTGTAGACTCAACGGGAAGCATGCCTAGCATATATTTGTGAAAGGAAATACATTTACATAGCGGAAAAATGTGTACGAGGTTGTCATTTTAAAAATAAAATTTCTGGAAAAAAGTACTTCCATGGTTTCGCTATCCGTACTCCATGTCCAACCGGATAAGCATATGACCTTGACAAACTGTATGAATAATTTTCTCTGCAAAAGCACCATAGTGATTAATTAGGTTATTTACATGGTTTTAAGCACTATCAGATTCTTAATATTTTTTGGCAAGTATTTCTGGATTTATTAACTTCGCACCTATTTGAGCATATTCCTCTTGAATCAATAAGGATATGATAAAGAAATACCAAAATAAATACAATCTGTTACAATTAGAAGGGTTGTTAAAATACCTATATTGCCATCAATTATATCTGCGGCGTCCCACGTAACTGCCCAACGCAATCAACTCACCCCAACCCCGTGTGCGCAGATCCGATGGGCCGCACGCAGCCGAAGCCGCAGCAAGGAGCGTCGGGGTGGCCGCAAGGACGGCGTCGCCGGCGCCTCGGAGGCGGGGGGCAGCCTGGACGGCGGCACACGACGGGATAGCACAGACTACGCCGCCGACAACTCGTCCGAGCACAGCAGCAATGCGACGCCGCTCACGCAGTCCCCCCGGCATCGGCTGCTCACGCTGCAACAGGGTAAATTTGGGATGGGTTCAGCAATGCACTACGTTCCTGGTTCGGCAGTATTGCGGGTCGGGTGTGGTACAATCACTCAGAGACGTGCTTTGCGTCCCTGAAACGGACAGAATTTGACCACGCACGTTGCAGCCCAGTGGGGTTTCCAAGTGTATTCTGTCAAGATCACAGACGGAGCTCGAGATTTGAATGCTAATCGAAATATGGATGACGAGTTTCCAATGAGTTGTCCCGCGCGCTCTGTACTATTGGCCCGCTAGAATAATTGGAAAATTGTTAAAAAGAACGAATGATTTATAGTGGGAAATTAAACTCTGCCGCCTCCTATATCAATTAATTTTAGTGTCATCTGCAATCACAGTGTCTACACCCCTGGTCAAGCAACCTTTAAATTCTATGATGTAGATATGGGTCCGCCACCCCGTTAGACTTGAAAGTCCCGAGTCAGTGAGAGATAAGTCTAAGACTTAGAAAGGTCCAATCGGAAATCTCAATGGCGCTTTGAGCTTTCTTAGCTCGTTGACGATCCTCTGTCTGCCCCGGATTCAGTCTCACAGGATCAAATCACATCCACGGTACTATCTTAACTTGGGTCATCCAATAAACTAAAGGGGTGTCCAGCCGTGTCCATGCATGGGAACACGGCTCCTTCCCTCACGGAATCCTCGAGTTCTATACAGAAGAATAATCGGACTTCATTATTCAGGGTTAAGTTTTCCTTGGGTTTGCTTGAACATGCTTTTTTACCTCTGCCTGCTATCTCCTGTCAATTGTTATCGCAAACTCGTAGAAGGAGTTCTCTAGGGTAATCGAATTTTCAAATGGGAACGGAAATATTATCATCCTGAAAGCGTGGTTCATGGTCATGCTCAATATTTGACCACAAAATCATCATAATGAGTGGCTGAATTTGGCTTGATATCACACAGATTTTGCTGGCTTGGTTTTGACCACGTCCACACAATTGGGAGATAGTCCAGCTCGAACATCGGCTGCGTGGCTATTTATTTCCAAAGATTGATTGCATGTCTGGAAATACATGGATAATTAATGATCTCGTTTGGTTTGCAGAGCATGTCTCTTAAGGGTTGTTTTCTTATCGGCCTAGTTAAGGGCTAAGTTGGGAACAAATTACTAGCAATTATGGAGAACGTATGAAACCGAGGATTTTTGGATTTGTTCATCCTCAGTAACGACAATGTAAGCCATTTCAATTGTAACTGACAAATGTGAATGCCAACCAGCACAGAATTTTTTTTCCTAGAACTGGTTAATTGATGTGACGTCTTCTACGGGTTTTTTCTGAATAGAGGAGGTTTGCGGCCCAAATCTAGACGTTTCGGCGAGACACGGCTCGCCATCTTCAGCAGAATTATATCTTGAAGATTCATGCAAAGGCCGCAAACCTCCTCTATCCACAGCAAAACCGTAGAACACGTCAAATCATCATACCACAGCTCTGTAAACCATTGCGCAATTAACTGGCTAATTTTGAATTAAATTGTGAACTCTCGTTATGGGCAGGACATTTTTATATTAATATGAATACTACTACCTTACTCTAAGCTACTACCCTCTAAAAAATATACCTAATCGGGGAATCGAACTCTGGACCTCACCTTTCGCGGTGCACAAACCATCTACGCCAATTGGACACGGTAGTAGTGTTAACAAATTCAATTGTTTCAGAATTTTCGCTTGTTTTTCGGATTTTGAAGAATGAATGGATATTATTACGAACAACGGGCCTGGTTTTTAAGTCTAATTATGGCTATAGTGTTATTGGGTGTGGCAGTTAACTTGTTTCAGAAGCACGCCGTTAAGCTTCTCAACTTCACCGTGGTACGACCCCCTTGAGAGCAACCGTGGCTATATGGGACCATGTTAAAACTAAACAATGCAACAGCTGGCATGAGGATTCGAAATCGCAATGAATTGCTCGTTTGTTCAATGTATGAATACCTTACTGGGACAGCTTAAAGTGTGGCAGATAGAATAGGTAGCATCGTTTGGTATGGCAATTAACCAGAACAAAGAAACGACGAGGGTTGTTTGCCTTCAGATCATTTTTAATCGTGAAAAATGGAGCGTTTGATCGTGAAAGTCGTCTATGAAGCATACATTTAAAAGCTTCATTAAATTGGCAATGCAAATTTTCAGAGGCCACCCCTTTTAGTATCCAAAGTTCGTTGCAAATATCAATAACCAGTCACTGTAAATTAATAACGATCACGGTTCGCGTGTGCATTACGACTCTACGATCGGTTAAATTTGCCAAACTCGCGTGCCAAAAAGGGCATAAAAGTTTTTATCTTTTATCATGGTGTGCAAATGTCGGAATACATTTTTATATAAATGTTGCATTTTTTTTTAACGTGAAGTTTAACAATCATTATTAGTTTGACGTCAGTGTGAGTACGTAATAAATCGACATGCACTTTCATGATTGTACAATGCATTAAATATTCGACGTTATCATCGAATACTTCATTGTTTTCATACTACGAGTTATGTACATAAATGACAGTTTTGGTTAATCAAGAATACTTAAAAGATATGAATTCAAATCCTTTTTTCTGTCCTGAAAATAGAACGAATGCTACTTTTATTGTTGGTATGCTTCGATTCATGCTTGATATACCTTTACCAACTGTCAACCCTCTATTATTTATTTACCCAGTGATATCAAAACATTCACATAACCTTATTTCGAACTTGGCACGACACATTTTCTAACAGTGTAAGCATAACAGGGGAAGAAAAACCAGATGTTAAAACACTTTGTCTGCCAAATTGCTTCACAAGATGCATCCATTTCCCGAATATTAAACGCATGTGAAGTAATATCACAAAGACACCAAGTCTCAAGTCACGACACATTTTCTAACAGTGTAAGCATAACAGGGGAAGAAAAACCAGATGTTAAAACACTTTGTCTGCCAAATTGCTTCACAAGATGCATCCATTTCCCGAATATTAAACGCATGTGAAGTAATATCACAAAGACACCAAGTCTCAAGTCACGACACATTTTCTAACAGTGTAAGCATAACAGGGGAAGAAAAACCAGATGTTAAAACACTTTGTCTGCCAAATTGCTTCACAAGATGCATCCATTTCCCGAATATTAAACGCATGTGAAGTAATATCACAAAGACACCAAGTCTCAAGTCACGACACAAGTCTCTGTCTCACACAAAGAAGAGTACTCGTTTTACAAGCCTAACATACTTTCCTTCATTTTCTTGAGTGAAAATATAGAGCAACACAACCTCTGTTCTTATCCACTTTCTCACTCCATCTAAAGTAGATGTAAGCGACCTTTGCGCTCTCTTCTATTCCGGGGCGCCTCCAGAGATGTCTGGAATATTAAAACCTAACTCACGGGAACATTCCGAAACGACAGTGTCAAGACACGCCACATGGTCGATGTAACAACCGTCGCAAGTAAAAACATCTCATCTCGTACGATCGTACCAGATTTGTGCCAAATTTCTAGGATTCCAATATACATAAACTTGCCAAAACTTTATATCCGTGGTATTATTTTATTTCCACTCGGTACACGAAGCATAATAAAACCCTGCATAGTTTTGTGTGTAGATACCTATTATCTGAAAATAGAATTGAGTGCTGTCTCTGTAATACTTGCACTCGACTTTGAAAGTATATAAATCTTCGATTCGCAATGGAGAAATGGCAATTAGTGACTTGAAGACGCAGGCCAGCACCTGAGAAAACTATAAAATTCAGGGAGTTTCTTTGACTCAAGAAAATAGGTAGCGCTTTTCACGCTCCCAGCGCGTATAACGTGAACATTGTTAATGTTTAATTCTCTGGAAATAAGCTCTCAAGAGTAATGCACGCAGGCGCTTCTTATCAATTTTCGAAGCGCTTTAGGGATACGTGGTCGATCCATGAAAATTGGAGCTCAGATGAATGCCAACAGTTTAAATTATTCAACGGCCATTCAAGATGACAGCTCAATTGTGGAAATATCTTTTATAACGGCATCTCGAATATGAGACTTGAGACTAAAGGCAGTAGAAAATATGAGCTCGGAACCCTTGAAACATGTTGATGTGTAGCTTCAAACAAATCCAATCATTCCATCAGGTACGTTTTGGTCAATAATTGATTGCGACAATCGAGAACGCGCGAACACGCCTGCTCGTTTCATTCTCGCCGTTACTAACCAACCGCTCACTGATTCAGAACTAATTGCAAGCTATAGGTTTACTCGCCGCGAATGATTCGCAGTCACGTTTCGTTTCGTCTGGAAAATGCAACCGGAAAATGAACCGCCATTCCCTATTTTTCTCTCGCTGCGCTTGCAATCTTTTCGCATGGTAGAAAAACTTTTCTGGAATTCGGTAAGTGGCAAGAAAGGAATTTGTCATCTCAAACAAAAACGTCGAAAGCAATCTTTTACACGACAACACAATAAAAAAAGATATACAGCATCTCTGACAAACTTATCATTGGGTTTAGTATTTGGCAACAGTATTGCCGCGTTACGCCGTTACCCACCGTTACGCCGTTTGCCGTTGCGAAGGGTATAGCCACGTCTATCTCTTTTATTCTTTGGTGAAGCAGCGTGAATGTAAAATTTAAAAATGTGTCTATGCTTATTTTCCTGTCTAAATTGTTCAAATAAACATGACGACCCATAACCAGCACTTTCCAATAGCAACCACTTTAACGATCAAACGTCACCACTTCCTTCCAAAGAGACTATAAATTGATATTAAAACGATAACGTCCACACGTCCGACTAATTGATAAAGTCGGTAATTCATTGTCAATCAACTGTCCTAGATTCGCCGTCGCGACGTCAGGCGTCGATCGAGCCGTCGGCGACGTCGGCTGCTGCGTCGGGGGAATCCCCTAAGCTGAGGGCGAAGACACCCTCGGGGGAGAGCACCAGCGGCAGGACTCTTGACCCAATTGCGGTAGGGCAAAAGGCGAGTAATACTTAGCCATGATGCAACCAGACTTGCAAGATAATGCTCGCGACGTTGTATATCATCTCATCTTGCTGGTTCATAAATGATGACAGTTTTACAAATTGTGCTAGAAGTTTTTGAGTTTGTGCCTAGATTTAGTTTAGATTGGAACGGGATAGCTGCTAGCGGGTCAATTTTGTGTAGTGGGAGATTATGATTGAGCGCTACGATATGTGACCCAATATGAGAGGGTTTGGGGGAGGATGGTGTTCTTTTTAGCTCAGAGCGATTTTCAAGTTTAGGATAATCTACCAGGGTCCTGTGTCACAAAATAGAGGTGTTCAAAACCTGAACGTATTGACTGATTTTCAAGGCGATGAAATTGAATACTGCTTCTCAATGACTGTATAAACAATTATTTTCTCGGAGTTTCGAAAGCCCACATTTATGGTTCCGCAATTTGTGGTTTTTTTAGACTTGATTTTCTTTTTAGTGTTAGTCCTGTTCACATTTCGATCTGTTAATTTTGCTATGAAATTATTTGAAGAGGCAAAAATATTTAAATATCAAAATTTGTATAGACGAAGACATAAATTAGAAACGGTCGCTTCAATTATTGTGCCAGGTGGCCCAAATAGTAGCCAGGAGAGAAATGCATAGGGCCGGTGAAATCTGAAAGCGTGTTTTCTAGTGTTAATATCACTAATAACATCACAAATCTTGCAAAATAAAAACTTTAAAACTCAAATTTGCAATGCACCTTTGACGGTTATTCATGTGTGTTCGCAGGTGATCGATGAATTCACGAGGAAGCGCGAATCTTCCCTTCGACAGCACTCTTTCTTCCAGTTGCGTATTCACTTGCGTCGGGGGATAGACCTCGTCGCTAGGGATAAAGGCGGTGAGCATTTGGCACGACCAGTGCTGGCTAAATTATTAGTTATTTCTGGCACGAGCCAATGAAATAAAACGCGAAATAGAGCATCTGCTTAAAGTTTGTTGAAGTCAATAGGGACAAATAAAAGATGTCATCTAAGCTTTGAAAAGATCACGCGCTTATATGTTCGTAAAAAATCACTGTGCGTATACCATTTCTTTCTCTCTGCCCTTGGGGACTGACATCTCATAGATTTCCTTCGGCTGGAAATTCAATATTTACCAAGCTTTCAGACGCTAAAGTTCGCAGCTTGTTTTTAAAACTATATGGAGACATTCTAATATCCATTCGCTCGCTCATCAAAGTACTGGACTGCTGATATTGGAGCATCACAATTTCATTAACGATTTGCGCTCGGGGAGGTTTGGGGCAAAGCCAAAAGGGCAGGCAAAAGGCAAGTTTCACGGGCCATGGCTTCCAGAACCTTGGCAATGCTAAACCGCCTGACATGATTATGTCTGTAGCGTGACAGCAAACTTCGAATGCCACTCCAATGCTTGCATGATCCACGTTCTGTTTGCCATTAATCACCCGGAAGACGGTATAGTTTTCTTCCGATGAGAACAATAACGAAATGTCATTAAGACGACTTCTTGTGGTGGCTTTGGTGTCAGAAAAACAAGATCAACAAATTGAGCGGGAATGAAATCGGAAATAGGAATGTTTCCATAACACAGGTTTGCTCTAGTTTATCTTGCCATTTCCTTTCGAATGGAAATGAAACGTACAAGCAAGAGGAAATGTGAGTAATTGAAATATTATATAACACGGGATTCAAGTAATAATTAGATAAACTCAGTTTTCATAAATTCCTGTAATTTGTCAGTAGTTACATCGCGTGCAAATTGTCACGATGTGCTAAATTGAAGTTAGTTTCACGAAAATTAACGTTTGATGTTTATAGAAGATGAGATAATTTAAGACTAAAATTCAATTATACAATCAAAATAGTTCCTATCATGCGAATTTCTTCCTCTTGTTTTAGTTTAATTACAAAATGACGTGACACAAAACAACCACAACAATGGATTCGCTAGATGCAGGAGCCAAAGAAAAATAAAACAACTAAGAACTTGCAGTGTACAACACGCTTCGTGTTTACAGTATTACAAGAGCACCTAATATTTTAATTTAAAAAAATTATTTATAGTAATAACAATAACATTTCTTTTCGAAATGTATGCAATAGTGACGATATTTTTTGCATTTTAAAAACTTCCAAAAATGATAACGGTAAAATTATTCGCCAATAGTTGCGTTTTTACTATAATGAAAATAAAATAAAATGTCGATGATATTGGACATAGGACCGCACGATGCGGTACCCGCTGAAATTATCAACAAATTGACGTCTTTCTCATGTTTCCAGGAACGAGCGATCCCTATGTGAAGTTCAAAGTGGGCGGTCGTCTTCTATACAAGTCGAAGACAATTTATCGGGACTTGAATCCAGTCTGGGACGAGACGTTCACATTGCCGATCGAAGACCCGTTCATGCCCGTGCATATCAAAGTAGGCAGCCACTTTTGCACGTTCAGCCCCTTTCTTATTCGACAAGACTTTTGCTAAAATTCATTTGTGTGCATTAAGCCTAACTGTTAACATATGATACTAGGCCTCTGTTATACTTGATATACATTGAATGTAAAACAGCCAGAAAACCAGGAAGGTAAATATGACGAGTGTGTCTTAAACTTTTCTTATCGTGATATTAGATTTTCTTTTTGTGAAACGAGAAGATACAATTTGAATTTCCTCCCGATCAATATCATTTAAGATGTACAGAATCGTCACTTAGGTGTTTTTCTAGACTTTATTGGTCAGCATCAACCAGGTGCATTTACAAATGAAGGTCAAACCCCAGAGCTGACCCCTGATAAAAATTTAGAGAGAATGAAATCTCGATGTACCTACTGATGTATTGATTTTACTTCCAGGTCTTCGACTACGACTGGGGTCTTCAAGATGACTTCATGGGATCTGCTTACCTGGACCTTACCAAGCTTGAACTAATGAAGTAAGTCATATTTCATGGACCTTCTAGGGTCGTTTTGTCACTTCAAAATGTGTATAGGTTAAATAGACTGTAGACTAAAAGATTGGATAAACTAAATTAAGATAATTTAAGAAAATCCTTTTCGAATGGAAAATATCTTTGCGTTTGGGGGAACGAATTTTAGTTTTCTCCTGACTCGCCTTTAGTTTTCGAACCATGTATTTTTTGAATCATCGGAACACTTCAAAACACACGCACGATACTTAAAATGTATGATCCTCCCCCCCCCCCCCCCCTGCTCTATTTATGTAACAGAGCCCATAAACACCGAAGGTACTGATACTTACTGATACTAAGTACGTACTTAAGATAGTATCTTAAACGTAATGGCAATTCTCTGTATTCGTTAGTACGTTCTAGGCCGTTGCCCTGGACACTATATAAGTTAAAACTGGCTTCATATTTTGGTTAATGGTGAGGTACTAATTAACGTTTGCTATTAAAATTGCCTTTAGGCTGTAATATCTAAAATCGTGTTTAGGTATAAAATAGTGATTTAATATGCTACCCGGTACCACATTTCTTGTACACTGAATTGCAATATAAACTTTCGTCTGGCTCGCTCAGTGCGGCGACGTACTGCTCAATGTGTATTTACAAGACGTTTTACCCGTTTCTTTGCAGACAAGCGGACTTCACTCTGTCCCTGCGCGATCCTGGCAAGTCTACCGAGTACCTGGGCGAGTTGGTGTTATCAGCGACTCTGTTCCCACGCTCCCAGGAAGACAAGGACCAGGTGAGTCGAGGGCCTGTCGCTAGATTCGCTCTCGCAACGGAATAACGTTTATTATTTGTATTAGTTTATTTATTTATTAGTTTAATGAGTGAAACTTGTTCAAGTTGCCGCCATGTTGTGTCCCGGAATTTTCGAGCGCGTATAGGCTGATGAGTTGGTGTCAGTAAAGTTACCTTGGATGCAAGGTCACAAGTCAGCGCAGCCAATAGGGTTGCGATTCTAGCTCATTAAGAAGAAATTGCTTAAAAAAACAATAAGTTCCACTCTTAATTTGAGAAATAAGTAAATGAGAAACAAGAAATTGAATTATAAATTTAGAATTGGTATTGATTTTCGATTACAGTGTAAGATTTTCTGTTTTGAATCTAGGTGGCTAGTAGAACCCCACAGAAATTGACCAACAATTTTCCAGCATAATTTTCGCTCCATTATAATTTAGCCTTGGCTGTAACACGTTTCATATCTAGACAAATTTTTTCCTTCCCATGGGATAATCACAATAAACATAGCAATCAGGATCATCTCCTCTGATCCCCGCTTTTATCTCATACTGTCATACTACGCTTAGAAATGACCATGAAATAATATTTTAAATATTTACTCAAGCGAGAGGAAATTCTTAAAACGCAGCTCAACTTTAGTCGTAAAATCAAATTACTTGATAAACATTTTGAACCACTTTAATAACGTGTTACGTTTCTTAAAATATGCTTTGTGGGAAAGAAAGCAAAGAGACGGTTATGGAGGAAAGATTGTGTTAAAATTTGCATCTTTGTTTTTTCTCTTGACGATGGCCGGTTGACCCCTTGACACTAAATCATGATACACATCATTGCCATATGGCATTGTGCAATTATTAATGGGCTTGACTAGCAGAAGTTGTATTGTTGGCAATTCGGTAATTCCAGGCTTCTCTTGTTCGCTGTTATTTTATACCTGATTTAAATAAATCCTCTCATGGCACTCCTTTGAGAATTTCGGCAGAATAGAAAAATTTGCGCCACTTTCAACTAGATTTAGCGAGTGGTCAAACTTTTAATTCCAAGTAAATTACTTTTGTGATTAATTGTCATAGGATTTTAACGACAACTGTCGTTGCTTAGAGAATGTGAAGACGTCCAATTAAAATATCGCAATCTTGCCTGACGTGTCGGAACATCGTTGGAATTGGCACGAAAGATAAGCACACACATTCTTAAATTTGTTTTGTCAGAACGCTGTCAAAACTCCATTAGAAACGACAGAAAATTTGCACTTTATTTTGTACAAAATTAGACAACTGCCCGATGGTCGCGCAGTGTGCAAACAATTGAATGAAAGAAGCAGCTGATTTGTGGCACCGGGCATCGAAATCCCCGAAGCAAAAATATCTCTGTCAGAATAACGAATATTTACGAGCGTTGTCACTATAAATACATTTTCAGAAATAGAAACGTGATTTTTGACACGTTATGAATCGACGACGCATGGAAACACATTGCGCGTAAAGAACATCTAACACTTGCTCATGATTTGCAACCTCTCGGTCGAACAAATAACACAATTTCCATTGAAAGTTATGGGAGACAGTTTTAAGATATAAACCACCTTTAAAATCACTAGCCGTTCCTAGCAAATGAATTTTTTCTCGTCGTTCAAAATAATGAAGAATCTCAAACTGGGGTCACAAAGCGAGGAAATCATAGGTTGTCACTATAGCCCCAGGTCTGTAAAAAGATTTGAGATTTCTTAAGATAATTTTTGGTGGTTCAGAAATCCCCAAAATCATTTCATAACACTCATGGAAGCTGCGGGTGCACTGCTAGTACTTTAATACTAGTAAAACAATTAGGCGCAGTTTCCATGAACAATTGGCTAGCCATCAATTACACTGGCACCAAAATTGCCAACAATATGTTCAGAATTGACATTGTTTTGCTAACATTGTTCGCGAAAGTCATCACGTTTCTACAGAGACCGATTCTCAGTTAGTTTTCTTTAATTTTTTTCATGGATGATTGTGTTCCGAATTCGGCTCGTGAAAAAATGAATTGTAACCCGGCAAATGGGAACGCCCACACGTTGGGAGATATCAGCGGTAAGTGGTTGAGAAGAGTGTTACATTGTCAACTAAATCTCACGATAGAAGATATCAATAGTGTTATCAACTGCTTCTGTCTCGATAGCTTATTGACCTTGCTCTGCGATGAGTAAGGATCAATCCACAGTTCCTGGATCTGTGCATTATCCGTATTTTCCAGCATTTTCATCCGCTCGTTTAGTAGATTTTTTTTTTCGTCCCAAATTTGGTCGCTCTGGATCCATCATTATAAATTCCACTCCAAAATACGCACTTGTGTGTGGGTCAGTTTTTCTTCAGAAAAATAATTCCGATTTTCTATGCCTTTGTATATTCAGGACCAGAAGAAAATGAGGTTAATATCAAATTCACGTACTACACGTGCGATTCCACCCCATTGAACGTCATCTCTGTGAATGAAAACTGGATAGCTGGATTATAGTTTTAATCTCAATCGGGAACGAAACACAATTTTCCGATTGGTCACACTGTTTTATCCAATTCTATAAATCAAACGACATTGGTCTCGATCAATAATTCATGGAGTGTATCGATAAATATTAATTTTTCGGGAAAGCAACGTCAAGAGATATTACCTACGTTCTTTCAACCGTCAGCATAGTTTTTGGACATTTTTAGGTAACACACAATGTCATCACATAAAAACAATGCATGAGTGGAAACTCCATCCAGCACCACATCAAATGAAATCAAATCAACATTCGCACTTGACGATCCAGTAACATGCCTCTCTTCGTTTCGCAGTGCATTTGGTAGAACGATGCAATAGAAATTTGTTCCGACAACAAATATAATTCATCACACACTTCGGATGCTCGCCAGCAACAGGTAGAGCTTCAATGAAATGAAATGAAATTCCTCGGCAATTGGTCGTGGCTACAAAAATTGGTCTCGACCAGCAGAAAACAAATCCCACATATCGCCACTTTCTAGCGCCGAGCTCTGTAGTGGCCATAAAACCATCGGGGTCTGTCTTATACTGTATAGATATGTCATACTTGTTGGAAACAATTACTTTAGTTATTTTCGCTGATAAGGTTGAAACCATGGTGAACGATATCCTGAGTCGCACTTTGTGGGCGACAATATCCGGGAGACCGCGGCGGCGGTGTTAATTATCCAACAGCGGACTGCCAATTCTCGAGGAGATTTACTTTCTGACGGGAAGGTTTTAATTAACTTCTGAGGCCTGTCCGTCATTTAGATTTAAGCATCTTCCCCACGCGTCCTCAAACCTCCATCCACGAGCGTATCGGCTGATTGCAAATTAGCTTTCATTGTAACTTACACCGCTCTTCGCGCATATTGACTAATTCGGTGAAAAAGTCACCCTCGCGACACGCAAGTCAGGTGGTAAACAGTAATCAATCTCCATGATGTTCACTCAGTGCATTTCTTTCAATAATTGAACCACGGTGACGTCGTGCCGCTCGGTCACGTGGTCTCTCATCGATCTGCTCCAGTGAAGGTACGCGCCTGCCCAAGCATCAGTTTGTATCCGTTTGTCGGCGGACGAGGATCTCTGCTCCCGCTCACAATCATAGTGAGCTCCGTCTGGCGAGGTCGACCGCCGACGCCGACAAAATGTTCTAGTGATAGAATACGGTGACCACACCGACCTCGAGACATGATTTCAAGTGACGTGAACGTTAGCACTCTGCGCCGCGTGCGGACAAAGTTACAGCGTCTCAGTGATCGGTTGCGACGGGACGAAGATCAGGAGTCAGGATCAGGAGAAACCCTGCAGATAGACAGTATGGAATCGCGTCAGGATCCTGGGACGCCCGCGAAAGGTGTACCTAAACATATCCTCCGGCAACTCATGTACCGAGCGTCGCCGAGCAACGGAGTGGACGTTGACAGTGACACCGACGCGGAGACGGCGTCGGAGAGAGCCAGGAGCCCGTTGAGGCTGCAGGACCGGGATAGTGATAGTGCAGTGCATTTCATGTCGGCAGATGAAATCAGTGACGACGAGTCGAAAATTTCGAAGATTTCAAGACCAATGATTGCTCAAAGAGCAATGACACTAGCCGAATGTCAAACGACGCCACCGACACCGCCACCGGCGCCTGCCCCTGACGACGGTCAACATGATAGTGTTGTCGAAGGGGGGATTTTGGAGAAACTGGGCCAGAGGTTTAAGGAACGAAGCGACAAAGTGCACAGGGTAAATGAATTGATTTGTAATGGCAATGTCTGTAGGCTTGACCACGAACAAGTGGCTCGACTGTTCGCTCACGGCAATAGTCCCTGATACGCCGGTATAATGGCATACGACGTTACTCTGCGGTGTTGGAAGCATGCTCATTCGCGTGAGGTTGGATTAGTGATTAGAGGCTAAGCTTGAAACCAGGTTTTTGTTCTATGTTGTAATTCTATAATCAACGATGACCAGTTATCATGGGCTAACTATCATGAGGCTCATGATAGGCATGATAGCCATCATAGGCTCACCTATAATCAAGCATATAATATTAACTATGGCCGTACATTCACAGACGCATGAATTCCAAGTACGTAGCGTATTTTTTTGTAGCACGCGACCTTGCGCATTTTGTCCGTTTTTTCCAATCTTGTTGTTAACACCATTTAACATTAGCATTTGAATCAGTATGCATAGCTATCTTTAAAGTAGCTATGACGCTTTGGCAAAGGTTTCACTGAACTGAGAAATGCGTCAAAAGCACGTTACATTACGCCGCGGTAACCCAATTTTGAAGTCGATCGTTACTGACACTTTTTCTCCATTTCGGTCGCCGCGAATCGCGAGTTACAGACGTGTGTCAATAATCGGGGAGGTTTGAGTCGATGGGACATTGCTGGCAAGCCGACTTGTTGCGAAATCACCCCATCCCCCCTCCCCCCCCCCCCCCCTACCTCCTCAAAGCGATGCGTGCAACCTGTGGCCGTTACGCGGGTGATATATTCAAGATAAACCAAACCGTCTGTCAATACGGGGGGCTAATTTTTACGGGTTAATCTGATTAATATGGAAACTCGAGATGTGCAAATATGGTACGATATGGTATTGCATGGGTAATGGTGTGTGCTGTTTCCATTTGGGCTGACCTGGAATAGCGAGATTCCCCAAAGACTATGTCTAGAGAAACTGCTGCAGCTAAGGGAGGATGATGTGTAGGTATCGCGTGTTACCTGTTTTATAAAGACTTTACGATATTGTCGTGTAAAACAACGCAGGGAGACACGGAAGTATTTAACGTCTGGAAAATGCAGATAACTAACACTGTATTCCAACTTCACTGCACTTCAACTGAAGATTAAAAAGTGTGGTAATCTAGAACTGCTTCCAAAATGGTAAATTTACCTGCTATTTTTGCAATTTGTTGCTGTTTGACGTTTACGACAAAGGAAATATATTTGTCAGAGAACGTTTCATGTAGTTTCTTACATTTTTTTTCAAACACATGCAAATATTTTCTTTGTGCTCATAAAATGAGCTCTGTTCCGTAGGATATACAGTCTAAATTCTGTGACAATACGAACATTTTTGTTTCTAGCAAAACAAACCGTGCCATGAGGTCTAGTTGAGCATTGCATAATATGACACGAGTATCGATTAAGAGCATTGAATCCCATGCAGGATCATATTTAAATGTGGTTGCACGCTTTCTATGTTTACCAAACATATCTCAAAGTTGCTGCATATTTTTACAAACAAAAAGAACCATCACACGGCAGCACTAAAGAGAATACAGAAGCTGAAAGCACGGATAAGTGAACCTGAGCTGAAAAAGCCTGAGCAAAAATAGAAGCAAAGGCGAGAATGGCAATCAATACTTTGGCGCGAGCCAAACAATTCGCTTTAAAATGCAAAAAAGGCATCCCTGTCTAGAGCACACACGTCAGAAAATGATATAATTTGCGGTTTTTAAAAAACAAACACTCGTTTTTTTAAATGTCATTTGAAGTCTAGACAAATTCAACCCACTCGAACTGTCCCATAACGCTGTTATAACATGATGTAGTACTATATAACAAAATGCCAGTGTTTTCCATGTTGATATAGCGTAATTTGGAATTTCTACTATCAAAAGGGCGGAACCCCGCTCCCTAACCACTCACTGAAATGAAATCATCTTGTTGCTTTTTCGCTAAGCTCGTTCTTCGATGTTCCTCCGTTGTTGCAACAGCTAATTATCTCATGGCGAACGTTGCTTAGAAACAAAAATCAAAAGAAGGTTCAGAAATTAGACGCATGCGTGAAATGAGGCGAGGTCGAACTCTACTGGATTCAATTAGTTTTCTAATCCTATGAGTCCGTGAGCGTTCATGACTTTAAGTGCGCGTAAACAACATTAGCTGCGTGCGTTCACTACATTTAGGTGCGCATTTCTGGAATAAAATGCGTGAAGACTCGCCCTAAAGCCCTAAACATGATTTAGTGGCACGATTTAATCACAGAAGCAGACGAACGTGGACTAGGTCCAGAGACTGTTGATGAATTATTTAAATAAACAGAAGGCAAAATCTGGCCAGCAGTGGTTCAATTTGCAAAGCAAAATTTGAATGGAAATGATCACCCTTACTACCATCTTGCTCAAAAACTGGGTTATGTACAGTTCCATTGCACTGGCAACTTGTATGCGCACGACAGTAAATGCAAATAACATGTGTAATTCAAAGTAACTACGAATGTACGAAGTATAAGCTGACCAACATATATAGATTCCTTGTACTACATGCATCTCTATAATAAATTTGCGTTCACTAAATAAGGAGTGACAGAGAGGTTTAATTAAAAATACGCACAAATATGCGTGACAAGTACAACTGGAAATCTAAATTTAGTCATCTTTTTATCACAAAACGCAACTGTGACCACAAGCGCAGTATGGCAACAACCCTCTAGCCAACTTATGCAGACAAGAACTATGCTAAATTAGCCCGAGGATAGGTCAGATGAGAATTAGTTATTAGATTCAGGCTCACTGCTCTTTTTCAAGTGGAATAAACAATATGATTAACTTTGCTCGGTTTGTGGCTGTAGATACCACAAGTAGATAAAGTAAACAATTGTCGTTTTTATTTTGGGATTGATTTTCCAGCTGAAAGGAATGTAAAAACAACAAAAAAAAGCATTGAACCTCGATCCGCTCCTGAATCTCGGTTAAGTCATCGCTGGGAGGTCATATGAAATATAACTGAAGACGAGAATTATTGCTATGATATTGCTAAAATTTATGGATGGATTATATATGTCGAATAACTTATCAAAAAAGATCAAAATTACGTTGTCCTATCCAAGTGTTAAATTTGAACCTCAGAGCGTTCGGTCCAACTTGAAATATATAAACCGGGAGAGGAATTTAGCGCTACACGCTTTAAATACGAGAAATTGGGTGTATTAAGGTATTGACTAATTTGATTCAATTTTGCCCTCAACAAACCAAAGTCATGCTTGAGCTTTCCCTGCCATTTGACACGGTAGCCGAGTGTCCATGCTCGTGGCGTCGATCGAAAGGCCCCTGTCCCGTACCTCCATGCGCACTAGGTTCATGTGTGGGTGAGGGAACAGTGGGCTACGGGGCTGTTTTCAAGTACGCCTCGCCGTAAAATGATGCATGCTTGGGGTAGCTGAGTTCGGGTGGGGTCAGGAAGTCATTGCCATGAGATTTGTCGTGGCTTGTCCCGGTTTTGCTGTCGAGATTCCTTTTTCGCTTCCCTGGCATTTTCACCGCAATTAGATATTATCATTTTAGTCGGTATTCGCTTGGGTTTTTTACTCTGAAGAGTGCTAATTGCAGGTCTTCAACGTTAGTGCAAAAGCTAGCTGTTACTTTTTACAAATCAGTAGCAAACTGAAGAATGTTGCTTAGACCTTGACATTGTATGATGCACTGTTTCTAAAGAACATGACGACACGACCAAGCTAGAAAGACCTTGAACTTCTGTTTTCGATAATACTTTCGCTGATGATCTTGAGAAACGTCATCTCCGCGATGATTCGCCTATGTTGAAAGAACGTGATCATTATTCTATCGATCTGGGGTCGATTTCTTTCCCCATGTGATTTACAAAAAGAAATCAAATGCTAAATGGAATCACCACTCCTTTAGTGACTGTTCTCATTTTTAATGAAAATTAATTATTTAATATAGTACCGCAAGGTATCGCATAATATGCACTTAGGTATCATTTTAACCGTTTCTTGTTCGCATAAAGATGGGCGGATGTCTTGAATTCAACTAGTCCACTCAGCATGCATGATCATGTCTCGATACTGTAATTGCGTTGCCTTTAATTGTGAAAAGGCACGATATTTCTTCGAGCTTCATGCCTCCAGCACCTTCCACCTTACGAACCTCTCTCTATGCCGAACTCCATTCAGAAAGTAATTCGATTTAATCGCCGCCATCCGTTTTGTACCAATTCCAATCGCTATTTTGCCACTAGAAATACCAAGTTTTCTTTCCGATTTTCCCGGTTTTTTGTACACCTTTCAACCGGAATAATCGCCTCCCTTGGGACCGGGGAGAGGCGCTCAATGGATTCTCTTGTTAGACGTCGGCGTCGGCGTTGGCATCGCTGCGACGTCGTCGCGTCTCATCTGAGCAATTGGATTTGAACCTGCTTCCACGTGCATTGTGCAAAACCCAACACCTCTGTACTTGACACACAAACGTACTTCATTTATTCTTATCTCACCTTATTATTCTAGATTGCATGAGAAGTATTAACGTGTAAAATCTCGCGTGATTCGCTCAAAACGTTGCCGTTGCATGACATATTTCTTGATGAGCGAAGGGATATCATGAATTTCCCTAAAAACTACTGATTGTCTGGAATTTTTCGTCTCTTATGTGTGTGATAGTTAACACTCTTCCGGTCAAAAATCTGCTCAAATGTCAAGACAATATTCGGGATACCATTTCGTGTTTTCAACTTAAACCCCCTGCGGTTTTTAAGGAAAATCTGTTGAAAGCTTCCTACCCATTCAAAATTTACGGAAATTCTCTTGCACACTTAACTGGGAGGTAAATGCAGAACAAATTTTGGATTGAAACTTTCACAGATTTGTTCACTACTAAGTTTTGTGTCACAGTTTTTAGAGAATCAAATAGAAAGATGTTTTGTTAAACCAAAAAAAACGAAAAATGACGTGGGGCCTGTTGGCACAGCCCCCAAAATTAAAAATAAATAAAAGTGCTACGTAAAATTGGTAGAATTTTCTTCTTTTGATTTCTCTCCCTAGTTTCGTTGTTTCAGATTTTTTCTGCTCTTTAAGTTCGGCTGGCTTCAATTTTAGTCTACCCCAAATAAAAGTACATCAACAACGTAATCAAAATGGCATTCCCGAAGCCCTGGTATAATTGATGCTTAACAAGTTGGATTCGTAATAGACGATGAAGAGTCCTCGGACTGAGCGCTAAAAACTTAACAACGAACTCACCCCGTGGTTTTGTCACTTGTCACGTTTAGGTGTTTACTCGTCAGTGATTTCTCGCCTCCAGGCTAAATTTTAATTCCAAGTTTCTTTACCAGCATATTTTGAAATGTGTTTATATAAATTGAATAATTTCACTTCACTTGATTTCCATGCGAAACCGTACAATTAATTGCTTTTCTTGCGAAATATGTAATAATACCAAACTTTTTGCGCAATTAATCCTAGAATTGTTGTTTTAGTTGTTGTTGTTTATTGCCCTATAGTTCTTACGAATATACAGACATTTGTACATATTTGTACAAATAATGGACAGCTTACAAAATAATGCAATGTAAAATATGCATCTTATAGTCAAATAGTCTTATTAAAATAAAGTAAAATAATAATAATACATTTAAATTATAAACATAAAAAGAACAGTCATACAAAAATCATTTGAACTAAAATAGTTCGACGAGATTTGACTAATGTACAGATAAGGAAAACAAATTTTATTAATTAAGAAACCGTACAAACACTAAAATAATTATATGAACAATTAAATTTTAATGAGGGCCGACTTGAATTCAGCACAAGAATAAAATTCACATTCGATGAGAAAGGATTTGCGTGTGGTTTAAAGGTGTTGATGCTGGATGACTTTAAATTACTTGGCTGCAGCCTTGGCTGGCAAGTTGAATAGCATAGGGCTGGAAAGTTGAACTTGCCGTTTAATTTGAGTTAAGACCATGAAATCTCTTGATCACAATCTTGCGTCGTTTGAGTTTCTGTTTTCGCGAGGAATGGGAAGGTAGTTACTAGTGCTTACAAAACCATCTACACCTAAGCAAGTCGGGTGAGCTCCGACCGGTGGCCATGCCCCGAGCCCAACCCCGGGTCGTCAACATCTGACCAACCCCGGGCTGTGATAAACCGGGGTCGAAGCACACCGACAAGCGCTTGTATCAGGCCTCTTCGAGATTGAATTGCGTCCTGCGGTTGAGCAGGGGTACATTTTCAATTTCCCCCCAAAGAACTCATACTTTAGTAACTTCAATATTTCTGTGACGCATTCAATCGAAGGAAGTCATAGAATTGTTTTGCATGTTGAGAGAAAATTAATTTCGACGCAAAAACATTTTCTATTTGATGTGACATAAAGCAAAACCATTTCAGTTTGCTATAAAAGGTCGGTTAGTCAAACCATACTTGATACGTTTTGATTGATATTAAAAAAAAAAATATGCTAAACATTTCAATAACATAAAGGTTTTTTGTTTTCCATTATAAAATCGCCAGTGAGTTGAGTTTTTGTTTGCCTTTTAAATGACAATCAAAATGGTTGCTTTGCCAACGTCTCTTTGATCTGTTGAATGCCATTCTAAAACGGGAACTCCTGTTTTCCAAACTGGCCCCTAAATGCCACCACCACATAATTATATTTACCCTGTCCCTCGTCATCGGTTTACGATGAAGATTAATGACGCAAGTTGTGCGCACTCGTTTCTGTTCCAGTACTTCCAGCGCAACACAAAGATGAGCGACGTGAACCGCCGGCTGAAAAGTCAAATCTGGAGCTCGGTGGTCACCATAGTGCTGGTCGAGGGCAAGAACCTGCTGCCTATGGACCTGGACGGCTACAGCGATCCATATGCCAAGTTCAGGTGTGAGATCCGTATCTCCCTCCGTATCACACATAATCAGGGTATTTCTATATAAGTTCTTAATGATATAGCATCAGCAGACAATAATCACAGATTGCCGTTTCACGGACTAGTATTGTCTAAAAATGGTTGCTCTTTTTGTGGTTGTGTTTTTGTGGTTCAGTGCGTTTATCGTCGACAGAACACAATTATATATCACGTGATTCAGCCATGCAAATTTTGTCTTATCACATACCATATTACATTTCAATTTTTTGTGTGGTACTACTATGCCGTACTACCACAGCGCTAATGGCAAACTGTCAATGCAAAAAATGGCCTCCAAATAAAAAAATTATCATAAATACAAATTTTCAAAAATAAATACCGACAACAATTGCAAATAGGTGAAGTTGCCGTCGTTTCTAGTGTTAGCACATTTCATTTTGTTATTTCTCGCAGATTTCTCGCATTTGAGACTATTTTACCCTCAATTATTACAAAATATAACGGTTGGTATGCATATATCGATATTTTTTTATTTTTTTTATTTAGAGGTTTGTCCAAAAGGACGATTGCAAGTGCCATCGAGTGGCACCTGTTACTAGAGTTGCCGGCTCGTTTAATCAGCAGAAAGTTTAACATTAACACTAACCCTCTGGTTGTACATATAGACTCGAAGGTTCTACCATGGGTTCTACTCGAAAATGAATAATGATTAAATCACTTGAAGACCATTTTAACTTACAAGGCGCCGTACTATAGCCGTCATTTCGGTATTTTACATGCAAGCAATTTTCGTTGCTGGAATTTGATCCTGTGATTAAGTTGTCTCTTGCCGGAGGCTGTTAAGTACCGCGAGGTAAATTGACTACCGATTCTGTCGCTTGAAAATAAACACACTGCACCATCTTAACGAGGACCGTTCAGTAGAGCTGGGGAAACTAATAATTGTTCAACTACATAATATTTATGGCAATATCAGTTTACACAGCGCTGAAATTAACTAGCCGAGATTCAAAGTAATTGCATGTTTTACACTTTACACTACGTTACCATCCTTAACAGCCAATTTGACATTGCTTCGACGTTATCCCTGCATGCTTGTTTCCCATAAACTAGCGTTATTTTGTTTTTATTTGTAAGTCTATGAAAGCCCGTAGTTTCGATTTAGGTTATCCATGTCTGTTGGTAAAGCACGCTGATGAGATAATGTAAATGGAAAACATTTGATATCTTTTGTTTTTACCGAGAGAGTGCTTTGAAAAGTTGCAGGAAATCTATTTCACCGCGAGCCCTTTGATCTCGAATTTGAGTTCCTTCTTATTTCATACCCTCGTGCATACAAGACTGCGGTAGACTTGACTCGGAAACTGACAAATTGCTTTCCTTTCTTCGCAGGCTCGGCAACGAGAAGTACAAAAGTAAAGTGATAAACAAATGTTTAAATCCGAGCTGGCTCGAACAGTTCGACCTTCATCTGTACGACGATCAGGTGCAAGAACTGGAGGTCACACTTTGGGACAAAGACCGATCGAAGGACGATTTCATGGGAAGGTCAGTGATTTTTTTTTTTTTTAACCATGTTTGGGGCTTTTGGTTTTTGCAAAATTTTTATTTTGAAGCAACGAATGCTTTTTTCAACGGGCAACCATCTGACAATGTTATTTTGATCTCACCAGAAAAACAACACTTTTTTTTACATACATTATTTTGCTAACAAGGGCATATTTGTTGTTACCTGTCCTAACGATGAATAACCATGCTTTTCAAAAGTATTGACAGAGGTTTTCATATGTAGAACCCACAACTGTTTTCTTCCCGAATTTCGGAACAAACCCCAGGAGAAAATAACTAACCAAACGTTTTTACCCATCTCTCCTCAGATGCTCGATAGACCTGTCTCAACTAGAACGCGAGAAAACGCACAGAATTTGGCAGGATCTGGAAGAAGGGGCTGGCTCAATATTTCTTCTACTAACCATCAGCGGCACTACTGCCTCGGAGACCATCTCGGACCTCACCATGTACGAAGATAACCCTCGAGAACGGCTCAACGTGGAAAACCGATATGTGAGTGACGCGCACAGAGAACAAATCTCTAAAGATTTCACACTTGCATTCCACAAGCACGTGCGGAACCCTTAGTTAAAAGCGACTATCTAACTTTAACAATTGACTTTCCTAATGCTTGAAGCATTGAAAACTATACTAGTGGGCGGTGACGACGATGTGTCATTCCAGTAGGTGTATTGGCAAATGCAGGAAATCGATGGAAATTACCTCCCTAACTGGGTAACTCTAAACTTGCCCTAATACGGTTTTGTTTGTTTGCCACAAATACGAGCTCGATCGGTTTGTTTTGCCATAGGGGAGAAAGACTGGGATCTGGAATTGCCTGACCAGAAACATTGCAAACTGTATTTATTGATCACAGAAACCTAACTTACCGATGTGTTACAGTAATGTACCACGTGGCTTCTAAAAAGAAAAAAACATCTAGTAAAGATTCTCCACAATGGCTGGCTGTTAGGGGATTTGAGCTCACCACTCAACAGTTATCATCAAGTTTTGTCCAATCAGCATGAAGTTCGTCTGCATTGCAGCCGAGGACGCGAATTGATCCCTCTACTCCAACCTTGCTATCTAAATTGGCCTGCATTTTCCGAGATTTCCCGTCGACGGTTGGGTTATAAAATGTGTTACCGAACCTGAAAATTCGTGGATTATTCGATCCTGTTATAAAATTGGCTAGCCCAGTATCCGTTTTCCTTAATTTCTGAAGATAGTTTTCCATGAAAATGCTTACGAACGCACTAACTTCTTACTTCTAGAACCATACTTCTTTCTTTATTCGACAAATTTGACGCTCAAACTAAACCGAAGAAAGTGAAAATCCATCAATTTCCCGATGAAACAGAGTTTGTAGACAATTTATTGACACACGTCACGAAGTTTCCTGTTTCAAAAATTCAATAGCATACGTGATTGTATCTAGCGATGTGACGGTGTGTGTTGAATTTGTTCGCGCAGACCTTCCTGCACACTCTGCACAACCTGAAAGACGTGGGACACCTCACAATCAAGGTGTACCGCGCGCAGGGGCTTGCCGCTGCCGATCTGGGTGGCAAGTCGGATCCTTTCTGCGTGCTGGAGCTTATCAACTCGCGGCTACAAACGCAAACGGAGTACAAAACGCTCTCGCCGTCGTGGCAAAAGATATTTACTTTGTAAGTAATTACATCTCGTTGATGGTGTACGCTCATGAACATGGTGTACCATACCAACAGCATACCAGTGTATGCGCTTGAGTAGATGCGATATACAAATCGGGAATTGTTCTGTCTAGCGAAAATTTAGTGTATAGTAAACCAACAATTATAGCCAGATTTTGATCGAAATTTTGGGGTTATATTTATATTTACTGTAGAACTATAAATTGTGATTTTATGGGTTGAACAGAAACCATGTTTATGACCGGTAATGTCAAATGAAAATATGAATTGTTGCATGTGGGAATTCAAATTTCTCAGTTATTTTTCCCCGCTTGATTGTCCATTACAATCATTCACTCAAAAAAGTTGGTAAATAATCGCTAATTACGTCTGCTGCTGGAGCTTTTGTGTTTTGCCAATAACCTCGCTTCAGGAAAGGTAGTTGGAGAAATTCTAGCACTCCAATCAATAGGTGGTTTCGTTTCGACATTTCAGACACTAATAGATAAAAAAAGACTGAGAATACCTTAGTAGAGATTTAATATAAACAATGTATTAAGTGCACCAGCTGCGTTAGTAGCTGCCATGAGTTTTGCGAGCTGATTTCAGGAATTTCGGTACTGGCAAAAAATACATAATTGAGATCTCTTATACTGTAAAATTTGGAGCCCCTTTTCTTGTTTTAAGGTTAAGACTTTATGGCCAGGTTCAATAACTCCAACAAATTAATTGATAATTTTTCTCGCGTTTTCAGTAATGTGAAAGACATAAACTCGGTGCTAGAAGTGACTGTCTACGATGAAGATAGAGATCACAAAGTAGAGTTTTTAGGTAGAATAGCGATTCCCCTTTTGAGGATACGAAACGGGGAGAAGAAATGGTATGCACTGAAAGATAAGAAGATGTACGGCCGAGCGAAGGGAAATTTCCCTCAAATATTGTTAGAGATGACGGTGCTGTGGAACCCAGTGAGTATGACAGCATCACAATGCCAGCGAACTGATTTCCAACTTTGGTACACAGTGTTTGATATTATGTATCTTTGTTATAGCTCCGCGCATCGCTTAGAACTTTGAATCCTAGGGAAGAAAAATTCATGCAGACTGAAACGAAATTCAAACGCCAAGTATTTGTACGCAATGTGATGCGACTTAAGGCTATTATTATGTATTTTATTGATCTTGGCAAATATATCCAGTAAGTAAAATGTCTCAAGTTAGCCTCTCGACCTTTTGGCGAGTGCCTCGGGAGTCTAATAGGCTTTTTGGTCTTTTCCAGGAGTTGCTTCGAATGGGAGTCGGCGCCTCGCAGTTTTGTGTCGCTTGTCCTCTTCATAGTGCTTTGCTACTACTTCGAGCCATATATGTTGCCGGTAGCCATGTTACTAGTCTTCCTGAAAAACTATTTGGTGAGTCTCAGGTTTGCACACTACAGATTTTTTATTGTTATTCCATTATCCGCAAATTTTATCTTTTCATTTTTGTGTGACCCCAGAAGCTCTTTGTAAATCGATACGATTTTCTGTACTTTCACTTAGTTTCTCTGCAAAGTCGTTAATATGTCATCGTTAAGCTTGCAAAAGCTTGAAATGACGGGGCACTCCAATTTCACAACACTTTTCACTTGTAGATCAACACTTAACTTTATCAGAAACTGATTTCTGCTCTGTTAGAGGAGGGTTAATAGCTTGGACATAGTCAGTATTTGTATTATCCGTTAACCGAACACTTAATATTATATATATATATATATATATATATATTATATTATATTATAGATATATATATATATTATAATATAATATCATCCCTCTTACCCCTTTAATTATAAATACTACCACTTTACTTATAAAGAAGCTAGTAACTAGTAACTCGTTACTTGTAACAACTAATCATTTGCGAATTGACAAAGCCAAATAATTATAAATTGCTTCTTATTGTCCATGCAGGTGATGACCCTGACCAACGGCTGGTCAGCCCATGACGACGAGGAGGAGCCAATGGGGGAGGACGACGACGATGAAGACGACAAAGATAAGGTAGGTTCAGAAGAAACGTTGCTGACCTACAAGTGTATGGAAAACTCCGGACTGCTTTTTGCCAGCAAAGTAAGAATATTCACTGAACTATCTGAATATGAATATAGAAGGTACGGTTTGGCGCTTTGGAAACACCGGTTCTCGTGAAATCACCGACGTTACGCAACACTGGGTCGGGTATTGGATTAGTGACCATAATACTCGTGAGGTTGGTAGGACGAAAGTTAATGTACAATATTAATTAACCTCGCTAATCAACCTCTGGACAGCATGGAATTGTTCGAGTAGTTTCGAGTAGAGCCGATAGTCCTCTCGGTGTTTATCGACAGGTGTAGGTTATGTGCCGGACTGGGTTTCCCCTTCTCCCTTAAATTTTCGGTTAGGTTCATCATCAAAAGCATCATCATCGTAAGCATCACCCGCACGCATTCTGCCAGTAGGGACCGGGTTTCTCTTCCCCCTAATATTTGCGATGGGGGCAATCAGCACACGCCCTGAAATTGTTCATCCTTCAAAAGAGGGCAATCAGCACACGCCCTGAAATTGTTCATCCTTCAAAAGAGGGCAATAAAGTACCTGGCCGAGGCAAGCTACGATCCCACCACACCGGGTTTCTTTTACAAAGACTCGTGCAGACCCTGGTTTAAAACATTTAAAATTCTACCACTACCATGTTTATACATTTATTGTATAATTGTATATATTGTAAAGAGCAAAAAGGTGTCAAACATTGTGGAAACCCATGGGCATATATTGAGAGGCAACATGGAAATAAACCTAATTGCGACGAATTGCGCTGACAAAGGCCCGCTCTATGTGGGGGTTTGCCTCTTCAATAAACTACCCGCTGTCCTGAAGTCGACATTGAACGACCAAAACTTTAAGGACAAACTGTTCAATTTCCTTATAAGTAATTGTTTTTACAGTTTAAAGGAATTTTTAAACTATAAGTTAACATCAGTTAATGAATAATTGTATACTGTATTTTAATTGTAATTGTAATTGTATATTTTAATGACTCACCCAATATTACAGTGTAATTCAATTTGGAGCAATAAAAATTATTATTATTATTATTATTATTATAAGATGCATTATCATAAGATTCATTTTCATCATCACAAGCATCGTCATCGTCACCTACATTCTGCCAGTACCAGATTGAGTCTATTGTCAAAACATGGTCCGTCGTTGTTGCAGGAAGAGAAGAAGAGTCTTAAAGAGCGGCTGCTAGCGATCCAAGAAGTGACACAGAGTGTACAAAATGCGATTGGCTACATTGCTTCCTTGGGCGAGGAAGTAAAAAAGTGAGTTCTGCCGATTCCATTTTCACCGCTCGAATTTTGTTTCCAATGTTCTTATTAATATCTTGTTATTACCTAGCTTGACTTAAATTGAAATACACTAAATGTTGTGTTTAGTCGTTATTTACAAATGTTTCTCTCGTGATATCACGAGACCAGTGCAACACTGCACTGGGCTATGAATTGGATGGGTCACCACTGACCATCAAACTAAAACGGTCGGTAGGTAGTAGCCGGTAGTTAATTTGATGCTCGACAGGAGTAGGTTACATGTCGGCACCGGTTTTCCCCTTTTCCCTATTAAGGTAAGTTAGGTGGCCTCGGTAGGGACAAATTCTGACGACTATGGCATACAAACCAGTCTTAACTACAAGCGGAGGATATTTGATATATTTCTGGGAAGAGGAGTTCTACACCACAGATGTAATGGTGTTTAAAACTTGGTGTTGAAAACTGTGGTTGTTTATAAGAACTCACGATGGTCTATAAACAACATTTACCGATGATTCCCATGATTATGAGATGCTGCCCTAGAATATTAATATTTGAATGCAGAGATAAAGAAACAAGAACTAAATAAATAAAACTTCGGTAACGGTTCCATGTTTAGGGAATCTGCTTAGCTATTGTGGCAAAAAATCAATTTGCCTAGAGTAACGAACGCTAATGCCACACGTTGCTGACTAACGAAATGTTCGGCCTGTTTTCAGTACGTTCAACTTCACGGTGCCCTTCCTGAGCACGCTGGCTATCCTGATGATGCTGAGCGGCGCGATCGTGCTTTACCTGATCCCGATGCGCTACCTCATCATGGCGGGTGGCGTCAACAAGTTTGCCCGCAAGCTCATCCGCCCGCACACCGTTCCTAACAATGAGGTGCTGGACCTGCTATCCAGAGTGCCTGACGATGAGGATTTGGTAAGTTTTGGATGTTTGCTTATTTTTTATTTGCTGATCTACGTATCTGTCCAATGTGATGGCTTTTCGCCACAGAGTTTATGCGTTTTCATTGTCCGTCATTGGAGCGTAACATGTAATTGGTTGTTACTGGGTCTCAACAAAGCCCATGGTATTCCTATAGTTTCAGACTATTAGAACTCTCTTGCAACTCATGAACCAATAATTAGTTTAAAAATCCAAACTGCTGCCCAAGCGGCCTAAATAAATAAAGGGTCTAGATGGCTAAAGTCTATTGTCGGCTCATTGTGTTTTCTTTCGTCGTAGCTTGCGTTCCGAGAGCTGAAAGCACATCCGACCCCCGACGCAGAAAGAAGACGAGATCAGAAGAAGAAGCACAAAGTTTCGTAGTGAATACATTTTACTTTAGATCAAATCAGAGATAGAATTATTTTGTTTGAAATTAAATTTTAAATATGTATTAGAAAAAAGCCATCCGTGTTCTATTTCCAAATGTTAACAAATATCTAGGTTTTACATCGTTCTTATTCTAGTCGTAGCAAAAAAAATTGGAATGATTACTAAAAACCCCTTGAAGAATCAAATCTATTCGCCAATTTATTATTTTCAAGAGATGGTAGTTATGCGATCTGTGTCATTTTTACAATTGTTAAATATTTAAAAGTCGTTGAGCCATTAATGTTGACAATTTTAAGAATTAACTACACACATTCCTAACATTAATTTCCTAGCATCGTTTTGTAAATCATTTCCATTTTTAAAGATCTTTTTACTGTGTTACTCCTATTTTTTCACATTTGTCTCATGTGCTAAAAATAACTTGATTTGTTTGAATGAATGGGAAAATCTTCAACACTATAGTTGAGAGAAATCAAACCATAAACTTTGTTAAAATTGCACATTGGAGGTTCATACCAAACCAACCAGTACAGCACAATTCATGCTCTCTTTATCACCTATCAATCTCACGTCATTGTGCATTAAATAATCAAAACGTTAATTGAATTTGAACTTCGATTGGCCATGAATGGAATTTAAGGATTAAATCATTTGACATTCCTAATATTGTGCCCCTTGGTGGGGTCGAATCTCAATCTAAGATCTAGACCTACTAATGTATCAGTACGCAGAGTAAAGAATATTATGCCATCATGGTTCACTTTCAAGTAATTATTCCATAAAATTACAGCGTAAGTCTTCCTATCTCGATGTGTTTTTATTCATTATTGCACTACCTAAGAGTTATATAAAATTGGTGTGAATTGAATTTAAAGAAAATGTATTCTAAAACGCTAACGAAACTGTGGTTTGTACATAATGCCATAAAATTATGTCAAGCGAGGCGACTGAAGGCGTTTGATTTGTATTGAGAAAAAGTTTCTGGCATTAGGAGTTTAAAATCTGTTTAGTTTGGCCTATTTAGGATATATTTTGATAATACTTTTTACTTTTAATAAATGTGGAGCAAAGATTAGCCTCACCTTGCATATTGATTATAATTGGAAGAGAATTTAGAAATCATATTGTAGTTTCCGGTTAAACGACCTTTCAAAGATGAGTTCACACTTGTAACTATTTATGAAAAAAATCAAATGAGAGAATTTGGTCAGAGCACAATCATTGGCATCTACCTCTGTGACATTTTTCAGTGCTATGATTTGCTCAAGCAGGATAGTGTAAATTTGCTTGATATCTTATTTTATATTTTTGTTTGATGTTGGTGCAATATTTATGGCTAATGTATAATGGTATGTAAACCTAACAATTATCACTCTCCCCCAAATCTAGTCCATCCTCAGTGTACCGCAAGAATTGTGGTGTTTCAATAAAGTTTATCTTTTTTATGTATTCATACCTTGAATTGCACTTCAGTACAAATTTGTTTAGATGCTAGTAGTACTTAGGTTTGAGACGTTTATGATTGAACAATTGGCCAAAGGAGCAAAATATAGAGGACCGTACAGACCATCAAGCTTACCGTGGCTCAAATAGTGTGTCCATGGAATTGTATGGCTGCAGATGAACTCCGTAAATTGTTTTTTTCAGAGAAGTTAAAAACATAATTACTGGTTAACTACAAATGGGATATGGGTTTAACTTTTAACGGTTTTATTAGAGCAATAGAGGTGCTTGATAATTCCCTGAGGTTGGTACGAGAGTACAACACCGTGCTTTGACCACATTTTTTTACATATATTTGCTCTATGGGGTTTTAAAGGGAACAACTTTTTTTTTGTCTTCTGATCTCGTGAACACATACGTTATTTGGGTATAAATTAGTGAAATGTTTAGAGTTTTTAAATGCACAACTTGTCAATATGAGATCGACTTATTTTTTTGAATTTAAATTATTGCGCGTAAAATCAATGTTGGTTTGGGGCAATCACGAACAGAGAACGAGAGGACCAAAGGCTGTGGGCTGGTACAGCAGGCTGCAGCAGGCTTCAAACGGGAATCTCATCTGTTTATATTGTGACGTTAAGAGGCGTGTGGTGAAAATTTCGCAATGGTGAGTTCTCAAACCGCAATAAAATGTATGGTCAAACTAACTTCGTGCTGGAAATATCCACTTTTTGCTATTAGGGCTTTCGTGGTTCAGGGATTGGGACACTTTGCTGAATGAGACTTGACCCAGTCATGACTGGCTGGTCATGACAGGAGACCCGATATCAGGAGAACCTGATATTTGGTCTCATGCATTCAGCTAGATCCACCTACGCTCGTTAACACTCCTCGCATTCTGCCGTATTTAATTTCTTATTGTTATATTATATTACATTTAACAGGTTTGATCTTAACACAACAACTGTTGCTATTTTCTGCATTTGTAGTCCAAAGTGAATAAAACCCGTGGGATGTGTTCTAAATCTGTGCCAAGCTTGTGGAAACATTTCAGCTTTTTTATTATTTCATAATTTTGGAAATTGATAGCACATAAAGTGCCTGAAGTAATACATGATTACATTTTCAGTCGGTTGCTGAGTTTCTGAAAGGTCTTCCATCGTATAATGAAAACAACTTTGCCCGTTTCCACACGGACAGCGGCAGCAGAACATGTGTGAAACGCCCGTCTGTATATATTCCTACAAAAGAATATCCGTCTGACCAAGGTAAACAACATGGCGTAATTTCAGTTACCAACATGTCTATTCAAATATTATTTTCAGTCGTTACCATTACATCCCACTGAAAAAGAAACAAAATTTTGAAGACGAGGATAATGAAAAACTTTCACAGCTTCAATTTCTACGTACTGATTGCGTAGAAATTGAAGCTGTGAAAGGTTTCTCTCAATTACGGTAATTGCCCGACCCAACTCTCGGCCGTTTCGGTGCCTATAACTAGTTCATTGGAATAAGAGATTAGTTAAATACCAATGCCAAATTAGATTATTTCAGTGCTGCAGAGATTATCAGCTAAGAGTAAAAGATTTTGATTACGTAAATGGCTATCCTTGTGTCCACGGCAATGCAGTTTTTTGAAACAATGGCAGGAAAACTGCCATTGTTTCAAAACAGCGACATGTTTGTAAAAGCAATGATGTTCACTGAGTATTTGGTGGATTTTTTCCTTGGCTAAACCCACTGATAGGGAAACTGACTTTTCATTTACGCAAGCGCATTGCATGCCATGCGGTGGGTACGCACCTTTCTTCCCTATACTCTGGGCAATCCAACCTACCTCAGAGCTTGATATACTATGTTTTTGCCATTTAATGTGTCCAGAAGTGTGGGTACATTATTTTATATCCTTTCTATGCTATGTCTATGTTATGTCTCTATGGTTTTCTATGTTTATATCCTTTCTAACTGGTTTTTGTTTTTCAGTTATTGTAACTGAGAAGACGAATATCCTCTTGAGATATCTCCACCAGCAATGGGATAAGAAGGTAAGATAACAAATACAAATATTGTTTCTTGTATATGCTTAGACCCAGTTTTAACGTTTTAAATCGATGCTTTCTACAATTTATCCAATCTAAGCAGGTTTTAACAGCAAACTCCTTCAAAGAGTTCATTATTGTAATAAACATTACAAAATGTGAAAAAAGTCATCTCATGTAACATTCAAACCCACTTGTGTAGTAGTGCTTTCTGAAACTAGTACCTGCTAACTAAATGTTAACAAAAAGTAGACAAGTCTAAAATTCATAACAAACCTAACCTCTTTCAGAACTCTCAGAAAAAGCGCGACAACATGGCGCTAGAGACACCTGACGACTCAACGTCAAGAAAACGTCCACGACTAGAAACACCAAGTGCTACCCCCACCACGCCCTAATATTGTTGATCGCACACTCAGCTCGACTTCAATTGTTCCTTGCAAACATTTCTCGAGAGACATTTTTGTGTACAAGTGGCAATTCATCTGTGGTATGAAAAAGGACTGGACCAGTGTCTGTTTTCGTTTGACATGAAAAGCGAAGAAGGGAATACGTGTTCTTTGTATTACGTTTATCTGCCAACTACAATCAATCTATACTTTCTTTTTCCTTGCTCATTAAAAGCAGCACTATTTTTAGGTTTGTAGAATATTTTAAGTGGACAAAGAAACTAATTTAGGCTACGTACAAAAATTTGATGTTAAATCATTTGTTTCTCTGTAAAATTGTAGGTGTCATTTGTGGTAGTGGACTTGGATGTTGAATTGGTGTAAATTATTGGGACTTATCTATACCTTGTTTTGATTCTGCTGGAAACTGGTTTCTTTATAGACCTACCAACTCATGTACTATTAATTGCTATCATTTTATTATTTAATTATATTTAAATCTTTAAACTATGTGCCACACATTTTTTTTACTGGATCAAAAACAAGAGAAAAAAAAAAGTTCTTAATTATTAGCCCTGAATACCCTTTAAGTATGTCTCATGATGAGTACCTCATTCTCATCATTCGGTAAAATGAAGATGCCCTTCTTTAATGGATATTTAAAATAAACATTTTTCATATTAATTTGAATGTATAATGGTCGCATGCAGTAGCATTTAATTTGTTATATAATTGTGTTAATTAGTGTCATTTTGAACTTTTCAAAAATAAATTTGATCACAAATTGAAATTTGTTGTTTTTTTTCTTAGAGAATTGCGATCTCTAGTATTCCGCTATACGTTGAATAAACATCTCGCTATACAGCCACCAATAGAGAAGGAATACATTTTGTTTGCAGTAATAGACCAGAGAGTTATGAAAACACTTGTTATTAGCAATTTTGCTTCATTTTATGTTCATTTGTTTATTTTACTTTCGAATTCTTACGAACGACTCGAAGTCAGCCGTACATGTGCTAGAGTAATAGAAACATTGCAAGAATACCAATTTCGTCTTTTTTTTTTCAAAGTACGGCAATCTTTTGGACATGCAGAGAGGTCTGTGGCCGTTAAAAAATTCAAATTTAATCGTTTTTATGTAGAATAAATTGGTGAATGCAGCTAAAAATGTTCATACAGGATGTCATTTATGGTCCACGTGCTGATTCCAGTAAGGTTTTGGTGTTTTTTGCTTCTATATTTTGCAGATTTCACAATTTTCAAGGTTTTTATTTTCAATATTACTTGACTTTTGCTTCCTGTACACATGCCATTTTTGCACGGAGGTTTTAATTTATGGGTGCCATGGGTTCTGAACTAGGCTTTTTGCTAGGTGCCAAATAGTTATTAATCCTTTCTGATAGTTTTTCAAATTTTTTAAGCATAAACAATGCCATAAAATCTGATCATTGACTCTGCTCGTTTACTCAAGAAAATCCGAAGTCTTAAAAATAACCAGGCGAATTCAATCTCAATCAAACAATCTTGATCAAGATGGACAGCTTCACTGCAAATCTCAACCACCCACATTGGCACTGGCAGTGCTTCGAACTTTGTTACGAGCTATTTGTTTCTTCTGTAAAATACTTCTGCTATAAAACCATGGTTTACCATGGCAATTGTAATATTAATTAGAGGCATAACTAAAAAAATGATTGAGATCCAAGAAAAAACACTCACATGTTTTCTCACAGCAGCTCACAGCAGCCAAGTCTTCTTTAAAAATGGTTCAGCCTCAAAAAGGCGTGATATCAAAAAGGTAGCCAAGCCAGTGTACATTTCCACTAACACCTACCAACTTTGAAAGAATTGACAAAAACTTCAACGACAAGGCGTCAATAAATACTTGGCGCATTAATTTTTTCACTGTATGGTTGAAATTGCATAAGTAGAACTCAGGAAGTAAATATTATAAAAGCATTTGAACTCAATCTCCAGAAATAGTCTCCAAGAAATAATTCTGTTACAAATAATAGATAATAATCATACAATTTAAAAATTATTTTACGTATAACCACCATTACAGCGTGTTGTAACAAATATATTGCATAAAATAAGCATGTTTAAATCCATTCTGCCATTTTACCTACTAGTCATTTAAACCCGAATCACCCGAATATAAAATTATGTGAAGACTTGAATGAAATATTATTTGCTGCATATGCAAAGAAATAAAGAAATAAATAAAGAATAAATGTAAAGAAATATTTGGCGATATGTGCCCGGAAAAAAGAAATTATACAGTTTCTTCAAAACAGGACCTTTTAGCTTACTCGTTATAGAAATGTCGTTGAAGACCAGGCACAAACTTACCTAATTCAATTTATATTTTAAGATGCGATTCTAAAAGTATGCTACAGAATTAGGAATTGGGCCATAGTCTCCACAATTCCGCTGTGGTGCGCAACATAGTAAATAAATATCAGAGCAACAATTTGGACAGAAATAAGGGATAGAATAACAGTTTAATAATTCCTACTACATGCCAATTAGTTAAATGACTTTATTTGGAGTTACTAAACGTTCTCACACGGAAATTAACGTTTTAATGTTTATCAAAGAATTTATTGATCTTGCCAAATAAAAAAATAATAATGCGCTGAGTATTTTTTCGCGGTTTGTCGTTGAAGTTTTTGTCAATTCTTTAAAAGTTGGTAGGTGTTAGTGGAAATGTACAGTGGCTTGGCTACCTTTTGATATCACGCCTTTTTGAGGCTGAACCATTTTTTAAAAAAGACTTGGCTGCTGTTTTTACACGTGAGTGTTTTTTCTTGGGATCTGTTCAATCTAAATCTCTATCTATTTTTATGCACTGAAATTTGCTGTGAAAAAAAATGCAAAGAAAGCCTTGGAGTCGTGTTACATCCTACAAATTTAAGGAATGCCACGGATAGGGCTTAAAATTTCCCAAATTGGCTCACGAGAAGAGCTACTTTTTCAGAGTATCCAGATTGAATTCGTTTTCAATATTATGTCACTACACATTGCTACCAACGTGATAACTCCACCATTATTTTTTTCATTACCGTAATCCGTAGTTTCAACAAATTTAAATCCTAGGATATAACTTAAGTTCCTTTCTAGAGACTTCTTTTTAACGCAGATTTAAAAAAAAACACTTACTGTGAACGAAACTGTCGAAACGAGTTAGCATTTCCACAGGTCGAGTAATCTTCGTCCCCGTTTAGGGACTAATTTTTGGGGAGGTTATTAGCCTCTTCATGAAATACTTCCGAAGGACGGTACAGCTCGAACAACAGGATTCCTCCACAAATCCATGCTGTCAAGAGATTGATAGGCAAAGCGAATGAAGTTGTACTAACTTTTATCCCTTCAATTTCTCTCTCGAACCGAACTGGTCATGTGTGTCAGCCATTCAATATCTGCAGACTCAGCGCAGTGTGGCTTATCTCCGATGATCCCACGAGAACCGGTGTTTCCAACACCCCAAACCGTTCGGTAGTTTTTCAGGAGCTAGTTTCGATCGACACCTTTTCTGATCAAACATTAAGAACTGAACGGGTAGAGTCTCCGTGGAAACAAGTGGTTTTTTCGCGGTGAATTATATTGTTTTTTTTGTTTTGTTTACGGAAAGTATCTGAAACCTAAAATAGAAGCTTTCACGTCCATAACCTTATCTAGTACTGTATTGGAATATACATTTTTAATAGGGTACCGCATGAAATCAAGAAATTTAAAGACAACAGCAGCTTTGCCAACATTTTAAAAACCTTCCTGCTATCCTACTGTTTTTATTTATTAGACGAATATCTAAAGAATGACACATATTTTTAATTTCCAATAAAACTTCTGCTAAAGCAATAATATTATTTTTTATATCTTCTCACTTTACTTTTCTATCCAAGAAAGTCAATCAAGATTAAGTGCCTACACCAGCACACGTCTTCTCGCGATAATCACCACAACTTCCTTCCACCTCTGACGTAAGAAAATGGCAAGTTTTGCAATAATACTATTTTTTAATCGAATTCGCATGCTTATTTTGCGAAAGTTTTTATTATTCTTGTCTCGCTATGTTAATATACTTTTTTTTGCCGAAATAGTCATACAGCTGGCAGTGACGAATAATGGCGCTTTGGTACCAGAATCCGAGACGAGGCAACAGATTTACCTCTGCCTTCAAGTACACATTTGAATTATCAATCAAGCCTATGATACATGATGAACAAGATTTTAGATGAAATATTCCACGAGTACGATTCGTCTGTTTATAAATTTTGCAACGGGCAATTTGGCAGTAAGCATACGAAGTCAGGTTGGCTACTGTTGGCTTAAGGTCACAGAAACGGATGTACCAAGTGATTTGATAGCTAGGAAAGTCAATCTTACTTCTCATGCACTTCACCTGGGCTTTTCTTCTCTTATCCTCTCTTCCTTTTTTTTACTGATCTTAAAATGAATTAAAATGATTACGGGTCGGGGCTTCGCTATTTCACACGGTTCTCAATTTTAAATTGACTGATTTGTGGTGTTTAACGACGCACTGTTTTGAAAACTGGCCCTGTGGCACTGGTCTAATAGCGTCGGTGAATGAGTGGATGATGATGAACCCAACATAGCCTAGAAGGGAGAAGGGTAAACCCGGTGACGACATGTGACAAGGAAATGGTGACGCAGAAAGAGGAAGTGGACCGCGTTGCTTTCTGTTGGTGATACTATGAAAAATAGTCGTTATCAGCAATAGAGGAATGCACCGGATGCCAACATGAAAAATTGTTCAGTTCCTTTAAGGATACCGTCATGCATCGACGTTACTTTCTCAGTGGTGCGCTAATATGGATTATTGGTTTGGCCAGTGGATTCAATCTGTCGCCAAAATACGCACAAGTATTTGAAGATCCTTACAATCAAACTAATAGTTATTTTGGATACTCAATCGGTCTTCAAAAACATAACAAACCCGGCACATTTTGGTACGTACAGGCATGGTACACATTTCAACCTGCGGTAGATTGTGACGCATTCAACGTACGTCATGATTATCTGGGAAATGCCAATGGCAAGGCAAGTGTAGATTACCAGAAAGTGTACAATTGGGTTTTCCATCTTCTTTCGAAATAACCACTTTCTTCCAAGAACTTGTACCCCTTTAACCAATATAGATCAACGACATAAAGCATGCAGGCTCTGAGTGCCAGAGGACCGATTTCGATTCTCCGAGAAAATTAGCATTATTTAGAACGAAAAATGTCTGTTTCTGACCTTCACCAACGTTTGATAATTAATCAGTGTGTAGTAAGTTTCCCGCCAATTAGTGATTCGACCATCAGATGATAAAAAAAATTCAAGCAGCCACCTCAAGCTGCACTTACAATCACTGGGTTAAATTATGCATCTGGGGAAAAAGGTGAAAAAGTGTTGAAAACTTATCGGAGAATAGAATGTAGACCGCGAAATATGACCTTTTGGTAGATCATCTATCCATCAAAAGCTCATCCATAGCGGTTTCCTTCTATTCTCAATGATCTTTGAGTACTCCATCTATCAGGGCTACCTTCTATACTCCGGTAAGATGTGTAACTCCTATCTACCATCGTTTTCATAATCATATCAAACCTCTTGGTTCACTTCGCACCAACTATTGGTTGGTACATTGTACAGGATGGTGGTCGGCGCCCCAAAAGCGAACTCCTCTGCCGAAGCGGAGAAAAACATCTCAGCGCCGGGAGTAGTTTACCGGTGCACCACCGATGCCCCAAAACCGGGGTGCCAGCCAGTAGTTCTCTCCGAGGCGGGTAAGCCCCCCAACAGTTCGGTGGACTGCTTAACAAATAAAAAAAATCCCGCGGCCAGTTTTTCAACGGACGGTTAAAAAGTACTTCCAGCTAAGGCTCACTTCTGCGGTTACAGCCAATCAGATACTTCTATCTGCATCCCAACCTCCTGTTATCTTTTTAACTAGACGTTATAATTAGACTAATCAACAATAATTTGATAATTATTATTATTGCAGTAGTAAGACTGTCCCTAAGTGTGACATTCTACAAAGGAAGTGTCGATCAGAATTTTCGATCAGATACAGCAGCACATTTGTCCGGTTTTATGAATTATTATGCTATTTGCTTGTCGATGGAGGTGCCGTTCGCTCCGGCTGAAGTTTTCAATAATTTCTTCGAAATTTCAGTGATTACTGGACACGTTTTCGTACGACCGAAAAACTTTCTCTGTGTCATAAATATATTTGTTCGTTTTTGTTTAATGTATACTAAATCTGTACCCCCCACGAATTACTTAATATTATTGAAGCAATAGCCGGTTTTCTAGCTTACAAATATTTTAACATCATTGAAGTACCTACCGTCCCCTACGAAAGAAATCCTTGCGGTCCGGAAGCCTGCAGTTAAATGGATTCAATTGTAACAGTATTTTTGTTATATTTTAGGCAACGTAAGATTTAGTGACGGACCATACTACGAGAAGAAGAGTAACTCCATGACTGGTGCTACTATCGATGTTACTTCCCAAGGCGGACTCTTGGTATGTTTATAAAAATATGCTCCTAGAGTTTCTCGATTTTTCAAGATTTCGTGGTCAACGGTGTTGTAGCCAAACGCAATGTAATGACAAGATCCTCTCATAACTTGTCATTATCCTCTCTGTCTAACAGTGTAACACAAGTGCACAGCTTGTGGTTTGTTTGGGTTTGGAGTATGCCCGTGTATCGCTGACCAAGAATGAAATGTTGTCGATTTGTTTTATTTCGATATTCTTTATGAAGCCAATCGATTCGTCTCGATACACATTTAACCCTCCCTGTTAACTTGAAGCTGAGAAATAAAAAGAACACTGTCAGGAAGCGATTGAAACATGTTGCAATTTGAAGAGATTGTAAACTCACTAGCTCATTCGATCGAGGTAATCGCGTTATCACCACAGACTCGTACCTTACTCACATTAAAAACAAGTCTCGCCTTGAAAGACAGAAACATTTAGACGGGGATCTACTTCCAAATTCCACCAAGCATTGGTTTAATGGGAGAAATATAAATTGAGAAGTATTTTCTAAACCACTATCACCAGGTAACTGAACTTGGGACAACAAACCGTGATCTCAGCATTTCACATGTTTCAGATTTCATTATTTGAAACAGATTTATTCGATCGTGTACAGTTTCTGAGTACCAATTCCCTTCCACTCTTTAATTCGAATTCCCTTCTTTATCCATTTCCTAACACTTTTTACATTTTTCATCTCGTTTTCATCCATATGTTTTGAGGTATCACATTTTTTTATCTCGATCCAAGACCGTGCATTTAGTGGTTTCCGTGAAAAAAAAACAATGCAAAAGATGACAGAAATAATTCCAGGGAACAGCCCTTGGCTCAGAATGAGCTGCTTTTAGAGTCACATCACAGAAAAAGGTGTTGAATGAATGAATGAATGAAACTATATTAAATGCTTTGAATTTTTACAATTTCGGTGGCATATCTCACAATTATTAATAATACTTAAGTTTAACTTATTTCTAACACTCTAGTTCTAAATAATGTACATGATTTCAGATTCTGGAATGCCTTCTGAGGCAACTCATTCCACTCAGCTGTATCTCTGTCCACCAATGAGTCCATGTTTTTAACCCTTCTCCCAAGTATTTTCCTCTTAATCTTATGACAGTGGTCATTCCAACTCTTATAGTTGTTTGTTTCCAATCTGTTTCCGATTTCCTGTCAAGCCTTGTCCCCTCTGTTTGCTTTGAAGATTGTAGCCAATCTTGCCGTTTTCCTCCTCTTACTCAGTGGGTCCCATTCCAGTTTCTTAAGCAATCCCGTCACACTCCTAAATTTATTTCTTGTTACTGTAACCCACCCTATATCCTCTCCTTCTTCTGCAGCCATCCTCATCATGATTTTTAACTAGCTGGGCCTTGTTACCAGCGGTTTTGCCCTTTCGCTTGTTCCGCTCTTCTTTCAGCTCCACTTGTCTCAGCTCGCTAATTAATCTCCTAGTAAGTATTTACAATCTTAACCCATTTACCTCCGCCAACGAATTTGGCCGCCTTTCTTTGGACTTTCTCTAATTGCTTTTCCGTTCCTGTATTTACATTCCAGATTGCATTCGCATACTCTACAATTGGTATAACTAGAGCCATGAACGCTTTGACCTTGGCTTTCCTACTGCTTTTCTTCAGGGTTCTCACTATAAAACACAGTCTTTGGTTTGCTTTTCTCGTGACGGTCTCTATGTGTTTGGCCCATTTTAGGCCCAAGTCAATTATGACTCCCAAATACTTCACTTCATTTTTTCTTTCTACACCTATCCTTGAATCTTATACTCAAAGTTATCTGCTTCACTCTTTCCTTTCCCTACCGTTGTAGCGAGACTCTTTTTGCTATTTACATTAAGTCCAATGAGTGCTAATCTTTCTACATATATCGTAATATCCTCTTGGAGATCCATGCAGTCCTCTACGGTCGCAATGGACCTGTAGATGATTACATCATTTGCAAACAGTCGAATTACTGATTTCAGCACATGTTTTGTCCATGTCGTGTACAAAATAAGTGTTCTTATCGCTAGTTATGGCAGCTAACGATCCCTAGGATTCTAAAACTTTATTTTACTTTAAAAAAAACTTGGTTGGCCAGTGTTTATCTCTCTGCGATTTAACTTAAAACGATTTTTTGAGAATTCATATTTTGCAAATGTTGTTAACTCTCAGGTTTGACAAACAAACGTGATATTTTTGCGTTCATTTTTATACACAGCGTTTTTCTACAGTAAATTTCCGACATGAAAGCATTAGAAAGCACCAATTGTTTTTGCAGGTATGTGCACCAAACTGGATAAATGCATTTTACGCAAATGATTACCTGGCCCATGGGATATGCTACTGGAAAGAAAACACGGGCTCGAATAAGTTTGCAATAAAGATGATGCCGCTGCTTTCCAAAGGTAAATGAGTGAAAAATATTGTTCTTACAATTTTAGGGCGCATTTTGGAAATTTCAATCATTATTTTGTTCTGTTTCAGAAAAGCAGGGTTACGAACACAACAAAGAATTAAAATTTTTCTTTGCTTATGGCCAGGCCGGTTTCTCAGCTCATGTGACAGCGGTTCGTTATTTACCACATTTTATTTGCACATTCCCAAAAAAAAAAAAAATTGTTCGCTTAAAAATTATTTCTGTTTTTGCAGGACGGCAAGGAAATCTTGTTAGGGGCGCCAGGGCTTATGGAATGGAAAGGTTTGTAACTATCTCCATTAGACCTGAGAGATCATCGTCAACGAATGATATTAATTCTCATTAAGCCATGATGTTCAGGATCCGTGATACGGTACCAGGAGTACACGAACATCCTTGAACGTCCGAGCAACCGTCGTCGGCGACAGACACATAGCTTTGGAGCTTTCAAGTTCGTCGTTCCCAACCCGTTTGACCCAAACAAGGAACAAAACAGCGATCTCTTCGGTAATTGCGATCTCTCCTGGAATACTTGCTTGTAACAACTCACAAAACCTTTTTAATTAATTTTTATTTGGAATGTGTTGCTGTCTATTCACCAACAACAACCAACCAACAAAAATTGCCATCACTCCTTTCTTGTCCATTTGCTCTTATGGGCAAATTTTGGAAGAAGGCTGTGGGTCAGCTTTATTTTTTGGTGGTTCTTATCCTAAATATACCCTATATATCAGACTTCCGACTCTAGAGCTGAGAACTAACAAGGCACTTTTTCGTTGATATAGGGTATGCTGTGAGCTCAGGCAATTTTCTGCGTCCTAACCAAATCTCATTTGTGGCAAGCTCTCCTAGAGCGGCCTCCCTCAAAGGATCCATTTCGGTATTCGAATTCGAGGAAGTACTCGAGGAACGCATCAAGGTTAAGATTCTTCTGGAAGGAACTCAGTTTGGGGAATATTTTGGAGAGTCTCTGTCCGTGGTCGACCTCAACAACGATAAGTTGGACGACCTGGTGGTAGGGGCTCCTCTCTACTCCCTTTTAAGCGCGCAGGGGGGGAGCAGAATGGTGTCCGGGGACGAGGGAAGAGTCTACGTCTTCATCAACAAGGGCAAAGTGAGTATGACATGCAGTCGCAATGGAAAAAGCGACATTGTCTAGTTACTCCTACCTGATTTTACTCTATGAAGGAGCTTGTCAAAATCGCATGTGTTAGCTTTTAAGCGTGAACCCATCCCTATTGATTGATTGATTGGTTTATTGGTTTTAAAGACGCACTATTTTGACAACGGGTCCTGTGGCGCTGGTCTCATGACGTCGGTGAATGTGTAGATGATAATGAGCATGAAACCTAACCTTGTCCTAAAGGAGAAAGAGAAACCGTGTGGCGGTATGTTGCCTACTCCAGTTGAAGAGCACTAAGGGGACCACCGGCTTGAAGTCACTTCCAAAAGATGGTACAACGCGAACAGGATTCCTTCAACAGTCCTAACAGCTCCTAACAATCCAGAGGTTGATTATCAAGGCGAGTGAAGTTGCCGTACTAACTTCCATCCCTCCAAGCTCTCCACCGAACGGTTTGGCGTGTTGGAAACACCAGTTCTCATAAGATCACCGAAGTTAAGCAACACTGCGCTGAGTCAGGTATTGGATGGGTGACCATCATACACATGACCAGTTCAGTTTACGAGAAAAGTTGGAGGGGTGAAAAATAGTTCAGCGATTTCATTCGCGTTGCTTATCAACCTCTCGACGGCATGGATTTGTGGAGGAATCCTGCTGTTCGAGTAGTACCGTCCTTCGGAAGGGACGTGAAGCCGGTGGTCCCCTTGGTGCTCTTCGACATGTATAGGCTACATGCCGGCACCGGGTTTCCCCTCCTCCCTTCTAGGCTATGTTAGATTTATCATCATCCTCATCATCATCCTCTCATTCACTGACGCCATAAGACCAGTGCTGCAGGGCCAGTTGTCAAAACAGCGCGTCGTTAAACACCGAAAATCAATCAATCTATTCAAGCTCTCACTCGAACAGAACTGGTCATGTATATCATGGTCACCCACCCAAGGCCTAGCCAGCGCGGTGTTGCTTAACTTCGATGATCTCTCGAGAACTGGTGTTTCCAGCAAGTCAAACTATTCCTATCCTGAATTTTTATCGAATGTTTCCAAATGTTACAGGGAAGTATGCAAGAAATAGGCGACACGAATAAGATCATGGGAATGCAGATCCCAGGCGCCCGTTTTGGCACGTGCGTATCCAGCATTGGAGATCTCAATAAAGACGGCTTCAAAGGTAACTAGCCCTGAAATCTACTGATTAACTTCATCAATACGTAGTCAACACGGGTCATCATGGGAGTGTCGGGTAATTTCGCAGATTTCGCAGTCGGGTCGCCGTACGAAGAGGAAGGGCGAGGAGCAATCTATATCTACCACGGCCAGATGTCGGGCGTCAACCCAAAATACAGCCAGCGAATAGCGGCGCGTGAGATTCATCCAGCGCTGTTAGGCTTCGGAAACAGTATCTCCAAGGGAGAAGATATTGACAACAACATTTACAATGGTAGCTAATCAAAGTTGATCAATAGCATATGCGAATGGAACAGTGGTGTTTCGATGCGGTTGTTATCAGGCGATTACAGTTTATTTGTGTCTTACTTTCACAAGGTCGCCTGACTTCTAACGAAGTGTCTATTAGTAAGTTTTTCCTTAATGGGATTTCATCAATTCCGCAAGCCATCTCCTTTCAAGCCAGTTCTTGGGTTTGGAGGTTATGAGGCTAGACAAAGCCAAAAGATTTTGTAAATACTAAAGAGTATTCCCATTTTTAACCTCGGAAATCCCCGGGGACCCATGGTGGTTTTCACTTATGAAGAACGTTTTATAATATTTGGTTTTCATTCGGCTTAGAAGATAGATGAGTGGCCCTGGGGATTTCCAAAACCACCTGAGAACACTAATGAAAGATATGGAGGTGCTTATCCGAGCCGTAGCTGGCTTTCGAACCAGTTGTAACCGACCCTGATCCAACCCTGATCTAAGCCACCCTGTTCTGCTGTTGAGGCTGTTCTGCTTTCTTCAGACATCGCAGTGGGCGCATTTAGCTCTGGCCACGCAGTCCTGATCAGGTCCAGGCCTGTTCTAAAGTTTACCTCCAGCCTTGGTAACAACGTGGGGGAGGTCGAAATCAACGCGTCTGGGTTCGACGTCGAGGCCTGCTTGCAATACCACGGGGAAAATCTGCCTCCGACTCTCGGTAAATACTGTGCTGTTAGACTCAAATTGTTGTTAACATTTGTCCAGAATGACCGTTTGAAGATGGAATCTCTCTAAACCTGGCAGTAGGACTATCAAAGCTTGATAAATTTGCATGCCAGGCTATAAGGTTTTCAGAGACATTGGTTTTTAATAACCAAACTTTAATACCCCGTATTCTATTTTAATTTTTTAGATGTGCAAATATTCCTCAGTGTTACGTCTAAGGCTGAAATCAAGTCGTTCATCAAGTCTGGCTCGGATACGGGACCAGCAAACAGCACGGCTTACTCGTACTTTGCTACCCTGGATTTTAACAGGTTTTTTTGCAAAACTGTTGCTGTTACCCTTGTCAAGGTGAGTGATAAGAGTTGCAATAAATTAAAAAGTCACTTTAACAACACTCTTTGCATGAATTTTTACCAAGAAGAAACATTTTACCGCACTACTATGGCGTTAATGTTTAACTGTTCTCGAGAAAAAGCCACCAAATGACTACTTTACCGACAAAAATAGTGGTTGCTCCTAGGTGGAGTCACGTCGTTTCGTGTGTTAAGAAATTTCATTTTGTTATTTTTCGCAGACTAGTCGCATTCGTGACTTCAACGATATGTATGTATCGATATTTCGAGTAGTAATTATTTAATTGTAAATAAATTGTAAATGGTAAAGAATATTCACCCCACGATTTCCATTTCTGCTGCGGCCTCCGAAGCATATATTCGGCCTCCGTTCATATGTTGTAAATATATTTAATTGTAATTGTAAGTAGTTAATAAGGACGGCCGCAAGCCCAAGCGAGTGGCACCTACCGCTACCAGGTGTTGCCGGCTCGTTTGCTCAGCAGAAAGTTTAAAATTAACTCTGGCCCTCTGACTATACCGAGAAACTCGATGCTTTTAGGGTGAGGCAGTTCAAGAGGATAACATCGATTACACGAAGCCTTTTGAGTTAAAAATGTCATACTTAATTGACGAGAGGAAAATGAAACCACCAAAATCGCCGAACACCGACCACAAAGGTATTCAAGGACAACCATTATCATCCACCAGAAATAGCAATTCATAAAAACACTCATTATGTTCTCTTACTTAGGTGACACTTTCTGTAAGAACTGTCCAGTGGTGGATCCAAATGACATTACAACAACCACGAAAGAAGTCCTTTACGCCACTGGCTGTAAGGCTCTGATTTGCCAGACAGATCTTGCAGTCACGGCTTCGTTTGAGGAAAGCGTAGGGTAAGAATCATGGGCCACGGTTCTGCCCTTTTAAGTTAGACTCTACTCTGCTATGCTCTACGTGTTACTCTTCGTATAAACCAAAACAGAAAGGGCTAGTCTCGTCTCGGCTTTGGAGACGTATTATGTAAGGAATACTTTGAGACACAACCCTTCTTCATTTATAATTTAGAAACCCACACAAAATCGGGAACCTATCAAATGCCCGAATGAAAATAACGGTCGACAACTCTGGAGAGGCGGCTTACCTAGCGAAACTGAATGTGCTGATTCCGAGGTCGACTCCCTTGGTCCGGATCCCACCCCGATGCCAGGATTTCAACTTGGAACAGGGCGTGCGTCTGGAGTGTGATATCGGGAACCCATTGAGCAACTCTCAGGTAGGCACGATAGGGAACTGAGACAGAGACATGAATAAATTGTGGAAAACCTCGAATTTTTCATGTTGTCAGAGGCAAGAAGCAGGGGGTATGTTCATTTAAACGCGATTCATCGTCAATTTGACCAGAGAATCTCATGTTGACATGAAAAATTAAGAGTTTCCGTTAGATACAACGATAAAAATGCATCAATGGAAAATAGTTGGGCAAGCCGAGCCTACCTGCCGACAAGCACATATTCTTCGTTGCAGTGAAGTGTAAGAAATTGTAAATGCTCGTCAAAATGTATTTCTTATTATTGATTTTAGGCGAAAATCGACTTGGAGCTGAGTTTCAAAGACTTGTCGCCGAGAGTGGAATCACTTTCGTATCAGTTCAACGCAACAAGTTCCGGCTCTGACGTGAACCCGGGAAACAATGTACAAGTGTTGACTTTAGAGCTGGAGGCCGAAGCAGACATGGAAATCGTGGGGTGAATATTCTCTACCATTACTCATACTATCGGATAATTCACTGTATTTTTTTTTGGGATAATAGCTAACCTGACTCAATACTGCTGCTGTTGCATTTAAAGATAGCACCTCTTCAATTACTTATACTTTCGTCCTATTTTATTTTACAAGCTGTAATGAAAGGAGAAATGATTATCAATGAACACAGAAGGCCACTAAATAACATTATTTTGGCGTTTGTACAGGGTTTCAACTCAAAACGAGTTCGTCTACCTGCCAGAGAAAAGCCAAACATTTTCGCACAAGTACGAGGTGATAAACCACGGGCCGAGTCCTGCAACCGAGGTGCGCCTAGAGTTCGATATTCCCGTGGCTTACGCAGCAAGCGATGAAGTCATTTCCTTCATAGAGGTCTACGAACCTACGGTAAGGACGTTTCCTGTCACACGATTCTATTACGATATTGTTTTATTTTGAAGCAAAGTTTATATTATTCGTCAATAAATTTGCACCCCTTTCGTGGATAGGTCCATCTATAACGGGCAAATTTCATATTGACTATTGGGAAGCATAAAATACCTAAAGCCTGCCATACATGTCTGATATATTTCGTCGTAAATTTTACTCAACGTCTCTCAAACTTAAAACAAAGTGTCCATTTTTATTCTAGACTCAGTATACGATCCCATTACAGAATTTACCCTGAGCCAAGGGTCAACGCATGGTTCAATCAGTTATAGGACAGTAGGTACCGTCCTCATATCGTGCCTTAATGAGGCTATAACTCGTAATGGCAAACCGGTCTCCTTATCAGTTTCTGCTTTATTTGCCATGTGAAATGAGGGTCGACGACGCTCACTAATTATATGACATTGTCCCTCTCCACTTTTACATACACGATATCGTAAACCCCCACTGGCCTTAAATAAAAACATTTGTTGATGCAATCGGGTGATTACAAATGCCTTCAATTCTTCTATTATACTTGACGATAACACTTTTTGGCACCACATTTTCTTCAGTGTGGGAAAACTTTGAGTTTTCAGAACGCAATTTCCTCATTTGCTATTTTCGATGTCACAGGTACATGATTCTATAACTCGTCCAGACAAGAAAGCACAAAAATAAAATCAGATTATTACTAGCGCCAAATTATTTTGACACTACGGGAAAGATCAATACCAGGGATTTTCACAACGAGCAATTTAATACCAGAATTTAGTATACCCTGTTACCCTACATTAGCCAGTCTGGTGTCACGAAGCGCAGTGGGGATTTGTTGCCTTAATTGTTGCCTGTTTACCTTTATTGTGCCTGTACCGATTTTAAACGAACCATTTTACGACCAAGTACACATTTTTATATCCTCAAAATGCGTCTGTACAATAAGCCAGGTAACAGCCGGCGTCCACGAATTTGTCGTCAAAATACGATTAGAGAATAATCTAGACAATTAACTTCTCTACCAGGTGACTCTGAATGAACAACCATTTTCTTGTAAACCACAAAGTGGCCACGAGTTTTCCGAGCGCAAGGAAAATTTCGGTGAGGAAAGCGATCATACGAATCGTCGACCAAGGCGGTCTGCGACGCTGGGCGATGATTCGAATGATCCATCGCTGAATACTACGTTTTTCCTCGACTGTTTCGACCCTGCCGTCGCATGCATGACGATCACCTGTGACCCCGTAGGACCGTTCTTTGTGATGCAAAGTCGAGCGCTGTTGAGCTTCAAGATGATGGCAAATCTCACCAAACTTGGTATGCCACCATTTCAAGATTTTCTTTAAAAATACTGCAACTTATTTGACACTTTTGAAGGGAAACTGACAGAAATTGTCTCGGCCATTTCCAACGCACTCATTTTGATAACACAGTTATGCATTTGATTATGTTCCACCTAAAAACAGACTCCGGTGTTTTCCGAATACTGTTCATCTTCTGAACTTGGAAAATAGAAGAAAATTACTCTAGAAATTCGAATTGTCATCCATTTCTTTAAAAAAAAAAAGTTTAATCCGTCATTACTCTTACGCAATTGGACGATGCCCTGTTCATTCTTTCCCATTTTTTTTTCTCCCAAGTGAAATTCTAGAATGACAGGGCTCAACTCATTTCCGTTGATTTTACGCTACGTTTTCAGCACCGATCCTCAACATGAGAGATGCAATCGCAGTATCGTCACGGGGTTCTATATCAATCAATCCTTCGCTGCTAGAGAAGCAGCCTACAGGCGCCGGCACCAGGTGAGAAACATAACCACCTCCTGAATTAAACTATCCCGGAGTTGTTAAAGCGTTCCTACGCCCTAAGACGCAGCACTCAACTTATTCTTACATTCCCATTTCAGGGCTGACACCGCCATCGTGGTCACGATGTTCTATGGTTCGATCAAAAAAACCACCCTCGCTGCATGGATTTGGATACTCGCTGTCTTGGGAGGAATCTTGCTGCTGCTCATTATATCGGGTGTTCTGTACAAGGTAACTGATAGCTACACTGTCACAATAATTCGATTATTTTTTGCTGTTCATTCACAAGACAAATAATTGATTCGAATTTGTGACAGTAAAACATGTAATATATCTATTTTATAGACTGGCTTCTTCAAAAGGAAAGGAAAGGAGGATCTTCAGGAATTAAAAGATGTAAGATTTCATTGCTTTGCCTTCTCTGTACGCCGTAAGTTGTTCTACTGATTAATAATTTGTTTACAATTGTCAGAATGATGCTCTGCAGCTTGACTCAATGGCAAACGAGAACTCGACGCCAGAAAACGAAATGAAGGACCAAGAAGATGCACATTTATGAGGCTTGTTACTCTTTTGATGGGCACACTCGTTATTTTACACTAGTCATGTAATGTACGCTTGCCCGTGGCCGTAGTTGATTAATGTTTTTAACGACGCACTGTTTTGACAACGGGCCATGTGGCACTGGTCTAATGGCGTCGGTGAATGAGTGGATGATTATGATGATGAATGAATGAACCTAACCTAGCCTAAAAGGGGGAGGGAAAACCCGGTGTCAGCACGTAGCCTACTCTTGTCAAATAGCACAAAGGGGACCACCGGTTTAAAGTCCCTTCCGAAGGACGGTACAACGCGAACGACAGGATTCCTCCACAAATCCATGCTGTCAAGAGGTTGATAAGCAAGATGACTGAAGTTGCTGTCATCTTCAATCCCTGTCCAATCCCTCCAACCTCTCTCCCGAACAAAACTGGTCATGTGTATGATGGTCACCCATCCAGACCTGACCCAGCGCATTGTTGCTTAGCTTCGGTGATCCTATGAGAACCGGTGTTTCCAAAACGCCAAACCGTTCGGTGTGGCCGTAGTCAAACGTTCGACAGTCCGCATATTTGATTATACTTTGTAATTAGTTTTCGTTAGTTTTAGTTTTATTAGCCTTATAACGAGGTTTTCAGTAAAGATTGTAAGTAATTATGTTAATTAAATAAGTAAACATGATTACTTACTTATTTAATTAGAATTTGATTGATTCTCTCTACACCCTAAGCAACAGATACGGAAACAGAAACTAGTAGGAATCAAAATGGTATTCCAACAAATCCTTTGTTTTCTACCTTCGCCCAAGCATGCCGAATCTTGACAGTTGGACAGAAATGCACTCATTAGCCACAAATAATTTCTGTTTAGCCAAAATAATTACTGGTCTGCAACCTCCAATCACTGATAGCTGCATGTAGATAATCAACAAGGAATCAAAGAAAGCAAATAACTTTCAATCTCGAATCAAACCGGCTGAAATTCCCTTGAAGCTGATGAACACAATACAGCAATAACCATGGCATTTTATTAATTTAATTACCGGAGTTCAAGAAGTAAGTACCCACCTGCATTAGTTCCCGAAGACACGAATCACTTTCATGTACACTTAGTTGTCTATGATAAATTGTAACGACGTTGTAATTTCAACGTTATGATTGAAGAAAGAATTGCAAAAAAAGCACAACCGCACTGTTTAAAAATGATCGAATACTGACCGTCTGTAACCTAACCTTTCGAATGACGACGGTAGGGGCGGGCTGTACCGGTCATATTATCTATACCGAGAATATGAACAACAGAGGCAACTCAGAAGGTAGTAACGGTCAAATTCAAATTAAACCCTATTTATTTTTAACTGACGGTACAACGTTATTATATAAAGGATCATATAATCGTAAATAAGATTCTGAAATATGCATTATGATGTTTAAAATTTGAACAGTGATTTAATATTTACAAAGACAAATACTATTCAAAATTGAGATTCTTAAATTATGAATATTTAAGTCTTCGTGAGTCAGAAAGGACTAGAAGGATTGCAATGATTTTAACTAATATCATTAACAGCATCAGAAGAGAAATTCCAGCTCAAAGCATTTGCCTTCTGTTCAATCTCATCGTGTTAAAATAACCGTATCCTAATAAGCCATGGCTAATTTACCATTATAATATTTTCTTGCAATCATTAAGTTTCGCTAATGTTTACTTTATTGGCTTTTACTTTAAATTATCTCGAATCTGCATGAAAGTGAAGGGAAAATCTTTACACAGTCGCACTGCATGGAAATAAACAATTTGGTGGCATGGTTTTCTGGCTAGAGCAGGAATTTTTGAATTCTGTAGTGTTTGGATGTATTGGTAGATGCGAGGGTGCCCTGCTCTAATTACATCAGCTTTCTGAAATGCTGGGATATGCAGAGTGTTTTCATGTTACTGAAGCTTGGGACCAGCAATTTAAAATACCAAATCGGGATGAAAATAAAATTAAGCGTCCACAGCACTATAAAGTAGAAATCAGATATTTATTTGGCATGTGATAGTCCTAAGATAGTCTTAAGGTGAAGCGCGTTGCTAAATGAATGATTACATTTCAAGCAACATCTCACAAACAAGCGTATAACGGTGTACTAAACGTAGATTATTTACAAACTTAAACAAGCAATTAACATAATGCGGTTGTCCATTTTGGATGTCCATGGTGGTGCGAACCATAGAACAGGTCAGATTTTTGAGAGGAAGAACCATTGATTCCCTATTTGTGCATTTAATTCGTAAATCGTCCAGAATTTCGTTCATAATCAACTTCTCAAGCTACTGACCTCACGTATATCAGTTTCGGATCATTTTTATCTCTCCATGGGATACATACAACGAACAACGTACTATTTTGCATCACCCCAAAAACAAAAAGGTTTTTTGAAGACAAAACAAAGTCAAAATTTCACCATCCAATCGCACTGTTATAACCGTGAACACAGCCCAACTATCTCTTCTGCATTTCCCATCTTAAATACTCGCTAAAAATCCGCAAAGAACCGTACAAGGTTCCAAAAAAATGTGTTTTTTTCAGTTCAGTTCCGAAAAGACCAACGCATCTTATATCCCAACAAACAAGGCGACACTCGCTAAAGTTTTGTGGTCGCCTGCAGTTTTACGTAGCGCGAGTGCTGCTGCTCTTCTTGCGGTGCGGCCAAGAAACATTGATGAGTCGGCATCATCTTCGGCTTGGTCAAGAGTCTTTTCGTGACACACGCCAAACCTACAAGCAGCAGCGAGCTTAGCGTCACAAACACCGAAGTTAGCGCCACGTTCAGCCCACCCATAGCGTTCGCCTCTCTCGATTGTGGCACAAGCAAACACCGGCCCCTAGGACCCACCAAAAGGTCACCCAAAGTCGCACACACCCTATAGGGTCCAGGCGGCAACCCTTTGAGCACAAGACGCGGCTGCGAGCAGTTCAACTGTCTCTGCACGCTTAGCGTGCCGCTCGAGAACACTTCGACGGTGATCACACAGTGTGGCCGCAACGATTGTCTATCCCAGACGACCATCGATATCGACATCGTCGTCGGGGACGTCAGGTTGGCACGCAGTTCTTTGATTCGCGTCGTAGACGACACTCCCCCCGGTGGAGGTGGCTGCGCTTGAGGCTGCGACGTAGGGACTAGCGGAATGATTTCACTACAGCCTAACACAAGAGTCAACTCGTCCGATGTCTTGCCGCCGCCTTCGAGTAAGACGAGGCAATAACGATATCGTCGACCTGGCTGTAGGTCGACGCTGGCTATGCTCACTGTCAACGAACGTGGGTCGGGAATTTCGGAAGAGTTGCACTGCACTGGATCGGTTTCAAGAAGCACCTCGCTGAACTCGACTTCCTCGTAGATGAAGATGGCGTCGCAAGCGTAGGGCGCGGCGTTGGCGTCGACGTTCCAGAGGAGTTTGATGCCGTAGCCGTCGTACAGGAAGGAGCGTAGGGTGACTTGCGAGCCGGGCACTCGCTCGACTAGTGGTCCTTGGGGAGGGGCAGGGCCCCCGCTGGACTCGTCCTCGCCGCAGATGAGCTCGCTGGGGGTGAGCTCTTCGAGGAGACCGTTCTCCAGGGAGGGTGGGGTAGCGCAAACAGCTGTTGCACGGTCCTTGTCTGGCACCTATGGATCAGACATGGCATGGTAAAACGTTGCTATCTGACCATATGAACTTAAACGAGAATGAAACAGAGAACAAAACAATATTTTCTACCTAGCCAAATTCATTCAAACGAGAGACATACGAAAATGAAGAAGAAAATGAAGAGACCGGAAGTTGACATTGTTTGGCAGTTGACAACAATTGTGACAGGATTGGCGCCTATGGCAGATTCTCAATAAAGCGTTTTTCAAGGTTGATCAGAAAGATTATTTGCTTATTACTTTACTACGCAGGGAAAATTAGTGGAGCGTTTGAGTAATATTTACTGAAAACGCACTAACGCGAAAATACGCTAGTGACCCTCCATTTAAAATAGCAATTTCATTTCTTCAGACTTTGACAAGCCTTTTTTACAATCACCACCGCCTACCTTACTAGCGTTCACCAGCCATGTGGCGAACTCTGTCAGTCCGCAGTCGCAGTTGAGAGGGTTGTCCGCCAGGGTGAGCCGATGTAGCATAGCTCCAGTCATCGCATCACTCGTCACGATCGAGATATCGTTGTCGTCCAGGCGCAATTCGCGTAGACTTTGCAGCGGCACGACCAAGTCGGCGGTCAGCGCTCGCAGGAAGTTGTGCGACAAATCAAGCTGCACCAGCTGCGTGAGGTGCGCCAGCGAGGAGCCCGAGACCGCCACAATGCGATTGTGGGCCAAGTTGAGCTGAGTCAACGAGCCGAGACTCCTGAACGCGTGATCCTCCAGGACGTCGATCTGGTTGTGGTGCAGCGTGAGCGACGCAAGCGACAAGAAGCCGCCGAGAGCGTCGCGACGCACACTCGTGAACTGGTTGTGGGCGAGGTCGAGGATGCGCAGCCGTGGCATGCGTGCGAACGTCGATGAGTTTAGACGGCCGGCGAGGAGGTTGTCACTCAAGTCGAGTTCTTGGAGACCTTGTAGACGACGCATGGTGGCGACGGCTTTGGCACCAAGGCGGTTGCCACGAAGGCGCAAAGTTCGGAGTGATGAGAGGGTGGAAAAAGCATCTGGTAGGAGGAGACTAAGGAGATTGTCGCTGAGCTCGAGGAAGGAGATGTTGGTGAGGCCCGCGAATGAGGACCCGTCGAGTTTCTGGAGGCGGTTGTGTGAGAGGTCGAGACGGTCCAGGGAGGGCAAGGCCAAAAGAGCGCGAGTAGGGATGGAGTCCAGCATGTTGCTGGGCAGGCCAAGGGCCTGGAGCGGACCTGCCAGGCCTGTAAACGCGCGCTCAGACACCTGCCGGATTTCGCCGGATGACACGACCAGCCCCTAGAACGAAGGAGAGAGTTTAGCATAAACAAAACTTTTTATTGTATTTAAAGAAATAATAAAAGTTATACACAGAAAGTGCGTGTGTTCATGCTGCACTTGGTTTATTCTGGATAGACGGTAATGAAGATTTTGTGGATGACAAAAAAGTGGTGTCTCTGATGTACTTCGATTTGTCTCTATCATCATTCGCCATGCTTTGTTCTTTTTTCTCTAGTCCACAATTTTTCGTTGTATGCTTTCAATGCTGTCTCTGTGACATCGGAAATTAAATTTCCTTGAGGGGTATCTCACGGAGACATTTCCTTCTACGTTCTCTAGAATTCCATGGCGGAACCTTTACAATGTTTGAGAAGACACACTTCTTGATTCAGTTTCGCAAGATATACCGAAGACGACTACCAGAACAATTTCGTTTTCAATCAGTATGTTATACCTACTATGGTTTTTAACGCCACAATATACAAAATAGTTAAATGCTTCTTTTGATATCGAACAATCTAAATTTAGGAAAAAAATGTGAAGGTATACAACGTAAGATATGATAATGATTATATTTTAGCATCAAACCTGTAGCGTAACACCCTCTAGCAGCGGCTCAAGCAACGCGCTGACATTCTGTACAGTGCAGTCAAGCAGCGACACGGCTGCGCGTGGTGGCAGGTCGCGCAGCCGTGCAGCCACGATGCGCAGCGCCGAACTGTCACCGGTGCAGCGCAGCGTATGAGGAATGTCGCAAGAGCAAGAAACGCTGGGCGGTTGGCTGATTTCGGGGCAGCGCCACTGCAGTTGTGCAGCTAAAGGCGTTTCCTCACGCAGCCGTGGCGCTGCGTTTTCGCGCTGCGCAGCTTGTCCCAGGGCCAGGACGGTGAGCAGTGCAAGGCGCAGCGCTAACATCCTGAAATTAATGGGTTGACTTTAGACGCAGTGCAGTGATGGGTGTTTTTGCGAATTTAAAAAGATTGAAAATTATTTCTTTGTATGGGTTATAAATGTTACATTCACCCAGGAGGGACGGACTCATCTCTTTCACAAATGTGTCATATTTGCATGGGTTAGTGGTTCAAACTTCGAAGCCCAGTCAAACCAGCTTTTTGCTATAAAAATGTGATACAATCCTTGTCACTTGTCATTGTTATTTTTATGAGCAAAGCGCAGAAAAATGTCTGTAGTCAAAAGCAATTAAGCTCACTTCTTATGTATGCTTTTATATAAACAAGATTTTGATTGATGCTGTATGAAATCTCTTGTTCAAATAAATTGGAACCTTGCTGTGATTGAATATGAGTTCTAAAAAGCAATGTTTTATTAAACTGTCTTGCAGTTCGAAGCTTACAATCACAGAGACTTTTTGTTTTTGTGTCGGGAGGAAGGTCGTTTTTGTTAGGTTTTTCTAGCATTTTTGGCAGTGAGAGCATAGATATGTTTGTCGATCCTCTTTGGTAATGCCCGGATGAATGGTGTTGTCCGTTCGCGTGATTGTTTAGATTCAGCCACTGTGCTGTGGGATATTTTGCGGGTCTACTTTTTCACTTTCCACAGATAAAAAGTCTAATAACGATCGTGTACAACGCTCAAAATACGAATTGCTAATAAAATCATTGACTTTGTAAAACTGTGCTCCGAGTTCTTCGTCGCATATTATTGATCGGCAAAATAAAAGAGTTCGAAATGTGGCATGATTCGATCGTGCAGAAAAGGGGAGACAGAACTAAGTTAGGCGCTGCTAACCAAACCAATAGTTTAGATCAACCAATGCCGGTCGAATTAGGAATTCACCAAGCGTGCCATCTGTATACCAAACGCTGGGACGAATAAAAAGTAAAATCACACACAAAAATCATGGGCGATTAAAAGGCCGCGCTTGAATTCGAAGAATAACCAATCGTTTTTGCTCTCCAAATGCTACTCTTTCATATCTTGCGCCACAATAAAGTGGTGGATGACAATGACGAACTGTTGCATCGGGCATGGCTCGCGCGTTAGCTGCACTCTGTTGTAGTGTTTTCTCTGTTTTTGTTCGTCCAACGCATGGACTTGTCTCGCCCCAGGCAGAAACTGCACCGCGTCGCTCGCGAGCCGACGTCCTATGCTAATGAGCTGGTCTCACATTGTCCTCTGTCCGTAGCAGAAACGATTTACATCTCTCCTTATTTGAGGTGTCGCATTGTGCATGGGAGTAGTATCATAATATTGAATTACCAAGGCTGAACTGAAAGACAAGCGTACAAGACATCGGTAAATCATTTCGGAAGGAAGAAATATGTTCGGGGAATATTGTCGAAATTAGTTTTCGATAGATGCGCGTGTTAGTCTATTTTAAACATAGACAAACTTTGTTAAGGCGCCGTTCAATTCAACTGCCAAACTGTGTAAGTTATTTAAAAATAAATATACATTGCGATCGATTTTATCATGGGAAAATAACAACTGTTTTTAATGAGTGTATTTGCAAATTGTATATACGTACGCGTAATCAATGCAACTCCAAAATTACCATGAAAAAAAATGAATAAATTAGATCATCAAGTTACAAAAATAATTTTCATGCTTAAATTTCATTCACATACAAGTATTCAATGGAACCAATCATCTTTTCCCACAAAAAACCCTCTTGAAGAAACATATTGTCAAATCACGTCTTCGTGTTGCTGTTCATTTCTAATGCTGTTATCCCCGAAACACCCAAGTGCCACTGGAAGGTGTTTCCACCGAAAAGATGTTGCAAGCTTCTCTCTATCTCTCTCTATCTCTCTGTGGTCTAGGCAGAACAAGACGTCTTAAGAGACCCAGTTGCTCAGGTGGTGTACCTATGGATGGAGGATGACCTCCGGCCGGGCCCGACCTACATGTAGCTGAGAAGAGAGCTGTTCTCTCTGCGTTGTGTGTGGGTGAGCCGGCCTGTTCAACTCTTGCTTCATAATGTACTGATCAACATCCATATAGACCTGACCGCACATTGTTCTGTCAGGTCCCATTGTTGTCTCTACTTTGGGGGGGCTACATCTTTTATCGGAAAGATAGCCCATTCTTTCGTACCACCGCAAAGTGTGTGTGTGGTTACTTGCAGTCAAACGATCAATGGCAATCGACCAGAGATAGATATATTTTATTCGTTTTTTTTATTTATGATAAAAGCATTCAGACAGCGATTGGACACCATTTCTCCAAGTCTGCATTGACAGTTGACGGTTGACAATTGTATTCATATTGGAAATGGTTATCTATTCGACAGCATTACATGTTTCAATCCATTATATTACCAGATAGAATGAGAATTCCAAAACATAGGAAAAAAAGTGTATCAATAGCCACAACTAATTTGCCGTTTGTACAACTCGCTAATTGCAATAGGTTTCATTAGGCTGCATCTAGTTCGCAAATGTAATTAGAATATGCAAAGCATTTACAGAGAGCAATGGTAGAGCAAACACATCTTCGCACTCTACTTAAGTCGAGTCCGTCAACACTTCACACTTCCCCGTGTTTCCCATTCGCCTTCCCTGTGCTGTGCTGCCAGGCGTTCTGCTTATCTCTACTCAATTTATTGGGTCGATATCCTCCCCTTCTATTAGTCGCCAATAGTAAATCGCAATTCAATTTCCCGGACTCATACCGGTTGCGAACTATTTAACAGCTACTGCTGTATGCAATATACCTATATCTGGAAATCACATTCGCTGTATGCTTTCCTAAGCTAAATTTTAATAGATTTTTGCTTTAAACGTACGATTATCTGCAGCCAACAGTAATGAGAAGATCATGGTCGGTGTGATCTATAACCAGCGTAACGATTTAAAATTGCAATGGTATACTATTGAAATTATTTTTGAGTGTAAAAAAGCAACATCCGCTGCTAGAGAGCGGCAATTAGAGCAAATAATAATTATCAATGTTCAATGTCAAACAATTATTTTAAATGCGTTTTATAATCATAAGTTTATTTCACGACAGTTTGGTAACTATTCATCGACGCAGGTACATCATTGACACGGGTACATTTTCATTTCATAAGATCCTTGATAATCGTACAATTCTGCATGCTGAAATACGAAGCATGATTAAAATTCTAAAGCTTAGTGACGTGAAAGAGATCAGCATGCAGGTCTCAATTGTCATGGACATATCAAATGGTAGTGATTTGAAATCAATCGAAGTCTCGAAGACCGCGTAGAGAGTGCGGACTTGTTGGAAATGTCTTATCATCGCTGGAATTGATGTGGAATCCCAAGGCAGGCGAGTTTGCCGTATTTTATTATGTTTCCCGCGATCAGGGCGTCTTTTTGCTGACAGTCTAGGGCGGTATCATCAGCAGGAGCCCATCGAATAAATTAATAGCAAGAAGGCAGGCACATAATACATCTACCTGGTTATCCGAATATTTGAATTTCATTTCGAAATGGAATGTTTAACTGGTAGAATCGACAAAGAATATGTTTAATTGTATAAATGCTTTGGCAATTAGATATTGATCAATTAGGTTATTTTGTGACGGAAAAGGTCGCGAATTTGTTATGGCTGTTCGTTGTTTTATTATTTTTCTTTCTTAATGAGAGGAAAATGTATTTTCCGTCTGACTTCTTTTAAAGGCGTTGTGACCTAGTCCTGATCCACGGACAATCTGTCTGGAACAGCCAGGAGCAGCTTGGGATAATGTGTACCTAAATGAAAAAAAATGCAGGGATGTTTTCAGCGAAATTACAGATAGCGATCTCTATTAGAACTGGAAAGAATTGCGCAGAAAAACAATTTCTACTCATAAGCAATTCTCGTTGACATGAGCAGTATTAGCGATCCCATAAAGCGATCAGATCGTTTAGGAGCGTTGAGATTCCTGTCACGTCGGGGGTTAGTTTCTTTTCTACAATTTCTTCGCGATGCTCCTCGCTGCTTGGCGGTTGCAATCGATATAAGCTACACTCAGTAGGGAATAAAACTCGAGGAACGCAATTTCATTTTTTAGCATTTCGATGGTGCATTTGACTGAACACTTTGAACAGTATTGTAAATCAGACAAATTGAATTGAAGGTGACACTTCACACTAAAGGCACGTATTTTCAGAATCAATATTCGTGTACGTCGTTTCTGAATTTGGAACCAAATTCCCTTTCAAATGAAAAACATGATTTAAGAGCTTATTTTCTCGAAACCATCCCCATACTCTATCGGCGCATGCAGAAAGCTAGGGCTTCCACACGCTTTACAACCAGGGCACGACTTATTATTTCGCTGTGTGTTCATATTTTGGTTTATGACCCGCGGAATGTTGCGACCATCGGGCACTAGGCGACGCACTGCGCCTACATGATCGCCTGAAATTGGCGCCAAACATCACCGTCGGCGTCGCGACGCCGCGAACCGACGCCGGGCGCCGCGATGCCCAAGTGAAATATTTGCCGAAGCAGCAATCGCTTTCGGATCGCCTGCTCGCTACGCGCCTTTTTTTGTTGTTGGCCGGAATGAATTCTGCAGAAGTCCATTCTTCTGTCCGAATCTTTTTTTGACGCCGACCTCCCAAAAGTTAAATACTGCATCAGTCAATGAATCGAGTTTTTTCTGTCAAAGAATATTAATACTAACATAATTGGAAGGACACTTTTAATGCTATATTTATGCTCAATATTTATAACTCGTGTAGGTACCCCAATTATATACTTATACGCTTTTTTGCCTGGTCGCTCTACGGCTTCGACACCGAACAATTTTATTTGCAATGTCATAATTAGTCGCACGTGAAAAGTTGACTGCAAATAGATTAGACCACGTCCAAGTAATTTACATAAACCCGTTGGTTAACACGTTTTGTGAATGATTTGATAGTAGTAATCACGTGAATAACTCGACCGCCCCCGCCGCTTCAGTGTCCGAGTAAAAAAACTTAATTAAATGCCTGAAAGCAGATTGTGAAGCTTGATATTTTCTAAGTGTTTTCATGCAAAATGCATGGCGGCGAACGAGCGAGCTAGCTAGGACGTCTTTGGCTAGGACGCAACGCTAAACGAGTGGGTTTCAGGCTGTTGCAAGCCGAATCCAGTCGCCTCCGCATGCATGCAAAGACAAGCTCTCGACTCTCGAGGATATTTATTTAAATTCATCTGAAGCTGTGCGGCGAAAGCTTGACGCTTTGACCGCATTGGATGGCAAAATATGTTTCAATGGACTGCTGGGCTGCGGCTGTCTAAAAAAACGGCTCAATATCTGTGTCATAATGATATTTTCATAGACCTCGTCTATTATTTGGTTGTGTACAGTGTATTGCCTTCTTTCTTGCAAGGAAGCCAAACTTTTGTCGCGTACCCCTCCCAAGAGCTGTTTGATCGAGAAACCTAGCAAAGTTCTGAAAACTTCTTTGCTAAAAAGTCTGCTAGCTCACACACAGAGGCAATATCCACCAGGGAAACGAAAAAAAATCAAGTATCACAAGGGATAACATATTATTTATGTGTCGCGTACAGTATCGTTCATTTAAAAAGTAATGGTTTTAATCTGGAACTTTTTATTGGTTAAAACATGCACGTTTTCTGTGCCACAGTAGACATTTATATCCAGCGACAAAAATGAGGCGAAAAAACGAAATAAACTCTGTGCATAGAATCTGCATTTCCGGTTAGTGTGCTAGCCAATATTTCAATGCGCACTTTTTGCACGCTCGATTTGATAACGGAATTGTTCACGTAACAATGCAATCGTGTTCGAAGAAAAGGTCGTTTGCATTTCGCGGACAGCTTTTGGCACAAATGAAGCCACTGAGAACGAGCTTTACAAATTCAACTAATGGCGACCTCTCACCAGAGATTGAAACTATAATGAAAGTTATAATAGCATACTCATTTTGCCCAGATAGTCTATAAATTTTCAACTCAATTGTGCCAACTTTGGGTTTAATCGATTGTGAAATAATTCAGTTTAATGCAAAAGGTAATGACACCCATGAGTATCGAAGAGAAATGTGATGAAGTTTGTCAAGTTAAAACTCTTTCTTTCGAGACTAGCTTAATTAGTAAACAAAATTTCGTGCCCGTATTCTCCTCCAATCAATTGAGTGGTTTCTAAAGACAAGCCAAATAATAAGTGGTAGTCGAGTGTTTAAGTAGGCTCCAGGCTTTATAAATTATCTACACACCTGATAACTGGTCAATATGTTACTAACTATCACCGAACTGTATTGAAGTAGATCAATAATAGTATGTGAAAGGAGAAGTTTTTTAATTATCCGAGCTGATCGAAACTTTATTTACAAAGTGAATAGTGTTGCAAAATATTCCAATACGGTGGGTCGACTTTGAATGAAATTTGGGTGTGTCTTAACACGTGTCAGATTCTTATATTTATGAGCCCTTCCTTCAAACCCTCCCTCCTCGTCCCTCACCTTACATTCCTCTTTCTATGCTAACAAATTCTACTTAAAACATAATTTATATCGCACACAATTTGCATAAAGTCATTGGCTTAATTTGCTTTATGAAATGGGCCGCTAAGGAGGTTGTAAAAGATGTATAAGACACCGGGCTAAAGCGTCATTCTCTTGTACATTGACAACAAGTACACGTTGGCGACGTTGGGGCCTGATTTTCATGGAACCATTGAGTTTATAAGTATAGTTAGAGGGCCTGCGCTAATTTTAAACTGTCTCCGCGAAAAATGGCCACTAGATGACTCCATTATTGACAAAAATGGAGGATGCTACTAGCGACGTTTCGAGTGTTAAAAAATTGAATTTCGTTATTTCTCGCAGATTTCTCGCATTTGAGACTGATTTACACTCAGTTAATCTATATTAATGCTTATTTCAACAATTCATATCATGCATTGTTATTTTGAGTCGTGATTGTTTAATTGTAGAGGTTTGCTAAAAAAGCTGCTGTTACCACGTGTTGCCGGCTCGTTTGCTCAGCCACAGAAAGTTTAACATTAACACTGCCTCTCTGACTAAACATATTCACTCAATGATGGTAAGGTACGACTAGTTTTTTTGATACTCATTTGGGCATGATTGGGCTCTATTTTTTAATTATTTACAATCCGATTTTTGCAATCAACGATTGGAAATCGGAAATTAGTCCTTTCAGGTGCGATTTTACTATGATGTGCCTTGCTTGTCCATTGCAGCGATACCATCTGCATTGAGGTAACAAATGTTATGGAAATACAGCATAAAGTTAAAGGTTTCCCCATCTCGTCTTGGCTCGATTCGCGATTGGCGAATGAAGAACAGGATCCTCGTATAGTTTATCCTGCAGTCGCACGTGACTGGAAACAATGAATCGTCCAGTACGTCTCACAACTGGTGGTCATTCTTCTCAGCGCGACTCCGAGTGACATCTTGACGGTCCATCTGCGAGCGTCTGTCGAAATTGAGCTCGATCGGAGATCTTTAGCTCGTCACCCCGGTGTCGAGAAAGATTTTTAATACGAGTCAGAATCCCACCAAGTCATTATAAAGTTAATGAAAGCCATGTCGCTCGCAAATAAAGTTTTGAATACCTAGATTAAGTTTGTAAAGTTTCAGAAGTACGCTTTCCATTGACTTGTTTTTTAATTTAAATATGTACAACTTGCGTTTATATTTTATTATTATATTTATTAATATATTTATTGCTCCTTTATATTCCAAAACCGTGAAAAGTTTGGCTGGTGTACCTTTACTCTGAAATATATATATAGCTATACATCCAGAACTTGAATGAACTTAATTAAGACCCTTATTAGTCTATGCTGCAAAAGTATTGCATTCCAGGTGTGCTTTATAAGGTACGTACCTACTTATCAAGAAATTGAAAAAAAAACTTGGTACTTTTGATCCTCTGCAATGAAGGATTTGTGCTCTCAAAGCACCAAATGATGTGCTAAATGCATGATGCCCATGCTCTCTCAGTGCATGTTAACCCACGTAACCAGACGGCAAGTTTGCAAGGTGTGTACAACTCAGGTTTTTTCATCAATGGTGCATTTGCCGTCCGCGGCAGCAGATCACAAGTGCCCCAGACCTGCTAGCCCCAAGGCGTTTGGTGATTAACAATGTATAATTACAGCCTTCGATCCCCTAATCAAAGCTCATTATTATTGGATGGCTTTCTTAACTCAGATAATTTTATGGCAGGAACCTGGACGTAATTCTGATAATGGATTTTTGCCCTGAAATAGGATGCCCTATTTTTTTTATGTAGATTTACAGGATTTACGTATTGAATTATGAGTTAATTGGATCAAGAAAATGGTCTTGAGAAAGGAAAGCCATTAAAAGTTAGTGTGATATCAAAACAAATTTGAAAGTTAATTTCTGATTTAAAAACCAACTTATTTTTTAAGATATTTAAAGTCTACAACATTGATTCAGTTCTATCTGTAAAGCGCACCAAAAACCGCTATTTTTTGAAAATGTATATAACAGTGCAGATTAAATAAAGCCGTAAATAGTGATCATACTGTTTCGAAATCGAATTTATTATCGAAACCAATTTACTGCAGTACCAAGCAAACTGTTTATGTTTATAGAACCTACACTCAATTTCCAATACATGACCACTATGGTGTAATAAAAATACTAATCAACAGCTGTTTTGAAGCCAAAAAGCGGAACATGACTCTGCACATGGCAGCCATTTCTGATACTCTGCCAACATGGCTGCATTAATTAATCAATATCGATTTTAACGCGATATCTATTTAAATTCATATTCATATCACAAATTAATTAACACCATAAATCTTGCAGTGTTTTCCCACGCAAAACAGCGGCGCGGCTATTATTCATACTGATACGCAATTCAACTCATTCGTTATTAGAAACAACTTGCATCGAGCTCGAGTTGTAGCGACCAATATCAATAAAACTAAAATTATGTTTTATCCCATTAAAACAACTCAAAAATACAAAGTTGTTGCGGCAAAAAAAATATAATTATGTTCCCTCGTACGACACACCTCATCATTCTTGTTAAACATGTTTTTTTTTCGTATAAATCGTGCACTTACGCAAACAACCCGAAGGCAAAGAGTTCCGATCGAGCGCCCTCTGAATAATATATTTTTATTTTGCTTTAATCAGCCGTAACTGTCATCTCTCAAAGCAGATAATTTTGAAAAAAAAAACACTAAATTAAAGATTCACTGCACTTGTAAAAATTGTCATAAATGCAAGGAGATTTGACAACTCACGTACAATATATATTGAACGCGTGCATGTCAAATGTTGTCTTTTAGACTTGTCTACCTCGTTGTCCTCTATTTTCATGTCTGCGTTCTGGATTTCAATCAGAAATCAGGTGATCAATGGTCAGGTCGACTTCGCTACAAACTCTATTACACGAAGCCTATAAAATGCATCTGAAAAAGATCCTTTATACGCCGCCAATCCCCGTTCAGAAAACCGGTTGCAGGACAATATCTCGATCGGCTACTCCTCTGAGTCCGGCTCAATCCTTGTGCCTCCGTAGAAACTTCATCAAAACCAGCCCGCAAGAAAGGAAGCTAGACCGCGCTATCTCCCGATAATGTGCCCGCTTACAACCAGATTTAATTTAGTTTTAATTATAGAAATACATAAAATTCCTCTCCCGAATCACACGCGTCACTGTATTTCTACAGTCAGTGTGCAATAAGCTTCAAAATCAACGAGCTAGAAATAATTGAAATTGATTGAAATTGAAAAGGATTTACTAACTAGATGTTTCTTTAATCCCGATGTAATGCAGTCTCGTAATCCGATGGCAAAATGGACTTGGCTAAATGCAGTAATTTATTGTACCATTCAGACAATCAGTTTAAATTAAATACCCATCCTGCACGTACACTAGTAAAATATATAATCAACAGTATCCCGATTTCAATTGAGTTTCTTGCGACATTTAGTATTTCAAGGAAAGTATGATTTACGCGAGCGTTCATCCTCTTAGGATACCTATGTTATTCTCAGCTGTGACACTTTCACCCTTTACAAAGAAAGGACATGCCTTGTCATATCACAACGCCTCTTCTCGACTCGTGTTTGAAATTATTAGAGAGGGCACATTTACCGTAACAATGCTTCTAGATTACATCTTGGCCGTGTGATATCAATATGCAAGACAGAGAGTTTCCTGGGCAATGCCTCGGACCGTCGAAGAAAGCACGTGGACTGGACGAGGGGACATGCCTCATCGCGAGGAGGCGGCGCAAGAAGCCAACGACCATCTGACACGAAAACTTCAAATTGATTACCAAAGAAACGTAACTAGGCGATGGAGAGGGTTGAATTATGTTCGGATCGTCTGTAATTCGGACCTGTGGTCTGAAAATACACATAGGGCATCATTAGTTAGAAAGGAAATTTGAGCAATTTACTTTTGGTTGTTGGTTTCTGCGAGGAATATGTTTATTAAATCTATTGATAATTTAAAGTTCACTTTATTCTCAAAAGACGAGTAGGTTTAATATTTAAACAGAAAAGAAATGAAATTTCCATTGACAGAAGCACCAAATATTTTGAAATATAATTAAAAAAAGTAAAAAAAAATTGTAGCCGTAAAAGCAAATGTTTACCCACATTTCTGTCGCTATCTGTTCCTATATCGATACGCTCTTATCTTTTAAAACAATACACACGCTTCGTTTTGGTATCTAGCACCCGACATCACAAGGTAATCGCCGACAAACCCTAATTTTCAACTATAATTACGATAACACCGCGATTACGAATTGCATATTGAAACCAAACACCTCACAAACATCAATTCAACTTACCTGTAGATTTTTCACAATCCCTGGGCCTTATCGACGGATATCCAACATTGTAGGCGACAAGCACACAGCACGTGGATACACATTACGGGGGAACGGCGTTCGACGACGCGCTCTCAATACTGGCCACCGACGTACTGTCCCCTCAGCGTCAACGGTCGCCACACCGGCACCACCCTCCGCTGCCGCCGCCGCCACCGCCGCGTGCCCCGCTTTGCGCTGAACCTTCTACGGAAAGATGCACGGATGGGCATGGGCGCAGACGCAAGCGATAAAGTAGCTCTCTGCTGCAATTCACTTGCAATTAAATAATCTATCAATTGAAGTTTTTGATTAGACTAGGTGAAAGAGCGTGTACATGCGAGGTCGTATAGTAGTTTCATTCATGAAAGGTGCTTGGGGTAAATCTTAATTACTGGAGATTTATCGGATAAGTTGTTTCTTTGGATTATTGATCTTTCGAGCTAATGGACTTACAGAGTGGCTGAGAGAGGACCTGAGGACATCAACGAGAAAGACGTTCAAGGAATTTCTTTATAAATTAAATATTTGTGAGTCATTAAAAGGTATCGAGTAAGCCGACAAAAATGGATATGGCCCATTACTATACAGTACATTTGCTTATCTGTTACTCGACAGTTTTTTCTTAGATACTGCATGTTGTAATTATTGTTATCTAAAATTTTTAAACATAATTGTGGCGCATGCCCGCCAACCTAGCCGACCAGTAATTTTCAGAGAAACATGATATAACGCGATTACTTATTTTTATAAATATGGTACGCTGCTGCTTCGATACCTGGCTGCGTTAGAACTTGATATTTATGAACACGCGGTTTCTCCTTTCAGTTCCCCAGCCCAAGTATGGGTTTATCGCCTAAAACAACTTCCGTTGTCCACAGAGAAAACCACGACCGTCGTGTCGTCTCAAAAATTCTTCCCGACACAACGAGAACGAAGACACGAACCTGAGAACGCATCGTACGTCGGATACGAAAGAACGTACGAACGCCTTTTGTACGCTATTCGAAACATTATTTGGCCAAGAGATGTTCGAGCACGAACACTTCCTTACAATTCGACGAGGACTTCTTTAACGCTCCCATTCAAACAACATCCCTTATTCTTTATGACAAGCAAAAGATGTGCCTTCGCACGTTCAGGACCCTCCCGCTACGTGTTTCGCACAATCGCGGGCGACATTTCGGGAGCACCAAGCAGCGATTGAGTCTTGAATAGGAAGTATGGACACTTGAGATGTCTAGAAATCCATTCAGACTAGGTTGATGCTCATTGATAAGTAGAGGCTTTGGTGGAGGTGTGATGTGTGTAAAGAGGTTGATTGGCACAGGAAGTGCGTGGAGGACGAAATAATATGTATGCTCTAGCGCGTATAGGTGTAGAAACCTGTCACTTCCGGTAGACATGAGCCGGCCATCCTCCTACGCGATACTTAATAAGAGAGATCTATGAATGAATAAAATGATCGTATTTTGTTTAAACAATACACGCAATAAAATTCAATCGACGCGCGTGAGTGAATGTGTGATGGTTGTTCGGATATGTTTTCTTATTTGTATCCTCTCACAGTTCATTCTGCATGTGCACAACGGCAAATTATTTGCTTAAAAAATTATAAAAAAAGTCCTTAAAAAGTTCTAGAACTATATATATAGTTATATATAGATCATAGTTATATTTAGAACTATACCACAGACTATACTATATGCATAGTTTAGATACAGTTCCACCAAGCTACGAAAGGTTCTAGACTAAATTAATTGAACGCAGCTATACAGCAAGTAAGTGATGGATAGGCAGTTGGCACAATGGAATGGAAACTAAGCTGCCAATTACTAACCACCCTCGGTATACTGATTTTGTGTCCCTACCCCACGATCAGACAAGTGCTAACCTAGTTGCCAATGCGCCTGTTTACTCCATATGGCTTCTGCGGCTATGGCAGTGGCACTAGTCAAAGCAATGGCACTGAACAACATTATATCAAAACACACCCACGCAATCACTCTGAAGAACGTGTAGCTACGACAAGTAGAACAACAACGATAGAAAATATTTTCTTGTGGCTTTTATTGATCGATAAATGTCAATGTGTTCCACAACTATAGTTTGCTGACTCATTCAACCCTAGCTGAGATATACGAATTCTGAACTTTTTACAACGAAACCATGGCGATATGGCACCAAGCAGGATTGAAACTTTAGAATTTACATCAAAATATATGTGTCACCGACTCTAGAACTTGAACCAAAGAATTTATGCAATAGAGGTATTTCGTTCTTTCAAGTTGTTGTTACGAAACTTCATCCCAGGTGGACAGTTATGGATAGTTGCCATATATACCTACACTGAAACTTTTCTGTGAATGGCACCAAGGAATTGAAATGAGATTCTTTCGTAGCGTTCGAGAGAGGAGCATATACATAAAGAGGGCGTGACTGCTAACGCCAAGGCAACATTATCAGCTCTTCAGGCTCCAAGTCCAATGTCTTCGCTTATCCTTGGCTGAGAGGCGAGCGGCGGAGTTCACACCACCGGTACCAGGGCGGAGGTAAGACAACTATCTTCGTGAGTCGGCAGAGAGGTTGTCTCGAACGCGCGGTCATCCCGTTCTCCCACTGTTTCATACAACCACAACCTTTTGAAAAAAACACAGGGCGAGTCCTCAGATGATGAATACAGAATAACAATAAGAGATGATGCGACGAGGACCGTCGCAGCACAGACGTGAACGACCTGATGCAACATTGTAAACTCTAAATAGAAAATGCTTGCGCGTAGACGTAGAGTTGTCATCAATCATAAAAAAAAAACATTCACATTACGTCCAAAAACTTAATTGAAGCAATCTGTCATGATATTTTCACTGTGCGACCTTTGGTGCGACTATTATATTGACTTATTGGAAAGTTCTATGTGCGATTGCCGTTTAAAAGATGGATCTTCAAACGTTTGTCCTTTGACACGGGCGGAAATAGATTTTCGGTAGAGTGAGCGATTTGTTATCTGATTGATCTGTTCCATGGTCCACGGGGCCTCCATGCGCTGAGTGACGTTTGGTCCGGTAGCCGCCGCGTCGCGTTCTGACTGCGAATTTTCTATTGTTTCAGGACTGTGCTTGCATGGACATTTAGCACCCACTGTATGCGTCTAGCGAGACCCATTGATTGTATAGGCGTTGGTGGTTTATTTTTTCTTGCTGCTTTGCAGGAATGGTACAAGTCGTTAGTATCGAAAGGGGTTGGTTAAAATGCAAAGGAGTGCAATCTCGAGTGCGGACTATGGTGTAATTGCATATTCTATTCCGATCATTTGAAATGCCCGACGAGCAGCGAATATTTAACAATCATAACTGCAATTAAGATGACACATTTCATTTTTAGATTTGGCACGTAATTCAATCGATGGTATGAGTTGAAAATAAACTGCAAGCTAATTTCTATGTGATGGGAAGTTAAAAAGGACTTTTTGTTTAAACTTTATAGCAAAGGCACTTCGACTAACCACCTCTTTTCCTGTACGAAATCTTGTGCTTGAAAAATAAGTCCAATTAACAAAGTAATTCTAATCAATACAAGTGCATGTGATTGATTGATCGCACTTGTCAAAAACGTATAGACAAGGCCGACGGAGAAAGACGGGACTGCACGTCAAAAGAGAACAAAAAAGAAAAACAAAACCTTGTTTTCATTCTCAATCTACACGAAATATTTTGTCTTTTGCCGCGAGTCTCGTCTGCTGACTGTCTGGATAAGTAATCATTAATCAATAATCGATTATATATATATATATATTCCGTAATTCAGGTCTCGTGAAAGCCTCTCTGTACAGTCAATCCGTGAGACTGCGATTAGCGAGCACAACGCGCAAACACTCTGCAATAGAATCCCTCTAATTTATAGCAAGCCCGATTCCAAATAGAATTGAATTGAACAACTAGATAAAATTACGCGAGATAAATTATTCAGCGCGTTCTACTAGCTGTTGGTTGCGGTTATTCGCAATTCTGAAATAAATTAAGTGACTGTATATTGACTGAGGGGGAGACACGTTGCTATTTACATCTGGCATTGAAACGACGATTTTCCGAAGAGAACGCAAGAAGGAAATCTGGGGGCTTGGTAGTAATTGAGACATTTTAATTGATAGCATCACCATGGTTTCAGTTTCGTACTTCGCTTTCAAATTGGTGTAAATGCATCACACTCAACTCGGCACATCGATTTTTAGATTCAGGATCAGATTGGTTGTGTTCAGACTATTCAGAATTGAGGTCGAGCTGAAAATGTCCCTCGTGTCGCCAAATGTGGCTTTGAACGCGCTGGTTCTGTTTCTCTACCAATCGGAAGGGCTCAGAGTCTATCGGTAATTATCTTCAGTGTTATTATAGGCTATGTGTATGTCCAGTGGTGTAGTTTTGAGTATACGCGGCGTAAACCCACCTTTATGTTACAGAAATAACATAAGCAAATGTCCATGTCAACAGACAATTGTCGTTCATCTCATAAAATATAAATAAATCTCTATCATGACTCTCCGATCGATTGGCAATGCAAATACCCATTCAATTGTTGTTTAATTTTTAAATTACAATCCTTTCGAATTTCCGTAGGCGTCGATCATTCAATGTATCTGCAAATGCAATGCAAGCCAACACACAGGTTGTGGCAACGCACGCTTGCGATTGGTGTGGTCTAGTGAGATTAAGGTGTTGTTGAGCCTAACGATTTAGCATACTTTTGGAGTGATGACGGTGACGCCTCCTAGACAGACTGTCAAAGAAATTGTCGTGAGTCGTGATTCTAAGATTAAATTTCAAGATTATCAATTAGTAAATTAACATTCATTCCTTTAATAGAATTGTTCAAAAGTAAAATTGATCTCAGTCAAAGTATATTTTGCCATAATTCATGTTTCGCCCCCAAGTTGAGAAACACATATACGATGAAATTAAACAAGTTCTTGTCATTGGTATCCAGTTTTCGATATGCCCTCGCACTTAAATGCAAATGTGTGCTTTCAATGGTAGGAATGTAGTTAAATTTTCGTAATTTTGATAAGGATATCTGCAAGTTTCTCAGCACCGACTGCAGTGTACTTATAGGCATTTTAATACCCATGTGCAGGCTCACCTGACTGCCTTTTTTGTAACCTCAGTGATCGTCCATGAGCGCTTTATATATCACTGTAACGTGCTCAAAATTTTCAATAGTACGCTCGAGTAATCCGAAGGGTTTCATTTATTCAAATCTACATAGTGCAGACCAAGTGCAGACTGCATTGCATAGATTAAAATCGTAATCTCTGTAAGTCCAACTTTTCAACCATTCTGTGCTGAAATGAAAACAAAACAGTGCGTTGGACTTCAGGTACACTGTACTTCAAGTTAAGTACCTGAACATAAAAGCGTAATTGTATATGTTATCCGATAACGAACATAACCACGCTGAAGCCTGACTTCTTTTCTATCTCATCATTATAATGTATTCCAAAAACTCAGTTGCATCGATTTCTAGAAATGTGCCATTTATCAACGCATTTGTAGGAGACAATATTTACATCTGACAGATGTTAGTCGTCAGAATTGATTGATTAGGCTGCGATGTCGAATGTGTTTGATGTCTCCAGTACGTTTTTGGTTTTTGCAAAGAGCAATGGTTCACTGACGGGATGGGGAAGGGATGTACGCGTGTTGGCAGCACAGATTGGTTGAGTCGAGACGGGCCAAACATTTGATATAGAATATGAACATGAATTGAATAAAAACCCTCCTAATTACCACTTGACAACTTTCAAGATCAACGCTCCTGGGTTTTTGGGATACGCTAAAACTCACTACATTTGGTGCACTTCTACTCTGTATGGATGGATGAGATTTTTTACTTTTCCACTTCCTAATAAGTATTAAAAAAATGTCCAATAGTATTTTGGAAGTATTGCATATGGAGGAAAATCACTTTCAGCCTGGAGCCCCCAATGTCTTCCCGGTAAAATTTTACCAATTGAAGAAGCCAATCACTTCAAGCATAGCAAAGAAAGCATACGAAATGGTTCTGATATTTCTTCTCCTCCGAGTTTTGATTATTTTTAATTTGTGATCGGAATTGAAATCGGAATCAGAAATGTATTTTGTAAAGATTTCGACCTCTGGTTGAATCCTCTGCATGTACACACAGCTTTTAGAAATCCGTTCGCTCTAAAACGCCATAGAAATTAATCAGAGATAGGCTTTTGCCCTCTGCCAGTTGTCGTCTTGTTAGACGTTGAGCCGAGGCGTTTCACTTATCGTATAAAACTAAGTTCAGAGGAGAATAACAAAAGACTTGCGCGTGCATTGTCTTTAAAATCTCCCCTAGGCTTTCTTCAAAAGAATCTTGTAAAATACAAACATCGATAGTAATTACTTCTTCCATCATCCAGAAAAAAAAATGCAATGCGTTTCAAAGATTCGCGGCGCTGTGTGAATTGTGATTTGAAAAACTAGAGATGCCACGAAGAGAAAGAGACTGAATTAACAAGTCGCGACTGCTAAATAACATCATCCCACAGGACCCAGTTTCCTAGCAAGGTAGGTGTGACACTCACCTACCTGCTATAACTTCAAGTTTCAACCCGCGCGAATTTCATTCATTTCGGCTCAGCTCGGAGTATTCACAAAACAAGGTTAAACACATAGATTAACATATGCAAAATGTTGAAATGTGTAGATATGTCTCACAAGGATGCATCCGAACTATACAATGATATACCTGAGCTGCAAATTTCAGGTCTGGTCTTTGAAAAGTCACGCCCTGTGACATCATTCATACCCTTTCTGGATGGGAAACGCTCTCATAAACACAACTTATGAAATTTCTTGCATTAAATCAATGCCAATAGACACAGATGACAAATGGAGACTTAAAAATCGAATGTGTACTCATACTTCTTTGAAATGTGTGATACGTGTGCCGTTCACCTGAGGAGAGCTGTGATCCTACTGTCTCAATGTGGCAGTGAAGCGATCATATCCATGAAATGAGGGGCTGTTTTCCGATTGAGTCGTGAAACAGTTGTGATCACGACGGCGTTCGAATGAATTGAGAGCGGGCGTCTTCCGGCGTCGTGACGCTTCAGCGACGCCGGGACGCAGGAGGTGGTAATTGACTGCGCTACGGACGGGATCATCTGGTGCCGACGCCGATTGGTTGCTTCTCTAGTAGCGAAGGGGTAATTACCAACGCGCCCCACGACGACACCGCGATTGAGTCTATCATGTTCAGGCGTCTGCTTCTTCGGGGTTTCATCCTTTATTCTAGTTCAAGAGTTAAGCGTCAAGTTAATTGTTCTTTGAATTACTTCTGAATCTCATAAAATCTTATGCGTCTTACTAATTTCCAAGTTATAATCACACGTAAGTTTAACAAAACGTTTGTAAGCTTTGAATTTTCCCGAATTTTCCTACTACTTTCTCTATTTCGAGTTACATTGCAAACAGTGCTCTTGTTTTTTTTATTATTATTGTTGCATACTTTTTTAATGCAACAAGCAACATAGCACTAACACTTTTTTAGATGATTTGGCATTTCTTATTTTGAAATTTCTAAAACCATATTAAAACGTATTCTGACCACTGATTCTGACAACGATTTCAAATTTCAAACAAAAGTTGGTACAACTACTGGCTACTCTCGACTAGGGCGCCACTGTCCGACTTCTCACCCCCGCTCCGCCCCCCTTTCACGTTTGATCGTCCCGTCAAATCTGTTCACCTGATCACATCAGCGTAAAATCAGTAAACCGAAGCTTGAACGACTGCGGATGCGATGGATGTGGTCGAGGAAAGTTCATCAAGTGGTAAATGTGAGCTTCTCGTTTACTTCATCAGCTATGTTGAGTGAAGTTAGAGCATGCCAGAAGAGGACTTGAGCATTAATAACAGTAGACTTAGATATTCACGTTATTCAATAACAATTCGATTTCACACCTTCACCTTACACTCTACTGATCATAAATTTCTAATAGTTTGTAAGATGTAATCTGAGACCACATGATTTACCGTGAGCTCTTCTGTTTAACTAAGAACAAGAGAGTTTACTTCTCATGGAATTCGCAAGAATGCAGACAGTTCATCTGATGACACCCTAGACCTGTTTGGACACCAAAATTAATCCACAAAATTAAAGAGTGCATGAAAGGCCAAATTTTATCTGTTTTTGTATTTTGTGGCTCTCTTTTAAAGATTTTAATTTAAACTCAATGAACATTCCATACAATCTCCTTCCTGCTCCTTTTTGCATCCAATTTCTGCATAATTGGACTACTTTAAAAAAAACAGCGGCATTCTCTAAGTCTGTTTGTGACCTAACTAATAGAAGTTCCTCTTACAGCTCCAGGAAAACTGTTAGAGGATATCCCTTTCACGAATCGGCGCAGTCAACGGACTAGACGACTGAGTGGCATTTTTGAGACAAAACAGGTAGAACAGTTGCCTAAACCTGTTGTTACCTCAAAGAGACGGTGTAATTTAAAACCTCAGAAGAATTTAGAAACCATGGCTGACCTGGCAAACTATTTTTGCAATAAAAAATATAAATCACCTACTACGAAGAGTCTGGAAACGGTTTATGAAGAACCGGTTCTGAAAAAAGGAGAACTAGTCTTTCTGGGTCCTGTGAAACCACGGCGAATTATCTTCAATGGCAAAGTAACAAAAGAAAGATTAAGGAAGAGAAAATTAAAAGTGAAGAGTATGAAGAATTTACCAAAGAAAAAACGAATAACAATGGACGCTTTGCTCAAACGTCTTGATATCTTGGGGGCTTCAAATTCAGGTATCAACAGTCCAGATGTTTTAGCAAATCTGTTGACATCCTGTCAGTTAACCAATACCGCACCATGATCTATTTCAAATTTTTTACGTCGTGCTATTTAAACCGTGTGTGGTGGTGTTTGGTATAATTGATCCACTGTGAATTGGCATGTATGTGCACTGGTGAAGAGGAAGAAAGACACGCAATTTATCAAAATTGAGATGGTTGGGTGGCGTTTAAGGAAGGTAAAAGTTACAACGTTTCGGCTGCTGCCTCATTGACCTTGTGAAGAGATTTGGCATTGTATTCTCATAGAGATCGCTGAGTGTTTCTAGTCTTTGGCCAAGGCAGCAGTCCAAATTTTAGAACTCTACATCTTTACCAACCAGTAATTTCATCTCTGGTAGGTCTGTTTCATTAATTTCTCTTCCTAGTTCACAAGGGTAGGTACTAGACTAGTTGCATTAGTATTCTTTTTTTAATTGTCTTGTTTATAGCCTTTCAATGAATCTACAATGGTTTTATGCATAGGTAATTTGAAATAATTCCATTTTGTCGCATTTTTTTTTTAAATGTTTGAACTTGTTATTTTTTTACTTTCAAATATAATGGGAATGATGGCTAACTGTGATTGGTACTCATAAATGTGTACACAAATTAAGGTTCTTGGTTATACTCATGTAAAATTCTAGTTCTTTTGAGTTCCGGTTCCAGTTCGAGTTCCTGAGAAATAATATCTTCTTCAGTTTATCATTGGTTTTACACTTGGCGAATCTCTATTTTTAATTGATGTAATTGTTAACAAGCAGGGACAGCCCAGATTGATTTGTAGATTCTACTAACCACACCTTGTGGGTTATTAAGCTGATGCTCTTACAAGTTTTTTATTTCTCACTGTTTTTAAAAAAACTGCAACTTCTCTAATTTCCATAAAAAAAAAAAAGTTCTCAATAACATGTAATACCTATATATTTAAAAAATATGCATTTTATGCTTGGAACTGATATGTACACTTTATTATTCTTGCAAGCAATTTGAAAGTCATAACACACTTGTGCTAGCTGCACATTTGTTATTATTTAATTTAAAGTTACAAGTGCATGTGCTCTTGACAGTCGGCATGCATTTAAGTCCTCATATTTCTTCTCTAAAACTGTGTAAACTTGTAAAAACATATTTTATAAAAGTAAAATGTGATACTGTACTTGGAAGACAATGTTCATTAAAATTTAAACTGCTAACAGATTTTGAATATCAGTTTTTCATTCTCCCAGAAGAACTAAGAAGAACCTTTTTGTGCAATAGTTAATCAGAATTTAAAGACAGATCATTTTATCATCCATTATTATTACAACCTTGGTTTCAAAGAGATAGAGTATGCCTTCTGCAGAAACTGACTAGCTTTGTCTGCTATTGTGGGCAATGTAAACGCCCAATCTAATAAATCCTCGGCAGTCTAAAAGTATCGTTTTAATTTACCCGTTTTTGTTTTACATGTAATATTAGCATTCGGACAGTTTAATATTCCAACCACGTTTCAATTCTGTGGGTATGGTATGCGGAGTTAGGCGAATAGCGTATGAATCATAATATCTGAGTATGAATTGATGTCGAGGATGTTATGACTAGCTTAGCTAGTCAGTTTTGAGTAAACTAGATAAAGCAACCGGCATGCTTACATTGGATATGAAATTGGAAAATATCTAAATTGTGGACATTTTTGGTTAAATATCAGTATTAGCTCAGAAGTCTTTCAAGAAAGACGTACCTCACTTAGTCAAAAATTAAGTAGAGTGAAAACAAGAGGTGCACGGTAGAAAGGAAACGAGAGAACAACAGAAAACTTTGTTCGATGTCGGTACAAGAAAAAAAAAGGTATATCTGTGATAGTATCAAACAGAATCAACAAATCAGAATGGAACACTTCCACCGCCACCATCGCCCACACTATTACTGTCCCTGCCAACAACTCTTGACACCACCCTTGAGGTCTGGATGTGTGGTGGAGTAAAATATTTCAAAACCGTCACAGAAAATGTGAATTGGATGTGACAATTCATCTATTGTCTTGTGAATGCAATATGATTGCCATTGCATAAAAGATGAGTGTATATTTTCTTTGAAAAGAGGCACTCCCTCACGCTTGCAACAAAGAAAGTTTTTTAGATATTTTTTATTCAAAGTTCTTCGGCATCTGATGTCCCTTGATTTAGGATCCCTCCAGAGCATTTGGAAAAAACACTGCTGAATTTCGAAACGTATAATCCAAAAAAATGTACTCTATTCTCAAAAACCCACTTTGGCATTTAGGCTAAACAAAGAGACTTTTAAGAAACATGGTGCAGAACAAAGATGCATATAGAGTTTTCAACAGGCAAAAATACAGTTGTATTCCTGGATTCCCAAGAAGGTATGAAGCAAAAATAGTTAAAGGAAAACCTACGTTTCGTGCATTGCTGTCTTTAAAAATATTTACCCCCTCACCGCTGTGGCGTGTTGGCCCCACTAAGTGTGGGACCCTGTACACATTAATGTTAGTACCTGCTCAAGAGGCTTGTTTTTCTTGAGTCATTTGATGAATACCATTATTCAATAGTTCTACCACACTCAACATTTCTACCTTAGAGAAAAAGATGGTTTCCATTCCTTTCTCTTTTCTCTATAGTTCTAGCTATACAACCTACTGGCTAACAGTGCCATAATGACATGAGGCTAGGCTAGTGTAAAATCAACTGCCTAAGAAGGCATCGAAGGAACAGAATTTCAAGAAAAAGAAAGTTCCTTTTAATTTTCATTGTCCAGAAATCTAGACATGGAAGCCAACATTTTCTTTGAGGCGTCCACATTTTGTTCTCAAATTACTCTTATTACCAATAATACCAGTAATATTTGTATTTGTAACAAAATCCATCTTCTCTGTCTACATCAGCTGGATTGTCACAGAGCCAATGCCAAGAGCTATCTACCAGTTATAAGTGATAAAACCTGGTAATTTAAAACAATATAGATCATTTTACATAGCTAGGTTGCAACATTACAGCTTATAGCACTTGGATTACAATTTGGATACTCTTTCAGATTGGCTGAGTTCTCCGCCACATTCTCCGAGCTTGTTACTTTGAGGCAAACACATCGGAATGAACTCGATCCTGGTTCATAAAGTTGCCTTGGCACCCCGATCCAATCACGCTCAATACCTCCACTGAAACAATACAGTTTTTGGTAAAAAATTTTCACAAAAAATGCAGTATTTATTGAAATTAACTGTTTTTTAAAGATAGCAGTTTTTCCACCTCAACTTAGAGCACCAAACCCGACTGCCAGTCTCTTGTGTCCACTCAACGTTGCATGGTGGAAATAACTGTTTTTCTTTGTGCTCTCTTTGTTCTGCCTCGATTGCTTCGTCTATCATTTCTTCAACTTCAGTGTGGTACAGGGTTTTCTCGCCATCCTTGTCGTAGTATCTTCCAATTACCTTGCCTGAAGTGGACATTTCAGTTTGAAATCATAGCTATAAGTTACATAGAATAAAGTAAATAAACTAACGGTACCTATTTTATTAGCTTTCCTTTATTAGCTTTTATTAGTTTCCTACTTACTAACCTATTTATTATATACAGCACCTATATTATGGTATGTATTAGCATGCGGATAAATATTATAATATTTTACCTTTGTAAATATAATCTTTGTCGTAAAAGTCAGCCCATTGCAAAATGCTTTTTACTTCTTTTGGCGACAAACCCTTGACATCATCTGTGAGTCCTTCTTCGGTAAAGTCGCCTGTGACAAATGCCTTGCTCCCGTCACGACCTGTTTTAATATGAATAATGAACTGCAAGACTTTCAGCTAAAACCCATTGTTGCCTGCGTTCAATGGTGTCCGCACTGCAGATGCGTAAAAGAAATTGCTGCTGAAGTTACTTCGTACAAAGATACATACCTGTGAAGAAGTGGTAACTCCCTCCCGGTCCATAGTGCTTTTTCCCCGATCCAACGTCGTAAACCTTTCCCAAAATGGCTAAATACAAGCCTTTGCTGTTTACCTCCCCATTGTAAGTCTTTAACTCTTCGGAAGTGAAAAGCCTTCTTTTAGAGGTATTTTCAACAGTAGGAGTCTTACTATTGGAGGGCTCAAAACCATGCAAATTATTGTTGAACCATTTCATTACACATGATTTTATGTCCTCTAATATTAAGAAAACATCATTTGCAGAATTTTCATGTATATAATATGAAGCACATAAAATCGAGGTAAAAATAGTAAATGCAGCGTACTTGGCAAACATTTTGTACAATCGTTCACGAATACACTGAAGTATGCAGTGTTTGGTCGATTAATTCGGAGAAAGAAGATAAGATAACTCAAAACACTTAGCAAAATTATTAAATAATCAGGTTATTGTCAGCGTCGTTAACCTGCTAGCGGCGAAGACGCCATCATGCCATGTGGGCATATTAGGCATCAGCTGTTATGGCTTTGTCTTGTTTGTGTTTTGCGAACTTTTGTAGTACTCCGCTTTGACTTAAACAGTAAATATGGACGAAATTGAATATAAACTCAAACAAAACAACCCAATTTTAATATTAAATGTTAGTAATTTCAAACTGTCCTTAAATAAGTGGTTGATAATGTGCAAGTGGTGCAATTTTGTATTTGAGGTTAAGAGCTGTAAACACTTTTTGCTTGTATTTCTTAAGTAATGATTTATATTATTTTTAGGCATTCTCTAAATTGTTATCTACAGCCCAAAAATCATGTGGCACAGGATGCTATTCTCCGCAGATTAATGAGGTAATTTCTAGATTTGTAGATGTTGTTTATAGTCGGTTTTCTTTTGGATTGTCACAGTCGGTCAATTTATGTTCAAACCACTTTCTGGCATGTACCATTCCTTGCAATATGTAGCTATGTGCAATTTATGATTGCATGCCAAATGCAATGTGTTTATTTTATTTAATATCGTGAGCATCTTTAAAACTTTGAACCTTGCAATGGCATGCAGTTACCAGGAATTCTCGCTCCATCGGAGAGATAGAGAGCAACGCAGGTGTCGTAGCAAAATCTGCAACTGCAACAATACATTTTTCACAGCTTCCGGAAATTAAACTGCTGAAGAAAAAATGTGAAGATGCTAACCCAGTTGTAAGCCAAACAGCATGCCAAGGAATTGTATCGCTAGTTGAAGATGGGCTCCTCGAATTGCAGCCTACGATGAATGAATTTATTTCCTTGATACAATTTACATCGTATCATAATGGCATTATTGTTGCCATTGGAAGACTGCTTGCATTTGATTTGAAAATGCACATTGTGACTTCAAGATCGAAACAAAATGTTGTGGTGCATAAGTCCATGCAGCATCCTTTCATAATGATCTTAAAACATAAAACAATGCTTTGGTTTGACGTATTGAATCAAATGGAAATGATCTGCAACCACTCTGATTTAGAGTAAGTATTTATTATTAACAACATTTTTATATTTTATCTTCCAATATCATAAAATTGTTGTTGCCACGGTGACACGTTTTTGGTCACTACAGCCATAGCTATCCTTTATCTCTGCTACAGCGTATGCCCAAATTTCTTGATTTTTGAAACCACAGTTGCATGATGCAAAAATTTGTTAGGCAGTAGAATATATTGTTTCATTTGGCGGTGGAAGGGGGTCCCAGGAAGGAAAATCTTGGAGATTGCTTGCTATGCTCATCCATACAACATTGCTTCTTGTCTGTTTTAATGGTGAACGATTATTGTTTAAGCCTTAATTCATTTTTCCCTCAATTTTCAGTATTTCAAAGAATGCTCTTCCACTACTTGAGCCTGTATTCTTGTACATGCTATGCAATCCCACAAGTAATTTGCCCGATAATTGCTGCCATGAAACGTGGTCGCTGCTACTTCTTCAGGCTGCTCACTCAAACGAAGCGAAAGGTCTACTCATCGACATTATATGTTGGCTTAAGGTAGGCACCTACCAATAAACCACCTGCATTTACAGCTGGCTGGGCTGATTTTTCTTTACAGATACCAGAGAAATTTGCTACTTAAAATAAATTATGTTAAAGCTGTGAAAATTTACAGATGAATTCTGATGATGGCCTAGTCAGCAACAGCTCAAAGTATTTGAAATTGGCTAAAGCTGGTTTGGAGCAGAAGGACATTGCATTGTGTCTAGCACTGGCTCCTAGCTTGGCATCTTTGACTCACTGCCTTATCCAAGGAGGTCACGATCCTCGCATCTGCTTGCAGACCCTAGACGATCTACTGCGTTATGGTCCTGAGGCTAATAGCTTTGTTCTCATGCTGTTGGCAGAAACTGTATGCTCATGTCCAGCAATTTATTTCAAAGACCTGCTGTCTACGTGTACGCTTTTTCATATTATTTTTATTAGCCTCGAGTTACGATAGTATAAAATATAGTTTTTAAATATAATAGAGAAACAAAATAAATACAATTAATTAATTATATAATGTACCATTTGTCAAAAAATATTAATTTTGAACGGTCCTGCAGGTTTATCAATTGTTGAGAGCGGCTCGTACAATGTAATGTCTGGCCAAATGCTCTACTGCTCTCTTCTGCAATGGCTCGTCTACCCGTCCTATCTGGCCAATCATGGCCTACAACTGGCAAACAAGATTCTCCAGCTACTACAAACTTTTAAAACCAACAAGGACCACTCTGAATATCTCTTTTTTGATGAGTGGTTTTGCCAGCTACAAAATGCTGATCATCGTATCGACTTTGTAACTAAACTTTGCAAGTTGACCGAAGACTGGAAGGAAGATAACTCGTTGATTTTACCATGGCTTGACCGGTTGGTAGAAACACCCAGAAATTTCTCAGAGAAATCCTTTCTTTTCCTATCAGCTTTGTTCGTTTATGGTTACAATATCGCCGAAGTCAAACTCTGCAGCTTTAAGAAATTGCTGGACGAGTCAAAAAAGTCCAAAAAGTTTTCGACAACTCTGCTTCCTATAATTCTCTACAAGTTAACCCAAGAAAAACAACCAATGTTTCACTTGGAACTTTTAAGAGGATTAACATCAATGGCATATCAAAAGGCAAGTGGACACTCCTCATTATCGATAAAATTCAAAAAGCTATCAACAGTATTAGAGTTTTAGTTCCCTTTGGAGATTAAGTATCATTCAGCCTGACAAAGACTTTGGTTTAGATGTGGGTTGCCACACACACGCTTAGCACACTATTTCCAACAGCCTGCACTGTTTACATGACGCAAAAAGATTTTTTTAGGAGAACATTCCCATCGTTGTGTCTACTTTGGAGTCACTGAAAGGCGCAGGGAGCCTCCAGAGCGTTGTCTTAGACTTGCATGTCCGGCTTTGGCGTGTAGATGGACGATGCTACTCTTACCTACAACCACTTCTTGTGCAAAAATCAAATATCTCAGGGGGAGATGCGACTTGGAAGCATGAAATAGCCAAGGCAGTTGCAATCCGCGAGATCTGCGTCGCAAGGTGATAACAGGGATTTGAAAGCACTGGAGAGAAAGAACCTTTGGCTTTGATGCTAGTTTAGGGTTCAGACTTCAGATGGTATAAGTCACACTATGTATATCCAAATACCTGCTGTTCATATTTTTAGCTCTGTTCTTTTTTATTGTTGAAGATATATGTGGTCGGAGCTTATACTGAAATATTTTTATTTTGAGATTTTAGCTAAGGAATTGCTTTCAATAAACTATTGAAATGTCAAAAGCAATAAGTGTAAACAAACCAACATTTTGAAATATGTATGCATGGAACAATTACATGATAATTTATACCTATTATTAAGGAATATTAAGTTTTGCTACGTAACATTTCTAAAAAAGAACTTTCTCTACTAAATGAAATGCAACAAGAAAAATGTCTTGTTTTGCAACCTATTTCCTGGCCCACAGACCCGAGTACTATGGCACTGAGCTGGTTTCACTGCTTTCGCAAATGCTGAACCAGTGTGTGGATGGACGTCAGAGTCTAGTCGCATCATTCGCTTTGCAAGCAATCACAGCCCTCTGCCAAGCAGATATCGTCGACATCATTACTACCTGGAGGGTCATTGCTCCAAAACTCAACAAGGACTACAGGGTCAGCATTCTCGTCAGGTTAGAAACATTGGGTAAAGCTGCTTAAATTCCTTATTGTGTGAGAAACGAGTTATTGATCGTAGAGATGAGAATGCGACGCAAGTAAAACAAACCCATTTCAATTGTCCCCATTTAAAAACCCCTTTCTTGTTACTTTCCAGTTTGTGCGAGTTTCTAAGCATTATTCCGAGCGTTTGGAGTGCAGGAGGCGAGTACGAAAAGTTTTCCGAAGAAGCCATTGCTAAACTTTGGGGTTTTGTTTTGACAAATGACAATATCGAAGTCATCAGAGCGGCTTTCAAAGCAATTAGCAAGTTCAGCTTGGAGCAAATGAGCTTGAAATCTTTACCCAGCAAATATATCAGGAAGCAAGAGGTGTCCCAAGAGAATTTTGAGTCTGCATCCAAGGAAGTTGAGACATCTGATGTCGGCTTGCAGTATATTCCTGGTAACTAGCATTTTGCCAGTTTTAACTTCTTTTCAATGGTCAATCAGATAATTCTATTTGCATCTCAACCTCCAGTTATCTTTTGATCCCAACATTTAGTCATACCAGGCCTAAAGGCTAGTTTTACAATGTCCAGTTAAAAAGTTCAGATGATTCCATTTTTAGCTTAGCCAAACACTATTTTTTAACTGGGTGTTTAAAAACTGGCCCTTCAACTCTACCAAAATTAAATTGATTTTAAGGTGATTGCTGGATATTGATGCTAGACAGTGTCTGCCCTTCCGCCCGTGAATCTGCTGGAAATGTTTTGATTGGTTGGATGAGCGCTGAACTCAACTCATACCGCGGAGGTGTGTACCAGATTCCGCACGGCGGCGAACCATCCAATTGTAACCACCTGCATCAGCGGAGCATCTATCGAGCTCTTGTCAACCACTTGTGGAGCGCCTCCAAGAAACCATCTAACGTTGAGGAATATCCGCTGATCAACGAGTGCCTCCGAATCCTTGGACATAAATACTCAAAACCATTACCACCTTTTAATTGGAGCTTTATGCACGAGTTCCTTCCTAGCAAGACTTTACGAAATAATTGTCTTGTTATTGCGGCGAAGCAGGCAGCAACTTCTCCTTCCGCCAAACGCCTTGTTGAGAACTATATTAGCACGTTCAAGCCTTGTATTCAAAGGGTGAGCTTTTATCAGTGTATTTTTTGGTAATTTAGAAATTCTTGAAGAAATTCTTGCTTCACTGTGGTGAAGCACTGAACAGACTATTAGCAAAAGTGTCTTTAAATAATATTTTTTTTTATTTTTTTACAGAAAGAAGATATTCTCCAGTTGACTGTTGTGCTGCCAGACATATGCATAGGACTTGCACCAAACAACGTAAGGCCTGTCCTCGAAAAGATTCTCGATGTAGTGGTAGCCGATGCATTGCAAAAAAACTGTGAAGAGGAATGCCTACTAAAGAGTGTTTTTGGTCACATCAAGTCAGCGCTGATGACAGAAATCCATGAAAGCAACCGACTTCTGCTGTCACTTCTCCTGGAGTCACTCATGGATAAACTCAACATAGATCACCACGTACGATTTTCTTATTACTGTATTATTTGTTAGTTTTGGTGTGATGATAATTACTAATCAAGGCTTGTGGAGTCTACTCCAATTGGATATCTACCTTCCTGCTATGTATCTTAATTTTACCTAACCAATGTCAATAAACAAGCTATTCGATGGTGCCCATTCTTTTGGATAGAGCTTCTCTGCTTTCGTGGATTGCATCGTGGAATTACCAACAGCTAATTTGGAGAAGATGACGTCTCCGTCGCTCTGGTGGGAGGTGACAAGAAATAAAGTTCGTCAGTCCATCAATATCCGGGGCAGTCTATCTCGGCGCTTGATCGGCGGGGACTCTCCACTCGTGTGGCTAAACGAGTGTATCGACGTTACTGCAGAAATGACCAGGTGAACAGATCAGTGGAAATTATATCTCAGCTTGGGGTTCCCGTAGAGAAAGTCTATACAATTTAAAATAATAAAAAATCCAAAATAACATTATTTACTTTTGGAATGTGTGTATGCAATTGTTACCCAATATTGTATTTTTTAATTGATTTCTTTAACTTCCTTATATTGTCATGTTTATACTGCCAAATTTTTAAACTCAGCTTTTCCTACTCTTTTGTCATTTTGTTTATAGTGATCAGATTCACATGTTACGAGAAATTTCTGTGGTAATGGTGGCCTGCAGAGATCACAAGGACAACTGGCGATGGATCATTCAACTTTTAGGCAAGATCCAGAGTGTAGTGAGCAGTGGACGAAGAGAAATGAAACAGCAGGTAAGATCAACTAAATGAATTATTACAGCTTTTCACAGTTTTACCAAAATCAATAGTAAGTTATTCACTTGCTAGAAAAGAGTGAATCAAGATACTGTTTTCTCTGGTGGTAGGCTGTTGAATTCCTCTGCAATGTGCTTCTGGTTGCTGTGATCGTGCTCTCCAGCCACGACTGTCTTACGGCATCACTTGACAATGTGGTTACCTCTCACAAAACAAGGCTAATTTTGTTTCCGCAAGCCTTAGCCACTCTAGTCGACAACACAAAGGAGGATCCGTCACAAGTAATTATTTTTGAAGTTAATGGGCACCTGGAAAAGTTATTTTAATCGATTCGCAGTAAAATTAAACTAGTTTATTGATATCAGTTTCCTCGATTGCAAATTTTTCCCTAGAAGTCCATGCTGGGTTCCTCATAATGATCCCCCCCCCCCCCCCCCCACCACAGGTTATTTCAAAATTTCAAACATGATCGTAAGAGTTGGTAAGAGTAAGAGTTGGTAGGTTAAAACAGTCCACATTTTTTATGATCAGATGAAGCAAGATAATACTTAAACTAAAAATAAATCCATTATTAGGAATAAGTCCCAACTCTTTTAGCTCAACACCAAGGGGATTTCACAGCAATTTTAATCGAGGATGAAATATCCGTGAATGCCTATCGCTGTTAAAGCATCTATTTGCTCACAGCTATTTCGAATCTATTAAGCTTGTATCTGAACCAGGGGCATGCAGTGAGAGTATGCTGGGTATGTGGTGTAACCTTGGAGTGGGTAAGCGCTGCATACCCACTCTAAGGTTACCAAGGCAAAGCCTGAGCATACAATTCAACTACCCATGGTTTAGTTAGTCAATTAAACCAGTATTTTAAAGATGGGAGCATACCCACATCCATCCCCACTGCACGCCCTAGATCTGAACAGAGTACCAGTAACCATGCACTTTTGCTCCTCAAGATTTCATTTAACCAATTTGAACTATCAGTGTGACAAAATCACTTTATCCTATTTGACATTGACACACTATTTATGGATTTTCCAGCTGATGGAGTGGTTGCACCACATGCAAGGGACAGATTCTGTGTCACCCTTGTACAATGCGGTGTTCCGGCAGAGCTTGGTAGCGTTGCGACACGCGCCGTACTTCCACAAGCCAGCCGTAGCCGACCGTTTCATCAACAAGTAATTTGGGTCTCTGCTCAAATACTGGGAGTATTCCTGTACACTCTCAGTAGTATGGCTTGCCAATTGTTGACAACCTCCTTAATTTAGTAAAAATAAGTGTACCAGTTTTGTAAAATTATAAATTAGGACACTTGGAGTGCCTTAAAACATGAAAGATTATTATTATAACTTATTCGATTACAATTATTTATAAACATAGGTACTACAGGTAGGTTTTGTTACACAGAGGCAACCATGATATTTGTTTAGAAACATTTCTCTAACAATACTGCTTGTAAGCTTGCTAAAGCAGTCGTACTGCTCAGCAATATTAATGTGATGGGTTATTTTAATTTTGTAGTATAGTACACTCACATTTGGTTGTTTACCAATGGTCTATTTTTGTACAATAAAAATAAATAACTATTTCTTAATTATCAGCTGTAACAAATATCACCAATAAAATACAGCTGCGTAACACTTTAAAATTGTGTTTAAAACTCATTAATTTAGCAAAGAATGTTGGCATGGCTAAATTAAAAGAAGTCAGTCACACTCATAAACATCCCTTGTTGATGGACATTCAACATACATTGATTGCCAATTATACCGAGGTTTCATTGTTGTCGTCTGGAGAAAGTGCTAAATTTGTTGGTCTAGCATCTTTGTTGTCACTCACTGTCAAAACTTCATCTTCAATATTTCCTTTTTTATCAGGTTTTAGCTTAGCTTCCAAAATGTTTCGGTATTTGTCTTGACCTCTTCGTAGTGGAGTCCGATTTGGGCTGGATTTTCGGCTATTTGGATATGACTTCAACATCTTCGCCCTGTAATTTGAAATCACCAAATAGCTTTAAGACTGAGCGTGACAATTCTCCATTGCAAAAAAAGTTAGTTCGGGACAACTTTTTAGCAATTTGTTGTTATTTAAGACTTGATGTTTTGTACAAAAGCACAGGTTTTGTAATATTACTTTTGAACTTTGGGCACAGGTTTAGGGACTTCAGAGGTTATTCAACAGTTTTCTGTGCTTTTTAGGGTTTCGACCGTAAAGGGAAATTTTCAGTCTGATCCGGGCGTGGGGAGCTTTTTATCCATTTTGTCATCTCTTTTCGAAAACCATTTTAAAATACCAGTTGATTTTGCCAATGCGTGTCTTTCACGTGAATATTTAAGACTAGATGTCAACCAGCACTTCAAAATTTTTGTTCAAAATTTAGGAGAACGCTTCATTTGCCGTTCTGCGAACTCACCGTACAATTCTAGGTCCATGTGCCCAATATAGATAGGGCCATTAAGTGGCGATCCTTATAAAATTTAATTTTCAATTTTCATGAATTTGCCTTTTTGATTCTGGTATACCAACACAACACTTTTTGCAAGGGCCCTAAGGCAGCAGTTTCGTAGTGCATGCCGTGAGTGTAGGCATTATTATTTAATTTAATTTATTTGTTTTTCTTTTTCTTTCAACATATGGTACAAATAATATTGAGATAAACATATATGATCAACTCCTTCAAACAATTAGTCAGTGATAAAATATAATAATGATAATCAAGATCAAACATAGTAATCCGTCATTCAATATGACGTTCAATATCGTTCATATTTAAATATCGTTCAATATTGTTCAATATCGTTCGTATTTCATTTGTATCACCAGTTTCTAGTTCTAGTTCCCTCAGTCTGGCTATCAGGAGTTTGGCTGTATCTGGCCACGGCATTCCATTATTGTTGTTGTTGTTGTTGTTGTTGTTGTTTTTATTGTCCTATAATTCTTACAAACGTACAGACAATTGTACAAATTTCTATTTTTTGTTTTGAATATGCTTGAACTAAATGCTTTACTTTCTTGTTTTTCTTGACTGTGGGCCAGCTCTAGCTTAAAGAACCACATCTGCCTTACATATAGCAATTTTGATAAAATTGTACCGAAGAACTTGAAACTTAAATGATAACTCGTGAATTAAGATGCCATTTCACATGGATGTGAATTGGGGTCCTTCCCAATCCTAGAGCTTTCATCACAATATCCATCCCCTGTTTGGGAACTATCAAGAAGTGGTAGATAGTTTAGTGGTACACTTTTTGTCACTTAATTGAACTTTATACTAAAGTAATGATTAAACATAGATATTCAAACTTACACATCAGTTAGTTTCAGTAGAAGCTTGGAAAAGGCTTGATATTCTTCATCGCCAAATTCACTTGGGTCGTGCCTTGCATGTTCATACAAATCACAAAATTGCTGCACCAGTTTTTGACTCAGTCCATTCAATGGAGCAGCCAGTGTTGTTAGCAGATACGAGCGAAGGTTTTCAGATGGGTGCCTGTGGAGGCAGCTATCTTGCTTCGTAATTTCTTGCTCTAAAATGAAGTCAAGCATTTCTTAATGGTTCTGTTTTTTAACTTGCAAATGCAAATTATTTTCTATTCGTTTTACCTAAAATTTTAACATCGTCGACTGCTCTTTGACGAAAATAGTAAGGAGGTAATTCAGTTCCAGGCTGTAAAATATATCGTGGATCGTTGTTTTTAATCAACTGGGGTTCATAGACAATCCTTGGAATTATGTCAATTTTTCTATCTAGTTCTCGCTTCAATGACTGCAAAAAAAAGAGAACCCTATTGATTTTTATGCGTTATAGGTGCCGTTGGGTCTACCTCACAAGTTCTCCATTATACATGTACAGTGTAACAGAAAAATTCTATGATATACATAATGCAAGCATTACCCATTAAAATTATGCATTGTTAACAAAAAATGTTCTTCTTGAAACATTAATAGTCACCTTTTTAGCATCATGGCCAATCGGAACATAGGGCCCCCTTCGAGATCTGAGGGCAAATCGCATGATTTGCCGTTTTGCAAATAGGAACAAAAGTATAAATGTCAGAACGCCGCACCCTATTATAATAACAACGACAACTCCTGAAAGACGTTCAGCCATGAGTTATGACCTATTTAGAGCTTACTAGTGACAATATTTTTTATTTAAATCGTAAGATTTCTCAAAATATGACATTTTAACATGTCAAAAGCAGTTCGGACCCAAAAGAGTGCCAGGTTCTCGTTATTCACCACGGCGAATACTGCAGCAAGAACGTAGGCTGGCTACATATTATAGTACGTACTTCGTAAAAACATCTCCCCATGACGCTAACTTATTTATTTATAAGTTAATTCGTATATCTTATCGTAGACTAACATGAGGTATCCATAAAATGATATAATCAATATAATATTTAAAATTACCATGTCCTAGCACCGAACTTTTATAAAAAGGCCGCATAAGTTCATATGAAAAATTATTTGACATTCAATAACATACACAGCAATAATGTTATTCGACGTTTTTGCTGCACATTTTGTAGCGATATTCTGGCGTTAGTTTGGGTACAGTATCACTTTGACAGCTTTGACGCATGCGTGTCGTGCGTTTGATTGGTCTGCAGCGCAATCTAAGGAAAGTCAGGTGGTTTGTGGTGTCATTGTAAAATTACTTACAGTGCTTTAGTATTGCAATTCATCAGTTTCCACTAAACTACCGTAAGTACATTCTGGTTAGCCAAAAGTATCTATCGACGTGCCTTTTTATCAGGTCTTAACTAAACTAAATCTAAATAATACCAAGGAACTTAAACGAAGGAACTTATAACCTTGATCTCATAAAATGACAAAGAACATCTCGACCCCTCAGTACTATTTTTGGGATCTGTGCTTTATCATTATCTATAATCATAGTAGTTCGCTTTTGTTGAAAATTGTATAGTTTATTATAAACTGTTTCAATTTTAGGCATTTCGGCAACACCAATGGCGGAGAGTTCATCGCAGGGGACTCTTCCTCCTACAGTGAAGATAGGCCATTACACACTTGGAGCCACTCTAGGTGTTGGTACTTTTGGAAAGGTGAAGATTGGTGAGCACCAGCTGACAAAACACAAGGTTGCTGTTAAAATTCTCAATCGACAGAAGATTAAAAGCCTTGATGTTGTTGGCAAAATTCGCCGCGAAATTCAAAACCTGAAGCTCTTCCGTCACCCACACATTATTAAGCTTTATCAAGTTATAAGTACACCCACAGACATATTCATGATCATGGAATATGTGTCAGGTGGAGAGCTATTTGATTACATTGTAAAACATGGAAAATTGAAGGAACATGAAGCTCGTAGATTTTTCCAACAGATAATTTCAGGGGTTGATTATTGCCATCGTCACATGATTGTACACAGAGATCTTAAACCAGAAAACTTGCTTCTTGATCACAATCTACATGTTAAGATAGCTGATTTTGGTCTATCAAATATGATGATGGATGGAGAATTCTTACGCACAAGCTGTGGATCTCCCAACTATGCTGCACCTGAAGTAATTTCTGGCAAACTGTATGCTGGCCCAGAGGTAGACATTTGGTCTTGTGGAGTTATCTTGTATGCTCTTCTTTGCGGAACTTTACCTTTTGACGATGAACACGTCCCAACACTATTCAGAAAAATTAAATCTGGGATCTTTCCAATCCCAGAGTACCTTAATAAGCCTGTTGTGAGCCTCCTTTGCCATATGATGCAAATCGACCCGATGAAAAGAGCTGCTATCGAAGACATAAAAAAACACGAATGGTTCCAAAGAGAATTGCCAGCATACTTATTCCCATTATCTGTTGAACAAGATTCATCTGTGATTGACACAGACGCTGTCAACGAAGTATGCGACAAATTCGGGGTAAAAGAAGCTGAAGTTCACAATGCGCTACTGAGCGGAGATCCTCATGACCAGCTTGCAATTGCTTACCACCTTATCATCGACAACAAGCGGATTGCAGATGAAGCAGCGAAAGCAGAGCTTAAAGACTTCTATGTTGCCAGCAGTCCACCTCCAGTTTCCTTCAGTCCTAATGAATTTGGTGCAAGCCCAGTCAGGCCTCACCCAGAAAGGATTGCTCCGGCAATGAGGAAACGGGCAACAGGCCCAGGAGCACCAGGCCCCGTTAAACGGTCCAATTGGCACCTGGGAATTCGGTCTCAAAGCAAACCGAATGACATAATGATGGAAGTCTACCGAGCAATGAAGGCACTGGGTTTTCAGTGGAAGGTGATGAATCTTTACCACGTTCACGTGAGGGTCCAGCGTAAGAATGACGTCAACGGTCAATATGTTAAGATGTCCTTGCAGCTTTATCAAGTTGACTACAAAAGTTATCTTCTGGACTTCAAGAGTTTGAGCAGTGAGAGCGAAGACAGTGACGCCACAATGTCTTTGATGCACGAGCTGGGTTCGGCCGATGTGCTTCACGTTCAGGGTACTGGGCACCACACAATGGAGTTCTTCGAAATGTGCGCATCATTAATCACCCAGCTGGCTCGTTGACCTACGTTTGGCTCAACGCCCACCAACGTGGCAGCGGCGAGTACAAACAGCGTCATTCCCAAGCGATCATCAACGAGGAAGCCGAAACGAGAATGAGGCAAGTGTGCCAGCTATTTGGAACTCTTAGAGATGGCTCCGAATTTTGAGATCATGTATAGATGAGCCAAGATGTCTTGGTGTTTGTTTTTGTTAATTTTTTTTAACTTCACAGTTCCAGTGTGTTTAAATGTAACTGCTTGCGAAGATATTTTAAATACATTTTAAAAGGCAAGGCATTGGCATAGTCATTAGCAAAGTTAATAAAGGCTCATTGGAAAATATATCAAACAACATGGTGAGGTTACTTGGGTATATTATGCAATGCACACTTCAGCTTAAAACCACTATCTATTCATGAAATTAAATCCACTTTCATTAACTGTATTTTACATTTTATCATCAGTTAAAAAAAAAATAATCTTGGTATGCAAGAATCATTGCCCAGCTGACTGTGTTGATAAGGCACATTGCTCGATCAATAGCTTTTACAACTATAAGCCAATGCTGAGTCATTTCATCCTCGGACATGTGCCTGGTTGCATCACTGGAAAATTCTTGCAATAATCCGTTAGCTGGGCGATGGACCTGCAATTAAAAATATATGTCAACAAGTCCTTACGATGCAATTTTTATAGATAACCTCGGAACTATTCACATTTTGGGTTCTGAGATACGAAGATAGAGTCGAAAAATTTCAAATTTTAATGCTGTAGATATGCTTTTAGCTATCTAACAGATATATACAATGACTACGTAAGAGGTCTTCTACATTTTAGAAAGATTTTTTTAAGTACCTTGTTCCCTACTACTCAATTGTTCCTAAAGCTCAATTTATTTTCATCAATCAATAATGATTCAATTTGAAACATTTCCAAAAGTAGATAATGGAATGAATAATAAAGAAATTCACTGAAATTACCTCTGGTAAAAACAAAAATTTCCTGGCAGAACGAGCTGTCAAAAATGTTTGGATCAAAAGTGGTGGTGCTGCCATTTGTTTGTATCGAACAAGACATATACCCAAGATTGTGATTCCTATGGAGAAAATCACCAACAACATCCCCAGAACGTAACCAAGCACTGGAAAGAATTTCAATGTGGGTTAGGCACTGATACATTTTGCATTTTGCTTTGTTTTCAAGACTCAGTTTATAATATACAAAGTTTTAAAAAATATTTTATAAAATTATTGGTGTCTTCTTCCTATCATATACTGGTCAAAATAGTTGTTCAATACTTTTGAATGTAGGTTTTTGTGCACTTTTTAGTTTACTATGTGTTTCTGTCAGTCAAATTATTTTTTATCATTATTATTGCTTCTCTAGCAAGGATGATCTATGTGAACAAATTATAGTGAACGATAGCACCTAAACATATTATCGTTATTAAACTAGCGTGTACTCTTTTTTGAAGATACAGCGTATAGCCTTAAGAAATTAGTCAAAGATGTTTGTAAATGTCATTAAACAGAAATTAAATGTTATGCCTAATATTTAAAGTCAATAAATAGGACAACTTATATTGAAACAATAAAAGTAATAGTTTGGGTTCCTTGCTTGTATGTAACTACCATGTAAGTTAAGCCTAGGTAGATGGCAAACAAACTAATATTTCTCATTGTACAATGTTACGGCTAGGTATGAAATGATCTGTTGTTAATTAATAATGAACTGCTTCTATTGATTGGTTTATAAAAATTAAAATATTTTTCTCCATTTTTAATGCGTATTACTGTTGATTGTGGACACAGTGACACTGACCTATGTTTGGCAGGTGATTTGCGGGCGCAGGGAGTGCCATCCCTACTCCAAGTAGAAACATCGACAGCAAAAGCATGTTAATCCCTAGGACAGTCAGCTTGCTTGTTGAGTATGGGGACATCCAAAATGGTATTATGGAAAGAATTCCAAAAACTGGAACAAAAGCAAAAACTAGCATTTAAATCAGAAACAGTACAGCATCTCAAGTAGACTGATGTATGAATGCCAAATTAAATGAGACATACTCTCCAGCCCCTTATAGAAACCTTAGAGATACTGGAGGTACCAGTAATACAGAACTAATGGTTTTGACAATTTTATTTTAAGCAAACAACTTCAGACATTTCCATTTCATGAAGGACCCTTGCAATCATTTTTTTGGAATATTTGTCTTTGCTTACAAAAGAGTGGTGAAACCAGTATCAGGTGTATTGCCTGACTTTTTCGCTTCAATGTGAACTGTAGTGTGATAGCTGAGAAAGGGATGGCGGTTCCTGAATCGGATTCCAGGTTTGTCCACGGTGTTTTTATCCAGGTAGTCTCGGAGATCATGTATACTAACTCCCACTCTGATCCTGTGCGGGGCACGGTATCCTAGAAAGGCAACTTAGTTTGATTTTAGCAAATCATTAAAGTATCCATTTCCCTAATTTGCCCTTATATATCAAATAAGTCCCCATTATACCAGCAGTTATCTTCTTGCCATTATAATCATTCTGAACTTCAACATCCCCGTTCCCCCCTCCCCCTCCATGCCATATCTTGTGAGTTAAAGCCCACCAAAGAAAAATACAAAAAATAAACATACTACGTTCTTGTTTGCCATAAGAGCAAGTTCTAGCAGTTGGTCCTCAGACCAGACTCCCAGCTGAATCTGGCAAATTTGCTGGTCGTTGGGCCAGTCAGTGAGATCAAGTTCACACCACGCATCCATCTGTGTGGTAGGGTTCCATGTCACAATTCCATCAAAATCAGCAGTAAGTGCTGCCTGCCCAAGGATATCTGTACCATGACTTGATGCTGAGCTGGAAAGATTATAATTTACACGTCATACCTCGTAGCTCTCATATTCCTTGAAGAGAAGTATTGTCTCATATTGTATTGGACTTTGGCTGGCAAATTTTTTGCCTTACATTCTGAACGTTTGTACATTTTTAGTATTATTTCTCAAGTGGGTCCCGGCTTACTTGTATAAGACAATCTCTGGCTGCCAGATTTCGTGGTGCTCGATGTGCAGTTGTGTAAGGTTGTCGTAATCATCAGGTTTCCACACAAGTTTCTCATCTGTCCATTGCTGTTAATGATAATGATGATTATGGGTTGAAGAAACAAACTATTTTAATCTGTATAACTAGAATTCTGGTCTATGATTTAAGTTGTTGTGGGGTCCTTATTTTGCAGAAATTTCTAACTTTTTTTAATAGCTCATTTAAATCAATCAAGTGAACTCAGAAACAATTACAGGGATAGTACATGCTGAAAGAAATGATGAAGTAATTTATATTACCATCCGCAAGGTTCCATCGACAAATAACACAGCTCGCTTGTTGTCCTGTTGGATTAGCAATGGTTTAATTGTACAAAAAGTGTTGTAACATTGACACTCACATGATCCTTTGCTGTTATAAAAATCTTCAAACTTACTATTGCAATTTTATGGGTCAGCAGTTCCATAAAAACCGTTGTCTGCTGGGTGGCAATCGTATTCGGATGTGCATAAGGATCGTAGTCTGTCAACAAATCTCTGCGAAGTTTCTCGTGCATTGGCAATGGTCTAATGACTTCCTCTATCTTCTCATCTGAAATTTCCAGAACTGCTGTACAGCATTTAGCTATTGGCAGCAGAGTTGTTTGCATGCGTATGTGATAGTGTCCCCCCCCCCCCCCCTAACTTCTTCATCATGCCTCTAGAAATTTGGCAAAAATTAAATATTTTTGTTAATTTATTTGTATTTTAGAGAAAATCTTGGCGCGTGGGTAAAATTTGCTACGGGTAGAAATGTTTTTGCCACGTGAAATAGCAAACCAAACCTGAAGACTGTGCTGTACTATTATGGTTGAGCAAACGTCATTGACGTTCAGCCACAGTTCAGCGTTAGTAATGGTTTTACGATTTTACGAGTCCGTCATTTGTACTGTGCATTAGAAATCACAAAAGTAGTCAGAAAAGAAATTTGGAAACAAGATCAATTTTTAAAATGTTGTAACTTTTGTTTACAAAATGCTTGCAGCGTCACCACACATCCACTCTGCCACATCACTTAAGCCCATCTGCCCTTGTAAGATGACGTAGCTAACACATTTTGTGTACGTTGGGTTTAATTTTTCTTCCTGCTCATTGGAAACTTTAAAACAATTTCATACATGTTCCTTGTAGTTGATAATAAACTTCCTATATATTCAGGTTTTTTTTTTCTGTAATATTTGTATTTTTATCATGTTTGCTAAAAATTATTTAAAAAATTATGAAAACAGATCAAACTACAAACTATAACAAGTTTAAAACAATTTAATAGATAAGAGTGGCACCCATTTAATCTTGACCAACATCCAAAAATGTTATGGTAACAAAATTTCCCTTCATCGATATCGTGCAAATAAGAAAACATTGATAATTAACACTGACCTGCAGAGGAAATACTTGTGCAATTGAACCACCAAGTCCCCCAAGTATTGGCCCATGTAGCAAAACTGAAATATCGGATGGGCAATGGATCTGGATCCTGCCAGAACAAGAAAGGGGTAACTTCACCCAACCTGCCAATTTCTAGTAAACCATCATGGGTCAGGCGGATCCAGAATGGCCGAGACTCGTTGGTGGACAGCAGGCTGGGTGTATTAAAGGTGTATTTTGATTGACTTCGCTGGGACCGCCGAATGTCTGAGAAAGAGTTGTGGCCAGCGCCTAGAACTATCTCGTACACTGGGTCTTGCAATTGGGGTTGTGCTGCCGGAGTCAAAAGAATGTGAGCGTTGCTTTGTGCCTGCACTGTGAACTTCAACTCAAACTCGTGGTTTTTGTCTTTCGTTTCCGAGTGTGTTATGTGGAAGAATTTAAAGTAGCCGTAGCCATGTGTTGTCATCACCTCGGAACATTCCTCTGCAAATAAAATTCACCATTTTCTATTATTATCGTATTTTCTGACAATGCTGTAGTGATATTTCATGCAATCTTACCCCTTAACTTCAAAGTTAGCTCATATCACTATAACATCATATTGTGTCACTGCTATTGTCTTCAAAGTGTATCAATTACCCTTTACCTAATCTATGGTAGCGGGGATTTGCTGGTCTAGAGCATAAAATACCAAAAATCATGAAGACTTGCCGATCTATAATTTTTAGAGATGGTATGTCACAAGACGATCCACATATTTACCAAATTGCCATGAAGTTTTAAATTTTGCATGAAATGAAAAATGTGTAAAAAAAATATTAAAAATGTTAAGTATTTTGCTAATTGGTTATAAAAATGTTAGAAGTTGCCATAAACATTTGATTCACATCAATTTAGCCATTTGGTCAAAAGAGGCTAAAGAAATACATGAAAAGACATTAAAAAATAAAGATACGGATCATATTTTTTATCCGGGTAGTCCCATTTGGTTCAATTGAGAATTTGCTTAGCTTGCTTTTGTAGCTGCGCTCATACAATTTTTGTTTGTGCCTATTATAACTAAATTTACATAGCAATCTTGCCAACCAGGTAGTAAATATTAAGTTTGCAATCATAACTTTGCTAACACTTACCATTGCCATATTTTGAATATCTCGGTACCAATGCATTTTCTGCAGCAAAATGTTGTGAAAAAATCCCAAACAGGTACAAACCTACTTTCCAACAGAACATGAATAAGTAGTTTATTTACCCAACCACAAGTGAACAAAAGATCCCTCTGGAGTTAAATGAAATTGTAGTAATATGTTTCAAGGTTTAATTAGCTTGTCAATTTTTTTCTAGCAACAATCTGCTCCACGCTCTTCCTTTCCAAGATGATAATAAACTCTACATCCTGCCAGGCACTGAAGGCTGTTTAATAGTAACCATTTAAGTATCTCCTCCTACAACAAAAGTACAGCCTTAAAAAATCTTTATAAAATAGTTAAAAAAAAATGCATGGTGCAAATCATCACCAAATAATGGATAATTGGACGAGTTTTTATTGATTAATTGGAAAGCAGAGACTCTAATAATTGATTACCAAAAAAAATGTTTGCTGCAATATAATCTTTTGCTGACAACATAACCGATATGAGTGCAATTTTCAGAACACTATGAAATATTTAAACTTCATTTGCTACATTTTTGGAAGCAATTGACAAACAGTATCTTTTTTTTTATAAGGAAAACATATTTTACATATGTTGTAAAAATATTGCACATCATGAGATTTATATTCCGGTCTCATCAGCACACAAAAAAATGTTTGTTTCATTGGCAGTCTTATCTCATATTCAACAGATCTTTTTCACCCTATATCATTACGGTTTTGATTACGGTGCTGCTCAGACACAGCGTTTAAGAAAGGAGTGGTCAAATTGGATCAAATTTGGTACTTTTAAATCGGCACTACACAACTTCTTAAAAGTACTCTGCAACTTGGTTGTTGAATTCAATAAATACCTTGTGAAAAGTGAAAACATAGAGAAAAGGAAGTTTTAAAAATTGAGACACTGAGTTGTGATTGCTTGTAATTTTCTGTTCAGGAAATTCAGCATTACACTTATTTTGTTTATGGCAAACTATATACCAAAGACCATATATATGCTGTAGGCTACCTGTTAGAATTATCTCACCCAAGATTCCTTAAAAAACAATCATTAAACAATAAATAATAACTAAGTCCACGATCATAGCTACATTCGTTATTCTTATTATGTATAAGCAAAAAATATTCCCATTCACCTTAGCACAAAAATATACAAACATTATATTATTATCTGACGAGTATTATTACTACACCATGATGAGACTTGCATGAGACCACATGAGACCATTCATATTATGGGCTGAATGAACCTCAGTATTCCCGCGTGAATTCAGCAATGACGTTTTGTGATTGGTCAACGAAGACTGACGAAGACTGATGGAGACTACGAACGAGACGACCTTTGAAAATATTCGAGCGGTCGAGCTAACATCTGATACATGTAGAAGTTCTGGAACTATGTTCGAATAACGCTGTCGGGAAATAGATCTGACAAAGACTGATCACTAATTGATATGAGATTAGTTTACGCGTGTGATTTCCTATAGCCTTCATACAACTTCATAGCTCCAATCGGGGGACTGTCCAATAACCAAAAACTGTCACATCCGACACATAACTTTCATTGTTCATTGCCCTTCTTTCATTGTTTTATCTTGTGGACCCCGTTAAAAAAATAAAGATACATTTAGTAGATTTAATATTGCTACAATTTGATTGACTTTCAGTCATAATGAAGTTAGCCTGCAACGTTCAAGTGACGCCCAGATTAAATCCGGCTACCGGTGCCAGTCGCCCTCGTTGGTCCAACCTAGCAATTGGGAAAGATCCTAGTTCTGATGAAATTTTCCTGTCGTGTGTCAGTAACATATCCAACTCAACGTATAAGGTAGGCAGACAGTTTTTACTTTCTTTTTCATTCAGATTATCAGAGTGATTTCTCTTGGGTCTCTTGGGTCTTTTGTCTTGGTTGTCTTGAATGTCTTTACATGCAGTAGTCTTAAGTAAAAGTGGGTTGTAGTTTGTTAGTTGTAAAAGTGGTTTTGTTTGTGACATTCATATAGTACCAGAGGTTAATTTCAGGGTGGACGCGGGTAAACGGCGTCCACCCACCCTTTTTTCAGGGTAGATGCTGTCCACCCAGCCAATTATTTTCGAAATGCCTTTTATTTCAATTTTGCCTTGTCAATGCGCTGTACTAATTTACTCAGAGTGCAATGGTTAGGAGGGTAACGTCCTCTTCGGGTAAGTCTCATTTTAGTTACTCAAAGTCTTTTTGCCCACAAAAAACCACAACTATCAACCAGTGATTCCACTATTTACTTACAGAAAGCAAAAGAGCTAAACCCCCCCACCACACACACAAAGAAGATCGTCAAGCATCCATCCACCCACATTTACCGAACGGTTTGGCGTGTTGGAAACACCGGTTCTCGTTAGATCACCGAAGTTAAGCAACACTGCGCTGAGTCAGGTATTGAATGGGTGACCATTATACACATGACCAGTTCTGTTCGGGAGAGAGGTTGGAGGGATGATAGTTAGTTCAGCAACTTCACTCGCCTTGCTTATCAACCTCTCGACAGCATGGATTTGTGGAGGAATCTTGCTGTTCGCGTTGTACCGTCCTTCGGAAGGGACGTGAAGCCGGTGGTCCCCTTGGTGCTCTTCGACAGGAGTAGGCTACGTGCCGGCACCGGGTTTCCCCTCCTCCCTTCTAGGCTAGGTTAGGTTCATCATCATCCTCATCATCATCCACTCATTCACCGACGCCATTAGACCAGTGCCGCAGGGCCAGTTGTCAAAACAGTGCGTCGTTAAACACCACAAATAATAATAATAATCCACCCACATTTATTTTAGAAATTAACCACTGCATAGTACATGTGTGAACATGACAAATTCCCAATGTTTATTTTTAAACCAAGCATTTCAAAGCCATGTGAACTTTTGTGTTATAAAAAATTGATTGCCATGACTCGTATTTTGTGGCTCTTTGATGTTGAGTTGGTTGCACAAAATTTTGACTTGATCTTTATAAGAAATATTACTGATTCTGTTTGTGGTATTGGCTTACAAATTTTACTAGTTTGATGTTGTATTTCAATAACTTGACTCTCTCAATGCATAGAGCTCTATCTATTCATTGAGAAAGTCAATTTATTGAAATACAACATCAAACTAGTAAAATTTGTAAGCCTATACCACAAACAGAATCAGTAATATTTCTTATAAAGATCAAGTCCCTAGAAAAGTAAATAATGGGTTTCCAAAAAACATGAGAGCTCGTAATAAGTCAAGGGTGTGTGCACAATCCGACGAAATGAAACAAAATTTTGGAAATTCCCCCCCCCCCCCCTTCTCTCTTAGTGGCTGAAAATCACCGTTTACTGACCCTTTTTTCAGCACAACACCACTGGTCACACTAGAAACATGTCTGTCTAGGTAATAAAGTCAATAATAATTTTATTTTTCATAATTTGTTCTAGATACTGGGGAACATAGAGCAAGTCTTCATGAAGTTCATAGGAAAAGGCTTAGCAACTATTAGATTCCAAGAACCTGCTCACGATTTGAGCATAAATAGTAAAGAAAATATAGAGGGATTGAAATCGTTCCTTATTGCACTGCAACAAGTGTTACGAAACAAGCCAATTACACTACCTTTGTCAACTCCAACCGGACGTCTTGTACAAAAAGCCAAAAAATCAATGACAATTACGGAACGATCGGCATACCCTATTCTTTCTGGTTTTCCCAGCTCACTGGAAACGCTATCTCTGAACTTGCAAATGGAACGATTTGATCGCAGAATTATTTCCCTTGTTAATTTGAAGACTTTAAATCTGAGTGACAATCGATTATCAGTGTTGCCAAAAGAACTTGGAGAGCTTCCGAATCTAGCTACTCTTACGTTGTCTGGAAATCGACTTGGCCTATCCACTGATGAAGAAAGCACCTGGTCTTGGATGGAAAGTCTGCAAATGTTGTCCAATCTCCGTGATCTTGACTTGACAGCAAACGAACTTCAACTGCTACCAACTAGTTTCCATTATCTCAGATCATTGGTGACTTTGAAACTGGATAGGAATGCTCTCACAGATCTTCCTCAGATGATTGGTACCTTCTCTCAACTCAAGTATGGTCTACACTTGGCAATAGAAGTATCTATTACACTGCAGTGCTTGGAACCAATGACAAATAAAGAAAATTGCAACTTGTTTCAGGAATTTAAGTATAGGTGGAAATAGGCTGACACATCTTCCTGGGTCATTTTCTAGATTAAGGCTTGATTATACAGATATTTCTGGAAACCCATTCGTCAAAGTACCACTTACTCCTGACGATCATGCCATTTCTGGTCCACCTACTCTGGTTGAAGTAGCAGCTAGGATCATTTTGAACAAACGGTTTGTATAGTAGCATTTAAACTTTTTTTTTACTTAAATGCCAGTCCAATGCTAGGTCTTTATATGATTTTTTTTTTTCAGGTTATTTTATCCAAAAGACATAATTCCAAAGCCTGTGCAAAATTACTTGAATTCGGCCAAAATGTGCAACTGTGGTTCAGTGTGTTTCGAATCGCATGTGAAAATATTCGCAACAATTGACCTAAACAAAGTTTCTCCCAGTGTGATGATTGACAAAAACGTTCTCGCTGCACGAGTGCCAGCGGAATTGAATTATTGCTCCCAGACGTGTTTTAAATTCTCACGGACAGCGGTCACCCAGATTTCCAACAGACCTCGCTTGATTCAACAAATCCTTCCCGTAGAAATGGCTCAAATGCTGCCTAGGGTGCCGAGCAGAACTAACGAAGGGTCTTCTTGGATGAACGACTTAATGGTCCAGTACAGAAGCAACTAAGGATTCAAATTTAACTCATGTGCAAATTTGTGAGATTTTTAAAAACTGTTTTCAACATTAAGTGAAATGGCATGTATTTTGTGTAATACGTTCCTTTTTACTGTAACTTGTTGAAAACATTAATTGTGATTCTTGTATGTATGTTGAAAATGAAATCTGTCATAAAAAAATTAATTACATATTTTATTGGTTTGCACCTTATCAGTGTTTTGCGGGCATGGATCGTTTTGATTGGGTGGGAGTGGGAGAAGATGTTTGTGAGTTGCGTACCACAGTACAAATCGTCCAAATCAACGGCTACAGCTGGCTTGTTGACAGCAGCGGAAGCGATAATGGACGGCCAAGTTTTGCAACGGGGTCTTCCTGGAAATAATATTAATCTGCCACCCAAACCAGCCCCAAAACCAGGTAAGCCTCCAAATTTAACTTAGCCCTATTAGTACTTAGCTGCATCTTTGGTTAAACAAAAATTTCGTTTTAATCTTATCGTTGAATCATGGACATATGTGGTTGAATAACCTCTTAAAAGATATATTCCAACAAGTGGGTGTGACCATGCTTTTGTGGTACCGTGTGGAATCGTAGGATAATGAATTAACCTTAATCACAATTCTATGAATGGGTGTTCAAAAAAGGTTCTGTGAGGTAAACATAGGCACACACTAAAATGTGTTTTTCTTTTATTTAAGTTTATCTACGTTCATATTTTATTTAACGTCTTAGTATTTTAATGTAAGTAATACCGTTGCGTGTAGGTTATAGGTAGAGTTTCAACGTCAATGTTAAAGTCTCTGCGTGAAAAATGAATACCTTACCGACAAAAATGCAGAGTACCGGACAATCACGTTAAGTGGAGCCACTGTCGTATGAATTTTAATTTCGATATTTCTCGTAGGTTAACTCACTTTTGAAACTTTTCATGCTCTAAAAATCTTCATCAATGTTTACCTCAACGATTGATACACATGTAACGATATTCATAAGCGAGTAACCTACTATAAATATAGAAATTAAATTTCATGTTACAGTGGCTCCACTTAACGTGAACTTCCGGTACTCTGCATTTTTGTCGGTAAGGTAGTCATTTTTCACGCAGAGACTGTAACATTGACGTTGAAACTCTACCTATAACCTACACTCAACGGTAATACCTAATCATTTGCATTCATTTTGTTATTATTTTTCTTTTACAGGGCATGTGAAAGTTGTACGAGCACTTTACAAATATGCAGCACAGCAGGTAAGTTTTAAATCTCATTGCTTGGTCACAATAACTCAAAAGAAATTGATGCTATTGATCTTTATATCATACTACAAACATCACTTGAATGATCTCAATGAGCAATGAATTTAGAATATCATTCTAAATTCTATGTTCAGAGTTGTATTATTTCAATAGTTTACACACAACACAAAACCTTTTTTGCAGCCTGACGAGCTGTCATTTCAAGAAGGAGAGCTTCTATACGTCTTTGATCAGATCACAGACCCAAGCTGGTGGAAAGCTCGTTGCGGAAATAAGACAGGACTAATTCCAGCAAACTATGGTAAGCATTGATAGTTTTGAGTATTTTCTAATGCCTGAAAATTATGCAATTTCAATATCTGATCACGTAATGTCCCCGCTCCGTGGACACCAAATCAAGGATTGACACTTTAAAAAAATAAACTCATTTGTATCAAGTTTCACAATTTAACAATTCAAAAAATGTGCAAATACAGATTCTTTGAAAAAAAACATCTGCTGTGTTGAAGCAAAATGATTAACTACTTATTTTCTGGTCATATCAGAGACGCAGGGATCTTTAGGCCCTGTGTCGTTAAAGAGTCTTTGTCCATGCATTTATAGGATTTAAAGTTTACCTTCAAAACATGAAAGCTGTCGGAATCGATTGATTTGGTCGCATCTTCAGATTTATCTTCTGCTGTGCTTTGGAAGTTCCTATTTGGGTGGAGAAAAGTATGTGACTAAGTATGACAGCTTAAAAGGGTTTAAAGGGGAGAAGGGTTTAAATGTTTACACCCAATAAGATGCACGTGAATTGAACAAAGACCCTACTTATTATCAATTGAAAACTTCTGCTTCTTAACTTCTGTAACACTCTGCACCTCTGATTTTGGGACACTTTATATAGATGTACTAGTGTGACCACACCCAATTTTTGCAGTTGAGAACCAGACTGAGGAAGTGGACCACCCACTGCACGAAGCGGCTCGCCGAGGGAACCTGGACTTCCTTCTCGAGTGCCTCCAACAGGGGGTATCTGGTACAGGGCTGGACAATGCAAAGAACTCGCCCCTATATTGGGCTAGCCGTGGTGGGCACATTGACTGTGTCAAGAAGCTGCTGTCTCTCTCATACACTGCCCTCGACGCTCAAGTGAGTGACTAATGACTGTGCATGTGCTAGCGCTTATGCGAGGAAAAGCAATAATAATCTGAATTTATGCCATTTGCTTTGAGATTAAGATTAGGAGAAAGCACTAATTGAGCAGCTTTTTTAAGAAAAATCTTACCATCAGCTTAGACCAAGCCTAGGAATCTACTTGAATCCAATTCCTGATTTTGATGTATAAACTCTAACTTCAAAAAAATAATTTCTGATTCCAATTCAAATTCCAAAAAAAAAAAAAGTCTGTTTGAGATGAAGATTTTGAATTAAAAAAAAATTAAAATATATATTCAGATTCCAAAAAATGAAGATTCTTTCAGATTATGATTCCAAGTTGTGTGTCACATGCTCCGTTAAAGGGGCCTTTACCCTTCAAAATTAATTTTTATTTCAGATTTTAACTGTAGTATGAATTGAAATTGACCTATTTATAAGAATTTTCTGAAACTATGGATTTGCAATTAATTATCCAAGATTTCTGGCTTTTCACGCGGCGCGATCTGCGAGCTGAGTACGATTCTCTTGTAGAGTACTGTCTTTCCCTGTGGGCGCTCCGTTGGCTAAAGTTGCCAAAAGTCTATCCCCTCCCTACCGATTCTCCCTTTCGAGCGCTGTCACTGCCGCTATGACTCGCCTGCTGCATGCTCAGAGCGGCACTGCACAAAAAAATGCAAGACGCTAATTGCATGCCTGCGGTAATTCGCTTACCGTGGCTAAACGAATAATCATATCAAAAAGCCAAATTATTTTAAACACACAGGAAGAATGGAGAACTATGCTCAAATTATTTTAATGTTATCTGATCAGAGGTTTGTCTAGGTGCTAGGGGTCAAAAAAGCACTATGGGTTATTTCTTACGGGAGTTTGTTTTCTATGCCCCCAAGCCGAAAAACGCAGACTTTGGCAATGTCCGCACGGACGATCGTGGACACACGAGTTTTTTTCTGTAGTCCAAATGCCATTATTCAATCTTTCAAATCGATGATTACAGTTAAAATTTAAAGGTAAATACCCCTTTCAGAGTGGTAAAGCATGTTAAGCACATTTTAGCTAACCATTTGAGCCAGAATGCATTTGCATGCACTGCGTTATCGTTGAGTGTAGATTATAGGTAGAGAAACAACGTCAATGTTACAGTCTCTGCGTGAAAGATGGCCGAGAAATGACTACCTTACCGACAAAAATGCAGAGTACTGGAACATCACGTTAAGTGGAGCCACTGACGTATGAAATTATTTTCGATATTTCTCGTAGGTTAAAAGCGAGTAACCTGGAGAAATATTGAAATTAAATTTCATACGACAGTGGCTCCACTTAACATGATGTTCCGGTACTCTGCATTTTTGTCGGTAAGGTAGTCATTTGGCGGCCATCTTTCACGCGGAGACTGTAACATTAAAGTTGTTTCTCTACCTATAACCTACACTCAACGGCGTTATCATCTGTGGTAATTTACAATTGATCAAAGGTTTGATACAATCATACAATCTAGCTCAAAAATAGAATTTTCAATCGCAAAAAAAACGTATCTTTTTTTATTTTGATTCCGACCCATGTAATCTACGACTGAAAAATGATAACACAAAGTGTAATTTAAGTGTGTGATCACAGCCGAAGCCATGCTAAATCTACTGCCAGTGATTAATTTTTTGATTTGTTATATTAGAACAACTTTGGAGACACGCCGTTGCACGCAGCAGCATCTCACGGTCACTATGAGGTGGTTGAACTGCTCTTGGCTCACAAAGCAAACACGCGGCTGGAGAACAAAGATGGTCAGACCGCCTTAGATCTTGCAATGAATCCTGCCGTCATTAACCTCATCCAGATGAGCCGGTCGATCTCGCGGCCCAACAGCAATGCAGTGGCATATTCAGCTGACGATTACGAAGATGATTCCGACTGACAAATCAAGGGTTTCAGGTGAATCTAATTCCAAGGGCTAATTCCAAATGACAGTGTCTTACCTGCTTTTTTTCCACTTAATTTTTATTCATTTTAGCCATGAGAAATTTTGTTAGTTAACGATACCCTGGATGCCCTCTGGATGCCTATGCGTGTCATGTTGATAACTGATTGTGATTTTGAGAATATTATTTCTCTGGTGTTATGTTTGACAAGAAAAAAATATGTATTTTTATTATCGTGCACAAGTTGACGAAAGGATAAGCTTGTCGGCAACGCTGCTTCCTAATTAAACCTATAAACATACCTAAACTTCCAAATATTAAAATAATTTTATAACAGTGTACTTTGTACTTAAATCTATAGAGAATGGAATAAATTACTTATTTAATAAAAAACTGTGTTATTCCAGCAAAACTAAAATTCATTGCTGATTAGTGATTAGATGAATTATGCCTTTTTCTTCATTACCCGCATGAAAAGCACCATGTCTGCAAAGGAATAGTACATTTCTTATTAGTGCAGAACTGAGCATAAAACAAAAAATGTTAACAAGAGACAGGTTGAAGCTTTTTAGCCAGTCATTAGTCAACAGATGTACAATTTTTCTATACAAAATTGTGTGCTTGTCTTTTAGTGTGGCGTAATATTTTACACTTATTTATGGAGAAAAAAGACTAATACGAAATTTAAAACCAATCGTTGTTCAGTACAACGACCATGTTTAATGATGTGTCATTCAATGCTGGACAACATCAAACACAATAGATGATCATTATGTGGTCCAACTCGAATTAACTTGGGCTTTTTTGGGACTGAGTTTAACCGAGAGTCGGCAGAATCGCTGTGCACAGGAAAGCTAACATAACCTGTAACTACATTAAGAATGCGCTCGAACACTATAGTTCTAAATGTTTGTAAAAGAGAAACAGGCCTCTGAGCAAGCGTGGCTGAGAATGGCGACACTCTTCCAGACAAGCATAAAAGTACTTCAATGTATAATACATTTTTTCTTTCTTATTATTCGCCCAACGTAACGGTTTGGCGTATTGAGTTGAGCAATACTGTGCTGGGTCTGGTATTGGATGGATGGATGATTTGATTTGTGATGTTTAACGACGTACTGTTTTGACATCTGGCCATGTAACACTGGTCTAATGGTGTCAGTGAATGAGTGGATAATGATGAACCTAACCTTACTTAGCAGAGAGGAAGGGAAACCCAGTGCCGCATTTAACTTACTCCTGTCGAAGAGCAACAAGGGGACCACCGGCTTAACGTCCCTTCCAAAAAAAAAAAAAAAAAAAAAAAAAAAAACGGTATAACTCGAAAAGCAGGATTCCTCCACAAATCCATATTGTCGAGAGGTTGATAAGCAAGGCGTGTGAAGTTGCTGTACTAACTTTCATCCCTCCAAACTCTCTCCCGAACAGAACTGGTCATGTGTATGATGGTCATCCATCCAATACTTGACTCATCTCAGTGTCGCTTAACTTCGGTGATCTCACGAGAACCAGTGTTTTCAACATGCCAAACCGTTTGGGTTTTGATGGATGACCATAGTGCACATGTCCAGTTCTTCTTGGCAGAGAGGTAGGAGGGATGAAAGTTAGTACAGCAACTTCTCTATCAGCCTCATTATCCTATCAGCCAATTTTCTCAACAGCCTCGCCTTTCAGCCTCTCGACAGCGTGGATTTATGGAGGAATTCTACGAATATGTAGTACCGTCCTTCGCATGGTGGTGGTCCCCTTGGTGCTCTTCAACAGGAGTAGGCTACATGCCGGCACTGGGTTCCCCTCTCTTCTAAGCTAAATTAGATTCATCATCACCCTCATCGTCATCCACTCATTCACCGACGCCATTAGACCGGTGTCAAAACAATGCGTTGATATAATTAATTATAAATCAATGATTGGGTAACTGAACATTTACTTACTGACAAAAATGATTATCACAATTGCAATCATGATCCACATCCAGCACTTCCATGCTCTTCGACTATGCTCTTCTAGTTTCTCAGACTCAAGCTTTAGCTGTGTAAAGTTCTGATCGGCTAGGTGCGAAGATTTTTCAACCGTCTGCCAAAAAAAAGTTAGCAATGGAGTAAATATAAGATATATTTTAATTCTTTATTGTAAGTCCCTATTCTCTTTATTGTGGTAAATTCCACGACTGATTTAGGGGAATAGGATGCACACTCAATTGAATTTTTCTTGAAGAAGGCAACAGAGACAACATACCTACTGGACGAGGTAGTTTGCAAATTCCACATATACAGGTTAATTTGTGCAAAAAGATGTATTTTTAATAAAACAGCATTGCAGGGTTATGAAAAAGTTGATGTTGGTAGAAATTGATAACAAGTTGCAAGTTATTATACCATTCCTAAAATTTAAATTTAATTTGACGATTTTTTGAGATGATTATCAATGGTGTCCTTTAATGCTAGTTTTTTACAAGGATGATGGGAAAATTGCATTTTTAGCAGAAAGAAGAGAATGGAGGTGTCCTTTGGGTCCTAAAAAACACTAAAGAGGGATTTAATCATACCTCTGTATCTTTCTTGATAATAGTGTTTGCAAGCTTGGATTGTTCTTTTAGGCTTCTTGCAAGCAATAACATGTCATCTGCTATTTTTTCTTGCATGGAATGGTGATATTTCAAAAGAACGTCCAAGTCTTCACCACTCGGCTGTTGCTTCAGTCTTTGCCGCAAGCCATCCTCTGACGCCTTGTCTGAATCAAAAAGCTGGTCTCTCATCTCCTGCTTGTATTTAGATGTGGTCTTTTGACGAATCTCTTTCATGAGTGAATCTGAAGAAATGGAACTTCCATGAGAGAGTAACTGTGAAGCAACAGCTTTTTCTTCAGTTGTAGGCTGTGAAACAAGTGATCCATCATTAAACTCAATCTATTGCATTACACAAATAATGATAATGGCTCTCCTTTCCTAGTCCTTACCAATTTACTGGTTTCGACTAGACCTCTAAGGAAAGATATTCTTCTCGTGTACTCAAGCATTGTTTCTTTAGTAGGTTTGCTGTAAAAAGAGGTACCACATGTGTGGTACAAATTCTAAAAGTAAGTAAGAGATAGGGAAGATCTTACGTTCAAAATTTGTAAACATTTTAAACGTATTTTCATCTTACTTGGGAAGTTTTTGAAGATCTGCAACCATGTCGTCAAGAGCTCCAATGTACTGGAATCAAAACATAAGATCACTTATCAGAAAAACATTTGACAAAAATAGAGAAGAAATGTTTTCACATAGATTTACTTGCTTCTGGTAATCATGTAGGTATGACCTACTAGTGCCATATTTCAACAAGCCTCACCAGAAACTTCACTTATCACCTCACCACTAATATGCTGCTCTGAAACATCTAATATTTAAAATATTTAGCTATGGGGCACTTTGAGACTAGCAGGGAGGTTGTCGTAAAGAATGTGTATGGCAATTCGTGGGTATGTACTTATCAGTGCGGTACATCTACAGTGTAGAGAGAGAAAGGATATGGAAAGATGTATTTCTGCTCATTTCTGTTAACTTTTGGTCTGCAACAGTTGTCCATTTTTGCACAATTTTCTAGCATGTCCCGAAAAAATGAGTGGTTGATAACCTAAAAATATATTACTTTGCCTAAGCGCCAATCCGGTTGCAAATTTTCTTTAGCTTGATTTTCACATTGAAGAAGGAATCTTTTCAAATTGACTTCAATCCTTGAGATCCCCATGCTAAATATCTTCAGAACTAATATAAACAGAGATATAAAGCAGCTTTAAGTTGCTTTAAGTTCTGTCACTTTCTTTTGACGTTTGTGCTACACTACGTTGCCATATGTAGCAAATAATTTTTTTTAAATTGATTTTTCCTTTTATATCAAACTAACAGTAAAAAAATTCTGAGTTTAGATTAATTTTATTCAAAAATTTCATAGATAGAACATCATGTTGTTTTTAATCATTTTGAGATGTTGTGAAACCACATCAATCTTTCCGACTCCATTTGATCCCTTCTTTAGCGAGTACATGTGGCAGGTAATCCATGAGGTCTTCCTTGCTCAGTTGGAAGTCATTGTCTGCCCAATGAAGTCGCAGCTTTTGCAAGATTGGACCCATTAACTTGCCCCCTAAAAAAAAAAGAAAATTCGAAGTTTTCTTGCTGCGGCCCACAAGATATGAATATTTTATACAATTTTCCTAAAGTTAACATACCTGGAACGCCATTCTCCTTGAGCATGTGTCCATTGACGGGAAAAAGGGGTAATTCCCATGCATCAAACTCATCAGCCAGTTTGTCTTCACCCCGGTATTTAAGGACTTCCACAGCCCATTGCTTCACATCCGACAGCTTTCCTTTGCCGCAGAATTTCATCACCATCAGCTGGTACGGCCTTCACAAATGCAAATCTAGGTTTAAATGTGTGTTTATGCAATTTATATCAACCAGAGAATCCAGTTTTGACATATACCTTACACCAACATTTTTCCCTCACATGGATTAGGTATATTGTATACATGAAACTAATGATGTATTTGACTGGTTGCCCAGGTGAGTCCCAGGAGTGTGACTGGGCATGTTAAGTTGGGCATGCAGGAAAGTGGTACTGGGGCAAAGTTTTATGTCCTGTCCAACTCGCAGATTGCTTCCACTAAACACTCGGGGCGCACTGGAGCAGCCAGCCGAGTATGTCATAAGCTGCGGTTACTCCTTTAAAAGATAAATTCTTTGCTTTTCTTTTGATCATTGGTGCTCTCTTTTTATAGAGTAGACAAGAACTAAGCTCAAAATTACCTCAGTTGATTTGCAGATATTTGATCTACCCTGTTTTGTACTACGAAAAGTGCAAGATCACGCTCAAATACGGAGAGCTTGCATCGCGAGTGAAATTGCAGAATGTCTTCTTCGGTCCTCAGCATGGCACACAACAGGGTCATCGGCTGCAGTCCTAAGCAACTAGCACGCTGCCACACTTTTGCAAACTCTTCCATGTCTGGTTCGGCTGGTAAGCCTGCAATTTGGCAGAGTACATAATCACTGGGAGGTCAGAGGCGTCTTTACTTTTTTAAGTTGCTATATGCATCGGTACTGACTGGCATATTAAGATTTGCCATTACGACAATAACTGAAATGAAATATCAGTTCCAACCAACTATATTTTACAACTGGTGTTGATTTTAATTAGTTGTACCAGTGTGTACTCCTCAGTGGTTATTCTCAAGTCTAGACTCACTGAAAGAAAGACAGTAATTATTTTGCCATGGAAAATAATCACAGTCTCTTTCTGCTTGCATATGGTAGGCACTTGAGCAAAACCAAATTTTACTAATTTTATGTGATTTTATGAAATTGCTATTCTTTGATATTACCAGCAACCAAAGATGCTCTGATAGTTTCTCATCAAATTGATCTGAGCCTAACTACATTTATTTTGTAAGAAAATCTTCAGAATAAGAAATCTTGATTCTAGACCTACCTACATATTGACCAATACCCAACTCGACAATTTTGGTGATTAGTTCTCCCGCAAAATTTCCGGCCAGTATTTTGGCCAACTCGGACCAAATCCTTTCACCAGAAACCTTGGAGAGTCCTTCTGCATGTTCTCGAATAGCATTTAAAGTCTCTGCCTCATGGCAGTCAGGATGCTGTGCAATGCGGCCGTAGAATCTGAAGTATCTCAAAATTCGTAGATAGTCTTCGCAGATTCGAGTCCTGGCATCTCCAACGAATGTCACTCTTCGCGCTAGAAGATCTTGATAGCCACCAAAGTAGTCGTATACTGTCCCATCCAAACCTGTTAATAGAGGCAAGTGTAGTGTACTGAAATCAACTTTCTAATGTCAACAAGAGTTTTGTCACCTCTGACTTAAGTCGAATTACAACTACCTTACTAAAATAACTAATAAATTACCTAAATAATAACTATTTATATAAAAAATACCTTAAAGGTATATGAAGATAGCACAACTATGCGTGTACAAGTTATAGGCTCAAAAAAAAAATCTTATTTGAGCCAAAAATCTGCCTTTTGTTCTAGTGGTTTTGCTTGTTTGTTTGTTTTATGGGGTTTACAGGGATGGTATACCTAAAAACATGGAGTTGATTGTAAGGTCTCTTCTATTGGCATCCACCACCCAGTCTTTGGTGAACTCGACTTCCGCATGTCTTCCGTCTGTGCTTCGCAGGTCTATTCGAAGAGTTGTAACCTGTAAGTTTCAAGTTTGAAGTCGCATTATTGTCTGTGTATTATTTCGCAATATAATGTAGACATTGTCCAGATACATACATACATATATTTACAATTATTCTTCACTATTTACAGCAAGTTACGAGTTTGCTCATTCATATTTTTTTTCCTAATTTTTTTTTCCTCATTCCAATCTTTAGTTGATGAGTAATAAAATTTGTCAATATTATAGAATGCTCTTTTTAATGTAATTTTTTCACTTTATTTCTAAACTGTCTGATATGTTTTATGTTATGTGTAAAAGATACAGGCCGCTGGTTATAGAGCTGAACGCCGTTATAGAAAACATTTCATTTGAAAGTGCTCAGTCTATGAGATGGTATGCAAATGTATGGTTGTTTCTAGTTTAAATCTTGTAAAGGTCGGATTGTGTTGAGGGTTTGAGTTTATGTCGGTAAATAAATATAAGTGATTCCAGTATAAAAACACACGGTATGGTTAAAATCTGTTTGTTAATAGAGACATTCTGGCAAGAGTCTGTTTTTTTATTCTAGTGATTGATCGTAGTGCTCTTTTTTGGAATAAAAATACCCTTCTACGTAACGAATTTGAGTGGCCCAATAATGTAATGCCATAAGTCGCAGTTGACAGAAAATATGCGAGGAACACTTCTTTTAATTTTGATTTTAACACGATATCTCTCAGTTTGAAAAGAGCGCTGCTTGAAGTGCGCAGCTTGCCACACAGATACTTTTCGTGTTCTTCCATTTTAAGTTTTCGTCAAGTATGATATCAACTTGGCATGAGTTGCAGTATTATCAGTCCTTGCAGTCCTTTATCAGTTTCGAGTCGATTTTTGCTTCTACATTTTTTCTTTTGAACAAAATATTCTGTTTTGTCAAAATTCAATATGAGTTTATTGGCAGCAAAACAGTTAAGTAGCCTTTCAAGAGTGGCCTCTCCACTGATTTTCCATGTAGATTCCACCACTCCATGAAGATTCAGTGGTTTTTTTCTTCAATGGTAGTTAAATATACAATTTGTTGCCTGTCTTTTAAATACAAAGTAATTGAAGAATTAGCAATTCCTCGGATCGCACATTTTGCTAGTTTATAACTCAAAATTCTATGATCAACTCAGTCGAACGCTTCGGAAAGGTCGCAAGATAAACCTAGCACTAGAAATGTGTTATCAATTGCTGAAAGTATCAAGTGGACGAGATTGTTGACTGCGTGAGTGGTAGACTAGCTTCGTTGAAATCCGAGTTGAACATCCGATAAAATATTATTCGAATTGATGAAAGTATTCACACGATTAACAATAGCTTGTTCTAAAATGTTTGTGAACGGTGGTCATATTGCGATCGGTCTGCAGTTAGAGGGGTCACATTTGTTTCCTTTTTTTTAAATATTGGTGTAATTTTTACTTGTTTGAAAATGTGGGGAAATATGCCATTTTATTGCCAAGGACCTAAGTAATTCGTGGCTAATATCTTTTATGAACCGGGCTGAAATTCCAAAAATATCTTGACTTGATGTAGGCTTTAGTTAACCTAATAATCGCGTTGTAGATAATAGCGTTTAGTGTATAGGAATTTTCAGAGGGCTAGCGTTAATGTTACACTTTTTGCTGATCAAACGATCTGGCAACGCGTGGTGACAGTGGATGATACCCGATGGCATTTGCGTCCGTGCTTTTTAACACACCCCTACAACTAAATATTTACGATTATGGCACAGATTACGGTTAATATTATATTCTTTTTTATTAATATTATTACGATTAATATTTACGAAAATATCGGAACATGTAAATCAATCATTGAGATTAACATTAATAAAGATTAATTGAGCGTTAACCAGTCTCAAATGCGAGCTATCAGGAAGAAACTAAAGAAAACGAAACACAAGAAACGAAATTTCTTGACACTCAAATTGATGGTGACTTTATGTTTGAGCACCGTCTGTTTTTGTCGGTAAAGTCAGTGTTGGACTGGCCAGGGCAGCCAGGCGGCAAATGCCGCCGGGGCCTCCAGACGGCCGGGGCCCCTGAGGCCCCGGCCGGCTGGATTTTTGAAATTTGATTTTCTTGCTTAAACCCACAAATCAGGGTTCCAAAAATAATTTTGGGAAAATTTCTTAGAACACTTTTGTAGACTTACGGAATATCATTATACGCTTGTCATTCGGGCCTCGCGACACCGACACAAACGGGGCGCCGGTTCAACCCGTTTCAATCTCCTCTCGCTCTTTCAAGGCGACACCAAAGTGAATAGTATTTTATACAACGCACTTGTGTAGCACTTGTAGCACATACAAAAAAACTGCACACTCAGGGGGCCTAAAAATGCATGGGGTGGCTGCCAAATTGGTTTTTCTTTTAAATGTAAAGTAAAGAAGTCGAAGTAAAGTAGTAAGTGATGTTGGACAAAATTTAGAAGTTATGCTAAGCATGGTGGTTGATAACCGAATAAGAATTACATGAATTTCTAAATTGTAACTTCCAAATTTGCATCGTATGGGTTATTAAATGATGAGGGTTTGTATTGAGCTAACCACATATTTGCAGTCGACCACGCGCCTATTTCACATTAGCAACAATAATTATTGGCGTTTCTACGAGGAAATTAAGATTTTTATTTGTCAGCTACACGGGTCTGGCGGATTAACTCGTGCTATGCTGTCTACAGATTGTTGCCTGAATGATGACCCTAAGCCTAAACTTAAATTTGAAGTCTGAGCTGGCAGAAAAAAACGGCTAAAACTACAGCGAATTTGTCATTGAATTAACATTGAAACAATATCCACACTTTTGAGTGTCGCAGTGCTTTGTCGGCGCTGCCTCGAGCCTAGATAGTTTGATTGCTTTGCGCTGTCATCATATTAGCTGTACTCCTACAACACTTTGAGTTTCGGGTGTTGGCATACTATTTTCAGAATGATAAGATCCTATGAAAATATGTACGTTATCGCAGATTTCCGCTTACAACTAAATTTTTCACTAACACGTAAAAAAAGCACGTCCTTCTTGAATATAAAAGCAGAGAAGAGCAAACCTTTCCGGAAATGAATGATCGATTTACACTATCGCAAGAAAAAGTGGGTACGCGGGGCTAACTTGAGCTTACGCCAAAAATAACCTCTGCAGTGGGCAGAAATTGTATCGTATTCCAGACAAAGAAATGCACCAGTATATTTTTGCCCTAGCACAAGCATTTTTCTGAGAAGTAGATAGGCGATTTCAAAAAGGCTTTATTTTCAGTAATACCAATATTGTGTTGTAATATCGTGTTAATATCTTGGATCGTGTTTCTACGATTTCGTAGAGTCCTAAAGCCTTGTTGTAAATCGTCTATTCAATTTTATGAATCGTCGACGTGTTGACTCTTGTCGACAAATATTTTCATTTTATTTTGGCGTGTGCCGTGCTGCCTGAGTTTTTTTCGGGGCACAAAATTTGGGTTTTGCTTCGGGCGCCCAAACCCTACACTCTTGAGTACACGACACAATCGTATCTCAAGTCAATAGGTCACAGGTGTATAATTTTGGTTTAATTAACTTCAAATTGGCCATTGATCGATCATTGTATCTATACAATCTGCATTCTCTATAATGTCGGACTTGGGCGCTGTGGTTTTTGTGTATACAACCCTTAGTTTACCTATACACCACCTTGCCTTTACATTCCTTTCCTAATTGGCAAACCCCCCCCCCAAGGCATGGGCTTTGCGGGGCCCTAAAAGTCTCATTGCCGCCGGGGCCTTTTGGAGCCAGTCCGACACTGGGTAAAGTAGTAATTTAAAGGCAATTCTTTGTGCAGACAATTTTACATTAGCGTTATTGGAGTACGGTAATAACAATGACTGAAAAAAGCAAAATATATGCTCGGATTTATATGAATAAAAAAAATATTACTATTTAAATTCAAAATGCTCAACATCTTCAGCCATAACTCAAAAGCAAACATTTTCTGACCTCAAAGTTCTCTTTGTCGTTTATTCTCGGAGTAATTGTACCATGAGTTTCGCCCTTTGTGTTTATCATCCGAATTTCTTCTTTTGTAAACATATCTTTCATTTGATCCGGGGTGGCAGTTGTTGCAAAGTCCAGGTCATGTGGCTGAATGTCAATTAACAAGTCTCTGCAATAGAAAGTAAACACATTCTCATACAATTCTCAATTCTCATACAAAAGATGTGAAAGATGATCAAAAAGTTGATAGAATTTAAAAAATATTTGTTGTTTACCTAACAGCACCACCAGCAATCCGTATTTCATGGCCATACTTTTTAAAAAGAGATGCTAGGGCTGTAAGCTCTGGAGTAAATAATAGGTTGAATTTAGAGTTCTCAATTTTCATTTCAACCGGAGTAAATTTATCCGTGGAGATTGACAGTGATGATGACATAGCTTTGGCATGGATCTGAATATGTTTTGTAATGTTTTTGATCTGAAAATAAAATACAGTAAGAATTTATAAGGCTAAAATTTTTGGGGAAAAACTGCATTTGTCTAAACAGGGATGTGTGTTTGTATGTGTATTATGTGTGTTTGTTTGTACTCTGACCAAATAGGTTGGACCACTTTGGCGATATTTGCAGAGCATCTTTAAAATGCTTTAAATACTTAGATCTGCTTCGTTTTTTAAAAGAATTAGCTGGACAGTTTTTTATTTCATATTTTTCAAATGATAGTATGTGGTTTTTAACCATTTAACTCTAGATTAATGGGAGATTAATCCCTACATCAATTGATTTTTTAATAGCAAGTAATTTATGTTAGTCAAACTTTAAAAATTGGGTGGAAATGTGATCCATATTTGGGATTAGTATGTCATATTATATTTGCCATATATCATATTTGGTATTTAGTAATAAATAGAGCTGAATGAGGTGATGATGAAATCCAAGCAGTGAATATCAATTCAATTTGGAATATGTTGCACCACTCAATTTCCCACCATCGGTTTTGTTGAGTCCGTGTTAAAGATTGCCATGTTATCTGGACTCCCTGACATGGATCCAATTTATGGATGTACACACTAAATTTACACAAATCAGAATTGTTGTGCTGTTTATTTTTTGTGTAACCATACAACCGATACAACCAAAAAAGTAATTTACCACCAAGCTCGACACTAACCTACAAATATCAAGAATAACTGAAAGATCCTGATAATCACTAGAAAATACTTTACTGACTTGTTGAAAGCAATACAGTGTATCTTACTATTGTGTATTTGAGTGGTCTTATGAATATAGCTGTCTTCATGAAATATATCATAACTATCTCGTGAAGTTTGACAGATGTACCATGATTTACTTCAAAGACTACTTGCCGCCGATCAGACACGCACATGGCGATTAGTCAAAATAATACCAGTATGTACTGCATGTGCCGCAACGCTTGATTCGCGCCTTTTTTGCTGTCAAGAGCTACGAAATTTTGCTCGAAATAATTCGTCTTTCGGTGAAGTACTTGATAGTCGACCTCCAAGATACCGGAGCACAGGAATAATTTTTATTTTATTGTTGACTTCTTTTCTCATCTGCGTTGATATGGTATTGCCAAAAATTCAAAATTCTGTAAAAGAATCAACAGAAACACCTTCGTATTTGGAGGTATTGCATGAAAGCAATGCTATCCTCGTCAGGAAACAGAAAGTAAGTGTGAGATGGTACGAGCATAGAATAATGGTGTGGGCATATAATCATTATTCTATGGTATGGGTGACGTATGTCCAGCTATCTATGACCCTAAAATATTATTAGAATGGTTTGGTGAAGTCGTTCAGAGCCATGGGTGAATGTTGTGGAATCAGACTTGCTCTGAGGAAATTGACTTGTGGTCCTAAAAAGAATCTAAAAAATCCCTCTTTTAGGTCCTCTTTAGGACTTAAAGTCAATCTCAACAAAGCAAGTCCGATACTCACCACAATATTATTAGAATTTTCTAATTGATGAGCGTAGCAAGGGAAGCAAAATCTTCAATCTCACATACCTCAGAAAAAAAGGAACTTCTGTGTATTTATTTGCGCTCTAGCGGCCAAAAGCTTGCTTCAAGTTGAACCAAATTTGTAGAGCATATTGCTCTGTATTGCCTAATTTGTATAGCTAAAGCTGCCAAATAGTTCAAGAGGAACTATTCAAAATTTACAATATTTTCATATTTTTTAAATGAACTTTGGGCAATTGGCTATGGGAAATTGGGCATCAATTTTTGAGACTGTTATAGTGTTCATAGTAATAAAATACCCTGCGCATTTCAAGCGTTTGCAATTTAAATAAGATTTTATCTAAATACAACGCATCCAACTCAAATTGAAGTTACTCAAGATTGTCAGGTTGTGACGTGTTATAGCGTCACTAGAATCAGAGTGACTGAGTATTCACAGCCTCTTAGTTCTTCTCCTTGGAGTTCTGTCATTATCATCGAATACACTAAAATTGTCTCAAAAAGCAAGTGTCCAAGTAGCTCAATGGGTTAGAGCAACACCGCGATAAATAGAGATCGGGGTTCGAGTCTCCATTTGGGCATCAATTTTTGAGATGGTTATAGTGTTCATAATAATAAAACCCCGTGTATTCCAAGCGTTTGCAATTTAAATAAGATTTCATCGGAACTTTTTGGAGTTAATGAAATACAAACACATTGTTGTAAAATTTTCAGATTTTGTTTAAACTTTTTATAGTATGACAACGTTTTTATAAATTTAAAACAAAAATTCAATATACAGAAAGTACCGAAAGAAGCATGCTGGTTAAAAGAAAAATTATTTATCAAAGTATTTGTTTTCAATTGATTTTTTATTTTTCATCCACTTATTACAACAGGTAGAAAATGTTTCATTTAAGGCATATAGCTTGATTATGCCAAATAGTTTTCGTCTTCATGCTCATTTTTATTTTCCTTTTCATTCATCCACTTCTTCCATGTCTCCTTATTTAGCCAGCTTTCTTTCTCCATTACTTCATTCCATTTCCCACCTCTTACCTCCGCATCATCTTGTACTTTTTGTATCCATCTTTCTCTTGATATTCCTCTTCTCCTTTTCTCATATTCCAAGCTTAAAATCTTTCTTGGCAATCTTCCTTCTCCATTCTCATAATTTTTCCAAACATTTTCAATCTTTCTTTCCCAATTTTAAAACCTATTCTCTCTCTATGTATTAGTTTTCTCAATATTTTGCTTTTAATCTTGTCCAACTTCGTCACCCCTTCAATACTCCTTATAACTTCATCTGCGCTGCTTCCATTCTTCTTTCCTCCATTCCATTCAAACTCCACTATCCACACCCATACATTAAAATGGGTCCGTAATATATCTTTTATATTAGAACCATACCTTTTTTGGGGAAGTTTTTGTCCTGCATTAGTTTTCTGACTTTGTTATAAAAAAGTTCTCCTTGTTCTCCTCCTTGCCGTTTATTATTTCTGTTTCGATTCTCGCATCTTTATTGATCATGCTTCCCAAATATTTGAACTCTTCTTTTTCTTCTATTTCTCTTTCTCGAAGTTTCATTTTAGTTCCCTTTTCTTTCCTCTCTTCAACACTACCACCTCACTCTTGTCTTGGCTTATTTTCATTCTATACATTCCTGTTATTTTCTCTCATCTTTCAATTTTACTCTTCTCTTTTCTCTTTTCTTTCTTTCAATCTTTCAATCTGTATTTCCCCATAAGAAAATATCATCAGCATAAACGCATGTATTTGTTTCCCTTTCTTCCCCTTTTACTCCTCTCAACACTAAATCCATTACCACTACGAAGAACAAAAGTGACAAAACACTTCCTTACCTTAACCCCTTAGTTATTACTAATTAGTTATTAGCATCCATTTTATATGTCCTTCTAAAATTCTCAGTCTACTATGGCAATTCCTGTAAAAACTTGTAATCCTTTTCAAAATCTCCTCTCCAATTCCTTTTCTAATCAGACATTCTCTCACTTTTTCTCTGGGTAAATGATTGCCTTTTCTAAATCTAAAAAATCATGTATAACTCCTATCTCTTTTCCCATCTCTTTTCCATTAGATTTCTTAAAGTAAAGATCAAATCAACTGTTTATCTTTTTTTCTAAAGCCATATTGTTCATCTTGTAGATTTAGCTCAATTATATTTCGTAGCCTATTGTCGTAACTTGACAACACTGTGCTGAGTCAGGTATTGGATGGGTGATCATCATACACTTGACCAGTTCTGTTCGGGAGAGAGGTTGGAGGGATGAAAGTTAGCACAGCAACTTCATTCGCCTTGCTTGTCAACCTCTCGACAGCATGGATTTGTGGAGGAATCCTGCTGTTCGAGTTGTACCGTCCTTCGGAAGGGACGTTAAGCCGGTGGTCCCCTTGGTGCTCTTCAACAGGAATAGGCTATACACAGAAGTACACCAGGTTTCCCCTTGTCCCTTCTAGGCTAAGTTAGGTTTATCATCAACCTCACCATTATCCACTCATTCACTGACGCCATTAGACTAGTGCCGCATGGTCAGATGTCAAAACACCACAAATCAATCAACCAAAATAATTTATATCCATCTCTTAATTCTTTGAATCCATCCCCTTTCTATTTTAATTCACTACATCCAAGTATGCCCATCTTTTGATTTTCATTACATTGACGATCTCGTCAATCCTTCCATTTGAACTAACCAAATTTATTTTTCTGATTAGTAATTCTCTTTCTCTTCTTTCTTGTCTTAATTTCTGTTTACTTCTTGTTTTCACTTCACCACTAAAATAATTGTTCTCCTCTTTTCTATTTCTTACCTTTGTTTTATTATTTTTTAAGTCGCCTATCTTCACCACTTTTTCTGCCAACTCGTATTCTATTTTTGCAATCTTCTCCCCTCTATTATTGACCAAAAAAACCAATTAATCTTTCTCTGTAATATCTGTTTCTCAGTCATACTTGTTTTGAGTGCTTACCTTTTGCTCTATCCCATACTTCTTTACTTTCTTCAATATGTTCTTTCCTTTCCCACCTTTGATTGATTCTTATCACATTTATATTTTTGTCTTTTCATTTTTCAAACTTATTATTTAAATATCTCCTGATAATGCTACTCCAATTGCATATAGATATCTTTACCTCGTTCCCAAAAATTGTCTTTGTTTCTTGTATCAGCTCTTTTAAACTTTCACATATTTCTTTGGTTATGTCATTTCTGTTATATTAACTCTTCCTCTGAGTCAAATGGTTTGTCCGGTACGGCCTGGAAATGGCAGGACGGCGATGAATTTTAGGTTTCACACCCCGCTTTTCTTTCTCAAGTTGCATCGGTCGTAGTGAAGATAGATTAATGAAAAAAACAAACATTTGAAATGTATTGAAATTTTGTTTATTAAAAAAATTAAAATATCCCCCCCCCCCCCTCTCCCTTTTAAATTTTTTCTACCCCTATTATCTTTTAAAGTAGTATTTTTATTTTCTTGAAATAAGTCTATTTGATAGCTAGAAGTATAAACTCCATTTTCTGAAAGTTTCAGAGTGGAACAGCAAGGAAATTTTGAGATAACAGTTAAAAAGTATCGCCGTGTGTAAAAAATCGCTCGTTTTTACATATGTTTACGAGTATATGGTGTAGTCCACACAAAATCAACACAGCACTAAACCTGACCATCTTTTATGTGAAGTAAAAGTATGCTTATGCATAAAGTAGGCTTAGGACAGAATAATACAAATGTTTTCAAAATTTTGTCCCGCACCATTCATGCGCAGTAGCAGTCCAAACTTTAGGACTTTTCAGTATTTTGGTACGCCTTCAACTCGTTAAAGATAACAAAAAACAAAAAAACCAATAGAAAGCTGAGAAAATTTCAGCGGGGTGAAGTTGAAAAAAATCCAAAAAAATATAAAAACTACCCTTAATGTACAAACATTCCCTAAATTGAAAGAAAAACAATTTACCCTCTTTTTAACTTAATGAACATTTTATGAGATATCACCAAAAAACTGATTAAACTTACCTATCTGAATGTTTCATGATGAAGAGCGTGTCAGTTTTATGTTATTAAGTTATGTTTTGTGTTAATAACCTGTTTGTTGAAGCTTATAAGAGCAAGAATCTTACCAAGTTTACAAGTTTTCTTGAAGATCAAGCGCGATGGGTCGGTTGAAAAATACTTTGTTTCACATGAGAATATAAATGGAAAAGAGTTTTAAGTATAAAGTGTGTAATAAAGGAAAATCTTTATTGAATCTTGAACTATTTATGGTTTTAAAATGAAAAAGTTTTGGTAAAATGAAAAACCAACTTTCCTAAATTTTCTAAAGTCTCATATTAGAAAAAAAAGTCAAGGCAGTGTATGATGGGCGATTAAGGAGTGATAATCACTCAACCCTTAACATTTTCTTGTAAAGTTCGCAATGCCAGCAACCTCAATTGTGGCAAATAACGTAGCGCAGAGGTTTTTCTATGCGAAATCTTCAATATCACCTACACCAAAACAAAAAAAAAATATATATATACATATATATTTTTGTGTTTGTGTTTGTGTGCACTCTAGCCTCCAAACACCTGCTCAGATTTGAACCAAATTTGCAGAGAACATTTTTGTGTTCTCAACTTGACTAATTGTGTTTTTGAGAAAAATCAGTCAAATAGTTGTGGAACTATTCAATGTTTACAAAAATGTTCATATTTTATAAATTAACTTTTTGGAGTTTATAATTGGGACAGCCAGAAATAATAGAAAATGTATAAATACTCTAGCTCACATGGGGCTGTTTACTATTCTCGTTTCAAGAGGATCAACAGGAACTACTGTTTTTGTTAGAGATAACGAATGTTATCTCGGTAAATTCCAGGGTTAATTAATGTTATTTAACAAGATAACGTTGGTGATCTATAGCGAAAAATATACGTGATTGATACCCATGTCTGCAAGACGTGGTTTTCTGTCTGTTTTTCTATTACAGAGTGAAGCTCAAAGAGTTTGCTGTGCTCATTCTCTTAAACCTGAAAATATTTGTATTACTTTTAGAGTGAAAATGGCAACATCATGGATAATTCATTCAACAAATACAAGCACATTGAAGCCGAGGATTTAAACCTGACCGGGACTCCACTTGACTGCCCTTTTCAAACAAATGAAGACCTTGATATCTCTTTGGGGTATGATAAGTGTTCTGTCAACTGGAGGAAAAATGAAGAAAACCATTTTCCATACAAAATTTCAGAGGCCATGTAGGTATTCTTCGTATTTCTCACCATTGTAGGTTTCCCAAAGCATTGATCTTGGATGAGACTTGATCAATTTTCTCTTGTGAATCAGTGTAAGGGAAATGTAACGCGAAGTGGTTACATAACTTAACGAAAGCAGATACTTGATGAGGGAGAGCAGGAAACAAAGGCACGAACTGAAGCAGTTAACAACACAAAAATTATCTATATCAGCTTACCTCCATCACTTTGCTTCTCTTTAAGTTCCTTAACCACTCCACTTTCCTTTTCCCCTTACATATAATCAGCCATTTGACACACTACACACCAGTTTCTTGTGAATCTTGAATCTACAGTGAAGATTCATTTCACAGTGGTAACTAGCATGATTGTACCACCAGTCATTGACGTGGATAGGTTTGTACGGCAGTGTCAGATCTTTGTATCATGGTTTACTGTGATGCATGCTCATAAATTTGTAAGTATTCAGTTTGCCACGGTACAATATAACAAGGTAACTGATATCATCATCATGAAGTTAACAATTACGCATAATTAATTCTTCATACTTTTACATTTTCTTTTTAGGTTTGTGCATTATCTTATCTTTTGTCTATGACCCCCTGTATAAAATTTCAGAAATTTTTTGTCAACTTACAACCTTAACTATAAAGGAGATGGTTACTCACAAAATAAGACAGTCTGGGTGGCCCTGGATAGCAAAGATTCCAGAAAAACCGTCTTAATGGGCTTGCTCGTAGAAGGGGACTGGCGGATACGGAAGACTGTCTGTCAAAGCAAGATTCCTCTTGATGGAGTCCAGGCATTCGGAGACCATGTTAGGAAAACGCATTTGATGATGTCTGGATCAAAGGAAAATAACGTATGCTTTTTAAAATAAATTGTTCTAATGTAGATCTTTTGTAGTTTACCTTCTCTGGTCATTAAAATAACCTTATTAAAACCACTTCAATATTAAATACTTTAAATACTTGGACTTATCAAGCTGTATCAACAGTATGACACTTCACAATGAATACCTTAAACACTTCAAATGTGCTCATTTCCTCTCAAAAGGGTTGTGTCCATTTTGCTCAGATAGTGAGGGGAACACTTGCTCATTGTGGAGACCAGGGTTTGATTCTCTGGATTGGTACACATTTTTGGGAGGATGTTGATGTTAATAGTAATAACAAATAAATTATAAACCAATTTGAGACAGGCTGTTTTGAAAACTCTTTGTTTGCAGTCAAGGTGCATAATTTCGGTGGTTTATGACATTGTGGAGAAGCCAGCAAAGAACGACATTGATGAAGATGTGACTAGCATCAAACTCCACTCAACATGGAAACCATCGCTGTTGCGGAATGATTTAACAAAGTCTCCTCCAGAAGCCAGCACCACCTTGGTGCGTCCAACTTGCTTAATTTGACACTAGTAAATCAAAATAATAATTTTGCATTAGTAAATTATGATTTAGTTAATAATAATAGTAATAGTAGACATGAGTCTAAAAACGATAATAATTTAGTTTTCTTCTAATTTTTACTGCTCTCAAATCACAAAATTATGCATTGCAAACAGTCTGACGAGAGGCCAGCATTAAATTGAAAAAACAGTAAACAAAAAATATGTGTTTGGACACCATCTAATAAATACTTTTTATTCTAAACATAGTCCAATGAAATCTTTCAGAGTGTGAAGATTAAAACTGGTTCCGAAGAGAGTCAAATCCACCATTTATGGAACCAGCTTGTTTTCCTCAATGAGCTTGTCAAGATCACTTCGCGTAAAGAACTGGTCTTTCCAAAGACGGTCCTTACTCGTAGCGACACAATGCAGAGGGTCATCGACCTGGTGAAGGCCGAGGATGGCTTCGAGGTGAAGTGTGGTGTGCTCGGCGCTAAAGACGACTGCTTCGAGACTATCACGGAAGTTTTGCTGGGCGAGCAGGACACGCGAGATTTCCCAAGTAAAATCTGGGATCTTCTGATATGTGAGCTACTTTTTCACTTTATTAGAGCATTTACAGGAGTGATTCAATGAAATTTATGAAATATTATTTATCAACAACTGCAATCTGATTTTTTTTTATGTTTTCTTTGTTTTACAATTGCATTCAGAGAGGCTTAGGCTAAATTTTTGACACATTTCCATTAAATTGTACAAAACAGACCAGTTCTCAGACTGCCTAAATTCTCCACTCTGGATAGTTGGTGGAGAAACGGTAAAATAATGAAATTGCACAGCTTAACGAGATAATGTAGACTATGTTATGGAGAAGTTTTTTTGTGTCAGTGGAGGCACCAACTTTTTGTGCTGTATATAACAAAACTTAACCACTTTTTAAGTATATACTGATCATATTTAAATGTACCATTTCTAGAAATCAAATATCTGCAAGTCCTACATTTTTTTAGCGTTACTTGTAATTATTTGCCGTTTCACTCTAGAATCAACGGGGTACTGCTCGCTACAACATAAACCTTTTTAAGGAGCAAGTAATTTATTTTTGTCGCATCTTTTGAAGGAGGGTAGGAATGTCTTTCTAAGCACTTACCCTTCAACGTGACATTGCTCGTGCATTGTGTTTGCCTTGTGGTTTTAACAATGGTGATAAAACAATGTCTCCACCCCCTGTATCAAAAGGGTTTTTTTTGGAACCACTATCTTGCAAGACACTTTGGCACTTTACACTTAAACACGTTTTTTACAAAACACTTTCTTCCATGGTTGGAGGTTGCCAGATAGAACTATAAAAGTACAAACACATTTGGGTTACAATCATGCATATTTTCACTTTCAGGCTGCCAAAGCTGCAGTGAACTGGTAGAATGCTTTGAATATGTCTTTGATGAAGCAGAAAGCGGAGAAATTACGCCATATGTACGTACTTACGTCAATGAACCATGTCTTTTTGTGTATTAGCAATATTTTGGATTGATATAATGTGAAGCTGGTCATAGGATACCCCCCGTGCTTCTTTCGTTACTTTCTGTTCATTGAATTTTCGTTAAACTCCGTATTGTAAAACTGTCGCCAGAACTATTCCACAACTATTTGACTGATTTTTCTTAAAAATTCGGGTAGTCGTAAGTTGAGGACACGAAAATGTGCTCTGCAAAATTGGTTAAAATCAGAGAAGGTGTCCGGCCGCTTACAAACACACACAAAAACACAACTGATTTTTTTTCTGGGGTAGGTGAATCCTACTATTTCATAATTTCATTAATGTAGGAATCAATAAAGTATTTTAATGACACAAGTTACATAAATGCCTAATAATAGCTCAGAAAAATATTAACTGATTAGTTTTTTTTTTTTTTTTTTTTTTTGTCTTGGGTAGGGAATGAAACATTGAAACTTATTTAAAAATGTAGGTTTTTTTGTAATTAGGTAACTTTTATGACCATAAAATCTTATTTACATCCCATATGCTTGCTAGGTAGAGCATCTATTGTTAGAAACAATAGTTAAACTGATTATTGCTTGTTTATTTTCAGATACACCCCCAGTATACATCTTATTTTTCAAAGCTGATACTCGATTTGTGTTCAGGCCTTGAAATGCCCAAATACTTTAGTCTCACAGAAGGAAAAGCTCTGGATATGCTGAAGGAAGTGGGCTTTAATGCTTTACAACGAAGCTTCACGCAAATCCTGCTTACCTCTCACTGGTGCTCGTCTTATCGATTGGATAATGATATTCCCAAAGACAACCAAATGGCTAGGCTTGGGCAGTTACATATTGTACTTGATCTATTCCTTACAACTCAACAACATATGAACCTACCTCTTCAGTGCGTACAATCCCTTTTCCCCGCTGCAATTATACAGATTCTGGCAAAATTCCACTCTTTTGAGGATATTTTAGAGAACCGATTGGTAACATTTTCCCATGCATTGAACACAACTGATGTTGCGTGCCACTTGACAAGACGTTTCACTACGTGGGAGTTAAAAATTGAAACGGACCCGCAAAATGCAAACCTAAGATTGAGCACAATTTGCTATGTTAGCAACGACTCAATATTTCCACCCCCACTTGCTCTACCAGGTATGAAAACTTACAGCACTTATTTTCTAATATCTGAAGTAATAATGTTTCGTTTTGATTGTTTTTTTTTTGTTGCTTACAGTATTGGAGGAGTCTGCTGCTGAATATGATAGTAGCATTTCATTGTTTACTGCACGGCTTACAGTTATTGGGAATAAAATTGCAAACAACTTTGCTGCTAACCGTAATAACTAAGGCTAACAAAAGTATTTGGCAAGAAACAGAATCTAGCGCAAATTTGATGAATTTGATGAATTTTTTTTTCATCAATTTGATGAAATTTGATGAAAATATGGAAAATCCAGATTGACGTACCAACCAAATGCAACTCTGCCAATACATTTCTCAGCTTTCTTACATCTTTTGTGAATGTCAGTGCTAAAGAATGGTCCATAAACTAAAGAATTGAAGAGAAGAAAATACCAGTGAAAATACACTACAAAATGTACATTCACCTAACTGTTGCAATTGGTTGCAATTATCACCTTGCTGTAAAAACTAAGTTGCATAACTTGTGTTCAAAGCAAATTAAAATAAAAGGGAGATTATGGAATGTGTTTGTTCTTTTTTTGCCGTAATCCAATTTCACTGAGAACAGGGCTTAAGATATCATGTGAATGAAATTGTGGGTATATTTAATCAGAATTTTTACGTTATCTATTTTTCTGTTTTCCCGCTGTAATTTTGAATGTTAATTGAGCGTGCTGAGGATTTGCTCAAAGCGCACACGTGCTTCTTGCAGCTTTACCACTTTCGGCTGTTTTCTTGGTCTACATCGTGTTTCACTTACTTTAATAATCAGATTGTTCCTCGTATAAACTTGTAGTCTTAATGGGGCCTAAGCTGTTCATTTGAGTTAGCAGCACTCTACATTTTTATGATTGTGTCATTAGTTATTCCATGCTTGTTTTTGTGGGTTAGGAAGCAAAAGTATGAGCTGCATTTACCCAATGCAGAAATCACCAAGAGATAAGCTTGAGTTACTCAGGACCAATGCCGCCGTCTCAGTGACAGTTTGCAGGCTATGCATGTTGTCGGTTACCGACGATAGCTGCATGGAGACGAATATCTTTCGCTGTTCCGAAAATAACTGTTCAATTGCTGACAAGATAGCAAGCGTTACTTGTCTAACTGTTAGTTTGCTGTTCCTCATCTTGATTTTATCTTGATAGCCTTCAAGCAGCCTTTAGGGCTAAAATAAAACACTGTCATTGTGTTGTAGCTCTTCGAAGGAGATGGTCTTCCTACAACCGTGTGTCAACAATGTATTTTTCAATTGAATAACGCTGAGAGCTTTATTCAAAAGTGCGCTTTAAGCCACATGTCTTTCCAGTCTAGGATAATTTCAGTGAGTTCCATACAATTCCATTTGACCAAGCTTATTGCCAATATTACCTTGTAAGTACCTACTGACAAACTCCAATGTAACAAGCTCGAGGGTCGATTTCATAAGCCGTTTAAAATGCTCTTAATTGACGTTCGGGGGTGTTTTTAACAATGTTGATCTTTGCTACCTAAAAAATTAAGATACCACACGGAGAAAGATAAAAAGTTGTTTTTAACAATGTGTTCGATTTCAAACGGAACATTTCGAAATACAAAAAAAAACTATCAATGGGACTTCTTCTTCCAAAATCATAATTTGAAAGTCATGCCCTCATCCTTCCAGGTTCAAATATTAAATGGCAATTAATTACAGCAGAGAAAAAGTATTGACAACTGCTTAATGTCAAATAAAAATGTTAAAATGCAAGTTAAAATTACAAATTTTTTGTGTATCCATCCACACAGTTTCATTCAAATATTTCTTGATGGCAGCTAAACGAGGAAGATCAATTTGGCCCTTAAAACTCCCTTGAACACCTATTAAGCAAGATTTGAACGACATTGGGATAATCGGGCCTCAGACTGAAACTTACGAGAGGGCAACATAATTGAGCATCTTGTACTAGTCAAAGCAGCTTGAAAACAAACTTCCCTTCAATATCTTAAACTTTCCTAAACTGCATGTCATCAAGTATGTCAAAAAAGTTCCTGACTAAAGCTATCAATCATGTTACTTATATGCAGTTTTGGCCCGACAATGAACTTTATAATATTTCTTTAGAGATTCCTTACACAGGCAGCAAAATGTTGATGCTCATTTATTTAGCCCATCAGGCAAAATTTTAGATAATTGCAAATAGATCTAGCACATTTTTGATTGTTTTGGACTTCAAAAGAATTTATGTGCTACCAGGAAAGAAACGATACAAATATCAGTTTATGAATTGCAAAATAGAATAGACATGATTGTGTATTCATTTTGTTTACTACGATGTAATACCATGGAAAATATATTTATATTTTAATTAAAACAGATTTGTGCATTTTGCTCGATGTCTGGGTAAAATTTTGAGAATAGCTTAATCAATAAATTAAGCACTTTATAAATTATGAAAAAAAAAAACTAGGCTCACTGTTCACAGGGAAACCATGAGATCATTTCTGATTGTACCAACCCTGTGATGACTACCTGCAATCAGGCAATGCCTTGGCCACTTTCTGAAGATTTTCTCTTGGCCTTAGAATATATTGTGTCAACTCAAAAAACAGGTACTTGAAGACAAGCTCAATGGTATACAGCCTTTGTGCAAATTAAAAAAAATATTTGCAACGTGCATTCAAGCATTTTTTGCTTCAGTTAATTACAAAACTTTATGCATACACTGCAAAAATACAGTACCTATGTATGATTGATTGTTAAATATTTTCTAGATCTCGATGAAAATTTTCCTCCACGCTCCAATGAATTACAAGTGCCCGAGAATGAATTACCAAGAGACTTAGAAGAATGTCTCTTCTTGGAGTTAAAAAAATTACCTGAATATTCTGCAGATCTAGATGAAGTGGGTGACATCCCCTTAGCAATGGAAGACTTTGGAGAGTTACCGTATGCCTTTTTTGACTCAGATCTCGATGCTAGTTTCTGCAATGCTTTGATAGAAGCAGACAATCCTCATTTAGAAAATTCAGACATGGTGCCACTGTCTGTGGAACAACATTCAGAACCACCAGTCAAAGTAAACTCTACGGTAGAAATAACGAGCTATTCTGGACACGCTAGTTCTGGTTCGGAAAATAGTTACCCATTTGAAAGTAAAGGCTTAGGTAAAGGTAATCAGGACCACGTCTCAGGCAAGAATTTGGAAGTTGTGTGTACTACTCTGTCAGAGCAACGCTGTCAACCTACCCTGTCAGATTCAGATAAAAAACATTCACCAAGTACCACCCAAAATCTCAACAGCTCTGCACAACGAACTTTTTCTGGATTGACCTTTTCGAAGAAACGTTCGGCAAACAAATCTGCAACACCAGTTGTTTGCTGTGGGTGTTCTTCAAATTTTTCAACAAATACCACGCTAATGACGCACAAAGCGACTAGAGCTTGCGAAAGGAAGCTCTTAAAACTACAGGACAAAAAAAGTCAACTTTTGAACAAGTCAAGCTTAGCCAAAGGAACACCTATAAAACACTTTGTTCTGGATTCGAATCTCAAAGAGGAAAATTCCCAAGGCAGAGAAAGGGCAAAGGTTTTCATGAAAACATTGTCAAAACTAAACAGTGTTGAGACCAAACAATTTAAATGCATTATCTGTGGTCTTGCCTACAACCACAAACAAAGCTTGGTGACACACATGAAGAAGAAACACCAATAACAATGGATTCAGAAGAAAATTAAGCCATGCTCAACACTGAAGGTACTTTGGGTACAGTAAACACTAATTTTGCCCACAAGGCAGCTGATGCAAGTCATATTGGATATACTTACTAGAGAGCTTTTTTGGAACCACAATCAAGCACCTTTTTATTTGCTGATTTTTTTTTTTACATGAAGACACATTCATAAACCTCAAATCAGGGATTTTTACTTATGAAAGTTCCTATCACACATTTTATGTAAGTTACGTTCATGGTGCGTGTTTAATTTTTTAAAACAATCATTTTGCCATTTTTACTGTTGTTATGATGCATCAACATATGCATGCATGTGATATTGATATAAATACATTTTAAATTTAAAGATTTTCGAATAGATGTCTTTACTCCTATCTCTTGTTCTCAGGCTACTTTTAAAGTGTCTTTATAATATATAATTTATCATTACTTGTGTTGTTATACTTTTGTCCCTAGCCTTTTTCCACTCTTACCATAAGTATAATTATTTTTGATTACACTTATTGTTAGCTAGCCACAGCTAGGTCGAAGAATTGGCTTACTCTTCCCTCAATTTGACCAGACTATCAATAGCCTTAAATAAATATACATTATTTAGATCAACACGAGCTTGTCAACACGAGTAGGAACTGAATTCAACAGATTTTTCCTTTCATTTTAATTGTGAGCTTTTTTAAAGAATCTGACGGCTTTTTTTGTTGTGCATTATACCACAATGGGGGCACCCACAAATTTGTTTAATCATTAAGTCTGGCATGTGTATTTGATTTATTACAATTGAGGGTACATGTCCTGTGGCTTCATGCACGTATTTGATACATTTCCATATTTTTACAAATGCAAATGATGAGCCCAGGAAAGGTCAGGAAAATTGTTTGGTAGGTATAAACAGTATTCCAAATGTAAAGAATCATGCTCAAAATTGTTGATTAAAACAAGCTTTTGGAAATGTTGCGTAATGCTTTTCTGTTGATTACTCGACAATGTCAAAAAACATTTTTTGTGACACGACCCACCTCCTCACCAGCCCGAAATCCCAACCTTCCAGCTCCCTCACGTCAGGAGTCACCCAAGTGGAGAGTCTTGCGATGGAGTCGCTGTTGAAACCGATGTAAAGTTGGCCCCAGAAGTCAGCCGCAGACGCCTAAGGTTTTTTCAAAAAGCGACCCCAGGCTTTCGAAAAAAAAACCACAGCAAAAGAAGAATTTACAGAAACAAAAAAAAAACTTCAATCACAAAATCACGAGAACCGATCTATGTAAACTATGGGGATACAACTAAAAAGACTTCGCTTAAAATAACCTTACTAATTCTGGTCTCAAAAGCTAATGATATGTGACAGTTCTCGAGAAATCATCGTCGTCGTCGTTGTCGTCGTCAGCGGAGGAGGAGGAGGAGGAGGAGGAGGACGAGGAAGAGGACGAGGACGACGACGACATCTAGAGAAAGAAGGAGGAGGTGGAGGAGGTGGAGGAGAAGTGGGAGGAGGAGGAGGAGGAAGACGAAGACGAAGACTTAGACTAAGACTAAGACGATGACGATGACGAAGACAAGAAGGAGAAGGAGGAGGAGGAGGAGGTGGTGGAGGAGGAGGTGAAGCAGGAGGATGAGGAGTAGTAGGACGACGAAGATGAAGATGATGAGGAAGACGAAGACGAAGACGAAGACGCAGACGGCAACGAAGACACTGATCATTAGCTTTCAAGGCCGTCAACGGATAGATAATGGTTAGAGTAGTATTTTGACATTTTTCTCTTTTGTTTACATAGAATGGTTCTCGAGAAAATTAGAATTTAAGATGGAATTTTTTAAAATATATACCTCGAGAACGGTCACTGATCATCAGCTTTTGAGACCAGCACTAGTTAGGTAATGTTAAGACAAGTATTTTTTTTCTGTACTTTTATGGTGTACGTAGAACGTTTCTCGAGAATAAGCGATCAAAGTTAATTATGTTTTGTATGTTCTTTTTTTGCGGTGGCTTTATGTCGGAAAACCTGGGGCTGCTGGGGCCGACATCTGTGGCCGACATCTGCGGCCATCTTCACATCGGTCCTGTTGACTGTGAAGGAGGTTCCGTTCCATGTTGCTATGAATAGATAGATTTGCAACGATGCGTATTTAGATGATGTGTTGTATAGAAGTTTTGTTCTGAAAGCGAGTAAGCACTGACAATTTCCAATTTCCAGATTGTTTGAGAAATCATTTAAATCAAAGATTAAAATGTGTTCTTATAGAGAGTTCTATTAACTGAATGTTTTCTTCAGAAAGGGGTGTGTAAATGCTACCTACAAACGGAATAACCAATAGAATGTGGACCGATCATCGAGGAATTGCATCTCAGGAAGATGCCTTATGTGTCAACTCCTCGGGTGTTTGTCGGCTTTGTATGCTAGAAGGATGTTCTAGCATGGAGTCGATCTTCCGATCTGCAATCCCAATTTGTATCGCTGTCAAGATTAATAGTGTGACACAGCTCTCGGTAGGAAGAGAATTATTTCTAATTGTCTCGTGTCTTTGAGAAAAAGTAGCATCAGCTTTACCAATTTTATTACAGCTGGCTGAAGGAGATGGTCTTCCAACAATGGTGTGTCAACAGTGTCTCTTCCAGCTGGATGTCGCAGACGCATTTATCCGAAGGTGTGCACAGAGTGACAGGTCTTTCCGATGCCTGTCCACTCAGGTTAGTAGGTATCTATTGCCGTGTAGTAGGTTAGAGCTAGTTTTAATAAGAAAGAGTAGTTTTATTAGATTCCACCGCACTGTAAATATTGGCTGCACCTCGATATTGATGGTAGTTTTGGATCCCTTTCTTGATTTTGGAGCTGTTGGACTTGGCAAACCTACACTTTTTTTTTAAAGATATGTGGTTGTGATGCAAGTTTTAAAATGTTCAGAATTGCATTATTGCGGGTCTGCAGTTGTGTATTCTAAAATGTTGTTGAGGAGTTTTTTTAACCTCGGTTGCCCGCCAAGCTTTGCCTGATGCTCTGGGTTCTGCACAGTCTCAACGACCGTCAATACTCATCCCTGCACTCCATCTTACATCCCCAGTCAAGCACAACCAGTGGGGTAGAATCCAACAAAATTACCTAAGAAAGGATCTATGCAGATAATGTCAAAAAATTTACTAAATTCCCCCTTGCACTTTAGTCAAAACACTGTTATGCTGGAATTTATAGTACCTACAGGTACCATAGAAAAAAGATAAGGTTTGTAGGAATTGCCCATATTTCATCATGTTTATGTAGGGCTGCAATCCATTGGGCTCATTAAATGCACTCATTTTTGCTATAAAATGTTGTATTAATTTTATGCAGTTAACAGTAGAGAGAGTGGCTTAATTCCTTAAATTGGTTTGCACTTTTGAGATGATATTAGTGTTTAAGATTTGTTTCTCTGCTAATCCTCAGGATAAAGCTGGGACTTCCTGTACCAAAAGGCTAACTCCAATCAGTCTTGGCACTACTGTTGTGGTCGATAATCCACCTATGGACACTGACCGAGTTGGTTGTTACCTTACAGAAAGGATTGTGCAAGGTAAGATTTGCGTTTATATTTAGTCTGAATTGGACATTCCAAGGTTGTGGATGGTGTTTGGATTTGGAAATTGGTTCAATTTGCTCTAATTTGTACTGGCAATTAAACAAGATTGCTGCAAAGTTGTGGTTCATACAATTATGGCCTCGACCTCGTCCCCCTTGTGGGGAACCCTTTTCCCATCCTGTGAAGCTGGAATCTATGTGCCCAGATAGCTCAGATAGTAGAGCACCTGACCGGTTATACATTTTAATGGTAACATTTCCGGTAATATTTGGTTTCTATGGGAAATGTTTTGAAAATAAGAAAAATACTTGATTTAGATATGGGATGAAAACAAATAAATAGTATGCTTGAAATTTAGAATAAAAAGCCTAAAAAATCATAAACTGCTCAATCTTATGATGAATGAATGTTATTCTGAATAAAACTAATTCTATGTTTATGGTGGACGAAATTACGACATTTTTGGTCCGTGTTGTAAACTCCAAACATTTATAAGTTGTTCTTGGTTGACTATATAAATCAGTCTGACTTTTTGGAGTATTGAGCCAAATTCAAATGACATTGATGTCATCAGATTACTGCTCCTTTATTTTAAAATTTTTTTATATATTATAATACTGGTAACTTTAATATCACCAATTGGGTGGTAATTTTATGTTACCTGTAATATTAACACTTCTAAGCATTTTTCTATCGCTATCACCTTCCATCAAGGACCTGAACTGAAACCAGAAAGAACGGACAGTTTGCATAGAACCGAAACCAATATTTGATGTTTTGTTAGAACCACAACCATAATGCGATAAAAAATAACAGTACTTATATGTTCGAAAAAAGTTCCGTTAATGCTGAGAAAAAAAATGTTTTGCTAACCCACAAAGAGTATGAATCGGTTATTCTGTACCAATCCAACTGGATATCTGGATTGAAGTGACCTAGGTATAACTGTAGAAACTATTATTCTGGAAACCATCGTTGAATTCCTTACATTTCATTGGTTCTGCTATAGGAACCAAAATATTGATTTGGTACCTGAATCTGAGCTGGAACTTTAATAAGTTGTTTTCAAGAACTGAAATTAGAATTATTTAAACACATTTAGAGCAGGTTCAGGTACCAATATTTTTCCGGAATTATTGTGACTTTTTTCTGACGCCATTAGCTGCTAAATTGCAGCGATGTATTGGCAGAGAAATATGTAAGGCAGAGAAATGTACAATAATGTAACCTGTTTCAGATCCAGATGACCAAACCACTCTAAGCTTTGAGCACCCTATCAAGTTTGAAGTTGAAGATGACGTATTGAACTACAAGGAACAAGCTTCTGAAGAATTTATGGAAGAGAACCATGAGTCCCAGGAAGACACAGTTGGTGAAAATTATGCTGGAGATAACATTTTCATCAAAATAGAAGAGTTTAACCGGGTTAAAAATTATAATATTGGCACCGAAGGTTTTGATCCTAACGTATTAGGGTTTGAAACCAACGCGGGGTCACTGTCCAACATAGACCAGGAACTGCTGGTGTTTGAGGAGAAGCACAAGTGCTCCATATGTTCTATGGAATTTGTAACCAGGCGTGGCTTGAATGGTCACTTCATTCACCACTTACGGCAGCAAAAAAAGACAAGATGTGCAGCTATGTTTCGCAAAAAGCTTTGTAAAAATCAGATGGAAAGAACCAGTGAAACCTTTGTTGCACCAAAAGATACAAACTTGAAAGTCCAAGGTATTATACCTAACAATGGACAAGACAGAGAAATTGCATCTTCTTTGCAACAAGACGTTGTTGTATCGCCACCACTCGAAAAGAGAGTCAAGTGTCCACTACGTCCATCTGATTTCCCATCGCGTCGAAGTTTAGCAGCACATTCCTGGCGAGCCAAGATGCACAAGATAAAGAGGAAAAATAAGAGAATTTTGCAAAATACAAATGTTAACCATCCTGCTACTAGGGTAAAAGAAGTTAATCAACATGTGCAAAATGGCGCTAGTAACAATACACAAGAAATCGAATCTGCCTCTGCAAAGGATGATCATCTTGCCAATAAATTGACCGATGCCTTCAGATCTGATGAATATGAATCTAACCAACAACCAAGAAGAAATCAGATACTTTTGGTTACTAATAAGTTCAACTGTTCTATTTGTTTACGCAAGTTTCAAACCAATCTGAAACGGGCCCTACATATCTGTCACGGAAAAGATGCTAAAGAAAAGATTTTTCAGCACCGTCTTCGAGTGAGGGCATGTAAAAAATTGTCTGAAAATGCACCCGAGCCTCTTATCCTCACTGGACAAGGTAACAATTCTTCAACCAGTTTTCAATTTGGAAGCGTCTCTGAGAACTCAGGGGATGTTTCACAAAAAGAACCTGAAGTGTTTTCCTCTACAACGCTTTTGGCTGGTGACAATGAAATGCTTGCTGTAAAACTACACAATTACAATTCTGAAAAGTCATCAAATGACACCACTGACCTAAGAGAAGCAGCTAAGTTAGTGGTGCAGCCGGTGATTGAATCTAAACAATTTAAAAAATTTAAATGTAATGAAGGTTTTTCAGAGTTTTCTGTGTCCATTCAACCAGCACACCACTTGCGAGTAGCCAAGGATCACAATACGAGGAATGTTAAGCAAAATCGCCTAATCAAAGCAAGTCAAAAGAAATCAACCAACGTGCCTCACACGTGTGAAAATAAGGGACCCATTGTCGCGAATTTTCCACTTAAACACAAAGCTTGTGAGGTTGACACTGTGGCCTCACTGGATGATTTGAGTACTAAAAATTGCTTGTTGCTGGAAGAAACAACAAAAGGGGAGGCAGAGAGGATACTTGCTCTTCAAAAACCAATATCAATAAATCTGGATGCAGAAACACTTTCTAATACCACCGTCAACGACGAGACTTTAACCCAAGATAGTATGGATCCATTGACGGAAAAATGCAAGTGTAAATCGTGTACGTCAAATTTCTTGTGCTCTTTGAGTCTTGCTCGAAACGTTTGTCATACCAAGGATCACAACGGCGAGAAGATTCTCGACAGTCGACTTAGTCAAGAGCCAAAGAGAACAAAGTTGAAGACACAAAAACAGCTTCGACCTACTAAAACTCGTGAAGAAGGTGCGACTTGTAACTTTCAACCCAAATCTCCTATTTGTAATGAGTTGGCTACCATCACCAAGCAACAAGTCCAAACTGCACAAGAGGATAGAGAAGATAAATCAGACTTGCAAGGTGAGATCAGCTCATCCAAAAACGACAATCAATCCATAGCTCCTCGGGAGCTCTCCCAATATCATACTGCTGAGCAAAAAGAAAGTAATGAGCAGGTGGCAACTAAGAAAGGTTTCCATTTAATAAGAGATTCACGTGTTATTCAGAAAAAGGGGCAAAAAGGCAAAACAACGTCAAACTTGCTTGAAGACAGCAAAGAACTTCATTCTAAGGAAAGTTTTCTTGGCAGACAGGACTTATTGAAATTGTATTGTTCTAACGGAGGTCATCAAAGTATTCTTAATCGGAAGCTAATTGTGCAACTAGATCGCCTGACTATCACAAGGGACAGTAAAAAGGAAGTGGTCGTTGATTGTATGCATCAAACTCAAAGCAAGAGCTCTGGCCCAACTTCTGAAAACATTTCGATAAATGGTAACATGAATGAGGAGTCAAACTCAAATATCACAGATATTGAAAAAATTATGCCATACAATCCTTCTGCTTCCACAAAAGGAATAGAAATAAAGAAAGAAGAGGAATCGCATGCTGAAAGGTGTCATTTGCTACAGAAGCCAAACAAATTTTCCTGTCGGTTCTGTCCTTTGAACTTTGCTTATCCGTTAAGTCTTGGACGTCATATCAAGTCACACAAGAAGGAACTTGGAAGGAAGGGCAGCTTTAAAAAGGCAAACCTTGTATCATACAAAAACAGTGATAACGGGAGAAAGAAGATGCAAAAAGATGTTGACTGCCTCAGCCAAGAACACAATGCTTCGCCTGATTCTATTCCTAATCACAAACCAATGAAACTTTGCAGAAAGGAACAATCTTGTTCTGCAGTGTATGCAGAAATGGAGTGAAATGTGTATGCAGTGTATGCAGAAATGCATGTATGGAGTGTATGCATTTATGCATTATGCAGAAAATGCAATTCTCCTACAACTCGAGATGATGCCTTTGGGCTTTAAGTATTAAAGCTTTTCAAACCCTTACATTATTGCACATATCTGCTCAAGCAATGGTCAATAATTGTATAATTAACCTTAAACTAAATCGGCTACAGTTTGAAAAATATTCCCTCTTCCTTTGTTCAGCTCTGCGACAGTAGCTTCAATTTGCTACGGAAGGGATTTAAAGGAAATAATGTAAGGAAGAGAATAGTAATTGAAGCTTACTTATCTAAGTATATGGTATGCATGATATTATTTGTAAATAATAGAATTATAAGAATTATTGAATTAGGGAAGAGGAAAGAAGCAAACACAACTTTCAGAGGTAGGAGTGGTCGGTTGCGACAGTTCGGCTTATGTCTTGTGAATGTGAGACGGCAGACTGATTTGTATGATTTGTTACTTAGTCATCAATCTCATGTGAACAACGCAGAAACCAAAATTTAGTCGTATCTCCTCTTCATCCAAGTATTAGCAACAATATGCTGCTGTATTGGTGTCTTTGTGTTTACTTTTTAAATACATCTTTAATCTATTTGCGATATTATTAATTGGTTCCAAGTAGAAAGAAGTAGAAGTTGGTTCCATTAATTTTGTCCAAGTAGAAAAAAAGTCTGCTAGCATCAGCTAATTTCCTTATTTTAATAGTTGTGTGAATGCACTGCCATATAATGCATAATACATCCTTTGTGATGCATGCTGTCATGTGGGATGGACAATCCACTTGTGTGTTGAATTAATTGGCTAAAATAATCTTGCACTGTTAACTGTGAAGGACAGAAACATATTTATTTTAGTTAGATAAAGTGGTTCAGAGCCGTGGGTGAATGTTGTGGTGAGTGACTTGCTCTGTTAGAGCAAGTCACTCACTCACCACAACATATTTATTTTATATATTTGTTTAAATAAATATTTTACATAGGCTTTTAAATTTAAATTTTCATGCAGATTCCAATCATATATCCGATAATACAAATCCACATTGAACCTTAAAGAAATCACTGAAATCAGCATTTTCCATTAATTAATTGAAAAATTTTCAGAGATCCTTTGCAGTAAAAATGACTCGATTGGGATACCTTGTGTGCCAGCCTGTAATTTTCTCTTGACGTAATTTTCCTTACAATGTAACTGTACTTTTTATAAATGTTTTGGTTGGTCAGCAAACTTCCTGACCAGTTTTGCTGAAAAACATTGATGACATTGAGAGATTCTATCTTATTTCTAATTTCTTACTTAACGTCTGACCGTTAAGTCAGTAGAAAGGAAATAAAACATGAAAAAGCAATATTTCTTTCCCATATTATATATTATAATATTATTCCCATATTATATTCCCAAAAGTTAAATTGAGTCTTTGAATTTTTCAAATTATTTTATTCATGTTCCTTACAGTTGTGTTAGCCTTACCTTGCTACAAGCTGGTGGACTCTGATTACACATTGCCAACTTTAGAATGCAAAATAAAGCCAGTCTTCACCGGGGAGTTTGAAATTAACCAGAAAATTATGACCAAACAATGCATCATGCACTTAAATTCTTTGTGGATTTATCAGTTTATTTACGTGAAATTAATTCTATTGAAAAATAAGAACTTAAATGCAAAACTAAAAGTCTTAATGACTTCTGCTAAATACCTACCGTACACTAGCGGATTCTAGCAATGGCTGCCAAGAAGCAGTTTGCGAGCTTGGTTTCCTGCCTAAACCTGATAGAAGTTAAAAGTAATCTAAAACATATTAATTTTAACTTTGGATGATAAACATTTATTGTTTTTCATTAAATATTTTGTTTTCCTGGAATTATTAAATGTTTCAACCAAAGAAAAACATTATTTTGTTGCTTTTAAATCGGATAGTTAACAGTAGCATCATGGTGTCATATTTTCCTGGTTGGTACAAGCACCCCAGAAAGTGGCAAACTCAAATTAATCCTAGTATACACTAAATACAAAAATATTATAGAACGAGCCACAGTATAAATGTTCAACATACAGTAATAATAATGACGAGCATAAAGTTATCAGTATATTGTGCAAGAGATTACAAGAGGCATTACAATTGCTTTCTGTCGCGGCTAAAATATTCGATGGACGATTTTAGTCAATGGACTAAAACGGGTTTTGAGTGGGGTATGCTTTCGCCAAGCTGTTAAAATCTTTAATGAGGAATGTTTGATGTTGTTAGGGGAATGGTTAAAAATAATTGCTGATAAGTATTGTATTATATATTTATTTATATTATACCTACATTATATTATATGTATATTATATTTTTGTTTGAGAATTGGAAGTTGTTTACTGGGATGCATTTGTTGTTTTGGTTTCTTGAATGGTGAGTGGATTCAATAGGAGTGTATAAGGAGGGATATATTTTGACAAAACGAACAGATTCTAGAATAAAAATGCTAGTGATAGTGAGTATTTTTAAGGAAATAAACAGTTCTCGGCAGGGGTGTCGCCATGAGGCACCAGCTATCTTCCCTACGGCTATCTTCGCTTTTAAAGAAGTAGGAGTCTTCTGGTGTGGCTTGAGCAAAGACCGGCTTGAGCATCCCCAAAATCCCTGCTTGCTATGCCCATCAAAAGAGACAACATGGGACACTTTTGAGTAATTCTTATATATTTAGCAGGGTAAGGTGAAGAAGTACAGAAATCATGATAAAACCAATTCTTGCATTTTGGCAATTCTTATTTCACCGAGCAAGGAAGCTACAGCAATACAGCTACGGCTCATAAAGAACCTAGTTTTTTAAACGAGATTTTGGAAGAAGGGTACCTACTTGAAAATACTCTTTTTATTGATTCAATAAATAACTATCAAAAAGCTTAATTAATTCTAGAAAATAACCACTTTAGACTTTTAGAGTGCATTTGCTTGTATGAGTAACTTTAAAGGTAAACAAAATATGGTTAAAAAATATCTTATCCTTGGAAAGGGTAGTAGACCACTAATCCTTTATCTATGGTAGTAGCTACCCGTATTCTTTTCTCTAGGTACCGTTTAAAACCAATGAGTAAATTGATTTCAAACAAACCAAATGATTGGCAGCCTTGCGCACGCAACCAGCCGGTGATTTTGTGTTCGTTTCGCGCATTGCACTGCGCTCTCTGCGCCGAGCTGCTGTAACCTAAATGGCTCAGGTAGCTGCAGAAGAATGAAACCATAGAAAAATGAAACCTTGTGTCTATCTGAAAATAAGTACTTGGCCATAACGTCAGATCTGCTAATATTTCATTCCTGCAAAATTGACTGCAATTCCTCTACTTATTTCGTGCACAGAGAGTGCAACCGCAAATTAACCTACAATATTTGACAGTCCACTGACGCTTCAGATGACGAAAGAACTTTGGAAAGAACTGTGCTAACTTCGAATGTGGAAAACTTAATGAACATGTGGCCGCATTTTGATCAATTTTCGACCCACAGCAATGCTTTGTCAATGAGCAATTTACAGTTGATCTGCCGTCTTTGCATGGTAAACTGTGGTGCCGCTATGGAACCAATATTCCGGTCTCAAGCCTCGGTTACCAAATGCATTGCTGATAAAGTTGCCAGTGTCACACGATTGACAGTAAGTTAAATAGTTTCATGACGAGGCGATTGTCTGGTTGAATCAAAAGTGTAGGTCATAGCTTCATTTTGTACGTCGACCTAGTTGAACAAATATTTATTGCAGCTCCGTCAAGGGGACGGACTACCAGCATTGGTCTGTCAACAATGCATCTTCCAGTTGGATGTGGCAGATACGTTCATTCAACGATGCATGCTGAGTGATCAATCTTTGCGATCCATACTACTGCAGGTAACTAGTCATACAAGTACAGATACAAGTAAAAAGTAATTAATTATGCTTCTGAGTCGTGGGTCACACTCAATACAATCATCTTTGAATTGTATGATAATTTAAATATACTAAAGACACGACATATGAGTTCGTATTTTTTATGTGACGGAAAGACTTGTAGGTACTTGTGCAATAATAAGTAAAGGATTAAGAGTTTCGATTTTGTCTAGCGGTACCACTGCTTTGGTAATATTAGTTCTAAAAAACACATCGATAGTATTGCCAAAAAATCTGCGACTTCTGACTTGAAAATTTGTTACAAACAGATCCTTGTGAAATAAGGAAAACTTGAAATAGGCAATACCTTTATTTAAAGTTAAATTTAAGGTGCCATATTTGCACCCTATAGTTAAATTGTTTGCCATGCCAAGGAAAGTTCTGTTCCATATGAAGACCTTGAACTTAACAAGACCTGACACTATCAATTACTTAAAACTCCTGTATAAACTCGGCTCCATGGGTATATATGCGCTAGGTGTGCTGTACTATTACAGTAACGCCTTCAACACTATCAATCACTCCAGACTCTTGTTTATCATAAGCAGCTCAAAATTGGGTTATTTCCTAGTTGTCTGACCCTAAAAAGGCTGTCGTCCAGACAGGTCGGTCAAATACGAAAGTGACGTCCTATGAACTCTCGTCATTAATTTTGGGTTGCCCCAGCCAGGACAGTACAGTTGCTCCCCTTCTGTTTGTTAAGTTTATCATAAAACTTTCCAAAAATGTGCGAAGAGGAAAACTTACTATGCAAATCCACGACACTTAACTCGTAATTAGCAGCTCTCAGGATAAAACCCCCCCACAGCAAAATATTAGACCTCCAGCAAAAAAAAGAACACTTTATTTTGTGAGTTCTGATCTTTCTGAAATTTCAAATTCTGAAGCAGTGAGTGTAATCATTTTATATGGAAATGTCCATGTTTTTACTGTTTTTTTTTTAATTCATTTTTTTTAGCAACAACCAAACCACTGCACCGTAGAAAAAACTCGGGACCCTTTAATTGGTCATGCCATTCAACCGCTACCCTCAAGAGGAATCCTTATAGAAAATCAAGAGTGTGCTGAAGGTATGCAAAAATTAAGAAAATGCATGTGCTGACCTAAGTAACATGGATACTGAAAGGTGATACCAAGTTAATGCCTCCTCCCTTGTACATATACAAACCCATACATGCCCAAATGCAGGTACAGGATTCTATGGTAGGTACAGGTATTATGAGGCGTTTCTTCTTGGATCAAATGCTGTCAAAAATGTGCAGCTGTGCAGTAAAACATTAGTGTAAACTACTGTATGGATAGCCTTTGTTGTGTCCAGGTGTGGGAATGGGAATCAGAATCAATATCTTGAGGGTAGGTATTGTTATTTTATTGGAATCAGAATTTTACTTTTTGAAATTTGGAACCAGAATCGAAATAAAAATTGGTAACACCTCCAACCCCCAGGTGGAAATAGTATTTGCTTTTCAGATATTTTTTTCTGCAAAAAATGCACTTTTCTGCAAGATCAATACAAGACTACGCCAGCTGGCCTCGATTCGAAATTATACTCTAGTCTCACAGGTACCATTTTGGCCAAAGAAGACATGAATTGTGATGTAGGTGCCGCTGATAAAATTATTTTAAAGTAATTGCCAAGTTGGTTGAGATTACAACAACTATATGGCTATAGATACAAATAAAATGAGACATGAGTCTAAAAACCATCATAGTGAAAAACCATGGTTACCAACAACTTCAAAACATGTTTTACAGTAGGTACTGTAGGGCAGTAGGGCTTAGAGCTAAAGGCTATTTGTGCCAGAATGTGCATAGCTCTTCTGATTTGTGAAATTGTCTGATCACCACATGGACGATTCAGACGATATTTATGGCACAGATTAAATAGAATCACAAACTGTTATTCAGTCATACCACGTCATACCTTAATTTAGGTCATACATTGATTGTTAAAAAAGAGGGCACTTTATTACCTCTGGGGCCACAATGGCCTATCGAAGCAAGAAAGAGGCTACCCCTTCATTTGCAAACCCCTATAAGGTTTTAATAACTATATTTTAGCCATCTTTGTTTCAGCCATCTAGAAACATAAGGACTCGATCTATGCTCAAAAAGAAAATGTGCTGAATCTTCTAGCCTTATTTTTATTTCAAGGTCCAGAGATTCTTCCAGACAATGCCATTCAAACAAATTTGCAATTCTCCAATTGTGCACCAAGCTTTGAAGCAGTTAACCTAGCTTTGCCAGACCACTTGATCCTGGATGATGGTTCCATGGAAGAAGGTGCAGAACCTAACAATGATGTGCCAACATTGATTTTGGCCGGCATAAACCAAGGAAAACTGTCATCAGACCCACTTCTTGACATCAAGTGTGAGACCTTCATTGAAACAGGTGCGATTTAAATTGCTTCATTTTTGAGGACGGAATTCAGTGCATAGAACACTTGCTGGTATTTTTTTTATGTCATAACTCATTACACTATTGGTCAGCCTTGCCACCACAGCGAAGCAAGATATAGATTTTTTCCAACCCTATCTTCAGAGAAAGTTCTGTTACATTTTGGGTTTAAAGGGAGGGGCAATAATCTCTTACAATTATGTTTTTTTTGTAAACCTCGAGAAAAGTGTAAATCAGTGTTAAAACTATCCCAAAATTAAATTTTGAACATGCATTTCATGCCACCTACCACCTACAAAATTCTTGACTGCAATGTTTAATTCAACTGGGTTGAGCACCTGAAGCTGATTCCATAATACCTAACAATTTCTGCCAATCAAGCAATAAAATAATACTGTTCCAGCATCATGCGAAGAAACTGAAGGAATAACACACCCAATAAACCCAGAGGACTCAGTAAAGGTGGAAGCATCGCAGTACGGTCTGCGCTTCGAACATTCTTCAGATGGGGCTTTTAATGAAGATTCAGGCAAAGAGGATAGCTCTTCTATGAAGACTGAAGACTTGGCAGGACATTTGGACGACTGTGATATGCATGATTATAATTTTGCTTGCATTCAAAATGCACCCAACTCCAACATTAATACTCCAGGCGAGGTAGCACCGCAGTCAAATCAAAACCAACTGTCTCTGGCCAGAACAAAACCCTCATGCCCCATTTGTTTGATTACGTTAGCAAATATGCGGTCCCTGACTCGTCATATAAAAATTCACAAGAGAAACGATAGACTTCAGCAACGACGCCTTGCCTATGGAACTAAAAGCAACTCGTTATCAATACCGTATTCCAAAATTATTTGCCCAATGCAGGCCTTGTCAAAAAGTAACGATAAGAGCCTAGACACTCGTCAAAGTTCTTACATGACTTGCTCTTCGATAACTGGAGGCAATGCAGACAGCACTGCAGAAGCACCAGCCAATGACGCTCGAGTAATCTCAATTACGTCCAAAGTGCCCCATAAATCACAACTCTCCTTGGAAACAACTAGGAAACACAAATGTATGCTATGTTCCTCTACTTTTGCAAACCGCAGTAATCTTGTTCGACACAGAAAGCTTCATTATAAGAAAATACTGATGGCATGCGTAAAAGAGATGTTCTCCAAATCGAAACAATCAGTTGCCAATCAAAAACTAAATCAGCTTAACATGATTCCAATTGTAAAAGTTACTCAACTGGTCATCACTAAAGATGGTATACAGATGCCCAATTCATTGAAACAATTCACCTGCAAACAACCTCTGATATTTCCAGTCAAGCAGAGTCCTGCTCTTCAAATAGAGCATTGTGAAAGGAGGATTTCCACCCAAGGTAATGAAACTTCTATAGTTCAAAATTCTGCTGGTAGCCCACTTAGCAAATCTTCTTTTGGTGATTTGTCTCAAAAAGCTTCTTTAATAGAAAAAGAGTGGGATTATAATAAGAATGTGCCCTTTATAAGTAAAGAAAATACAAAAAAGTGTTCAGTGTGCAGCAAGGTATGTCGTGATAACAGCCAGTTGAAAAGTCACATGAGATCGCATACAGGTGAAAGGCCTTTTAGATGTATGGTGTGCAACAAAAGATATCGAGAGGAGTATAGCTTAAAGAGGCATGTGAGGGACCATACTGAAAACAAAGAATTAAAGTGCAGAAAATGTACTCTGTCGTTCAATACTGTGGTCCAACTGAGAGTTCATGAGATGCAGGGATGTCTCAAATGTTTGGACTGTGGAAAGAAATTTTTAAAAAAATGCTCCCTTAGAGCGCACTCAATAACTCATACTGATGCAAGGCCATGGGAGTGCGATCAATGTCATTCTGAATTCAAACGAGCTCATGATTTGTTTAAACATCAGCGGTGCACTTGCAAATTTAAAACCAGTACTGTGGGATCTTCTACCAAGTCAATCAATAAATCACAAATTTGCAAGAATAAACCATCTAAGCTACAAGGGCCAGCAAAAAAACTACAAACACTTGTTGGGAACAATCTGCTACTCCAGAATTCCAGGAGAACACAAACGCAAAAGAAAGGACTCGTCTATAATCCAGGCTTAAGTCCTCACAAGTGTGAAATTTGTGGAAAGGCATTCAAAGAAAGAAGAAATCTGAATCGCCACTCTGTGGTACACACTAAAGAGAGACCGTGGAATTGTGAAATATGTGGTCTTGGATACAAAAACCAGTATAACCTAAAAAAGCATGAGCAAAGGCATAATCTCAAAAAGAAATTGAGTGAATTTGATTCCTCAACCAAGCCTAAACTTGCCACAAATAGCGAAGTACTTGTAACAAACACATCAGCGTTCCACAAAGGACTGCCAGTACTACGGGAAGCAACCGGCCACCCAAGAGATTTAAGACCTAATCAGTGTACAACCTGTGGAAAAACGTTCAAAACACCAACAACTTTAAAACTTCACTTTTTGACTCACTCTGAAGAGAGACCTTGGACTTGTGGACAGTGTAATTTTGCATTTAAAAGAAAGGACTCCTTGCTGAGGCACATTAAGTTACGCAATCACAAGACCACAGTCAGTGAAATACCTCTGCAGAACGAGCTTTCTTCTTCAAGAATTGCAGAAATTTGCAGCGATTTAAATCAAAATGATTTTAGCCAAACTTTTTTTCCTAAAAACCCAGAACATATTACTAGTATTATTCATGAACCAAATGTTTCAGAGCTGCTAACCAGGTCAGGAATCTTGGCAAATGATTGTAATGCTGAGATTTCTCAAGAAATGGACAAACCTAGCCAAAATAAACCTGCAAATTCAGATGGTATCCGTACTATAGCAGTTTTCCCCACTGTTACTGGGTGTTCCCAGGGCATCGAGTTAGGAATTTTGGCCAAGAATGCTCGTCCTAAGCACCCTGAGATTTTTATAAAAATGTATGAATCTAGTCATACGGAGTTATCTTCACCGCACGAAGACATCAGTAATGAAGTGCTTGAACCAATCTATGTCAAGAGTTCAATTCAAATGAGAGGAGAAATCGTGACCAACGATTACCATATTGAACAACCCAAGACTCACAAAGAAATGGACGAGTCTAGCATCACAAAGTGTTTGCCACATCAAGAAGCTACTGCACACGCTGTGGAAATCAATTCAGAACCACTGAAACCAATCAATGCAGAGTTTTACCCGGATGTTAAGCTAAAAATGTCGTCCGAAAGGAATCTTGAAGAAGAAATTCTTCTAGAAGAAATTCATGAAGATAGCCAAAATGAGCTTACATCAAGGCAAGACTCCGGAGACAGCGCAGAAGTCATCAATACTGTATCTCAAGATCCAATTTTTGCAGAAAGTTTGGGAAACCTCGCAAGGTCAGATAGCTTGACACAGAATCATGCGATTAATAATAAAATAAATGCATCTAGCCAAAAAGGGTCTCTACCACTGCAAGAAGAAGCAGCTGCTGAAATGTTAGAGAAAATTTACTTTGGAAGTCAAGAGCCAATTGTTACAGAGTGTTCCAATGAAATTATCAACTATGACGATAAACAACAATTGAGATTAGAGTCTGGACCGCATCTGAAAGAAAATGAATTTATGAGTGAAATTGGCACACATGCAAATGTCTTATACAGCCCATCCATTCCACATTTAACAACAGGTGCCAATGAAGATTTATCTATTTATACTTCAAGGATTGTCTTGGTTGCTAAAAATGCACCGAACCAACGCCGGAGACCATTTCATTGCATGCATTGTGACAAGACCTACAGCTATTTGCAAGAGTTGACAAATCACACGAGTTGCAACTTGAAGGAGCACAGCTTTAATTGCAATATATGCACTGCATCGTTTAATCAGAAATGTCAAATGCGGGACCATTTAAATAGCCATACCACCATCAAGTGGCACAAGTGTGAAACTTGTGCAATGGAATTCAAAAGTAACTCTGATTTGATAGTTCACACTCTAGCTCACTCAGTACAAACTGTTGGAGACTTAATGAGTAAATCACAAAATTCTAGCTGCAAAGATAGTAAAGAGATTACCTTACCTGCACTGTTTTATAAAGGTAGCACAACTCAAAGATCTACCTCGGAAGATGTTGAAACTTCTTGTTCCGAAGTTCCATCCAGATTGCAATCTAGCATCTTATTCGAAGCTTTGTCACGCTCTATAGAGTTACAAAATGTGGACAACAGTGAAAGTCTTGAGATGCCAAACAACCATAGCAGTAAGAACATTGTTCCACCGTTTTTAGAACAGTTGCCTGGAAGCTTCCTGCAACCAAGAATGAATGACCAACTAAATCAAGATGGAGTCAAAAAGCCTGAAAACACTGTGGTTGCCTCAATGGAAAGCCAAATAACATGCATGTATCCAGCAGTTGAGAAATTAATACATGAGAACTTAGCTACATCATTGAATCTACAACATTCAGCAATAAATAGGAACTGTTATATAACTTTAATTTATCCACAACAACAAGTTTCCAACAACACCATTGAGGACTGCAAAGCAGAAGTGCCTATGAGGATGGCCCAATCTGAAGGAATGAAATCACAATCCACTGAAAAGAAACCTAACTCCTCAAGTCTCTTAAAGAAAAACTACAATAAATATGTCCATATTCAGCCGAAAGTTGCTCCAGAAGATGATGTTGAGCACAACACAAATTCATTTTCTAAGCTGTTAGGTCCACAGAAAAAGGATGTTTTTTCCCCTTTGCACTTTAACAAGAAAACTAAAGTAAATTCAAGCACAAAAAATGCTTCCCTTTTAACTGCCTCATCAGGAATTGCTCCTTCAAAAATACCTTATTTAGACTTTTTTTTACTCGGCAAGGAATTCTACAATCAACGGCGCTCAGTGGAATGCAAACCTACATCGGTTAAAAAGCGAGCAAAGGGCAACTTAACCATGTACATGAAGAGTCACAAACACAATCAAAAGAGATATGAGTGTGAGGGATGCAACAGGTCGTTTAATGTGACGGGCAGCTTGGGTTGCAATTGCTTGGCATCATAGCATTCGATCCTGTACAAAATAGGAGTGTAAAATTATAAATTTGATCTGTATATAATGATACTATTATATTATGGTATTTACTTTTTGTAAAAGATAAATTAAATGTAATTTTTAATTCTCTTGCATGTGTACAATTTTTAAGAACATATTCTTTAGCACAGTGCATTGTTAAACCCACTGTGTTAAACCCCATAAATCAATCAATCAAGTATTCTATTGTCTTTGTTTAGTGTTTCATGGTGATTTATATATTTTGTACTTGGTAGTATTGACCTCATGTTATTGAAATATATACATTTTCTGTCAATTGCACACATACTTGACCATGGTTGCCCATGGGTTGGTCCCCTCCAAACCACAGTTCACTTTGCCCAATGTACCAAACTAGCTAGATGGCTTGAAGTCTTTCAATCTTTCAGGTGTGAGTTTTGCAGGCAGGAAGTTGTTTTTGAAATGTCAAAGTACAATACATCTTCCAGATGCACTCAGAAAAACATTGGCTGGTGTAATTTTTCAATAAATAAATTAAATGTCAAAAGCCGTTTGCTACCAATATCATTTAAATATTTGATGAACGAGACGTGAGATCAGTGAACCTATTCTAGGTTCAATGGTTCTGGCACAGAGTAATGATGAAAATGGTAATGATGAATAACGATTTCTATAGTACTGGAAATGACGTTCTTTTAGATCATAATTTCACATGGGTAACAGCTGATCTGATGGACAGGTTTAACAATAGTAGGGGAGACTGGGGCTAGTTGTTACAATTTCGACGTTTTATTTTTTGTGGACATTTAACAAAATTTTCATGGATTTTAAATTTGGCAATGTATTTGCACATATTTTGACTAATAGAAATAATTTTTATAACATTGATAATTTTTTTAATAGACACGTGATAACGTAAAATTTGCCTGATTGTAAAGTGTAACAACTTGCCCCTTGTCGGGGCAAGTTGATACAGTACCTAGTTAATAGGGAAAAAACAAAAATTAGCTGATTATAAATAATGTTTAATAGATAATAAATATGAGGGTTTATTTTTTAAGTGAAATGTTATATTTACTGAATCAACATTCAACTATATTAATCGCTTACATGCAATCTACACGAATATATTCTGGTGTGAATACAATACACTTCACATGCGCCCAAGTCGAACACTGAATGCACTGAATCATGTCTAGTTCTGCGGGGCCTGATTTGGAAAAGAGTTGGGAACAGACAAAACAAACGCAGTCTTCGTCGTCCTCCTCCCGAGAAGAGTTCTCGTTGACGTCCGTTGGCGCTTTTCGCTTCTTATCTCATATTATGTCAATATGTCAATGTTCCTCCTATAAATTCGCATTTTATAACCTGGAAATCTAATGGAAACAATCATATTATATTTTTTACAAACGGAATATGATACCCAAAAAATAAATCCAGCTTAAAATAGAAAAGGCAGTGTCCCATAATCGCACATCATATCCAGACCCACACAAAAAATGAACTGTAACAACTTGCCCCAGTAGCACTTCAATTACATTAGTGCTATTATTTCACGACCTATTTGAATATCAGCCCGGAAATAACTATTGGCATTACAAGAAAATGTGGGGGTAACAGGTAACACTACTCATTTGGGGATTGCATTAAAATTAAACAGCTGGGAAGGAAAAAAGAAAAAAATCATATCTTGCCTTGTGGTGTTCAAATCGTTTTATCTCCAATTATTTCCGTACTTCGGCGCTTCGGACTAGTTTTGCAGTTTCAGACTGACGAGCGACCTAATAGCTAACACTGATATTAATGACACCGCGATATTTCAAATCCCCTATTTTTAAAGTTGATTGTAACAACTTGCCCCTGTAAGAACTAGCCCCAGTCTCCCCTACTTATGATAGTACTGATAGTACCATTGGGCTTGGGTTTTGAGGCCAGGTATTTATTTTTGAAGGTAATATTTTTATTTCGTGATTTGTAGTTTTCTTATCTCGGATTCTCATGAAATCTTACTCGACTTGTGCAGAGTTTCACCATCATGGTTTCGTGGCTAGAACTGTATTTTGTTGCTGTTTCAGTGCTGATATGGTATATAACCAATATTCCAACTATTATAGCAAAAGCTTTTTGGAATGAGGATCAATCGTGAAAATATTATTGTCCCAGCAGAGAAATGGAGTTGCCTTTGCATGGAAAAAAGCTTCATGAATATGGAACCAATATTGACAATAACAAGATCACTAGTGTCACACGTCTGTAAGTTTACAATGTATGTTGTTTAAGATTCCTTTGATAACCTTTAGTGTAAGTCTAATACATTTTCTGTAGGTGTGGAGAGGAGATGGACTTCCAACAATGGTGTGCCGTAGCTGCCTCCAACAGCTTGATGCCACACATTTATTCATTGAGCAATGCACATTGAATGAGAGGTCCTTGCGGTTCAGATACGCCCAGGTAAATTTCTCTACGTTCTCTATATTTTTTTATTTTTTTATTGTTTTGATTTATTGTTATTTTGATAATTTTAATACATCTAATTGAAATTGTGAAGTACCTTGTTTTAGGCTGTTAAATATGCACTCTAAGAAGAATTCTCAAGCCTCATATTTTAATTGGAGGTAGAGAATTACAAAATAACTGTTTTCTTTGTTAGGAGGGTGTCAGATGGACTATGGTGTGCAGAGAAGAAGATAGATCAGCCATGCAACCAGCCACAGAATGTGATGCTACGCTGGTGATCTCAAATAAATCCTTCGTTGGCTCTCTTGGTGCAGGTATGGAAAAAACAAATATTTATGTTGTCTTTTTTAAGGCTTAAGTTTTCTTTATCCTTGAGTAAGAGAAGAGTCACATGCCTAGTCGAACACTCAGATCGCTCCCGGGAAACACAGTGGGAGTCAAATAAGCCATTAGAAAATTTCAGTATAAACATCATCAGTAAATTCACCAATGGCCATATCAAGCTCCTGAGTGTTGGCATAGTTTCATGCAAACATCCATGCTAAAACCTTGCATTAAAAAGACCTTGGCATACGCCGTCGTGGTGACCTCGATGGCGTGGTCACCTTCAGGACTGTTTCGCCAGCGTAGTCGAAACGTCGGTAAACGCCAAGGTCCATTCTAGGACCAAAATTCTATTCTCACAGAGCAAAATTGTTAAACACACATCTACCCACGGCTCTGAACCACTCCTTCTAGCCATTTAATTTAAGTTTAAAGTTTTATGTGGACACAATAAAATTGCAGAATAATATTAAAAGTAGGTAATAGAAATTTTAAATTATGAATCCCTGAAACTGTGTGCTCAATTAACAACATTTTTGGAAGCCTGGTTAGAAATGTGATTCCACATGTAGTTTGCTTTTGCTTGACCAGTACAAGAAAGGTATAAGGTACTACAGCACCCCACATGTTGATCTTTGCTGCCACTCCTGACTCTTTGCTAAGGATGTAAAGGAATGGAAAAAGGGAAAGAATGTAAGTACAAACAGTTAGCAGTCACATTCCAAAACTTACTTGATTTACTGTCTCGGTAGGTTTCCAGTGAAATCTTTGGGATGGATCAAGTCCAGTTACTCCCCGGGGACTTTCTTTTCGGTGACCGTAGGTTTCCATATGGACAGATTTATTATTTTTGTTGTGGTTATGGAAGGGACCCAGTAAGTATAGGAATGTGATTTGGAAGTGGATCCACTTCCATCCGTTTGACTACAATTGCCTGGACGAGTACCTTTCTTTAGCTCTCTCTGAAATCTGATTTAAATTGCAAGCGCTTGCAATGCATAAAGTATTTTATCAATATCAATACTAAATCCTCTCAAAAATGACATGTCTAAGTAGCTCAATTGATTAGAGCATTTTGAGGATTTAGATCAATTAGAGCAACACCGTGACGGGTGGGGATCAGGTTTGAGTATCGCTTGGCCACCAATTTTTGAGAGATTCCTTATAATAAAACCCTTGGTCTATTATTGTTTAAACATAGAAAGAGAGGAGTGTCATTATTTCAACTGTACTAGATAAACTGATGTATTAGCTGCCCTGACATTGTAAGGACACGACATAACACATGGAAAACCTGTCAAATCTAGTTTAAATTGCAAGTGCTTGTGATGTTTGGTGTATTTTATTATTAGCCTCTTGGTTCTACTCCTTGGAGATTTGTCATTATCATCAAATACACTAAAATCCTCTCAAAAATCATGTATTCAGGTAGCTCAATTGTGTTCAGGTAGCAACACACGCGATAGGTGGAGTTTGGGGTTTGAGTCCCCATTTAGGTACCAATTTTTGAGAGGGTAGTAGTGTTTCTAATAACATGGAAAACCGTTTTATAAAGCGACTGTATGGTTTTGGATTGTTTATTACCTTGCGTGAAATAACAGAAGATTTATCTTTTGTATGGAAGAAATGCATTGAAAACATTCAATGCCAACTTCATGAGTCACCTGTGGCATTGCATTTAGATGTTTTAATTGTACCTCTCTGATGCATTGTGCAAGCAAAATTCTTCTACTTTTTCTTGGACTTATCTTTGTTATCTTTCTTTGAAAGTACGAGCAAGTCGTGTATTTCTTCTAATGAAGTCGAAAGAGCTTCGTGAAACTTCTTCACATCAGTTTCGGGGCAAGATTTGAAATGTGATAGCCCAAATATGATTTCCTTCCCACGAGGGTTGTAGCAGCATGCATATCCATCAGGCACCAAGGGACCATAGCACATAAATGCATCACATTTTCCCGCCACCTGCGTCAACAATACAAGTTCCAGCTATGACTTTTTTCACATATCTAAAATCATCATCCAATCAAATTAAATACTAAACTATAGATAACTGTACCTATTTATAACATATAAATGTAAGGTTATCTTTGTTTGTATAGTTTGTATTTAGCTTAATCATTAGACTTACTTAAAGTAGCTCCAAAATAGCTATGAGGATTACATGGATGAAAATAAGAAACGGCCATACCCTTGGGTAGAGGAACTATCCCAGAATTTGACTTTACAGACATTCTCTATAGAGCCTAGGACCTCCTTAATGCTCACGTGTTTGCACCTTGCAAGCAACGAGTGCGGTTGACCCATGTTAGTACCTGACTTGACGAGACTCGGAAATGTGAGCTGCGAGTGAAACCGATGTCACTGTAAAGCTTTGGAACTTCCATCTTGGCTTCAATCGCAGCCAGCTTGAGCCCCAGGAAGTGTCTGTCAACACCGAGTCCTTGTAGTGCGGAAAGTGTGTATGTTTTATGCCCTTTGATCGCTGCTGTCAAAGCCTTGATCTTGTCCTCCGACGACACGTCTTTGTTGAGCATTTTGCATGCAAAATCTGTCGACTCAACAGAGCACGAACGAATTGTTTCCGTGCGCCCATGTAGAAACAGGCGCTGGGAAGCAGATTCGTAATGAGCACCAGGACCATTGTGAGTTCTGGAAGCCGTAATAATAATCATATAAACTTCTATGGCAGATGAAAAGTTGTTTGAGCTCATTAACAAGATGATTTTTTTTCCTGGAGAAGCTTGTCCATTAAAAATGGATATAGGATTATTTTTCTCTTGCTTTATATAATAAAATTGGTTTGGTATTTATAAGTTAGATTTTTTAAAATATACCAGTTGTGGATAGAGCCGGCAATTTTCCCACAAACATTTTTTGTGGTATGTTTAGGATTGCTAGGTGCAAAATTAGTAATATCTGTTGACCAACATAAGTAGTAAACAATCATATCAGTGAGCTGAATCTAATATTTAATTGTGATTTTAGTTTTTATACAGTAGATTTACAGTACGAGGTTCAAAGTTCATTAAATCTTATCTTCGTCCAATATGGTGCACCCTCGTGATTTTAGCAGTTTTTGCAGCAATTTTATTATTAAAATAATAGTCAGAAATTCAAACTTAAAACAAATTCTTTGCTCAAATATCAAATAAAATGTAGCATTTTTTGAAATGGTATATTTGCTGCACAACAGCACTACAAAAACAGATTGAGATGTATACTTGTAGGAGCTCACCTGAAGAAGGCAAATTGTAAGGCCATCTGTATATAGCTGTCCGGGCTGAACTTCTGGCTTTTGATAAAATCCTTGCCGTAGCATTTGAATGTGAAGCATGACATACGCAGGTCATCGACAAGGCAATCAAGGCTGGTCGAGGCAGCTTCGATTGCTGCGCAAACGTCCTCCGAGATGTTGAATTTGAGTTGTTCAGGAGGCATGTCGATTGAGCACGTTTTCTCTTTGCATTTTGATTTTCCCTTGGCCCTAGCAGACAGACAAGTAGCACACAGAATACATTGGATAGAAAACAAAAACCAATTTTAGGAGCAAGGCTGTCTGTGCATTATACCAAAATTGCTTGTATAATGTAAACAATCTAATTGCCTAATTGCCTGGGTCATTGAAAAATAGTTCTAAATTTGCCTCCCTACCATTTTAAGTATGGACTTATCTCAATTAAAAAAGGACTATTTGAATTTTTTATCTCACTCCATGTAGCTGACGATATGGTCCATGAGGTTGGCGATGGGCGGTCCCTCAGCGGGACTGTGCTCATACGTGAGGCCAACTCCGCCCTCTGACCCCGACACGAACTGTATGGTCTTGTCGTACCAGCGGTTGCCGGCGTTTGCCTTGCTGCCTCCGCCATGCACCATCTGCAGTCCCGTGGCTGTCTGGTCGTTTACTCTTTCGCGCATTGGATTTGGTCCATCGATGCACATCAGGAAGAGCGAGGTGCGGATGGCGCAAAGCGACGCCACGTTGCACTCGTCGCCTGCAAAGTTCGACATCACTCAGAGTCCACTTGAATGAGGGCGACAACTGAAACTTAGTCCTACTGCTAGGCTCATAACCCAATAGTTACAGAATTTTTTTATTTTATTTACAACCAATTACTGCCCTTCTCTAACTATTTTAGGTAGTTGAAGACCATGGCATGCCTCGAAAAGTGAATCATGAAGTTTTCAGAGAGACAAATGTTCTTCGAATATTATTAAACAATTTGTGTTAAGTGGTGGCTAAGTTCTGGGCCCAAAATGTTTTTATAACTGAGGAGGTGCGAAGGAATTGTCACGATTTTGGGCTTGAATAAAATAGCTTTGGGAGCAAATTTTTTTTTTCAAGAAATCATCTGAAATTTTCACGTGGTTCTTCATAATTACATGACAGTAGCTTGTAGGCTTTGCCCCATGCGTCGCGGTTGTTGGTGGTGAGAATGCCAACCGGAGGTCCCTTCTCCGGTGACATTTTCACAGCCTGCTCAAGCAGTGCTAGGATCTGCGACTCTGGCAACGGGTCCCCGCACTTGTCCAGAACACTAGTCTTGAACAGCTGAGGAAATTTGACTATAGGTGGTTGGTTCCTTCCACAAAGCATTTCATTTTTTACTGGCTGTGTCCTCGTGAGGATACATTTTTTTAAATCCTGCATACTGTAAAATATTTTTCATTATGTTTCCAGGCTTTATGGCTTTATTATGTTAGTATTAAAGTAAAAATGTATGCTAAGAAATTACAATAATATATAATGTAGCACTGTAAATAGTTTTTTTTTTGCTAAATAAACGACTTCAAACAAAACAAAGTATGCCTATACATATCATCATTCTGCAATGCCTTAGTAATAAAAGCCTCAAACTTAATTCTAGAGTTTGGCTAAGTCTTTCGTGTTCACTGTGTGTTGTTGCTCACGTGGTTGTTGTGTGCGATGATTATGTGACTCGCTGGATCTTTGGGGTCGAGGTACGATAACTCGTCAACCTTCTCTCCGGGGTTGCGGCATGTGCCAAAAACCTTGTAATACTGCGACATATCCAGTGGCTGTTTTCCCATGAACTCGAGAGGGATCTTTTTCCTGTTTTGGAGAGTAAGCCCAAATTAACTGTCCCAACCTAATGGAACCCAACCTAATGTAAAATGTATGAATATCTAGCTACTAATGAAAAATAATAATATCTGAAACATAAGGAATTGATTTTAATGATTTAATATAATCATATATATGTCAGTTTTATTTTGCAAAAGACAACCGTTTCTCGTTGTAGGCTTAACAAATTAAATCATTTTATATTTGATGGTATTAAGGTGCAGTAAGTGCACCTAATAGAATAGTATTGATGATGGATGTCATGGTAGTTTTATTATTCTGGCTCACGTGTCAACCAGCTTCTTGTATTGAAGTGCACCAAAAATCATCTGTGCTGCATATTCCAGTTGATCAGAAGAACTGCAGAACTTTTGTAGAGGAAACACAAGCCCAGGACTCGAGTGAACAACAACAGTTGATCGAAACCCAAGGTATGCCGTATTCAACCACCAATCTAACAGCTATAAAAAAAAATATATATATCTATATATATATATATATGTTACCTTGTATATAATACCTTGTAGCCGTGTATGTTGAAGATGAAATTTAATCATACCTACCCAATTTTCATGACATTTAGCTCTCTCCTCTAAAAGTCCTTGCAGCTTTTCTCCTACTCCTCCTTTTGCACCAAATTCTTCTACAGCTTTCTTGGTGGTTTCAAACTCTGCTTCACTCAGAAGAGGCTTTACAGATGTTACAAATTTTGCCAATGTGTCAGCAAGTGGAGGAACAGGTTGGCGTAGAAGTTCCACCTTAGCTTCAGGTTTGCCTGAACCCTTATCTGCCTTCTTTTCAACTTTTTTCGTCGCAAATGTGGCATTAAAAAAGAGGTTTGTAAATCGAACATTCCGATTGGAAAGCAACACCACATTTTTCCCAGAGATTATTGTTTTATGTGCAGGGCTTATAACATGCCAAATTTTCGACATCGTGTAGGTAGGAAATGCACCTACCTGAAACTACTGCAATTCACAGAAATATCACTCCAATTATCAAAGTCGAGCTGTAAGAAGATGAAGAATTGGCCGTAATAATAATTTGACACATAAAAAACAATGAATAATTAAGGATCCAAGGGGCCGCATTTTATGTGCCAATCTGTATTTGTATCTACATGTTCTAAAAAGCCGTCACAAAACAAAATCATGCCTAGGATTGTGAGGGGGGGGGGGGGGGCACAAGTGCGTTATTGTTTACCTACTGTCTTTCATTTTGTACAATACATGATTTATTGACAATCATGTGAACATACAGCGTACATAGCCTTTATGGTTAAACCGTGGTAGACCAAGAACTAAAATAAGATCTGTAAACACTGATAAACCTTGATGTATTTGTGTGAAAATGAAGGAGGGTTACCTCATTGAATTTTTCACAGAAGATAGAGTACGTGACAAGCTATCGATCTGTGAGTCTTAATTTTTGGCCCAGCCCTGGACAAAAACGGCTAACATTTACAAAAAATTTGAATTTTTCTTGAATTTTTTAAATTCTGCAGAATTTTTAGCCTTCTCGAATATTTCATAAAATGTAAACAATTCCTGTGTGCTTAAAATGGCTGGCAGGAATGATCGTTGTAGAGGGAATTCTTTCAGCTAATTCCAGCTATTTTTTTTAATACATTCATTCCAGTTTAATACTTGTACATCTAGTTTATGATGGGGTCGTCCTTTGCTAACCAAGTATATGTTATTTCCCTCCATCTGTCGATTTGACTCGATGGCAGGTTGAATTGGTCACTTCTCCGTCTTCAACATTTGACCGTACCGAGTTCGGATACCTACCAGCCAGTCCGTATTTTGTTCTTCATAAATTGGAGACGTGACTGAATTATTATTGACAATTTTCATCAGGTGTTTAGCAGTGGGGTGTGGTGGGGCTAGATCTTAGTTATGCTCTTTAAAAAAACTTAGCCTATATAATAGGTAAAGTTTCTTTTTATTGCTGCAGGGCAATGCCAGTGTCTCCCACGCGATCCTACCCAAAACGGCGCCAGCCGATGACTGACTCAGACTGCATGCGGCAAGCTACCTTGTGGCGCCAGAGGAATTCTAAGCAAGAGCGGGAAGCTATTAAAATCATCTCACATTTGTGCGTTGGCTGCTTGACTACAAAACCTATAATATTTTTGTGGACAGGATGGTATTGAGGGGTTTCCTGACATTTCGATTAAAACAACGGCGGGGGTCTGTGTCAGGATAGCAGTACTCGGATCAAACCAAGCCAGTGTGATGACGAGCATCTGGCAGCGGCGGCGGCGGCGGCGGCGGCGGTTGTTTTCAACTACACGTGGTCATGTTGGTACTGGCAAAGACTCTTATATGAGTCGACCATTTTCGGGACACCAGTTTCGAAACCCGGCGCCACCACTGAACGGCAATTGTTCTGCTAGATGAAAGTTCTGGGAGTTTTGAGTAATCGAAAATATAAAACTCGGAAAATATCTTCAATGCTGCAGATTCGGATTCTGCGTTCGAAGTAGGTAATTCGAGCGGTGAGGCCGTCCGGTTGATGTGGTCCACGATCGAATCCCGGCCAAGTAATTAAAGTTTTTTTTTTTTACATCATTCGTATAAATATTTATCTAGTACATTTGATATCCAACAGATCGCGCTGGGGGTCACTGTGCGTCTTAACACAACTGCGTGTTCGGTGAAACTTAACAAATAAATTTAAATAGGGGACTGTGATGAAGCATAGGTCTTAAACTGCCGTTCCTCTAGTCAGCCTGTAAAGCTTGTTGCAAATGGTGAAAGCCCATATTTTTTAGTTGTCGAGTGCTCCTGCACTGCTAAAAATTTAAAGAGAGAAAACCACGGACTACCCGTGCTAAAACTAACTAAACAGAAGGTGCGGTCGATGTCATGTAGCGACACAGTAAGCTGGGTTTTCAAACAAGAAATTCAAATAGGTGCATCTTTTTCGGCAATCTATGAACGTCTGCGTGGCACGATGGTATAGTCGCTGCTTCGGTAACATCGAAGATACACGCGCTACCTGGATCGAATCAACTCGACGGAGGAACACTTTTACCGTTGGAATACGACATCCACCACCCACCTTTGGTAGCTGGAGTCAGGAGACGTAAATAACTCAAAAATGCAGACGAAGACGTACGTCTGCTTGCTCATGCGGTTAAAAGCATCTAATTCATGCAATCATATCATCATAGGATTCATGAAATTCTGGGTTCGAATCACGTATATGCGGCGACGCAGTTTCACACTTTTGCCATTTTTTGGGCGTATGTTTTAGACAGTAGCAAAATTGCCGGGCGCTCCTGGCGCTTCGCGCCAGTCGCACCCGCCAATTTTGCGGGCCGTTCCCACGACCCCAAACCCCACCTATACCCCGTGTGCAGCTCCTAAGTCTAGCATCAAGTATATGGGAATGGGAACTAGAGTTAAGTACAAAATCAGAGCCACCTGTTGGCAGAAGTTAATACTACACCCTGGATTTTAAATCATTTTTCATTTTTGGTCAAGCGTTTTCTAGTTCGATGGTTAGAAACCAAAAACCAGCTACGCCGGGAATCGAACGCATTGCACGCACGACACGAAGCACAGCGCTTACCACAGAGCTACGCTCTACGGTTATGAAGCATGGGAAATAAACCAACTTAACTGCTAACGATATAATTCCCGCCCGAAGTAACCAACATCTCTCCTAATTACCAACATGCTTATCTTCTTATATTATTATTATTTTTTTATTTGTGGTGTTTAACGACGCACTGTTTTGACATCTGGCCATGCGGTACTGGTCTAATGGCGTCGGTGAATGAGTAGATGATATCACGATGTAATCCTCGTGATTACTCTAATTTCACCACCACATCCATGCAATCATAGATTGCATTCTTGCTGAGCCTGTACACAGGCCGAATTCCCGAACACGATGGTTAGCTACCCTGAACTTCATAAACATAGGTATCACCACGGCCACCGGCCACCCTTGACTTTCTACACTCACAAGCATTTAACGTCATAGCAGCTGAGAACCACTTTTAACGTGACGACCGGAGTGCACCAGGTGATCTCTTGTTAACTTAAGAAGGGTTGTTTTCCGATTCAACAATTTCCAATGCACGTGTTCACACACGTGGTCGACTGCAGCCGAACACTTGCCAGTATATAAAGTCCTGTTTTTGATGGCATACCAGCCAGAGTAGCCAGTACGACGCCAGTAAGAAGACCTCCACGTTCGTCGTCGTCGAATAATAACATTTTGTAAAATCACGGAGTTGGACTAGACTTGATCAGGACTGGACTGTTATGGGTACACCAGCCAACGTTTAGACTTGCAATTCTGACTGTTCTAAGTACACCGAATTCTTAGCTCCCTGTTCTGATTGTTATAAGTACACAGAACTCCTAGATTCCGTTCTGATTGTTATAAGTATACACAGGACCTTAACTTCTCGTTCTGACTGTTATAAGTACACAGAACTATTCCTCCCCGTTCTGATTGTTATAAGTACACAGAACTCTGAGCTCCCCGTTAATTTCTCGTGCTGATTGTTATAAGTACACAGCACGCTTGAAATCCCGTTCTGATTGTTATAAGTACACAGAACCTTATTCAATTTGCCAATTTCCCAACAAGTCTAGTTTACTCCGCTTTCCAACTAAAGTCTGATTTTAAACTGAGCAAGTGCGACGCTGCAAGAATCCATTCCCCGAGTTACTTTATAATAATATATACTTGTAAAATCTCAGGTATACATTCAGTGATTGTCTGTAACCACTTTTATACATCTCTTCATTTATTTACTACAGTGTCATTTACTACACTTATGATCTGTTCCAATTTTTCATTACCCATGTTTCTCAATAAAATCCATTTATAAATTCCACGTAACGTTTGTAATTCACTGTAAAAATTAGGATACCGCCCGTCGAACCCTCGTTTTGCTTTCCTCCGAACTTTCGGTTTTCATTGAAATATCTAGGGAAAACCCATGATAATGATAATAAGAATGATGATTAACTAAACCTAGCCTAGAAGGAAGTAGGGGAAACCCGGTGCAGGCACGTAGCCTACTCCTGGCGAAGAGCACCATGGGGACCACCGGCTTAACGTCCCTTCCGAAGGACGGTACAACTCGAACAGCAGAATTCCTCCACAAATCCATGCTGTCGAGAGGTTGATAAGCAATTGGCGAATGAAGTTGCTGAACTATTTTGCACCCCTCCAACCTTTCTCCCAAACTGAACTGGTATGTGTCTGATGGTCACCCATCCAATACCTGACTCAGCGCAATGTTGCTTAAATTAGGTGATCTAATGAGAACCGGTGTTTCCAACACGCCAAACCGTTCGGTGCTTTTCTTCTTCATAGTTCATCTGCTGTCGAGGTCTAGTGGTTTAGGTGTCCGATTGCAGTATGTTAAGACCTGTGTTCGATTCCCACCGTCTTTCGCTTTTTTTTCTTCGTAACAAGTAGTATGGCCAAATATCTGAACGCCATCAAGCGAATAGAAAATTCCAGTAACAGCGCCGAGATAGAGGGATTTGTCGTAGCATTAGCATTAAAAAACATCAACTGCATTTAACTTAATCACTTTTACCGTCACTAGCATCTAACATCATATCTGTGAACTGTCATGTTTAAAACCACGTCGTGGATTCCAGGATGCATCAAGTGATCTCATGTTAACTAAATAAGAGTTGTCTTCTGACTCAACATTGCACACACGTGGACGACTTTTGCAGCAGCACGTGTCATTATAAAAAGTTGATGTACGTGTCACACATAGACATTTCATCTTTAGACTAGACGTGATCACGCTTGGATTATTATCGATATACAGAAATTTGTTCAACTTGCCATTTTTTCACTAAGTCAAGTATTCTTTGCTGTCAAACTAAAATCTTATTTCAATCTGTGCAAGTGCAGTGTTGCATAAGTCCATTCCACTGGTGAGCCGTATTTCTATTATTATATTTACTTGTAAAAATCTCAATTCTCAATTCATTGATTGTCCGTAACTTCTTTTATATTTCCTTTCATATATTTATTAAAGTGTCATTCACTAAAATTATCACGTGTTCCAATTTTTCATCAACTCTATTTCTAAATAAAATACATTTATAATTTCAATATGTAACGTGAGTAATTCAGTTACAATCGGGATACCGCCCGTCGAACTCTCGTATTGCTTTCCTCCGAACTTTCGGTTTTCATTGAAATAACTAGCGAAAACCCACGATAATTTTATATGTGGAATCGCGGAATCGGAATTTTTATTATTTTCCGGGTGGAATCGAAATCAGAATTTATATTTTGTGTAACATGGTGTCGGAATCGATAAACATAAAAATTCCGGTCCCTGATTCTTACCGCATTTTCTCGTAATGCACGTCAGACAAATTCCCAGTGTAACTAGAAGTTTCTTTTGTCACGGCCAAACTATCGCTGCATACTGGAAAACCCAAACCAGCCGACACGAAAAAGCTGCTGATTTTATGGAATTTATTCTCTTACTTGTTATTGTCACATTATTACACCTTATTTGGGCCCTGCATTGGCCCCGCGGTGACTGCCGTCAGCCACCGCAGCCCAGTCGACTTCCAAACTACTTACTGTATTGTGTAAAAGCATTTTTTCTCACGATTGGGAAAAATAAGTTGCCCATGGCGGCCATACACATAATTTAAGTGGGCGGAGTCACTATATTGCTGACGGTTGATGGAGTTCATATTTGGAGCGTCTTGCATCGCGATTATTGGTTGCAGGGGGTGGTAAGCAGGATAGCCCAGTGAGATTCAAAAATTAGTACCGTTGATTGCTATTTAGAGCGCGCTGTCTGCTACGAGAGTAGCAGATAGCTTTAGCGTTCCAGGTTTTTGATAATGGCCGGCGGCTATGACGTCTTTAGCGTCAGCTCTGACGTCTTTAGCGTCAGTAGAGGCAGAGCAACAAGTGCTAGAAGTGTTAAAAGCTGTGGATGATATTTACCAGAACTCTAATTAAAGTCTGAAGTGGTGCTATGGGAAAGGGCACGGGTCGTGTGCAAATGATTTGCAAGTATAGGGAGTGCACCAATACTCATTTGAAGGACCCGGCATTGTCTTTTTTTTATTGCACTAATAAAGACCAAGCACAACGCGATGCCTGGTTGACCCGTTCCGGCAACGAGGATTTGGTGGGTTCAACTGCGGAACATTTGAAAGCGAAGGGGTTTCGTTTGTGTGCTATACATTTCGAGAATAGCGAGTTCGTTAATATAAGAAAAAATCGGTTGGTCAAGAATGCGCTTCCTAAGCTGTATGCTGCTGAAAATGATCATGATGTCATTGACATTGCCAAAGACACCGACACTGTGGCAGGTGAGGGAATCTGAGGTCCTGGCATACACTTTATGTTCCAGTAAATAGCCATTACTAGTGGGTACTACACTCTCCTAGCCTGTAGCTAATATGGACTGAAATTCGATTGCAGAATCGTCACAAGATGATAGTCCAGTTGCCATGTCTGAGGCAGAGTTTGTTGGTGATGGCATGGATGCTGCTGGGCCATCTTCACCATCAGTCTCCTCTCACCAGACTACACCATTTGGTAAGTTTAAAATCAATCTATGCACATCCTCCTTTCACTATAACTTTAAATTCAGTACATTCAAATGCCAATAACCTGGGAGTTCTTATTGTATTTGTTCATTTATAATTTTTAGTCATTCACAAAAGAAGAGGCTCTATTCTCGGAGAGTTGGGGTACAGTCTAGGTGAGCGCACACCGAGAAAGAAAACCCTGCTGTGCAAATACAAGAAAGCTGTGAAGAGGGTGCACCAGTTACTCAAACAGACTTCGCTACAAAAAGATAAAATTAAAGCTGTGGAGAAATTGAAATCTGCGCCAGCACTGGAGAGGCTTATCTCCGACACAGAAACCTTTTCCCCTGCCATGTCGTCCTTCATCTTGGGAGATCTTCGGAACCGCAACCGGCCAATAAAGTCTCGCAGGTGTGTAAGCAACGGGTGGAAATAATCTTATAATTATCTGTTCGAGCTTGTTTTAACAACAAATTTTGACCTATAGGTGGAATTTGCAAGACAAAATCTGGGCACTGGCCATTATGAAGCGAAGCCCTCGGTGCTACGAATATATGCGCAAAATAATTACTCTGCCGAGCCCGAAAACATTGCGCATTTTATTGGACAACTTGTCGTTTAAAACGGGCCTAAACCAAAAAATTCTCGCTCATCTTGCAACACGGGCGAGTAAGATGAGTGAGAGGGACCGATGCTGTGTTGTCCTCTTTGACGAGATGTCCTTGCGCTCGGGCATCTACTATAACGAGAGCGAGGACAACGTATCAGGTAAGGAAGACTACATCAAGTTGTCTGATTTTGATTAAATGGTATTAATACAATAAATCAATATTTGACTAAAATTCATTTTCAGGGTTTGAAGACTACGGCCACCTTGGCACAACACGAGTCATCGCCAATCATGCCCTTGTTATAATGGTTCGAGGACTTGCCAAAAGGTGGAAGCAACCGATTGCTTATTATTACACATGTGACACCGTTCCTAGTGACATTTTGGCAAAGTTGTTGCGGCATGCCATCAGTGCGTTGCTAGGCATTGGCTTAAATGTTGTGGTCACAGTGTGTGATCAGGGCCCCACCAACCGCGGAGCAATCCGGGAGCTATCGGATGCCACACCTGATGGCTCGAGTGAGACATTTTTCGAGGTTGATGGCAAGAAGATTTTTGTACTCTTTGATCCTCCTCATCTCTTAAAATGTATGAGGAACATTCTTCAGAAAAACAATGTTACCTGGTGGGATGAGGTCCAATCGTGCTTTAAAACTGCCAAGTGGGAGCACCTGGAAAGGTTTTACGAGCTTGATCAGCTGACAGCAAGAATGGCTATCAAGCTGACGGCAAACCATCTGAAACCAGAAGGGTCATTCAAGATGCGCGTCAGTTTGGCAGCCCAGGTCCTGAGCCACACGGTTGCTGCAGGGATGCTGACCATGGCCACTTGGGGGGATGGCAGCGTTTTTCCAAAGGAGGCCATGCACACTGCTGAGTTTGTGGAGCTCTTGGACAAGTTTTTTGACAGTGTCAACGGCTCCACACTGCACCCTGATCGGGGAAAGGAGCTGCGTTGTGTTCTGTCCAACCAATCTCCGCATCTGCAGTTCTGGGTTGAGATGCGAGCTAAAGTCCTAGGCTGGCGATTCACCAACTCTCACACTGGACGGGTAAGCTTTATGATCTACCAGTCTGTTAGGTACCACATTTTGCTGTTACAGGTAAATAAATCTATGTAGGTTATTACATTGACATATAATTAACCTTTTTGCAGAAGCTAAGCCCACCAACAGTCACGGGTATTCTTGTCACCATTGTTTCTTTAGTGAAGTTGTGGGACTACCTGAGGACTGAAAAAGGCTTTCGCTACCTTTCCTTGAGGAATCTTGACCAGGATGCTCTGGAAAACTTGTTTGGGACCATACGCCAACATGGCATTTGTAATGTGAACCCAACGACAGTGCAGTTTGCTGCTGCCCTGAAGACAGCAACCATTACCAACCTGAGCAGCTACAGGTCCAGAGGAACGAACTGTGAGCGTGACAACGACCAGCTGCTCAGCGACCTGCGGGCTCTCCTCGAGAAAAAGGATGCCTCTGTTACACCTTCAAAGGTAATTTTAATGTTTATGCACCAAACAAATATGTATGGTTGCTGATATTATCTTTATGAGCATGGTAACTCATTACTCATTTCTTGTAGGTGCTGCGACCATCAGACAGGGCCACCACAAATCCTCGTCTGCTTGCGGTACCAGTTGCCTCGCGAGAAGAGGACCAGCTCACGGACCTGCGGAGACTGCCAACCGCTTACGTATGCGGCTACATTGCCAAGCGCCTTTGCTTAGTCATATCATGCACCGAATGCAAGTCGCTGATCTTGACGCACGAGCTGACTGAAGACCACCTCTTCATTTCCTTGAAGGAATATGATCTGCAAAAGGAGCACTTGACCTATCCAACAAGGAACATGGTGGACTTTGTTGAGTCGCTGTTGGACAGGTTCAGCGCCCTGATCTCGGAGACCATTTTCCTTCGGGGAGTGAAGGAGTTGTTGATGGCCGACTTTGTCAGCATCAATCATGAGTGGCTGGAGTGCTCTATCCATGGAGACATTCTGCTCACTCCGCTCCTGCAACTGTTCTGCAGAGTCATGCTGCACAGCTACTGCAAGAGAAGAAACCGCATGATTTCTGGAGCTGCGATAAAGGCAACCACCATCAAGACCAGGATGAAGATTGTCAGGCACAATTGAACCTCACATTGCTACAGCATATCTTGTGTGTTCAGCATGTCTTCTTTGTATGTTTTCACTTGCATAATTTCTAATCACTTCATTAAACACTTATATGTGTCAAAAATGATGCTGTTTTTCAATTAGTTATACCTTGGTCCTTGACTGATAATTTTTTGCTGTAACACTGAATCTGCCAATGTAATGCCATTGCTTTATTAGTAACCTTTGCAATTTGATGAGAAAAATTAATGTCTGTAACAAGCATTATTATTTCCTCTCAAATTGCAAATGTTACTGAAACAGCAATGACATTACTAAGACAGATTCTGAATTTGAATGAAAACCGGGGCTAAATGATGGGTGAGGGGGAGTCGTGGTGCGGGGTGCAAATAGTACCGTTGATTCGAACAGAGATGGCGCTAGCTGCGCATTTCGTGTAGGTTTTCTCCTATAACATTGGGTTACCCCTCTCTACCTAACTCCTCTCTGATTGGTTGCTTCTACGTAGAAAAAGCTATTAGCTGAGTTCTTGTAGGAATAAGTGATGTTATCAATAGTCGACAACATCGTGTGAAGGTACTTCTGGTACTAGCTAGACGAAGATTCTGTTGACATGAATTGGCGTACATGTACCATTCGCATTGCCTTTTTTAATCTCCGAAGCCGACCGCCGCCAAACACCATCGTCCTTGAAGACCGGGTTGCCTGCTTTGTAATCCTTCGCTTACCTGTCTTGCTAGAAGAAGTTACCGTTATCGTTGGTGGAACAGATGTCTTTTAATTTTCACATGTTCGGATGTTCACATGTTCAGGTAACAGATGAGTTGTTAATAGCTACAAGTGGATGCAGGTAGAAATTAGGTTAGGGTTATGCAAAAGGATTTTAATGCATTTGTTGTTCAGAAAAACCAAAGTTATATATTTTAGGTTCCGGGGTCAAATGCATATCTATGGCAAATTCTAATTAATGCAATGTTTGACCACTGATAACTACTTGTTTTCATCATTATTCTATAACTGCATGTTTTAGTGAAATAGTTATTTAGCAAGCCTTCACAAAATGTTTTTGTGAATGCATCATGAATGTGGAATGTGTTTCAAACTCTATGCTATTATCTCTAGGAAATATTGTTTAATTTGTTAAATCCAATTATTTATATGACCTGACTAGTTGGTTGATGGGGCTTGCTAGTTGGTTGATATGCACATATTGGAGATATTTGTTCAACATGTACCTAGTTTCTTCCCAACTAGAAAACAAGCCAGTAAATTATTTTTCATTAAGTTGATGAGAAATGCTAGATTTATTAGAATAACCTCACACAGGACAGAGAAGTAGCAAGGTTTGAAGGCACCCAAGGGCAACTGGGTTTAATTCTATCTCCCTTTTTCTTTTCTTCCTGTCTCTGGAGCCTCCTCCCTCCATAACCTCAAGTATGAGGCCACTGTAGCTGGACAGTAAAAATCTACTGGCGGTGTAAAGTTACACTTCTGCTCATTCCCTTATTTGTTACTGACTAAAAATGTATTTTACAAGGAGTTTCTTAAATATTCCAATCTAAAATTATTAAGACACCGATTTGTTATCTGAGATCTGTCTGTGCCCACTGACTAGATGTAAAATGATCTTTCCCATAAAACCCTTATTAGAACTGATTTAATTAAAAAAGAGGGAAATCTAGTTAATGCTTATAAGTTAAATTGAAATATAAAATATAAACATTAAAGCATTATAAAGCATTAAATATAACTGTGGCTCTTCATAATTTGGCATTGACCTCCCCACCCCTCCCTTTGCCCTTTAACTATTTCCCTATAAGTACCTTTAGGCTTGGAGACTAGTTATTGACCCTGAAACCGACCCCTAATTATGGCTGTGTGGCTTTGTGGCATCAAATCACATCCAGCGATTCGCTCGGACTCGCTGTCGGTAGCTACTCATTACCTCTCCAAACAGGGAAGTGGGGAGACCCATGAATCGGATTAACATTAGAATTAAATGTATTTTCCATGAATTATTGGTTGTTCAGCACAATGTGCTTGAAAAGATTTTTTGGTAATTGCATTTAGTTCTTAGTAAGTTCTCCAATGCCCAAGACTACTACTTTTCAAAAACCATGTTTGTGAAGGCACGTTTCATTTATTCCTAAGTCGTAATCTTTTGCTCTGCTGCAAATAAAAATCAATTATTTTGCTATATTGATTGAAATATGGTCAAAAACCTTCTAAGAGCAATTCACATTTCTATTACAAAAACTAGAAATGCAATAACAAAAGTAGTTATTAGTACCTAATGACAACCATTTCTATTTTGTTATATCTTTTAGAAAATGTCTGTAGTTACTTACTCTGATAATGTTGCTCTTTATATACATGCACTATACATGCACTACCAAGGGCTTCTGCTGGCCCTGCATCCATTTAATCTGCACTTCGAACTTACTATCATTTGTTATCTTTTCTAGGTGATGACTGACGACCACATGCTACCCTTTTGTCATGGGCCATTTTCGCATTGGCAACTTAGCTTGCCTCTTGGAACTGGAGGATAACTTCTAAGATTTAAAGATACATTTATGCAGTGAGGTCACATACTCTAAAAAGTCATGCCACTGTACAAAATGAAAACATGATACTGGCTTTGGGACCATGAATGACAAATAAATTATAATGAATGGTATTACGAGTGAAGGACCAGTGCCCATTGTTGGGCCTTCTACCTCTGCACAAACCTTCGACAGAGTCCATCCCAGGAGCGTGCCAGTTCTCAATGTCACCCAGAATCTGGATCTTACTTCCGAAGCTTTCTACGATAACATTTTGCTAGCCAATCAGCAATTGATTCAAACGACAGATATTGATCAATTGCAGCATCACATAGTTGAAGAGGAAGACTACTTTGCACACTCAGGAATTGAGTACCAACCAATTGCTTCATTCGAACCGCTTGTCAACAATCCTGCCAGGCCTTCTCCAGCTGGCGTTTATCACATTAGGCTTTCTCCAGAAAATAAATCATGGCCCCCTGTAAATATCATACGTGCAGGGACCTCATCTACTTTCACCAGTAAAGTACCCGTACTTTCTAGTACTAGTACAGGGTCTGTTCTGTACGCCAAGACTAGAGCACCTTTAATTTACACCAGTGGAGAACCAAAATGCACCAGTTCTTGGTCATCACAACCTTGCACCAATACATATTCCTCACTTTCCAACGCCAAACCAGTGCCCATGGTTACCAGCTCCAATGAAGTGCCTTCACTTATCAGTAATCCATGGTCATCACAACCTCACTTCAGTCTAGGTCACTTACTTTACACCAAAGCAGAATCTTTACGTTCCAACTTCAATGGAGAGCCTATCTCAAATGCAGCGGACTTTGTTGCTTACAATAGCACAGAGCCTTTTCTACGCTCTAACTCTTGCAGCCCATTACAAGGCTCCGGTGCAGCATCCTTACTTGAAACCAGCCAAGAGTTTTTGCAAACTAATACCAGTCCTTCACAAAACATGAAAACGGAGGCACCTCAAACTGTCGTCAATGCCGAACACTTGCTCTCTCGGATAAGAAAAGAAACCTCCGTGCATTTCTCCATGAAGTATGAATCGCAAGTACAAACTGGCCGCCACCCAGAAGAGGTCTTTCACTTCTCCGGAAACAGAGCCGACGCCGATCTCAGCAAAAAGAGTCCTAGGACGGATGACAGCCAATTGTCTCCATTTTTGATCGTCCGTGATAAAAGATTTTGCGACAAACAGCCATTCAACACCGTTGGGTGTGATTTTGAAGCTGCAACCTTGGCTACCGGCTTTAAAAGCGAATTTGCTGATTCATCCATGGTTGCTCAGCACCCTAGTTATCACGCTGTCGGAGAGAGCAACATCGAAAAAGTGGGTGTGCCAAACAAGAAATATGACATAGATTCTTTTATTAAACCAACGGATTTAGATTTACTGAGTATTGTCGATTTGACCTCTTGTAAAGAAGAAGGTCCTGCAGATCTGATCACTTTGCCAGGAGTCAGTGCTTCGTATCTCAACACACATGAAGGTCAGCATGACAAAGTCTTCCATGAAGAGTCAGTGGAAGTGTTGAATGCTGTTCACCCAAAGTCTCAAACTTTGGTCGATCCCAAGTTTCACAGTGCTTTTGCTCGACTAACAGACATACCAAAGCAGCTTGAGAACAAATTTAAGCTCTTGCCATCAAAGACCACTCAAATTTGTGTTGAGTCCCAAAATGTGTCGATTTGCCTTAGCAATAGAAAGCCAGATGCCCTTAATATGCCAGTGGCTTCCTCCAAAGAAAGCACCACTGTTAAAAATAAGGCAATAACTCAACCAATGTTGTGTATTAAAAGTTGTGAAGTACAGCTAAGCGACATCAGGCGTGACGGTACGTTTGATCAACTGCAGCAAAAGTCCAAAGAAACCAACAAAAGTGATGTTAGAGAAGTCACCAAACAAGCAATACACACCAGGGATTGCTACGTAAAATTATCCGATGTATTTCTTGATGGTACTTTAAATTTGCCAGAATACTCTAAATCACAGAATATCGGAGAGTTTAATTCAAAACTTGGTGCTTGTGCATCATACCAGCTGCTAACACCCAAGCAATGTCAAAGCTTGAATGACACCCTCATGCCACCCCCAGTGCTGCCTTTACAGCCCCTTCCTCTGATACTGCCTCAACCAACGCTACTGCCCCTACCAACGCTACTGCCCCTCATCCCACTGCGAGCTCATTCAAAGCTCCCTGTGAAGGTTGGAAGCTTAAAGGAGGAGCTAACAAAGCCTAGCTTCCAGGACTCTGACGCTCTAGAAAAAGCCGATAATTGCGCTCCAGGCTGGGACGTTTTGCGATGTGCAAGCACCGTTCGTAAGAAGTTTCAACGGGTTCGACATCGCTGGGAGTATCCACCGCTGCCCAATCCAAACCGTGACCTCAGCTTCCGCTTCAAACGGTCTGCTAAAGATACTCACATGCAGTCAGTTCCTGTTCGATTCACAGCCAGTAGTGGACAATCTAAAAACGGTGACAAGCGATATACGTTAGGGACAGGAAAATCTGTGCATAAAGATAGCTTGTCAACTCAGAAGTATTCACAATGTACGCATCACAACTCGCAACCCTCCCATTACAACTCACGACCAAAGCAAAGAAACTCACGTGTTATGCGCGATGACTCGCGATTTAGTCATGGTAACTTAGAGTTTTGGCATGATGACTCAAGATCTAGTTCTTCACAATCTTCTTGCAAATCAAGGTCTCTGCAAACCATGCGTCGTGACATGCAATTTACGCACCGGTACACCCAACCAAAGAACAATGTGTGTCGATCAGCGCACAGTGCAAGTCGTCGTGCAGAAGGTAATGCACAATCTGAAGAATACCCCAAAGTACATCTCTTGCAAAGTGAGCTACCAAACTCATTTAAAGCACACAACTCGCAAGGCAGGCAGCTAAACCTGCGTGAAGCACGAGGTGAGCAGCCAAACTTGGTCATTGGCTATCGCTGTCACCGGGAAGCACGCCGATTGTTATCTGCCAAACAAAACAACGCGATAACTGCTCAAAACTCAGCTTTTACTGCCTCAATGTCTTCCGGCAATTCCATCGCCCTGGTGAGCGAGGCCCCAGTGACAGATGGAAAGTCATTGGGCGTGAAACGCAAGCTCAGCAGCGGAGGTCCAATTGAGCCGGCTGCAAAGCGTGCAAGATTCATCCCATGCACACAGTTGTATGAAAGAAAGCTCTATCGAGTGAGTAGTTGGCGTAGTTTGCTATGATAGCTCATCTAATGCATGGTTGCATTGAACTACATCTGTTCTGCACGACTGATCTCTGAAATTACTAGGTGCTGTGTGAATGTTATAGCTTGATGAGGAGGTGAAGGTCTGGCGCAACTCATTGAAGGCGAGCCAGGCAAGGCAGGTCACAACAGATGAGCGTCTCCAAGAGCTCCGGCGAAGACAGAGGGTGAGTACCTGTGAAGTTCTGCTATGGATGAGTATAAATAAATAAATAAATATTGCATGTGGTGAGTTCTATTTCTTGACCCAGCTCTCTACGATTGACGGTTCATCATTTGACTCTGAATGGTTGAGCGTAAACCCTGCTTTGAGGATCCATTACCAGATGAGTTTTTGATGAGTTGCATTGGCCAAAGTGTTAATGCCATCAAAAGTTCCTGTAACTGCCATCAAAAGTTCTGGGTGTGGGAATCGGGAACCACCAAAAGGCAAGAAAATAGGAAAATAATCAAAATGACTTTGCAAATCAGGCATTTCTTTGGTTATCCGGTCCCAAGACTGTAAGATGCAAATTGAAGATGACAAGTTGAGTAAACTTCAAAAGTTAGAACAAAAATTGTCAAAAGCTTGTGATAATGACAGTTTTTTTTTTGGATAATATTTGATTATCCTGCCAATTATAACCCAAAAGTAGGTTTTGCCTGATGTTTTGGAATTTTTCAAAGAACAGTTGTCAAAATGTAGAATGTCAACAAAATGTCAACTCAAACAGAGTGCCAAAGTTTCGAGTGGTTATCTCAAATACTGTGGAAACATAAAGAGTACATTTTTTCTGGAGAACGAACTGGCTTAGCTGCATGTGGATTATTATAAGTAGATAGATTAAAACATTAGAAAAATATCTCCATAATTATGGCATGATCTTCTATCACCTGTTTACTTCCATCAGTTGTGGTCTGTTGTGGTAAGTGGATGATCTTTGTACAGGTTCAAGATAAGCGAGCAGAAAGAGCTAATAAAAATAAGCGCAGCGTGCTGGCCAGCGCAGTCACCGAGTTGCAGCACTTCCGTTCATTTTATCAAGGTGAGTTCAGAGTGATATCCACCACCCCACCCCCTACGGAAGCAGAGTCATACCTTTAGGGGTCTAATATTACCCGAAAAGATCTGAAAAAGAAATCAGTATATAGAGGAAGAGTGTGTCTATAGTTGCTACCCTTTCAGATTTGATATTTTGAAAAATGTAGACGTGGTGAGATTTTGAAAAAGAGCTAAAATGCCCACATTTTAAGGCTTTGTGTGAAAACACCATAGGTTCAATTAATTAATAAAATAGTAGCAACCATGACCAGTCTTTCCCTATGAACTTTTTTTCAGATTTTTTCGAACAAGTTTAGACCCCTAGAAGTTTGACCGCATAAGGGTTTGACCGTAAAACTGAGCTTGCACAGCTCAGTTTTTGGTAGATGCCAAGGTGCTAAGTCTCGACAAGAATTTTACAGCTTTCCTGGAGTTGACACCAAGTCTAAACAAAAGCACGTGCAATTAAAAACCCCCCAATTTCTACCATTTAAAAAAAATTTGCGCATTCTACTTTGAAGTCTGGTAGCTTGGCTATGGGAGGTCAGGAAACTTTCAGAATAAAATCTAATGATGCAAGTTAATTTATAAAATTCGTAAAATCACAAGTTCAATAAAATTAATAGGTGACTCAGCATTCACAAGCCCAGACCTGTTGGCAGGAAATATATCATTAAAGCCATGCAATGCTGGTAAGCTTATCAACATTAAGATAAGGAAATTAACTAGAAAGTAGACTTTTAATACTCTGTGTTGGTGTACTTTTCTGATTAATATTTCACTCCCAGTCCCCCTAGGTAAAAAAGGATTATGTAACATATTTTTCACAATTGCAGTAGATTAAGTGATAGGCAAGCTTAAAAACATCCTTCCTTTATCAGGCGCCAATTCTGTCAGGTTTAGTTGTGTTTTCTTCTTTCATCTTCCCCAGTTAATTTGTGTATAATTCTGTATTTGTTCAGGTAAATGTCCTAGTTTCTTTATTATTCACATGTTAAATTTATTGCATCACCTCTTTGCAAAGTGTTAGCTAGAAGGCAAAGAGGGTTTTATTTTATCAAAAGCAAACAAGCAGCAGGCTGCATGCAGTATTAGGGTTGCCCTATCTCAAATTCAATGGGCATAAATCGGGTGTGCATTATCCGTTTCCTAATCGAATATACTCGTGAAACCATGCAACTCCAAATAAACACGCTAAAAAAGTTTGGAAAGTGGCATATTTTATCATTTACATTTTGGTCTGTATTTTGGCAATATATTAGTCACAAAAAAATCTTTCGTTTGCTGCATGCATTTCATCATAACTGCTAGAAAACGTTTCAAACAACTTCTGCAAAGCAAAAAACACATGGGTCATCTTGGATGAGGTGATGTGGGGGTTCCAACATCAAAATTAACGGTGCAGGAAAGTATGCACTGCGGGCAAGCTTGCGTGCCAATCAAACACAAAACGAGTGCACTGGCCTAGTCCACTACTCCAATCGAACATAGAAACTGCATCCGGTACACAGTCGGTGCACAATAGTCCAGCCAATCGAATACTAGTTTTACATTGTGCCTTGCAGATGCTGATGCTGGAGGAAAAAACACCTTTTACTTGACAGAAAATGAGGTGGAGGAGGCATTGGAACAGGATCTCTTATATGCCAATATGAAGCTCACATATACAGGTCAAAGTGGAATCTGCCCACAACGAAACCAACTTGTACCACTACCCCGCCAAATGACTCAAAGTCGTTGATCCTATTCCGTGGTGTATTAACAGCTTTTTAGTTGAGTGGAATTTTCTCATCCTACACACAATGGATTACTGTTTCTGGTACAAAGTCTACCATTTTCCTTGAAATTGTGATATCAACAGAAGCTGTGCTTGATACATTCTCTCTAATTAGTAATTGGGTTAACTGGGGAGCAGTTGTCACTCCTAAGCAGGGGCGGCTCGTGAGGGAGGGCTGCAGGGCGGCTGCCCTCCCTAGCATTTTCGCCAGAATAAAAGTATAATTGTTATTATTATTATAATTTTAAGTGTTATTACTATTATTATTGTTCTACGCCTTTTGTGTGTTTTAAAATGGGTGCTACTTTCGAAATGCGAAAAAACGCGCTATTTGCGTCGCGCCGACAGCACGAGCTGCTGAATGCAACGAGATGTTCCAGTAGGCAGTGCATGTCTGCTGCCTTTAGAGCCTGAATGCCGCCGCTTGCTCTCTTTGGGGCAGCGAGCGCTGCCGTCCTCCCTGCTCAGCTAGGATTGCGTGGTAATGGCCTTGAACGTGTGTCGCCTGTCGTCGCTCGCAAGCCCAGCGAGGGCAGCAGAAAATCTGCCCTCGGCCAGCCCCGGACAGCCGCCGGGCTGAGCTAGCAGCGAGAGCGATTGAGACAGAACGATACACTCGATCGCACATTTTTTCCACGGCGATTAATAGTTTCAAAATAATAGTACTACTAGCCTGATTTTTTGATCTCATCTTGTTGCACATACTCTGTACGTTTTTGTGCAATGAAAATTAATCCAATGTGTGACTTGACAGCTAGAATTCAATGATAACTTTTTTCAAATATCACACGCTGAATTTTAATGTTACAATATTGAAATCCTACTACAGTGTTCATTACATATGGTGCTGGTGGTGAGGGAGGGGAGGGGGGGATAAATTTTACTGCCGCCCCTCCAAGAAAAACAGTCACGAGCCGCCACTGCTCCTAAGAACCTAAGATAGGCGCAAAATGATCAGCAGATTGACGTGCCTACAACCCCCACTATTCATTTGAACCTTAGATATGACGTTGTTGCTTCTTTGTTCCAAAAGTGAAGCCCAAAGATCTCTAGACTAGTTTTGGGCAAGATAATAAGCCTAACTCAAAGCCTTGAGTAAGTCACTGATATCAACTATTAAAAATTATTAATTTAATTATCGCTCGGGTATAACTTAAGTTACATAGACTGAATGTTACCACAACATGTTAATTTTTCCTTGATGATTTTCCTATGTGGCTGTAAGCCTGTTAGTTATTATGGTCGTACCTAGAATGGTAATTTTGCACCATCATAGCACCAATTTATAAACCTGGCCTAGAGCGGCTGTATTAGAAAACATTTTGAGTGCCTATTCTCACTGCACTATAACGATGAACTGAAACCCAGCACCTATCTTTGGTAAAAGTCCACCGTAGCATCAGTAATCATGATTTCTAGAGGTGCTTAAATCAATAAGCGCTAACATTGTTGAAAAGTGATACTCTAAATTTCGCCAAATGACCGCTCTTTTTAAGGCCCTATTTATATTGTGATCATCTGTGCCCTTTCTTTTTTTTTTTTTTTTTTATGTACCCGCTATAAGCTTGTGGCAATGAGTTGCTATAATTTTTATGGACGCTTTGACAAGTTCAACCATTACCAAAAGTCAGTGTGAAATATTAGAACTTGTGATATTGGTTGTGAAATGTTAAGGAAATTGCCAATGCTCTCTGTGATAACTATCATTACCTATTACTATATAATTACTATTCAGCCACCAGAGGCCTACAATATACAATTGTATCTGCTCCCAAGCTGTAAATAAATAAAATGAAACAATGAAAATGAAAATAAATCTTGTATTGATTTCTTTAAAATTTTTAAGAGCTTATAATAATAATAATGTTTATTTATTTCGTGTTTGGCCAGGGCATACGAATTGTCAAAGTATATAGCGTGATAAAATAATAAATAAAATAAAAAAAAAATCACACACACATATGGCACACAAAAATAGAACAATAATTAAAATTTATTTTCATGCCTGTATAACATAAATTCATCTATTGGATAAAAGGCTTGGTCTATTAAAAATTTCTTAAAATCGGACTTAAAAATTGACATGGAAGGTCTTGAAGTATTAAAATTTTCTACCGCCTTATTATAAAACTTTGAACCAGCCACAATCGGATCCATTACATCATACTTCGAGATACATTTATTATTAAATAGTTTATTATTGCTTCTTGTTTGATGGTTATGTATTTCCTTGATTACAGACGTTAAATGATTGTTGTCAATTATAAAAACAAATGCAGTATAAATATATAAACAAGGCAGAGTAAAAATTTTTAATTTAGTATAATATGGTCTGCAGGTACAAGGGTATAAGGTGCAGGGTACAAGGGTTAAAACTTGCTATTTTATTGTACGTTTTTGTAGTGTAAAAGACTTTTTTGATTTAGAAGAATGTCCCCAAAATAAAATACCATAAGTAATCCTAGAATGAACGTAAGCGTAATACACAAGTTTGGCAATTTCAAAACTACACATTTTTATAATGCGTTTAATGAGGTGACAACCAGAAGCCATTTTATTATTTACAGTGTTGATATGGTCATTCCAGTTAAACTTACTATCTATTGTGACTCCTAGAAATTTGGTAGTTGTTTGGGGTATTAGACTTTTACCGTTTAGATAAATAAGGGGGCTTGATTTCAAATAATTATCTTTTTTAGGGTGGAACTGCAATAAAACTGTTTTTGCATTAGTTAAACAAAGATGGTTTTCATCAGCCCACAACGATATTTTGCTAACCGCCTCGTTATTAGTGGATTTATCTGATTTGTCTTCATTATTTAAAAAGTATGTGGTGTCATCTGCAAATAAAGTCAATTGACCCCGATCGATAATAGAGGGCATGTCATCAGTGAATAAAATAAATAGTAAGGGGGATAAGATAGAGCCTTGAGGCAATCCAATTGTCACTGTTGCTTCCTCCGAATAATGGCACTCTCCTTCTTTTGTTATTTTGGTTACATGTTTTCTATTAGTCAGGTAAGATGAGATCCACGTGTTTGCTGTGCCTCTTATTCCTAAATTATTTAATTTATTTAATAATAATTGGCGGTCTATCACAGTGTCGGACTGGCTCCAAAAGGCCCCGGCGGCAATGAGACTTTTGGGGCCCCGCCACTGATCTGGCCCCGCGAAGCACGGCTTGTACATTTTTGGTGAGCTATGATAATCATTTGTTTAATTAATTTGGTGCATATTCAGTATAAGCTGTTTAAGGCTGGGCGTTTGTTTGCCACTAATCCTGCACTTGATTCATTGGTCAATCATTACTCCTGAAAATTCCTGTCCGATCCCATCCGTAAACCTGTTATATATAGTATTTTTTGTGCAATGTTTATGAATTTTGAGCTCTGCAGAGATTTTTTCTTTGGTTATGAGTGATAATTTAGTAGCTGAATGTTAGTGGTATCTCTGATTACAGAGGGAAAAGAAATGCATAGTTTGACGCTGACTTTGACGGTAAGGATTTGTGACATGGTTCTGTACCTGTGTAGTTGTTTCATTTACAACTAGGGAACATGATAATTCTATTTGCATATAATCATAATCCTACCTACCGTGGTTGTACAGCGAAATGTTAAGTAAACTTTCCATTTTTTTGGAATGCACAGGGTTGGTGCATTTCAGTTGCATGGATCAAGAGCTGCAGTGTAGGGAGAGCTTGGTGGTAGCAAATAAAGCCTAGGATGGTCAAGTGACTGATTGAGATAAACGGAAGACATACAGTGAAGGTAGCAGAGTTGTTTGGCACTCGAAACATATTTGTACAATAACAATTCATGATTATCGATGCGGTACTTATAGGTTAATTAATGTAGATTCAGCCATAAAAACCTGAAATCGACACCAAATACTTTAAGGTACATGAAAGACTTCAGAAATGCGTAGCCGCAACGAAAAACATCTAATTGGGAACCGGGTGGAAAGAAATTCACAGATTTCAGGGAAGGTCACCTGTTTCATTAGCTCACGACTTGTCTTTGATCACGACGATCACGACCAAAGATCACGACCCTTCACTTTCAAACGCGATCGACTCTCGACTCCAGTTAGCGGCCCATGTGCTTCCCGCGCGGCCTGCGTGCGTCCACAGCTCATACTCTTTAACTATCTGCTCGCCTGATACTTAAGTTGGCGTTAGCGACGAATTTTGAGCATCTCGCATCGGTCAGTCAGCCTTTGCTGGTAGGCAACCCTGTGTGCTTTTATGTAACGCTGGCTGCCTATGATGCCAGACTATCTGGTATATTTATGATTCGAATTTACCGGTCTTTTTCTAGTAAAGATTTGATCTTTCATTTTGTGTTTTTGAAAGATTATGTTATTTATTATCAATTCCAGGATATAATTTCCAACCTTACAGCTGTTGCATAAGGCACAGCAACACCTAGCCCACAGCAAATCAATTGCATCACTTAGATCTTACCTTATATCCCTTAGATTATCTTACCCTAAAATAAATAGGCGACTTTCCCTGCGCCCTTTGCGTGTTAATACTGCCAGGGGCGCTTTGCCTCTCTGCACCTCCAAATTTGCCATAAAAATGTTTTTTTTTAAGAGAACTGTATCCACAAACATTACCATAATAACCTGATAATTACCTCTAGGCTAATTGTGGATTTCAAAATCTTTTTTTAGTTATTGTAATAGACTGATAAAAGCTCACCAAAAAACCCTAAAAAAGACAAATATATTAAAACTTACTTATTAAACCCTAAAACTTAAAGAGACAAACATTTGATTTTAGTATCCATTCCACCGCCAAATGAACTACGTCTAAAAAAATGTAAATCGTAGCAACAATTTCAACGATCAACAAATTTGAGTAAGCACCACGGTAACCAAAAGTTTGCCGATTCATGGGTCTCCCCACTCCGCTGTCAAGAGGATCTACCGACAGCGCATCTAAGCGACTCGCTCGAACTCGCTGTCGGTAGCTACTGTACTTAATATAACGCTGAGCACCAACTTACGCAGACTTCGGTTTCATTGAAACTATTCGTCTGATCGAGATGAGACTACATTTTCTGGTATTGTTGTTCTTTAGAGTATAGAATAACAAATTATACTTTCAAAATTGTATTTGCTGGCGAGATTTCTGCGTTGAAACATGGGCGGAGTTTTTACTCATTTCAACATTATTAAATACAATTATTTTATTTGGAATTAGATAAGTAAGATGTCTGAAAACTTGCTATTCTCTCAAAATCAGTATTGTAGATGTCATAAAAATTGCGAATCACTCAACTCTATTACTTCTCGGAAAAACGAAGGCGACGACAAAAAATTTGTTTTTCCGAATTTCCCACAGATTTTCTGCAGAATAATTTTTTGAGTACTTTATTAGCTACTCAGCAACACTTGAAAATGAAGCCATGCTAAAAGATTTGCTGTAATGTCGATTTTCACGTTCCGTACAAAATGCTTTTGCCAAGGCGTCACACTTTTGGTCCCCACGCTACATGTGGATATTTGTTTATTGTTGCTACGGTTGCTATATGAAGTTAACAATGCCAACTATAATGCATTAGGCTGTGGTATATACTATTTCATTTGGCAGTGAATAAGCCAGCACCAAAAAAAAGTTGCCTGAGGAAGTGTTTGTTTTCACTGTTTTCACTTGTTTTCACTCTTATGTGGTGAAATTGATTGTAATTGATACATAAAATTAAAATACATTCATATTACACGTCAACATTTCCACACTATATTTTGCTATCATTTTTTTTAAACGTTTTTATTATTTATTTAAAATAAAATTTAAATAATTATTACTTATTAGCCCTAATTTATGAAATGGATGCCACAATCTATTAAAAATAAATTACCTGGTAGACATGTTTATATCCTATGTACCTACATTCATGCTATTTTGGTAAATGTTTGGTAGTGTGGTAACCGAAAATATTAATTAGCACGTTGCATTTTCCCAAGTGTGTTCAGCACATGTTTCACCTGCTATCAGAGCTGCTATCTTGCACTGAGTTTAGTCAATCATGCCAGAAGGTTCACAATTAGCTTCAAAAGTGCTTGTGAGAAAGAACAGCATTATATTATTTGAGATTGTCGCTCCACTAACAAATAGTGGTGATTTATTAGAATTGGTAGGCACAATCCAGGAAATCAAACAGAAAACCAACGACTTTCTAACCTCACTTGTCATTGCTGACAAACGCAGCACTTGTGGTAAGCCTAGTAGCTAGTAGCATCTAGTAGATTGATATTATCCATACATTATTAATTAAGTTCTTTAATGTTGTACTCAATGATAGCTATCTGAGCAGCCTTGAGATTCTTCATTTACCATTCTTCCCATATTATAGAATAAATGTAAACCTCGATGAATTGGTGGTGGAATTGCACATCTCAATTGTCTCGACCTCGGTAAAAAATCTTGGGATCGCAGTGCTGATGGGAACTACCTGCTGTACCAAAAACCTTAGATTTATTTGATATATTTGAATCATTATTGAACCCTTAACAAAAATACCAAAAATGATTGAAACATGGAATATGCCATAAGCCCTTACCAGTATCTATGCCAGTATATATACTTGCCAAACGCCCTTAACCAGTACTTCCAATTATATTCTAGATGCCTTTTAACAAAAAGAAAATGTTTGATCTGTATCTGACTGGTTTATTTTTACTTCTTCAGAAAACGCTACAGAGGAATCTGAATCAGAGGAGGACTAGGCGTATTTTTAAAGGTAGGTTAATGTGTTGAAGAAAACAATACTAAATATTTAATCCAGGCTAACCCAGGTTACACCGTAATTACTCTCTGAGTAATTTTTTTACCTGCAAGGTTTAAAATATGACTAGATTTTAATTTTTACTTGAGGACGAGCCAGACACGCAGTCAGTGGATCAGAACAGTTCATCGTTTAATGTTATTTCAGTTTATTTTTGGATTTAGTTTAGTGCTGCCCCTGAAAATCACACATTGCTGGATATATATATATATATATATATATTTCCTTTCCAGCAACACTCAATGAGTAAACTCACTTATCAACAGCTGAAGGTACGACAGCGTGAACTCGATGAAGCCTTGGAAGCAGCTACCCGCAGGCTTGCGAAGTCCAGTGGCCCTCAAACACGTCTCGACCAGCTGCATGACTACAATGATGTGAAGGATGCCGCTCAGCTTGTTCTCGGGAACCTTGCACGGCTTGAGAATGTCACTGTTACCGAGCTGCACGAGCAATTTGGCTTGTCTTATAAGAACAACGATGTATAAGGTGACTAAGAAATGTTAGAGCATGCCTAGGGTGAGATTAATCTAGGATCAAATATGCAAGTTGAGTACATTGGGAAAAAACCACAGTAACAAGTTTTCCCAATGCCTCACGGCTGTGATTCGGCTGCTTTAATAACCCAAGTATAAAAAACAATGTCAGGCATCATAGTTTGTCTAATAGGGTCAAGTCATCTGGTGCTAAGATATAATATTTGGAAAGAAAGGTCTAGTTGTAAGAATTTTGTGCCGTTGCCTGCAGCTCAGGCACGATGAATTCATTTCATGCTGAGTAATTATGACAAGTCAACTGGTGTATGTTTTAATCTGAGGACAAATTCTCTTAAAATTAACCCAAATTGCAACAAAACACAATGCTAACCACTTACTGAACTCTCGAGATTTACTGCCATGTGAGAAGCTGGCAAACGACAGATACGAAGCTCATGTTGTCAAAGAAATTGTCGCAGAATTTCTTTTGTCAAGTTGTACACAATCTACTAGCTCTGAAGTAATCTCTGCTGGTGATCTTCGAAATTCTAGCTGCCATGTCATATTCCCGGATGACGTCTCTGAAATTTATAATTTTGAGGACGTGCTGAGCAAGGCGTAGAGGTCCAGTGCGAGGGAACGCAGCCTATCAGAAATTTTCTAGAAATAATGTTCCATTATATCACTGGATTGTCACTTCTTTTAATGCTTCTATCACTGTGAGCAGAACTGAGACTAGAGGATTGAGCCAAATGTGGTTGTGTGCCATTGTTTCAGGTTTCAGCTATGGTTTCCTATACATGCTAGGCAGTGGTTAATTTCTAAAAAAAAAGGTGGGTGGACGCTTCACGATCTTCTTTTTTGTGTATGTGTGGGAGGGGGTTAGCTCTTCTCGTTTTCTGTTAGTAAATAGTGGAATCATTGGTTGATAGTTGTGGTTTATTGTCGGCAAAAAGACTTTGTGTAACTAAAATAAGACTCACCCGAAGAGGACGTAACCAACCTACATGAATTTGAATCCAACAAATTTTATTTGTTTAAGTAAAATACTTGTAATATTACCCTCTAATTTGTGGAAATTTCTAAAGAAATGAGAGGCAAACAGTACAAGTGACTGACGGGGTTTTTAAAACAACTAGGCACTTTCCGGGAGGACAAAGGAGAGGAAATGGTAATTCACGGAAAGATTGTGCGCGTGGGTTATCTCTGTCAACCTAAATTTCCCAGCTAGTGCCATTGTTTCTTCCTGGAAATGAATTGTTGAAAAGATCGATCAACTAACGTTGCTTACCTCTGCTCGCACGAGGAGCTGGGGGTAGGAATTTTAAGGCAATCCTGCTAATATCTTTTGACCAAAACATTAGCCTGAAACAACGGGATCGGAAGGAATTCTGTCCAACTTATAAATCGCGAGTTTGTACAAAATGAAATGGTATATCATCTGCACTCTGAGTAAATTAGAACAGCGCATTGACAAGGCAAAATTAAAATAAAAGGCATTTCGAAAATAATTAGGTGGTGGACGGCGTCCACCTGAAAAAAGGGTGGGTGGACGGCGTCCACCCACCCTGAAATTAACCACTGAGGCTAAGAAAAACTATTTGAACTGGGTTTTTCTTAAAACTAGTGCTAAGGATAACTCAAGTAGACATGAGTCTAAAAACCATCATAAAAAACCTCTGAGGCTAGTTATAAATGGTTATTTTTTGTACTATCCATTAATGGGCACACTCATTATCTACAGAAAATACACTTTAGGAGCAGAAATATATCAAAATCCCCTAATAAAATAATCTCCTTTACAATTTTCTGAGTGCGGTCATATTATGTTCATTATGTACGTGTTTCCCATGGCCAGACATTGATGTTTGCTCCCAGAATCCCTTTTCAATCTTTGGAAGATTGACAGTATAGTTCCAGGACCTTCAGAAACTCAATTATTTATGTTTACCAGTTCCTTAATTTATTCACATTCAAATTAATTTGTGATATGCAGTATTAAACCATGATTGCTGTACAATATGGTATCAGTCACATGGCATAAATGATGTTTTAGAAACCTCATATATATATATTTGTAAACCATATGTATCTAATTGTAATAATCAGGCTGGCTGGCAAGACAGCTTGAAATTAGAGAAGAAAACAATACAAAATAGATAATAATAAATATGACAAATAATTATTTTGTCTTATTTGTCAACAACCCAGTTTAATCATGCTGTTCACTCTTGCCTCTAATCTACAATCCCTTCCTTAGCATAGTTTATAAGCCGCAACTTTAGCAGCATACCCAGTATTAACATTGCCACTGCTAGTCAGTTGTCCTGTTTTTTCAAGCTATCACCTCGTAGCCGTAATTGTGCCGATACCCAATGCAAGGTAGGTCATGGGAACTAATAGATATCCCCCATTAAATGCATCACTCAATTTTGAATTACGGTATTTATAGCATGAGGTTGTTATTCTTTTAAATAATCCTCTGCTTAATTTCGAGAAGAGTCAAATACACACATCCCAGTTTCGGGTTATGCCATAACCCAATCTTTCGAGATACAAAACGGGATTCGAGGAATGGAGACAGACGTTCTGTCCTATGGCCATTGGATTAGCATCTCATCCTAGAGTTGCTAAGAACTCGTCATTATGATTCGCCTAGGACTCTTCCACTTTGAGGGGATTCCATCGGACAAAATCTGGAATAAGTGTGCCCCAATAGCCCAGTTGGTAAAATACCCAACCAGCAATTGTGAGGTCCCAGGTTCGTATCCAGGTTTGATTGCACATTTTTCCTGTCTAGCTCCCCATCCATCCATTGCTTGCTGGTTTCAGCTCTCTAGTGGAATCACCAGAAAAACTAAAAACCCTGCATTATATTATAAGTTGTTAAAAGAGTGCTTTAGACATCCGCCGGGAGCAATAAATCAAAACATGGTCAATTTATACGATACTTTTTTTATAGAAGATGTACAGAGCATGACAATTATCTTGACATTTTTTGCAATAAAAAAATACATATGTTGAGATAAAAAACCTCTTTAATTGTTATGTTTGGATGATCCCCTTTGCACTGAACGGGCAACAGTTGACATACCTTCGACAAACGCTGTGCGGAACAAAACGTTAGCATTGTTGAACATGCCATCCTTCAAGGACACAATGATGAACTGGAACAAAATGGAAACACATTTTTACGATCAACTTTCATCCAATCTTGCAAACGGATTATATCATTGACGTATATCTGATTCACCAAATGACTTCTTTACCGACAAAAATGGATGATACCAATAAGAGGAGTCATTGTCGTTTTAAGTGTTAAGAAATTTCAATTAGTTATTTCTCTCAGATTACTCGAATTTAAGGCTTTTTTATGCTCGATCAACCCCAACAGTTGATACGCATGTATCGATATTTTAAGTCATATTATGTTAGTTAAAAAGGACGGCCGAAAGCGGCATTGTGTATGATCCACAGTTACTAAGTGTTGCCAGCTCGTTTGCTCAGCAGAAAGTTTACCACTAAGACTAACGCTGCCTCCCTGAAAATACCTATACACTCAAGGGTACTATCAAAATTGTAAATAAACCACACAAATAAATAAATTAAAGTTAATTTTAAACATTACAGCCATCGCATTTAGATCAGGCTTTGCCGACTACTTTGCTGTTAAAATATTTTTGAGTAATAACAAACATTGTTTAAAACAGGTAGAATAAATTATAAACTTATTTGAAATCTTATTTAAATTGCAAAAGCTTGCAATGCGTTTCTAGTGTATTACTCGAACCCCGATCTCCACCTATCGCGGGTGTTGCTCTAACCCATTGAGCTACTTGGACACATGCTTTTTGAGACGATTTTAGTGTATTTGATGAGAATGACGGATCTCCAAGGAGTGGAACCAAGAGGCAGTAAGTACTCTCAGTCCCTTTGATTTTATTGGAGAGACGGTAGTAGTGTTCACAATTTAAAAAAAAATTATAAACTTTTTTGCTCGACCACAAGCATTCAGCATACCTGTGAGTTCTTGAAGTGCTTTTTGAGCATACCGCCAATGTTCTGGGTGTGCGAGAGGTCGAGAGCAGCATCCACCTCGTCGAGAATGTAGATGGGTGCAGGCTTAAAGAGCAACATTGCAAGGATAAGCGACAGCGCCACCAGAGATCGCTGACCCCCACTCAACTCACCCAGGCTGTCTTTCCATACATTACCGAACCCCACCTTTACCTGCAAAATTGCGCCGACATGATTAATGATTGCACTTTAGCACTTTTTTGGGACTTTTAGTTTCATCTGTGGGTCTAGGACCCCAAGGCAATATAGCAGCACAAGTGAGCAATAAGGCAGACCCACCTCCAACCCATCTAGGACATCCTTGCCATCTGGTGGCTGAAGTTTAGCTCGGGCTCCCGGCAGCAACGTTGAAAAGATGGATCCAAAGTCCTTGTTAACCTGCTCGCACGCAGTACGTAGGGCTATCTTCTTCTTCTCGTCCAGCTCCTTGATGACCTCCATGATCTTGAACTTATCATTCTCAACAATCTGCTTCTTGCTAATCAGGTCTCCACACTCCTCTTCCTGCTGCTCCAGCATGTTCATTGCTCGTGTGTTCACAGTTTTCTCCAGCTTCTCCTTCTTGGCCCTCAACTCTGCGAGTCGCTGGCTCACAGCAGCCATGTCTTGTGAACGGAAGTCGTACGTGGCAGTCACACCAAAGTACTGTTTCTCTGTCTCCACCCACTCGTATCGTTCGGCAAGTGTTGCCAGTTTCTTAGCCGAATCCTTATCCTCCCCCTCCAGTTTCATCATGTCCATCTCAGCCTTTTTAGTGTCTAGCTCCAAATCACTCACCGACTTTAAAAGCTTGTCTTTTTGCCCCAGGAGAGCATTGATCTCTTTGGTTTTCAGGGTGATGGCATCTTTCTTAGCTTTCAACAAGTCTTGACTGACTTTCACGTCACCCTTAACCTCATTTACCTCAGCTTGCTTGACTTTGCTCTCCTTTTCAAGCTCCGTGAGTGCCAGCTCTGCAGCTGCGATACTCGTTTTTGCCTGCTCAATCGACGCCGCCAATTCTGTCATCTCAAGTCGCAACGTTTCGTATTCTTGCTCGTGTTCACGCCACTTGGTCTTGCTCGAAGCTGCCTTCTTTTTCAGTTTTGTCAGCTCCTGCTGTGCCTCTTTCAGTTCGCGCTCTTGGATTTCGTTTGCGTTTTCTATTTTCTTCTCCAACTCTGCAGCACGTTTGGTGCTCTCTACTGAAATTTTCTTGCAAGACAAAACCTTCTCTTCTAGCTCAACAATGAGTGCCCTGATGGAATCTACTTCTTCCCGCTGCAGGTGGTGTTCTGTCTGACGAAGTCGGTTTCGCAGAACTTCCAGTTCGTGAGACTTAAGGTCAAGTGCTTCCTTCAGCTGGGTGTACTTCCCTGTGTCAAAATTTGAGAAGAAGCCATCAGTATTTTAGGTACGTATATTAGTGAAAAATAAAGACTATGTGAAGAACGAATCTTTAAGGGTGTTGAAGAATGGAAAATGATAGTTGTATAGTGCAAGCAATGAGCAAACCAAATTCATTAAAAAAATCTCCTTTAGTCAGCAAGCATCGCCAACTTGCCTGCAGCTCCGGCGACAGCTTTAAGCTCCTTCTCTGTGTCGGCCAGCTGCTTGCTCTTGATGGCGAGTTCGTCCTTGATCTCACGCAATTGGGCAACGATTTGCAGTACGGGCTGCCCACGCAGCGCGGCGCCGCCTGATAACGTCCCACTTGGATCCGTGGAGTCTCCATCCAGCGTCACGCATCTGAACATGGTAGCACGCATTTAATGGCAGTTTTCAGCTTCCACCATAGTAAAAGGTGTTAGAAGCTTTCCATTTATAAATATTATTTTCATTTTTCAAATTATATTTCAACACGCCAAGTTGTAAAATATATTTTGAGACATCCAGATTAATAAATATACTGGCACAGCGCAGCACTGCTAAGAACGTACTTCTTGCGCAAGTCGCGGTTAAAGGTGATTGCTGAGGCGGTAGCCATATCCTTGCAAACAAATGTCTGGCCGAACACATAAACCATTGCGTTGTGGAGTTCTGGTGCATACTCGATGAGCGAAAGGGCAGATCGGGCGTTCTCTGGTCCAACCAGCTCCGCTGCCAGCTGTTGTGTCTGAAATCGCAAGTCACATTGCTTCACCATGCAGAACTGTTGGTGTTTATTTTATCAAAGAACGTTGAATGCCTATTGGAAACATTGGTCAGATCACAGAAACTAAGTAACATTGCTCAGGGTCAGAGATCTAATGCACAGTTGGAGGTATGCAGGCTGGAGGTATTGCCGTTCAAACAACTGCTTTCTTTCACTTTTTTGTATATATTTTGGATTTCCCAATTTTGCTAGGTTATAAGTTACTTATAACTATGATTGATTTGCACACAAATTTCGGTAATCGCCAATCGCTAATGTGCTCGGTTTAGCTATTGTAAATGTAGTGCAATCAGTTCATAGAATGCAGTATACATATTAAGAATTGTTTACAGGCTCTAATTCCAATCGCTTCCACGCGTCGAAAAATTCTTAGATTTTATAAAAGGCCTTTGCTAATAGTGCGTTTTTAAAACTGATTTGAATATTTTTCGATCTGTCATCGATGTAATCCAATTTGGCAGACAAGTCTGTGGTGATAATTTTTCCTTGTTCCTGGTCATGTGGTTATGCATGTCAGAATGTTTAAGAATGTTTTATTTTTGTTGAAATATAAAGAGAATCTATTCTAAAATATATGTGCCAGGTATTGTCATTCTTGTTTCCTTGGTAAATAGTTTTCTACATGATTTTCTCTTCCTTGACCTTGTTATAGTTCGAAGTGTGCTTTTCTGTAGATAGAATATCATCTATAAGACTGACACTGAGTTTCCCAAGACTTTTATGCCATACGTGGCCTTGGAATGAAAATAAGCATGGTAAACTTCTATTAATTCCGCACTACATGATGTGCGAAGTTTATTGCATATGTACTCTTCATGCTGGTTCCATTTAAGATGTTCATCAATGACAGTTCCATGAAATTTAGCATGGGGCACAGTCTCAATGTTGACTTCATCAATTTCAAGTGATATATATAAGTGATACATATAACTTTAGTTGGTACTTTCTTACTTTTAAATTGAATAATAGTTGACTTGTCAACATTTAATAGAAGCTTATTGATTGAGAACAAATTTGAAAGTCTTTTTAACACTGACTCTCCCCTATTCTTAAGGTCGGACTCTTCATACTTTTTTATAAAGGCAGTCGTGTCGTCAGCGAACATTAAGATATCTGCAGATTCACTCATATAATTTGAAAGATTGTTAATGTTGACCAAGAATAATAAGGGGCCCAAAATCGAGCCTCGTGGGACACCTATAGTAATATTGATTACAAAAATAAAACGGCGACAACGACTCATGAAGTGCTTACATACCCGCACGTCCAGTCCTTTGGCGTTTATTTTGTTGAGAGGAATGATGTTGACCCTACTCTTGAGCTTTCCCCCTTGCAGGATCGATTTGCCGACAGCCTCGTTGTCCACAATAACATTGTAGAGTCGGCCCCCAGCTGCGGTCTGCAGAGCAATGCTTGCCGAAGGGTCCTTCACCTTGAAGAGGTTGCACACCAGACCCTTGACTGATCCCCGGTTGAAGTTAGGGGTCGGGTCTGAGTAATTGAATGCCAACTGCTGGTTACGAGACTCGATGATATCGGCTTTCTCCTGGAAGTGATACAAATGTGTGAACGGAGATGCCAATTAATCAACCAGTTAGGGTATTGAAGAGGTATAAGAACACCAGGTGGAGGTAACCAGTTAGGGTATCTTGAGGGATGAAGCCTGAGCATGTGTCTGAGCAAATGTCAGACTTCCACTAAAGATAGTTTCTTGTGATTATTTGTATTACTATTGAGAAAAAAAATGCAAATGAATGAATAGTGGGGGTTTAAGGTGTTTTTATTAATCATTACCAGTTAATAAAATAAAATAAAATTTACAACGCACACAGAAGAGTGCTTAAATAAGCACAATAAGAGATTCTTAAGGCATTTTGTAGCCATGTTTATCAGAATAAACATAACAAGGTAAAAATATGATAGTTATCCAATGTACTAAATTCCTCTGTCTTCAGGTTTTTCTCATTTTGATGATTTTGGCAAACTCATCTAAGCTCATTCACAACTCTTCCGGAAAGCTGCAAGCAGTCTATACCTGCAAGGAGCGTGACTGCATGGCGAAATTGTCACGCGACGAAACTAGTTTCTCCTGGCTGCCGTCAGTGTACTTGATTCGGCCAAGCTGCTCACGTAGGCTCGCCACCTCACTCTCCATGTTTTCCAACAGCCGAGTGTCTTTCTGCGATTCGCTCGAGGATGACTTCAAGTCATGCTCCTTCGCCTTCAGCTCTGTCTGAATTTTAATGGAACAAAATGGTGATTAATGCTAGCTGCTACATATGGTAGACCTGAAACAACAAAAATTACTATCGTTTTTTTATAATCTAGATAGTTATAATCTTACCTCCTATAGAATACCTTTGATCATGTTTTGAGATGGTAGTGGTTCGATTTCAAATTATTTTAACAGCTATTGACACGAGTCCTTACATAATTCTTCGGTTACTGGGTTTCGACCTTCTTTCCCCTAATAAAGATCAGCTTTTGTTCTCCACATTGAACATGCAGTTTGCCTCTGTGGAGTGCCCCCATTACTCAGTACCATACTGAGCGCTCTTGTGACAATGTAAGGGAAGAGTGTTTCTGTTCTTTTTGAGACGAAATTTCTAGGAATTGTGATAGACGACGTGCTAAGCTGGTCAAAGTATATTAATTACGCGTGCAAAAAAGTTGCGTCAGGCTGCTACCTCATTAAGAAATTAATGGAGGTCCACTCTAGCCACAGCCAAACTTGTTTACTATGCTTGTATCGAGTCAGTGCTCGATACTGTGGGGTAGGGGAACTAATGTAAAAATACTGTTTAAATTACAGAAGAGGGCTGTCAGACTGATGGCTAATGCTAACACAGATCCCTGCGCTGTGATATGGACCAAAGACTCATGTCGTGAACTTTTCTGATCCTTAAAAATGTTAACATTAACTTGTATGTATATCCTTGAGACGATTATGTTTGTGGTAGAAAATCGCGCTCTCACTGTTTTACACAAGGAAACCCACAACTCTGAAACTCGCAGGAAATGTAACTTCTTGCTTCAAAAGCCGAAACTCAATGTTTTTAAAAAGGGTTTAATTTATGCTGGATGTAAATTTTACAATAACTTTCCAGTGCAACTTCAATTAAAAGATTACAAGCGCTTAAGTCAAAGCTGAAATCTCTTCTTATTGACAAATGTTTTTATAATGTAGACAAGTTTCTGCTGATCAGATGTTAATCGATATATTGAGTTCTGGAAGTGAATAATATTGTTGATTGTACCGTTGAATTGAACTAATTATATTTGACATTCTTACTGGCACATTGTGTTGTTTTGGAAAATAAACATTATTATTATTATTATTATCACAGCAGCCTTCAGTGGATAAACGCATAGTAGGCCTTCAGAACTGTATGTAAGTTAACAATAACAGATGACAATAAGGTGCAACCATAAACTAAATCTGAGGAGTAACTTGATAAGAAAGACTCTTTCTATGTATGCACCAGTCTAGAGTCTATTTATAGTTATCGTTCAACATTTTGTATTCAAAATTTCTGGAACGCTTTTCCCTGGACACCTATTCACTAACTCTATTTGGTGCTTTGAAACTGCGGCTTTCAGCCGTCGGTCGAACTCGGCCAAATCCGAAAGTCGCTAAGTTTTGTATTCGCTTACTATTTGTACCTAGCGGCAGAATCGCGAAACGGCCGGAAATGTCAGAGCAGTCGATAATTCTGCTTAATAAGCAGAAATTTAAATATTTTTGGATGACAAGTGACAGATGACAAGCTTGTAAGGGCTTGAAAAACCTGGAATTTGGATAATGCTAACGAAAGATGATATTTTCGAAACATTTCCTTCGCTTGATGCCGTTTTCCTTTATGCTTTGTGCATTTATCCCAATGAATTGCGCAAGTTGGAAAATATGTGGGTATTTAATCCATTTTCCACCACTATCAACAACAACCTCTCGCCATCAGATTCTGATAAACTGATCGAGGATTAATCTTTTGGTTAATATTCTTTTTTCAGATATTTTTTTATTTTCTTCTAAATCCAATTTTGAATAAAATATACCTGTTTAAAATGTTTGCGTTTCAATCTCGTACGAAAACGAGGGTCGCCATTTTTTATGACATGAAGTGATATCTGACGTCAGTATGACGTCAAAAAACGTCAAGAAACAGTAGCGAACGCAAAGGTGACCCAAAATGACGTCAGAACACTATTTCTGACGTCACAGCCTGTTTTCATCCCGCCACGAGAATTTATATTTTAGCCATTCTTAAAACAAATATAAATAGAAAAGTTATGATCGGATTGTAAAAAGAAAAAATACGTCAGATTTTATTTTAAACGCGTATTTGAACACAATGATGATAATTAAATAATAATCTTAAGCAGATTTCCCTATTGTATGCAGCATTAAATAAATAAATAAATACTGAAATATCACGAAACAGGAAAATATCACACAAAACAACTTCTCGTTTGCCGCGGCTGCCACACAAGTTTACGTCTCTTTAACCTCTCTTCTCCCAAATAAGCAGCCGCATCGAGCCAGATTAGAAAGCCGCATTCGTGTTTCAAACCTGCGGCTTCGGACAGTGAAAAAGTTATCGAATGCTAATTGTGTGACATTGCGGCTTACGCAGCCACTGCCGCGGCTATCGCTTCGGAAAAAGTAAGTGAATAGAGGTTCTTTTAGACAAAGGTCTAAGTTTTGCCTTTGTGCTCTGAATGGCAAACACAGTTTTTCCTGGGTTTTTTGTATCAGGTTATTTTGTACACACCAAATCCAAATTAGTTCAACTTCAGTATTCGCTAATCTAGCAGTGTCAACTAACACTGGCTCCAAAACTAACCAAGATGTATAATCTGAAGAATAACGTTAAAAGTTCAAAATCTGAAGCTGCACTACACAAAAACAAAGAGCAAACTGCAAAAAAAACTGCTGAAAAACATACAAATTCCCTTTGGATACCAAGATTAACCACAAGTGACACACCTTTGAATGCTGCAACTGGAGCTGCGCCTGCTTGACATCTGCGGCGGCAGTGGCAGCAGTCTCCCGTGCTTTCATGAGCTGCGCCTGGAGCGTTTCCTGCGCACCATCTGCATTGGCCAGCAGACCCGAGCTGACAGCCTGGTACTTGAGTTGGGCAACTGCCTCAGCCTCTGCATCTGCCTTGTCAGCCGCACGCAGCTGCTCAAACGTCCCTCCGACACGTGCATGTTCCGCCTCCTTTGTGCGCAGCGCCGTCTCGTCATCAGCAAGACTCTAAGCACACACGTCAAACAGGAAAATCAGTTTGAGGCAGATGTGAGAGCAAAGAGGTGTATTTTATGGAAAATTAGCACAAAGGCCAAGGAACACAAAAGACACTTTTAGATTAGCAACACAATCTAGCAGTGTTGGAAAACAACAAAGACATTTTAAATCAACCAGTTTGTGCAGAACACGGGAATAAGTTTCAACACCACATTCAAATAGACACGGTAAGGATTTTATGTCGATATGATAAGAAATACACTAGAAGCCAGAGAAGCAATAGAAATTAAAAAACAACCCAATAACTTCAGGAGAGATGATAGTTTCCAACTAGATAGAGCATGGGGAACAATTATACAACAGAAAAATGGAATAGAGAGTATTAGTGAGGAGGTAGAAGAAGTCAGCACAAAGGATCTAGAAGAAAATATTTGTATAGATTAAAAACGAAACGTAGGTAATGAATAAGGAAATTTTGTTTATATCACATAACGTAAGGAAAACCTCGAAAAATTGGCGTTTTTTCCATACACATAATTGGTTGGATAGTAAAAAAAGCCAATTTGTTCTGAATTTTATTTCTGAAAATACAAAATATGCTAGTTTTTGAGTTATTGACCCTGATTATTTTATTTAGATGCATTTAGGATGCTTGAACTAGATAATTGTTATAATTTTTGTGGTTCTTTTGTTATCAGAAAATTGTCATGTCTGGTCTTACCTTTTCTCTAAGCTCTTACCCTTGAAAAAGTATCAGGCACAGGTTACGAAACGTTGGGAAATTTAGTTTTTCTTCACTTAGCATTCAAAACCTAGTTCAAATAGTTTTTGTCAAGCGTTTTCTTCCTCTCTCTTCCTCAAGTAATTTATCAGTCTTTCGGCACTCCAATGTGGTAAATATAAATTGTGGAAGGAAAATGGGTGTGGCGTAGAATTCTTCCCCACACTTTCCACACTTTCCTTTAGTCCAATTAACCCTCTAACCTTCCAATGATACACGGCTTAAATTTAACATGCGCCTACCTTCTCTAGCTGCTTTTTTTTCTTTGTCTCTGAAGTGATACTCTCGGTGCATGCCTTCAGCACAGCTACCACCTTGGCCTCACGATTAACGTTCACTTTCAGTTTGGCTTCCAACTCTTCAACGGCCCCGTCCAACTCTGCATCTCGCTCTTGTCGGCTCTCCTGCAAAATGCACACAGCACATGTAACGCTCAGGCTGTGCCTTGTTAAAGGCCAGCAGATTGAAGCCAAACAACACAGCTTTGTATTGAGTTGTTAGTGCTTCTCATCTCTTTTTCTCGAATTATTACTTGTAATGTGGGATGGGGCAGTGAATAAACTTTGGAGTTGTTGATGATGAATTTTTTACAGAACAGATGTTACTGTTAACCAGAATTAAACACAGAGTTTGAAAAACCGTGCTTTTTTCTTACATAGGATTAAAGGCCTACCTTATTTTTAATTTGAGATCCTTTTCTATGGTCAGAATGCCAAAATGGAGAAAGAGGAACGAAGGAAGAATTGGAGAAACTACAAAAGATTAAGAGCGTTCTATGTTTCTTCTGGTGCCTAGAGGTGAATAAAGGCACAACCAAAACGTAACACCTCTCTTCATATCACAATCGGCCATTTCTATCTCAGTCTCACTCAATTAGTTTCCTCTCTCTAGACATGTACCCTCCAAGGTGCCACTTGCTTTTTTCTGGTGATGGGAATAGTAAAAAAACAGTGCTTGAAACTTAATGATCTTCGTTGATATGTGACATTTTGCTTTTGCTCCAAGAATTTCATGTCAAGACGTTTGTCTGAGTTTACCACGGTTCTTATTTTCAAGCTATTTTAAGGATTTGTATATTAATTAGAAAACAGGGACTTCTTTTGCAGAAATAATAAGTTTTTTGAAATCCTGCCACTGAAATCTTAATTCAAATTAAATGTATGAGTTGGTAGCACTGCTTGATGGCAGTCTTTGTGCTGTTATCTCTTCTCACGGGCTAGACTATAATGCTATTATCTTTGACACAGCTGTGAGTAAGCAGTGGACTTACCACAAGTTGCCGCTCTACTTCCGCAATTTCAGCACGCTCGCTGTCGATGGTAGAGCGATCAGCCTTGACCTGTTCCTGTATGCGCCGCAGCGAGTTAATATTCATTGTGTTGGTCTCCATCAAACGAGTGTATTGGAACGCAACGAACAATCGATTCGTGGCATCCAGCTCGCGCTTTGTCTGAAAGTAAAGGACATCGGTATCTGGTCTAGAAAAGCTCAGCATTGTAGAATTGCTCCTTCAATTTTCTAAGTTTGCAGGTAACATGTTATTTCTATGAATATCACATTTCTAACAGAGTGGCTAGTTGTAACCATTGCTTAACTAAAAACTTGTGTAAAATTTCTTTATTTTGATTTTTTTTTTAAGTTATTCTGGTTTTAAATTTGACTTACTGATTTTGAATTTTTATTTAATGATTCTATAAGAAAGAAAACTTTCCAATAAATATTTTCCTAGTTGCAGTGTTACCTTCTGGTATTCTAGGTATTGACCCTTTTCATCACGCAGCTTTTTTAGTTTAGGTCGAATATCTTCATCTACAACATTGTTAAGCTGCAAAAGCTTGGCATCTTTTTTCTCGATGGTTTTCTGTGCAATCTGTCTCTTGGCCTCATACATTCTTGTCCCTGCAGCCTCCTCAATCATTGACAGAATTTCTTCTGGCTTCATGTTGAGCACCTGCAAGTAACAACATACACAATGTGAACCTTATTGAATCAGACACAGTACCAATATTTATTGAAGAAAAAATGTAAAAATAATACCTATCATACTTTGCTGTATAACACTGCTACTTTAGGAACTGGCTTGATACAATGCTATCACCTACCTTTGTGATGCGTCCTTGCATGATTAAAAAATGAGGATTGTTTACATTCATCTGTACTGAGCAAAATAGGTCCTGGATCCTTTTATTTTGAACATTGACGCCGTTCAATAGATACTTATTCTTTCCGCCAATAACAACCTGAAAAATACAAGAACCAAGTTAGAAGGGTTAAAAATTTGAGAACAAAAACAGCAGAAACAAATTTGCTACTAATGGAGAATGAAGAGCCATCCACAGCAAGTAAATGCAACTTCCACATGCAGAGTATCGCTCACCTGTCGCGTTACTGTTATCTCTGAATGGCTCTCGTAACCAATGGGACATGACACTGGATCACCATTGTCAAAAGTGATTGATACATTTGCTTTAGTAACCCCGGCTTGACCATTCTTGTAGACGAGCTCTTGCATGGAGTTAGCCCGAACCTAAAGGACAAATGATACACAAATCAGAAACAATGAATGACTTTGTGAGGTTAGTGGTGCTCATTTATAAGAAGAATATCCAGGTTATCACAATTTTTGTGTGAAGGTAACACAAGTTGCTGCACGAGTTTACTTACATGAGTTAAGTTTGTGATGCCGAGAACGAAGCAAATTGCATCGAGAATGTTGGATTTACCGCTTCCATTGAGCCCCGTAATCGCATTGAATTCCTTATCAAACCCAGTAATTTCTGTCCTTTGACCATAGGATTTAAATCCATCCAATACGATTGACTTTAAATGCATTTTAGCAGCCCTCTGTCACAAAACGCAGAGTGACAACTATTTGTACCATGTAAAAGTAATCCTTGAATCCAAAGCTTGAATCTGTTAAAGACGCCAAAATCGAGCAGGATGGCTTTGTCAGTTTTTGGCGCCATACCTTCAGGCGACCTTCACCTCCAGCTGGAAATGAAGTTGCGGGAAAAGGATTTCGTTTCGAAACCTCGAATTTCTACCAGAAAAAAGGAATAAATTCCGAATGCAAAAAGACCACTCAGGTCCAGATTCTTATTTCTGCTGGCCATCAATTTGAGATAACGGCTTCATTCTCTGCAAAGTAATAGGGTTATAAGCGAAAATAAAGTCTCATCTTCATAACCATCATCTTTTTCTTTACTGAAACCAAAAGTTATAATTAGACTTGAAACAATTTCTAGACGTCAGACAAGTCTCAAAGCATGTCATGATTATAAAACAAACAACATTTTTTAATTCTGACATCGATTTCTTTTCCACTCACTTCGTATTTATTCCATCAGCCTCAATACATAAAGTTTAATTGTAACCAAATGTAATGCATCCCAGCATAATGTTCTATTGGCAAACGGCACCGAAGTGACACCATGGACTACTAAACGGTTTAACATATTGCTCTCTTAATATAAGTGTCCAGAAAAAAGATATCTTTCAAAATAAGTGACTTATTCTTAGAACCAAAATCAGTGTTTTTCACAATTGAATTAAAATCTTTTCAGCTTTGACTCTCAAGCAATAAGTTTTGTAGTTCGTAAATCATTTCTATTCTTACCAAGAATGTGCCAAGAATTGCTTGTACAACGTTCAAGTCAGACAAGACTACAAGACCAAAAGATTGGGTATATTCTTTATATATTGAGAAGAGTTGTATACAGAAGAAATAGAGATAAACTTGCCACAAGTTTGATGCAATTTAAAGTAAACTCTCTGATCATGTTTGAGTAATAACTGAATGCTTGTCCCATTTATTCACCAGAGTGTAGATTTTACCCTTCGTACATATGATTTCACTTAAACTTAATCCATGTGCATAATAATGTGATTTCTGTCCCAAGTGGGATTGCATCTTGTCGTAAGACAATCCTTGGAGTACAGACATTTGAAGTTTTGGTATTATTAAGTTTTCAGCCAAAAAACAGGCCGTCACTTTAGCTGTTTGTATGAGGTGACACATTTTTCTTAATCTAGACCAGATGAACATAAAATGGAATCTGATAACTTGCCCAAGAAACATTTTATGGGCAGTCCATGCCAATTTAAGACAGAACACTTAAAAAAATGACACTTGTTCTTTTGCAAGCAACAATCTGCCTGACCACTGGTGAAATATTTGCCACATTGGGATTCCGAGCCCTTCGTTAACCATCTGCATCTCTGATCTGCCGCTGAACTGGCCCACCTCAAAATCTAACCTTTACTTTCGAGCTGCACTTTCTTAAAAATCTACAAACTCGCAAGTTACTTGATAATAATTATGCTGCAGTATGCTTTAGTCACTATTATTAACTAGCACTGTTTTTTTAAATCCTTTACTTTAAATCTGTTTTTCGAAAATGCACGCCAGGTTGTATAATATCATAGAAAGAATTTAGGTTAAATCTTTTTTCTATGATAATTTGGTGCAATGTATTTTTTGTTGCCCAATGCAAAAAGAGGAGCTTTGTTAACATGGCACCATACTGGCTCTAACACAATTCACAGAGCAACTGGGATTTCTTATCTTGAGGTTCAATTTAACCATTTCTTTCACCTATTCTACCTTATACCATAATTTTGTTTGATCATATGGCATTTCCAGTTTTCAACAAAGCTCTTATTTACGATCTCATAACATCAGAACTCTACTCACTACGCTTGTAAATCTTAATTAAATGTTATTACTTATTAGTTATGGTTTTTATTATTTTTTGTGAACGATTCCAGCATCTTTTCTTTGTAAGATTAACAGTTTTTCCATTTTAAACATCTTACTTTCTTCCCATGAATGTGGAAGTGCTGGTTGGGTACATCAAATCAAAAAGTAGACCCAAATTATTGCATGGTTTTTTTTCCTGCGATGAGAAACTAACAAAATTTCGATACTCTGGGTAGTGCAAGGGCCCTTGATGCCTTGCCTTGCTTTTGTATCAGGATGTATAGCACAGGTGCTCATCCTTAGATGCTGCCTAGGCAAGCAACGTTAGGCAAACGTGACAACAGAGTGGGAAAAAGCTCGGTACACTTGCACTAGACGAGCACGGAAAACAACAAAAGACACCGCACAACTGTACAACAAAAACAAAATAAATCAACTTAAGAAGCACACCATTTTGATTCATTCATTTGGTCCATGTATAACAAATTCCACATGCCACAATGAAATGGTATGCATTAGAATATAACATCATTTCCTCTGAATTTATGCTCAAGATTAAGTGAGAAGCATGCAATGCTCAAAAAGTTAAATACAGCATTGCATGCACCTACAGTCTTGCTACGTAAACTAACCTGTTTTCTCTTATTGGTGATTGATTGCTTTATCACTACCCAATATTGTAAATCCATTGCCTAACATAACGACTATAAATTTTGTTTTACCTCATTTCTATCTCAAGTTAATAAATGTACCAGAGGACTGCCGTCGAAATAGTTTTTTACAATTATAATATGCATCGAGATATTTCTTTTGTGATTTCTACTTATTTTGTCCTGCGTATGTATAGCAATGAAGGTACAGCAACGCTTGCATTCAAAAAATACGAAGTCCTAAGGTACTTTTATCACTAACTATAAATGTGATTTACCCCATAAGACCTGGTCCTTGCGATACCATTGTGGCCTTTCAATTTTGAATAAATGGATAGCCAAAGATATGGGTAATCCAATGTAGCGTATGAAAACTTCATTAAAAAAACATCATCAACCTACGCATGGGGGGAAAATAGCTATGGCCGTTGAAGACAATATTGGCACAAAGCATATCATTTTTATAATTACTTGTCCATACTAAAAATAAAATGCTCAAGCAATAACCCATGTTTTTTATAAGGTCTTACGATTTAAAGGCCAAAAGTTTCACAATTGTCTATTTGACATTTTTCGAGCAGACCAGACCAAACAGATAAAAACCGCTTGACTGCACCAACTATCAAAGATTTGAAGAAGACCTCGACACCAACATACACATTTGGCATAAGACCTTCGACATAAACGCATCCACCATCTTCCCTCTGTATTTGCCTCAGTAAAAAACACAACTGAAATCCTAACTATGAGCCACGAGACGATTCTTTCAAACAAAACTTTGACCAAGATGTTAAAAAGCATGCTGGACCAAAGCAGAGTATGGCATTTTATTTTATCCTCCTGAACTATGCCATTGAAAAGCATGCACAGGCAAGGAATGAAAACTCTGGCACAGTAATATAGGGAAATAGGGGTTCAAAATCCCAGCCCTGTTTTCAGATATCGTCCATATATCTTGTATCGAGAGAATAATATTATCTTATTGAATCTTAGCCCTGTCTAAATCCAAGGGCTAGGAGGATGAAGCCAAATGCTTGTCCACAGTTCAAGCAGGTCATAACATATCTCTAGATGGCTCTGCCTCACTATTGGGATGAATCAGTAAATCTTGTTACTTATTTCTGTCTCGTGAACCGCTTTCGACCACACAATGCAGCTAGGTAATATAACATATTTTTTCCTTTTTTTAGGTGTGCTTATGCTTCAAAAGATTTTACTGCCCCTCCTGCACTTTTTGAGTGGCTTAAAGCAAAATTAGTTAGATGGCAATTTACTGCCAATTTTCACCAAGCTGTGATCATTTCTTTAAAAGTCTCCTCGCATTTCCAATAGCATTATCAATGACACCGACCAACAGAAACGCACCCACAATAAATCCTCACTTCACATTTACTCTTACGAGACACAACAAAGTCAAGTGCGCGGTAAATATAACAAAACTCTAGCAGTCTCATTAGAGCAAACATACTTCATGCTATTTTTACCATTCGCTGTACTTATCTCTTGATACATCCACACAATGCAAACATTTTATACGGCATACATACGAAAGCGGCCGCTTAGGTTTTAGTACATCTGGAGATGAATTTCACAAGGCCCTACTAGCCTTCTATTGTTGCCCTCCCCGGCACTATCCCCACAACACCACAGCTAACACCAACTTTTCACTACCAATGGTTTTGTGGCTCAGAATTTAATGAGTTCCCCACATTGTCTAACGTGTCCTTGAAAATTTTAACCATCTCCAAAACAATCACAACTAAATAAATAAGTTTCATATACTTAAGCAATTAATTTTTAAATAATATGCACCCCAGAAAATGCACATGGGATTCTCGTATTCCCCTGATCAGTGCAAATATTTTTTAGAATAATTTAAAGTGATTTCTATGAAGGGATAAATTGGTATCCCTTTTAAAAGCAATGCTCTCCATGGAGTATCTGAGATAAGAGCACACTGTTGCATTCTGCATAGATCCATTGCAATTGGATTTTCTTTTTTAAAGAGATACTCTTAATAGAATGCAAAATTTAAGGGTGCACATTCTTAGTGCATCACTGTGTACAAAATAAACAGGTGTTTTGAAACTCTGACAGAGCAATGCACGTTGAGGTGAGTTTCACCAGCCACCTGGTAGCTCTTTTCTTACTCTGCCCTTTCGAGCCAAGAGAAGAGAGAGACGAGCCAAGAGAAGATGAACACTTCTTTGCTTCCTGTCATAGGGTGGCATAACCTCTATCTCCTGACCACTTTCCTTGCATTGAGCCTGGACAAAACTTAAAATGTCCAGTTCCAATGGCATTCAGATTTTTTTTTTTAGTACTAATTGAAACTCAAAAGTGGCCAGTTGATAAAACCTAGCATCAGAACAAAGAAATGTCCCCTCATCAGCTTTGATCAAGCCAAGCAAGTTGCCCCATCTGTTTGCAGCAGGTTGGAGATGGAGACCAGCAAAGAGCACTTAGAGCGTCACCGGGCGCAGGCTATGATTCACCAGCGCACAGGGTGGGCACCGCACATATCCGGGTGGCTCGGGCACCGAGCGTTGGCATACTGAGTGCCTCCTGAAAATGCCAAGCACATTAAGACTTAGCCATGCTCAGAGGCCTTGCATTCAAAGACCTAAGGCAGCCATTTGACAGTCCTACCATGGTACTTTGAAATACAATTGGTGGTATTGGTGCAATTGTTGGTGATTGCTGATACTAGGACGTACAGTGGCACTTTAAACAATGCTAGAGTTTGGTGATTACGTGTTACGGAGGTAGCGTAAGTTTTAGTCAAAGATCAAAGTGCAGAAAAGAAAAAGCAACCAAACCCAAGTCACTGAATAGGGTGCAAATTAACGCTGTCGCTTTAGGTCAAGGTTACTGCTTGGTGCTATGGTGATGCCAGTAAGCCTGGTGCTACTGTCGTAAAATAGAGTTACAAAATGATCTTAGGTAAGGCCCTAGAACCCAACTGGAAGACAGTTTGTGGATTGTACACTACCAAAGGATGCTGGAAATTGATTGTAGATGGACGAACTTAGATATAATTGTGCGCTGACTGGTACAAATTGCAGAGAAGGAAGGTTGAAAAATAAGAGAGGATTTGGAAAAATTATGATTCTGAGAATCTTAAATCTACCTAACTTTATTTTGCAAGCAATAAAATTTATATTTATGCAATTTAGTAAATAATTCACACAAAGCAAAAAAAAAAAAAATTATGCCATAATTGTTCACTTCAGTGCAAGAAACGAAGAGTATGCGAGCATCAGCCTCGCTAAAGATCTCGAGTAGACAGCAACTTTTGAAAGAAAAATGTCAACAAGAGAAACTGACCGCTTTCTCTCAGTGTGTCGTGGCCAGGGAGCGAGCTCGGGGCCGATGATGAGAGACGAGGGCAACGCGGACAGCAAACACGTCGACAGGAATGCATCGACGGAGCGAGCGTGCTGGCGCAACGTCTCACGCCCCACGTCTACGCACTCGGCCGGCGACAGGCACTGCAGCTTCTCCGCCGACGGCGCGCCGCCTGCAATATGGCACAGACCTCGTCACTTTTGGCACGGTCTGGAGGTGGTGGGTGGGACCAAAGGTGCGTTCTCTCCGTTGCTTATTTGGGTAACGATTGAAAAACTGAATTATTAAATAAGGGGCAAGACACCTGGTCACAGCACTGATTTTTAACTTCTAAAGCCTTCGTACCTGGGAATGGTTGTGACGGTGTGGACACTCCTTTTTCCTAAAGGTTGTCCTTTTAAACAAACCTCGATGAAAAATATCAATGCATGCATTTCAATAGTTGAGATAAGCACAAATAGAGATTAATTGAGAGGAAGCCAGTCTCAAACACGAATAGTCTTGTGAGAAATAACAAAATGAAATTTCTGAAAACTTCAAATGATACTTTTAATACTTAAAAATAACTTAATAATAATAAAACTTCATACTTCATCTCTGGGGACCACCATATTTACTGTGTATATAGAAGTCATTGGTGGGCAACTAAAGACAGTTGAAAATAAGCGCTTATAAATAACTCAAAAGCATGGCTCAGCTTGACAACACGAAACCTCACCGTCGTCATCGTCGTCATCATCATCCATCCAGCCAATATGCGCGGGGCGAGCGCCAGTGTCGTGAAGCCACCCAGAACCAAGGAAGATGTAGCTGAGGTCAGAAAGCAGCTGGTCGCCATCGCGCGACAACTCTTCACGCAGGCGTCGAGCAGCTGTCGGCCCGCCGCCAGATTGCATCGATGTGGAGGGCTCACGGAGGGCCTCACACTGTCCGCAGGGCGCTTGCCAAATGGCCGCAAGTCCAGCTGCAGAAAGCAGGTTTACTGATTAGTCTTACCGGCCACACTGCGGCAGCCACCATAGATTTTGCCAAGTGATTTCCAATAAGTAGAGCCACGATTATATGGTGATGCGCGAAATCGCGAATTGTTCTTATCTCTTGTTATTCTTACAAATGAGTGCGATTCATTGAATTCCCATCTCAAATATGTAAGAAGCTCATCGCGACATAACGCGAAATTCACGAAAAATCATCCATAACAACGAAATCAACTATTTTCCGCGAAATCATCGCGAAATGAGCCTTTTCCCATCCAATTATGTTAAATTTCAGATAATCGGTTTTTTTTTCATTTTTATCAAACCATATTTCACGGAAAATAAATAAACAAATAAAATAACCTAAATTAAGAGATAATGAAGCTATTTCACTGAAATATGTGTATTTTGCGAACTAGCCACTTATTTCCATGCAAAATATTTAAAATGTTTATTTTATCTCTCTAAACACACATTTCCATGAATTTGTCATATTCAGGTCTGTTTCTCATCAAATGCTGTCAACATTCCTAAGCTTAGGGGGTAGAAGTAGTGGGGCAAAATGTTTGCAGTAGGAAACCATTGCCATTGGTTGGCTGAATCTTCCCCTCCTTGCCATGTGAGCACCAGCACTACATGCATTCAGTCTATATAGAGATTAGCTGGGATTTCAAATTTCAATGGGGTGTAATAAATCTTTGACTTTTGAGGATCAAACAAAGCAACTCTTTGTGAGTGATGGGTATATTTTGATGTGTGGAATCTGGAACACCAGACTTGTCTGGGAGAAAAAAGACAATCTTGCAAAGTATGTTGTTAGTACCAGGCAGTGGGTCTAATTCAAATTCCAATGGATATGAAAATCTCAAACTTCTCATTTGCAGTTCTGACTTAGCAAACTATTTGGGCCCCAGTGAACAGTGTTGATGCAGAGAGGTTTTTTAGGGAAGCTACCCTTGAAACTTGTTCAATGTTCAGTTTAACAAGTGGTAGGTGTCGCTCTTACTGCCATACAATGTATTTCATGCTGGCATTTATGTAAAATATTGATTTGTGCTATTAATTTTGTTCCAAGTCCCTAACAAATACCGATGTTGAGGACCTACACTAAATATTTGCTTTATTGTAATTATTATTGATCACTTCTTTATTAAAGATCCCAGTGCTTACCCTAAATCTTCATTCCTTTTGAATGTAGATCGCAAAACCCCTTTTTTCTATTTAGCTATAAACGCTAAAATTCAAATAATTAGCACTAAAATTTCGATCAAACTAATGCTAAAAACACGTTTTTTCTTTTTTTCGTCACCTATGTCTGAAATCTGTTATAGACATGAAATTCTGTACTTTTTCCATAACACCGCCATAACACCGAAATCCAAAAAGCTTACCACGAAATTATCGAAATCATAACACCGTAAAATCTTGGCTCTACCAATAAGACATTGTCATTGAGATTTAACAGAGACATACAGATGCCGTGGTATACCCTTAGTTTAAATATCTTTTATTGTACAGTGGTTGCCATCAGCAGTTTGCCCTGATTACAATTTGTGTAACAGTCGACAGCAACAGCATGGATATGACAACTCGGCTATTTAGCCCAACAACCACAACTATACTTCAAGAGATAAAAAGTAAAAACAGCTAGATAAAATTCTGTTCAACAACTATCCCCCAGGGGCCAGTGTAGCTTGTTAGCGTCCTTTCATGCAAGAAATATCCTTAGGGCTAGCTGCACTTACCCTGTGCCCAGGCACCAGCCTGCTCCCATGGCGCGAGCCGGTCAGCTCGGCAGCTGCAGTCAGCATCGTCCCAGGCAGTGGCATCGCCCGGCACCGACCGTGGCTCCAGGTCCCCGTCCCACTTGCCAGCGTCGTCCGGGAAGTAGAAGTCCGGTTCCAGGTCGGTGTCGGGGGCAGCCGCCTCGGTTTGGCAACACTTCTCGTTCACAGACACACGGAACTTGGGCACAAACTCGGACAGGTCCTCGGCAGAATCGTCACGCCCATAGCGTCCGGCATACGGCTCCTGTACAGGCAAAACGTATCGTTAGGTTGGTTGTTAGACTGAGCTTGTACTTTATTTAAGAGCAACGTTTCATTGTTTAGGTTGCACCCCCAGCAATTGCAACTCAATTTGCAACACTTTACAAGTTAAGATCTTGAAAATCTGACCTTAAAAGCTGACTAGGGTAATAAATCCACTTTGGCTGGATTCTTAGGAATTCAAGTTGAGAGAATTTCATAAGGAATTTTGCTAATATCTGAAGGGTGTTTAAATACACAATTCAAACCAATGCATGTCGTGATTATTTTTCCTTAAATGAATAAGGGATGCCCTTGCGTATTTGAGTTGGATCCTGGTAGATCTGGGCTCCAAATTTATTATCAGATTACATTTTGTTTGGCAAATGTACTAGGCTGTAAGTTGTAACCCACCGCACTCGTTTGTATCTTGGCGTGCTGTCCCACTCGCTTCCCTTCGCACAGTTTTGCTAAATTTTCCCACCTGACTTGACCCCACAACCACGTGCTAGCATCACTACCTCTTTTCCGAGTTGCAAGCTCAGTCAATTTCTGTCTGTTACAGCGAGCGGAAATATGCTCAAGCCTGGCTCTATTTTGTTGTGATAGCGCAACCAAACATTCTATACCTGGAATCATGCTTAATAGTAAAAGATGCTCAAGTTTGTGTGTTCTGCAGTCCTTCTATAAGCAATAAAATATGGATGTCAATGTCATAGATGAAAGCAGATAAAAAAACCATGTAGTCCTCTCCCTCCTCCCATGTGCACAGCCCCAAAAATCACTACCCCAGGGTGGTTAATATTTCTTTAAAATAATCTTAATTCAATCATCCAGCTAGACAAGGATTTGTAGTGGGAATTGAAAAGAAGGCCACCAAAATATTAAAATAAAATATTAAAACAAAACAAAGAACCTTGACAACCTATCTGTGGTATGTTTTACTCACCTTCTCCTTGTACTCGCGGTACTTGGCAGGCGGTGCCTCAGACTCGAGCATCAGAGTGCCACTCTGACATCGACGGAAGGCTAGCACCTCAAGGCCGGCAGCGATGACAAAAGTCGTGCCGTCTGCATAGCCAGCAGCACCGGCAGTGGCTGCCTCTTCAGACCGGATCGGCTTGAAGTGCGTGCGCGTTGACGTGAGGAGGTCTTCCTCCACCTGGCCCCACGCAAACATAGTCAGCTTATGAGGTAGAGTGCTGGTTTTTCACTAAGATTAGATGCATTTAAGATTAGATGCATTTTAGATGCATTTAGGAAGCTTGAACTAGGCAATTGTTATAATTTTATGTGGTTCTTTTGTTATTGGAAAATTGTCAGGACTGCTCTTACCCTTGAAGAAGTAACTAGTATATGTTACGAAACGTCGGGAAATTTAGTAGCCCTTTACTTAGCATTCAAAACCCATTTCCAATAGTTTTTCACCAAAATTATCCAAGCTTATTGGACCACCAATTCTGCTACAAACAAATCCATTGCTGGGCCATGTGAGAGGCATTAATGAAATTTTTATTCATTTTCACTCTTCGACAAGGTACATGGACTTGAAATACATGATCGTGCTTGCCGGTTACATGGTGTCCGATTATAAGTTAAGTTTTACTTACAAAAACCAAAATTAAAAACTAAATATAATGGAAAAGAAACAATTAAATAATATAGTTTGTTACACCGCACATACCTCTGTCTCTCTGTCAGCCAGGGCTGGATTGATGGCTTCAGGCGGCCGAGGTTCGGGCAACCGAGCGGTCTCTACGGGCGACAGGTCGTCGTACGCCTTGGGAACCACCTGCAAGCAAGCCACCAAACGGTCAGGTATGTCAGGCCATTGTACAATTCAAGCAGCAGGCAGCGTAGATCTTTCTAGCGGGCAGCATAGGTTTGTTTTCGGGAGTCCCCTCTTCTCTTCCTAACTTAGCAACACAATTGCAATCTGAATTTTTGAGGTCACACACATATGATTTTTTTTTTGCTGTTGAAATAAAACTGGCAAACAGCCAGTGAAACACCCAAAGGCATCCCTAACTTGTTGACTCACCTCAGTGAAGCTGCTCTCCTGCTTGCTGTGGTTGAGCAGTGCAGCTGCCCAGCTAGGAGCCCATGTCCCTGGGTCCTCCGGCTCTGCCCACACAGCCGAGTGCTCGGACTCATCAACGCAAAGACCAGGCTTCTCGGAATCAACCAGCCACGCTCCCTCCACGTTGCCTATGTGATGGATACGATGTTACAAACTTTTTTTGTCAAGATACGGGTGTCGAAAGCCTGGTAAATGTATGAGGAAAGAGGGAAACACATGTATAAATGGCCAATTACAGAAGATGAAGATGTGGAGTGAAATTGTAGAGATGGGTTGGGATACCTCTTAAAATCTTTTTAAGTAGGTTGTTTTTATCCTGGTAAGTTGTGTTTCCTTCTTTCGTCTTCTTTATATCTTCTTATCTTTATATCTTCTTATCTTTATATATCTTTATGTCTTCTTTAATTGTAAAAAAAATTCCCGATTCCGAGGGAATCCCAAGGTACAATACTTCAAGAGTTATTTCACTGTGGAATGCACTACCATACAACCTCCAGCACATTCTAGAAAGTGTGACGATTTTTAATGAAATCATAAAAAAAGTTAGTTGAGCAACCACTAGGGAAGCATCATTATTCATTTGAAAATATCTTACTGTAAAACCTAAATATTTCAAAGTTGTAATGGATAATAAAATACAATTATAAAAGCTTGTTTTATGATAACATGACAGCTGCATTTCAGCAACGTTATTGACACCATTGCAAACCTCGGCAACTTATGGGGATGTGGACTTTAATTAGAGATATGTGATCCTAGGGAGTAATAACTGATAACTGATAAGAGTTAAGTGGAAGAAACTGCCAGATACAGTGTCTCTTAATTGTTTCTGAAAATGAGAGGTTGGAACTAAAGGCAGAGCTGTAAGTCGAAAAACAGATACAAAATTTATTTCAGGATGTTTTCGACTCAGGCTGACAGATGGCTATGCTCAGGTAGCAACTGCCTTGCTGGCTCACCTGTCTGCAAGACCGGATCGTCAAGCTGGCTGCTCCATGTCGCAAGTGCATCTGGATCTGGCCACGACCCATCCAGGTCCCCAGCCCGAGCAAGCGTTGCAGCGTCGTCATCAGCGCAGTCCGACCAGATCGAGCTAGTGATGTTGGTACCGCTCGGAATGAACACGTGACTCTTGCTCTCTGATGAAAAAACACAGATATGAGCGTGACATGCCAATTAGCTGGGCACAACCTATGTTCTTAATCACCATTCTTGAATGACTATCAAAGGCCTCCTGGAACATCATCCACTCCCGCTCCAAACCTGTTAGCCTCCCCAAACATCCCAAACTCCTCGTCAATAACGTTAAGATAACAAACCCCCACATCTTGGCAGAGAAATTTAACAAATTCTTCGCCAAAGCAGGAAACGCCGCCGCCCCTATTATCCCTGGCGCTAATCTTTACCCAGTCCTAGCAAAGTCATCCTTAAGTCAATATTCCTATTCCATACCAATCCACCTTGCAAATCTCCCTTGCAACCCGCTTCCTCCACAACAAACACTCCAGCGGACTAGATGAGTTCTCCGGTTCACTCATAGCCAGCAACGTACACCTCCTAACCGACCCCCTCACCCTCATCATTAATAGCTCCTTCACCTCCAGCTTATTCCCCACCAAACTCAAACCAGCTCTCATCCCAATCTACAAGAAGGGAGAAAAGTCAAAAATTGACCAATATAGGCCCATCTCCCTCCTCACCACAATGTCCAAACTCACCGAAAAAATCGTGCTCTCCCGACTTCTTTCCTTCCTAAACTCCCACAACATCCTCGCAGACTGCCAACACGGCTTCCAGAGAAATAAATTCACCATCACAGACATCTTCCAATTCCTCTCTACCACTGCCCCTTGAAAAAGGCAATCAGGCACTATGACTCTTTTATGATCTTAGCAAAGCCTTCGACACCATCAACCACTCCCTCCTCTCCAAACTCCAGTCCCAAGGGATCCGAGGAACCACTAACGAGTGGATTTCCCCATTCCTCTGCGACCGCACCCAAGTTGTTCGTATAAACTCCTCAACCCCCTGCAAACCCCCCTCCTACTTTCCCTCCACTACGTCAACGACCTTCCCCAACTTAAAACTCAGGGCTCCTTTTCCAATTTGCAGCTGACGCAACCCACCTCCTCACCAACCTACCAGCTCCCTCACCCAAGCTGCAAACTCCCAAAAATTGATTATCTCATCCTATTACTTAAGCAACCAACTAGCCCTACAGCAGGCAAAGTCCACCTTCATTAACTTCCACGCTATGACAAACTCCCCCGACTACTCCCCCCCTCATCCGAGTCAACAGTAAAAGAATTCCCAGTGCCCTCTCGACAAAATTCCTTGGCATCCACCCCCAAACCTAGACTGGTCACTATATGTTCAAAAAACCCTCTCCAAAATCAAAACCACTTGCTTCCTCCTCCGCTAACAAAATAATATTGTCAACCCACACACTGTCAAACTAGTTTATCATGTACATCTACACTCACACCTATCCTATGGCCTCTTTTTCTGAGGCACCTCCCCCCAAGCAAAAAGAATCTTTATTGCCCAAAAACAAGCGGTCCGTACCATTGCAGGAGCATCCCACCATAAGACATGCAAACCTCTCTTCATAACTTTAAAAATCCTTACCCTCACCTGCACCCTCATTCAAATCGCAAGCACCCTAGTTAGATCCCACCCTGGCCTATTTCCACCTAACTACTCCGTTTACTCCCACGCAATGAGGAATTACATGAAATCCGAGCCCTCCCCCACAAAACCACACTTTTTGAACACAGCCCCCCATACCTTTGTACCAAAATCCACAATCACCTTCCCGCCCTCATTAAAGACTCCCCTACCTGCAGCTCCTTTGACTCTAAACTGCGTTTCTTCCTTCTCAACAACCCCTTCTACTCCCTTGATGAATATTACCTATCTAGTATTGTGCAACATGTCATTTGCAAAACTGTCATCTGTAAATATGTGAATCTCTTTTAACAAAACCAATTATTATTATTTCTATTATACTTTACTTTAATAAATATTATATGCCTATATTATCGATAACCTGCCGTTGCCCACACTTGTATACTATGTCTATACCTGTCACGGACAAAAATAAATATTACATTACATTACTCAGTGACTTGGATTTAACCTCCCCACAACACTAGAGATATTATTTTTTAAATTACTGTTCATTTTTTATGGCCGTTCCATATTATTTTTATTTGTCATAGCTAAACACAGGCTGGAGAATATTCATCTTTATTTACAATTAAAACAATAATATTAGAGCCACCTGAAAGGGGCAACTTACCAGGCGGTGAAACAAGCAGTGGGAAGTCGCAAGCGGGCGGTTCATCAACAGGCAGCTCTGGCTCGGGGCTCCACAGCGCCTCGATGCTCTGGTCGAACTTGGCCATCAGCCGGGCCAGGCTAGGATCGTCGCCTTCCTCCGACTGGCGCTCGTACAGCCGTCGCGGCCACACACCTCTGCAACTAGACCACACAGCCTTGTAAAGCTCTGAGAGGGTATTACTTACCGTTTTTGCTACAAAGCTTCCTGGTATCACTGATATTCTGGAGGTCAAATCCAAATTTTCAGGATTCCTGTTCACTATATGCGTTGTTACTTGTGATTTGATCATTTTGATCGACAACAATTCACTACAGGTAGTATACCTTATTTCAGCAATGGTAATTCAATGACACAACAAGAAAATTATGCTAGCTTATTGGCACTGATTTTGTTCATTTTATTATCACCAAATGCAGCTACACTTTTGATTCTGTAATAGAAATAATTGAAGAAATGAATGACCTCAAGTATGGCTCACCTAGTGTCGTCGTCGTCAACGTTGCCCCAGGCTGTGGGGGGAGGGTCGTCTGATGGGACGGCTCCCATTGGCTGGGGAGCTCCCGCTGGAAGGGGGGCTCCCGCCAAGGGGGGCCAGTCGCTAGCACCCCGACGGGTCGGTCGCTGCCACTCCGAGTCCGTGCTCTCCGTCAGGCTCTTGATCTCCTGCAGCTTGACGCAGAGCTCGTCCACCAGCTTCTCCATGCCGAATTGCTTTAAAAAACAAAGGCAAAGGTCATGCTCAGCTCGCTTTCTCATATTTTCAGCAACATCTTTCGATTCTGCTACATTCTTACAGGTTGCCCCTCACTACAAAAACAGAATTTTCTTCTTTAAACTTTCCAACTGAAAAATGCTTTATTGATTGCTAATGAGTATAAAATTTTTGACTGTAAGTTGCCCTTTTTGTTTTGCACTAGCACGTGCATATCCGTAAAAATGTAGTTGCCATTATTTCGAAGAGGTGATTTATTGTGCTAGTAAACAGGGTTTCCCACCAAGAACCAAGTGAATGGAAATGCAACCTACCTGGTCAGAGGCAGACATCAGGCACTCAATTGCTGCTGCGCGTCGAACGCTTTCGCAGTCCTCACGCCGCAAGCGCTTGCTGGAACCCTGGAACAAAGCAAACAGCTTGATAGAATCGTTGTCACGAAGTTATGATGCTGATAAGCTAATTGGCATTACTAGCAAAAATAAGTTACGTTCCAAAAGTCGGCTCATGCCGCATGGGTAGTGAGTTCTACCTCTTCTGCGTATACTTATTAAGGAAACAAACCTTCTCCGGGAGCGTGTCACGTCGAAGCAAACTGAGAACGTATCGAGTGTAGACAACAGGGTCGATGCCGCGCGCCTCCAATTGCTCGTCAAGCCAGTCTTGCACGCCAGACGGCATAGCCGACAATTGCGGGTACTTCATGCTACTCCGATCTACAAGAAAATTTCAAGAAACACATTGTGATAGAGATCGATGAGTTGATAATAGATGCCTTTATAAGTATCTAGAACTTAGGTTATCTTTAATTATGGAGAAACTTACGATGATCTACATAAAGGTTGGAAAAAATGAATTACACCAGTTTGAGATCATTTGAACAAATCTGGTCTTTTAAGTTAGAAGTTAACTTCTATTCCTATGAACTACACCACATTAAATATCTGTTGTCGTTCACATACCTCAGCATAGAAAGATATCGTCGGCAGGGGAATAAGCTTTCAAGGCCATGCCGGGAGAACGCTCACGATAAGTGTGGATCTTTGGGCTGCTGGCCAGGTCGAGATTGCAGTAAATCGTAGTCGTTGTTTGTCGTGTTGCGAGGTTATTCTTCATTGCATGTGCGTTTCTTTGTGACAGTTTCATGGTGATAGGGTGCGGAAACGGCATGGGAGACTTTACCATTGGTATAAGTGAAGTCCAAGCTTTGGGTGGAGACAGAAGCCATATCAATCTAGCTTTTAGATGGCTGTTTCTTTAAGTCTGAAATTTTTGAGGAAGCTAGGATACTTTTATGCTAAGTTACTTAATTATAAATTAGAAGGTTGCAGGTTGGTAGACAAGTATAGTATTTTGCTTGTAAATTGGACTTAAGATGAAATGGCAAGAAATTCCTTGGGGTTCACGCAGGGTGTATTGTTAGAAGTTTATACACACTAAAATGTTAAGTTTTGCTGGCATAAAATCTTCAGAGAAATTAAAATGTCCATCATTAGCAGAGGGTCTTCATAGCTCCATGGTGTAGCCAATGCAAGGTCGGAAGCTATATGGGGGCTACCAGCCCATTCTAAAACTGAGAAAATAAACCTACATTAGAATTATTAAGTTTTGTACTTTCTTAGATTAAACAACATCTAGACTTGAAGGTTAAACGGTTCACAAAAAAAACGGGATTGAAGGTTGCCGTCAGATAGGTTATTTACTGCCACAATCTCACACTGATTTTATTAGTATGAAATGCTACATTTTCTAAATATGCCCATAGATTGTAAACATTTTAAGTTCTTCAGTTTAAAACCAGTGCAGAGTAATCAGATATCTGCAAAGCTGATGACAAATGGGTATGACTCATCATCCCAAGTGAAATAGCATGAAAATCAAGTACCTAGTAGGTAAAATAGTACAGAAATCTTTGGTGGTGGGTTTGCACTTACGTCTCATTGATAAAACAATACAAATATATATATATAAAATTAAAAAGCATTCACTGCAAGTACAAGGCAGAATTCGCATTTTCTAGCTCATGGGAACTCTCTCCTGACTTGTCAATAATGCGTCCTATGTGCCATGTCCTGGAGAAAGACAGCACTCTTGAAGGTGTTTACTGCCAAAACGATGGGATACTTTCAACAAGCCTCGAGATTGCCAACGCATCGTCATTTGTAAATAAGGACGTCAACCAAAAAAATAATAACACAAGAACTACGCAGTCCGCAGTTTCTTGCACCCAGCTTAGCCTATGCAGTGCAAGACAGCAGCAAATTGTGAAATAGCAAACTAAACGGCGCTAGTATTAGAACCCCGCTCTACTTTTATACTTTCTTCTTAAGTTAATTACGAGATCTTAAGTTTCTTTTAATTGTAATGAGGTCATGAATAGGGTAAACAGATTGCACTCACCCAGTTTTAAACGAGAAGGGATGAAGTTACACCCCGTTCTTGGTGTCCTACAGACCCCACTGGATATTTGGGATGGCCGCCAAAGGCGTCTGCGCGCTACTGCTCGGTGATCGGCGCGTGTTTAGCACTTCCGCACCTCATGACTCAGGGGCGGTGGCTTCGACTTGGGATTGAGCATGAACCGAGCACATGCATGATGTTTTAACTTTTCAAAATTTTACACGAAACCCTTCTGATTTATTAGAACGTTTGCATCAAAGTTAGCATTATTGCAGAAACCAAGTTCATGTCCACTATCATTACGCTAAAAGTCAGGAAAGGGATCCCTATCAATCCAATCCTTTGCATGTTGGTTTTAATATACATATTTTTTTATTTGTAATTAATTTCATCTTTAATGGTAGTTATTCCTGTCAAATCAGATTAGGCTCTACAGCTTTTACCGTGCAAAGCTTAATGTATTAGGAGTGGGGTTTGCAACTAAATCTACCTTCAATATTATTTATTTTACCTTTGTCATATTACATAGAATTTCGTAAGAACTTCATCATCATTCTAGTTAACTTCATTGCAGTTTAGACCAAACCAAAGAGTGATATTTACATTTTTAACAAGAAAGGGAAATTTAAGGAACAAGGAAACGAGAACTTGTTTAATTTTGTGGAGTGATGATGTACATAATCTTGTTGTTTTTTCTCATTCCCTAGCACATGGCAATACTGTAGCAGAAGAAACAATGCCAAAAATTGCAGTCTATCAGCATAACACACTGTCAAGAGTTATTATCTCAATAAGTACATCTGCAACTACATTTTATTCATTTTTAATTGCACAATTTATACAAACATAAGAACCAATGCAAATAAGAACCCAACAAAGTCAATCGCAAGAAATAATTACGCTTCGCATGGATGGGTATTTAATATTTTATTATTTACCATCCAGACTAGATCACAGCAACTGCAAAATAATCTAACCAACACAATATAAAACTAGCAAATGTTTGCTATTAATAACAACTAAAAAAAAGGTTATCACTACTATACAATGAAACATGCAAAAACCAATTTGCAGCCATATTCTTATACAAAGCATGGGTGTCAGGTACAAAACCAGAGCAAGAACCGTTCAGGATATCCATTCTTCGGTTGTTTCTTTTGCCAGGAATCCTTTCTTTGTGCGGAACCAAATCCTTGCTCCAACGGAAGATCGGGGTTGAACAGTACATACACCAAATAAGAAATGGATTTCTATGGCATTGCTGGAAAACATTGGTCAAAAATAACTGGTCAAAAACCTCAGCCCGGAAAATGTTTTCTTACAAGAAACGCGAATGGCCTGGTTATACTTCCTTGAAAAGAAATCACTAATTGGTAGATCAGTCACATAATTGTTGTAGGAACATGATCCAATCGTTTATTTGATTCGAATAAATATATTTTTATCTAAATTTTATTACCGGTAACAGAAAATAATACTAGTGCCGGATGCAGACGCAGGTGATAATTTTAGATGGCAATCAATATTCAGCTAAGAACCCAAAAAATTCAGGAGACAAAAATAACCAGTTTGTGCCCTGTTAATACCTACCCCTACAGTTATTCAGAAAATAAATTAAGCTAGCGGCAAGTTGCAAGTGCCTAAAACAAAAGAAAATAAGAAAGCATTAAAATTGTTACAAAAACATAAACCAAAATTATTGTCTCTTATTTGATATTAAGGTGTTTTCGATTGGTCTGCACCGGTGCAGGTTTTTCTGATGATGACATGCCTCCTACCACATTGTCCCTGGTTCCAAGAGAAAGTTTTCCAAACTAAACAAGCCCCCAGTGCTTTTATTTGTTTTTATGCACTCCAAATCATTTTAAAACAAGAAATGATGCAGTGGAATAATCCGTGAGCGGGCGACTTTCTCCATCGAAGACGCACATTTTGCACAGGGACAGAATCACACAACCAGTCGAACACGCAAATCACAAACGTCTGGTGCATACCAGGACCGCTAGTTGAAAACGTCATTAAATCCCCCAGTCTCTTTATCACCCTACATTCTCATCTAGGTGTAATCAAAGAATGCAATTTTATGCTAAATATTTCAATTCATACGTGGCCAATGGTCAGGTAGAATTAGAGTAATAAGACCACAATTACATCAAACTTGTTATTATACAGGGAATAATAATCAACTCTTTTCCAACCAGTAGGAGGAGCCTAAGATTTTTGCTGGTATCGCCAACTACATTCGCGATTTGAGATCTGCAAGTTTTGCCAAAAGTTGGAACAAGGGCAAGTTGACGATCAACAACTTTCAAGCAAAATCTCAAAATATTCCCACAGATACGATCAAGTTAACATTTAAATTGATTCAAAGTCTGCTAATTCAATGCAGGTTACTGGCACAATATTTTCTGAAGAGCCTTTACTAAAAGTTATGTGTCTATAAAAAGCACATATTTCTATAGTCCTTCAATATTAGGAAGATGCATTTAGCATGGTAGTTAAGTATTCTTACATCCAACTAAATTTTTCAGCTGTTGATTATTCACTATTAAGGTAGAAGAAATAGAGTAGGCTCAATACCTATCAACAATTGCAAAAAAACCTCTTTAACTTGCACCCCGGTACCTATCATTGAACTGTGAAACCTACACTTTATACACATTGCACCAATAACCCGAGAGTATTGACATTCCGAACCCATCAAATACTCACTGATATCGTGCGCTCGTTATAGCGTTTTGGTCTTGTCCTGATTGTCACTGGGTTCCTGCACCGATGTTTGTTTGCCTGGCGGCGCCATGGAGATGGTTGCGCTAGTCGATTTGGTGGGTGGCGGCGGCATTGGCGGCATCGGCCCTGGGGACTTGCATTCCTCTGGCTTGACCTCAGTTTTCTTGGCATCCTGCTTTGCAGCCAGCTCTTTCTCGATGTCAGCCACCAACCGTTGCTTCTGCTTTGCAGTCTCTACCTGCTGGGTCTCTTTGGCAAGTGCTCTTTCAATCTGGCCCTCAAGCTCCAGCTTCTCTTCCTTGTCTATGAGGTCAATGATTTCGTCTAGCTGTTTGCGTCCAATCTTCATATTCTCCTTACCAACGAGCTCGATCACCTGTACGACCAAAATCAACGTTAGGAGCTCGGTGCATCATAAGTTTTACAGTTGAAGACTATGGCCAGCTCCAAATAAAGGCTAGATTTATGACAAAAAAAAAATCAAACTCTGAAAACGTTTGCATCACATCGTTGTAGGTCTCCGAGAGAAATCTGACCTTGAGCACGTCGTCGACAGCAATGGACCCGTCATCATCGTCGTCCATCTTTCGTAGCACATCGTTGATTCGTTCAAGCAATGACTCGTCGGGAGCTTTCTGGATCTGCCTGATTGCTGTCATCAGCTCCTCGATTGAGACAAGGGCCTGACTGCTCCATAAAACACACACTCAGTTAGCGCCCAGAAAAGTCAAACTGTCATCATCCTTGTCTCCAAAGAATGGCTCAAACTTCTGGGCAGTTGAAGTAAACGGTTACAGAAACTTTTGCATGATAGGCTCTGTCAAGACTAGGAACCCTGGTCTGGATTTTTAAATTAGGTGCTCATTTTTTTACAGACAGTAAGATTCAAAGCAATTTGATTTTTGAATACCATTGGCTGCAACCTTAGCTTTACAGCAAAATTGTATTTTGCCACTACCCAAGGGGTAGTGGCAAGGGGGGCTTTGATGAATAATAATGGGTATTGAGGTGAGTGAATTGTTTTGAATGCATTTGCCCAACTGTCAAGGTCTAAATGACAGAAATTAATCCAGTTTGTTAAGTTGATTCCTATAGGACATCTTACATGGCTTATATATAAATGTGCTTGCAACCAAAAAGTACTTATATCAACAAAACGGAGCATAATGCAGCTCATTTTGCACCTTTTAGTGGTGATCTCCGTATCTGCCAGCTCCTCAGTCTTGGAAAGGTCTTTCTTGAGGTTCTTTTCCTCACGCTCTAGCTCTGTGAGCACGGCATCCATCTTGCCAATCATACTGTTGACCTTGTTGTAGAGCCGTTGCGCTGCCTTTGTCTCGTGCACCGCACTGATCTTCTCCTTGGGATCCACCGTCTTTAGCACATTTTTCAGGTCGTCTACGTCCTGAATAAAACACGGACGTTAGAATTTTTACCCGCGAAGAAGAGAGTTTAATTTCCTATTTATTAGAGAAAATAGAAAGTAATTATTATCCGTAAGTATATGCTAAGTCCGTATTGGCCAAAAGCAATCAATCAAAACACATGCCCATTATCATAAAAGTTTAAAAAAAAAAAAAAAATTGTTACATACTAATTTGAAGGTGGCCAAGTGTCGAGCGTTTAGTGTAGTTTGAATGATAGGGCATTGCATAGAAATTCGAATTGCTTATATAGCAAAAGTTCAAGAGGAACTGAATGAAAATTAGCTTGGCTAGGGTGAAAAAAATTGTAAAACTGGAACTTGTTCTAGGAGTATTAGAAAAATTTGAACAGCAAAACAATCGCTACTCTGGTGTGAGTCGAATACATGCTCTGACTTACTGCCAAACTTGAAAGAGTGGCCACCCACCTCCTTGTACTCGGCCAACTCCTCCTTGAGGTCATCGAGCTCTTCCTTCTCGACAAGTAGTTTGCGTTTGTCCTTGCTAACAGCGTCCAGCGCTGTCTCCAGCGTGCCCAGGTCGGTGGAGGTCAGCTCCTTGCGTGTCGCCCCCTTGACAGGTTCCACTCGCAGTATGGGTGCAGTATCTACCAGCACCTCCTTGTCCTCCTGCAACCCAAGTTGGGTTTTGAGTCAAAGAGCCAGTTAAAATTAACGTAAGAGTTTGATGCCAGCACCGTCATGGGTAAATGGATGGCCGTGCTACATAGAGGAACTATAACTAAATATGCCTGGAAATATGATGGTCAATGGGAAATTACAGCACAGCCAAGAATAGGGAGTTTTTATAAAGTACCAATCGACATTATTTCACACAAAAGACCCCCAGACTAGCATTCAAGCAATGATTCAACAAGTTTGTATCTCAAATAGCAAGTTGCATTAATCGGTTAAACTATACCAAATAGCACCTAAGGAAATACTATTCCTATAAATATAGGATAAATATTTATTATATTAATTATTAGTATATATTATATATTATATATATATATATTAATTATTCCTATCAATTCTAATACATTAGAATACTAAAACTATCAATTACTAAGCAAGCACAAAGTGACTAACCTGTGCAACCTTCTTGAGCTCCTCGCGTTTCTCACGGCTCTCCTCTTTGATGAGCCGTTGTTCCTCCTTGATGATGTCGATCTTAGCCTTGTTGTCCACTACTCCCTCGCGCTCTCCAATGGCTGCCTTTGCTTGCGTAGCCTGGAAATCACACGAAGCAACTTACACTAAGACTAGGCACAGATCCTCCACTGTTTGACTTCCATTGCCAATAAATAACAGTAAATAAGCCTCACTAGGCCTTCAAGCACGGGTGGACATGAATAGCAAAGAAATATTGAACTAAGTTTCCATACCACGACGTCTGGTAGCACAGAGATGGTGGCCTTGAGCTGGTCACTAGTCGATATCGTGTCTGGCATCAGCAGGGCACGCGATAGCAGCAACAGCGATGGAGGCACCTTATGGTGCAAACTCAGCTCGAGCCACTGAGCCAGCTGTGCTCGCAGCTTCTCGGTAGGCATGCCATAGGCACGCATCCCGCGTGCGCGGCAGGCCTGCTGCAGCTCGCTGGGCGTCAAAGACTCGATGCCCTCCTTCTCAATCACCTGCACCGAATAGCTTATTACATTTGTGGGCTCTATAATTAAAAAATTGATTACATGAGCAAGGTTACAAAACAGATCCACTCAATAGCAACTTAGTGCGCTTCCACTGAGCTTTAATGCCCGGTAGGAGTACGACCACATAGGGTCTTCTACATCGAGGCTCAGCAGTTGGTACAATCAGAGAGAACATGGCCATGCAACTAGTATAACGTCAGTACCCAGGGTTTTTCAATTTTTCTTTAAAACAAAAATTAAGTTGCTTATCTTGATGAATTTCTAGTATTTGTAGCCTTTTTTAATTTTGTCGTTGCAAGCCTTAATAAGTAAGTTCATGTACAACTCAGTGTAGTATCAGAACCCATGAAGTTCAATTTTTTTTTTATCCTACTGTAGGACAATGTCTAGATTCTAGATCATAAAGAAAATAAGATTGTGTAAAGCATCAAAATCTAGAACACTATTTAGAATAACATTTTTCTTTCCACTCAAACAGAAAATTTAAAGGCAAGGCACACAAAGCATAATCCACATGCTTGCACGTACTTTGTCGTCAGCAGCCAGACTGCGCAGTTTCATGCGCAGCTGGAATCGCAGGAAGTTATTTGTGCCTAGCGGCTGAATCTCAAGAACACGGCACAGTGCTGCCAGTTGCTGCCGAGACAACGAGTCCAGCGTGATCTCGTCTTCGAAAAGTTTGGAGAACTTCAAGATCTCCTCATTTGTAGCTTGCTCCCCGGATGTTCGTAGCTAGTGACAGCAAGACGAACACACTTTGTCAGGACAGATGGTGGGCAAGCAAAGTAGCAGAGCCTGGATTTAGTTTTAACACTACACATTGTCCTGTACGCTTCATTCTATATGGGAAAAACAGTCATACATATAATTTCCTTCCGAATAAGTTGCAAAGAGGCTGGATACATGTTGAGGTGAAGGAAAATTAGAGGTAGCGCTACTTACTGGAAATGAGAATGGAGTCGCGTGGTGCACTTGTCGAGACTTTACGTTTCGGCGAAGTTGCCTTTTTCAGTGATAGAGGTATTCATGTCTGTCTCAACTCATAAATAAATTACTGAGTCATAAATATCTCATAAATAAATGACAGAGTCAATCATATCTATATCACTGACAACGTAACTTTGCCTAAACTTAAAATTTTGACAAGTGCACCTAGAGGCCATTCTTTATCCCCAGAAATTTAAGCTCCCTCTTTCTTTCCTTCTTTACCTAAGCATATAGGGTCATTCCATATCAAGTGCCCACACTCAAAACCTTCACTATCTCAGAACTTGACGAAATTTTCAGGAGGGTTAGAACACCGGAAATAAAAAATCTCTTTTAAAGTTTTTTTCCATATGTCTAGCGGTTTGCCCGTGGCAGGGGATGGAAAAATAAAATATTTTACTTTTTGCCCCGCACGGCCATTCACTATATTCACTCTAGCGTTTGAACAAATAAACTTAAAACAATGGGATTAGTTCTAAAATGATAATCGTGCTTTCATTAACAAGAAAAAATGCATAAATTGCTTACTTATCAAGTTTAGGGGTAGAAAAAATCCACCCTTAAATTTCAACCCTTAATAACTCGAGAAGTAATATTTTTTTTTTTTTTTTGTTTTGTTGTGAAGCATCTCCTGTCTATTATCTTTCCATGAAAAAAAAATTAATCATTAACAGCCGTATGATCAGAAGTTATGAGATTTTTATTGTATAAATGTGTGTGCATTTAGTTGTGTTTCTGCAAGTCTGTTAGCATGGTCCATGCAAATCACCCGTAAATTGATAGATTATATAATTTTTCAGTTTAAAAATTGTGTGTAAGTACTACAAAGATTCTTTTTACTCACTCATTTCTTCGTTTCACTCTGACCTATCACTCTGGCTTCTTCGAACAATGGCGAGGAGGAGAACACCCGCGTGGCTACTGAGTGCTCAGACACGGGTACGAAGCAATGCAGTTTTTGCGTGCCGGGAATTGGCCGGGATGACGCAAATCGTGTGGCTAGCACCTGTTCTGTGTCTTGGTGCTCCTCAATAGTTCCGAATGTGAAGTTGATGGTCGGGATGGCTTCGACCGCCCAATCGAAGAGTTGCCGGGGTGTTATTATTTGCGACTCGTAGGGGCGCTGAAGACTCGCCCGCGCTGCCAGCCGCTTGACCGTCCCTCCGACGCCGTCGCAGGCGCTCTTCCCATGTGACGTCGCCGTGAAATGCCACTCCACGTCGGCCCCAAAGTCTCTTTGATAGTGGCACAAGTTGGCAAAATTTTTCCTATTTTTATATTGCGAGGCTGCCCCATCAGAAAAATAGAACATCTTCTTTATGGTCTGAAATTTATTGTGCAAAAAGCTCACGAGTTTTTTTATGAATAGATGCACTGCGACAGTGTTGTGGATCAAACTCTCGGAAATTACAACAAAGCTGATGTGGCGCTCTTCCCCGCCCTCTTTGTAATATGCCACGAAGGGGTGGATGGTGGCGGACGCATTGTTCCAGTGGAACCCCTGGGCCTCGTCTTGTAGCACGAACGCATAGTTTTCGGCAAAATCACAGATCACCAAAAACTCGCCGGGCAGGAGACCGCACTTGATGTCCGATTGGTGCGAAGATTGTTTTTTAGCAATAAAAGAGTGGATTTTCAAAATTTGCAGAGCTGCGGCCGAAGAACTGTGTGTTGCCTGGTGCCAGTGGGACTCATTCGGTGTGCGTGTGATTTTGCCGAAAACTATGCGTTCGTGCTACAAGACGAGGCCCAGGGGTTCCACTGGAACAATGCGTCCGCCACCATCCACCCCTTCGTGGCATATTACAAAGAGGGCGGGGAAGAGCGCCACATCAGCTTTGTTGTAATTTCCGAGAGTTTGATCCACAACACTGTCGCAGTGCATCTATTCATAAAAAAACTCGTGAGCTTTTTGCACAATAAATTTCAGACCATAAAGAAGATGTTCTATTTTTCTGATGGGGCAGCCTTGCAATATAAAAATAGGAAAAATTTTGCCAACTTGTGCCACTATCAAAGAGACTTTGGGGCCGACGTGGAGTGGCATTTCACGGCGACGTCACATGGGAAGAGCGCCTGCGACGGCGTCGGAGGGACGGTCAAGCGGCTGGCAGCGCGGGCGAGTCTTCAGCGCCCCTACGAGTCGCAAATAATAACACCCCGGCAACTCTTCGATTGGGCGGTGGAAGCCATCCCGACCATCAACTTCACATTCGGAACTATTGAGGAGCACCAAGACACAGAACAGCTGCTAGCCACACGATTTGCGTCATCCCGGCCAATTCCCGGCACGCAAAAACTGCATTGCTTCGTACCCGTGTCTGAGCACTCAGTAGCCACGCGGGTGTTCTCCTCCTCGCCGTTGTTCGAAGAAGCCAGAGTGATAGGTCAGAGTGAAACGAAGAAATGAGTGAGTAAAAAGAATCTTTGTAGTACTTACACACAATTTTTAAACTGAAAAATTATATAATCTATCAATTTACGGGTGAATTGCATGGACCATGCTAACAGACTTGCAGAAACACAACTAAATGCACACACATTTATACAATAAAAATCTCATAACTTCTGATCATACGGCTGTTAATGATTAATTTTTTTTTCATGGAAAGATAATAGACAGGAGATGCTTCACAACAAAAAAAAAAAAAAAAAAATATATTACTTCTCGAGTTATTAAGGGTTGAAATTTAAGGGTGGATTTTTAACCTAGGAAAATAAGGATATCTTTTATTTTTCGAACAAAAGAATGTTAAAAAAATTATAACCATTAAAAAAATTAAATTATGAAGTCTTAAGAAAATGAGATTCAAATCTCCTGGAATAAGCAATAAAATTTTTATTTTTAGTCAAATTTCATTTGTAGTTGATAGTAAAACTGATTAGGTGAGATTCCTGTTACAATGTTATCTTTATCTACATTGTAAATAAATTAAAAATGCAGAGATAATTATGTAACCACTGTAAAGATCAAAGCTCAGTGTAATATTTTAAAATTACAATTTATCTAGAAAGCAAATGTCGTTTTTAAACAAAAAATGTCTGTCACAAATGGACTTTAAGTTATCAGCATATAGGTAACAACTTGATTTTTGCATCAGCATCAATCAAACAAAGTGTTTGTACAATACTTTCTAACCATGAATGTAATTAAATTACTTGCCTTGACAAAGAACTCATGGAACTCTCTGGCCGACTCTGAGTTGTGACCCTTGCCAACGACAGCCATGTCATCGAGCGTCTTCTGCAAGAACTTGGCCATCTCTAGTTTCACTTTGAGGGACTGTTTCATCTTGTCGTCCTTCTCGGTGGCCGTCTGGAACGTGGAAGGCAGCATCCCTGGGAACATCTTGATAGCCAACGGTAGCAGCAGTTCCATGAATGGAACTATGATGAATACGGAGAACGGAAGTAGCCGGAACAGGTCGGACACAGTTCGGACCAGCTGATGAAAAACAAAGAGTTGGCATTCATGCGTATAGTTCAAAGATTTACTACTAGTACGTAATATTTCAATAATATTTTACTAGGCTCATGAGCAGAATTAAGCCTTTTGATAAACATTTATGGTATTCTCACTGCACTTTAATAATATAAGACAATACAGATTTGATCATCTTCGCGCATAAATCATTAGACAAATTGTTTTTAAGTCACAAGGCAATAAAACATCAGATAATTAGAAAACAACCCCACAAAAGGTTTGTTATAGAAGCACAACTAAAAACTAACAACTTAATTTATGTTGCAGAATTTTAAAAAATTACCAATCGGTGCTCTCTCCTAGTAAGAGTCTTGCCGTTGAGAATTCTCCAAACAAGCTTGGCAGAGACATTGATGTCAATAAAGAGTAGCCGGAAACCATGGTAGTAGTGTGTCAGCTCATGAACCACTTTTTGCCGCAAAGTCATCTTGACTGGGGGTGGTTTCTCCACTTGGGTTGCTGCTTTTTCTGTCTCCTTGTCCTTCAAAGCCTGGACAGTCTCCTCCACTTTCGATGAGGGTTTCAGAGGTTCCTTGTCAAAATTGGCCCAACTCCCGTGGAATTGACGTATCACTACATAGCTAGGTAAGCCATTGGAAGGAATCGAGGCCCACTTCTGGTCGTAGGAAACTAACTGCCGAGAACTTACTGGCAGTACTAAAACCCTGGGTGTGGGGTTTGAGTAACATTGGTACTGATAACTGCCAATGCTGGTGGTCTTTACTAAATTCGTGAATAGCCGAGTCATTTGTATCGGACATGGTGCATAAATATTTCTTGGGATTGGTTGATGTAGAAGGGCAAAGTTTCTGGTATGTTTCTTGCAGATGGAATTCCATGTTTGACATCCACAGCTGACTGGAAGAGGAAAAAAGTAAGGTTAGCAACTTTAAGGCAATGACATAAAATGACATTTGCATGAGGACTGATGACATGAGCATTTATACAGCAGGCACAACCATACAAAATTAGCTATTCATCATCAGCTGCTGTGCCATTTGGGTGATACGACCACTTGAAAGGGTGAGCTAAATATGTACTATTATGAAATCATCCACATACTGACTGACGGTTTTGTATTTATGCACGAACAAAACAAATCCAGCCACACGTGGCATGTGGGTTGTTGTCAACAGACCGGAGTGATATAGAAAGTGTACCTTTAGTTTTGACAGCAATCAGTTTTTGGGTACTTAAAAATGAATGCATTTTACACAACACTGCTTCTGTCCGGCGAGAATCTAGCGGCCATTCCTGCGCTAGTGATGGACCTGCAAGATCAAGGCCGATCTGTCACCCAAGACTAGAAGGCGCCGACTTTTACAAGGCGGTGATAACTAAACGGTGAAGATAGCGCCACTGGCTATAACTGGACAAGTCAAAACTTCACCCATTTTAATTTTATTCTGGGAATCTACTCTTTATGAAAACCACAACAGATTGTTTTTATTTTTACTTTTAAAACGTTATCCCGGAAATCTGGACATAATTTTTGCCTTCACACATTCTTGAAGGAGCTAAATATGTTGTTTTCATATAATGTCTTCGTTGATCAATAATCCACTAAATTCTTCCAACTTTTCCTCGTTCACATTCCAGGTAACAAGTCACGTGGTTGAATTCTGAGAGAAGGCCGAGAGCCTATGACGTCCGTCAATGACGTCGATGGGAATTTATATAAGAAACAAACCTGTTTCCCTCTCCTCATGATGAGTGTTTTTTGGTTCTTTTAACTTGTTATTACTATTTAATTTATATTTTCTTCGAGAAGAAAGGACCTAATACTTACAATAGAATTTGAGAATTGCTCTCTTTGATACACGTGTAAATGACAAGAAAGAGCTGTCTCTTATCAAAGTCGTTAGTTTTTTAAAGTATTGTGTGAGCTGATTGTAAACAGTTTCTAGTAATTTCCTGCAGAGGTGGGCTATCGGATCAAAACAAACCACCGGATTGGCCGAGCAAGTGAATAGCGCGCCGCGATTGGCCAACAAGGGAGTCGATTGATCCGAGCTCATGTGACCTTTGGGTAGACTACAGCCAGTGTGTGAACGAGTGTTGTGTAAAATAGGCTAACGCTGCATATTTTATCACTGTTCCAGCGATAAACGCCAGCAAGCATTGTTTATCAGTAAAGACCATTCAGTACCATCGAATCACAACAAGTTTCGCCTTATTTGTCAATCAAGTTGAGTTTACTAGATTGATTTCAATTCTTGAAAGTCATGGTCGTGGTCTATTGTGCTGCGAGCATAGTGTGAGTTCTAACGCGGGAAACTGGACTAAATAAGCCACGATAGTGCTAGCCTAGGTAAGTTCAGTATGATAAGTGACCCGTGGATGCGTTGTCAGCATATGTGTCGAGCTGATTTCGATTCGTGGTACCTCCGTGTTCCATTAGTTATCCTCGTGGGGGGATTTAAAGATAAAAATACCATTGTGCCTTGTTATTGAGAGTACCCAAACCCAAGGTCCCCGTGGTTTGTTTATCATTGTGTGCTCATGCTGTTGCGCAATCACAACAAAGCGAGGCGCCGAGCGGAGAGCGAGACATATTCAAGTAGGCAAACTGTTGGCCAAAGAGATCGTTGAACGTCTTGGCGACTGACTCATTCGATTCCTATTCGTGCCTCTTTTCTCCGCAACCATCTCGTGATGTTTGCGTGGACTGCCATGAGAGTCAGCTGGTAGACACAAACAAGACAATTGATTTTCATCAGCCAAGGTCTTTTCAAGGCGTGGGGGCCCGAACGAAAATAAGATCATCTTCCTATAAACGTTTTGGCGTGGCAAACTTTAGGTGTATTGGTTTTAATGCGCGATGCGTCGCAATTATTGAGTTTATAATGTCGACAGACAAAAAATGCATTTGAACCAGTCGTGTACGCTTTCACATTCAGGTTGTGTTGCTATGCTTTCCTGGCAATCTTGACCATTCGCAATGTTAGGCAATAAAAAATGTTACCTAATTGAACCAAGCACTAATATTAGGCTCTTATTATAGAAGTTTGCCAGATGAAATGTATTAATAGATGACAAGGGTAAAACAGCTGTTGTCACGCTAAGAGGCACCAGCTTGTTTTTCAATTTCCACATATTTTCAAGTTTATATAGCCTCCCAGTTTCACTCCATGCTTTTAAGAAAACATCGACTTCTCACAATCAGAATGTCAACAAGGATGATGCAATATGTCGATGTACATTCTTTTAACTCTCTTCTTAATGTTGGCCTCTAAATGATAACAAAACATTCAATAAATATCAGATAACAACTTTATTTAATTAATCGAGACTGGACCAGTCTGGTTGGTGAAACAATGGATCACTCTGACATTTTTTTAAACATACATGCCCTCATCCTCGGGAAACGTCCAAAAATAATGCCGCGTGATTATGAAAGACCCTGGGACGTAACCGACAGGCCATGAGGTGGCTAGTAGACAATCCCAGTGTGGCCGCTTGTATTCTTCAGATTATTCATGTGTCTCAAACTTAACAGACAATTTTACAAATTTAACGCGAACACCTAAATGAAAAATAAATTGAGTAAATCAGAGGCTCAAGAATCTCAACGTCTAACAGCAACCCCAATGCTGCCCGCAGTGGATAACCGCGCTGGCAACGCACGCGTGGACGATGGTTGAGCCGTCGTGTGGTGACCTGTTCCTTGACCCGGACGCGCTGGTCAAGTCGGAGCCGGTTTGCATGGAAACGACGGCCAGCGTGCCAATCCCGCCTCGTCGCGGCATTGATTTCCGCGATCTCGGAATCGAGCTGGATGCCTCCAGTCAGCCGTACGATGCTGCTGCCGCCATGTGGGGACTCGGCGACGCATTTAGAATGGACGACGACGACATATTTCAGGTTAGCCACTGCCTTGATTGAAGTTTTCTAAGATTCGAGACTGAGGGACTGGGAAGGTAAAGGCCCACTAAGGAATTCCAGACCAGCTGGCAATAGGGGCTTGTAGCTTTATGTCCTTGCTCTGCTTTTACTGATTCAGTATATTTAAGCATGTTTTAAACCATATTAGAAGATGGACAACCGGTCATTTTGATGAAAATCATTCCCTCACTCTTCTACCAACAACTGATCAAGTTCTGGCTGCCATCGGGATCTCAGAAACCTTGCTTACAAGATAATAAAAAATAATGCTAATGCGTTATGAACAGAGAGCAATTTCCATCTTCAAAAAATTTCTTTAAAATCAATAGTTTTGTTGCTTGTGTCATCTTAAAATTGAAGAAATTCAATGGAAAATTTTGTATTTCTAACATTTGTCAAGTCTGGAGGTAAATATTCATGATTTGATTTCTAGTGTATTTGTTCACTTAATTCAGAGTACAATTTCATTGAGTTCTAGTTCCTTGGATAAGAAGGGTTGGTTTAACCTAGATTATCAGAAAGGTCAGGATTTAGGGATAACAACCAACTACTTGAGTCACGAGTTTTATGTTCTGCCCACACTGCCAACACTATCTTATCTACTCATATTATGATGGCTTCCTACCCAATTATGGATTGTCAGTGTGACATGTTATTTAACCACCTAGTCTAGCTGTGAGGTTACAGTTTTAGTATGTGAAATGCACGGAGCATTCCAATGTCTCTTGTCAGACCTTGGTAATAAGTGTTGATTTAAGTGTAGACCCTTGATTCCAGCTTTAAGATGATTCATGGTTGGACAATTATTAATTGTGAGGTGAGGAATGTTCTACAAGTTCCAAAAAATTCTGGCATATACCTGATGCGGCTTTTTTTCAATATATTTCACTAACTTTCACTTAAGTAGTGAGTTTTATGAGGAATGTACTTAAGCCGTAAATGCTCATCTAGTCGTATTGAATAGGTTGCTGAAGAGAGGATGTTAGAAGGTGATCGCCCACTTACCGACCAATTTTCTTTCCCAGGTGGACAAGGCAGACCTGATCCAGGGCCCGACGCTTGCCGAGCTCAACGCCAACGACGAGAACCTTCTCGAGGATCTTAACTTTGACGACCTGCTGCTGCCAGATGAGACGCGCTATGGCATCCCGCAGCCTCAACCGCCGCTGCCCGAGCTGCGGTTGCCCGCCCAGGGAGCAGCCTCTAGCCTGGACCCTGCCCTTTTTGCGTCAGGCTCCATGTCCCCAAGGGACTTCAACACTGGGTCAGTGGCTAAGACACTTTATGGAAAGCATTCGTTAAAAGTTCACAGTATGTTTTCTTGTCTGTCTTGTTTATTTCTTTTATAAAATGACCCATTGATCGACCCTCTTTTAAGCGTTAATGTCCAATCAAACTGAAGTGTGTTCATTGACACTGGGTGCATTTGAATTAGCACTGCAACCTTGCTTTCAGAATTTTCAAGCAATTTTTTTCAGCCTTGCATATTACTCTATTATTGCTTCTTAAACTTACCCAACCTGTCCGAGTGCTGAAGGGGTTGGTTTCATACACAGGTACGGTACTCTGGCGTCGTCGCTGCCGCCAACGCCGGTGTTTGCGTCCAGTGCTCCGGCTCCTGGTAGTTTCCGAGCCACTGCTAGCATCACCTGCCCAGGAAGGCCGTCATCCTCCCAAGCACGGCACAGCACTCTGCACGAGCTGCTGCTCAAAAAAGTGAGGCACAACTCAGCTTCGCAAAGATTCGAGACTTAAAGTAACTTGGTTGTTTTGTGTCCTGTATTTTCTGCACCTCTGCACATTGACTGCAGAGATGGTCACACATTTTACTTTAAGACCAATGAAAACCAGTGAATTAGACAGTTTTTTTAGGTTCTGAAAAGATTATTTTTAGTTCAATAATGACTCTAAAACCTCATAACCTTTTAAGTAGAAATTGCTACTAACAAAGTGTGATTGGATTTTTAGGAGCACACATGGAGCCCGCTTGCACTGGGCCGTTCCGCTCCAGGCGTTGACCCGCCAACTGCGACCGGGTCACGGCGCAGTGGCAGCAGCGGTTCCTCTCGGCTCTCCTCTTCGGCACCCACGCACCTTGGACTTGAGCAGCTGTGGCAGCGCCGTGAGCCGCGACAGCATCTGCTCAGCACCGGGTCACTAGCCGAAGCCGGCTCCACATCCTCTCTCTCCACAGGTAAGTTAGTTAAATCTAGAATCGAAATGATGTGCAAATTGATGTGTATCAGTATGTCCACCTTGCTTCCTAGTGTCTGACTCTGACTTGGCCTGCACCTATTCACTTAAATGTAATGTACCTGTATGTTAGTGTTTCCACTTAATTTGAAATTCTTTTCATGTTTCCACAGTTTCTAAGATATATTTTTGTAACTAGGTTTATACGTCTGTGTCACGACGTTTGTGAGGAAATTTTGGGTACTTTTTGGACAGGGTTCATTTCACTTATTTTTCAATTTTATGGCAACCCGTTCGTTCCTTTTCAATAAATTTCTTCTTGTTTATGGTTTCAAACGGTAGAAAGAAATAAGGACTCTGTGAACCATTTTTAATGAACTTTTTTGTAGCAATAAACTTTTTTTGTGCATAACTCTTTATGTTTGGGATAGATTTCATACAAAACTCACTTGGGGGCACTAGTACAGCTCCTGAGTGGGACTGAAAATACTTGTCTCCTATCAAAGCTCCTGACTTTGCCCATTTCTTAACTTGTTGCATTGTTCTGTTTGTGTTGTCCAAATTGTATTAAATCACACTCGTAGACTCGCCTCTGTTAATGATAAATAAATAATAATAATAATAACTTAGAGCTGCTAGCCAGTAATCAGTTGTCAAAATCTGCTTTACCCCATCGACATCAAAGTTTCATGACGTTACTGGTTAACATTGCACAACGATTTGTATGTTTCAACTTACAGGTGGAGTTCTCAGCCCCGAATCTCATGACTATTCTCACGACGAGGGCTTTGACTCTGAGGACGACAGTGACCACTACGAGGACTTCTCTTCAGATGGCGGTGAGTTACGGCCACGGCATGCTACTTGACCGTGTAAATCAATAATATGCAAGGTTCTTGCAATTACCTACAATTTTAACAAATCAAAACCAATTATTGTTTTTTCTTCCTTGGCTTACATTATGCAACCAAGAGTACAGAAGAAAAATATATTAGTGAAATATATAAGAGGCCATACTAGTGTGGATCATGCATTTCAGTTGATGTTAAGGTCTCATCTTGATTTTATGACTTATGTCTAGTTTACACAGATCAAGACCTTGATCGATACCTTGAGCTCAATTGTACACATCAAGAAATTGTCCCGTGTAAATGGATAAAATTGAGCGAAAAAGTCTTGATCAGAACAATTGAGCTTAATTTTTCTCAATTAGAACAAATCCTATTTTTCGTTCAATTTCCAATGAAACAAACCAATCAGAAGCTATCTGCACAAACCAGCAACTCTTTCACTCTTCCTCTTGGAAATTGGCACCTTTTTCGAAATGGTAATAACTGCTTGGTTTTAATAATTAGATTGTTTGTGAGATTGACCTAAAGTATTTTCTTATGGCAGTTCAATTGGGTTCGAATGGAAAATTTTATCTAAAATTGGCTGGCAAGGTGAGATTTTTACACTTTCCAAGCGAGATCACAAAATTAAGTTTTTAAAACAAAGTATCATTACAAGGGTATTAACTAGTATTTAATCAATTTTGTGATCAACGCAAGGTTTTAAGATTATTTTGACAGCAATCTCTTTTGTTCATTTGTTTCCGATCTTATTATCTTGCCCTTTTAAACATTTCCGCACAAAGTTTCCACAATGCAGTGGGCTGTTGATCAACTCCTTGAAGTGCAGATCTTAAGCTCAAGATCTTGATCAAGGTTGATCAAGGTCTTGTTTCGTGTAAACTAGGCTTTATTACGTACCACAATGTGAAATTGGGGATAAATTTGACGTAGGGGTTTGGTTTGGGTAAAACTGCATACGTTTGGCTGAGACATGACTTTCTTCCAGCAAAATCAAGATTAAATGAAAGCAAACAATGCATGAAATGTCAAAGACAAGGCAAAGTAGACCAATAGCAACGGTGTATGCTTGCAGACTCCAGTGACGGCGAGGGCGGCGGGGGCGGAGCACGCAGCTCGATGTCGAAGAAAGAGCGCTATTTCTGGCAATACAATGTGCAGGCCAAGGGTCCCAAGGGCCAGCGACTTGTGCTCAAGACGCGGCTGGCTGATCCGCATGTGCTAAACGAAGTCACCGACCCTGTCTTCAGTCCGCAGTGCTCTGTTCGGGGAATCAAGCACAGGTACGTTGAGCCGATGGGTAGCAGTGGACCTCGTGCTGGGCATGCTGGTTGACAGAAATATTAGCAAGAATTTCAATCCCAGAAAAAAGGATGGCTCAGTGAAATATCTTGAAAAGTGTATCAGAGGTGCACTCATGTCAAAAAGGTACATGTAAAGATATAAAAGATCCTTACTTTTTTACAAATTAATTAATTGAACTTAAAAAAGTGTCCAAATGATAAATCATCTACTCAACCAATCACTAAAACCTTTTCAAGCAGTTCACGTCCATTCTCCAAATTGCGCCTTATATAACCTCCTGAATTATTTTTAAACAAAGCCTGTGAACAGGCTCTGATAATAACTGAGAAAATTTGTATCAAGCGTAGCAAACGTGACCTTAAATGTCTCTCTTCAGCGGGAAGGCGCGCAAGGGCGATGGTAACGACCTGACGCCGAACCCCCGCAAGCTCTGTGCAATCGGCCGCGAGCTTGACAAGCTCAGCCGTGTCATCAACGATATGACGCCCGTCAGCGAGCTGCCATTCAATGTCCGACCTAAAACTCGCAAGGAGAAAAACAAGCTCGCTTCCAGGGCGTGTCGGCTCAAGAAGAAAGCGCAGCACGAAGCGAACAAATTGAAGCTCTACGGCCTCGAACACGAACATAGTGAGTTTTGGATAGGTCTACTGTCTATCTGTACTCTTCATTCTATTTCCCTAGTAACGATGGTAATAAGTGTAACTCTAAGGCTAAGCTGGAAAGTAAGAGACATAGCCTACAAAATAAAGTGAGATGAGTACAAAAGCACCTTTTAGAAAGGAAAATTTCTATCAACACAGCAAGATTTTTGACAGATTGCCAGTAACGTAAACGACTGCGGAGGCAGAGAGAGAGCTTTTAGCTATTAAGACCAATATATTGTTGTTAGGTATTATCTCTAAATTGCTGGAGTCATTTCTCCAATATGTTCCGTAACTTGTAATCAACTTTTCTCTTTCCCATTCATGTCCACCTTTTGCCACACAACACTTGACAACGTTGTAATAAAAAGATAAACACACACCCAAGTAATAACTTAGCTACTCACAGTAGCTAAAGATGCTAGAGGGAAAGATGGTATTCTACCAGTGGTGTCTTATTCCAGGGCGGCTGAACTCGGGCATTCTGCAAATAAAGCAGCTGCTGGCGGCTAAGTTCACGACAGAAACACTCGAGTCACAGGGCGAACTCACTCGGCAAATCGACAAGATATCCAAAGCTGTCACAAGTGAGTCCCTGGCTCCGGCTCGTCAAAGAAATTAACATATTTCGCAAGATATCTCACTCGTGGAAAATGTATAAAAATGCGAATAATGATAGCAGCCAAAATATTTGTCTTATCAATTTTACGCAAAGTTCTATTTTGTTGTAAGTTGCTTCTCTTTGAATTTTATTCTATTCGTTTGGAGTCGATAGATTAACGGTTACCCATTAGTATTCGATTACTTATCACTTTCAGAATAGCTGGCCACAAATTGCTGCTGCCATAGAATAAAGATTTGGTTTAGTTGAAGCCTTGCACTTTGGAAGGAGCAAAGCTTGCACCAAACTAGTGCTTGGTGGCAATGTATGAGGACTAGTAGTGGAAGAAAACTGCTCTGCTCAAAGGCTTGTAGTTCTTAGCAATGCACACAGGGGAAGAATTTCTCTACTTTTAGATCAATATTTGAGATGATACTTGTTAATAATGCAAATATCATCATAATAGCAACATTATTATAACTATACTACGACATATTACTACTAGCACATGAACCCGTACAATAAAGACTATGGCCTATGGCCATAGGCTGTTTAAACTACTAGCGGTCTTACGTTGACAAGATAACCTATGGGCTGTTCGAACTCGGAACGAGTGGTTTACTACTATTAGCGCTTGCACTTTGCAATAGACCACCAGTTTGTTTACTAGCTTTGCTCGTTCCATAACGACTTAGCTTCTAGCTAAGCCTAATCTTTATTCCATGTTGTAACTGAATGTACGGTGCCAAAAACGGCTTGACCTTTATTTGTTGCCTGTTCATGTGTTTCAGAGGTGAAGATAGCAGGCTTCACCACCGACTTTGTCAACAAAGTATTGGACAAGGCCAAGCTGGGAGTCCCAGCAGGTGTTCTTGAAGAAGCCTGAGCCTGAAGCCGCTGCAGCCGCTAGCAGCAAGGTCCGTTCACTATTCTTGGTTGCGTAGTCTTATCATAGAACCCATGTCGCTGTGATTTCGTAATTGTACATGTCCAATAGTTCTTTATTGGTAACTACCTACTTACCAGTTAGCGTTTACATGTAATTTTATTTCTAAATAACATTGTAGTTGCTTTTTTTGTTAGCCAAGGGCATATACTGTTAAATATTATGTTGTAAGTTAATCTGCACTTCGTTCAGAAGAGATGATCATATAGTTTAATTTTTACTGTTTATCTAGAATCTATCATTTTAAAGGTAGCTAGCAATTAGGAACTGAAAAAAAAACAGGGAATGTACCTTTATAATAAACCTTTTCAGGAATGCTTGGTAGAAAGAAATCAGCAAAGTTAACGTAAAAGAAATACTTGTCAATTTTAAAAAAATGAAACGTCATCTAATATTACAAATATACTAAAAAATATCCATTTGAAACCGCTTTTCCTTCTTGCAGGATATGTAGTGTAGTGAGGATAGGTGACTCAGGGAATGTGCAGATGCTCAAAGCTGCACTTCATTGGCTTGCAGTAAAATTTGTTATCTCGATAACATATTTTAACACATTAATTCTTGTTTTGACTTGTTATTTTCTACCTCTACCAAGCAATTTCTTTTAAAGGATCACTTTTGATGTTAAACTGTAGCTTATAATGCAAATACAGTTTGCAATTTGTTGTTTTTGTAACTTATCCCAAGGATTTTTTTTGGTACGTCTTAATAGTATGAATCAAGATTATATTATATATTTTATTTTACCGTTACGCCAAGTAGCAAATATACCTGTTTTATATTGACATTTAACAATTATTCAAACGAACCCTTGACTTTGCCGTCTTTTTAAAGTAGCATTTTAGATTTACTTATATGATTTTATCATCTTCCTTAAGTAACTAGCCTTTTTTTGTGGTTATTTATCAGTTGGAATCAAGACAATACATTTTGCTTACTGTTTTATTATCACTTATCGCCTAGCGGTTAGTATTATTAGATATCGCGTCTTAGTCATAGAGTATCAGCCGGAAGAAATTGATTTATACTGTTGCAATGAGTTCGGACATCCAACTGGCTTTAAAGCATTGTGTGTATCTTCCTACTTCATTAAATGGGATCTATTTGGATTCGTTAACCGTTCCTGAGCCAATAATATGGAGTAACATTGCAAAAGTCACACCAATTGTTTACCAACAACTTATGAACGAGAGGGACTCAGTTGCCATCTTGCCGTGTAAATATTACACTTACTAACTTTTAATGTTCGCTCTTTCCGAAGTCTTTAAAATGCTAAAGGTAAGGAACGGAACTAAAGAAAGTGCATAAATCAAAAGCAGCTTGTAAGTGCCGACGTGAGAAGAGAATTTTAAGGAAATAAGAATCTACCTGAGGAATAGGAACGTAACTGCTGCATATGTGTTTAACTTCTCTCAACGTTCACATACTTTACTCGTCTTTCAACTCTGTTTAACCGTTTAACGTCTTAACTAACCCAAATATAATATTATTGTGGAACTGCTACGTTTATCTGAACTTACTGTATAGTTCCTATTAAAATTATGGAATTATTAAAGGAAAAAAGTGTCGTGGACACGTGCTGGCTTACGTAGGATATTATGATGTATTTTGAACCATCATTATTCAGAAATAATCATTACGATTTACGATACAATTTAGCAAATATTGGAAATGCTACAGTTATTATTGCAAGTAATTTTTCAAACCAATACCAGCTTCAATGCACTACGCTCACTATCTGTAAAGAGTACTTACTAACGTGGGCAAAATTGCTGTCACATTGTTGATGCTACTTCCATGTGTATGCATTTTTAAGTAGTTCATTCATGGCTAGTTTTGTAGCTGTGATTTTGAAGAATATTCCTTGTTTTTCTTGCAATAGATTTTTTATTTGATTGCTCTTTTAGTTTTGCTAATTGGAATTGCAGATTCCCATTCTAATGCAATTGGCATATGCAAAGGCAACAGCTTTGTGTCATGTTTCATTGTGTTTTTTTTATGGTGAATGGTTTTGACTCGTAATCGAGGAGATGTTCCAAAATGTGATTATTTACCACACTTGGAAATATTTTAGCAAAGAGTTGAATCTATTCATAAAATATTTCACCAAAAGAGTATCAGACATTTATAGTTGGTATTTGGTTAATGATTATTGTTTACGCATTATTCTGTGATTAATTTTTATCGATAAATAGCTATTAGAATATGAAAAGTATTTATTTATGATGTTTTTAAAATAAGGGTAATATTAATCACAAACAAATAATCAATCACAATGTAATTTATTGATATAAAAGTGTTGTCTTAATTGTTGATCAACCATAGAGTCGATAGTGTAAGGTACTAAACTATGCCATGCATATTATTTTGGTATTGCTGAAAGCAAAAGATACGGCGTAAGCCACAGACTGTTGGTTTATTTTTATCCGTCATGAGCGATGGAAAAATGTGATAGTAACTAAGAATTGTTGAAATAGCATTTTCTTGTCAGGCTGAGCTCTGTTTTATGTTTCAACACAAGAACTCAGGAAATTGTGCGTAATGCAAACAACAACGGATTTTATAGCAAACCAAAGCTGGTCTGTATTTTGCAGCACTTGTGTAGCTCATGTGGTTCAAGGAGCAAAGCCCACTGAACAATACACATGTTTACAGTCTAGGAAGTTGAACACTTATCTCTCGAGAGTTCAAGATGCAGCCATGGCATTGGGCTGGCGAGCATTTTGAATTATGTAATGCCCTCTGAAATCAGTCGAGAAATCTGTTTAGATAATTTATTGGTCCATTGTATGTGTACGTTTATCGAAGACATGTATTTCAAACAAATAGTATGGTAACGGTAAAATTTTTCGTTAAATTTGTTGAACGTTTGTCAAAATTTGAATGGAAATCTTAAAGCTAAAAACAAGGAAACTTACTCAAGCCAGCCTCATGCCATGCTTCAACGTTTGTTATAGCGTCTTCATGGAGGAAGATTACTGCCAGTTACAGTGAATTAAGGAAATTGTTGATGATGCTCAATTGCAAGTTCAATTGCTGGAATTAATATTTTTGTATTCAGTACAAAATAAAAAATGTATCTTTTAACATTTTACATTTAATCCATGACACCTGTATTAAATATTAATATAGGAATAGAGTCAAATTTCCAAGATGTCCCACAAATTTCAATAGCTTCCAATTGTTCCTTCAACCCAAAGCAGTTGATCTTTAAAATATAGAGCTTATTTTCTATCATTAGATTTATTCCATTCAACTAAATTAAACGAAAGATTGGACCGCTCAGAGAAGTAAAAAATGAAAACAATTTTGTATTCCTATTGCAAAAAAAACATAGTTGCATGATTGCTGGGCAAGTTCATGGTTTCGCCGATTAATCGATAGTCTCTCTATCCGGTGCAAAACGGAGGAAAGGAAGAGAGCCTGCACCAGTAGATTGCTTGGGGAGTGCGATTTCACCACTCGTTGTGATACGATGTGTTCACGGGACAACGATTGGCATGTGAACACTGATCACGATAGCGCGGGTGACAGTTCACGACGAAAGTTTATTTTTCATACTCTAATATGTAAAGCGGTTGGATTGTAGTATATAAGTAGTTCTTGTGCTGTTCTAAAACAAGAAAGAGAGAATGTATACTGTTAACTCTAAGATGATCTATTTTTTGGTCTCGATTATTAAATATAATATTATCGCTATTTTAATGTCATTATTACCAAAGTTATTATACTTATTACCATGAAGTGTAAGTATTGCAAATGAATAACACAATACAACTGGGCTAAACATTGTCATTTCTGTGTTTGGTTCTTTATTAGAGTGCCTTTCCCACAGGTTCCAAAATCAATACGAGGCTCAGTATCGAGAAAATGCACTTTTCTTCATCCCCAGTATGTTGTAGTCCCCCTCCCTTCCCTTCTTCACCGCAATAGTTATCTAGCCATAATTATCAAGCCATTCCTGACAAGACCAGGTTGGGTTTGTGAGATACATTTTTTCAATCAGTACTAACTAATAACCTTTCCGGATCTGATTCTGGTTTTAAGAAAAAAATGTAAAACTTTCGCTTCTAATGAAGTTCTCAGACATTTTGAAAAACTTTTGATTCCATTCAGGAAGGGTTGATGCATTCCTAGGTATTCATATTTCATTTGACTAGGTAATTGTGATTTTTACAAGACAACATGGTGAACAGGTAGGAACCTAATGGTAAGAAAAATACTAAAGCACCTTTTATACACAGATTATTTATTCATAGATTTATTTGAAAGTTACTACATTGCATATCTAACTGTCGTAATTCTACTGTCGTAAATCTATTGCATGGTTTTGAGAGGCCTGCGCCGAGAAACTATAAAAAACAATTAGTAGTCAAAAGACCTTCTCCATAGAAACTGCCTTTTTGGCAAGGTACCAGGGTCATGTAAGCCTACTCTAAAGTGTATAGAAAAACACAAGATACTCTGCATAGCTTTGTCAACTGAAGAAAAAACATTTCTGTGCATCTCCTTGGCTAAGAAAGGATCATGCATATGAAGATTAAAATATGTATTTGTTAGTAAAAAAACATCCAAACACTCGATTTTGGAGGTTTGCAGTTACCCATTTTCTAATCATAGTCCACAAAACATTTTAGCTCAAGCACATTAGAAGTAAATTGGACTAACCTAATCAACACATTCAGGTCTTCAATTTGGTCTCAAAAGTGACACAATAAAGTCCACTAATAAAATACAATGAAAAGACATCGAATCAATGATATAATATCCAACTAACTACACCCCCAAACATTTGAAAAGAGTGTTGACCGAAGCTGTCCCTACGCAGGCTGCGGCTGTTGCGGGGACGGCTGCTGCGGTGATGGCGAGCCAACTGCGACGGGCTGCATTGGCTGCACGTGGCTCGAGGGCACGGCTTGCGGCGATGGCGGCGCCGCCTGTGCTTCCGGTGCTGGTGCAGGATGAACCGGAGCTGCTGCCCACTCGGCCTGCAGTCGCTGGTGTGCCTGCTGCCGCGCACGGAATTCGGCTGCCTTCAGCTGCTCCAGGTGGAATTGTTGTCTCTCCGTGATGAGCTGTTGTCGCTGGTATTCCAAGCTACGGATAATGAGATGATTGTTGATGAGAGAAGCCAGCGGAACGAAATCTTCAGTATCACTTACCCCAGAAAAAAATCATGTGTTTTTTGTTCAATTTGAACCTGCTCCAATTTGAACAATATTTGTAGAGCATAAATATTTTATGCATTTTATTTTGTATAAAATTTTTAGAGTTGTACTGCTTAAAATGTTTGATATTTTTTTCACCAAACTTTGCAAAGATGTGAAGTATAACAAAATTAAGTAATTCTGAAGTTTTTGAGCCAGTCTGTGTTTCTTTCTCTTTTAATTCACATATTTCTGCCTTAGTTATGTGAATTCTGGCAGTTTTGCTTTGATCTACACAGAGGATTGGCTTCACATTTTATCATCCCAAAAATCACTACGCTCATCTAACGACGCAACTGAAATTACAAAGCCCTAATTATTGCGAAGCTTAGTTATACCACGAAGCCCTAGTTAACTATCAACAGGACCACGGAATGAATGATAGAAGAATACAAGATTTTTTTTAGCGTCATAGCGTTTAAATGTTTTACAATGACAGTGGACAGACATAACTAACCATTCTTAAAAAATATACCAATTATACCAAAACCAAAAAGCAGCAAGCCGACTTACCCCTCGCGCTCCCTCTCCATGGTGGTCTCGAGCTCCTCGAAGTGTCGCAGCTTGATCTCGAGCTTCTTCATCTGTGTCTCAACTAGCAGCGCCACAAGCGACTTGATCTTGCGCTCCTCAACGGCGGCCAAGTGTTTGGCTTTGACAGCTGCAGCCGCTAATGCAGCAGCTGCTGCCGCCTGAAGCTGAGCGTCCTTCACAAGTCGCTCCTGAGTCACCACCTCCTTGCTTTCGCCCTCCTTGGGCTCCGCCTCCTTAGGTTCGGTCTCTTTATCAGACTCCTCTTCTTTCTTCTCCTCCTTCACGATAGTTGGCTCTGCAACCTCCACCTATGCGCAAGGTTGATCAGTCAGTTGGATTCGACTTAAACAATGTTGTGATTGTACAATGAAATTAGTGGTCTCAGCTTCTGGGATATTTGTGACATGGAATAGAAGGTAATGCTTTCCTGGAAATGCAGCAAAATTTGGCAAAACCAAACTAGAAGTGATTAGTCACAAAAAACACATAAAACTGTTCAGCCAATACTTACAAGCCCCTATGCAGCAAAAACATTTTCTCATCAGTAAACTAGGACTCAGCCAATGTATGAAGTTGTGCATAAATACACATTTCTTCCCTACTATGTCTAGTCCGCTAAATAACAGTTGCTGAACAGAAGAACCCACCTTGGGTTCGGTTTCAACCTTCTCCGGTTCTGTAGCTGCCTCGACCTCCATAGGCTCGGGCTTGTCGACCTTCTCTGCCTTGTCGATGGTGGCGACGGCGTCGCCTTCCTTCTTGTCGGCGACAGCAGGAGTGGCGGGAACGTCTGGTGGTGGGTCGGGTGCAGTTCCTGCAATGCCCGACTGGGCCAAACCTGCAGCTGCGTCAAATCGTCCGCCTGTCGTTGATGCCTCAACGTTGCGAACGTGAGCATCCAGCAGCGCCGCTGGAACCTCATCCTATAAGGGCACAAGGTAACGTCAGCTTACAGACAGCCAATTTGATTCAATCAGCAATTTAAAAACAGTCCAGAGCTTTTTTATACTTTATACTCTGAAATTCTTAAAAAAAAAAGGGTGCAGCTTCATAGGAACCACTTAGGTCACTGTGAGAACTGTTCCAGTCATTAGCCAGAAGTCAAAGACACGTACCTTAATGCTGGCAAACTCTTCCATGGCTGCTTTGGCGGCGGACGCAGCAACCCGGGGGTCTACCACCGATGCCAGGAATGCTACAGTTGACATGATCGGGTTGCCTGCCTTGCTGAACGGGATTGGCTGATATGCCAGTGGTCCCAACGCTCCACCACCTGGTGACCATAATAAATTGTTGTAATTTTAGCACCAAATTGGTAACATTAAAATTACTGCTAAAATGTGATTAACATTTTTCAAGCAATGTCACTTTAACAAGGAGAAGAAACATTTCTGGCAAGAAGAAAATTCTTCGTTTTAAATGATGATTTCTATAACGCTGAAAGGATACGGATTTAAAAACGATTACAATTAACAGTATCATTTTAGTAGAACATCACTTTCAGCACAAATAATTTTGCGAGTCATTCAGATAAAAAAAATTAAATTAAAGTGGTTTCATATTCTGAAAAGTTTTCTTATAAATATATAGCAAATAAAAACAAAAGATTGAGGACAAAGCAAAAAACACAGGACTCACCAGCCTCGTGATCCTCCAGGTAGGGGTCCTCAATGGGCAGACGCAGGAAGTGCAGGATGCACTCGTCCTGCGTGCGACTGCCCACGTGCTCACACACCTGTAACAACATCAAGGTTAGACAAAGGTCGTGGCAGACACCGGCATTAAACACCGACCCATATGACACCATTTGAATACTTGGCAGCAATTGACACAAATATGACACTCTGATTTGGCTTAAAGATATGATTTTATATTGATTATTGATACACCTATTATTTGCATCAAAATCAAGCTGCCAGAAATAAAGAGAAGGGTGAAATTTGGTAGCATACATCTACACTTGCAATTGGGCAAAAATTCAATTGTTAGATATCCTTCATGATGAGTAGAGATACATGTTTTTCATTTTAACTATAAATGCTAAAATATGTAAATACTCAATAAGAGCCAATATTTTTCGTTTTCTTTACAGCTCATAGAATTTGGGAATGAATGGTAGATTTTTCTATTTCGCGATAAATGCTAAATTGAGAGATTATGAAGCTATTTCACTAAAATGTGTGTATTTTGCAAAATAGCCACTAATTTCCATGCAAAAAATTTTAAATGTTTATTTCATCTCTCTAAACACATGTTTTCAAGAATTTGTCATGTTAATTCCCCCAGTCTTATTGTCAGGTCTGTTTCTCATCAAATTCTGTCAACATTCCTAAGTTTAGGGGATAGAAGTAGTGGGGCAAAATGTTTGCTGTAGGAAACCATTGGCATTGGTTGGCTGAAACTTCCCCTCCTTGCCATGTGAGCACTGGTACCACATGCATTCAGGCTACCTGTTGGGTTCCATCAGTAATGTGGTGTAGGGATTAGCTATGATTTCAAATTTCAATGGGGTGTAACAAATTTTTGACTTTTGAGGATCAAGCAAAGCAACTCTTTGTGAGTGATGGATCTATTTTGATGTGTGGAATCTAGAACACCAGACTTGTCTGGGAGAAAAAAGACAATCCTGCAAAGTATGTTGTTAGTACCAGGCAGTGGGTCTAATTCAAATTCTCATGGACATAAAAATCTCAAACCCCTCATTTGCAGTTCTGACTTTACAAATTATTTGAGCCCCTGTGAACAATTTTGATGCAGAGAGGTTTTTTAGTCAATAAAACCTTGTGCTGACTGACAAAGGAACAAGAATGAAGGAAGCTACCATTGAAACTTGTTCAATGTTAAGTTTTAACAAGTAGTAGATGTCCCTCATACTGCCATTCAATGTCTTTCATGGTGGCATTTATATAAAATATTGATTTGTGTTATTAGTTTTGTTCTAAGTCCCTAACAAATACCTACCGATGTTGAGGACCTACACTAAATATTTGCTTTGAATTGTTATTATTATTGATAACTTCTTTATTAGAGATTCCAGTGCTTGCCCAAAATCCGCATTCCTTTCGAATGTAGATCGCAAAAGCTCTTTTTTCTATTTAGCTATAAACGCTAAAATTCAAATAATTAGCACTAAAATTTCGATAAAATTAATGCTAAAAACTCGTAACTCTAACGATGAGCAGTTGTTGGTAACTTCACGATGGCATTAACAAACCTTGTTCCAGTCGTCCTTGTATAGCTCGAGTCCTTCGAGCAGCAGAAGAGTCTCCTGCTCGTTCCATTCCCGGGTAACACTTGCCGCAGTGCGATTCCGCAGCGCAGCTGGCTTCCGCGCATACCTTGACAAATGCACGCCGTCAATACTTTAGTCTCACCACGCACAGGTCATAAACTACAGCATGGGATGAATCACAGCAGTTCAATCTTGATTGCCAGTTGCCTTGGGGGGTTAGCACACTGTGTATAATATGTAACCATTCATCAACTTGAATTTGTGCAAGTACCACTATTTGGTGGCTCCTTTTCACATAAGTAAACTCGTAATGTAGCTCCTTCTTTTATTTAACTCCTGCACGCACACTCCTGATATAGTGGGACAGACTCACTGATCAAGCTTGAGGCCAAAGTTAGAAGCGGCGTCTGCAGCTTCCCCCCGCCGAGCAGTGGGGTCTGCTCGTGCAGCCGCGTCCAGGTCCAGCAGCGTCTTGGCTGCGGAGGGCTGCGGTGTCTTGGGGGGGTTCACTGGCTGCAGGCCTGATGGTGTGTCTGACAACACGTGGAAGTGCGATGTCGGTGGGGGGCCCATCGGTGTAGGACGACTGTCAGAGTCCACCTGTGGGTGTACACAGAGCACATCAAGGTGTTAGCAACGCTGCTTTGCACTTGGTTCTTGCCGTGAATTAAGCCTTTTGACAATTGCCATTTAGTTCCTTTTTATCTTGGAAAGGAGACAGTTCATTATTGCTAAAAATAGGCCACATACAAGGTGGAAATGGCAAAATGTGCTAGAGAACATAGTGGGAACTCTGAAGGTCTAAGAGATCCACTCTTGCTTTAAGTTGGATATAATATTGGGTGAGTAATGCCTAATTTGTGTTGGAGAAATACATTTCTTGATACAACTGAAAACACGCAAGTTTTTTCAAAGTGCCTATAACAAAATGACGTGTATTTACAGGGTAACAAACTCCCTACATAGCAGTAATTGTTCAACTTAAACAATTCTCTACATTTATTGTCTATATCATTTTTTTGAATAAGCAATATAAGCAGAGTGATGGTTATTACCTGGTAGTTGACGAGGCCCCACTGCTCAAGGAATGCATGGACTCGCATGATTGCGCACACGTCTCCAGCAAGGTTTCTCCGGCAGGCAGTTGATGTAATGTACTCTGTGGGATTCAACCTGTAAACAAACGATGTCATTAGGACGTTTCAAACGTTCAACTGCCTCTGTTCCACCCACAGCAAACACATCTCTTTGGCACAAAACAGCTTGGGTTGGGAAAATGCGTGTTTGACTGTTGTTGGGAAAGTATTTTCAGGACTAGAACTGCCAAAGATAATGGCCTTTGAGATATATATAATAAGGTAGCCCTCTTTACGTGATAAGTCACTTTCAGACAGGAGAGGAACACGCCAAAACACCTAATGTAAATCAGGCTTTCCAGAGCGAAAGAAATCCAGCGTTTTATGGCACTTTAACACCAGGGACCAGCCACGGCTGGTGTACCACGACACAAATATTTTCAAAAACGATGCGATGAAGTTTACGTTTCAGAGTTTGACCAGCGGCAAAATTGTAGCTAACACCTAGGGCTACAAAATGGTACGCTTAAAAGTTCTTTTTCTTTCGTGTATTGTTCCATGTTATGAAAAGAGCAGAAATGGGAATTTTTTCGATTTTTCGGTTCATTTTCAGAATTTTGCGATTACTTGTTGTTAACAAATGCCATGCTTGACAGTATTGTTTTGTACATCTAGCTAAGACGCATCATTTAACACTTTTTTTTTAAGTTTTATGTTGAAAAATGATAATGCTATGATCTAAAACGTTTTAAGTTGGTTTTAAGCAAATTTTGTTTTTGATTATTTTTTTAACCACCTTCCGATAAGAAACTTTTGGGAAAATTTGAAAAGCAGATGCTCTAAGGTGTCTTGAGCATATTCTGAAAATGTCAGCTTTTAGCCATAGAAACACTTCCAATCAAGAGACTCGAGACACTCACCGGTAGGTGTCGATCATGAAGTTCCGATACGCCAAGTAGATTTCGGGAGTCTTGGACTTGTTCTTGCCGTTGAAGAACTCGGGTAGCGCCCGCTTCTCAACAGTGTGGATCGAGTTGTAGTCAAACCATGCCGAGTATGACGGGATGATGATGTGGTGAGTCTGCTCGGTCACGTTGTCCTCCATGCCGTCATCTTTCGGCCCACCACTTTGTTCCTGTTCAATATATGCCTTATTACTCTCTGTTCAGAACAAGTGCCTAATATCCAGACATTCACGATCAAAGACAATTCTAGGAGTGAATAAGTAAATGGGTTCAGTTCAGAGTAAACCTTAGTCCATACTTACAATTGTCTTGTTTGCTAGCAGTCAGCAAAATACACTTGTTACTATGACTATGACATGGATGTATCATATTTTATAATTTTAACTTAAGTTTTGAAAATCTACTATGGTTTGGGTCAGGTTACTCATCACTCATCAGTCATCGACTCATCACCTAATTGTTTGTGTTGGGAATTAGTTCTACATAATCTGCAATGTGATCAAAAGATTCTTTCTTGACAGTAAGAACTTGTTGTCCGTGAACTACAATGGATTTTTTCCCCATTGAAATGTGACTAGCAATATTGTCGATAAAAACTATTCTAGTGATAATGTGGAAAAGAGCAATGATTAAAAGCAACCTCCACAGCCTATGCGTAGATCTATTACTGAAGTGAACCATGCATGTGTACCTGCGAGGTTGCATTGGGCGCAGGACTGGGGGCAGTGCCTGCGCTGGCGCGGCCGGGCTGGCTGTCTTCACCGCGGTCTGGCTCCTCGTCTAGGTCGGCCAGCGCACCACCCTTCAGCGGCTGCAGCTCGTTATCCTTTTTTGACGATCCACCTGAAGACATTAGGGGAGTATTAATGTATTGTGTCTGTGATTCCAATCAATTGCATCCAGTCTGAATTTCACAGTTGTTTCCAGTGCAGTTTTAACGACCCCGCTAAAAGGCAACCTCTTTTATGGCCACTAACTCTTACCAAGACTTGGCTTGGGCACGGCAACCTCCTGTATATTCGGCTCGGCTGGCGGTTCATCCATCTCCTTGGTAAGATCATCGACATCGTCGTCCGCACGATGCTTTTTGGCAGCACCCACGGCCGGGCTGCGTCCACTCTTGCGCTTGCCAGGCTTGGGCGTAGGTGGCGGTGACGGCGAGCGCTTACGCTTCGGCTTCTTCTTACCTCGATCGCCCTCACCCTGTGCAAGCACTCGAGATATTATTATTTAATTAATTATTTCTTGAAATTCACATTGCTACAATTTACATACATATTCTGTCTAATCGCTTATATGCTAGGACTAAATAGTTAAGGCTGTGTTTAAAGTGTTGAGACTCTGACCTGGCTCATGAGATCCTCGACAGAAAGCCGCAGCTTGTGCACTTTCTTGCGGCCAGTCTCATCCACCTCGTAGTCTTCTTCAGACATCCACTCGTTGTACTGGTCCAAGTCCAGGGCCCATGACGCGGCAACCTGCGCAGACAACAGACCACGTCAGTCAGACCGAGCCACTAGCACAATTACAAAACATGAAGAGGGTTCCAGCCTATCTTTGGAATTAGTTGCCTTCTATAGGATAACCTGTTCAAATTGCATTTCCATATTTTCTATCAATTGCCAATATTTTATTAAGCTATATAAGGAATGCTATAATAAGAGCAAAGAAGATGTTAACATATTAATGGCAAAGGACTGAGTTCATATTTCTATAATCCATTCTTTACTTCATTCAACCTTACTTAATCTAGAAACTCAGGGGGGAAACTCAGTGTCAGCACGTAGTCTTCTCCTGCCAAAGCCATTTTAAAATCATAACGAGGGAACCAGGGAGCCAACTGTGAATAATTTTAAACTAGTTACAGCGCTCGATATTGATTTCACACTCACTCTCCACTGTGCCGGGGGAGGCGCTGGGGAATCAGGTGCCTCTACGGGCAGGTCAACGCTGGTCCAAGTGTCGTGGCTGTCGGGGAAGTAGTACCAATGTAGCAGCACTGAGCGGTCGCGCCGCATTGTTGGCCTTGCGTACTCTTCCTCAAGAGGGTCAACGGGTGGGTAGACCACATGTGTGCTCTCTTCTTCTACGTCTGTAAACAGCGTAGTAGTTATGGATTCAATCAGATTAACAAAGCCATACGAGCCATAGGCAAGCATTAAAGACTCTGACGGGTTTAAAGGCTATTATAGCTGATAAAAAAGTTATTAAGGTTTGAAATTAGGTTTGTGATTAGAAAGAAGGAAAAGCACAAATGGCTCTAGCCACTTACCAGTAACCGAGCCTTGGTGTCGCTTGATTATATCCTTGACACGAGCCTGCATTCCTTTGTCAACATCGGGGCGTACAAACACGTTTGGCATGATCAGACACTTGTTGTGGATCAGCACTTTTTCTACATTCATGAACATCTCCACATTCCGGTCCATACGTGATGGTGACTGAAATGTAGTTCATAATTATTAGACATGATTGTATCTTTGGAAAACGAAGTCTTGTTGGGGGGGGCATAAGACAATAGAAAATACCAAAGGAAAAGTAGACGAAAATGAAACTTGTGTTTTTTCAGTACTGCTAATCTAACTAAGCTACACACACTGAGACGCAACTAATCTTTAAATTCTAATGCACAGCATAGACACATTTACAAAATTTCAAACTTCTGCAGCCCAATGGATTAGGGAGGCAACGATCATAAAGTAGAGGGTTCTTGGACTGGGCCCCCATCTCAAAATAAATTATAAATATATGCAATTAATCAGCTACTACTTAAGTTTTAAAAACTGAACTAAGTATTGAAATATTGCAATTAAAAAATTGGTATTTTGAACCTATGATTTAAAATACTTATTACAAAGGGTCACGCCTACACTGGCCCCCTATGCGCATGAGTAAGATTACATACCTGGAAGTCAAAACGTCTCCAGCCCTGCTCGCTCTTGAACTTGTAGACCGTAGCAAGAATGTGACACAGAGCGCCATTTGGTCGAAAGTCCAAAAACGAACGCATCTACAGAAAGAAGGAGTTTATGTAAATGTTAAGCATAATTAGCAAATATATAACATCTGAATCTGACATTCAGAATTAATTTCATTTACATTTAACACAAAGTTTGAAAATGCATTATCTTTGTCTACATTAAATATTGACTGAAGTGAATCCAGAATTTCAGTCTGTATGTGCACATGCCTAGTTCATCTAAAAACCTAGTTTACCTGGGTATTTTGTACTTGCTCGGAGAAATACAGATCCTTTATTATAAAGTACTAGTTTGTTTAAATAAGTCCAAAATGTGCTAATATACATAGGGGTTTTAATGTTCTTGTGTACACACTATCAATTCAATGAAATGTGTACGTAAAACTTACAGGTAGCCTCGTTAACGGAGGCTTGCTGACATTTTTGCCTAGGTTGTCTTCTTGGAACTGGATCATTTGGATCACTAATGCTGCCAAACTCTTGTTGGTGGGTGGATCCGTTTGCACGTACTAAAAATTATGAATAAAAAAACATGAAAGTTTGTTCATCAAGCACATAAGAATCATATGAATTAGTCCAAATACAGCCACAGCTACTATGCACCAGACCTCATCTGCTTGTGAAGGTGGCAAGTGACCCATCCCTCAATCATTGCTGTTACCTTCTTGCATGTCTTCTGCAACCACGATTTGACGGCATCGAGAAGAGATATTGTTTCAGGTGACTCGAAGAACTTTGTATTTGGTCCTCCGTCCTTTTTAGGGGCAAGGGACATCATTGTAAGGTTGTGTTCGATAAATCACTTTGTTATGAAAAGCCGACGCTATGCAATGAAGTGAACTAAGCGCCTTGACTGAGCGAGGGGCATCGCATCTGGCCGCGACAGCAACCTTTGCAGTTTGCCCAAAGCACATCCCGCTGGGCTGCTTACTTCCTATCGTATAAAGGGTTGCCTAACTTGTGCCTTGACGGAAATGAAATCCGTTGATTTATCATTCTACGTTACCATCAGATGTTTATGACACAAATTATTATCAACCCGAAATGAATACTGGAATATTGAAAATTCCACTAAAAAAGTAAATGCTTTGTAATTCCAAGCAGCGAGATATTTGCCTTCGGACAAAAATAGCATTAACAGCAGAAGCACTGGTAAGTTATTAAAAAAATACATATGTTTGAATTACCTTTTTCGAAAAATAATATGGTGTTTCATGATGGGAATGGGATTTGACAAGGAGTTGGCAACAAAACACGGTTAGCTATAAATAAACATGATACACATTTCTGTAACAGTATTTTCAGTTTTTATTATAATTTCATAATAATAGTAATTGTAACAGTAATTTAGAGAGTTAAAATTCAAGCAGACAATTAGTTTTAGTGAACCCGTCTCGTTCTTGCGACAGTACAGGACCATCTCCAAAACTGACTCTCCTTTCAAAATCACCGTCTACATAATTTCACTGACACAAGCGCAATTTTTCGAGAAGTTTTTCGAAAATCAAACCTCCCAATTCCAAACATCTTTGAGGAACGGAGACACCCGAAAGCAAGCTGTGATGCAAGAACTGCATGCTGCTAGGAGCGGGACAAAAACAGAATCTTTAGAATAATCTTGAAACTAAGGCACTTCGGTGAATGGATCGGGCTTTACCTGGGCCGGCCAGCCTGGTGCAGCGCAACTCTCTTTTGTGCCGAGTTGTTCAGCACACCTCGGGAATGCGCCGGGCTTTCAGTTCGGCACGAACCTCGTCCTCAATCTGCAACGGGCGACTTGCCAGAACACCTTGAGTGCGGTGGGAAGGAATCTTGAATCTTGTGCGAATGCACATGAAGATTACACGATTACACACGTTTCAGGAAAATATTAAACATATTGCAGAGTGAATACTTAATTCTCGGTTTCCGGGAAAATGTTATTATTTTTGTCGCCGGCACATGGCAAGCGGGTTCTAGAAAACGGAAAGTTATTTTTAAAGCAGCCATCTCGTTTGCTAGCATTGCAATCGGATGAAATAGTTAAGGACACAAAAATAACAAATGTTTTCCACACTGGAAAATACAAAGAAGATGCTAGTGGTAAAATGTACAATAAAAGTTTGCCAGACAGCCAGCATCTTTGAGCGCGGACGAGTGGGCATGCGCATAGCAGGCCGGGACTAGTGCAATTGGACCGACAAAAGCACCCAAAGTTGCACTAGGCCCTTCCTGAGTTGCAACATGCTACCAACGATGCTACTGAAGAGCAATGAAGGCGAAGTAGGAACCCACAGCTGTTCTTTTTTCTCGGCGCTAACCAGATGCGTCTTCAAGCCGATGCGTCGTCAAACCGATGTCCTGGATAGGCCGGGACAAGTGCAATATTATGATAAAAAACAAATAGTTGCACCCATCACGGCCGATCCAAAATACGGATAGGGGAGAGCGGGAACGATGATTCTTCCAGCTCTTCTAGATAGACCCATTTTCTCCCCAGTCGTTATTCGGAGATAGAATCTTCCAAAAATCTCCAAAAACTGAAATCATAAAAACTTCTTCAGAAAAGTTTGGGGTAGTTAGATTCTCCAAATGAAAAATACTATCGGTGAACTCGGTGCATAAAGCTTAGTTGTGAACGCGCCGCGGCTCTCGCTGAGTCGTCGGGGGTAGGAAATAGGCACGCACCCACAGAACCCACCCCAACACGACCTTGGAATTTGCGAGTGCGTAAACACGCCGCCGGCCAAGCCATTCATGCGTTACACACGCACGAAATCTGCGTGCCAAATCACGCCATCACGCACAATGCGTGTCACGGACGGGCAAAGAGGGTGCCGCACGTTGTTTTGCTGCTGTTGGACGTCAGGTTTTGACGGTTCAGACTGCTTAGAAATCATAAGTTCCAATGAGGCAAGCGATTTTTTGCGAACAAAACGAGGGCATGTCTAATGAGTTACGTTGGGCGAGGGTTGCCGGCTGCTATTTCGTACAAGAGCTTCTACAGCATGCATGTTTTTATTTATTTATTATTTTCTTCAATTGAACATAGAACAATGTTATGGGAAGTGTTTGATTGCACTTTATTGCACAAAACGCACTAGCCAGAATGCACTAATTGACTGCACAGAATGCACTAATTCGGAGCCAGAATGCCGATTGGTGGTAGGCCTGTCGCAAGCTGCTCGTTCAATTACGAATCTCACTTCACATTGTCCACAGGTTTACAGGTAACGTATCTTCTCTCTATTTATAATGCATTCTGGCTGGAACTTTTGAGCACCAAAAATCTACACCCTGTCCGCTTCTTCTGAACCATTCGTGTAAGTTACGCAACCGAAACCAGGAAACGACTAGCGCAGACCATATAAGCCCAGTGGCTGTAACTTGTCACGGTAGGTACCTTACTACCCGAAAATAACGGTCTAGCAAAAAAAAACACCCCTAAACTGGACGCCGGTTAGTTCAGTTGCCACACAAAAGCACAGGCGAAGTCTTGCTTCCGTCGTTTACAACACACAAAACTAGCCGGTGTCACAGTCGCACGTTTTTGGAATAAAACAATCAAGCAAACCACTATTCCAGTTCGGTGAAATACACGTTCACAGTCTTGAAGCAACAACACAAACTGAACCCTGCGTGTTGGTATGGTGCGTGGAGCCGAGCGTTGGGCCCTTCTCGGCAGAATGAGGCCGACCAAACCCACCCTCGGGCTAGGTCGGGTGCAACTGAATGCCATGCTAGTGGCTGCTCGCGATCGCCATGGTGCCGTGCCCAACCACAGGACCTGGAACTCGCGAAATGTTTCGCAGAAAAGGGATCCGCATTGTTGTCGTTTGGGGCCCACGGTGTATAGGTTAGGTACAGGCGATGCCAAATAATATGTGTTCTGCGCTCGATTCTCTTGTGGGCCAACGAAATGGTGAATTCTTTTGTGTGAGACTTTCTTGGATTCTCTGTTAAAAGAAAATTATTCTGTTCATACACCAGACCTTCGAGTGTGCGAAAATGGCTCATTTTGGGGCATTACTGTTAGTTACAAAGCCGAAGAAAATGCACGGGTCGAACATATTCAAATCTAATTCTTGACGTTCACAACGCAGACACATGAATAAATTAATCGGTCACTGAAAATTGCCGCAAGACCGATCGTAATAAGAATCCCACACCCGGCTCCTTGCTTTACATCCTCACGGCCAAGAAAAACCACACTCTTTTTTCAAACTCCAATTCTCCAAGCTACCACGGCCGCATAATAAACATCGATAACATCAGCACGCAGTGAGTGCATAAAGAACGACCAAGCTGCAACGCAAAACACCCGGCGAGACAAAAACTTACCGACTGCCACTTATCGTCCCGAAACACAATGCGCCAGCCAGCCAGCGCACACGAGTGCCCAATGCACGATGTACCGATGGAGCTCGCCCGCCTCCACCTCTGGTTTCCGGCGATGTCCAGCATAGCGCGCCGCCGCCGACCAGCTGACGGCGTCCCCGTACTGCCTGGGCACGAGCGCGTCGCGGCGGGGCAGGTGATCTGATCGCGTGCCCAACACATCTGCCTGGCCTGCGGCCACGGGCCACCTCGACCGGCGCCGTCGCTTACATGACCTGCCCTGCCGAATAACAAAATCGCTGGCTATCACAATTAAAACACACGGCTATACGTGGGTGATGAAATTCCCACAGGAGTCGCCAGCCGAGTGATGTGTTATTTGTTTAGGTTCGACCCCTGAATTAGCCTCCTGAAGGTTGGCTAGCAATGATAGGTTTATTGTGATTCATTTGACACGTGATGTGTTGCCGAATGCAATGGCTGTTTATATTTATAGAGTGAGTGAGAGGGAACCGCGCGTTTGAGACGCTGAAAACCGGAAGATTAATCACTGTCAGATAATTTTATAAATATTAAATTTTATGTGCGTAGCAACACGCTTCTTGCAGTAGCTCTTTGGGAAGCTCATACCTACGTGCCAACATCCCGAGAGAAGCTGAGAGAATAACAACAATCGAATAATTGGTTTGACGAGTGTCGCTGGAGAAGAATGTTCAGCAAGTGCTTGCAAGTTAGGACTCCGATCAATTCCACCGAAATTCGGGTCCGATAAGCCAGGATCAGTCAGTTGAAAAATAAAAATGTATGCATAATCTTCTTTACATATTTAAACTTCGGATACTTGTCTGTTTGTGGTAAACCAAGTATTAATAATAAATTATCGAAACTACCTTTCCCCAAAATGTGTTCATATGCGACCATGCGAGAGACCTTTGCCGAGAGCAAACGGATGTGACGACGCACCGCAAGAAGAGCTCGCCCACATAGGCTCATAAAACTTAAGGTTTAAGAATCCGTCGAATAGATGGCCCATTGTCAAAAGAAATCACATTTATTCTCCTATTTGGCAGTTACTGGAATAAAGACGTAGTTGATCAGACACGCACTGTTTGTCGGAATCAGAGGTTTGCATGAATGGCTCTTCCAAAAAGATAAACCAACAAGTAATTAAGCCAATTGGCGATCACGCAGCCCCTACGCCTCGGAAAACAATTGTAGGTAGAGAAGAGATCATTCCCGTTATTTTATATCTGAAACCCAGCTAGACCATGTGTGTGAAATGACCAGGCTGTCTATTACGTCGACAAGGACAAAAAACAAAGCCATAAAAATGGACAACAGCAACAACAGCAGCAGCAGCAGAGGGATGGACAAGTCATCATCGACCGAACGCAATCCACGTGACGACATAATTTGGATAGCTAAAATTGGCTAAAAAAATAATGAAACAAAATAACGAAGCAATTCCCAAAATGGACTACGACAATTTCGCACCTGTACACAAAGCTTTCCCATAATTCTACTCTCGTGGCGTAATGAACATCAGATAATTTATAGATGTGAGGTGAACAGCATGGTGTGTGTTTTCCAAAATATACGGGATACATCAATCTTGGCAGGATAATAGCATTTACAGGACAACGGCAGATGAAAGAATTTAGAAAAAATACCCGTGGTAAGTAGCACAAGATAGCGTGCAGTTATTTCCAAAATTCAAACTTTAAGGAGTAACGGTGCTGCTGCGTCTAGAGATGGTCGCGACGCCATATCAAGGGGCTGGGTAAGGGGTGGTAGACCGTTCGTTATCGCGGGGGTGCAATAACGGTTTACCGTTAGCATACACACTTAAAAAGGAGGTCAAGTATTCTGGCAGCCATTCCCGATAGAATACCTGCGCTACAAAACATAGAGCCCCATGATATTTAATAGCACCCAATCAAATTTACGTTCCCATGCGCCATAGATAGTAACAACAAAATTTCGATTCCTCAAAAGAACTATTCCACACAAGCGTAATTATATCGCTTACGGGTAAGCAGCCACGAGAAAACATAAGCATTCTATATCAAAAGGAATTTGTTATCACAAGTTGTAGAATCCCTAACGAAATTATTTTCAGTACTTACAGGCAAGTCGATGACTCTTCACAGTCGCCTCACTGCAACTTTGACAACCCTTCAAACAATAATATTTTTCAGCGACTAACTTTTTGCAAACATGACCGGCAAGGTAAGAGAGGTTGGCACCACGCGTTGCAGCTATTCGTTAGCAGCAGGAGTAAAATGTTGCAAGATACACACCACTGAGGGTTCCGAGATCTACTTCAATTGCTTCCAGCAGAGACCAACCAGTATGATGAGGAAGACTCATCCGAGCTGATCCGAGCCCATTTCACGGCCTAAGACCTTATTCCTACCCCACCCCAACCCACCTCTTCAAAGTCGTGGCTGAATAAGAGTTGCACCAGAGGGAACCCAGGTGGCCGATGAAAGGGCACAAGAACAATCGCTCAGATGGCGTGGATTGCGTCACAACTCCAGACGGTCGGTCGCTCCAACGACTTCCGATGGATGACCAAAGAGCTCCGCTCGACCAGAATTGAGAGCGAGACAGGATTTGAAGACAAAGTTACCAAACTTGTAATTGCACCATGGGACGAAAGTGCATCAACTCGAAAAGTTTAGATGTGAAAATACAAAAAAGTGTCAGATCAAATTTCAGACTCCCTGTTCCTGTCACACAGTCGGCCTGTCATCAGTCGTGATATCTTGGTTCCATTGTATCTTTCTCCACCGAGTCAGTTACTTATTTCTTCGGCTATCTCATCTCTGCACTTCCTTATCCAATAGCACGCAATCATCATTGTGAAAGAGATCATTCATTCAGCGACTGTGCACTCACTGAAGCCCATGACATGTAGCTACGCTCTGAGCCCGATTCCAACTTTCAATTAGCCGATCTCTCACAAGACACTAGGTTAGGAATGATGATAAAATATTGATAGTCTTCTTGTAACTAAACACATCATACCAGAGCATTGAACTCCAATATAGTCACAACCAGAAATACTGAGAAAGTTACGACCCATTTTGTTTCAGAGGGTCAGTTCTTTAAAACCAAGACAGAAATGTCAGAAGCTGGCGACATGATTCCAATGTTTAACACTATTTTTCCAGTAAGAAAATACACTTCTAACAAGAGCATAGGAAGGCTCTCGTAGGCGATCTCCACATTCGAATGCTTCCAGTTCCTTCCTCGACCCCGTATCACCCCGAAATAGAACCGCCAAGTCGGGCCCAGGAAAATGCAAATCGGCCGATAGGAGCGAAAAGGCGATCAGTCTTGTCGGGCGACGACGACCGTCGTTGACAAGGCGTCAGCTGTCCTCGTGACGATGAGAGATTTGACGCGATTTGACTCGCAAATGAGCGTGACCACATGAGGCAAGGTCACGACCCCGCGGGGTCAGGTCAACACACCTCGCACGCACGGCGCACGCGCTTTGGGGGCCCCGGGGGGGAGAGACGTTGCTACGGGGGGATGGGAACCCTGAGCCAGACATAACAAAAGACACTGGCAATTTATACATTTGGGGCCACTGACATGTCATCAAGAAACCGACTTCACAAGTCCACCAAAGACTAAAATTATGTCCACTAAATTATCTCTTAAGTTACCGGGAAATCTCGGTAAAACTAACCATGCACCTATGCAACAAGTCTCTACGTGATTTCTTGTGAATCTTAGGCTCTGGGATTTATATACACACCACAATCGCTGTCAGCAAACTCTTTTCTGGATTGCATTACTTGTAAGAACAATATGGGGCACTGTTGCCCTGGGCGCCTTCGCATTTTTACTTTTTAGTAAGTGAACCCACTGTTTTGCGTACAGAATATTACAGTGTAACCTTCCACGTGTAGCGTTCACGTTATTGTTGCGATCAAAAGGGAATAGCCAAATGCAATGGCGTGTGCTAGTGTCTTTTAGGGCGGACATTTTTAGTGCAATTGTCCCATTTTCACCCACTTCGCCTATCGATTAGTAGATGTTAGATTTTTTTATATTTCGCAAACACTTCCATTTTCGATCTCAATCCCGTTACCTTGAAAAGCTTGCTGGTCCATTTGAAGAAGTAACCGTAGACTTTAAAAAGAGGTTTGGAAGGGGCAAGGGGAGATGCGGGAAGTGTCCAATTCTCGTCACTAAACATATACTGAGGGAAGGGGTATGCCAGTATTTTGGGCACTCTTAAATCGGCATTGGGGCAGAAGATTTGGCCTTTGCTAACGCAATCCACTGGACCAAGTGGACTGCAAAGAACGAGCGGATGGTTCCTGTTTAAAGATGGAGGGGCTAATCCGCCTTAGGAGGCAAAAAATCTGGTGAGGCTCAGTAGTGTAAGAAAAGTGAATCAGGTATTAATATGCAGTTCACTTGCACCATCTATTTATACATGAAATAGAAGTCCGACCACTAGATCGTCTTATATGTTAAGAGTGGCTTGAATTAGGAACATCCCACACCGCCGTTAGGGGGTTGCTGTTGTAGAATACCATTCCAGCAGGGTAATTATTCAAGTACAATCGCAGTCTCTCGGTGGGAAATGCTGCTAAACTGTCTGAGTACACGGGTCAAAGTTAGTTCGTTGCTGGGACGCGCTGCGGGTTGGGAGTGATGCAGGACTATGATGACAAAGTTGAGACCACCATGCTTCTGCCTACGCAATCACAGGAGACTGACATTCCTCAGCGGCGATAAAGATGGTTACTAGTTACAATCTATTTGCTCTCCATGCCTGTCTAGCAGTGGCGTGCGGTAAGTTTTCTGATGGGTAGGCGGTAAGCGAACCTTTTGACAACGAAGACTACTGGTCCAAGATGTAACCAAAATAGGGGGTGGGGGGAGGGAAAGATAATTTTTCGATGAATCAAAAAAATATCGTCCACGGATGCTACACAAAATTTTAAAACTTTTTGTTTGGCAAGTCAAACCTAGTAAAATTAACAAACATGTGCGTGTGTGCGAGAAGTCTTGATTGTTTAGTGCGATGCTCATTCCGTTCAAAGTATTGTACTCACTACCCCACCTTGCCCAACACAGAATTTGAACAATCTTCAAATAAGTTTCATTGACATCAGAAACGGTTGATCCTGAACCCGTTAGTCACTTGTGTATATAATATTTTTTATTGAAATGGTAAGTACGGTAATAGTTTCCGAAAAAGATCACGAGTATCGAAAGTTGAGGGTTTGGCCACGCTATTAACCATACTATTTGATTAACACTACACTAAAATATAACATAATACTACTTAACATTAGACTAACACAAAAATGCCGCATGCGTAACCAGCTTCGCATAATCCTAGCCTTCAAGTGCATGTTGACGCTGAGAGCATCATTCAAACCGTTCGCGCTCGCAGGAACGCAACCTGCATGGGGATGTCATGCGGGGGCTAGAAGTGCATTCTCCTTGCTATACTTTAGAACGGCGCGGTGCTGCCATAAGCAGCGTTATCCTACCCCTCACCGTCGGTCCGGCCTGATGCCCGGCGTCGCGCACAGCAAGACCACCATCGCACATTGACGGTTTAACACTTAAACACAATTGGAGGCGCGCGCAGTAAAACATCAACTCTCAGTGGAAATAGACAGGCGCATCTTTCAAAATTTGATTCTAAAAAAGAATGAAAAATAAACTGTCGCCAAGATGTTTCTGGGAGAAAAGAAAATAATCTGGTTTGGAAAAGTAAACATTGGAAAAACATTTGGTTGTACGTATTGAACATATCTGGGTAGGCACTGCCTACCCTGCCTACCCTTGACTGCACGCCCCTGCTGTCTGCAGATTATCAAGCAGGCTAGTCGTTCATTGTTATTGGGAGCTCGGCGCGTTACCCATGATCAAATTCATATCAGATCGTCATCGCAGGCATCTCTTTGTGATCGAGATTCAATGCGTGGGAAACAAGGAAATTCAGTATTTTTATTGATTCAAGCAAACGGTCCGATCACTCTTATTTAAAAAAAAGGGCAACGATTAAAACAATTGATACCATGCCATTGCTTTGAATTATAATATGTGTCAACGGGTCCAACCACACGTGGAGTTACTAAAAATCAGTGCTCCACCAGATCCACGCCAGCATTCACATAGCCCACTGAATACCAATAACCATGCAGTAACTAAAATTATTCGAGCATTAAGCGAAGGAGTGGCACGATTATTGGTTATAAATCAGCGAAGCAGGCAAGCAGTAGTTGTTACGCAACAAGTAATGACAGATGATAGCGCATCGGTTCGGATGGCAGGGCGGCAGGGCGATTACAGCAGGGCGGAATGGGCACCACCCAGTGTTCAATGGAGGTCGCCGATTAGGGGGTTCTGGTATGGCGGATTCGAACAAACGGCATCGCCTCCCAGTCCCATCAATGAGCGATAATTGCTCACTGACGGGCCGGTATAGCTATCTCGTAATGCTAATGGCAATCTCACGGTTATGATCCGGCTCGATGTACCGAACCAATGTGGTGGTTCGTTGATGGATTGAGGCTTGGTTACCCACTGTACATCACCGCTTTACAACCGACGGCATTATTGTTTGTTATTATTGTTCCTAAAAGTTAATTTCCGAACTCGAACGCATATACATTGAAGAATACGCATTCCCAATTCCCGAAATCATGCATCAATACATTAACAATGATTTAACATCACACCACAGTGACTGAAGTAATCCGCAAGATTGCAAAATTAATTTATACTAGCTTCCCAAAGCAAGTTGCGACTTGCGTGTCACAAGCTTGGTATTTACCAGCCCCTCGTCGGAAGGGGTGCTCTACCTTTTTGTTCCAAATCAGGGTTGAGGATCAACGTCAAAAAAATGCAGTTAAAAGTAACTGTACACGAATCCCTCTCTAACTGGACATGATATAGAAAAACTATTCAAAACTATTCGAGATCAGTCACAAAAAAAAGTGACTGGTTTCGGAGTCCTGTTGGCTGTGCGGCCACTTGTTGAATCATGTTGCGCTTTGCATGCCCAGAACGGCCAAGGTATCCCATCCCCAAGAAAGCACGGGAAGAGATGAGCGCTTACTAATTCGAGGGGGCTTGATACCGCTGTATCCCGATTTACACGTGCGAGTCACGTGAGCACTCGATTAGTCGGATGAAGGTGTGGTTTGTTGATTCATTTTTGACCTCGTGAGTCCTTGATAACGTTGTTTATTTACTTCGAAATTTTGAGAATGAAAATCATAGATGTAAGTCTGAAATATTGAATTCCCTTCTTATCTGTGCTTTACTTACTACAATGACCTAATAATTAGTAACAGTGTCGGCGAGTGTTACTGCTCTACTACCACCTCTAAGCTACTACATCAAACCGAGGAACTGCGTGAGAACGAGACAAACTAAACACATTCGCTGACTCACCCAAAAGCCAGGAATAATTATAAATGCTTGGAAATATTGAAAGACGAAAACGCTTCCTTCTTCGTTTAGTTTGTTGCATCTAGTTTCTCAAATCCAAGAATACGGTGGTATGCAGTCCGTCTACTTAAAAGGTTTTAAGCTTGAGAAGGCGGCTTGCGACAAAGAACCGCTACGAAATCTATGTTTTATAAGATTTAACTTCGAGTTAGAATCTAGGTGCAAGACAATAGCATCGGCTAATCTCTAGTTCAATGCAGAAAACAACTAGCAGCATCTTCAAAAATGTATGTAAACAAGCTTGAGATATGGGCAGATGTTTCCTTTGGCAGCGAAATATCAGAGCACCTGGATGATTGTGAGACATGCAAGACACACACCTGCCCCCCCCCCCCCCCCCCAACCCTCTTCTACTCCCGCTCGACGTCCTCATCGCAAGACGGTTTGCAAATCTCGACAATGCCGCTGATGAATGGCTGACAATGCATTGTTGGTCTAGTCGTGGGTCTACCTACCTACCTACCGAAGAGCTACCCGGCCTGGCCAGATGTAACACAGAACCTAGAACCCAGCTCGCACAGGCTCGGAAATGAAACCCCAACCGAAGGGCAGCCTGCCCGCCAACAAAGCCAGCATTAACCGGACCTGATTCTACCTGAAAGACAGGGCTTGCTATTCCAATATCCTACGATTTGGGTATCCTTTGGCGAATTCTGGGTCTCTTTACAGTAATACCGTCCCTTCGCCGGTCTACTTTCTCACGAACATTCCAGCGTTTCCAAGATTTGAAAATTGCACAAGTCCTAAATAGTCAACTAAATAGTTACCCAAATATCGCATAGTATCTTGGTTATACGCAATTTGGTATGCGATAAAATTTCCGGCGATCAAAAGAATAAAAGCTTACAAACTAGCACCTAGTTAGTGATCACACAAGTTCGAGTTTATTAATTACTTAAAATAACTAAAATATAATATAGAACACTTGCTTTCATATAGGTTCCGGTACAATTCATGCTCGAACGGTGAATCTCGATCTCATCTCCTCAGCTGGCCATGAAAATGCGGTTAGTGCAATTTGAAAACATCCCATGGAAAAAAGTTCTTTAACCGAAGTCAGAGATAGGCGGGACCAGGCGGGACCAATTTGACTTCAAGATCCATTGTAAGTGCTTTTACAGTTCGCTAAGTCAAAAAGTACTCAAAATCAAAATGCAGCTTTCTGGGTTGGGCCAGGCCAGTACACATTAGGTAATGAAGAGGATATATTTGTTTAACTGACCTCATCTACTCGACTCATCTCCAGTGTCTCCCACTAAAATGCCGCGCTGTCCCAAAAGAGAACCTCGACGACCACGTGCTTCCAGAGAGCGTCACCTTCCACACACCAACGCACTCAGCTATGCCGCTCAAGACTGCCGAGAGGTCCAACCGTCCAACCGACGCCTTGCGGCCGCCTCGACCTGCGTACTGACGACCAGAGAGTAGCTGACGACTATCCGTTCGCTGCCTCGTAGTATCTCTGCTCGTAGCGTGCTGCCTTCACTCTAACTCGTCGCGATAGTGCTGTTGAGGATGCGGTGTGAGCAAAGGGTGCAAACATATGTGCAAGCCTCTTTTTGGGTGATGCGGTGGGGTGGGGTAGGACGGGGTGCCACCACTGAGGTGCCACCGAGAACCTACATTAACGCCTAGAAGGAGGTCCCCCCCCCCCCCCTCAAAAGCAACACTCCAATTCCATTTAATTTCCTTCCATTAAACAGTCCGTTCCACATTTCCAATCACCTTTCCAATCACCTCCGAAAATGTTCCTTAATTCAAATAGGTCGGAGGTCCTAGAACGATCGTCCGTAGTCTTTATGTGGTAATCTAAGAAAACCATTTTCAATGCTTCTTCTATGCTTTTTTAGCTGCAAAATTCGCATGTGACTTCTATGTTTTCCTTGATTGTGGCTACGCGTTCATCATCCGTAAAGTCACATTGATTCAGCCCGATGACTTTCTTGAATCCAAGACTACGACACGCCCCGAAGGGAGTAGCCATCGAAAATGTTTTGAAATGATCGGAGTTGAGCCTCCAAATGACGAGTGCCTTGATGCTAATTGAGAGATAACAGAAGCAATACGATTAAGTATTTGAATTACAAATAAAATGAGGCTGTGCCAGAGGTAGACAGTCTCGAAAAGTTCCATCGAAAGGTTTAGCTTGTAAACACAGTTATCGTGAGATCCCGAAGTTAAGCAACACTGCGCTGAGTCAGGTATTCGATGGACCTGTCGTCCATCCATACACATATCCTGTTCTATTCGTGCGGGTGGTTGAAGGAATGAAATTAAGCACAGCGACTTTATTCGCCTTGCTTATCAACCTCTCGACAGCAGAGGTTATGCTCACCTTATTTATGAGGAATCTTGTTGTTCGAGTTAAGCCGTTGGTCCCCTTGGTGCTCTTCGACAGGAGTAGGCTACGTGCAGGCACCCGGCTTCCTCTCATCACTTGTAACTTGGTAAATCATCATCCTCATGATCATCCACTCATTTACAGACGCAACTCGACTATTGCCTCGTGGACAGTTATCAAAACAGTGCATCGCTAAACCCCAGAAATCAATCAATCAAAAAGTCCCGGGTTGCAAAGTGGTGGGAATGTTGCAGGCATGCTGAGGCTTATATGCGGAATGCGTGATAGCGCCCTGCTGACTCGTGTGAAAATAACTTGTTATATTAGCCCGAATTCTGCATCAAGTAATAATGAAACAAATTCTCTGAACTAGTCTTCAAATTCTAAATAAAACATTGCAAGCTTACAATCCCTGTAATAAAACTTGTACTGAGCAAGGCGGTTGCTTAGGCTCCGAGTCTTAAGACTCGGAGCCTTAAGATTTCTTTACGAAATTTAGTACAGAAACTTTATTCGTCTTGCTTTATCAACCTCTCGACAGATTGAATCTTTAGATGAATTCCGTTCGAGTTGTACTGTGCTTTAAACGGTGCTCTTCGACAGGAGTAGGCTATTTGCTGGCACCGGATTTCCCCTCCTCCGTGATAGGCTAGTTTCAATATCATGAGACGCGTGCCACATGGCCGTTGTCAAAACAACGGTGGGTCGTTACACCCCAAATCAATCAAACCTGCCCTCAGATACTTGGTCTGGGACATGTAGAATCCCAGTAACTCTGTTAAAATCCATTTAAATTAACGCAGTGTTGGCCAGTATATCTTTCCATTATTTGCATTTTCTGACATTTCGTAGCTTTTGTTAATGAAATGTTCACTACTTTACTATTGAAAGGATTATCCATTTCTCACTGGTTCTGCTCTTTACGTCGGCGTACCTCCACCATTTATTTTATTACCAAGCTCCTCCACTAAACCGTATTTTTCAATGAACTCAGTAATCAAAGTTACTAGTTTATGACCTTCGGTTGGTTTAAGTCCATTTTCTGCTGTAATAACAATGCCCACAGCCGATTCATACTTGCCAAATGTAGTTTATCAATATCATAACGTTTTGAGGAATATTACAGATTGGACAGAAGCATGTTATCAACTAGACAAGTTCTCATACGAATTACTCTCAGGTGTTCCTCACGTGCAAGAACTGAAAATAAAAACACCAACATTCAAAAACCAACCTACGCCTTTATTTCATAGCTATATATCGAATATAAATTGATTATAAATTAAATATAAAATGGATTAAAGTAATGAGACATGGTAAACCAAGAAAATAAAATGCCTGCCATCTCGTGAAATGTATTTTACTTCCGATCATAGGTTTACACATTCAAATTGGTATTCTCACCTCTGACAGTATGATTTGATAAAACACAGATTGATCCGATTACAAAATAAGTGGTTATTGTTCGGGAGACCGACAGCAGAGGGAACGAATGCACTGAACCTACGGCTACAAACGACAACGACGGCAGCTAGCAGCAGGGAGAACTTCAACGAGAGATAAGGCACCTGGCATGTCAGAGATGAAGATACCAGCTTGCGAGTCGACACACCTTCCCATCTCGTCCAAACACAAACGCTGCGCACACTAGTAATTTGTCCTAATCCTCTCGAGTTTTGATACTTTTTTTGTTTGTTTAAATTTTGAGTTACAGTGTAAGTTCATTCGAAATACTGTAGCAGCGTGAAAAATTTCTCTACTAAGATTTAGCGTTAGTTCATGTCGTCGGATCAGTTTAAATGTTGGAAGTGCTCGGCTCCAGTGAGTCTTCATCTTCTCCAGACTCAGATTCTAGAACAAAAAAATCAGGTGGTTTGAATACATTTTCATGCCGACCAAGTTTTCTAGTGAGAAATAGTCTGACCAATCCACAAAACTAGCAGTATACTTTGAGGCTATCATGGATTCTCTATGACTATAACTATAGAATGGCAAACATTTTGGGACTCAAAACCATGATCAGTTGAGAAAGACAATATTCTTGCTCGTTGCTCACACTCCCGGCCAGTCATATAACATCTGCCTATACTGACGGTTAATCTCATTATCATAGTCACATCCGATCAGATTCTTCAATTTTCAATCTGGACATTGTTAAACCGCTCCGTAGACATCTACAGTTCTGTCCGTCAAACTTTGAAGCTGAGTGAAGTTGCTAGCTAGAGCACGTCTCACCTTCTTCTGCGCTCTGCAGCCAGTCGATGAACTTTTTCATCTGGTCCAGGAACATCATCTTGCCCTTAACCGAGTGGCCTTCCTTGTACCACTTGAGGATCACCTCTTCAGACAGTACATCCGCTGCAAGCAATAACAAATATTAAAGCCAAGATTTATTATCCACTGAACTGATTTGTTTGGCCTTTACAGAAACACTTTTTCCCTTATTTAGTGAAATATAATTCCAGTGCAAAGCTGAATTATGCAAATCTAGCTCTTTTTTGTTCTGCACTATCAATTGCAAGCTTTTGCAATTTAATCAAGAATTCACAAGAGCAATTAGAAAAAAATTCATATCATTGAAAATGCTGACAAAGAACTTTTTTTGCAAATGCCCTTAGCTAGGTAACCCTCATATTTTGCCATACCTACCAAATATGAAACTAGCAATATCAATCACACATCAAACAGTAAAAGACCCATCTTCAGCCCATAAAACTCAAACGCGGTTAAAAACTTACTCTTATAGAAGAGAAGCACAATCTTCTGAAAGACCTTCATGAAGTTCATGTTTCCATAGCAGAACTCCTGTACTTTGAGCATGAGCGCTAGCTCCGAGCGTGCCGTCGTCGTGAATGCCTCGAACAGCGGTGTGTACTGCTTGAGATGCTTCAGCGCCTGTTCGGCAACAAGCTCCTCCTTCTTGTTCCACTCTACCTGCGACATCACCGTTGACCACACCTGCTTGCAAAGGGTTTCGAGAATGACATAAGAAATTACGCTCTTTATTAAATTACTCTTAAATTACTTTCTTGGCAGCATAACTCACAAGTCGAAAACATTAATCTGTCTACAATTTATAGGTTTGGTAACAAACCAAAAACAGCAGTTTATAAAAAACACAAAATGGAAAAAAGAACCACATAATTCTCTCGTTATGTGAAGTGAACATTTAAATAGGAAGGTGAACTTCTGGAACCTGCATGGACGGTCTAAAATAAGAGATAACACAATTACAAGGTGTAGAGAAAATGGGGGGGTCCAAAAAAATAAAGAAACCATTCAATTTAAGAAAAGGAGAAAAGGGCAAAAAAAGTTCTATAAATACCGTTGTAATTTATGGAGACAAGATGCCTAATCCAAGCCATACTGAGGCACAAAATAATTTTGATGACTGAGTTAAGGGAAGAATATACTCAGGTGTATTTTGACTGAACATAACCGGCTATTATTACATTAAATTCTGAATCTCCAACTATTGAACAGATCACTTTTATTTCCCTGTTGCTTAGAACTGTACAACCACCACTCTTAAACGGTTAGTATCGTCCAGCTAGAACACTAGGTATGGTAACCGTTCATGCTAGTTTAGCATAATTATCTTACCAGAGCGATGACGTCGTGTTCGGGAATGCCGCTGCGCAGAGCAAACTCCCTGGCGTCGGCCACGATGTCTTTGGATGCGCGGCCTTCAGACAGCTCGTCGTGAAGCTGGATCTGCAGGTCCTTTTTCGCTTCCTGTGACGCCTGAAAACCAACAAAACTCAGCATCTAGTGGGGCACATGACTTGCAAGGATGCATGCTACATAATATTTGTAACTATTGGCTCCTAAGTACGGCAAATCTGTCGTACAGCAAGCTATTTGCCACCTTTATCCACCTCAGTACTCAATATCTGTGTATGGGACAGACCGATAAAGGCTGCCACAGACTGCAATGAGTTGCAATCTTATAAGTTAGGCATGCTTGTGTTTTAAGAAATAGAAAAGGAAATGAAACGTAACTAACCAAAGAGGAAATTGGTCAATAGCAAAAAAAAGATGGCCCGTCGCAATACTGCTATTGCCTTATGCATGAATGAGACAACTGCCGATATGATTCTCCTAATCATTTGCCAATTATTTATATTTCAACTGAGGAAAGTTACATTCCATGCATTTTGTATATCAAATATCAATGCCAGTGACTAACTACAAAGCAGTGTTTGGAATATTCACATACAAAGCAATACAATTTAGACGCAACCCTTATCAGTCAACAGGCATATGTCATGAGGTCACCCTCACCCTAGCCCAGAATAAGTGATAGCTATTGAGCCCCATAAAAAAATCCCCAATGGACTCTCTCTTTCCCTTAAATTCATACCAAGAATGGGAAACATAAGCGATCCATTTATAGTGACAACTTGAACCACTTAAATGTATTATTCATGTATTGCTTTACAGGCTTGCTCTCTAGAACGCATTCAAGCAAATTAAGGCCAGAGGCTGCTCACCTTGCAAGGAGCAAGAAAATGTAAGTAGCTAATCATTTTAAAACTGAACTCAAGCCTACCTGTGCCTTATGCAGCTTGACAATGTCGGCCAGTCCTTTGTCCTCGAAAGCGGCGCGGAAGTTGTCCTCGGTGCGCTTGTTCAGTGGCATGTACTCCATGAGGCGGCCCTCGATGCCTCCCCGCTTCAGCGCGGTCATCAGACTTGCCAGCCCCTTCTCCAGCTTCCACGTGACAAATACCTCCATGAGGAAGTCTAGCGCAAGGCTGTCCTTCACCAGGTGCTCCTAAGAAACAGTAGTAAAGCAACTTGTTACGACTAGATAAAACCGAAATGGTCCATGGGTGCATATGCATGGAAATTGCAATGTTTTGGCAATATAAATTTGAGCCCCCAAGGCTTTAATTTCATAGTAATATTCTGAAAAAAAAAAGTACCTGTGCAATTCATTATGGAACAATCTCTTACCCTAAAAATCTCTATGGGTTATTATGCACTGACATTTTCATCCAGCAAAACTTGGGTTGCCCCCTAAGCTCAGCAAGTTGAAAAATAAATCAAATTAATGAGCACAAGCATAAAGAGCCTCTCTTTCCGGCAACAACACGCCTTACTTTTGATTCTATTCAAAACTTACATTGATGAGTACGAGCAGCACCGCAGGTGGGACTGAGCCGTTGGAGATCCAAAGCGTGGTCATGCGTGCCAGCTTCACACGGTCCGACTCGGTGAAGCCCTTGATGAAGATCAAGATCTTCTTCATCTCCTCCTCAAACATCTACAAAACACAGCAACATGAACCACACACATAAATGCCACAACTCATTGTAGATATTTATTTAAATTCAATGCCATTGCTCTAACTACAAATTGTAGAATGGCACACTTTCCGTAAATCTCTATACAGTGGTACTATTGTTGGAAGCAAGTAAGGACACTTTGTCATCTTATCCAATTTATTACTTAGCCATATATTGGCAATGAACTAAAATAAAAAAATGTTCATGTTGACAATTGTACACAATACAATACTTAACATAGATTATCTCAAAGCTTTTTAGTGACATGGTTACATCAAAAGTACAATAGTGGATAGATTTATTGAATTAACTCACCTTCTCCAAATACTTATATCGTCGCATGAGCTTGATGAAGACCTGCTCGTAGCTGTGCATGGCCTCCATGGTCTCAGGTTGACCGAACAGACACGCGTTAGTCTTGCACAACTTGTCTCCATCTTGAGCCACCGACCCGCCGGGTACTGAAGAATGGAACAAACAAATTCAAATAATGGCAACATGTAGAGGCAACTACGGCAATGAAAACAAGGATAAGTAAACGGACTAACCGAGCAGTCCTCCAGCGATGAGGATGTCAAACAGAGCTTCCCCATAGCGGCGGTAGTCAAGCTTCGAGCCGGCGGTATCGAGGAATTTGGAGACAGCGTCTAGGTCGGAGCCTGCCTTGTCGAGCCCCAGCAGGACTGCATCTCTGAAGCCGGATGGATCGTACTTCTCTTTCTCATCTGGCAAACATAGTACATTCAGTCTTGCATCCTAGGTAGTATGTTAAAGTAGCAGCCCGAGAACTAGGTTTTTTACAGTGTCGGATTTACGTTTGTCAAGTAATCGCAGCTAAGAAATTATTCGTTTGATACCTTTCTGCAAGATTTACTTTATCTAAGCTTTATATTTCAATTGAATATGTAACGGCCAAGGTCACAGCAGGATATTTCTTATATTTAACTAGGCCACTATTAGAAACCCAATTGATTATTGTACCTTGGAACAAGAGAATAATATTCGTCATTACACCAGAAAAAAATGAATCACAATAATGGATTAAAAATGGGAACTGTTTGGGGTACACAGAGCAACATTTCAAGTTACAAACAAAATGTTGCAACATACGCACCTCTTTTTCTGGTCTTGATGCGCTGACCTGACAGAACTGGCTTTTCAGTTTTCTGACTCATACAATAACTTGCTGCAATAAAGAGATTGTATTTTAAGTTTCGAACTCCTTCATCCACAAAAATGAGACAAAGGCGAAGGTTCTTATCACCATCTCATCCACAACATAGGTCAATGGCCCACATAACCAAGTTCAACTAATCAGCCTGAAAATTACTTGTCAAGTTAGATAACTCAACAACTGAATTTACCGACTTCTAAGCGGCCGTTACAATACATTTTACCTGAGACTAGGCAATCAATTACAGCCATATCATTGAGTAAATGCTAAAATGGAAATAATGCTAAATTCCAAACCATGCGAGCTGCGACCGAACTTGTTCCACAATCGCAAAACTTTAGGTTTTAAAGCGTATAAACACGTTTCAGTACTAGAAAGGCCAATAAAACTTGTTGACTGGGTCCCTCAATGTCTCTTTTTTGACAAATAATAGGCTAATTTACTTACGAAGAAACCTGTTAAACTTGCAGCGCGATTCACCAAACTGATCAACCGACCTTCTAGGATTAGGAAGTAAGCAACGTGTGACGACAAGCCGGGACGTACAGAGTCATTGAGAAACTAACATCTTGGTGAACTGAAATTAGTATTAATATAATATCTTTTCACAAAACTTTAAAAATTACAAGAAATATCTTTGTATTCACATTTAAGGAACATTAAAAAATTGTTTTTAAGTTTACTTTTTAAATAATTTAGTATGAGATCTGATTAAAGGGTATAGTCGCTGGCATGACCAATTTAATTGCTCTCTTTGGACAAGGGATCAAGTTCGATTCTACGGACTAAAGTCGGCTCGGTAATGGACATGTGAGCAATGTCTGTCTGACATTCTCAGAACACGAGGTGCTGCTTACCTACGCGTTCAATTTCCTATTCATTTGGATCTTTAATCAATTATTAATCATGGTCAAGTAGTTAAATACCGCTGCAATTTTTACTTGCATCTTTTGCCGATTTTATAGTGAACTGGTTCCACTAAGCAAGAGTGTTAAAACCTCTCGACATCGATCAATCTAAGTTAATATTCAAATTTAAAAAGTGTTCATTATTGTCGGTACTTGCATGTAATTAAATCCGTCATGGCCCATGCTTAGGTATTAATTTAAATTATTGTTCATCAGGCTTATTTGCTTATACCAGTAAATATTGGGGAGAATATGCACTCTCAATACCAAAGAGAAATATACCAGGCTCTCAGAGAAAAGGAGTTAAGGTGCACAGTGCAGTTTTTTTATCAGTCACCTCAGGTACAAATTATAATTACACCTAGAGTATTTCTTACCGACAGATTTTTAAATCTGTTCCTGTGGTTTGGCTTTGAGGCACTGGGAGAAGACATTGGTCTAGCGCACAGTAGAGTATACAGTGGTGCCTTTATTAAAAATGTATGTTAAGTTGGTACGTAATATAGTACGACCACTTATTGAACCCATTTATTTACACAGATTATGTATCGTAAGCGATTCACATTGGTACTGAAAGCAATTTCGGACCGTCTGAATTTGGATGAACGCGCTACACACTTGTCAGCTCTACTTGCGGACAGATTCATGGATCACCATGATATCTCTGCAAATCGCCTTGACCTTCTGGTTGCAGTGTGTGTGCTCATAGCTGCAAAGGTGGAGCTTACAGATGCAAAGGTATCTAAAACATGAAGAAGTTCTGAACCAAATTTACGCTCTTGCTTCCATGTACTAATGGTGCAGCATTTTAATTCCGTGAAACCTTGATAGTATGTTTTTGCACGGTAAGGTTGTTGAGACGTATCCTAGAAAGCATGTGTTGGAATCGAAAGATCATACCAAAACTCAGTGATAAAGATGATTAAAAAAGTATTTACTCATGTGAGGTTTTTTTAATTACAAAATCCACAATTTCAAGGCTGAAAAGGGAACTTTTTGTTTGTTTTAGCCACTCTATTGCTAATATCTCATCAACTGGATTTCTAATATTTTTGAAACCAAGCAATAATAGCTGTCCATTCCATTGGAATGGCTAGGTTCCATATGTCTCCCAGCTTCGCATGCTGTTGCGAGGGCGGCACGCAGCCCAAGACTTTGTCCAGCTTGAGCGGATGCTGGTCGCGTTCTTCGACTGGTCGCTCATGCTGCCGACGGCAGCACACTTTGTCGAGCTGCTTCTGCCAACGGCGGTGACTGCAGCCGATGTTGAGCACCGCCATACTGATCCTCGCAGGCTGCGGCAGCTACAAGAAGAATGCCAGGACCTAGTGTCGCGCTACTTGGACACCACCCTTTTCGGTAACGAAGCACTGTTTAGGGTTGATGGAATTGTTGAGTGAGTTTCCGCTCGCTATCCATAGCATGGACCCGTTGAAACCCATTAAAACCATAGGACAACTTTCAAACTCAAAGAAAATGCTTTAAATTTTTTCCCAGTCACCAATCTGATAATGTTCCCATAATGTTTCTAACATATTTTAACAGTTTTTTAAAGAATTATTTGAGATGAGTTGCTTAACTTGGTCCACCTAAATCACAGGAGTTGGGACACTTATTAAGGAATAAATAACAAGGCTCGAAAAAAGATGCATGGTATAGGGTCCTTAGAATGTGTTGCTTAGCAGACTTTAAACTAAAACTTCATTGGATGATGTAATGTAATGGTTTAAAAAAATGTCTGGTGTTCTTGAAATGGGGCTAGGAATAGTTGCATTAATTTATTTTATTATATTCTAAAAGAGGGCAATTTCCTTTCTTGGAAATTGATTTAAGAGTACTATCCAAGTATAACGTACGCAGACTATTCATAATCATGTGTTAGACTGGTTAAACGTTTCTGCTCGAAATCTTGAGGAATGGTAGCCCAACAATACCTGCAGCATTTCCCCTCACCTAAAATCTAAAATACATCAGAACTCGGAGATGGCATCATCAGTTATTTCATCTGTCTCACTTGCGCATCAGATCTTCAATTTTGTTTGTCAAAATCAAGAATTATTTGTCGACATGTGTTCGTTTGTCCTCAAATATCTAATCTTTTAGCAACAACTAACTCATAGAGCATTTTTCCCAGAAGAATAGAATATCTGTGTTGGCTTTATTTGTGGTATGTTGATGTATGATTCCATTGCTTATCAATCAACAGTCATACTGATAAAACTAATAAACTAAAGTCCCAAACCGTGACTCCAACAGAGGTGCACACGCACGACTTTCTGCCATCGCTGGTGGCAGCTTCGTGCTTGCTTGCTGCACGGTCGACGTTACGCCTGCAGGACGTATGGCCTAGCCGCCTCGTACGGAAGACGAGCTATGCCATCGCAGACCTACGCCACTGTCTCAACACCGTGCTGCCACATCCGTAAGTTACAGAATCAAAGCTGAGAAGCGATGAAATCCTTGCGTATCCTTGTCACTGAAAATTGGATAGTAATCATTGGGTAACTCTGGTTAGTGATTTTGGCATCTCCTTAGTGGTGATTACTACCTTTGAATTGTGCTTCTGTAACAATTCTTTTACCCCGTACCATTTGAAGACTTCTAAGGGGACTTTTTAGGGGTAGAAAGTTCTTCAGATATCATAATATCATTTTCTAAGCCTAGATTTTAAATGGGAGTGTAATTTATAGTCTAGATAGATCTGAATTTGTATAAAGATGCAGATCAGTTAACTGACTGGGATACTGATAGTATGTTTTTGTCTGTCAAGCAGTATTATAATTTGCTTGATGCAAGAGTGAATGCTTCCAAAATGCATTGAAAATTTTGAATTTTTTTTTTGTGGTGAAAAATCAATAAAACACTATTCTTGTTTCCTATGTAGTAACAACCAATTTTCTGCTAACAAATGTTTCTGTGTCCGTGAGATGAGTTATGGCAGAATGTATCCAAGACTGTGCTTGCAGGCGTAAACGCTGCTGCAAGTTCTCCTACTCTCCCCATGGGGACTACGATTCTGGAGACGACGCTGAGCAACCACCCAACGGTAAACGATTTAACTGCGGGGTATCACCGTCCGTCTAGCAAAGTCCAGGATCTCTGGGCATAGCTCTATGTTTCTAGATTGTGATAAATTTAGCCACGAAATGGCTTGATAATATCGTCAAAATATTACCCACTAGCCTGGGAAGCTTTCAAGGAACAATTTAGTATGCACCAATGATTGAAGACTGGTCAATTGATGCCTAAGATTTTGCAGGTAACAGCAGAGCAATTATTTAGGAATGAAGTATTGTAGGAAGACTAGGAAGAAACTTGATATATTTAGTATTTACTAGGAATAAAGACTGGCTGTTTGATGGCTGTGTTTGTCAGGGAAAACTATTATTTAGGCTTATTTACTATAGAGTATTTTACTTTTATTGTGTCGTCATGTACTGGGGAAGGGGAAAGTATGCTCAAAAGTAACTAAAGATGAAAAGCTGGTTGTTCGACGTTTTGGCTATGTTGAATTGTTCATGTAGAATAATACAAAGGTTTTTGCCTACTCTATTCTACTCTAAGCAACATAGCAACAACTAGATTTTTCAGCTACGGTAAGTTACGTTCCTTCTCTCCTCTTTTCTGTATATTTCCCACATATTCCAGCCATATTTTGGCACACTTGCCATTTATTGTGTATTAATGTATTTTGTACAAAGATTGCAACATTTGGGGCAAAGGTAGATAGCAGTTTTGGTGTGTGCTATGGTATAGTCTTTAGTACATTAAGTACTGAATTGTCATTATTTGCTTAGAAACACCGATAGTAGCAATTTCTGTGGCGAATGAAGCAAAGCCAATTTTAATTTAAAGTTTAGTTAAGTTGAATTGTGACCATGTTTATCACTAGGTAACTAAGCGGGTATTGTGTGCCACCTTGTTATACTTACATTTGTCTTTTGGTTAGTTCCTTTTTCTCGAGCAATTTATCATCGTCAGTAATTTTTCCGTTTACGGCCACCTTTAAGTTGTGCTCGGGCTGGGGAAGAGGAAGAATGGAAATGCATCTTAGCGAAATATGCAAAGAATTTGTAGCTTTTGGGAGCTGCCTTGTTCAAAGTGTGGAATTAGTTGTTGAGTGGCATAAGGTTTCTCAGCTCGTCACAGCAAGGAGCGTAGATACCCACTAAACTCCTTGTTCACAGAGTTTGCTGCCCTATAATTGAATAAGACAACAGCCCAAATGTTAAATTATCTTCGTCTTTCACACCTGAAATTAAAATTTCCAATTTATAAGCCATCTTTTTGGCACTGCTAATGTTTGTTTAGTTTCATGTTTATTTCAATCTTATGATGTAGCAGTGCTGGCACGACTTTAGTGCATTTTTGGCTATCATTTGGTGATATTTTGTTTTGTCATGAAAACTACTGGTGCTTATTATGTCAACTAACAGAATGTAACTGTATTGTCATCACAGTTCCTAAATGTAACTTAATTTGTTTTATTTTGTGAAATATACATCTGAAGAAAAACACTCGCGTGCATAAAGATAAGCCAAGTCTACTATAAAAAGAGGTTCAGCCTCGAAAAGGCTTGATATCAAAAAGGTAGCCAAGCCCTTTAGCCAAGCCAGTGTAAATTTCCACTAACACCTACCAACTTTTAAAGAATTGATAAGAACTTCAACGACAAGACGTGAAAAAATACATACGCATTATTTTTTTTATCTGGCAAGATCAATAAATTCTTCGATAAAAATTTAACTGTTAATTTCCTTGTGAGAACGTTTAGTAACTCCAAATAAAGTTATTTAACTAATTGGCATGTAGTAGGAATTATTAAACTGTTATTCTATCCCTTATTTCTGTTCAATTTGTTGCTCTGATATTTATTTACTATGTTGCGCACCACAGCAGAATTGTGGAGACTATGGTCCAATTCCTAATTCTGTAGCATACTTTTAGAATCGCATCTTAAAATATAAATTGAATTAGGTAAGTTTGTGCCTGGTCTTAAACGACATTTCTATAACGAGTTAGCTAAAATGTCCTGTTTTGAAGAAACTGTATGATGTCATGTTTTAGGGCACTGCATATCGCCAAATATTTTTTTACATATTTGCATATGCAGCAAATAAAGTTCATTCAAGTCTTCACATAATTTTATTTTCTGGTGATTCGGGTTTAAATGACTAGTAGGTTAAATGGCAAAACGGATCTAAGCACGCTTATTTTATGCAATATATTTGTTACAACACGCTTTAATGGTATTTATACGTAAAATCATTTTTAAATTGTATGAGTATTATCTATTCTTTGTAACAGAATTATTTATTAGTAAATCATATACTGGAGATAGAGTTCATATGCTTTTAAAATATTTACATCCCGAGTTCTACTTAATGTAATTTCAACCGTTCAGTGAAGAAATAATGCGCCAAGTATTTTCCAAGCATTAATTTCCTACTTTGCAGAGGCGGTGGCAAATATGTAAAGCTTTCTGTCTGACAGCATAGTTTGCCCAGCATGAAAAACATTGACACGTGTGTCTTTGAGACTTAGTAAAAAAAGTAAACTATTTTATGTTGGTTTTCAAATTTCGGGGCCCATTTTGGTCACAGTATAAATACAATATTTTATTCTTGCAATTCATTGCCAGAGCCCAGATAAATTAATTGTTATTGTTATTATTGTTGTTGTTTATTATTAATCCATAAGTGTTTTATTGATTGTTTATTTTATATGTACAGGCACCAACGATGTCCGGGTAATTTTTTACTAGCACTTGAATTATACATAATTTCTTTGTGTTGGGAAATTTTGACAGTCCTGACATGACGAGAACGCAAATATTTCAGTCTCATACGCGTTCTGAGACAGCTAAAAGATAGCCACATCAAACTCAATTTGCAGTGATTTGCAGTTCACATCAAAGTGACCCACTGATCAGTGAAGTGACCACAGATTGAAAAAGAATTATATATTTAAGATCCAAGGGACCGCATACTCTACTTTATATGAGAGGAAATGAAACAAGACATCTTATTCTTGCGCCAAATTTGATTGAGGATAAGTAAAAACTGAAACTGGGATTATGAGTAATTTACGCCCGCATTGTAATAGTATAGTCGTATCTATACTTACCGCATTTTCTGGTAGAGCACTTCAGGTAAATTTACATTGTTGTTAGAAGTTTCTTTGGTATCGCTGCGTACCGGAAAGCTTGAACGAGTGAACACAAAAAAGCTGCTGATTTTAAGAAGGATATTCACTTTCTTGTTATAGTCACATTTAATATGCCTTTTTTGGGCCCCGCGGTGGCTGCCGTCAGCTACCGTAGCCCAGTGAACAGTGACTACTAAACCACTAACTGGATTGTGTAAAAGCAATTTTTCCAACGGTTGCGAAGAATAAGTTGCCCGCGAAAATATCGCAAATTCGATCATTTGCGCCGTCAAAGAGTATGACAGCAGCGTTGAGTGCGGTAGTAGCAACGCAGGGACTTTGTCACCATTACCAGTAGTAGGCTAGTCCCACAGTCTCAATGGGGTAGTGAGAGTGCCTGAAATACAACTATGAACTTTAAGATTATTTTGGCAAACAATTTTACGTGGGTCGTCGGCACGGGCTCGTCGGTCGGCACGGGCTCGTCGGTTGGCACGAGTACGGCCTGCGACCACGGTTTTTTAATTCTGACGGGCCCCTCCAACCTTTGCTCGTGAGCCCCCCCCCCCCCCCCCCCATCAGGGAAAAACCTCTGGGCCCGGGGGCGATCGCCCCACCTGCCCGCCAGTAGTTACGCCACTGACTGTATAACTATGCTGGTAAAATCAACCGCCGATTATCATCTTGGTCGTTGGGAAATTTGGCTAATTTATTATTTACGGAGAATTGATAACTAATGCTAGTTTTGATTGACCATTATTCACTCGATGCAGAATAGATACTAGAAGAAGACCCTCGAAAGCCCCAAAGGTCGAAACATTTGCAAATCTGGCGACGGATGAAAGCTCTTCGTGGTTTATTGGGCTAAGACTGGAATACATTTACCAACTACTGGATTTGGTAGATCAAACATGTAAGAGAAAAAAAAAGAGAAATTTAGCGGAGAAGATCAGCCATGCTTTATGGTGGTATAGGAAATTACGAGGCCATTGAAATGATGAGGTTTGAAGTTGAGGTGATTGATTCATGATTGATCATTCGCGTGTTAAAATGCAATCTCGTACTGGTAGGTAGAAAACAAGATTTAAGATAGACAGAAACAGATATATTAGTATCTTTGAACATAATATTATTGAAATTTAGGATCAAGCCTAATTGAAATCTAAACATAAATAATAATTAGTTAGGATCTTTAATCTCGTCAGGCTCACTATAGTAGTATTCGAATCGAATTAGTCTTTCTGTGCAGATTGGTGAAGGTCACCTACAAATTAGCCCTCTACCCCCCCCCCCCTCCCCCCCCCCTCTCGCAACTCCAAACTGCCAATGATACTCAGTTGATACTTTTTATGACGCAGTGCAGATCTATACTGGTGCTCGCATATCCTTCAGCGTGCGAGCTAAGCTAGTGGATACCTACTTACTAGCCAAAATAACAGCAAATAGCTGTGTTGATATTTTATATTCTGAAAAGATTTGTTTATTTCCGTCTTACTGGAATCAACTAGACTGACGAGTTCCGCCCGACCTCGTGGAGAAGACCGTGCTTTAGCTTGACGAGATAAATGTATCGCAATCTAGTCTTGGCTGGATATACCAGTTTAGTCGTTGGGTATTGCTCCGTTTGACCGGTCGTCAAAACTCCAGAGGTCAACAATTAACATTAGTAGGGTCATTTTATTAAGTCGCTACTTGGAACTGTCGAGTGAACACAAGCAAACGATTTGAGTTGAAATTTTAAGAGCTTGGAACTGTTCGGATTAGTGCTAGCAAAAATGCGACTGGTAAACTTCGTGATGATGTTCTGCGTCGCGAGTCTGTGCGGTAAGTTTCTAAAAACACGATTATTTTGATTGAGGTAGGTAAACGGTTAATATTGGCCTTAAAAATTAAAAGTTACCATCTAAAATATACGGTTTAGGTACTATGCTAGGTACTTTGCCTGTCCAAATATTTTAGAATGGAACCGTGCACGAACGAAAATTATGTAAACATACATGTTGACTTGTATGACTGACTTAGTGACACCGAACTTTTTTTCCTTTCTATAGAATTTATTTCTCTCGACCTAGTACAAATTGGCATTCCTAAAATGTTAAATTGTTTGATAATGATGGCACCACGGCACCAAATTCTCGATTTGCATTTGTATACCAACAGGAATGAGATAAAACTCAGTGGGTATAACTAATTGCTGTGTGACCAAAGTTGACGAGCATAGGGTGGCAATGGGTAGGAGTTTATCCCGATATTTGAGGCGTGTAAAGTTAGTAATTATTGGCAATTACGAGAGTATTTTCTATTCATGTTCACGACCTGACAATCTAAGCCGTGTTGGCAACACACATACACCTCCCCCCCCAATTCCCAACGGTTTGGCGTGTGTGAAACACGTGTTACCGCCACCGGTTCTCGTGAGATCACCGAAGTTAAGCATCGCTGCGCTTGGTCAGGTATTGGTTGGGTGACCATCAAACACGTGGTCAGTTCTGTTTGAGAGAGAGGTTGGAGCACAGATTGGTTGGAGGAATGAGAATTAGTACAACATCAATCGTCTTGCATCAACCTCTCGACAGCATGGATTTGTGGAGGAATCTTGTTGTCCGCGTTGTACCGTCCTTCAGAAGGGACGTTAAGCTGGTGGTCCCCATGGTGCTCTTCGACAGGTGTTAGGTACTTGCTGACACCGGGTTTCCCCTCCTCCCTTTTAGGCTAGGTTAGGTTCATCATCATCCACTCATTCACCAACGCCATTCAACCAGTGCTGTAGGGTCCGTGCTCCTAACAGTGCATCGTCAAACCCCTCTATAGAGGGGTTTGACGACGCACTGTTGATTATAATCAATCAATCAATCGGTACCTACCCCCACCACTTCCTCCCGGTAACTACCTGAAATAGAATAGCATCAGATAGCATCCTATTAAAATTCAGCAATGCAGCCAAATCTATAATTTGATGAGCTTTGATTCTTAAAGCTTAAATGTAAACTAAATATTGAATAATACAAAATGCGGGAACAAAGGGTCATCGCTAGATTTGCACACTTTATAGTCGATACCTTTTTTGAAAGCAGATATATATTTATTACATTATTTTATCATTTATCCACGTTGGGTGGGGGTGGGAGGTAGTTATTAAGCTTGTTCACTGTCTAGGAAATACAAATTACACTGGTCGGATTTAAATTTGGTGAAAACAAAAAATATATTGTCGAGAGGGGGGCTGAAAACCCAACACATGCCGGAGAGAATAACTCGGCATTTGATTTTTTGGAGGTTTTGAGAGCCATTGGTTGATACAATGCATGTGGTTACAGGGTGTTTGCTGTTATTTGAATGGTGTACACTGTGCAGTCCTAAAAAGGACTTGTTTTCTCAACGTTTCGGCAAAGTGTGATCTGCAATTTTCAGGATGCGACTGAATCATTCGGTGGCTAAACCTTGTAAATCTATGTAAATTGAAAGTGGATGATTGCTTCAATGATAACAGGACTGATACTCTCTCAATATACAAACCAAAAAAAAAAAATAAATAAAACCTAGTTAACAGTATTGACCTTTTAGGAATTGTCAGGACTGCACCCTCCTCAGAGTCTGAGGGCTACGTCGATGTGCCAGGAGTTGGCAGCTACAAGCTACATCTTGTAAACAAGCCATTCAGCGAAGGTGCTCAGATCTGCCAGTCTGAAGACGCTCATCTTGCAATAATAAACTCCAAAGAAGAGGAAGATGTGCTGGCAAATTTGCTGCGCGGAACAACCAAGGATTCAGCATACATTGGAGTGAACGACATAGCAGTCGAAGGGCAAATGGTCACTGTTCTTGGTGAGTGGTTCTCTTTCTATATCTTGAAAGATGGGTATGGGTTGGAGAAGTGGAGTGGTAACAGGTATAATTCTTTAAAATATATGAAGCCTGTTAACTGGTTAATAGGGGTTGATTTGGTTTGGTAATGCACTCAATTCAATTGGTCCTTCCTATTGAGTATTGACATGTATTTTTAATTCTTTCTTTCAGGTGAGATTTGGGCTGAGGTTGGATTTTTCACATGGGGTCGCGGCGAGCCCAATGATGGTGATTCTTCCGAAGATTGTGTGGTCTTAGAAAGAACCAGATTGTTAAATGACATGAGGTGTGGATACAGGCTTAGTTTCTTTTGCGAGAAGAATACAGCAATGGACTCGGAAGCTACAGGTAATATAGTATGTAGCATTCTTTAAATATTGACTGCAAATATAGTCAATCGTGCAAAACTTGCAAGAGTTATATCCGTCTTGCATCAAGAGGGAACTTTGATTATTTTTAAATGTTTCTTGCATTACACATGCTAAAGAAATTGTACATACTTCTAAGATTATGTTATTGCCTTAATTATTTTTTATATTTTTATAACCGTAATACAAAATTGTGGTAATTTCCTTATGGGCACAGCACAGTTTGCATCGTTTTTGGAAGGCTACACAACGTTGCCGGGACTTGGCAGCTACCAGATTCACATGGAACAGACTCCGTACAGCGATGCCGCGGAGCAGTGCAAGAATGAAGACGCCCATCTGGCAGTCATTGACAGCAAGCGCGAGGAGGAGGCACTGGTCAACCTGCTCAAGGGGACGTTTGATACTAATGCATACATTGGCATCAACGACCGAGCTCTTGAGGGCCACATGGTCACTGTGTTTGGTGAGTAAAAGGTTAAAACTTGGTAACAAAATGTACTGGTCTATGAAATAATAATAACAATCATTTGTAGTCTGAAATCACAAAGATTATAAGACATTGTGCATGGTAAACACCTTGTAAAGCTGGCCAGCTTTGCCTGACTTTTTTGGATATCTACATCCTCTTCACATATTGGTATTGACCTTTTCCAGAATTTCTCTTCCGATAATTTTTTGTCACCAAGACATTCCACATGATATTTCTGTTCTAAATCCTCCTCAACCAATCCAATTCTATTTTTTCTTGATCTTTTCTTTCTTTCTTCAAGTCACACTACTTTGACTAGAAATATCACCGTAAAAATCTCATGCTAAAGAAATATGCCAAATTAATTTTTTTCCTTTGGTATGTTTCACCAGTTCCAGTTCAACTAGTTCATTCAGTGATTAGTTCTTTCAGCTGTTTTCTTGTGTTGATAGCACAGTGACTTTTAGTCTGGATGGTTTTCCACACGCAGAATGGTCCTCACCAAATTGCAAAAATCCAAGACGTGAACATTTCTAATTGCAAAATCAGTGGAGACTAGGCAGCCAGGTTACTCACTTCCACCACCCTCAAAGTCAGAGTTTGCTAGTGAGGGAAATTTTGAAAATAAAAAGCATGGAAAGTCAGTAAAAAGAGGTGTAAAGTGAAAAATAAAACATATCTTGTTGGCATTTACTCGTGTCTTCTTATTGTTGTAGGAAACTCATTAGCCGATAACCCTGTATCAAAATGGAATGAAAATGAGCCAAATGACAACCGAGGCGTGGAAGACTGCGTCACCATTGGTTCAAATGGACTGATGAATGATCAGGATTGTGGAAAACGGATCGTTTACATTTGCGAAAAGTATCCACCAAATTGCCAAAGTATGAAAGAAATTACTACGACTTTAGGAGTTGTTGAAATTAAAATTAAAATTTGATTTTTTTTAAGTACTAAGTAAACCACTATATTATCAATAAATCTAGATATGAAGTCACAAAGACAGAAATTCTACCAAATGGAGCTCCTTCTGAAATGATCATAAAAGGCCTGTTATCTTAATTTCAAAAGTCATCTTTCAAGCTTGGATCATAATCCATAGCTTTTGTAAACATCTTTACGTACATTTTCTTCCATGACAATTTATTCATCCTTCTTGATAACCACCTTGCCTTACTGGCTGACTGTATCCTAGACGAGTCCAGGGGAGGCTACGTGAGCGTACCGAGTGTAGGCAGCTACATGCTTCACGAGTACAGTCTGTCGTACAGCGCGGCTGCTCGCGTTTGCGAGAGCGAACAGGCTCACCTTGCCATCATCAACTCCAAGGCCGAGGAGGATGTGCTCAACGATCTGCTGCGTGGGTCGCGCTTCTTACTCTCAGCTTATGTCGGTGTCAACGACATAATAGAAGAGGGTCGATGGGTCACCGCTCTTAGTGAGTGTGGCAAGATTTTGCTGGATAGAGTTAGTAGCTGGCATATCAACTGCCACTTGTAAATTAGGATCAAGAATTTTCAGAACTTATCTCGTGATATTTTCCCTAATATTCCACATTGGATTTTCCACACTTGGATTTTCCACATTTTCCATTTATTGAGAGAAAATGATGTTTGTACGAACGTCTTGACCTAAAGAAATAGCTCTCGTATCCAGCCAATTTAGCACAGTTGATCTCAGAACGAGTATTGGGGCAAAACAATTACCCATATAAAATGATTTTGCATTTAAATAATAATAATAATAATAAAAAGTTTATTTCCCAGAATGATCTTTTGTACATGATATTGAAGTATCTAGCAGTTTTAGAACCAAAATTGTCTGCCATTATTGAATAATTAACTTTAAAGTTTGTAATTCCTTTTCTAGACGAAGTGTGGTCGGATGTTGGATTCTCCAAGTGGCAAGATGGGGAACCAAACGTCTCTGACAAATCAAAAGACTGTGTAACTGTTGGACTGGACAGGTTGATGACAGCTCAGAAATGTACCCAGCAATTCGGGTACTTTTGCGAGAAGAAACGGACAGGTACTACTTCCTCTTGAGGTGCACAACATCTGTGTGCTTTATTTCTTCTAAGTTTTTGACCACACCCAATTATGCAAAAACAGTGAATCTCTTGATGCAGGATCCCAACCTCTTTCACCAGTTTATTTTTAATGCTGATGAGAAGAGGATTGATCATGAGTGCAAAGTCATCTGTTTACCTGAGGTCAATCAGAACCAGTGATTTGTGCAATGGTCACACTCATGTCCACATAGTTTTGCTTAACTGGATGAGCTCTAAATAACAGATACTTACTCCAAATGTAAGCTTTTTAAAAACCTGATTCTTAACAGTTATGAACCTATCTTGCATTTCCCAGGCTCATCTGCTGGACCCACACAAACAAGCAACAAGGTCAGCAAACCTGGGTACGACACGTATCTCAGCGTACCTGGCGTTGGAAGTTACAAGTTTTATCGAGAGACCAAGCAATACAGTGAAGCCGCGCATGTCTGCGAGAACGAAGGTGCTCATCTGGCTGTCATCAACTCAAAAGCAGAGGAAGATGTGTTGACGGAACTCATCAATAAATCGGATGTGTTTTTAGCTTATGTTGGAGTAAACGATATCGCCATTGAAGGACAAATGGTCACAGTACTGGGTAGGCAAATAAATCTATTTATTTGGACATGTCTGGGGTTTACTGATTTTTTTCGCTGACCATGTGTAAATATGATATCCAGGTCAGGTTTGGTCTAAAGTTGGGTTCACAAAATGGCGTGACGGGGAGCCAAATGACATGGAAGGAGCGGAAGATTGTGGCGTTTTTCGCGGCGATAGATTACTTGAAGATGGCAAGTGCGGCTACGGGCACAGCTTCTTTTGCGAGAAACACTCAGCCACGGCACTATTCAACCAAGGTAACAATAATGGTCAATACATTTAAAAAAAGAATATAATAAAAAAATAAATAAACGCTGTAAGTTTTCTTACACTGTAGAAAACCCCAAACCAAGATAGGTTTTATAGGTATTGTACCCAGAAATTGAAATTAAACTAAATATAGTTTTTAAATATGCATAAGAATGTAAGTTCCAGGAATTTAGAGCAAATGTACATGTTTTCTTTTATAAAACCAACACAGAAAGCCTCTAGGATACCTTGGCCCAAAAATTTGCCTTCTCCTGTAACTGAAGTACCAGCTATTGCTATTCAAATTACTCAATTGTTTGTAATTTTCCACTAGCTACTAACAGAGTTTGTTTTGAGCATTCATTCAAAAATTTCCTTTATGTTTGTAAGAAAACTTCTAAACGACTTCACAGGCTTCATAGCTGCTAAACATCAACCCTTCAAAAAAAGTAAAGATAAAAATGATATTCTGTACCAGACGCGACGTTTGCGGCGTCGTTTGTGGGGGGCTACATAACCCTGCCCGGCGTGGGCAGTTACCGGCTGCACGACGACGTCGCGCCATTTGGCGAGGCTGCACGAATCTGCGCCAACGAAGGGGCCCATCTGGCAGTGATCAACAGCAAGGTCGAGGAGGACGCAGTCTTCAACATTTTGCTTGACTCCTATCATGAATATGTCTACTTTGGGGTGAACGACCTTGCTGTAGAAGGGTTCATGGTCACTGCTCTTGGTAAGTAGGATTTATTTCTCTTTCCAGCTCAAGGAACTTTCTCACAGATTGTATAGTAAAAATGGATGGTGTTCACAGAGATCAAATCATAAGCTGTTTTCAAAGTTATTCTTAAACAGTATCATTATATGGAGACAATTTCTGATATAAATTAAAAAAAAAAGGTAATTTTTCGACTAGAATTCCAGAGTTGCTGCCATTTGTGGAATAAAAATAGCAGGATAAGAAAGGTACTGTGATGTTTAACTTTCAGCTGTCAGTGAATCAGATATTCAAGCACTCCATTGCATAGTTTACTTCAGTGATTATGACGAAGAAGTGAAGACCGGAGCAGAAAATTGGCATAGCGTGATGCACTTGTCGAGAAATTTCTAGAATTTCCAAGAATTTTGAAGTTTTGGCAAGTTGCCTTTTGTCATTGTTTGAGAAGATATTGAAGTTGGCTTTAGTTTGACTTAAGTTTGACTTCAAAGAAGTTCACTTTAGGTTTAATATTGGGCTACAAATATTTAGCCTATTCCCTAGAAGGGCAGTTTTGCAGGATGCTACTGTATGACAAAGCCCAGTCTAATAACTTAATAAGCAATTCAGGTGACCCAGTGATAAGTGCCAACTTCCAATGGACAAAGGGCGAGCCAAACGATGACTACGGGATCGAGGACTGTGTAGTCTTGTCAAGAGACAGGCTGATGAACGATCAAGAGTGCGGGATACGAGGCCCTTTCCTGTGCGAGAAGAATTCAAACTCTTCCTCTATTCAAGGTAAAGTAAGGGCTGGGCAAATAGCGTATTTAAAAAAAACTAATCAAACATCAAATACAAGAAAAAAAGCTTAACATGAATTAAAAAACAACTAAAAATAAAGAATTTAAGAAAATTTGAAAAAAGCAAACTCTAATATCAAATATGATACAGTTATCTGTTGCACACAAATAATTTGCAAAAATTTGGATTAATTCATACAAAATTAGAATAATTGCTCAAATTTTGAATAGTTTATTATTATTATTATTTTTATTATTATTAAAATGCATTTGTTCATTCCAGTGTATATATACATTTGTTACAACAAAGAAGAGTAGATATAGATATAATAACAGGAATGAAGCCCACATAAGACAAAGCTTGTGTGTGGGCTGCAATAGAAAATATAACATGCTAGCTTTTAAGATTGGTCCCACTGCTGGCTTTCTGGCAGGTATTTTGAATAGTATGAAATATTTTATTTTATATTTTACCAATGGCGGTACCTCTAAGGCGGTACGGTTGCCAATTACCCAACAATAATCATTTTTTATGAAGATCAAAATGGGTCTTTCAAACAGGAATTTGAATCTAAAAAACTTAAAAACAAACATTTGATTTTGGAGTATGAATCATTTGAAAAATATTTGGATATTTGCAGAACCAGCTAGTAAACAACAATTACTATTTCACTTTACAATTGCACTTACACTTTATACACACTTAAACAAATACTTTATATTAAATACATGATTTGATAATTTTTATAATTACATTTTGTGTGTAATAGCTAGGTCAGGATTGGTATTGTAAATGATTGGATAATATGGACCATGAAGTTGGCGTGCCATACCTATTAGAGAAAACTGATAATTTGAAGCTTAGTTCCATGTAGACTGAACATTATAGAGATTATTAAAAACAAGGATAAGAGGTATCCCCACCTATGCATTTCAAATATAACAATATACAACTCCATTTGACAATTTGAAATGATCGTCACTAAACATTAACATGAATTATTTGCCAGCAGCCAGTGCACGAGCTGCTGTGGCAGACGGAGGCTACGTTAGCGTACCGGGCATAGGGAGCTACATGCTGCACGAGTACAGCCTGTCGTACAGCGCTGCTGAACTTGTCTGCGCGACAGAGCAGGCACATCTTGCCGTCATCAACTCAAAGGCCGAGGAAGACGTGCTCATGAACCTGCTGCATGGGTCACGCCTCCGTTCGGCATACGTGGGCGTTAACGACATCGCCAGGGAGGGCCGAATGGTCACTGTGCTTGGTAACACTGATAACTTTATAATGATTCGAAGAAATGGTTTTCCTCTTTAGAATATAAGTATTCTCTCATGAATTGCTTTGATTATGCCAGCCATTATGAATCATAGTGAGAATGTGTGATACTGATCCAGTAGGTATGTATTTGTTTTTTGTTGTAAAATGTTGCTATATTTTCCAAAAATCTTCCAGCTTAGGGGTGTATGCAAAGTAATTAAATTTTTGCAAATCAGTGAAGTTTAAAACCGTTGTAGATTATAGTGGGTTGGGTGTTTTTTTTTCTAGTATATCTAGAAAGCCACCAACTTCAAGGTATGCAATAATCCAAAACTATGTAAAACCTCGATCTGTTGGTCTGTGCGCCCAGGGAATCTGTGGTCTCAAGTTGGTTATTCCGCGTGGCGTGAAGGCGAGCCAAATGATCCTGATGGAACCATTGATTGCATCTCCATTGATACAAGCCGGCTTCTTAGTGGACGAAAGTGTTCCTACCAGCTCGGCTACTTCTGCGAAAAGAACTCGGAAAATGGTTCAAATCAAGGTGAATCATCTACAATTCTTCTTGATACTTTTTGCCAAAGTAGTTTGAGATTTCTCGATTTATACATTTTATGATGAACTATTGTTACTCTGATCACACGTTATCTATGTTGAATTTTAAATTACTAGAAATTTCATCAATCACTTCTAAATGATATGCTTAAAAAATTTCTTATGGTAATGTTATGTCCGCTGACCTCTGTTCCCTATGTGCTTTATTTTTATGGTTAGGCATTTCAACAAGCTATACCAAGACGAGTGTTGGTAGCTACAAGCTTCACATCGAAGCCAAATCATACGACGAGGCCGGTCAGTTGTGCGAGAGTGAAGGCTCTCATCTCGCAGTTGTCAATTCTAAGCAAGAAGAAGACGCACTGATGAGTCTCCTTCAGACGTCCAAGAGGTCTGTGGCCTACGTCGGAGTGAATGACATCGACGTCGAAGGGAAAATGGTCACCGCACTAGGTATATAAGAAAAACAAACCACATAAATTGAAAAGTCTTATTTTAGATTCTTATTTTTTGCAGTTTGATAGGATTATTTGTTAGAGCTCCATGCATTTTTTTTAAATCATCAGCCATCATTGATATTTCACTTTGTCAGTGGTAAAACCATAAATTAATGACCCACAGGTAATTCTAGAAAACTCTTATTTTATTAATTTGGCATTGGAATTAACTCCGTAGTATGCAGACGGGAGTCTTCCTTGGCTTATGATATATATGCAAAATTTAAAATGCCTTATAGGTGGAATTAAGGCTAATATATATATTTTTTTAATTTCTGAAAAGATACACGAGTGCTAGGAATTTTTTTGCTTTCAGGCGACTTGCTCTCGGGCACGGGATACTTCAAGTGGGCCAGCGGAGAGCCAAAAAACAGAAACGGGCTTGAAGACTGCGCAACGATCCGAAAAGACCGGCTGATGAGGGTCAGGGAGTGTGGTGACCACGTCAGCTTCATATGCGAGAAGAAGAGCGGTATGATCACACTATTTATTACTAATATAGGTTCTCTGTTTTGAAGCGATGGTGGGATATGTAATCAAGGTTAAATTTGCTGCAGGCACAAAACATAATTTATCACAGTTTCAAGGATAACAAAAAAAACTTTTCCCATAGAGCCAGTATCACCAAATGAGTGTTAATCAAACTTTTATTTTTATTTATTTTCTAATTGGTTGCTTACTTTGTGATTTTATTATTAGGAACACTAATAATAAAATATTTTGCCCATTGCAGGCATTTGAAATTTAAAGGAGATTTCAAGTCCAATGTGAACTATGTTGACAACCATTTTCAAAAACAGTAGCAATCATGCCATCTTTTTCAATGGTTATTTAAAATAATAATTGATTTGTACAGATTATGAGTATTGAGTATGATGATTTGAGTATTAAATTGAGTTGGTGACGACTGACAATTCCAGGCTGCCCTGGCCTCCCCAATGAGTCGTCGCTAGATATGGAATGCACTCTCAACAATAACATCGTTAACTGTGCGGCTAAAGCTGAGCACGGCACGGTGGCTGTAATGAGCTGTGCTCGTGGGTACGTTCACAAATCTCACAAGAAGTTCTTCTCTACTACCTGCCTTGCCACTAGCCACAAGTGGAGCGAGTCACTTCCCAAATGTGAAATGGGTAAGACTTTACCAGCTTTCTCTTCATTCTGACTTTTATCTCCATTACTTGTAATATAATGTATTTTAGTGTATTGCTGCAATCTGCAAACGACTTGATTTCTGGCGTTCCAGATTGTGGCCGTTCTGGCTCCGGAGGGCAGGCATTTGCAGCCCGTGGTACCCCTGTTGAGCTGGGAGAATTGCCTTGGCATGTCGGTATCTTCAAACAAAAGGATAACTCCTTCATCCAGTGGTGCGGAGGCACACTCATCTCGCCAACACTTGTTGTTTCCGGTTAGAAAAGCTCACAAATGTTTTTTGTTTACTAGCTTTTCAGGACTTACATTTCTTGTAAGATCAGAGAGGGTCTGCTCCCATTTGAGTAGTTGTCATTGTTTGGATTTCTTTGACACTTATAAGTTGCTTGATTTTTTTTTGGAATTTTGTTTTCAATCATAGTTCAATGGTATTAGGATGAACTCTTATTTAAATTGCAAACGCTTGCAATGCGCGGGGTATTTTATTATTAACAACACTATAACCGTCTCAAAAATTGATGCCCAAACGCGGACTCGAACCCTGATCTCCACCTTTCGCGGGTGTTGCTCTGAATCATTGAGCTATCTGGACACTGGCTTTTTGAGACGATTCTAGTGTATTTGAAGAGAATGACAGTTCTCCAAGGAGTAGAACCATGAGGCTGTGAATACTCACAGTCACTCTGATGACAGTCTGATGACAGACTCTGATGACAGTCACTCCGCGTTTGGGCATCAATTTTTGAGACGGTTATAGTGTTGTTAATAATAAAATACCCCACGCATTGCAAGCGCTTGCAATTTAAATAAGAGTTCATCCTAATACAGCAACGAATCCAACGTCAATTTGGAGTTATTCGAGTTTGACAGGTTGTGACGTGATATAGCGTCACTGGAATCAGAGTGACTGTGAGTATTCACAGCCTCATGGTTCTACTCCTTGGAGAACTGTCATTCTCATCAAATACACTAGAATCGTCTCAAAAAGCCAGTGTCCAGATAGCTCAATGGTTCAGAGCAACACCCGCGAAAGGTGGAGATCGGGGTTCGAGTCCGCGTTTGGGCATCAATTTTTGAGACGGTTATAGTGTTGTTAATAATAAAATAGTTCAATGATATTTATAAATTTAAATTTATTTTATAACACAAAATACACTTGGCACCAAGTAAATTTCTCGAACACTTGGTGTAAGCAATGCTTATTAAACATAAAATGATAATTTCAGTACTGATTTAAACAAATTTGCTGCCAATGAGCTTATTTATGATGAAAAATGGAGAGATGTGAATTCATTGTTGTTCCCTAGTCGAAGCATCTGTAGTTCTTGAAACGTAAAATTTCCCTTCTTTCTCAGCGGCCCACTGTTTTTGGAATGAAACAGTTGACCGGCAAGCAGATAAATCGTTTTTCCGAGTCGCAGCCGGCAAGCTCAGTCGCAGCTGGGATACGCTCGAGAAGGATAGCCAGCAGCGAGTGTTAGCCGAAATCTTGATGCCCCCGCGCTTCTCAGGGAAAACCAACAACTTTCAGTCGGACGTTGCGCTCGTACGGCTGACTCAACAGGTCGACATCACGGCAGCGGTCAAAGTTGCTTGCATCGACTGGAATGAGGCCATCGCCTCTCTTGTAGCAGGAGTGAACGGCACGGTATTTATCGATGATACTTTTTATGACGAGGGTTCAGATGTGAGAAATAAAGTTTCCATGAGGAAACTCTCTTGAGATCATTATGCAAAGTTATTGGAAGTCAAGTTTAGTGGAATTTCTAAACAAGTTTATCTCTTCAAAATGACTATTTCTTACAGGGTTTCTGGATGTTAAGTAAAAATAAAACAACAATTTTAGTTTTCACCAAAAATAAAGAAAACAAGTACATCTCTTACCAGAATTTTTCAAGTTATCTTGCATTAAAAAAGTTTTAAATAATTTTATAACTCTTTTGCCAGCATACAACTTGCACAGAATTTCTAGCATGTATCTCTGGAACTGACTCTATGTCCAATATACAAATTAAACCACCTTGTGTTGGCAGGTTGCTGGATGGGGTTTAAACGAGGACAATGTCCGCAGCCCGATGCTGACAGCTGTGCAGATGTCGTACGTTCCGTATCAAGAGTGCTGGAACATGTTCCTTACCAGGGACCCTAATTTCCGCAAGTTTATCACGGCGGACAAGCTGTGTGCTGGCTGGTTCGACCGCGGTACAACCGTGTGTCCCGGAGATTCTGGAGGGGGCCTGGTGTTCCCCAAGTCAACTGCCACAGGCACCCAATACTTCCTGCGTGGGATCGTCAGTGTCGGCCCAAATGCGGTGGGCGGCTCAAGGTGCAATGCTGATTCAGTTGCTGCTTTCACCGACATAGCGGCGCATTCGAAGTTTTTCGACATTAACGTAAGACGTTGATGGTTTCTTCTTTCCAGCGAAGCACTCTCTTAGAGTTGTTGCATATTAGTTTCGGTGGGTTTCAAGTATGTTTACTATTTCTTTGTCTTGTTATATTTGATACATTTTAGCATCTGTTAAGATTATCGCAAGCAATAGGAAAATCTCTTTAAGATTATTATTTAATTATTATCATTGTATTCAAAAACGCGTTTAAAATAAAATCTGATGCATTTTTTCTTTTTTAAACCGATCATAACTTTTCTATTTCTATTTGTTTTAAGAATGGTTAAAATATAAATTCTCGTGGCGGGACGAAAACGGGCTGTGACGTCAGAAATTCTGTTCTGACGTCATTTTGGGTCTCCTTTGCGTTCGCTACTGTTTCTTGACGTTTTTTGACGTCATTCTGACGTCAGATATCACTATACGTCAGAAAAAAAGGCGACCCTCATTTTCGTACGAGATTGAAACGCAAACATTTTAAACAGGTATATTTTATTCAAAATTGGATTTAGAAGAAAATAAAAAAATACGTGTTCGTTATTTTCTCACAAAAAAAAAAAATAGTTTCAAATTTAAAGAGATTTCCCTATTGTAATGTATGCTAAGTGATGCTGACAATGTTTGGTGGTTAGTGTTAAAGATCTTTTAGAAAAATGCAAGTTATTGAACAAATTGATAAATTCCCAGTTTTTTCTGTAAAAACTGGAAATGCTAACTTAGTTCTGCTTCGGACATTTTTTGATAAATTTTTATTTTTAAGCCATCTACGTACCTACCTTGATATAAGTGCCATATCCATGTTTGTTTTTGTAATTTTTACATGTTGACATTCAAATACTCAGGTTTTCTAACACCAGAAAACACTTGAAAAAACCTGTGTTTTTTCCTAATGCCGGCCGACAAAAGAAAATTTGCTGCAACATGATCTCCATAGTATTTTTGTATTTTCATATGAACTCATGAACTCATGAGGTCAGGACTGTGCGTGCACGAATCTGGCTGCCTGTACAAAGTGTGGTTTGCAAAAACTTTTAGTTTCTAAGAGTTTTGTGTTTTGTATTTGTGTTGGCTTTTATTTGTTTTTTTGGTGGTAGGATTTTTTTTTTAATTTTGGTCTTATTGATATTCCCCCTTGACCCTGTTTGCATGCTGTAAGTCAATATGAAGTTTTTTACAATGTAAATTTCTGCTCCAAACTTGATTGACTATGGGTGTGATTTAGATTTCTTATGTAAGGTGACAGTTGAACATATTATATAAAGAATGAAGTCGCCATCTAAAACAGATGACCCTCTTCTCAGCAGACCATAAATGCTATAGTATAATTACCTATTTCTGCATTCACTGTTTTAGCTTTAGATGTTGTGGTTGTGAGTTGTCACCAAGCAGTGCATGCGCTTGGCTAATATAAACAACATTGTTGCCAGGGTTAAAGTGCTCCCTTCCTTTCATCAAAATTTTTTAGAGAATGCTATTAAAAACCAGCGTAAAATTGTGGTCACATTTAGAGACCTCATGATCGTAGTGGTGGTAGTATTATTGTGGGAAAACGTAATTACGTATAATGGTTCATGGCTAAGATTTATTAAAAAAATTGTTTAGTATAAATTACTTAAAAGTCACAAATTGGTTTACAATTGTTCACAATTGTGTGAAATCACAACTGTGATTTCACAGCGTAGCATTGTTGTGATAGTCACTAATTCTTTAAGGCTACCTATAAATGAACTTATTATTAATTTTTAATTTTAACACAAAAACTAAAAACATTCCAAACTTGGTATTTCCAAAGCTTGGTAACATAAGTGATAGATTTTGTACTTTGGCAACATTCTTTTTTTTTATGTCACAGTCCTCTAAATTTTTCCAACTGTCAATATTTCAGCAGTTTTAAGCAAAACTGTATTGAAATTGGAGAGATCAATCAGAGGACTATATTATTTGAAACTATTTGTAAGTATTGAAATAAATACATATGCACACTGCATTTGGCACAAACGAAATATGATCCTTGCAATGCCTGTTGACTGTGGGCCATTGCAAGGTTTGTGGCATTTCTGGATGCAGATTGCAGACTGTTTGGACAGAGTGCTGGGCATCAGCTCGTAAGGCTTATTGGGGAGTCGGGTGGGCTGTCGGCCAATCGCTCGTCATCGTGGCAGGTCGATGTTGACGAGGTGGCAGCCTCGGACTGTACAGAACTCGAAGAAGAAGACTGAAAACCACCAGCAACCATGATCAACTAGCTCAAGGTAAAATAATTGCAATACAATAATTTTAGTGTTTTGTGCCATGGAATGATCTTTTACTTACTTGATGTGCTCTTCTCCATTTTGCTCTTCGGTTTTGAAACCATGTCTTCACCTATAAATAACAAGCAGATGTGAAATTATAATACTTCAAAATTAAATCTGATTGCACATTAAAATTTATATATCTGTTATTGTTTGTGATTGCACGTACTTAATCTCAGAAATTAATTGAACACGCAAAGCCTTCGGACCAAAACAGATCAAAAGATCCATGTGCCATGTTTGCAAAATACATAGAATTTTAATTTTGGCAACCAAGTCCTCATTCAATTCATTGACTGTCTTGGATTGTTCAAAGCCATCAAACCTTCTCATCCCCTTTACCCCACGCTGGACGTACCTGTCTGTCTGAGAGCTTGAGCTGACTCGCGAGGGAACGTCTCTCTTCGGGACTCAGGTACTTGTGCCCGCTAAACCTGCGCTCCAGTGCCACAGTCTGCTCAACACTGAACCGCACTTGGCCGCCCTTTCGCTTGCCACTGCCGCTTGTGTGGTGCCCTGCCATCGACAACGAGTAGCTTGAGCTCACTGCTGGCCAGCAGTGCGAGAACCCTGCAAGAGATGGTCAGTGGCGGGTGACGATGACGGTAATTTTCTTTTGGGACGTCAGTTGGGTTAGAGATTCTGCCAAGGTGAAATTTCGTGCCTTATGTTACTTCAATGCAAAAGAGACCTCTTTAGAGGATACTTAAAGTATTTGGATTTCAATGAAGCGTATCAAGCCAGTCCAAAATGAACAGGAGGTTGTACATAGTGTTCTGTTGATGATAGCCACTGGCTGTCCGGACTTTACGTTTGACAGTGGAATAAAAACTTGCTGCACTCGAACCAAACTATCTTATCTATCCCATCATCGCGACATTGTTCCAGAAGGACAAGAGGCCGTAAGGACCCAATCCAGCGTCAATCATGCAATTTCAGCCCTCGATAAATGAAGAGTACAACCTCATAGATCGACCATATGTCTTGAAATTCTGGTTTTGCACAACTAACTGAAATAGGGTCACGAATAAAGGTAAATTTTAATCCTAACTGGTCCATTTTGGGTCACTTTTTGGTGAATTTGATTTGATTATTGATGGATGCACGAGATGCTCTGTGTTTGCTAATAATCTACCTCCAATTTACGAACCCGTGTAATGTCAAACCTTCTGAAATCGAGTATTACAAAAACGGACATAAATAACTCACGAGTTAACAAAATCGATTCGATTACCAGAAGCCAATATTGATCGATGGTAATACCACAGCAGCGATAAAACATGATTTATACAAGCATGAGATAACTACCTCGATTGGCACGAAGGTTAATCGAAATTTAATCCCGCTAATTCAAGAGTTGACTACTTGTTATTGGAAAACATAGAAGATCAAAAGGCAATCAATCTATTTTTACAAAAAAAAAGTAGCCATTGAATCAGCCTGGTTGGTGTGTAAAGTGGGCTAATCCACAGCGCAGGGCTATTGCTGATGGTGCGATAGGCTCGCATTGCTCATTTTCCTCCTGTCGATCAATCACAATCGGACGCGGTTTGGACGTATCGCCGGTGATCCAGTTTTATGTCGATCGCTCATGTTTCCTATCGGCGACTTGATCGACTCGCTGACGTTGCTGGTTCGCTAATTCGATTGCTTGATTAACTCAACAGGTTCAATTTTACGTTTTATCTGTGGATTAGTGGTATCAGGCCAGTGACCACTGGCCTGGCTGAGTGTCGGTGAACACGAGTGCTGGTGGAAAAACCTATGGGGGCTTTCATCTTTCATTACGACTTTCGAGCAGCGTCCCTTGCCGATGATTCCAAAGGAAAGCTCGAAGCCGCCAGCAGAATGAATGGCCACAACTATATTTTAAGGTGGAATTTCATGCGGTTGGGGTATTATTAAAAACGGCACCTAAAATTGTCAGGTCTTTAGGTAATAAGGATGCTGTTGGATGTAAAATGTTATTTTTAAATTGTCGGATTATTAGGCTTAGCACCGATTTTTCAGTGGCATATCAAGTAATTAATAGAACGTAACGTTAACACACAGAAGAAATCTTTTGATTGGCTGTTGCTATTTGGGAGTAGCAAACCAATGGGCTGCTAGATTCTTCTCAAAACACTGAAAAACCGGGCCAGTTTTAAAAAGGAAAATTAAAAATTACTTCCAGTAAGACTAATTTCAAGTTTTGGTCAAAAGTCTACGTAGAAAACATTTATAAAATGATTCTTAAATGATCAACCACGATTCATTTTTGATAAATGTTATATTTTGAATGTATCATTTTTTAACAGACGCCTACTGTTCGAGCATACTGTACGAAGTCAGTTTTTCTAAGGTAACACAGTACCCAGAGATATTTGCTCTTCAGCATCCAGACAATCTTTAAACCAGACCGAGGATTTTAGGCAGTCCAGCAGTTGTCGGCAGTTTAGGGTTGTTGTTGCTAGCACAAAATGGGGCCTGGCATACAGATGCCGTAGTTGGAGTGACGAATAGACAGGTCGTAGTTAGCAATGTCGCCAAGCAACGTGATAATTTAATTTCCCTTCGTTAAATGACATTATGCAATAGGAGGTTTCTTTTCTCTACCTTTATAGTAGTAAAATTCACACTCTAATAGGCTAGGGAAATATACTCCTAGCAAAAGATAATCTGATAATTGCAAATGTTTTCTGATAATTGCAAGGGAAGACAAGAAAATTGATTTTTGGTGTATAGCTATACGCTGTGGGAAAATTCTGATGGTGGCGGTGCATAATAGGGTTGTTGGGGTGACTTGCGTTCGAAACTGACCTTTAAAGGGTAGGTGAGCGAACCGAAGCGGCTCCATAAGACGACGGTATTCCTCCAGTGACGTACTTCGAGCGTACATCTCAGCGACGACAGCCGCCGTAGTATCTGCGTAGACGGGCATCGGTCGAGCCACCCACGCGGGGTGTACGTCGCGACGCTCGCTGGGCTTGAGGATGTCGTCGATCAAGTGCGACGTTCGAGGCGTCGTCGCGGTGAACATGTCTGATTGGGTGCCGCGGAAAGGTTCCCAGAAGAATTTCCAGACGTGAGGGAAAGAAAATACCGTTGCACTCCGTTGGGAAAACGTCTTAAGTTCCTATGTACCAAGAGAAGGTACTGGCATTCGTTTAACGTGTGGGTTTCCAAAATCACTTAAATCTCACGTGTCCTTTCAATGATTTTGATCGTTAAAAAACACTCTGAATCACTATTAAACATAATCTTAACTCGATGTTTTTACGATCTTTTGATACTTAATTTCAATGGTAAAAATCGAACCCATACCACAGCAATTCTAAGAACTGTGTGATTGCAGCTGAGTCACTTGATCAAATCTCCCGCAGTCCACTTTGGGTCCCTCTTCCCGATGATGGCCTGAAGCACCGGAGGACTTGCCGACTGAGAGGCTGCCGCCGACGCAATGGCCCGCGTCGTGGAGGCAGGGCCCCGTCCTGTTGCCTACCACGGCTTCCCCGGCTGATAACGGCGATAGCACGCCAGCCTCTGGACTGCGACGCCCTGTAAGGAGTCCCTCGCTCTCCTCAACGGCACCTCGAGACGAGAAGGCACCAAGTGGACCAAGGGTGGGGTACCAACATTTCTTGTCGTTAGAATCATCAGCAGTTTCATAATTGGGATTAGGTTAAAAACCTAATGGTTCCATGGTCAAACGCCCTCGTCAAATGAAAGAACCATATGCAGGGAGGCTAGTGGTATCCGTGTCGAGGGTTTGATAGAACCATTGGTTTGGGCCATATCATTTTTTCTACTGCATCTCCGGTTAAACCTCAGCTTAACTTAAAGGACATAGTCGATTTCTTATGCATCTTATGTTCTGTCATGGCATCCAATAGGCCGGCATCGTTGTCAACGCAGTCAATATCGCCCGTGTGAAGGAGATATTGAACGACACCATTCGTAAAACGGGCGAGATTCGTGATGTCGAGACTTCAGTTGAGGTAAATTCAAACATAAGCTGTCTTTTTTACCAGAGAAAATTTGTGACCTCGTGAAGCAAGGGCCATGTGTTGTGCTGACACCTGTTACAATCTCTTTTGTGACATGAGTCGAAGGTGCGCAAACAGCACTTTGTGCTTATCGCCATGGTCCTTCCAGTTGACTGACAGTGACAGGACCCTTCGCAAGAGTACACTTTAATAATAAAGATAATAATAATAATAATTTTTTTATTGTCCAAAGAATCACAAAGATATTGAGACAGTCAGGATAATTCATATCATTTGATATAAATTGTATTTACAAATATTTACAATGGTCGGATATCCACAATTCACGCACTGTAGTAGTGATCAAAGAGATGACATCGTTTTGCCCGATAACTACGTCGAGTTTCTCAAATATAGATGTCAGGAAGCCATACTCTATACAGATTACCGTTGGCAATTGCGCAAATGGCTTGCCGTCATTGCACCTACAAAGTTTTAACCATTTATCAAATGATCCATCACTCATCGCTCATTAGGCATACATCAACGCGCTATCTGGTTTTCATCACTGAAACGTTGATTGAGAAACAAAAAAAACGTACTGGGTCAGGTTTGTCGACAAATTCAAACTCGTCACGTCAACAATCAAATTGTGGCTGAGATATTCTATAAATGAGTGTATATTTGCTTTGAACGGAAAAGTAAATCACTCCTGCTTCCATAAGGGCGTTGACTTTAGAGTGTCGTTACAAACCGTTTGAAAAAAGTATCGACTGTGGCTGGGAATCGATTCGTTCAGGAGCCGTCCCATGGGTATGCCTCGTCGGCCGGGCCGGTCCGCGGGAGCCAGGAATGAGGCCATAACACTCTAGCGCATTTCGTGGTCACCAGCCTATAACTAGCACTTCCTCGACAAGGAAGGAAGCGCTCGAAAATATTTCAGCTACGTTTTCTTATTTCCTGATCGCCAACCGATTTGGCTACACTTATAACTTCGATATTAAGTGCTAATTGCAGTTAATTTGCTGAAAAATAACTTCCCTATCGGTAGGAAGTGAACTATATGACAATCTTGACGGATAATTACAACGTCGGCGTTGAAGAAAACTCGATAACTTGGATTAAATTTTCTTGGCAATTATTGGCTGCGTCCGTTGACAGAAAAAAAAAACACAATTTACCGATGCTTTATTCTGATTAATTTTACATGTTTTCATTTCTCGATTTTTTACTCTTTTGGGCTATTTTATTAGCACAAAGGTATTTGAAGTGCTTGTTTGTTCGGACACTGATGGCAAAGAGATGTTGGGAACATACCTTGCAAGTCACAAGAGATTTAAATGTTCAGTGTGTACATTTGTATTTGATCGAAGGGTGTGGCAGTCAACAGCAATTCACGGATTGATGTTCTGATTAAAAGCCACTCAATAAAGCACAGAAGTGAAGAGACCGTCGGCTGCTTATCTCGACCAATTCGAGCTAGTAGATAGGCCGTGTCAAGACTCTGTCACAAGTCACGTCAAACGCAAACGCAAAAAAACTAAACTCGGACGGTTGAGTTCTAAGAAATTGCATGACAAATTATACTAGGTGATGATATTTTATCCATGCCAATCAGGTAGCCACAGGTATCCGTAGAAAAAGAGGCCAAAAACTATTTTTCTTTAGTAGTAACGAAACGTTGCCTTAATTGTCACAGTTCTCAACAACAATTACAAGGATTTGATTCATGAATACACAATTTACAGAACTGAAATGGCAAACATTGATTATTTAACATCTTAATACATTTTTGCAATTCCTTGTGATTCTGGGAGTTATGTCACTTCCTTGTCACATCTAGTGCACACGTGTATGTGAAGTAAGACCGGTTTTGCATGAGATCACCGAAGTAAAGTAACACGGCGCTGAGTCAGGTATCGGTAGGGTGACCACAAGACTAGTACTGTTCAGGAGAGGGCTGAGGTGATTAAAGTTAGTACAGCAACCTCATTTGCCTTGATTATCAATCTCTCGGCAGTATGGATTTGTGGAGGAATCTTGATGTGTCGTTCTTCAGAAATGGCGCTAAGCCAGTGTTCCCTTTGGTACTCTGCGACAGGAGTAGGCTACGTGCCAGTACTTGGTTTTCCCTCCTCCCATCTCGACTAGCTTCATCATCATCCTCATCATCATCATCTAATCAATCACCGACAGACCTGTGCCGCAGGTCCAGTTGTCAAAACGGTGCGCGTTGAACCCCTCGAATCAATCTTAATACTTGTTAGTGTCACTTGTTACACTGAGTCAATCTCAGCTGTGCGGAGGAATCGTGTTGTTCAAGTTGTACCGTCCTTTGGAAGGGACGTAGGTCCCCTTGGAAAGAAGCTGTAGGAAGGCTACGTAAATTCACCGGGTTTCCCCTCCACCGTTCTAGGCTTGGTTAGGTTCACACTCATTTACCGATGGCGTTGGACCGATGCCACAAGACCCGATGTCAATAAAATGCGTCATTAAAGATAAAAAATCAATTAATCAACCAACAGACAATAAATTACGTAGTTTCAAAGCTCAAAAATTGAACTATAATGATTGAATATTAACTTATCCAACTGGAACACTGACGGGCATTTACTGTTCATTCATTAATGCATCCATGCAGCATATCGCTACTTAATTCTACTAGAATCAACGCCACTAATCAAATTAAACCTGTTGGTATGCAACCCGTGGTACATACGAGTACCTCGCTGCTGCCTACTAAGAAAGGCTCGAAATGTCGGGTCAAAATCGTCTAAAACTGAACGTAAAATTGCCTCTTGGTACCAGGCGCCCAGTCGACGGAAGAGTATCGCCAAATCACGCTGCATCACGTCCGCATGACGTCACACTCCACGTGCTCGATCGATCCCTCCCTGTCTTCATCGACTGGCTGAAGCGCCTCCCATTGTCTGACCGGTCTTTGATACATCCATCAATGTGATAGAAGCAATGGCGTCCGGCCAACAGCCAAAAAAGTAAAGAGAAAGACTGAAATAGCTTAAATTAAATGGCGAACTTTGTTGAGTTGGTAACTTTACTGATATGTGCAACACACGGTGTTCACTCTCGAAAGAAAAAGTTCAAATTAATTTACCATATATCCGTGCAAACATGGTTTACCTACGGGAATGGCGACCGACACGAACAAAGTATTTGTCAAGCAAACGATTATGTAATACTTGGGAAAAGTTAGAAAATAGGATGCTATACGCTTTTAAAGATTTTAGCATTTGATACTAGGTACCAGTACTTTTTAATTTTGAGGTTATTTTATATGTAGGTTAAGGTAATAACAATGAACCAATGTGTATTCAGAATGTTGCAGTGAAAATTCCCGAAAGAGGACAACTTAAGATAAAAGAAAAGTCTACTAAATGTATATGGGAAAATAAAATGTCCATACGGGACCAATTTTGTAAAAAAAATAAATCAGCACTAAGTATCAAAACAGATAGGCGAATTTGTAAATAGAAATTAGATATATTCATACCAATTTCATTTGAACATGTTTGTGTAAATGTGTAGGTACCCACTAGGTACTCTCGTCGAGATCCAGACGACTTTTCCAGAATTGCGATAGTTTTATGCCACACTGGGATGGATTACGGAACGGGTGGCTCGCCAAAAGGACACATTTTTTAATCAAACTTACCGGTGAGGGAGTGAATCCTTAGACTCCCACGAGGGTTCTCGGACTGGGTCCAGTCTTCTCGGTGAGATAGCACGGGAATCAACAGACATCTTACAATGTGTACGACTATAGAATGAGACTTGTTAGTATCAATTTTAGATTTGTAGAAGAATCCTGTTGTTACCGAACGGTTTGGCGTGTTGGAAACATCGGTTCTCATGAGATCACTGAAGTTAAGCAGCACTGCGCTGGGTCAGATGTTGGATGGGTGACCGCATACTCATGACCAGTTCTGTTCGGAAAAGAGGTTCGAGAGATTAGTTACAGCAATAATACCAACTTCATTTGCCTTGCTCATTACCCTCTCGACAACATGGACTTGTGGAGGAATTCTGTTGTTCACATTGTACCGTCATTCGGAAGGGAAGTTGGTTTACTTGGACAGACGCTGTAGGCTATGTGAAATCATAGGAGTTTTCCTCCTTAGTTCTAGGCTAGGTTAGGTTCAAACTCATTCACCGATGGCGTTGTAATTGTAATTGTTTATTTTCATAAAATTCTTTCGAATATACAGACATTTGAACACATTTGTATATACATAATGTACAAGCAGCTTACAAAATAATGCAATGTAAAATATACATCTTACTGTCATAAAGTCATTTAAAATATAGTCATGTAAAATGTAATCATATAATAATAAGACATTTTAAAACTTTAAACTTTAAATTTAAATTTAAAGTAATATCGAAATAAAATTTGAACTCGATTTGTTTGACGAGGTCTTCTTAGAACATGTAGCATTTTTGACCTTCATTTGACAAAGTAGGTACAGATATGGAAAACAAATGTTATTTATTTGGAACACATACAAATACAAAAAGAACTAGGTGTATGTACCGTAATAGTAATACTTGAAATCATCACAAGAATAAAATTCTTCTTCGATGAGAAATTATTTGAGTGAGTGTTTAAAGGTTTCGATGCTGGATGACTTTAAATGACTTGGCAGCAAGTTAAATAACATAAGGCCGGAAATTTTAACTTGGCGTTTAATTTGAGTTTAGGCCATGGAATCTATTGATGGAAAAAAAGGTAGCGTTCAGCTTTATAAAATATATAATAAACAAGCTCGGCAACGTCATTATTTTAAGATTGGTAAATTTCTCGCTGAATTTAGAGTTCGGTTTAAAATTGAGTAAAATCCTTAGTACAACTTTTTTTGCAGAGAGAAAATATTTTTGAAGTTCGAACCATTACCCCAAAATATTATGCCGTAGCTCATTAGAGACTCAAAAAGTCCGTGATAGATAGTGCCATGGGGCCTGGTGTCAAAAAATGCGTCGTTAAACATAACAAAACAAGTGAATCAACCAACAGACGAATAATTACGTGTATTCAAACTCAAAGTATAATGATTGAATATTAGCTTGAAAACTGACGGGAATTTTATGACATTTTATGTCCATCTATTAACGTTGTCAAGAAAAATACTTCTCGCTGTGCCGAGCTGAGAAAAGATTCCGGTGTGAGGTAATATTTTTAAATTGTATTTATTAGTCATTGTAGCATGTTGCATGCCATGATATTTCTGAACATGTTATTTTAAACCGGCCTTGGAAACTGTCATGTTTCTAAACAATTTCTCAAATATAGTTGGTACATTTTTTATAACTCCAATCATGGACTATAGGTACATACAATGGTAATCATCCATAGTAAGAAATACATTTTTACCGTAAAATCAATGCTGGACTTGACCATCACTATAAAATATTTCTTTCGGTTGTTATTTTCTTTTCTTATTTTGGTAGTTTTTTTTGGATACAATTTGTCTCATATATACATTTCATTTTCTTACCTTCTTTTTGTAGATTTTTCTTTTAACCTAATTCGCCCTTGTGTCAGGAATTTTTGTCAATCACTTTAACATATGAATAACTTAGTTCAGTGTCATTTACCAACATATCAAATTACCTCGAAAATAAATGAGCTGGTACCTTGCGTGTAATTGTTTAATGATCTTTAAAAGCAGTTCGGCATGCCCCATTTTCTTACATTACCCTCGTATTGCCTTTTTATTATTTGACGAATACCTTGTTCGTGTCAGTCGCCATTCCTGTAACCATGTTTGCACCATATGGTAAATTAATTTGAACTTGTTCTTTCGAGAGTGAACACCGTGTGTTGCACATATCAGTAAAGTTATCAACTCAACAAAGTTCGCCATTTAATTTAAGCTATTTCCATGGGCGTCCGCAAGATTTTTTCCAGGGGGGTGCAAATACTTCCAAGGATATCGACAAAAGGGCTTCAACTGGGTGTGGGGGGGGGGGGGGGGGGAGAATCGCACGTTTTAAATATGTTGAATGAAAACTAATCTGGGCGAAACACTCGCGTACCGTAACACAGGTGGTAAGACACCATTACCACCATTTCTGGATTTTTTTCTGCCGATTCCAAGGGCGGTAAAACTTACGCATACCTCAAATCGCTTGTGCTTTGATTTGTGGGTTTGCGGAAAAAGAAGCTACATATTACACTACGATAATCAGTTCGTTCGCTCGCCGCCTTTAAGGCCATACCGATGCACGTGCGCTTTAATTTTTGAATACATATCAATTTTTAGCTAAGCTGATGTATCTACATTCCATTTCTGAGCTTTCAAACAGTAAATTACGAGTTCTACGAATTACGAATTACGAGTTATTAAGAGTTCTAGTCATAAAAAAGGGTGGTAATTTTCCCTTGTACCACCATGCACTACGAGTACTGCATGGTCTAGTACGAGAGTTGAAAGTTGTTTTAAAAAGTAAAGCATTATGAGAATTATTTTGATATTTGTGACAGATGTATCACACAATGGGCCTGTCAGTGACCAGGTGCCACACTTGATAAAACCAAATGAACAGAAATTACTTGGGAGTGCATATACAACTTAGGGCAACATTTATTTTCTGCTAACGGGAAGTTTTAATACGTCCAACTTAATTTATGAGACTCATCCCCATGGTTACACCTAATCAGATACTTATGTTTTCATCTTAACCTGCTTATTTAACTGGCCTTTAGCTTAGTGAAAACGGTGAGAATAGAAATGGAGTAGTTCGGCTGAAATTTAGGTATTTTCCAGAAATACTTTCAGGAAGGTACAACTCGAACAGCAGGATTCCTCCACAAATCCATGCAGTCGAGTGTTTGATAAGCAAGGCTAATAAAGTTGCTGTACTATCTTTCATTCCTCCAACCTCTCTCCCGAACATAACTAATCATGTGTATGATGGTCACCCATCCAATACCTGACCCAGCGCAGTGTTGCTTAACCTTGGTGATCGCACGAGAACCGGTGTTTCCAACACGTTAAACCGTTTGGTGTGACGATTCGAGGAGGGCTCGTAAGCAATTGGACCCGCTGTGTGACTTGATTTGGTCAAAAACACTCACATCTAACAAATGCTAACATAGTTAAAATGAATCTAATTAAAAATCCGCAATTAAAGTACGAGAATTTGCAGTTGTTTAGCATCTGCATGCCTGAAAAACATTTGGTCTGTGATAGCAGCCCTGGACGCCATTGCTGTTATCACCTAGATCCACTTCAAAAACCGGTCAGCTAATGGGAGTCGAGCTTCAGTCGATCGAAAGTAGGAGGCTGGGTCGATCGAGCACGTGTTGTGACGTCACTTGAACAGCGATGCTGCAGGTTACAGGCGATACTCTTTTATCGGCTACTCGCCTGGTACGAAGAGACACATTTTCGCCTCGTTTTAGACGATTATTTCAGTTGAAACTTGTCATGGTTGGATTAACCGTACGTATAGGCAGTCCCGTGTCACTCACGCGTACCACGAGTTGCTTCAAAGTTTTCACAGGCAAAATAAATTTCCTGACAACTTCATTCGTTCCCAGCTACTCGACACAATTTTGTGAAATATAGCGTTTGAAATTTAAGGCATAGGCAACGCCTCAAAATAGGACCGATCGGGAGATAATAATATGTGATATTCTGACTTTAGTTGCAAAACTTGTTGCAAATCTTTACGAGATACGATATTTTCTGCGTTGTGGTGCGATCTTACCAGCGCTCGCAATGGGCGATTTTACTTAATGGCAGTGACAACGGACCGGAAGTTAATATGCCTAAAATACCTTAGAGCCTTTGCCATGAGCGAACCCAGGGTCTGCATTCACAATATCAACCAAGCATTGTCATACACAAAACCGAGTATGCCCACACAAAAATCTTATTTTGACAGGTCAAGCAATTCTCAAAAAGATCTGCTCCATTCGCTCGTTTCATACCTGTTTTACTAGAACCTGTGTTTGGACCGAAATGACCTGTCAGAGACCACTTACTTAGCGGCCCATTCACGCACTGCCTAATCTTGTACTGCCGTTTCTTCTTAGCGACCCAGAACTGGTTTCTTGCGTATAAATTTAAATGCAGATATTTTTCTTGTCTCGCATAAAGACGCTCCCAATCCCTTGTGCTCGGATGTTTTATTTTCATAAGCCGTGAAATCCTTGCTCTCCCGACAAGTCCTTGCTCACATCGCAGGAACCAGCGATGTGTATCAGAAGAGTAGATTGATTGATTTTAATAATAATAAGAACAATAATAATTATAATAATAATAACAATTTCTTTAATGTCACGATTGACGATAAGGTACGAGACTTGTCATTTGTACACAGAGAAATGATAAATTATGATATACATTGCACAGATACATTATGAGATACTTGATACACTCGTGTCAACAGATAAAAATTGGGCAATTGAGTAAAATGCATTTACAATAAGGAATTTTTTTAAAACATTTTTTAATTTATAGTCATTTGATTCTGTTGTCTTAATGTTTCAAATAGCCAGGGCTTTGTTGTATAGCTTTATACTAACTGTTATAGGATTTTTTTGTCAAATTTTGATACATTTTTTCTTAATTTTAATACAAGGCTATTTCTTGTCGAATATCTATGCGTAGAATTACAGTCACTTGTCAATTGTTTATTATCTATAATAAGGCACATTGCACTATACATAAAAATGCAAGGTAGTGTCAGAATTTTGAATTTGATAAAATATGGCTTATATGAATCTTTGTAAAACATGCCGGCAGTGCAAGGATTAGAAGTGGCTTGAGCCAGGTACCTAATCGCTCTTTTTTAGAGAAGAAACAATCTTTTAGTGTGATACGATAGGCCTCACAAGAAAATTTCATATGTTAGTCTTGAATGGAAATAGGAGTAGTAGGTACACCAGCTTTGCAGTCGATAGGTCACATGTTTGCATTAACCTTTTAATAAGAAAACAACAAGAGGCTACCTCCTTGCAGACGGCATCAATATGCTCCCCCCCATTAAAGTTTATTGTCCACAGTGACTCATAGAAATTTGGTATTTTCTTGGGGAACAATGCTCTTGTTGTTGAGATACAGAAGAGGGCTTGATTGAAGGTGTAGGTCATTTCTAGGGTGAAATTGCAGCATTACTGTTTTAAGCTTATTTAACGTATACACTTCATTCATGAAGCTGAGCTTGGCGGATGTTGTTGATTTTCCATTACGAAATCCGTGTTGACGTTCTGATATTTATTTGTGATTGATTAGTGACGTTTAACGACGCACTGTTTTGACAACGGACAATGTGGCACTGGTGCCGGTAAATGAGTGAGTGATGAGAATGATGATTTACCTTCCTAATTAAGAAGGGAGGAGAGGAAACCCGGTGCACGTAGCCTACTCCTGTCGACGAGCACCAATGGGACCACTGGCTTAACGTCCCCTCCGCAATTAAACAATTGACAGCAATAGAAAAAATTGAAGGACAGTACATCTCGAACCACAGGATTTCTCCACAAATCCATGTTGTCGAGAGGTTGATAAGCAAGGCGAGTGAAGTTGCTGCACTAACTTTCATTCCTCCAACCTCTCTCCCGAACAGAACTGATAATGTGTTTGATAGTCACCCATCCAATACCTGACCCAGCGTATTGTTGCTTAACGTCGGTGATTTCACGAGAACCGGTGTTTACAGCACGCCAAACCGTCCGGTATGACGATTCGAGGAGGGCTCGTAAGCAATTGGACCCGCTGTGTGACTTGATTTGGTCAAAAACACTCACATCTAACAAATGCTAACATAGTAAAAATGAATCTATTTAAAAATTCGCAATTAAAGTACGAGAATTTGCAGTTCTTTTGCATTTGCATGCCTAGAAAACATTTAGTCTGTGATAGCTGCTGTGGACGCCATTGCTGTTATCACCTCGATTCACTTCGAAAACCGGTCAGCCAATAGGAACCGCGCTTCAGTCGATCGAAAGTAGGAGGCTGGGTCGATCGAGCACGTGTTGTGACGTCACTTGAACAGCGATGCTGCAGGTTACAGGCGATACTCTTCTATCGGCTACTCGCCTGGTACGAAGAGACAAATTTTCGCCTCGTTTTAGACGATTATTTCAGTTGAAACTTGTCATGGTTGGATTAATCGTACGTATAGGCAGTCCCGTGGCACTCACGCGTACCACGAGTTGCTTCAAAGTTTTCACAGGCAAACTAAATTTCATGACAACGTCATTCGTTCCCAGCTACTCGACAAAATTTTGTGAAATATAGCTTTTGAATTTTAGGCATAGACAACGCCTTAAACTAGGACCGATCGGGAGATAAAAATATGTGATATTCTGACTTTAGTTGCAAAACTTGTTGCAAACCTTAACGAGATACGATATTTTCTGCGTTGTAGTGCGATCTTACCAGCGCACGCAATGGCAGTGACAACGGACCGGAAGTTAATATGCCTAAAATACCTTAGAGCCTTTGCCATGAGCGAACCAAAGGGTCTGCATTCACAATATCAACCAAGCATTGTCATACACAAAACCGAGCATGCGCTCACACAAAAATCTTATTTTGAGAGGTCAAGCAATTCTCAAAAAGATCTGCTCCATTCGCTCGTTTCATACCTGTTTTACTAGAACCTGTGTTTGGACCAAAATGACCTGTCAGAGACCACTTGCTTGGCGGCTCATTCACGCACTGCCTAATCTTGTACTGCCGTTTCTCCTTAGCGACCCAATTTCTCCATTTGCGTATAAATTTAATCGGCAGATATTTTTCTTGTCTCGCCTAAAGACGCTCCCAATCCCTTGTGCGCGGATGTTTTATTTTCATGACCCGTGAAATCCTTGCTCTCCCGACAAGTCCTTGCACACATCGCTGGTTCCTGCGGTTCGCTGGCGACCAGCGATGTGTATCATAAGTGCAGATTATTGATTGATTAGTGACGTCAAACGATGCACTGTTTTGACAACGGACAATGTAGCACTGGTCTAATAGTGCCGGTAAATGAGTGAGTGATGATGAGAATGATGATTTACCTTCCTAATTAAGATGGGAGGATGGGAAACCCGGTGCACGTAGCCTACTTCTGTCGACTAGCACCAATGGGACCACTGGCTTAACGTCCCCTCCGGAATTGAACAATTGACAGCAATTGAAAAAATTGAAGGACTGTACAACTTGAACATCAGGATTCCTCCACAAATCCATGCTGTCGAGAGGTTGATAAGCAAGGCGAGTTAAGTTGCTGAACTAACTTTTAACCCTCTTACCTCTCTTCCGAACAGAACTGGTCATGTGTATGATGGTCACCCATATTTCAGAAGTCAAATCTAAAAGCTGATAACCATGTGAAATGATTTAAAGCATAGATTTAAATTGCAAATGGGGTTGGATTGTTTCGCTCGCTATGCTCATCAAACACATAAGATTTCAATATTTTAACGTCGAAGTCGATACGGGAAAAATAACTTCAAAAACCACAATTTAAATGTTAATTTAAGTTGCAGGAGACATTTTGCATTACACGCATGCTCCCTTATGATGTCAGCGATCAGAGGCGCCGAAGCAGCGATCACATTTCAGAGATCAGCCAGATCAGTGAACTCCAGTCTGCTAGAGCCTCTCTTGCAGTCCTGGAACATCTCACACGGAGAGAGATATTGCTCCTTTATTAAATGCCAAGATAAATTTTAACCAGTGGACTAGTTTCCCGACGGCCAGCACTACAGCGAAATGAGTAATTCTGCTCTGGATGGGCGCGGAATGTCTGCAAGATAGCCGTCAAAAACAAGGTGTCAGCTTACCGATTCTTTTGAAATAAGGAACATGGATTAATACTTTGTTCGCTGCCAACCAAAATTAAAAATTGATTGCGAATTGAATTCGAATACGAATTCGAATTCGATTGAATTCGTTGCGTGGAGCGAAACAAGCACCCTCTTACGGAATGTCCTGCACAGAGGCGACGGCGAATGTTATTTCCAGGGGGTGCAAGCGAACCCCCTTGCACCCCCTCCGGACGCCCATGGCTATTTCAGTTTTTCTCTTTACATTTTCGGCTGTTGGCCGGACGCCATTGCTTCTATCACATTGATGGATGTATCAAAGACCGGTTAGTCAATGGGAGGCGCTTCAGCCAGTCGATAAAGACAGGGAGGGATCGATCGAGCACGTGGAGTGTGACGTCATGCGGACGTGATGCAGCGTGATTTGGCGATACTCTTTTGTCGGCTGGACGCCTGGTACCAAGAGGCAATTTTACGTTCAGTTTTAGACGATTTTTGCTGGACACTTCGAGCCTTTCTTGGTAGGCAGCAGCGTGGTACACGTATGTACCACGGGTTGCATACCAGCAGGTTAATTTTGATTAGCGATTTTGAACGACGCATTGGAACCCGCCTAGTTATATTACCTCGACCACAATTTAAAAAACCTCCACATAAAACAATTAAAATTAAAAAAAAAAACACTGGTGCTTTAGACTCGTCTGAAATGTGGTGTTTGCACGCGCCACTCTTTTTCCAGGATGGTACTCTGTTGTACTCTGTTGGGGCGTAGTCCTGGAGTCGGCTTTGTAGTACAGAAAAAAATGACAATACCTACCCTCTAATCTTCCTTGTTTCAGTCGGTCTCGACGGTGGTTCTAAAAAAATCTTTAGAACGTTGACGTGACCTGTTTACCCTAGTTGTCTTCTTTCTAGCAAAGAAACTGAAATTTGTGTTCGAAGTTGGCCTGACAATTGCTTGAACTAGGGGACGAGGATCATGCTCAACAAACAGGAAAAATCGAAATAAGTGAAACAGTATCTAGTAATAATTAAATATAGTAATGTCAAACTGTACATAAGAGCAATCGGGTAGTAATGTGTATAATAGAGATAGACAATTTCAAATATAAAAACACCTTCCAATGGCTGAGAGCATGCCATGGTTGGTGGATAGTTGGATTTGGGAGAAGGGAGGAAAAGGGATGTAAGAGGAGAGGCGAGGGTAGGCAAATATAACAAAATTATCAATTCAGCCGTTATAAAAATGTAGACGAGCTTGTCCTGTCTTTGTCGCGTATATGCAGAAGCGTGGGGGTGTGAATGGAGGGAGGATGATGGAGGGGTGGGGGGATACACGAGAGTTCTCGACGCACACCGCGCGCAGACAGGACGACCGTAACACGCGTGTGTATCACAGAGAGTCGACGTCGACTCATGACTAGAAATGGCGCCCCCTCTCGCCCTCGCACGCAACTTCAGGCGAGAGGATGCGACCGTAACAAATGCCCTTTCACCACAGGGCCCCGCCCGAGTCGGCTGGCCACGTGAGGTCCGGCGGCCGACCCGCTCAAAGGTTCCATCACGACTTCCACACGCGCAGCTTGCGCAGCGATACTTTCTTGAGACGCGACACGGCGGCGCGGAGGTCAACGTCTCGCGCGTCGTCGTCGCTGAGTGTCTCGCCCTCGGAATGCACCTCTCTGCCACGTAGTGGCCGGGGTAGTTCACGCATCGCGCGCAGCGGCACGGTGGGAGGGTCGGATAGCGCCTCCTGCACGGGCGTCTTTCGCAGTCCTTTGCCGAGACGCTCGAGTGTCGCTGCACCCAGCGGCGCCCAGTGGCGTCGTAGACCGACGCCGCTCGCGCACGACCCACCACTACCACCTCGCTGGCGTAGCACGAAGCGCCCGAGCGTCTGCCAGTGCGCCTGCGTGCTGTAAACGTTCTCCTCGTCGGCGAGCACACGCTGGTGCCGTCCCCCGCTTGGCGCGGCGCCACCCTCCAGCTCTTCGAGCAGCACGAACCGCGCTGGGTCCTCCATGCGCCGTGCCTTTACCAGTGCCTGAGCCAGCACGTCCTGCGCGCTCGCGCCCAGTGGCACCTTCAAGATGGCGTACGGGATCTCAGGCGACACATTGTAGACGCAAACGAGGAAGGTGTCAGCCTCCTCCCAGCCCCCCGCGCTGTTGCTGGTAGCGGCGCGGTGCCGGCTGGCCGTGCTGCTGCGGATCGAGGAGAGCCAAGCGCGCGAGCTGGGGTCGTCGCCGACACGTTTCAACAACAGCCGGCCCTCGCCGTGCCATCGTGCCTGCGCCTGCAGCGGCCGCTCGTGGGGGTCTAGCACTCGCTGCGTGGCCGGCACGTCGCGCTCCTTCTTCTCCCACCCGCGAGACACTTCCTCGACGAGGATGTAGTCGTGAACGCGGTCGGCACCGTGGCCTGCCTTCTGCAATGCCTGCAGAACCACCTCCTGCGTTGAACTCTCCTGTGTCACCTTTAGGATTGTGTACGGCTCTTCAGGGACAACGCCGTGCACCATCAGGAAGAACATGCGCCGCTTGAGGCCACTGGCTGCCGACAGCGTCGCCGTCTCCTTTTTGGCCGGCACGGCGAGCGCCGTCGCGTCTGCGTCGGTGGTGTCGATGCCTGCCGCTGGGTCGAGCGCGGCTGCGGCGTCACCGGCGTCGTCGAGACTCTCCTCCTCGGTGCGCGAGTACACGAAGAGCGTAGCGAGGGGGAGGGGCTGGTTTTGTGGAGAGCGCAGACGCACGTGGCGGTAGCCAGGGCGTAGACGCTCGAGAGGCAGCACGCGCTGCGCGAGCACGTGGCCGCTGCCGGCGTCGACCACGCTAAGCCGCAGGAAGGCAAGCTGCCGGAACATTACCTAAAACACACACCACGCAACGGTATCAAACTACAAGGTCAAGGAAATTCCAAGAAATTCACCTATGTTATTTGGACTTCTGGGATTCTGGGAGCGACCATTTACTTCTAGATGACTGATGGCCCTCATTCACCTTGTGCATCAACGCAAGTCTCCGAAATTAACCCAAATCACATTTACCTGGAAGAAGAACGTGTCGTTCCAGATGGGGTTGAGTGCGTTCCTCTGCACGACTTTGGTCTTCTGTTTGCTGCAATCGACAGGGATGCCGATCAGCTCGACCTCCACGAAGGTGCTCGCTGACAGCGACCCTCCTGGACACACGTACTGTCCGGAGACCACGTTCAGAATGAGATGCGCCGAGTGGAGGCCATCGAACTCCTTGTCCCACGGGTTGAACCGACGATACATCATATGCGCACGATCCCACATGACGGTCGGCTTCATAACAAAGCCGCAACGGCCGTTCTGTTCGAACATCGCGGCGTTCAGGTGCAGTGCCGCGTCCTCCGTCTGGTAGTTGAGCGCCACCATCTGGATGCCGAACGCCCAGAAGATAACCGGGTTGAAGTTGGACGAGTCGATACGCATTCCCGCTGGATACGTGCGCATCAGCTGTGTTTCGGTGTGGGCTACGAGGTCGTGCGGCTGCTTGCGACACAGCTTCTTGGCTGTGTTCTCGTTGAGCGAGCTGCATTGGTAGCACGGGTGGTTCACGTTGGGGCGCAGCTTGCTGCTTGCGTCCGTCGCCTGGTTGGTGGGAGTTGCTGGCGCGCTCACGCCCACCAGGCTGCTGGTGATGATGGTCGGCGTCGACATCACGATGCCGCCGACGCTGCTTTTCTTGACGCCAGCGCCGGCGCCGCCGCTCGATGACTGGCTTGCGGTGGCCGGTCGCTTGCACTTCACAGAGCTGTTGGGGCTGATCGTGTTGGGGCCGCGGAACTTGATTGCCTATTGACAAAGAATAAAAGTTGAAAAGATGGAAATTCTGAGATTAGCAATTCCTGTCTACACACTTACAGTGAGTATATATTTCACAGAGTAGGAAATTTTCAGCGCAAATAGATGCCCCTATTATGTTCAATGGTTTTCTAGAAAAATCAACATAATTTCGTACGCCTGAAGATTGCTTGAAAGTTGAAGCCTCTCTTTGTGGTTACCACTCAACTCCACCCAGCAATTCTCTTACGTAAAATGAATGCTTATTGACCCGTGATCAAAGTGTAAGATCCCTCGTTAAAGTAACGCAGCGTGGTAGCTCAAGTAGCAGGGCACAGCGTTCAGCATTACCTGCACGTAGACGACGAGGTCGGACAGCTCCTTGGCGATCTGGCTGCTCTGCTTCTTGAGCTGCTTGGCGTCCTCCTCTAGGCGGCTCCACTCGTTGTCAGTTGCCGCGGCCGTTGCGTGCGCGCGTCTCTTGTCGTCGCCACCGGTCCCGGCGAAGAGCCCAAGGACTTTCTCTGCACAGAGAACAAGGGAATAAGAAAGAACACCAGGGGCAGTTTTTCTGGCTAGATGAGAAGAATTCATGAAGGAAAAGAAACTTCTGAAAGACGCTCCATGATTCTAAAAGGAGTATGTTGCTGTAAAGCTAACATTTGCTAACTTTTTTGCCGTTTTTAGGAATTGTAAATTCAAACTTCCAAATACAAATAATCAGAGTCTATTCATTCGGTACCGCTAGAGATCAATCACTCAATGGGGGTCAGCGGTAGGGTTTCTCTCCTCGCACTCACCATCCAAGTTATCGTCGTCATCGTCGTCGTCATCGTCGTCATCGTCACTGAAGTCATCAACGGCCGACCCGGCGCTGGTGTTGGATACGATGGAACTGGCGCGCCCCGTTGCCACCGACTGTCGCACGCCTGCGCGCGGCGGGCCAGGCGCGTGCGCCCGGGTGCCCGACGGTGCAGGGCACGCATGCGTAGCGGTCGCCTCGGCGGGCAGCTTCTTATTCTTGATTAGCACGCGGTACTTGAGCTGGGCCGGTGACGGTAGCTGGCACTCGTCTCCGAAGTCGGCCTCGAATAGGAACTTGGACACCAGCTTCTCGCCGAACACGCTCTGTGGAAGGGAAGCGAGACTGAGTTTAAATGGAAGTAAAATAGGCTAAAGAGTTTAAGTTCAAGTTCAAGGCCAGCATTATAGCTTGTCTTGTTGCCTAATGCCTAAAACCTTGGTTCGCTCGTTGCGCCCTTTGCGACTTATCACTTTACCTCTGGAGGCATGCAATGCTAACTATTTTCCATCACCAGGTAAGCTCTTGTCTCTGACATTAGGTTGCCAATTAAAGAACGTTCAACTAAAAAAAAATCCTAGAAGTTTGGATGATTAAGAAATTGGCTGTGTTACCTGAAAGATGTGGCCCATGCGTGCCTGCTGCTGCAGCGAGCAGTGGTTCTCTATGGACAGGATCACGGGATAGGGCGAAGTGACGAACGCGCTGCGGTTGATCGCCTCCACGACGGCTTGGAATGGTATCTTGGTAGTGAACGTGTGCCCGTGGTAGATGAGCGGGTAGCCGTCGTCTCCGTCCCAGCAGTCAAGTTCTACGCACCGGCAGCCCGTCAGGAGCACCTGAAACACGGATCGCACCACATATTAGCTTTCCGTTATTATTGAATAAAATTCCCCACTACCAATATAGTTGACAAAACTTTTTATTTTGGATGCTCATACAGTTTTAAACAAAAATGTAGAAAAATGTGGACTGTACTTCCTGGTTTCTGGTTTTTGAGCAAATTAATGTTTTCTGTCATAAGATGAACACAGAAAGCCTCTTGTGTCCCATTGTATCAAAATCTCTCTTTCTTATTGAAGTTCTTTAAGAAGTTGCTTAGGAGTCCAAAATCCTTAGGTATATATAGGATGGTAACGACTAGCGACCAGTGAAGATTTTTTTCGTTCCTCGATGCAAACACAACTGGCATCCACGTATCCAGTTTCCAGTTATGTTAACTCAGCAATTTCCTGAAAGTTTTTTCTGGTGGTGCTGTAATCAAAAAGGTTCTTTGAAAACCACTCCAGTACTCGCCTGGCTGTAGAGCTCCACCGATGACTCGCCCTTGAGCTGGTGCCCGGTGAGGTAAGTGTTGTGGGAGGAGGCGATGTAGTAATGCGCCAACGGCTGGTGCATGTCCGCGTCGTCAGGCGCCATGCGTTCACTCAGGAATGCGTAGTTTTCCTTGTCCATCAGGTAACGCGCGAAACCCTCGAACGACAGCTGGCACTGCGCGCGCAGCGTCGCGTCCGGCTCATGGCGCTGTGAGCGGCCGGGAACACAAACTGGTCTTTAACTGGTTGCCCAAGTGTGCTCTAGGGGCCGAGAGGTAACTAGAGAGCACGTGTGATTAATATGCAATTGGTTTCTTTAACCATAGCACTCCAGAACCCTCGAAAGTAAATACATTATTGAAATGTATACACAATTCTTTCCTCTCCAAACCTTAGCTCCAGCTTTCAAAAAAACTATTTCCAAGACTGGTATTAAATTATCATTGAACATCTGACTGTTTTCCTATTATTTCTTGATAGAGGCTGACCCTCGATTTGATGCTATCCCCTAAAACAATTCAGCTAAATACAAGGGCCGTTGCAGCTATAGAGCACCACGAGGCTTCAATTAAAATGATGTTACATGGGTGTACCCACATCAACGACTTATGCCCGGTATTACTATATTTTTCAATTCTGAGTTATGTTCCCAACTCTTAGCAACAGCTAACTTTCACTGCACGTGATTGGTTGTTGCCCTGACAATTGATTTAACTCCCACTTCATCTGGAAGTTAAGAAAATTGAAATACTGGGCCTAAGTGAAACCACTGGGCACTGACCTGCACCAGTGCCTTGACTTGCTCCTCCGTGCATTGCTCCATCTGGCGCGTCTCAAGAAACTTGGTGAACGCCGAGAGCGTCATCACTTGTGACTTGGAAGTGTCAACGCCTGCGCAGTTGGAGACGATGCTGGCGGCGGCGATGGCGTCGAAGATCTTCTTCTTGTGTTGGCTCGAACTGGTGGCGCTGCCACGACCATCGAGCAAGTCCAGAGAACTGTTGCGTGTCAGCAGACCTGCGCACAAGCCTCACTTAGATCGGCTTATATTGCAGTGACACTGTGTCACGAACATTAGCCCTGGGCAGATTAGGTTACAATTACCCAGTTACAATTCACTTCGGCACATCTTTTTTCGAGGAAAAACGCCCTGTACGGTGTATAGGGATTGTTCCTGACACCATTTCAGTGACATTAAGGGCTAAATTAACGTCGTAATTAACTATACACATTTTTGGGTTGAGACAAGCTCCAGTCGATAAATCCTTATTTTAGGAACATACTAATCTGAGGTACATAAATTCCTGTCACCGTTCATCACAAAATAATGTTTTCTAGAATTCCTCCTTTCACAAATTGTAGCCATAATCTTGTATCAAAGCAAAACCATCGGATTTCCAACCCAAGGCTTGTTACGAACGGGACTGACCGCAAGCAGGATCAAGATGGCTAGGTAAACAAATAAGCCAGGCTGCGCTTACCAACGCGTTGGGCAGGTCTGTCGGGCGAGCTGCGCGTGCTGCTTGCTTCATGCAGCGAGCTGTCGGACATGCTGCGACACGTCACTGCGTGCTGGTCGAACAGCTCACGCAGGTCTTTGCGCGCGCGCAGGCTGCAAGACACAAGAAATGGTCAATTTGGGTGCAAATGCCCTCGATTGGTACCTTGTATACATATAATTTGAGTATAAGATGCAATAAACTTGCATAACTGTTACATTTGCGCTAGTATTGTAAGGCAACACACCTTCCGCCACCGAAACTCCCGCGAATCGCACTACATGCCTCGAAAGAGTCCCCAGACACATCCAGTGTGGGTCTACGAGGGAGTAGGATGCGAGGTACAAACTCACTAGTCAAATTAAATCTTAACACATAAGATCCCTAGCCCTAATTCCCTGGATAGCTAACTGGCCAGAATGAACTAACAAATGTTACTCGAGTGAAGCAATGTCGCTATGCGTCGATGTCTATGTCGACCAGGCGTCGGCGCGGCGTAGATCAAGGCGGCGTCGTGAATTGAGGCGGCGTCGTAAATCGCGATATTTGGCGAATCCCCTGGTCAGTTGGCGGACGATCCACCCACGCGTCCGTGCCGCTCGACGCGTCCGGGCGATCCCTTTCCTCACACCCGCTCTGTTCGGGGCTCTCTGGCCGTTCCTTCCTTGGTCTTCAGGCGCGCTCCCGATGCCTTCTCTCAGACTCCGAACCTCACGACTCCGACGTCCAATCAATGGCGTTGTTTTTCATATTTGGAGTGTCATTTTTTTCGCAGACTCAGAAATTCGACGTGTCGCTACTAATCAACGCACTCGAATAATCTGTCATTTTACATTTAATGAACATTGAAAATAATTGGGCAAGGCATTTTGGAACGGATAATAGGGAAAGAACCCCACTGCGAGCGTCAGCACATTACCCCGAGGGATCGTCATGCTGTGACGCCACTTCGAGATTAAACTATGGCGCACTACGCAAACCGATGCAAGAAAGCTAGCGCCCAGTCCCGAACTTATCAAAGATTATTTTATAGATGCACTTGGCTAGAAGCCTGTGGTCCATTATGTGCACCTCACAGTATGATGACAAACAATGGAATGCCATAGTTTAACAACTCCAAAACCAAAGCTTTTGAGGAAAACTGCAATGCATGCCTGATGCGCAAGTGTAGATCCTCTTTTATTTTGCTTCGTTGCATTCATTTCCCCTTCTTGTAGACTCTATAACTGAAAATTATGCGAAGATACGTACCTAAAGGAACGGAAGAGCGAGACGAAGTCCACGAAGTCCAGCTGCGTCTCGTGGGTGATGGAACCTGCCCGGAAGTGACGCATCTGCCAGAACTGTTCGGCGCCGGCGCCTCTCTTCTCTCTGCCGGGCAAAACCATGTGACAAATCAGCGCACATGCTTACAATAATCGACTCGTTCAAACTCCGGACAGGCAATCAAAGGTAAGTAAACACAATTTGTTTCAAGGCGAGAGAGTGACATGATTAGATTGAGCAACCATCGCGACTCCGAGATAGACTTGCCCCCGTGTGCTCGGCCCACGATGAATGGGTGGGATATGCAAGCTGGCAGTTTTTACTTATAGCTCATATGTGGAATGACATCTCATCAGTCACGTAATGAATAAGTCAACGAATCAATAAAACACGCTAAAACGTGTGCTCGTTGTGGTTCTAAGACATGGGTTGGCAAATACGTGCACACATAATTTAAACCACTGGCAATGCTGCCAACTGGTGTAACTGGTGGAAAATTATGCAACCTTTTGAACACCTTACATTTGCACAAACTGACAATGGTTTCGACCTTGAAAGGCTTCTGCATCTTCTATCTATGCCAACAAGCTGGCTTACCTATGCAGTGCGTTGGCAGCGGCGTTGGCGGCAGCGCTGGCGACCATGTTGGTAGTGTGAGTTGGACTAGCAGCGGGGGGCACGTGGTGGTCGGGGCTGGGGGCTGCATCGTCGGGCCTTGCCTCTATGTCACTGGACACAGAACGCGAGCGAGGCGCTGCGACAGCCGCTGCGGCTGCTGCGCGTCGAGCTGCGCCCTCTGCCCCGCCCCCGCAACCTCCGGGCGGCGACTCCCAATGTTGCTGCTGCTGCTGCTGTTTCAGGCCGAGTTCCTGTGGACGGGTGATTCAGGTTTTTTAGACTATAGTGGATAGAAAAACGGTCCTTGCCACCGCGGACTACAAGAGATGCAAACCTGAACTTAACTAAATGGAATAAGCAGTTTACTTTGCTCACCTTGAGCGCCTGGATGTTGCCAATTGACTTCTTCTTCTTAAACTTGGCTGAGGCCCCTCGTCGCAGCGAGCCGTTGTCTGGTGGGGACATGCCCGCCGCACTGCCTGCCAAGGCCCAGTCGCGCCCGCCAAAAACCTGTAGCAAAGTGAACTCAGTAAATTCATACTTCTTGGTAAAAGCAGAGCTTCAAAGTGCAGATCCGACCTATTGTCTACATATAGTGCCCGACCGCAACCACCGCTTGGCGAGTCGGTAGTTATTAATGGTTACAATATAATCATTATATTTAAGAGTTATTCGGTAGTTATAAATTGAAAATTATAAATCACAAGCCACAAAATAGGCTCTTTTTCCTAAAGGTAGGTTTCTCGGGTGTTGGGTTCACAAGAAGGGGAAATGAATGCAACGAAGCAAAATAAAAGAGGATATACACTTGTGCATCAGGCATGCATTGCAGTTTTCCTCAAAAGCTTTGGTTTTGGAGTTGTTAAACTATGGCATTCCATTGTTTGTCATCATACTGTGAGGTGCACATAATGGACCACAGGCTTCTAGCCAAGTGCTTCTATAAAATAATCTTTGATAAGTTGGGGCATACAGACCAAAACAAAGGTCAGAATACAAAACCCAAGAACACTCAAGAACACTCACCCGAATGGCGTCTGCAGTCATGGGTCCGCAGCAGCACTCCTCGAAGTAGAGCTGCAGGTACTGCTCTTTCAGCCACAACATACGTCTGTCGGTGAGCTGCAGTTGCCGCTTAAGTCCTCGCACAGCCCAGCTCAGACCAAGGTACCACATCCTGTCACAAATCAGCAGTCGTTGGTTGAAAGCGTACAAAGTTACAGACCAAGTTTGGAATATGAGTCACGATTAAATTTAAAGCAATCGCGTATGTTGTAACGGGGGCTAATGATCAAGAGATCGATGAGTCGGACCTACCTGCAGATGGTGGGTGGACAGAGCAAGTAGAGGACTCGGTTGTAGCTGAGGTTGGCGCCGTACACGAGCGCGAGGCAGCACTCTGCGACGGGGAAGCGGTCTAGGCCGTACCGTCGACAAGCAGCGGCCAACTCGGGGTTATCCTTGTCACGCGGACCCAGAGCAATCTCCTTTACCGAGCTTAGGTCTAGGAAACCTTCCTCTAACGATGTGCCTACCGGCTCCCCTGCGCACAACATCGTACATGTCAGTCAGTAGGATTCATTGGGTGTGTGGAGTTCCCATATTATCACAGGGTTGGAAGCATGGTTTCTGATTAATGTTCAGAGGACTTTGCCCATTTGAAATCTCTCAGGCCGTATTTTCTTGTTCGTCCTACGCTTTTAAGAAAAAATAAGTGAGGAATTGACCTGCAGAAACAAATTCCCACTATTTTTAACTTACCCCCCGCAAGTTTTGTAAGTAGACCAGGAGCAACGGTATCCTCAGGGTTAGCAGCCAGCTGGTAGTCAGGTGCAGCTGGCGCAGGAGTGCGCAGCGCCGACCACGCAGGTCGCGCCCACGTGAGCGTTGCGCAGCCACGTTCCAAGCGCACGTACACCAACGCTGTGCGCGCACCGCCCTCCGCATCCCAGTGCGCAGCTGTGCTGCCATGGTGTAGCACCTGCGCAGGGGAAGAAATGGAACTATCAATCGTTTCTCGAGAGCGAGCGGGAGAGACATGCAAGGAAATACTTTCATAGAACTACTAGAACAACACTTTAAATCCCACATTGTTGGTTTCTCCACTTGAAGTGATAATATAGAGATCAGAACGAGAATGAGAAAACACCTGGGAACTTTTTTGCGGTTCGTTTTCAATGTTTGTAAACGATCGTGGCCCCGAGATATCTTTGTTAACTTTCCAGTGTTTACTTTGGCGAATCCAGTTTCCTCTTAGGGGAACTTTGCTAGTTTAATGCCAGACAGGGTCGCGTACCTGCAGTACATGGTGGTCGATTCCAGAGTGTCGTGCCGAGATGGGGAAGAAGCTGACGCCGTGGTCGTTGCTGAGGGGCTGCACGGGGCGGTAGGTGTCGAGGTCCAGCTCATAGTCCTCGTCCTCGGTCTCGGACACCAGGTACGACCGTTCGATGCTCGACGTGTGGATGCTGCTTGGGAAGGTATGGGGAAAGCACACCGCCGTTGAACGTTTGCCGGTCACGATAGAGATCGTAGGCACGATTTGTGCTGCCGTCTACCCATCGTATGTTGGCGAGATTATTTATTTGCATCACTGTATCACTTTTCTATTCCAGAAAGTCGTAAGGGGCCAAGGGGCTGAGCAGGATTCAACCTGAACTCATATTGATCGGTGGAATTACTTTACTCTGAATTAAAAAGTTAAAGAATTTCAGCTCGCGATGTCGCTTAAGATTAGAGTATTGTTTTTACAATTGGACTAACTAATTAAGGAGGTGAGGAAAGCTTCAGCATGTAGCGTTTTTTTTATTTGAAATAATTGTCAATTCATATCTAGCAAGGTAAAAGGCTGTTAGGCAAACATGATGGAATATGTTGCTGATATCTCTTCGGGTTTTGATATGTACCTGATTTGCTCCTTGAGCTGCGAGCGCGGCGAGTCGCGCGTCTGCGCGTGGAAGTGCTGGTGGAAGGCGGCGATGCGGTCCATCACGGCCTGCGTGCGGTGCACCTTGTCCAGGTTGATCAGACCTCCAGGCCCGATACGCGTGAAGTAGTGGTCTTCCCCGTTGTAGTCCGAGATGAACTGCACACCAACCACAAGCTCCACGCAACCAAACAACCCAGGGGCGGCGGGGGAGGCCTGCTTCTTTTACAGCGCCCCTAATTTTAATCTTGACTTCAAATATTACTCTGTAGTATGATGGCTTAGGTTGCTTAGGGCAGAAATACAGGGTAAATAGTTGTATTTTAAAATACTTGCAGGCAGTCAAAAAAGGCAGTAGATCTGAGAATTGAGTGTCAATCATTTGAGTTGAACGGCTATTGATAAAAAATGTACAGCGACAAGTAAATCATCATTGAATTTAATAGTTTGTTTAAACTAACACAAACACAAGCTTCATACTTCATACTCGTATAATCTATGACATCAAAAGGAGGAGGTTACGCTTTTGCAATAACGGCTAAGGTCTTCTCTAAGTTGCGCGGACGAGAAGCTTTCCTAAACTCTTTGCTAAAACCAATAAACTTTCCGGCTTCCCAACAATTTCTTACGAGAAGCGACCACTAGATTTACAGAGTGAGACATGTATGAATCGTGCTTGATCGGGACACATCCAGCAATCGATGAGAGGGTCAAACACGGGGAACATGTGCAAGCGTCAAGGTCATGCACCCATGGCACCATCCAGGCCCTCACCCCATCCAGGTTCGATGCTTCGCGAGGCCGGGGACGTAAGTTGGCAACAATGCAGTACTCGTGCGGCCAAGTCGGTTGGAATTGAACACGAGAACATGTGCCGGAAAGATGAGTGAGGATGAGAATGTGGATAGTATGTAAATAGGGCGTGGTGCAAAAACTGTTAGTAATGCATTAAGGATGAAGAAAAATCAGTCTAAAGACGTATTATTACAGAAGCTGTAAACTTTCCTGGTGATTTCACCAACAGCACATCAATTTTAGATCACCACGCTAAAAAATGGAATTAAGAATTTTTATAAAAACTTCTCAACAAAGGTTAGTTCTTTTACCGTTACAACGGGGGTTACATTTTTAACTATACTTGTAAAAAAAAAACTTCACCACAGGCGGACTTCCAAAATTTCTTTACTATTGAGATAGAAAGAAAAACTCAAAAAAGGCAACTTCGAGCTAGAATTAAAAAAATGCTATATTGGTGCCAGGTGCACTACAATTGTGGCAGCGGTGGGATTTTAACTATATCTATCTGAAAAAAACGTCATCAAATTTTTATACTAGATGTGCTGTTGGTCGAGCATCATTATACGATGAAAGTGAATGAAAATAAACGAGCAATCAGAAGATAAAAAAGAGAGAAAGAGAGAGAGAGAAAAGTTGGCATTGGAGAGAGGAAGAGAGCGTTCGAACCCAAGGTGGCGGTGGCGAGGGTTAGGATGGCTTACCACGGGCCGGGGGCGTGTGACGCGACGGTGACGGGGACGGCTCACCTCCAGCCTCGTCTGCTCGCCGCCAGGGGCCAGCACCACCAGGCTGGGCGTGCGCGATAGAATCTCGCGCAATTCTCGCAGGAATGCGCCGAAAAATGGAACGACCTGCGCATGCGGCAAAGAGTGGAACGCTGTTACGATTAGAGTTGACTTGTTGCATTAATAATTGGTTTATGTCATTTCTCTGGGAAGATTTCATCGTTTTGTATTTCAACTCCTTGGAGCAAACTTCAAAGCTTAAATGTTCCAATCACTTTTTTCTTGTCAGCGCCTAAGGGAACATGTAAATTACCAAGACTTTTCAGACTTTATGAGAAGAGTCCACTCAAAGGTTAACACATCAATGTGCCTCTAATGAAATAATTTGCAGAGCTTGAAATTTATTTTTAATAAACGGATGCTCGTGTGGATATTTTGCAGTACCTGACACTCTGGCATTGCAAGTGCCCGAGCAAGCGCACGCTCGTACTCGGCGGACATGAGCGCCGCGGACAGGAAGTCGAGTACCGGAAGCGACTCCTTCTCGGTGATGGACAGCCAGAACGGCTTCAGCTTGTTGGACCTGCGCACATCAACGCAAAAATCCATCAGACGACCTGGAGCACTGGACCTCTAGCTGCCGAAGACGACAAGGACATCACGAAAAACAAGAATACGGTCTCGGTAGTGATTTTCCTGTGAAGTTTTTTTATATATTTGGATAAAGGTGTGCACATGACCGGGGGCAAGTAGTTTCCGCCGGCCTACAACTATCCAAGTCGGCTGGAGGCCGAAAGAAACCCCTGCCCCAAGCCACGTCCGGTGCCATCTTCTTCTCGCAGGTTCAATCTTCTTAAAACACGTTTACTCAGGAACACACAACAACCATGCACCGTGTGCCGGCCGCTGCTCTCTCTTCCAGTCACGACTCTTGAGACTCACTTGAGCCCGGCGACGATCTCCATAGCGCCGTTGAAGTTGCCGATGTTCCAACATGAGAGGGCTACGCGCAGGATGCACGAAAGCACAGCCTTCCGGTCCTCGTGCGTGGGCTGCATGATTATTAGGTGCGTCACCCACGAGCTCACCTGGCGGCAAGATACAAACGTTTACAGTTTATAACACATAAAGTTACACCAGCAAAGATTCATATTTTGCAACAGCACACTTTGACTGAGACTAAACACATCAACAAAGTAAATTAATCTCTTCGGCTGACTAATCATCAAAGTTCGCCTCACCTCGTTGAACCTTTTGATGAGCGTCCGCACCGACGCGCGCACACCGCTCGCTTGCGGCTGCGCATCACACGGCTGCGTGGCATCTGTCGGCTGCGCGGCACCACCCAGATCGAGCGTCACCTGGCGCAGGTAGTCGATAGGCGGCACCTGGTAGAAGAGGCGGTACTCGGTGGCCGCTAGCCGCAGCGCCACCTCCTCGGGGAAGTGGAGCAGCTTGTGGAGAGCCTCCAGCTCGTCGGAGTGCGCCACCTGCAGAGGCAGCAGCAGCGCGCGCTTCACCAGATCTGTAACGTCGGCCGCCGTTGTCACGCTCTACCTCGCTCGACACGACCTCTCGAAGGTGTTACAGTGTGTACGTCACACCCTCTTGGGGCAAACAGGTCTCGTCCCGCCAACTTTTAAAACATAGTTTCAGAGCATAGTTTATGCACTTTGCAATGAGCATAGTCGTAACCTGCAGTCGTCATTTTAGCGGTTTTGATATGGTTTTCCAATAGGTATTCAGTTCATATATCAATGCTTTAGTTCGTCTCTTACTGCAGATTCTCAATTTCTGTGACATTTTTGCCCCAACCAAGATCGTAGGAAGGGTATGCCTTAGAAAATATGTGTGGCGATCGTAGTGTTTTCAACGAAATAAAGGCCGTTCGCTCATTAAAGTCATGATTTTATCTCATTATGTCCCGTATGTCCAGCAGAATGCCGTTGCAGCCGTACTGCACAGAGTGAGGTAGAACGCACTTGGCTATTGTAGCATGGTCTTACCCTGTCTGCTTGCGCGTCGGAGAAGAGCGTGCTCCTCAAGAAAGTGAGAGTCGAGCTCCTGGAGAATCTCCCAGAGAGCGCGGCCAACCTCGCGCATGGCGTCCACAGTGGAAACAACCAGCGACCAGCGCGTGGCGCGGAACTCCAGCTGCAGCCGGTCATGGGAGCGTCCGCCGCACGTGCGCCACTGGGGGCACACACAAGGCGTTCTGTTCATTCGGTGCTCCACTGGACTCCATTGGTGAAATGAGTGCAATTACATTTTTCTTTGATCGGTGCTACAACAACTACACCGATGATGTCCATTTTTTATGCTTCAACGATCACTGAAGTTGCATGTTCTGGTGTGGTGGCATAAGTATCTGTATTCTTTGTGGCAATGAAATATGCCCTGGGCATAATGCATTTCATACTTTGAGGATAAAGCGTAATTATAACGTTTAAATCCGAGTTTAATGATGTCAGTGCACACCATCGGAGATCGTGATTAAATCACAGGCAAATGGGAGAGCGTCTCTCAAACAGAAACTGAGTTACGTTCAAGATTTTTAAACCAAATTCCCTCTAGAAATTAGTTGGTATTCAAAGATGCATGAAAAATATAGTAACATTGGCATGAAAAGATGCCAGTAAACGAAGAGCCACCGGGACTCACCTGTAGGAGATCTGAAGTGTTCTGCGACTTCGCCAAGATCTTGGTCTTATTGTCGAGTAGCACGATCTTCTCTGGACCGAGCCCCAGGAGACGCGCCGCCTGCGAACGAGGACGGAGTTAGTCGGACATCTGACTCCCGTCGAGCAGGGGGACGTGGGCACTTGCCTGCCGCGGAGGATTAGTGCTAGGGAGGGTGATTCTCCTGCTGGTGAGATAATCTTTTCTTTGGTTGCGCCCGTTCGTTTTATAGTTTGATTGTCAGGAAAATGGCACAATCCAATGATGTTGGCGCGATAGAACATCGAAAATGTCTTGAGGAAACATGTTAAGTGAATATACAAGGTGAAAGCCACTAGTTGTTTTTAGTATCCCCGTTGCTCTGAGGAAGTTCTGAAAGATACTTCAGAAGAGTTTTTCAGACACTTGCAAGGGTTGCCACCTTGCCTAATAGATAGCGCGGTGCCTTGGCCATGGTCACGAGCCTAGAGATGGTCTGTGTACAGGAGTCGCTGGCTGGCTGCTGGGAAGCGAGCATCGTGTACGATGTGTTGCGTGAAGTATTGTAGTATTACAGAGAACTGTGTGTCTATGTACTATTTATTTACCCACCTCTCTCATCCCGCACGCTTCGCACTTTGCAAGTAAATCTCACAGACATTCTTTCAGATATTACGTTGGGAATTAGTGGAGGGCGCAGAATATTTCTGTAATAAAATTATCTTGAACAGAAGTGAAGAAATGGACAATAATCTTCATTGAATACTTTGAGACCTTTTAATAAGGTGACCTTGATGCTGATGACGGACCAATCACAAACCTTTCTATGTCTGAAAGATGCAAGATCAAATAAAGTACATGGGCTTGTGCTATCGAGATTTCATACATTTAAATGAATTGTATATGGGTCTAGGATGTCTGCAGGAACCAATGTTTAAATTCAAAGGCTCGGGAAGCACAAAAGAAATTAGAATGCTCGATTATTTTAATTAAAATTGAACTTTTCTGCAAGGTAATTGCAAGTGCTAGAAGATGAAGGGATAGCTTTAATGAGCATTCAGACAAAATAATTTTTTGACCTCGGAAGGTGAAAGCTTATTATTACCCCTAACTCCTGGTTTGCATGAAAAAGTGCGTGATAGTACCTTCTTTTTGGTCTTCCCGCGCAGCAGCTCCTTGACCTGATAGACTTTGCAACCGTGGGCAGGCAGCCGCCGACACGTCTGGATGTAGAGTTTCTTCAACTGCACTTCGGATTCGTAGACCGAAGTGTGGAACAGCTTGCGTTTCTGCTCCTAAAACACGCAAAGGATATCGCGAGGTTATTGGGAACCCAGGAACGGCTTTTCCAATCCTCTCGTCTAACCCCCGTCGAAACATTAAACCGTAATTCAATTCACATAGCTGAATTATCACACCAACGCGATTGACTAAACAGGATATGAACACGGTAAAATATGGAGTTTCGGCTTCAAGTTTGCTCGCATCATATTCGTGGACGGTTGCGGTTTGAGCAGACATTGATCCGGAAACTGATTATAAATCACTGCGTTCCGCGTAATAGCAGATTGCAGCCAAACTAATCAATCTTTCATGATCAAATTTAAATCTGTTAAAATATTGATCCTGATTAATTGGACTCTATAAACAGTTATCATGGTGTATTGATGTTGCAGAGAGATTTTATTTGCCTTTGATTCAATTATTTACAAGTCACCGACCTCTACGTTTAGTCTAGTTTTGATTGGAATGAGCTCACTTCTGCGGTAATGGGCAAACAAGAATTTTGGAACATTCAACAACACTTCACAGCAATTTTGTATTAATTTATTTGTATTAATTTTGTATTGTTTTGGTAAATTCAAGCTTACAAACTTTCAAAAATGCCTACATTCTTGATGCAGACTTGATGGTTGTGATATGACCATCGATGTATGACCACGAGAGACCTGTTACATGGAATTAGTTACCCCTGCCTGTTCATGCCATCCAAGTCCTTCTAGACTGTCTTACCCTGCAGACATCTTTATTTTTAACTAGACACTGCAGAACTTGCACTAAATCTGAGATGGTCAGAGATTTTGAATTCATATGCGCTGTACCCGGAAACTTTGCAGTACCCATTCCCAACGACCCTTAGCCTGAATATTCAAATCTACGAATCGCAGCTCACAAATTAGCACTGCGCGCATTTTTTTCTCCCTAAATTAACGAGCCTTGCATATTCAGTCAAGTGCTAAGTGCGTCACTCTCTCGCGGGTCAACTGTAGGGGTGGTTGGGAGGGATGAGAGAGCGGGATGAGGTGGGAGCAGGGGGATAAACACTCCCTTTGAAGTTTCATGATCTAGTGTAAATATGCACGGCCTAACGATGCTCTCTTTTGAGGCGAGACGGCATGATGACACGCTCGGACAGGAGAGAGTGAATGCGTGACAATTAGAAGCCAAATATGGGCTGGGATTCTGTCAGCTCTTCAAGTGTTCGAACAAATCTGAAGAGTTTTCAAGTAAAAGAAAATGCTGGCTGGACAGCGGCGTGCCGCGGTAGGTACAGAATGGATGCCAATGAAATCTGCCAAAATTGTTAAAAGATGCGTTGTATAAGTGTTAGATGTCAAATGTGAACTAAAAAGTAATAATTCGCGATAGAGAACATGTATTAATCTCTTGTACAAACCATGAAGCTCTTTTCGATTTCTCTGATGATATATCGGTCGGATATTTCACAATTCAAATTCTGAATTATGATTGTCGTTGTTAACTGTGCGAAATCGCGAACCGGCGGTAGGTACTGTGGACCATTTTCAACGTTCGGAAACAGACAATTCCCACCACAACGCTTATTTATATGGGTTGATGTACCGTGTTGGGGATGAGTCGTGCGTTGCTTAATGACACTGATTGATAACAATAAACCGATAACCCGATAACCGATACCTGATATCGTAGTGATGTTAGCGTGCCAGTGGCTTTCGACCAATCGCTACGTTTTCCAGAATCGGGCGCCAGTATTGTCAGCGGAAGGACTCAATAGCCGTTCACAAATTGCTTGGCCGAGTTGATAAATGGTTTTAATTGTGGACGCCGGTCGACGCCGGCCGACTCCAGACGTCGCGACGCGCTAGCGGGAGGAATGGGGCCAAGCAATGTACAAGATGAACTGCTCACTCGAGACGGGCATTTTAATTGGTGCAGACATTGCAAACGTCCTCAGCCCTCGGGCCTGACACGCGGCCGTATATATTGACAGTTAAGCCTGCCATTTCAAATATCAATTTCAAAGCTGTACGCTGTATGCAGTTCATTTCCCTTAAGTGTGCTTTTAACGAATTTCCTCCTAGTCGTAGAATGTAGGGCTAGAGTTTTGTTATCAACTGCAGAACAAACGGTTCTGTTATATCGGCCAGCAATTCCCCGACTCTTAGTGTTGTGTTTAAAATCTTTTCTGACGGATATTTCACTCGGTGGTTATTTGACTCACCAGTGCGCATAAACATTTAAAGCAAAGTTTACATCAATAACACAAAGAACAAAGAAAAGCGAAGAATTCACAGAATGCGCACCTTAAATCAATTCATTTCAGAATTTATGTGGGAAATAAAAATAAATGCAACCCACACTGCAAGGCATAGTCATCAGTGGAAAACTAACACGGCACGCCTCTTGGAAAAAGCGTCAGTCTAAAGCACTTCTGTCTCATATTAGGCTATTACCTCCACCCTTTTCATCCCCCGCCCGTCCAACCGCCCGCCCAACCGACCACCCACCACCCACGCACGCGCTCGGTAACATACAATCCCACAGCCGCCAAACGTCACCGCCAGTGAAGCGTTCAGCAAACAAAATACTAACAAAAAACGCACTTGCACGAACAAACCGCGTTAATTCGATGGATGAATTACGGCGGCCATGCGCGGACGCTAGTCTCATTGTTTGCATCGCCGTCGGTGTTCAGGAGGCGCAATCGGCCATTGTTTCCCATCCCCGCTTCCGAAGACAACGAGGGCTTTTGAAAATAAAACAAGTACGCGCACGGGACCGCGCGCTGAATTGCTTGTGTGGTCGACCGCTGGAGTGCGACACCTGCTACCGACCCGATTGTACCTTGAAAGCCACAAGTGGGTGCTAGAGAGGGGGATGGGTGGGGGGGGGGGGGGGGGGGTCGGGAGGCATCTACGTGGGGGCCCTTGTGTGATTGCCCTCCGCTCGTGGCCTACTGTTTGCTTGCACACTAGGATAGAATTCCAGGGTGACTAGAATATTATCGACATAACGCATAGCTTCGGTTCGGGTTTTATATAGCAATTGCAGCATGGAGTCACCACATACAGGTTCTAGTGGAATGAAACATTAATTGAGTCTGTCTCTATGTTAGAAAACATATTGCAGGAAAGGCAGCGACTTAATAAAATAGGTTAAATACCATGCCAGAGCGTGACCTTCTATAAGACAGCTGATTGGCTGAACCATGGAGATCAAGCGACCCTGAAAGCGGAATGCCTGCCAATCATGTTTGTTTATTTTTATTTTCAAACAAATCCCCTTCCCTAACGAGACGGAGTAATATTTTGTGTAATATTTTGTGTGTTTGAAAGCCAGATGACCTTGATCCAAGCCATCGTTTTGACAAATTTGTCACAATTTGGTGTGCTATTTTTAGCACACTAAAAGCTAATGTATGGGAAAAAAACATTGCGTAGCGGGACAAAACTTTGCAGAAAACTTCATATATTTACAAGCTCAAAGAAATGTTTACACTCTGAAAATCACAAACGATGCTTGCTTGGATAGAATCCCCCCCCCCCCCCCCCCCCAGCCGCCCCCTGATTATCATGAGGACGTTGTGCTCCATTTGCATTCACCGTTTGCTATGCGCGATTTAACCCTAACGACAAGGAGAGTGATGCCGCTGGGTGCTCGGTCGTCCGGATGCCCTCGATCGGCTACGACATTCCAGCACGTTTAACGACGTACTGCCCACTGGGAAGTCCCAATGAGCTTGAAGACTGGGGGTTTGACGACAAACTCTCTCTCTAAATGGTTATTTTTACGCTTCTGTGAAAGTTTTGATGAAAAAAATTAAGACCTTTACTACTTGAGTATACAACCTATTATCCAACATCGAGAGTTCCAAAAATAAAATCTTAATTTGGAGTTTGATCGCAGCTATATAGCCCTACGTATTTTCACATGGTTTTGAGGATTTCCAAATTCTAATATTTAGTCACTTTAGCAACACATCCTTCAACGATATTGGTTAAAACGATAATAAACTTTGAAAATAAAATTTGCGGTTTGGAAACATAACCGGGAGCACCGTCAGTTTTTCATGTTATTAACTAGTGATAGACGCAACAAAGATTAAGATTAACAACGACAAATAAAAAAATCGAAGATGATGGCTAGAAGATGCAACATTTGTAGATCTCTGTTGTGTTGATATAAATTGCCATTGTACCAAGGTGTCAAGCATTTTCGCCATGGGAAAGGGGCTTAGAACCTTGAAATCTTCATCATCCCGTGCCTTACGGTCCGAATCCCGCACCAACGCAGAGTGACAGCGCCAACGCTCTCGTTGCCAACGCTGCCAGCGCAGCCACCGCTAATTGGATACTGCAACGCGCGAGCAGATGTTTCAATTCGACGAGTGGCAGATCACGGGCCCGCCGGGACTCGATCGGAGTACACCACGCCGGTTGGAGCCCTGTGGCGCGCTCGAGACGCGCTACCGATCGTAAAGTGCCGCCAGGGGCGCTGCGTGCACGTCGAACTTAATGCCGCTAGGCGGCGTCGGATGTCGATGGCCTATAGGACGCCAGTGGTGACCTGTCAGGAGCCAGGTGGAGGCGAGGTCGGAGGGTAGCAATGGGGTGGTGGTTAGGGCTAGATGGGCCTAATGGATTCTCTTTCTCCCATTCTCTCTCTCACTCCTGGGCTCTTGGCATACTCTGTACTACGTGGTCGTGGCTAATATATTGAAAAAATGGGCCAACCAATTTGAGAAAAAATACGGGAGTTTAAACATGATGGAGTCAAGTTTCATTTTCTGTCTATTTCGTCTGTCGTCCTTTTGGATAAGTGCGGAAATTACAACTTCTGCCGACTTTGCTCACCAAGAAGATTTTATGATTGCCAGTGTGTTCTTGAAGAATTCCAATTTCATTACGTAAATGACATAATTACATAAATTACGCTCCAAAAGACAATAGTATTGTTTTAACTTCAATCTTTTCCTGAAATTTATACCATATGTAATCAATCTGCAATAATCAGAGTGACGAAGCAAAGAGTTCTGTGGACTCTTCAGCAATATTTCCACGAATACGCGGTTCTGTTTGTGGATTTATTTGCAGCTCGTGCCTTAGTCTCATTTCTCCCAGCGCTCTCTTGTTTGAAAGATTCGAGATCGGGGTCATATATTAGTGCGGCGTTATCCCATCACACTTTCAATCATTGTCTCCAACTGCACTGCGGTCAAGCAATACACACCATGTCCTCGGTGATAGCGCCGGAAGTACAATGAGACCCGGAAGAGGGTGACGTGACGCCATTACGGATGACGTGTCGCCGATCCCGGGGGACGTCGTTTGGATCACGTGATTAGCTTCCCGCTTCCCTCATCCCGTGGCGTTGTCACGGTGATAGATCACCGAACTGCTAGGAGACAAGTGACGGGCGCACTGGACAGGATTGTTATTCGGATTGCTGGAGCTTCAGAATTTCATGGAAGCGATTTGCGGATTTGTTTTATCTTCGTTCTCGTTCTGAGAGCAGTGATGTATGTTAGTGAAGGTTTGCGATTGTTTCGGGGCTATAACCTCCGGTCAACCTTGCTTACCTATACATAAAGATGGATCGTTCATTTGGAAGAAGGTAGTTTCTTAAAATTTTCTGCTAAGCATTGAAGATCTGAAACATTTCAAAGCCCTCCGGAAATCCCTCCTGTTCTTTCCTTTACGACGCTGGTAACGTTTTTTTTAAGACGCACATCTCTGTTAAACCGACCGCGAGAGTAAACATTGCTCAGAAAGGAGGCAGCACCATTCTGCCAGATTAAATCGAAGTTTCGCAAAACAATGGGCTGCTGAAACTGAAAGTATCCTCTTGTCTTCCCGCTTTTAATTAATGTTGCATGACAAAGGAAGAACGCACGCGCGGCCGGCCACCGGATCGTGTGGGCAGAGTCCGCAGCGGAAAATTCCGTGGAAATTTCAGATTAAAAAGAGCTTAATTCTTCGAGAATCCACGCGCAGTTATGGCTGCATAGGCAACACAGCGCGGCCGGCGAGCGGCGATCACCGCCTGTTTCCGAACTGGCAGACAGATCATCGTGGTAATTGATTACAAAAGCAATTAGGATGTTCGCCATCGGCACTCAAAAATTCTCTTTGTCCAGTGCTGCTGCTGTTTCTGCTCTTGTGCAGCAGGCATAGCGTTTTGATGGCGAGGCTTTGTACAGGCGCAACTTCCAGTGACTCGCCTGGGGAACGTCATGTATCAGGCATTTCATTTGCATTGTCACACCTATCAGTAAATAGCACCACATTTGATACATTTGGCTAAAATAGCCTCGCTTAACACATTGGCTGAGGAAGCTATATATTAATTGCAATATACGTGCAAATGGTGTAATTGCGATAGAGCTTTTAATGTCCGAGGGAGAACAGTTACTTCGCACTTGGAACAGAACAGAGATTCACCACATTTCACACTTGTTTAGAAGTTCATATGTTTGTTGTTTGAAGCGTAGGTGATTGCCCTGTCATTAATTATTGAACGTCAAAGGTGACCAAAGATATGAGAAATATTCCAGAAATTCAATGGGGTGGCGGCACGGAAGGGAAAAGGCTTCCATGATATAGTAGAGTTATTTATGAATTCCTTTTTTCTGCAGGCCATTATTGCTGTTTCAAATCCCAACTGGGTACCGAGCCCTAATGAACATGCAAGGCTTATCTAATGTTTGCAACACTTTTAATTAGCTTACATAATGCGGTGTAAATAGATGGAGAGAGCGAGCGCAAAAGAATTTGTCGCAAGTTAACAATAGTTATTTCTCTCTATTATTATTTTTTTTTTAACTGGAAGCAATGGTAATAATCCATGTTTTGGTACAGTATAAAATGTAGTCACTCGAAAGTTTTAACAAACAGCGCTATTAACCATTCTTCCATCTCATGCTTGGGCGAGTACTGAGCTATTTCATTAATACACATCCAACCGTCCCTTACAGATTTATTAACTCGATAAAATTATACAAACGGTCTGTGCCATGCAAAATAGAGACCAAAGTCACGACTAAAACAAACATTTGGCCTAATTGCCAAGCAATAATGTGAATATAAAATGTTGAAATGGCTACAAACTTTGTCTATCACTGTTCTGTTTTGCCAAAGCTTCCACCACCCATCAGCGAAATTCTGAAGCTCAAGCGAAGGCGAGGATACAATTCCACATTTTCCCAGCGTCCCTGATTATTTCTGCTTCCATTTGTTATGTTTGAAAATAAACCACGTTTTGGTACTCCATGGTATCATACGTGAATTCCAAACATATCAAAGTTCAGTCTATAGTTTCACCGACGAGTTTAAGGAAGCTGTACACTGCAATTGGCCAGATTCCCAGCATCCAGCAACAGGTGTCGCGAACTAGGATCAAGGCTACCCTGACGCCTAGGCCTAAAATTCATGTCAGTTTCGCGTGGACTCACTCAAAGAGCAGTTTGCAAGTTTTTAAAATTTTTTTTTGGATTTTGCACACCTATTTTACCCCAAATTTCTTCAAAGAAGCCTTTTTCAACGAAATAAAAAAACCTTTAACGCTTAATTAAATGACGGCTACTAAATTTTACGCAATCGCTATTAAAAAGCAGGAATTTGGAACACTATTTTGCTCAAATACGTTTACAACCACGGCCCACTGTCCATTGTGCCGCAAACATGGATAGATGACAGGTCACTTTTAGTTGAACAACGCACTCAAGCGCCAAAGGGCATTTAATTACCAAACCCGATACCCGTGCAATCGAAATAAATGCGAGGGACTCAACACCCACGCAGGTGAGTGCCTTAGGGAGAGACTCCTTGAAATTCGATCACGCGCACCCACTATCTGGCGTCAAAACGCACGCTGAAAATAATCAGTTTAAGCAAGTCGTTCAGAATGGCATAAGGAGTTGTATACATTCTTAACCCATTCCACAAACTGCAAAGGCTTGCTATATTCATAGTACTAGCTACGGAGTAGGTCTACAGTAATAACAGGTACCTTATCACAGAAAAATGATTTGAATAAACACAATGAACATACGCTAATGTAAACTTGATGCAGATTAATTTTGTCAACTGCGATAAAACTGTAATTATTCTAAAGAATTACGTGTATCGCACAGTAAATGGAATTCCAGTTAGCCTCAGATGATAAAGACTATGACATTAAGAAATTGGTAAAAAACACCCTCAAAACAAAAATATCTGAGATTACCGTCTCTATCCGCCGATGCAAGCGACGGCGTCCCCAAACTTCGAAGACACTTGTCTCACACAAAGCGGTCTAACCTGAGTTAGGTCGACGCTTTCAGAGGTCGACGCTTTCAGGGACGTCGCGACGACGTATCGTCCGCGCCGCCTCGGAGCAATTCAGAGCGACGCAGCTGCGTCATCGGACGACGCGAGCACACTGACCGACGCCTCCGACGCCAGTCGACGGACACTGTCGTGGCGCCTGCGCCCTAACCCCGCGCAACCTACCCTTCCACTCCCCTGGGGATGGCTGCTGCTTTGTACATGTACTGCGATGTACATACATCGCCGCTCAGGCGTGTCGTTACGGCGAATAGGTGTATGTTACTTATGTTTTTTCCTTTTTTTTTACGTTTAACGACACAATATTTTAAAGCGGTGCTTCGATGGTTTAGAGTCGATGACGTTACCAGATCGTATGGCAAAATCGAGTTTCCACAAACGCAAAACGTACTTGTCATGCGACTTTCGTTTAGAAGATAAGGTTATGTTTAACGATACACTCTTGGTGAACAAGATTGTGAACTTCTGCACCGATAAGTTTGATCAGGCGACACTCAAAGATCCGTTGGGCGCAGACGCATAGCCTTACGATAGTCCAAGGAACTAGGAAGCATAGTCCAAGAGCGATAGACGTAGAGTGCCTGGAAGGGACCTAATTCCACCACACTGGCCACTTTGTTGCACCTCAACTGTTTTCTCTTCCGTGTCGTCAAGCAAAATGCCTCGTTAACTCCCGTGGTGCCACATATCGCCTAATAAAAAGGTCATACTTCTTCCGCCTCGAATCACGTTCGGGCATGTTCGGCTCAGTGGCACCTCGCATCTCAGCGCGCTGATCGGCTAACCGCGCGATCAGCGCACCCTGGTGGAAACGCATTCAAGCTCGTTTCCTCTCTTTGGCGCTGACAGCAGACAGAAGCGTAATCCCGAAGCTAGTGTGTGTTTTTGTTAATTCGCTAGTGTTGGGTTCGCGAGATGAAAGAGTTCACGCCATCTGTTGGCGTTGGCAGGAACGCACGGTGACGCATGAATGCGTGTGCATGAGCGTGTGTTTGTGTGTATGTGTGTGGGTGAGGGCAAGATGGCGGCTAGTTCACGTGGTTCACCCACCTGTGGGGCGCTTGGAACCCTCACAGTTCGCTGATCCGAGAGGTCGCGATCGGCGCTTTGTTTAGTGCGATTATTTTGTCGTCAGAAGCGGGCTGCAGATTGTTGAAAGACCATGTTTTCGCATGTTAGAAGCACGGTGTGTTTTTAAGTCACTGAGCCGTGTGCACATTTTGTAGGTATAGGTAAAAAGCAACACACAAAGCTGTGTTTTTGACTTGTTTACTCTCCACAGTTCTGCATTGTGCAACAGAATATTATGATTCAGTGATATGGGATAATTATATTTCGTGGTGTTTGCGTGGCGTATGGCGCCCTAGCACTAGCAAAACCATGGTTATTGGAAAATACCATTGGCAATCTTCGTAATTCCAAGTTATATTGACTGGTCGTGGCTTTTTCTTTCTTTTCCCTTCACAGTATTCTCAATAATTGGGAGGTTGTTTTATGATATCAAAACACCAGCGCATATCTGAGATTGGCCGCAAGCATGTAAATCTCGATGTTATGGCTGGATTGAAAATTCATGATACCACAGATATAATCTAATATCTGTGATGACACCCTATCTTCAGTTTGACAGTCAATTATAAAATTGCCAATGCAAAGGTATCTATTTTCAACGTTGAATTTGAGACATCAAAAATTTACTACACGTTGTTTTTCTCCAGGATCCGATCCTATTGGACGTCAATTCTTATCCCAATCTTAATTTTATCCAATCACATTATCAAAACCGAGGCCACGAATAACTGACTGGAACGACTTTGAATTTGACGTCCACACACTTCTTCTCTTCGTTTAATTCGACGATATTGCCGCTCTCATCTCCTCAAGTCTGCGAGCTACAGAGCCGTTTACCAATAGCACGGTAAACAACAGCTGTCAAAGTTATTGTTAATTGCAATCACCATCACAAACACCGAGGGTAGGGCGCCACGGTGCAACCAATACCTCCGCTGACGAAAGACGTCGCGACGCCGACGTTGCCAGAGCTAGCGTCTTTGTCGAGACGTTGTATACCTTGAAGACGCTTTTATCTGGAGTAAAGCACCGTTCTGGATTTTGTATAACAACTGGGAATTTTTTTTTGAATCAGATCTTGAAAATTGTGCTATTTCTTTCTGTGCAGATTGGTTGGTTCTAGCGTTTTTTTACGAGGAAGCCACTCGCGCAGGGGTCGTATATGAATTATTAGACCAAATTTCAAGTGCTTTTCTCCGTTCTTTACTTAGATGTTAGACAGGGCAAAGTGAACTGAGCTTCATGGCAAAGTGTGCACTGACGCTCGCCTCTTTGCTCCCTACATACCGGCAAATGCCCTTTTATCACATTTTCCCTTCTGCGAGCCATTTCCATGCCGTCAAAGAGGAAAACGCCGGAGTGCTCTTGTCAAATTTACACCAAGAATAAAGTTCGTCAAACATACGCTTGGAACTGCGGATATTGCTTTGTACACATATTGTATCAATCCCAGGATGATGGCGAATCACAGAAAGTCACCACTGATCCTCAGAAAGACATTTGAAGTCTTGAGAGGCCAAATAAACTCAAAGTGTAAACGTGATCTACGCAAAATACTAGCATCGAAGAAAGAACAACTGCAACTGCAACAGTAAGAAAACCACGACGCCCAGTAAAAATATTTGAATGGAATCTCTCCCACACATCCCCGGCCGATTGTCTGGTTGAATAACAACTCCCGAGCCCCTCTCGGTTATTATTACCGGTGGGATTTGTACTTTCCGGAGTAATTAACTCGATCCCCACCTCCATCTCACCCTCCTATGACAGAGTCGGAGGTATCGAGTAATAATTGGGAATTAAGCTGATTAGCTCGACGGCAAAGCGCTAGCGTACGTCACGGACGATGATATCGTGTCGCTATCATCATCCGGGGTTATATGGAGCAGCCTGGATAGGTTTCCCACACCCAACCACCCCCTGACTAACCTCTTCTTAATCGCATTGCCACTGAAGTAACCCGAACGACAAACGAAGCACAGGGGGTGGGATTTGCTGCTCGCTACTTTTGTGGCAGCGGTGGGTATATTAAAATGTTTGATCTGTTTTCAATGCGATCACAGTAAAAGACATATGTTGAAAGCGCTACTGGGAGACATAACGTTGGCATAGAGTTATTGTTATCTTATATTAAATATTTCAATTGTTTGATTTTTCTATTGACTCTCAGTTATCTTTCAAGCACAAATATGATTGACCTAAATGTTTGTATAATCGTGAATATGATTGATTGCGATGCACTCTACAGAAAATGCTCAGAGGCCAGAAAGCATTAAATCAAGAATACCGTAAGCGATGTACAAAATCGCCCTACCTTGATAAGCTTGGCGATAGTCTTGGTGCCATGGTAGCACGGAGGTAGGCAGTCCTCCAACCTCCCCGCGGGGAGGAACGGCGCCTGTGCCGAACTGGACGGGTAGCACTTCCTCAGCAGACTGTTCGACGGCTTGCTGACGACCACGACGCCGCCCCCACCGCCGCGCAGACCCGACGCCGCCGACGTCGTACCTGCGCGACGCCAGGTTGAGCCGCTGCCACTGCCGCTGCCACTGCCGCTGCCAGCAGTGTCGAGGTCACCCTCTTCGCTGCCACCTTCAGCCTCCTCGGTTAGGGGGCTGACGGGACGCTGGGAGTTCGGACCAAAGCTGGGCACAGGCAGCAGAAAGCTCTCCTAGAATGTGAGGGAGGACACTATCAGAGGAAGGGCGCTTTTTGAGTTGAACAATCAATGAGACTTCACCCAATATAGACTGACCCTGCGAATACGCAATATAACCTAGAACGTATTCTGCAACACCTAATGATCTGAAATTCACTTTATGTTCAGTCGAATAATTTGCCAGGCTTTAATCAATTGGATGGAACTTTCATATTTGCATGATCATTTTTAATTGGAAGTTCTTTTACCAGTGGCTGCATGTTATTGTAAGATACATAACACACATTTCTTATCTCTTTCCAAAGAGGAATAAAATAAGAAAATACCCTGAACTCATATCCACTAACTGCAGTGACATGTGCAAGTTAATCCCCATCACAAGACAGCAGGGCGCACATTGGAAACAGCGGAGAGAGGTGCACTTTAGCTGTCAAACCATTTGGCGTGTGGATGCGCAATAGGTGTTTGTATTGATTGATTGGATGACTTTTCTCCAACAAACTCGAGAGCTTGCAGTTGATGTAATTACGATTGATGCACCGTTGAGTGAGTGACGCTGGCCAGCGCGCCAAAGCTTTTGGGCAGCGCTGGCATGTGATTGATGGAAGTATGATTGAGTGGACGTATGCTGGCCGTACCTAGCACTGAAATATCACACGTGGATAGCACGTGGTGCCGTGTGGGATTAGTCTAGCGGAGATCTCGATTTTTTGTAAGAAATGGACAAAGGGTTGGTGTGGACGTGGAGTACGGGTATTGGCACTCTCAGTGTATCCGTGAAGGACCTTTCGATGCTTTTATGTCGATGGAGTTTTTGTATTGGCTTCGCTAAGTTTTAGCTTGCTCTAAGGAAGCAGGCTATCTTACGTTGTGGACAACTTGGGGGGTGTATTTTACTATGTATTCTGTGTGTAGCTTATAAACGTACACAATCTCATACAATTTCAAGTTCTTCTATTTGAAGTATATGTAAATAATAGCTATTTATAAGTTCGGAGAAAAGGTAAGAGGTAAGCAGAAAGTCAATCATGCTGTTCTTTCTTAGAGTTGTAGTTCTTGGCGATTTTAAATTGAAATGCGTTCTGTTTATCCATCTTCCAGCGTCGAAGAAGTTGTTGTCTTAAAGTAACGGGCACGGAACAATATTGTGAGAAACATCCTCGCAGGGCAAAATTTGGCGCCACGCTTGCAATATCTTTCAATATTTGGAAAAAAAATATTATGTTTTCTGGATTTGAGACTGCTGGAACTCTGAAAGTAACGATTCGTACTGGCATCATTTTTCTAAAATGCGCAAGTAGCTCATGTTACTTTATATAAAAGCTGAAAGTGTGTCTATTGTAACGCTAAGTTTAATCAGTAAACCGATTGCTTGCAATATTAAGTACTCGGTGCATAGGATAAAAAATAATGAAGCTTCTCCTGACCCAGCCCGGCTGCAACGTAAAGAAAATATCCATACTTAAGCACAGTTCCTGATGAACGAGAATTTCCCCGTTAAAATTCGCAAGTCACTGCGAATTAAGTAGCTAGTCAATTTTACAAAGTTCACTAGCCCCACAGGAGTACGATATTTTAAGAAATATTAAAACTGACTACAATTTAATGAGAAAATATCTAAAATTATGAAGTTTCTTTAATATTTTTTCTGCTGAGTTCCCTCATTACCGTAGCACTCACACTACAAAACAAACCACACGTAACAAAAAATATCGTATTTCTCTCTATTGGCGGAAAATGCTCACCTGAAAAATGTTTAAATTGTATAATAAACCTTATAAGTTGGTTGTTCTTATATACACGAGGACTTCATGGAGATTACTTTCATGCTTCTTTGGCTGCGCATCTTACCTTGTCTTCGGAGATAGGGCGCAGCTGCTGCGGATCGTCAGGTGAGCCGGGGGGCAGCGGTGGGTGTGCATTGGGCACCGCACCTGCGCCGAGCGGCCGACCCCACGACTCCTCGATGCGCAGCTGGATGCCGGCTAGGGACGCAGCCTCCTCTTTGCTGCACGGCAGCCCGCCGCCCACCACGAGTTGCAGTAGCTGCGCACAGAAGATCAAGCACACTTTAGATCCGATGAGGAGGACTATAGGGGCACACGGTTCACGATCGAGTTAAAAGAAATTGTTCGGAGTAAGCACGAAGAACGCTTCAGAAAACTTGTAAAATCTGACCAAAAGTCTTATATGTCGATAGTTGTTGTCCACGAGTGTTTATACGTTGATTGATTAATGGGGTTTAGCGACACTCTGTTTTGACAGCGGGCAATGTGGTTTTCATCGTATGTCTTCCCTTCGACTTCTCTCCCGAACAGAACTGGTCATGTGTATGATGGTCACCCATCCAATACCGCAGTGTTGCTTAACTTCGGTGATCTCATGAGAACCATGAGAAACATGCCAAACCGTTCGGTCTTTATGTGTCCCAGAACCATTCCATGGGACAAGGATGCACAATTCCAAAGAATAGCACACACTTTCCTCATAAACACAAAAAAGCGGCATCGCATAGGATTTTACGTTTCTCAGGAGAGCGTTTAGCAATTTTTTTGCCCAGTATTTTACAATACACACTATATAAATAAAAATCAAATGAAAAAATTTGTTTTTTCTCTAGTTTTTCAAGATTTAAAAACAGCCTTATGCTTTGATTTAAGTACCGTAACAATTTTATTCATGGGGAGCATACTTTTAACATGCACATTCTAATCATACAACATAATGATGCTACAATGATCCCAATCCATTACCACTAGGTAAAAAATATCCCCGTAGAAGGAGCAAACAATTTAAATACAACATTGATAAACCCAACAGTTTTCAGATCGCCGACGCCAATTGATAGCTCACTTCCCAGACCATCGGGTCCCAGCGTTGCATTGTCACGTCCCGCGAATCGCGGTGTGAGCGTGTCTTTGCAATCCATACCGGCACCGGCAGCCAGCAATCAGCTTTCATTTAGAAGAAACAAACAGCTCGCCCGGTTTTTTCATCTTCTTTCACTTTTAATTTAACTGCCGCGTTGATAAAATAATAACAGGTTGCATGCTCCCGTAATTGAAAATAGCATTTTAATAACCCATACACTAAAGAGACAGTGAGAGCGACAAAGAGCAAACGAGTTCAGATGGCATTACGGAGAGAGACGGAGTATACTACCTCATCAGTCAGCACATGAGTTGTGTACTTTTGAGAGCAAATTACCTCTACGCTCGCCGTGTAATCTACTCTGCGTTACACCGTTCGATCGTTATCGCTAGCCGCTATATGTGCGGGGCGTCGAGCCCGGCTCCTGGCGTCGCGACGTCGACGCCGACGACCGTGACGACAAGAGATGCAGGGCAGTAGAGATATAATATGGACTGAAGAGGCAGTGGCTTAGTTGATGTTAGTTTGCCTGGTAAATTATCCGTTATAAAATCAAACATACGTGTAAAATTATTATGATTTGAATGCCAATGTTTAATAGACTAGATGGTGAATTATGTACACAGAAACTAGTTTTAACAGCGCTTTGCAACCAAAAGTAAAGTTTTATTGGTATGGTGCCATACTATGCCAAAAAACTGTCGACAAAAAATAAACGTGTACTCGGGGACTGCACAAAGCCCATTTGGGGTAATTAAAAATATTTATTTGATGAAGACAGGCCCACCTTATCCCCACGATGAAGCAGTTGATCGAATACCTCTAAGTCGCATAAATCGGTTAACGCAACATAACGAAATCGGTTCTATACAAAGCACGGAGAGTTAACATAAATACGGTCGCCGTGATTGACAGCTGTTCGAAGCGAACCAATAAGTTCAACAAATCACTCCTAACGACGCTCGTCCTGATCACGTGACCATTGTCACGCACACGTGTTGTGACGTCACCGCGAGACCTGTTGCCCGAAGACCGGCATATTAGGAGCTGTCTCTCTGTACTCGGCCCAGAACCCGCTCCTTCTCATGCCCAGAGCTGGCGAAACCGTTTAACGACGCACTCCATTATAGAAATGCATGGCATCGCTGAGAACTGACGCCAGATTTGTGAACTATGATCGTATACAAACGTAAGGTTCAACGACGCAATGGAAGATAGCATGATCTCAATTTATTTCACGATTGTTAGCGCCTCCGCTAATTTTACGAAAGATGATGTTTGATGAATGGAACTGAAAATATGCTTATTAATAGGTTAATTTCTATTCACTTTGTGCATAGTATGCAAAAAAATTTGACGATTTTGGATTTACTAACACTCACAATCGAAATATTGAGATTTTACATCGGCTAGAGATAGCACTGTTATTACATTTTTCGAGTAGTTAGAACTGTAGAGAGAAACAACCAATGTTCTCATCAGAGCAAAGAAGCAGAAATTATTATCCACAGGCATGTAGTCACACTGAATACACCTAGCCGTTCGCAACAAGGGAACGGGAGTATCAGAGAAACACAGCGCTAGCCTTGATGGTGATAAACCAACCCTACCTAATCGAGCGGTAGCTGTCCTGACGCAACCAAAAGAATGCAAGAGAGAGCGCATCTCAAAAGAAGCACACGTGCGGGGTGTAATCGCCCTCGTGTCTCACCGAAACCGGGTGATCATCGCTGCCAGTTCATTGGCTGTGTTAGACGCCTGCACTTGTAGCGTCGCGGCGGCGGCGGCGGCGTCGGCAGAAAGACAGACGCGAGAGGCGATTACCGACTTACACTCCGTCGAGTGTGACGTCAAAGAAGCCGAGGTGTATGCAGTAGGTGTACGGGCTTGCGGCACTGACGCGATCACACTTGGTCAGCTGAGAGGGTGGACACTGTTTTTGTTGAGGTGTTGGTCAAACGGATTAGGAAACGCACCATTGCTTTGATCGCTGGACCGAGCAGGATTTTTGTTCGTTAAAAGAGGACCCACACTGGGTGTTTTGTCGGCTGTGCAGAGATTATAGGTTTGTGAAATCGGGTTTACCGTTTTTGGAGAGCGGCAAGGCAGATGCATCTAATTTTGCTGAACTCATATTGGGCAGCTAAATTGCATGCTCTTTGAGATCAGTCTCAGAATTGCTAGTTTTGATTTCACGAGCTCAGATATCCAACTGTACTGAGAACGGTAATGAACTTGTGACAATTAACCCTGTGGCATGGTGCGATGGTTCTCATGAAACGATGGTCGAACTGCGAAGGATAACTTCAAATACAGCACACAGGTAAATATCTGGCGCAACGCTTCAGATTCGCATGAAAGCCTTACGAACAATTTCTGCATTAATTTACAATCTGGCAAAAGGAACGTATCACGTGGCCTAAATTCCTAGAAGTCGTTCTTCCAGCCTTCATTCTTTACCTTATCTGGTCCAGCGGCGAAACCAGTGGCGAAATCAATTTCGGCGTCGACCACGCGACAGCTCACGCACGCGGAGGAAGTTGCCAAAATGTTGCAGTTTTCGCGCTCGGTTTCCTGGTAATGGTGGATCGCGCGCTTTGTTTCATTCAAAATACCCGTGCTTCAGGCAAGCGAATTCGTAAACGAGTTTGAAAGAGATTTTACTTTTGGTCGGTTCATATAAATTTATGATCATTTGCTTTAGCAGCTGCGAGATCTTTCTGTGACTCGTAGGAGTTCGAGTAAGACGACCATTTCACAAAATGACATCCTAGTTTTATTTTTTTTTTACAAAATCTAAGATACGTGATCTGGAAAGTCAGATAAGTATACTGTCGCTGTTGGGAATTGGAGGGAATCAAAGAAAAGATTAGACCTTTCTTTACAAATCCATAAGTGAATCAAACCACATGGTTATTTGGCGGTCATTTAAATAAAATATAGAGTTATGGACCCCTCAAATATCGACCAGAAATGTTGAGTTCCTCAAAAAACTTTGTTCCACCTTCAAGGTGGCCAATTTTCGAGAAGAGCAAAATTATTCAATTATTCAATTCTCTCATCCAGCAAGTACAAGTGCGGCACTGTGGGTGGTAGAGGGGGAGGGGGGGGGGGGTTAATACAAAGGCCCCGCTTCACTTCCCGCGCGCAGTCGTTTGGACATCTCAGGTGCGCGGCGCTGAGGCACGTGAACTGACAGTGACATGCCGAGAGCGGGACTCGAACCGGAGTGACTCGTCGGCGATTCCAAGAATACAGCGGAGATGACGAGCTGAAAATAGCCGTCTCGCAGCTCGCAAGGCATCGCCAGTGCGACAGGGGTAAGGCAGATGTACGACGCACGGCAAGTGTGCTCTCGGTTTACCAACAGGTCGCCGTCAGCTGACGAGGCAACACTAGAATGAACGGACAAATCTTCGCCAATTCCCCAAACTGCTGAGACCAACATTTCTAGCAACACGAGAGTGCGTCGTTGAACCTTGCTTCACCTTCGTCAATGCTTGTGGCATTAGATTACTAGTACTGGCCATGGTCGTCAAATCATTCACAGCAATAAAGCGAGTCAAAAGTTTATTCTCCGGCTCAACTTGAAAATCTGACGAATTTTTTATTCAAGAAAAGGGCCCGTTTTAATAAGGCCGGGACAAAGTTTGAAACTTTTAGGCGTTTGGAACCATTGGCGTTGAATGTTGCCTAGCACAGTATAACACGGGTCCCTTTGAGGTACACAATCTCCCTACCATCTCTAGATTAAACGCATGGTATCGGCTTATGTTGTTGTAGGTCAAGTAGAAGTGCGCTAGACCACCAAGGGCTAAACCTACCTGTGGATATATCACTCATTAAACTAATTACTCTAATCACACTCAACTCTGAGGTAATTGCAAAATCCAAGAGTTTCTTCAGAATTGTGCGCTGTCAGGGTTAAGTGCATCTCACGTGTTACCCCTGGGTGACTTGACTGTGGCAGGCCGTGCAAGTCCTAGGCCTGCGAGGGATATTTTGGGTGAGGGTCGATGTCGTAACGAGTACCGTTGAGAGTTAAAACGTTTGCCTGGACTTAGCGTAGAGAACACACCAGTCTGACTTGAATGGCATTCAAAATCGTCTCAAAGTTGCTAATAGTTATATTTTTCAAATGAATTTAGCACCAAATTAGTCAGAATTGATAATATGTGTAATGATAGCAAAACAAACCTTCAGAAGTGTCATTCAAATACGCTTGGATTTGATTTTTTCGATTTTTTAGTACATGAACATTCTGGAAACTTCTGTTAGACGGCATATACATAATTTCGAGGTAATTAACCGTAGAGACTTTGAAATTAACTTTGGATCCGTTTGGGTCAGTGGAGCGTGTATGAAAGGCGAGTGCTATTTTCCTTAGGCTCATTTAACCACCTACGGGATCGTGGAAAATATAGTCGATGATTAGGCAGGCGATCATGGGCGAGAGATCTCCTTGGTTTTGCAACCTCTTGCAGCGTGTTATTTTCATGTGTCTTTATGACTTATATGAGTGCAGCTAAAATTTATTTAACTTTTACTATGAGCTGTTGGACGCGTGTCGCGGCTTGGTGCCAGCACTGTCGTCGCCTGAAGACCAAGGATATTATTGTCACAAAGGGTAAGACCAGAGAAAACCGTATAGCTCCCGATGGGGGACAGTTTTTACCAAAGACTGTAGGGTGAGTGATGTGCAGACGCGATTGCTGGCCAATCGATGTGGACGCTCCACATTAGGAATTAGAATCAAGCAACGGGCACTCTTGAAAAACACATTAAAGTTAATTTGTACATTACTGTCCTATTGGTCGCCTGAGTACTTAATTATAAGTTTCGTACAATTACTAAAAGAAAGTTAGGGATATACGGGCTAACAATGAGACAAATTGAAATTGTGCTCTTGGCTAGAAATGCCTTGTAGTACTTTCAGATCACGGTCTCTATGTCATCTTCCACTTGCTTATCAATCTTGGAGTCAGCTCACGGTTCTTGAGCAGGTAGGATCCAGATTCCAGATGCCCTTTCCAACGACAACTCACCGGTGCGCATGATTCAACGGGCTCAACGCGCGCCAAAATGTGCGCAAACGAGCGAAGCCGCGTCTTGCGACAATACGTGATGTGCACATGCGCCGCGCACTTCCCGCGCAAGTCGCCAACCGTCTCGCGCCGGCGCAGTCGCGACGTCACGATGCGCTCGTGCATTTTCGGCACTGCATCGTTGTTGTTCGGGTCTTTGGCTTTGCGCTGGCAACGCCCTATGACCGGCGTCCACGATGGCGACGCAGTCATAGCTGAGCGCCTGCGCGCATCCCGTTGCTGCGCTTCTGCGCCTATGCAGCGCTGACGAAGAAGCACGTGCGCTGGGGTCCGACTGCGCACTGTCGGGAGTACACACAGGTTGCGTGCACACTTTGGGGGGGCACACGCGTCTAGCGTTGGAACCGGCACTGGACGCACGAACACGGGAGTCGAACTCAGGATCGGAAGCTGAGTGAACCTTCTTGCACCCGCGTGCACATGCAACTGCGAACCGGCTGCCAAACGCTGCGCGCGAGCCGATCCGAGCCGAGGATGACCGAAACGCAGCCTAGGACTTTGTAATAGGTTTCTGGGTCGGTGCCAACTCGAGAGAGACGAGGAGCGCGAGAGTGTGTTAGCCGTGCGGGAAAGAGATGAAGCGACAGAGTGAAAGTGGACCCGATCACGCAACCCGCCGCTGGACTCTAGCGATACGCATGACGCCGATCGAGTGGCGTGAGTTTAGGCCAGTCGTTCGGGAGGCTAAGTGGCGTGCCACTGAGATTTGGCTGTAGACATCGAATTTCAAAATCCATAGCTTAGCAAGAAAATCAGGGCTACACCTCTTCAGTGCTTATAGCTTGTGAAAGAATATCCTCTGTTCAGAGTTCAGAACACCACTTTTTTCGCACCCTTCTCTGCAACAAAGTCAGTGCGTCGTTTACTACTGACAACCTTGTCCATGTGAGTAGCCTGATTAAATCTCATGGCACTCAAGGGGAGATAACGGGTTAATTGTTCTTGTAATCAACCAGGTGCTAATGATCTGGCCGAAGGTGTTTGCGTAACAAGAGCCGCTCGTTTGGTCGGGGATGCAGTCAGATAAGATAGTTGCCCCTGCGGGAGATAGTGCTGGGTCGGGAGCGGAGAGCAAACAGGCTCTGGAGCGATCGAGCGGGACCGGAGCCTCGACGGCGCGGTGGAGATTGAACAGACCTCGGAGAGTGTAGGCGTTACAATAATAACCAAAAGCAACCTGCGATTACAGCATTGTCAGCCACGTGGCCCCGTTGGTAAACAAGTTCATGAGGTGATTCGCGATTCGTAAAACACAATCACCGTTCTTTTGTTCGGTTCACTTTTTTTTTTCGTTTTTCACGGAACCAGATCTGAAGAAAATGTTTTGAAAATTTTCCTTTGGCGTGGAGGTTAGTGGGGGATGTTGTGTTAGAAGTATTCGCTGTCCAGGACGCCGTTTTTATCCAACACTTGATCTGGAATTTAGGACGATGATCTATTTTTGACAACTTCCACCGTGTACGAACCAGAACAAATCGGTTTGATCGCGGTTCTTTTACACGAATCCTGACGTAAATTCACTCTTAAAAAGTTTGTTGAGAGAATCTTGAAATAAGCAAACAGATTCTGAGACAAGCGACGTTAGCGGAGTGAAGGGGTTGCCAGAAAGGGACAGCCGATCCAATCCAAATACGCGAGCGTAAGAGTGATGAGCTGTGTATACTGTTCTCGTAATAGGTATTGTGGCGACGTCCTCCCACGACGCCGGCGACGTCGGTTGGCCGTTGACGTCAAGGCGAACCGAACCGTACCGATGTGCCGCAGGAACTCTGCCAGAATTTGCAGCTGAGTGACACTTACAGGCATTACCGTTGATGAGTAGGTGGAAAAATGTCTACGAGGCAATAACTTTGTTGGTATCTAAACCAAATTGCTTCGTCGACATTGAATAATTGATTTAAATCATTTCTGGATGAGCGAAATGGAATGTGTTGAATCGATCGCAATGGTCATCTGGCGAAGTAACAGATTCCGTTGCGCTCTGGAATTGCTTTTCGAATGTCTTTCTGTTATTGCATTTGTTTATGGGTGTTCCAACGATACATGCATCGCCAACAGTAACATTGCGTTTCGTCTACAAAGATCTGTTACTTGGGCGAAACGTCTTCAAACGATCTGCAGCTAGCATTACTGCACCTATAGACACTCACATGTCACAGACAGTCACGGCGACGGTCAATAGGTTTAAAAATTAAACCACTACCCTTTATACGAATGGCATAAAGGTTTTTTTTAATCAAGTAATAGTCCGGCTATGGTAGCCTATGCCAACTGATTCCTCAGTTTCATTACCAGAACTCGTTCAACCATACCGAATACTACAGGGCCGAGAGTGAGCTTTCCTACTCTACCAACGTCGTGCAAATGTTTGCTACCCTCGGTTAATTTGCTTTGAGGTGCTTTATCAAATTAGCGAGCGATGATAAGGGGACGTGGGGTGGAAGAGCGAGGGCGAGGGGCGGGGATGTTTTGTGTTGGAAAGTTCACTCGTCGATGTAGTAGCTACCTGGTTAGCACAGTGCCGTTCGGGGGGGGGGGGGGGGGGGGGGGCGAGAGCCGTTCAGGCGAAGGGGATGGAACGGGGGGAGCATGGCTGCGCGGACCGCATATGATAATGGTTATGAAGAGAGCGTATCATCAGACATCACGTATACATGCTACGGTGACATCCTTTTCGACGTGAAACGTAATTAGCGCTTGCAATTGTTATTCGCTTACAGATGGAGCTCGCTGTTTGGGAAGACATGTTTATTTTCTATTGTACGACATGACGAGGTTATGCATGATTAGCTAAAACAGCCGCGTGTATTAACGATATGTTTGCAGATTTGGTTAGGATTGGTGGAAATAGAGGTTCTTCGAAATGTGTTTTGAAGTTAGGACTTTGAGTGACACAGTTAATTAAGCAATAAAGAAAATAATTATGGGCTGTTTCCTCTTAGAAATACCTTTCTGAAAATTTTGAAATATAGGGAATGTGTTCGGAGAAGTCGTGTATTTCTCTGAATTTAGGAAACGGAGATCTGCCAAACAGCTATATACTTTTGACTTGATTTATGTTTTAATGGCAATGCGTGGTGCTGAAATTGAAAATAATTTGCTAATCAATCAACTTGAAGATGACCGCTCACACTTTTTATGTCTCAAGAAGCGTCGTCCCAACTTTAAGACATTGTGACGCCAAGCTACAGTCATCCGATTAACGATGGTAAGTTTTTAATCTCCATGTAAAGTGAGCATGCAGGTAGCATCTTGTTGTTGCATTGCAGTGCGCTGTGTGCAAGCGATGCATACAGCGATGCATCGTGGTGAGAAGCGACGAAAGTGCAGCTGAGTCATGATCGACGTCGACCTTTGAGTCGATGCAAACGGTATGCAACTATGCAACCCGACCCGTTGCAGAATGCCGACCACAACATGGGAACAAGTCGCCGGCGACAATGCAACGCTCTCTGGAGGGCATAGGCTTGATTAATTCGATTTGCAGGGTTTAACGACTCACTGGTTTGACAACAGGCCCTGCGACACTGGTCTAATTGCATCGGTGAATGAGTGGACGATTATGAACCTAACCTAGCCTAGAAAGGAGGAGGGAAATCTCGGTGCTGGCAAGTAGCCTACTCCTATCGAAGAGCACCAAGGGGACACCGGACCATAGAATCTACGCCCAGTGTTACGTCCCTTCCGAAGGATGGTACAACACGGATAACAGGATTCCTCCACAAATCCATGCTGTCAAGAGGTTGACTAGCAAGGCGAATGAAGTCGCTGTACTAACTTGTATCCCTCCAAACTCTCACCCGAATAGAACTGTTTGATGTGTATAATGGTCACCCACCCAATACCTGACCCATCGCAGTGTTGCCTGCCTTCGGTGACGTCACGAGATCCTGTGTTTTCAGCACGCAAAACTGTTCGGAGGGTGTAGGTTTAACCACATCTCTATGTAGGAAGAACGACAATCTATTCATTTTTTCTTAGTAGTTTGCATCGAGTGGTGCGAAAAAGTGAAATGTCATGTCAATGACGCGCATTTGTTATAATTTAATAAAGAATTACCAAGTTCTCATGTTTTTTTTTAAAGCTGCATGCATATATTAAAGGGTATAATATATTTGTATTCATATGTATGTGTGGAATAAATGTACGCCATCTTTCTGTGTTGTTTTGGTTGAATATTTTTAGGTCGAGATAACCCGGCGGGCATTTATTTGTTCGGGAAAATTACTCTTGATTTTGAAAACGAGGCTTGCGACAAAAGAAGAATGTCGCGTCTATTTCCAATAAAAAATATTATCTTTATATGGAAGCACGGTCTTAGAGATTACCTTCAAAGATATTAAAAAATATGTCTGTAGCTTATTTGACAGGCAGGATTATCCAAACTGACGCGGACATGGTTCAGGCGTTCATGTATACTCAAGGAGAGTTCAAAAATTAGGATGCACGTTTTAATGGGAAAAGGAACAAATGATGCAGGGTATAAATGTCATACATAGCAAACAAAGATATTGCAACTTACTTATAGGGGACACATGCATTTATTGATACTTCGGTGACGGCAAGCTTTAACTTGGAAAAGAAAGCAACGTCACGGCAATAAAAATCGAACTCGGAGTCCTGCTAAATGTAGTCAAACTCAAAAGGCGACGCATCTCTTAAAATAAATCTCACGAATGCCAGCACTGAGAGTTCCAATAAATAACGGCAAACGCCGATCAACCGCACACAGTTTTATGAAAGCGCCGGTAAATGGGTCAAGTGATCAGAACTGCAAATAAAACTTCATGCAAGTTTTTGGAATAAAATAGTGAGCAGGGTCGTTTTACTTCCTCGTTAAATTTACCAAGACGCAGTAAAATTACTTTATCGTATTTCGCAATGCCTGAAGTGCGAAAAGTTGACGACAATGGGTAGGTATGTACGTAACTTTTCTGGAAGTAAGATGTGATAAAGAAAAAATCTCCACTCTTATGCAAAAATGAGGACGTCAGAACTAACAACGAGCTCATCAGTCAATGTTAAAACAACTGAGATAGTCGTCTTGTCTTCGTTGAAACATTATATACGACGTTAGATAAACAGTAAAATAGGTACTTTATAACATATTAGCGATCGCTCGATGCTTGATGCAATACACCACGGTGGCACCAGTAAGTCTAGAACCCCACTCGACGCCACTGGGCCAAGACGCAGCACGATGCTTTGTTCCGACGCCGCTGAAATCGCGGGGCACATTATGAAAATGTCAGGCGATGACATTTTCCCATTTCCCCTGTCTATCGACCAACGCCTGTTCGACACGTCACTGGCCGTACACTCATTGAAAATAACGCTCCTACTGACGACGCTTTTCAAACGCTCTATCCATAGTTTAACGACACAATTCGGTAAACAGTCCGCGATTCGTGCGTCGACCCTCGTTTCAATTACGCTTCTGACAGAATTTGGAACGGGACCGCTGAGAAAAGTAACTTCTATGCTTCGGCATTGGATTTTTATCCATAAACATGTCGTAATAACTTTTATATAACTACATTTTAAAGGTACTATTAGGAAATACACTTATTATATTAGACTCCCGAGAGATGCCACACAAAACAATGTAATTACAGTAAAATTATTGTTTTCTCAAAAGGAAAAGAAAAACGTGGTATTCTGAAAAAATAGTACTCAATCAGGAGGGACGGCTACATCTCTGTCAAGCCTTGCGATGTCTTTGAATTAAATATGCAATTTCGAAACTGAACACATTTTTATAAAACAAAGCGTTCAGCATAAAACATGCGAAAAGAAAAGAATTCAGCAGGTTCCGAACCCTCCGTGCCGCGACGTTGACGTCGTTCGACCTCTGGCTGCGGCCGGCGTCGCAACGTGACGAAATTACCCTATCGTCGTCGTAGTCGTCGTCGTCTCGTCAGCCAACCAATCAAAGAGTATGCTGAGCAAGTTGGCGCTGACATAATGGCTTTGCTAACTACATTACGGATCCATTTCACTGGACACGTGCCCGACCGGGACCCCTTGATGACTTGGGGGTGGGGTGGGGTGGGGTGGGGGTGGTGGGAGGCTGTGATTGACCATCTCGTGCCCGAGAAGTTTGCGTCGAGCTTGTGGTCGTTTTACAAAAGTATATAGCGCTCTTGGCTTGCTCTAGAAATTACGTCAAGAGCGCTGCTTGATTCGGGATGTTCGAAGGTTTGATTTCCACCACTCTATTTGGTAAATTCGCTTGTGCTGACAAAACCGTACAAAGTTTATACTGTGGATGTGCTACCTGTCTATACATCAATTAGTAGCAACTCAAACCAGACCACACATAAGCAAAGACATTGAGTTGGCCGACCAAATACTGCCGACCAATTCCATTGTAAGTTAGTAAGATTGCAAGATAGTATGATTGTTCGTATGAAAGTTAAATTTGGTATATTTTGATCTGTGCCATTGATTCTCTGAAGAGAGTTCTTACGAGAATGAGTCAATATGCGTTCTTTTTTATAAAATTACAAACATTTCAGAGTATGACAACTGGAGAATGTTGCACCCTGCGAGAAAACAACAACCGAATGTTCAGCTAGGAGTCATGCAGGTAGATGAAGCATGTATATTACAAGGAAGTCAACTTTGAACTTTACAGTCGTCGCGACGCCGTCAGCGGCCGCGACGCCACGCGAGCATCCAGGTCGCGGGCGACATGTCAAGACAGGTTCACGATGTTAACACGGTCATCCGTCACCGGCCGGTCGGGTTCGGTCCGTGACTCGACCTGTCGCATAGTGATGGACGGGATTCCGTGCGATGACGTCGAGTGTCACGTGATCTGCCGTGGCAAGGGGAAGCCGTGGGAACCGCGGTCCAATGTGACAGCTGTACCATAGGTCCGAGTAGCGTGCAAAGGTTCTCCTGTTATATTTTGTGTGTTGGTTCTGGAGATTTTCGCCCTACGGTTCAAAGGTGGCCTGGGTTGGACTATGACACCGGGAAAAGCATTTGAGTTTTGTCCTGAATGTAGCTAGATAGCTAACGCATGAAAGAAAATAACGAGCGAAATTAAACATGTAGCTGATTTTAAAGCTAATTGTCAATTGTATTCGTTTTTCATGATTTGCCAAATATTTGATTAAATATTCAGTCGGCACCACTGAACTGAATGGTTTTTCGTGTAGGAAATACCGGTTCTTGTAAGAAAATTGCGCTGTGTCAGGTATTGGGTAGGTGACCACCATACAAATGACCACTTTCTTTCGGGAGAGAGGAGGGATGCATTGGTACAGCAAATTCATTCGTCGTGCTTGTCGACCTCTCGATAGTGTAGATTTGTGGAGGAGGACTCCTGTTGTTCGCTTTGTACCATCTTTTGGAACAGACGTTTAGCTGGACGTGACGTTACAGCGTTTCCCCTTCCCCTTTAGGATGGACCCGCTCATCACCAACATTATTAGACCAGTGACATAGAGCCAGTTTTCATTAAAGTGCGACGCTAAACACAAGATATCCATTTTTTAATTTAAAATATTGCACTTTATCTTAGAGAATGACGTGAATGAAAGGACGTGAAATTCACTGATCTGTGAATCTAGCACCTATGCTAGAAAATGTAGTAATTTTCACCTTATCGACGGCTCCCCCACAAAAAAAAAACTAATCCAAAATTGACCGACCTATCCACATTTTTTTAATGCCCACCTTGGCGGAAAAGACCCAGTGTCATGCTTTAAATTACAAACCATTTTTCCCATGGGTTGCTGTATTGTCTTCGGTCTGTCGAGATATGACCTCGAATTGTCTCTTTTTGCTATTGCTTCTCAATATTTTGGACAAATTGTGAATTCGTTTGGTTCTGACTCTTCAATGCACAAGGCGCAATAGAAAAAATATCACTGTACCGATAAAATGTATTGAGGAAATAGGCAAAGTCAAGTTGTAACGAGAATTTAGTATTTCGGGAAAAAATATACATGACGTATTTGTTATGATGTATACTCGGCATCTCGGCACCCTAGAAACTAGTGATAGCGGACGACAATCAGCAAACCCTCCCTCCCCCATCGAAGCAGAATGGGGTGCCTTTGAGAACGACCAGAGTTTTGGTGAAATTCAATCAAAGTGATGCGGGTAATTCGATTTTCGTCCGGCGAGCGTCTTTTGCTACCATTTTGCATCAAAATTAGCCCAGCGATCGGGTGCAAGTTCACGGTGATCGAGCGTCCAAAACTTGCCCCTTCTGTTACCGGGTCGAAGCCCAAACCCGATGAGAAACGAAAACCGCAAACTATATTTCAAACCTTTGATGACATCCACATTACGGCTAGGCATACGGTTAGGTTTTGAGAGAAGTTTGGCTTCCAGCCCATGAAATAATGTATTTACCGATATTTCTGAATATCACTTAAACTATTTAATCTTCAAATCATGCATATTATTTTGCTAATAAATACAATTATGTTGAATTGAGAAATAAATAGGAAATTCTGGATGTGTTTTGAGGCTTAGTTCTAAAAACAGTTTTAGAATGAACGACGAGGCAAATAAAACAAATTCAAAACAAGCTGAAGCGTACCCTACTATAATCAAATACGGTTATCCTGTTGTCATTCCAGCGTTCTATACGTGGACGTGATTTTATGTTGGCTAAAAATGTCCGTACCTTGGTCTTTATCATAAAGGTAATTCCTTCCCATGTTGACTCGGAAAGAGTCCACACCTAAAAGATGTGTAATGCCAGGTGGTTCTTACCTGGCAGTACTCGCGATTCGTCTCCCCGATCTGGTCGTCGCCTCTCTGCATGTCTGGATCTCGTGCCTTAAAAACAAGGACATGCCATAGTCATGCCGGGGTCACTGGGTTGCAGATTCCTCTTGAAAATCATGCCCTTGATTGATTATGTTCCAAAAAGTACTTTAGAGTACAACCAGAATTGAAATCGATTTTAAATGAATGATTAAACATAGACGCTTCCCCCGTTGGGGCATTTTTCGCCTGTCAAGTTATTCAATAATCTGCGCATGTTCATTTGCAGAATATTTCTGCTTGTCTTAAAACTGACCTTCTGAAATCATTATTTATATTTTAACACCCAAGGATCTGTTTTTTTGAAATTACTTTTCGCATCCAGTGAAAAAACGGACAAAGATTGAAAAATGCAGTTACCAGGTAATATACATCTCCCCAATAGGATGCCTATTTATAATACAATATTGTTAGATAAAATTGCTTCGAGGGCGTAAATACTAACAAGCTAAATCCCAAATGCTTTTCATGTGGGTTTCTAGGAACCTACCAAGGCTGGGTAGTCGTGACGCAGCTCAGCGCACCACTGCTGGTAGGGAGCGCCACACGCCGCTGCCTTACCCAGGAAATCGCGGAGTTCCCTACAGAGCGGCCCGTGGCGCTCTAACTCCACGCGCGACGCCGTAAGCCACTCCTGAGGGAGAAAAGGAAGGGGTTGTTAGCCAGTCACCACACACCGCGGAGTTCGAGGAATCGCCGATGACATCAGCGGACGAAGTAGTCACGTCTGAGACCAATTGACCTACATTTTACTCTTCCAGGAATGTTTTTCTCGTTAGTGCGTTTTCAAAATATATCTTGTTTGTAGTCGACGATGGATATAATATAAAGAGATCAAGTTGCATGGAAACAACTCTATTACGAGCAACTCTGGAATCATCTTTCAATGAGTAGGCAGTGCTGTATCTTACATAAAAAAGCTTTTGCACTCTTAATGCATTCCAGGAAATTTGTATACATACGCCCATTCTCACTGTCAGCTGACATGCGTCGGAAAGATAAACCTGCTCACCTCTAGGAAGTTGAGTATCGCCCGATGCCAGGGCGGTATCTCTACCAATAGGCACGCAGGACTATCACGTCTCCGACCACCCCTATCGGAAGGGGACAGACTACTGCGCCGACTGCCCCCCGAGTTAGCTCCACTGGCGCAGGATGCCGCAGCCGTCGCAGTCGCAGGCTTGTCGTCTAGTGGCGTACCAGCAGGGCTGGGTACCGCGGGTTCGATGGCCCCCGCTGAGCGACCTCGATGGAGACGCATCGAGCCCCCCGAAGAGGACGGCCACGCTGGCTCAGGGAGCGCCAGGAAGCGCGAAGACTCGTAAGCTACGCGCGGCATCGACCGGGATCGTGGCCTCGTGTATGGACGGTTGGCGAGGAAGTCGGCGGCGGCGGCGATTGGGTCCTACGAATATCTCGGTACTTAGGAATATGTAGCGTTGTGAGCCGAAGGTCGCTCAACCACAGGAGTTCCAAACGTGGGCCCAGGTTTCTAGGCCTTACATTGCATGACCTAGTGTGAAGGGTTCTTGATACTAAACGCGGATAGTGTCCATTCTGTTAGCAAGTCTTATACTTTCGGCTTGAGGATCCTAATCATATTCTCCACCTGACTTATGTTGCTTATAATGTACACTTATATTGCTTCAGCCACCGGATAATGCCTAAGCTGAATAATTATAATAAAAAAAAAAATCTTAAGTATGTAAAATAACCGCAAATCACAATGACTTACGCAAAGGTGAATAGATTTCCGCTTTATATGATACTACCATTTTCACAGCTGTTAAAACTAACTGGGAAAAGATAAAAAACTTAATAATAACAGACATCCATCATCTGACTTTATCCCACAAGGAGACACGTACCATGATTGGTTGGCCGGCAGTCGGCTTTTCAGGGGAGTCGAAGTCTGGGAGATTCTGCAGCTGTCGCTGGAAGGCGAGGATCTCCTGTTCGGGCGTCTCGCGCTGGCCAACGCCACCCAGCGCAGCCGCAATGCAGCCCAGTCCATTGGTTGCCACCTGGTGACAGGGTGGAGAAATTTAAACATCTGGTTGTACTTTTTCACGGCGGATATTAAACGTGATTGAATGTTGATACATTTTTTTATTTTTAATAATAATAATTTTTTAACAGTTACAAGATGTTGGGGAGAACATATAATGTAAAAAAGATGAGACCACTTTCAAATTTCCGGAAATGCACAATTTCTAAGAATTTAAAAGTCTGGAGTGAAAGTGTGGCTTTGACCAGTCCCTCCAACTGACCTTGGCAATGTTGGCATGCGACTTGGAGCGCCGCTTGTGGCTGTGCCGCAAACTAGAGAAGCGGATCGAGGCGCGCTGATGATGCTGCTGTTGAGGCGGTGGCTTTTCGTGGCACTGGAGGTTGATAACGGGCAAGATGACGCCGAGCGCCGGTGACGACGGCGACCTCTGGCCGTCGCTCGAACCACCGCTCTGTACGCTCTCTCGAGACGGCGCTTGACGCATTAAGTGCGTAAACGCGAACAGCGTTGCCTGCAAGGACGTGCCGTTCATAGTAAGTTTTGATTTCAACAATCGGCAGTCCTGATGACACATGCTGTACGTGAACTAAGGGTGGGTGACGTCTCAAAGACGTGGTTAAGCCTAATGGAGCAAAATACTCTTTCACTTGGGTTATTTTTATGGACCGCAAGCCATCACAAGTTACACTTTACATGACCGATGCAGCGATTTTGCTGCAACATTTCTGCTCAGACCATGGGTTCAGTGTCATCCAATATCTCAGTCCGTCACCCTCTTAGCGATAACGTTAATAGGTCACTGACCTGAACGGCGGGCTCCAGCCCCAGCCCCGCGACCGACGCGAGGCCTGTGAGAGAGCCCACCCCCTCGCTTCGCGTAGGCTGCACTGCCCGCGGCGGGGGAAGGGGCAGGGGGGCGGCAGCCTGTGCCTCCAATCCTGTGCAGTCCACGGTCAGGTTCACCTGGAGAAAGGGATGCACGAAATAATGGTTTTATCATGGTTGCAAATAAGACTGTACTGTTATCGCAGCTCCATCGGTGTACTTGGGAATTCTCGAGCATTACGAAACGACGGGAAATTTAGTTGCCCTTTACTTAGCACTAGTTTTAACAAAAACTATTTGAAATGTGTTTTGAATGCTAAGGATAAATCAAGTAGACATGAGTCTAAAAACCATCATAGTACCTACTTAAGTATGCCATGAAAAATCCGTGGGGTACGATCCCTCGTTTTGACTGCCATCTTAGACTTTCTATTTAACAATGACTTTAACTGAACTTCATTTTGAGATATTCAAATCGTGCTGACATCTGCAGCCTTTAAGCTATCAAATAATCAAGTTCAGTTGAAGGAGTAAGTTCAGGGATAGGTTATCGAAAAGTCCAACCGTGGAAAATAAAAAAGCGCTTGGTGCACTTCTTGTGGTAATACCTAACTCGGGTAACCCATCTCCTTAAAAAAATGATCCTGTCACTGTTCATTCTCCTCTATTCACCTTTCTCCGTTTTCTCAACGAGCTGGGCTCCGTGTCGGTAGACGACGCCCGGCTTCGCGGACTGCGTGGCACGTCATGCGCAGTCGCTGACGCGAAGCTGGACCGCGACGCGCAGCTCTTCCAGCGCGTGAGGTGCGCAGCAGTGGTTAGCAACCGGTGAAGCAGTAGACGAAGCAGCACGACCGGGCTGAGCACGCAGGGGAAGCACGAGAGCAACGACTGCGCTAGAAGCGGCGGCTCGCTGGCCACGGAACGCCGCTGTCCGCCGCCAGTGACCGTTGGAGCTGCGCCACTGACCGGGCATGCTGCAAGCGATTTAATGATTGATTAGTGAGGTTTGACGAAGCACTGTTTTAACAACGGGCCTGTGGCACTGGTATAATGCCGTCGGTGAATGAGTGGGTGTTGAGGATAACTAACTTACCTGGAAGGGAGAAGTGGCAATCTAGTGCCGGAAAGTAGCCAACGCTTGTCAAAGAGCAAAAAAGAGGACTACCGGCTTAACTTCCTTTCTGAAGGGTAGTCAACTCGAAAAAGATTCGGTAACAAATCTATGTTGTTGAGAGATTGATCAACAAGGCTTGTGAATTTGTTGTAATAACAGTCGTCCCTCCAACCTCTCTCAAAATCACAATCAAGCAAGCTAACGAAGACATCAGGTGAGTCCGCACCTTTCCTCCTTCAGGTTAAGACCGAGGGGAGAGAAACTCGCCCATACTAACATTTCAATAATATTTATCAACCATCAATCACTTTTAAATGTTTCCTTAACAATTTTTTGGTCAAGCATTGTCACCCTTGACCGTCTTCCATTCATTTGACAACTGAGTTTCAACCTTCACCGATAATCTTTTATTTGCTATGATTTTTCTCCGTGTTTAATGCTCGCGTACCTCTGGGTACAGCGTAGCTCGCTCCGCACTGCACCCAGCGCTGCGTTGTCAGCTCACCGCTACCCGTGCTGCCATCTCGCAACGCACCCTGGAAACAAACAAGGGGTAAATTTCTTATCGGTCCATAACACAAGCCTCTACCCATCTCAATCGTAGAGAATACCCACCTCTATCGACTTGAGCACATGCATGACGGCGCCCTCCACAGATAGGCCGAGTACTTGACTGGTTACCGTGCTGACAACCATGTTAGGAGGCGCCGAGGTCAACGTGATATAGTTGTCCTCGACCGACTCGGCCAGTGGGGTTGGGGGCGGTGCCTCGTCTGAAAGCATGGATGAGGGGATATAATTGGATGATTATGTTATTTTCCATCAGAAGGATGACCTCGTTTTAACACTTTAATTGGGCTGGAAGAATAAAACGCACTATTAAGATTATTCACGCTAGGAGCGAATTTTCTTGTACAAAAAAACGCACTATCGAGGTTATACGCATGCATCTCTATAGCGCTAATTAATTGGTATGCTTATTGTATTAAGTAGGTATACTAGTATGATTATTATATGCCTATAATAATCATATGATCATGAAGCTTATATACAGAGAGAATGCACTCAATGCAATGAGTCCCAGTTACCTAAATGACGACATGGGATACGAACATTTAGGGCGATTGTTACAGGTAACCTGTTAAGAGAATGGCAGGAGACAACAAGCAGTTAATTAATTTGATTTACTGATGGAGTTAACGATGCACTGTTTCAACAAAGCCCTACGGCACTGTTATCAGCATATCAGCACTCAAAGATCAGTCACCTTGCAGGAGATCGTAGACGCTGAACCGAAGGTTGACGCGATGCTGGAGGCCAAGATAGACGAGTGATCTGGCCGCATGGTGTTTGACGTAGCGCGAGTAGCGCGTGCTGTGGTTGGTATAGTACCACTCGTCCGACGGCAGCAGCAGCTGACTCAGCGCGTCTGGAAGGCCTTGGTCGACTAGTGCTCGGTGGTGCCGAGGGTCTAGCGCTAGTGTCGCGACGATCTGCAGTACCAGCACCAGCAGTTGCTGGGCGATGGCATGGGGGCAGAACGGAACGGTTAGATGAATGACAAGTTCTGCTGCTTCTATTGAAAGAATGACATTAAATTACATGGTTGAGGAAATTATTCAGGTATAAGAAGATGGTGTAGTTATGTATTTTGTTCCCATGAAAGTTTTATCGAAATGGGTGAGTATAGTACCTCTTTTTGGTTATGCAAAGTAGAAGCGTTAGAGCCACATATAATGTTTTCAAGTAATAGCCTGGATATGGTAATTGGAAATAACTACCAGGGTAGCAGGCCTCGAGAATGAGTAGTATAGAAAACGTGCCTACCGGGTCGTGTGTTGAGTCCAGTGCTGCCGCCAGAATGCGCAGCTGTGGCTCCTGCGCGAGCTGCGACTGAACCGCTTCGTCCTCGACCATGAAGAGCAGCGATCGTGCGGCCAAAAGCTGCAGGCAGTGGTAGCTGCAGTGTCGCCATCTGCGCGGACATTCAGTGAAACCGGGTTAGGTACATGTCGTGGAGGCATATTGAGCCGTCTATTTCATTTAAAAATTAATTATAACTCAATATCACACGACTTGATTGAAACGATGTAAACATTTTCGTTGTAATATTAGTAAATAATAATCAAATACAGTTAATTTATTTTTCATTTCGCTCCAAAAACTTAAGATATCAATAGTCTGTCAGTGGTCCATTTGTTTCGACACTAGACACTAATTCGCGCGTTATCTTGTGAGATCATATAGTGCCGTACGAAATCGCGCAAGTGTGACGTCTTGTCGTGTACGCTTCCGTGTGTTGTTTTGTTTTATGGTTGGTCGTGTCAACCTATAAGAATGGGTTATTTAGGCAATTGTGACAGGGTATTGGAAATTATAACGACAGCAGAAAAGGCTTAGCGATCCAATCATGAAGTTGGAGAACCTATCACATAATTTGCTTGGAAGGATGGTATGCTTGGTGAGAGATTGGTGTGGTAAGCCACCAACAGGTAAACAAGATTAGATCTGGAACTTTGGAAATGTACCAGTAGGCCGATTCCGAGATGTTGCTTGATGTTTGTCGATCTTTAGCTTGCATTTATTTCATTGCAAGTTTGCAATCATTGGCAAAAAATGCAAATACCAATAGAGGCTATACCAATGTCGGTTTAAAGTCTTAGAATCTCAGTGAGTATACTCGCACTACGCTACCGTCTGGTCGCAGTAAGTCACATAGTCACATCGGCGCTTCGGATATCAATTAGAAGTTGGTGTTAAGTATGTCATGTGACGCAATGTCTAGTCGTGTGGTGTCGTGTGGCGTCGTGTGGCGTCGTGTGGCGTCGTGTGGCGTCGTGTGGCGTCGTGTGGCGCCGTGTGTTGTCGTGTGCTGTCGCGTGTCGTGTCGCGGTCTCACCTGCTCACCTCTGGCTCGGCGAGCACTGCTGCCGTGAGCCGATCACTCGCTTGTACAGCGTCAGCGCGTTGTGCAAGATGTTCAGCACCGACAGGGCGTGCACGCTGGAGAGCACGTCTGCAGCGCGCGCAGTAGCCGCGTCGGGAAACAAAAGCGTTAGGCGAACAAGTTTTTGGGAAGGTTGAAAGCCCACAAGAATCGTTACCTAGGAACAATTAACTGCAGAATAGGAGAGTACAGTTAACAGGTACACGTTTAATATCACGACATTCTATAGGAAAGGTAAGATTACTTGTGCTAGTGCAGTAATGTTCTTGCTTTTCATAACAGCTGTGAGGCAAATGATTGGCACTGACCATGCAGTTGTCTGGAGTTAAGAAATGTATTCAAACATCTGACTAGTTAGCCTAACTTAAGAAATAATAAAAAGGTTTCTTAAAACACATTACCGGTCCCACCCCGACGGCGACTCACCCGTGACGCTCTCCTCCTTGTCCTCGGCGTCGTCGACGATCACGTGCCGCGCCTGCTCCAGCTGATCGCCAGCGGCGTGCCGCCAGACCGAGCCGAGACGCCGCGCTCCACTGGCCTTCAGTCGCGCCCCCGGTGTCACCGCGCCGACGCAGACACTTCTGTCCACAGGGCCGCGGGCTGCGCGCTGCTCGCTGCGCGGGGAACGAGAGCGAGGGTTAGCACTGTACCGAATGGGCTGGGTCGTTTTCTGAGCTATGCGGGGAGTTTAGATGAAGGGTAATCTCGAGAGATCACCCAAGTACTGTACACAGCAAGTGCTGAGTAAATCAAACAATGGGCTACATCATAAGCGTACATTGGCTTGGAATGCCAATTAAATACACACAGGTAAAAATTGAAGGTTTCGATGATGCCATGAATCTCGATGACTGGCGCAGATACCACGAATAGTTCAAATAATAGTTCATAGTTGTTCATAGTTCCTACGTTGTTAAAATAGGCTCAATTTGAAATATTTTTTTCTAAAAGATTTTGGGAAAATTATGGTATTCGGCCAATGTGTAATATTTGGTGTGACATGGTTGTGCATTACAATTTGTATTTTGATTCCACCAGGTGCGCCGTCGGACGCTTATCAAAACATATGTATAGTTAGCACTAAAGCTAATCATCACGACTGTGACGGAGATGATATATTGCCTGACAAGCAGACCAGTTGGCAGAATTAAAGTCGCCATTCAGGCCGTCCCGTGCTACGGCTGGCAGAATCAAATCACAGTGACAGACTCGTAAGACACGGGATTGAGATGATACAGACAGAGCATAATTCCTTGAAGATGATTGCGCCTCCGAGACGATGTCATAGACCGTGTATTTTGATCAGCTCCCCGTCATCAGGCATTGTTCTCAGCTTGATTGGCTTCGCTCTTTGGGATAATTACTTTCACCCTCCATCTCACTCTCTCGGCCGTTTATCGTCACCCCCTTTCACTCGCTATTGCTAGTCTTCGTCTTGCGATCATTGTTTGTCTTGTCTACGCTATATTAACTCGGGCTTGATCAATGCACGCGACGCGTTTCAATGGCGGCTTGTGGTTGCGGGCCCAAGTGGGCTAGGAGAATTTAGTTTAAGGAAAATGTACTTTCTGGAGATTTTGACAGTTATACGGTTAAATTAAAATAAAAAATAAATGCTTTATGCTTAACTTGTTAACCGTGGCCAACGATTAATAACATGAAAAATGTGTGGATCGTTTAAGTCGGGTTTCTCGGTCCTGTTTATAGATATCACATTTAAGTAAATTCAAAGTGAAAAAGACGATGTTTCAATTGACGCATTGCAATTATTTGAGCGTAAACACATTTTCGTCTAAACCTCGACAGAGCTAGTTGTGTTAAGGGTGCAACGTCGCCGCGGCTGAATTTACTGTGTCTTTCTTCGAGATGTTCGTAATAATTTGTGACTTCAGCAGAAACTGTCGTAATTCGATTCTCTTTATCAGCAAAAATCACCACTTGGTTTTGACTGAATATCGAATTTCTTCATCTGTTAGAAGCAACAAAGAGAATTGGGCCTCACTGACAGGCACTTCATGACGGCACCAAAAACACTCCCTTTATCGCGCGAAGCCCGCGCTCTCGAATTACTTACAGAAACAATTGTAAATTTTATCTCCTTTGTAATTCCAATTCCGTATCCAATTCACTGTCTCTTATTGCAAGAGAATTCCGCTCAGCGCCACCGTAGACGCGATTTTGTGACACACATTTCCTTGTCGCACGCTAGCTTCCAGTGTGTCTGGATTCATTTCAACCCCACTCCGTCAGAGGGTGCTGTTAATGAGGCTTTGACGTAATTAATCTGATCACTTTCGAAGCGTTCTAGAGAAACAATTTGCTCGCGTTCTGTTCAGTCACTGCCAATCATCGTCGACACGAACGTTTTTAACATGTCATACACTTTATCACGAGGCGACTAAGAGTGCCAAGCGACGACGAGATGACTTCGTTTCGAAAATCCGCGTCGACAAAGTGCTTGACTGAGCTCAGAGTTTGGTGAGAAGACAATTTGTCGCCCGGCGAAATTAGACTATGCGATTTTCTTGTACGACATTGTGGATATTTTCACAGCGTCGTTGTTTGAGAGAAACACAAATTGGTTTCCGGATCAGATTATTCTCTCAAGTATGAATGACGGGGATTTGCGCGTGCTCTTAGCATATTAAGTCTGTTTTTAGCGAAGGCAAAGCATTGGGATGTCGCTTGAACGGCTTTGGCCAATCATTTCTCAGGACAATGAGTAAGATTCTAAAGTTGGTTCTAGAGTTGGTTCTAAAAACAAAAACAAAAAAAATACTGGATAGAAATTTCGGAATTTTGCAATCAGAATGCGTAGAGAGATTGCCAAAAAAAATGAAAACATTTTCTAGAGTCGGCGTTTGTCTGCATTCTAAGTAAAACGCAGCAAATTGAAAGTGGGCACATGGAATTGTAGCGAATGTTATTCAAGGACAAAGCTTCAAGGTCCGGGTTCCTCAAAACAAGTTTTTATTTGCAGCTTGCACCAGCACAATAGAAGCAAGTAAAAAAAAAAAAAATTTATAGCACTTTGAATAAGTTCCAGAGCTTGAAGTCAGATTTCAACTCCCCATGAGGTAATCCCATAACGCTTTAAGACTTAATCAGGTCCAGAGTTATATTGCTACAATTTAACCTAGAGTTGAGAAAACGGTGAGCCCAAGGCAAACGATATCAAATCGAGACTCACATGTCCGCCCAGCAGGGGTGTCTGAGCGCATCGGACGCGCGCACCTTGACGTGAGCCAGCCGATGCACGACGCACGCGTCGATCACCTTGTTGATGGTCACCATGGCCGTGTACTGGAGATCGTGCACTCCGTGGATCAGGCTCAGGCAAACACGCAGCAGCAGACACAAAGCTGCGCTCAGCTCGCGTCGCGCAGGCGCGCACTCGGCGTCTGAGGTCGCCCCGTGGGTTTCCACCGCCGTCTGGTGGAGTTCATGAATATAATGACTAATGAAGGTACTTGAACGCAAAGTGCATGGCTAACTTGCAGTTGTTGCATTAGAAACTGGGACTGTCAGGGTCATGTTTTCGGTGTTTGGTCTGCGTCATGGCAGTTTTAATTGAAGCTAGACTAGCTGTTCTTGAGAAAAACAAGAAAAGCATTCTTACATCGGTAGTAGAATTGAAAAGCTAAGCCCGACGATCTAAGCATTTTTATTGCTGGAAGCTGGACGCTTTTAAACGGAATTGAAAACGAAATTGACTATTTCCAAAAAATTAACCCTCTTTTAATCCAAAGCCTCGAGAAAATTTTGATCTCCACAAAAATACAAACTTTGGTATGTTTGATAAGAATTTTTAAGTTAAACGGGTATAAAATTACGTCGATCATTTTACCTACTCGTGGCTTTCATAGAAAAATTTGTGCTGCTTGTTAATTTACTACACAAAATACCAGACAAAGATTTCCAATCCCTAAAGAAAATTACAAAATATAAAAGAAAAATCACTCAAAACAGAGTGATAATGGACTGACCTTGAGCACCGTGTGCAGCAACGCAGCCATGTTGCGGTGCAGCCGCGTCTCGTTGAGCCGCTGAAGCAGGCGCAGCAGTGCTGGGATGTGCGCGCGCAGCCCACGCAGTAGGAAGCCGATGCACTCGGGGTTGGCAGCCATGTGCAGCAGCACTTGGAAGCTGCGCTCAGCCTCCAAACTCGGGCGCTGCTCTGCGCAGGCAAGCGACAAGCGTGACAAGTCGTGCATGGAGTTCAAACTTTGGTGGGATATCATGTTAACATTGGTGGCAGTGGTGGGATTATATGCATACTTTGGTGGCAGTGGTGGAGGTCAACGTTTGGTTTGGTGGTGGAGATGGGTTGTAATAACTTCACCAGTACGTATGTTTAGGTACGGTTGGGATTCTTTGAAAATAAATTTGAGTTTACAGCAGATCGCAAGATTGGAACCCATTAATTTAGTTTTGAGAAAAAATATGTAGTCCATTTTTCCACTCTGTGTACCAAGAACTTTTCGAACTATGGCATATCAGTTTTCTTCGCAGGTTTGGCCAAAGACTTCGGGGTTTTTTCAGCGCAATTTTTTTATCAACGACCAAGTGGGTGGTGGCGCGTTACCTTCGTGTATGGAAAGTCTCCCAGAGCGCGCCTCCTTCCACAACTTTCTCCGAACCCGTCGCCGAGACTCGTTGCGCAGCTGCTCGTAGTTCTCCTACGGGCAGACAGGTAACGCCACTCAGCGTTAAGCAAACAGACAATTTGATGTGCTGAGCGTTCGAATTCAAAGTTTATATTACCTTTACCAGTTAGCCGTTTTATGGGCGTTGAAAGTTTAAATATTCTACACGAGGCTAGCAATGAAGGTGGGACAAAAAGCACATACTTGCTCTTCACGTTTGATAAAAATAAAATATATATAGCGTTCAGGAAGTTCACGAAACTTGTTTCGCGGCTGTATAGCGAAAATTGATCGCTAACGAAGATTTGTGTGCAGAGGAATATTACAGCTCCAGCTATAGCCGGCTGCACCAAAAAGAAACAAAAAACCTTTCAATGCAGAGGCACGGGCGTACTTGTTTGAAAGAGGAAACTTATCGCGCTGCATGTTCCGCGAGTCGTAAAATAATAACATAGTCTCCCTGTTAAAACGGGTGTTGCTTGCTTTATTGTGATCTCTACCCTTTTGTTCTCGTGAATGAAGAGATTTCACGAGTTTTCCACCGGGGTGCGATAAACACTGTACATGCATGCCAAAGGGGGGCAAAAAAAAACAAACATAGGATGCACGCATACTCTTATTGTGCCAGCTCCATTTTAGCTGTCACTGTCAGCTGTGCTTCGTAAAGTTTCCGTGCAGCACTGTGATGTTTTTAAATTAGAAATTCTCGAGAAATGGCAAACAATATGCTTCTATTATTATCTAACATAAAAGAAAAGCAGTGCAATACAAATTTAATATGGGCACCGAGCAACGTGCGTTAGTTTAGCCAAGTTCCCAGTTAGGTACCCATGGGTAAGTATACTCTGATATCGTTTTTGTTTTCTTAATCTCACCAGGGAGAAATAAAAACGTGCGTGGCATGTCAAAATCACCAAAGACTCAATTATTTATCGGTCGAGTCAAACTGAAGAGAGGCCCGAAATTTTAATCTGAGCACGCAGCACTGAAGCCCTGTGCTAAACGAGGTCATCTTTATCATCCTAACCTAACAAGGTAGAGGACGTGCGTGAAAACAATGTGCGTTGGCGGAGCTTATTTGCGCGGCATCTCCGAGGAATTTGCAATGCGCGTTTACTACCCGAACGAATAGCGAACCGGGGGAGTCAAGTCAGCATTAACAGGGAGGTAGAGAGGGTGCAGATTTATGGAGTCAATTTTACGGTGGTAGTCAACATAAAGACAATGACCGTTACCGAATTGATCAAACTTCCTTTTATATGCACACTTTCAAGACTTACAATATTAAACAAATTACGAGGGTGAATTCACGGATATGATAACGATTGAGGGCCACAGCTGTGATGAAATTGATGAAAAATGATCTATTAGGCGCTTACCAAACCGAACCAAGAATCGCAGACTTGTTGAGTGCTAACTATGTACTACATACAAATTGCAATCGTCTTACTTCTCAACTAAGGGTTTTATAGGTTTTTAAAGTTTTTTGCAACACTTTTATAGTATTTATAAAACTTACGGTCTCTTTAAAACTTCTTCGCAATTTCGCTAGTTTAGACGATTTTCATTGATTTGACAAATAAAATCTTTAAAAGAAAATGTGGGTCGTGCAAATAAGTCTGCTTTTACTCAGCAGACTGCGAGAAACTACGGGAAACTCAATGTATACGGTAAATAAATTACTCTAGTACTTTAGACGATAAACTCAGGCCGGGAGTAGCTACTGTATGGTAGTAGCTGGATGCTGAATAGCACGAAATCGTTTTTCAAGTTCTCAATCCATAAAAGACGGCAATTTTTGCATACGCATTAAACTCTAGGGTAAAAACGATTACAACAGGGTATCTCAACCCCGGCTATTAGTTGCTATTAGTTAAGTGTTGTGCAGAAACTGCTGCCACAGAGGCACCACGGCGCAAGGATGTCTGAAGTGCGTTTAGCACACAACAGTTCGATAATCTATGCAGGATCCTACCTTCGCGGGCACATTGTTGTTATTGTTGCCCGTGGATGCGCCGGTTGGCAGCGCGTCTGGACTGCGACTGCGCACAGAACCCGTGTTGGAACGAGGCAGCAGCTCGACAGACGCAGAGCTCGCCTCCTCCACGCTCTCCCCGCGCATGCTCAGACCGGGCACGGCGCTAGGGGTGCGCAGGCGGCGCAGCATGCGCGATGGATGGCGCACTCCCGATGCCGACTGGTGGTAGGTGGACAAAACAGCAAACCTTAGATCCATACGATTACTCAAACTAGCAGTAATAAGTGCTGCCGAAGGTCATTGCTATGCTAAGTGTTTTGATTATTGATTGATTGATTGATTTGTTTGAGGGGCTTAACGACGCACTGCTTGACAAAGGGGTCTTATTGAATGTAGATAAAATCTTATTTACATTGCAAAGGCTTGCAATGCGCGGGGTATATATCACATATATAATTATATAATTATATAATTAATTATCATCAATTTTTGAGACGGTTATAGTGTTGATAATAGTAAAATACGCCGCGCATTGCACGTCAAATTGGAGTTATTCGAGTTTGACAGGTTGTGACGTGATATAGCGTCACTATAGATTCAGATTAACTGTAAGTATTCACAGACTCTTGGTTCTACTCCTTGGAGATCTGTCTTTCTCATCGAATACACTAAAATCGTCTCAAAAAGCCAGTGTCCAAGTAGCTCAATGGGTTAGAGCAACACAAGCGATAGGTGGAGATCGGGGTTCGAGTCCCCGTTTGGGCATTAATTTTTGAGACGGCTATAGTGTTGATAATAATAAATAGGGTCTTATTGAAAGTCCCACTGAGCATTTATGAAATGTACTGAAAATCTTCAAATAACAGTACATTTTTTATTCTGACAGGCCATTTCCTTCTTTCTGGTACTGAAAATTATAATTTTGTGTACTGATTGATTATTGTGTTTAACGGCGCACTTTTTTGACAACGGGTCATGTAGTACTGGTTCAATGGCATCAATGGCAATAGATGAATGCCAACGAATCTTGGCAATGGGTGTACATGCACCTTCTCTTCGGAACGCGTTAAGAAGTCCAGTGGAAGACATGACAAGGAACTCACCGCCGCCGAAATGGATCCCGACGCCGAGCCGACCGGCGCAGCACACGCCGCTGCCGTCGGTGGCTCGGTACCGGCGCTGGGCGGAGGCGTCGTGGGCGGCAGATGGCGGCTGCCGAGGCCAGCCCAGCAGTCGGATAACATAGTTTCTTGCAGCCGCGCAAGAAGCCCCGTCGGAGCCAGGTCCGCTGCGCGCACGCCCGATGCGTTGCGCAGCGCTATCTGCGCACCACGTTCCACCAGGTCTAGCACACACTCCCAGGGCACGGACTCTTGGCATACGGCTAAGTGCAGCGCTGTGTTGCCGTGCCCGTCCTGGCAGGAACACGCACATGCTTGAAATCCACCTCAATTGTGTACCGACAGTATTTGTTTTATGAGAATGGCTGTTAAAATGATTAAACACAAGTTATTTTGCAACAATAACCCCTTTGACGAATGGTGAGTACTGGCTTTTCTAAGAAATGTGATATTTACTCCACAACCACCAGAGAGTATACAAAACAAGTAAGCCCGACATTTTAGGATGTTTTCGAGCTCTTGGGTGCTGCAAATTCAAATGAAATAGAGTAAATGTCATTTCACTTCAGTTCACAAGTGCCTGCTCATAAACACACTGCTCTTCAGTCGGCTGTAAACGGGTAGCGAGTATTAGAATTGGTAACAAGAATAATTCACCCGTCCAAAATTTACCTGGAAGTTGACTACAGCGCCGTATTTGAGCAAGAGATAAACTAGAGTCGCGTTTCCGCGCGCCACCGCCAGGAAGAGTGCCGGTAGCGCAAACAGATGCTGTTTGGTGTACGCATGACCGGTGGGCGAGCCGACGCGCAACAGCGGCGCACCGTCCGCCTCTCCATCTCGGTCGGCCTCGTCGTCGGTCACATCGTCGCCAGCCGAGCTGGATCGCCCGGACGACGGGCACGAGCTGGAGTCGTCGTCGTCGCTGCTTGAAGAACTATCTTCGGCACGGTACGTCGTCAAACGCCTCTGCTCGTGCGCGGCGAGTAGCCCTGCCAAGTCTATGTGTTCGACCGCGGAGCTGGCTGGCTCCTCCTCTTCGCCTACAATGAGGCAAAATTATAAGCGATGAGTGACCTTGAGTTCAAGGCTATGCTGTTTTATGCTTAAAAAAGACAACATGGATGTGATTTTCTATGACCATGAATTCAACACCTGGATGAAGCGAGTCAAAATATTTGAAATGTCTTTCCCGACCAAAATTTCTATTTCTGCACGACACATGATTTTAAGTCTCTGATTGAGCGACAAAAGCAATATAATTTAAGACTCTTACCCTCAGCTTCTTTCATAGAAAGATTCAGCAGTATACTCTTGAAAATCTCACTACTGCGTCTCAGCTCGGCGAAAATGCTTCGTTCGTGGGGCGGTGGCGGCGCTGGCGTCGCTTTCGGCGTGGGCGCTGGCGGCGCTGGCGGCGTGGGCGCTGGCACCGGCTTGGGGCTGGCAAACGGGCTGTTTTTTAGTGACACGCTGCGCCGCTCGCCGCGCCACGCTCCGCTAGCCCGCGCCAACTCGGCTTCACTTTCCAGCGAGCACGAGCGCTGTCGCGGCGGAAGGCGGAAAGTCGCTCGACGCTTCTTGGCGGCGCGACGCTCGCACCGCGACGCCACCTCGCCGGACACCTGGAACATTAACTCGGTCATCGTCTAATCTGGGCGGAAAATAGACGACGTTCGGGGAGGGGCTTAAATGCGGTCAAGCTGTTTGCTGTTTGCTGTTTGCTATCGTGCGCGCATACCTTATTATTTTGAACTCCTCAATGATCCCACTTTCACAATGATTTTACAGTACAAAAGAGAAAAGCTGCCCGATTAGTTTGTGGCACAAAGTTGAAGTTTTGATCTCCTATCTTCATGTAGGTTACACCGTTTTGGTTTACATTACACGGGCATTATTCAAAATAGCACTGAAACAGGCAACTGCGCTATGACTCGCAATTATCAAGGGGTTTCAGCCATACATTATGCAGGGTAATATATTACATTTAGAAGCCCAAGGTACTCCCGTAAACGCCAGTTTCAATATTGTTTGCCAAGCAATGGTAGCCCAAATATATAAAAATATCCCTGGTCATCTCATATAATCAGTAGTACACAGTATTTTACTTTTTGGTATGAAAAAGACAAAGCAGCTTGTTGACATACCCAGCTGACTCGTCTAGGCACCGGGCCCGCCGCGGCGTCAGGCAATGTCGGACCGACGCCGCCACCCGGTGTCGTGTCGAAAAAGGTGCAGGCGTCGTCGCGGTGAAAGTCGGGTGTCGCTGCGAGCCGACCACCTTGATTCGGTTCGACACCGTATTTGAGCAGCAGGCGGGCGACGTCGACGGCGCCGTGGTCCACAGCGACGTGCAACGCGTTACTGAAGATCAGTGGCACTGGCGGCGACGCGGGTGACGACAGAGAAGACGACGAGCCCGGTTCTAGTCTGCAGAATGGACCGTTGGTGACCGCAATCAGGGTCCAATTAGTCTGCTGTTGTACTCAGTATAGGAAAAAACAAATATTTCTCCAAATTTACTTTAATAGACCATTCCATAAATTAAATATAAATCTTAACTAGACAGAGAGAATACTTAAAACGTGGTAATTAGCATTAGTTCTAACTTAAAGAAGAAACTTTATCAAAGGCGTGCTGATTGCTTTAAGTGGAAGGTGCTCGCTAGAGTGTGAAGTAAATATAGCAGTTGCAAAAATAAGTTAACCAATCTTGACAGAAAAAAATTAATCTTACAAAAGTTCGTACAAATAGTACCTATACTGGAGGTGAATTTATTCACCAGTTTTCGAGAATCCCACCGAGGACTTCGAGGCTTCAAGCCATCCGATAAACCGTCCAATCGCATGCACGAACTTATTGGTAATTAATACAGGTCAGAGACATCAGAATAGAAAAAATAACCACATTGTCAGAAAAGTTAGCCACCCTTTAGATGTCCTCTGCTGCATGTAAAATCTTTTCACCTTTTTCTTATACAGTCGGAAATGTGACTCTTTGAGCGGCAAAAGTTGAAAGACGGGAGCTTCTCTTTCAACTTTTGTATATAACAAATCAACAAGCGACCATTTTCGAGAAATCCGGTTATTTAAAACTCAATTCAGCTTTGCATTCACATAAAATATATATAAAAAAATAAAATAAAACCAATATTTAACTTCAAATACATTCTTTCACATCAAATACAGTTCGCTTTATATTTTTCCTCGTCATTTTTTCGAAAATCGAATCATCAAAGATGCATCGATATTTCCGCCCTCCGCTCTTTACACCGCCACTGCCTCCTAGAAACACGTAACTCGATCAGCGCTTGCGCCCGCGACGCCAGAAAGCTTTTAGCGTCGCGACGCCCACCTCGCCTCGCCAGGGTAATAGCATCAACGGACGCCCGAGACGCCACCAGCGCCGCCACGATTGTTTTATTGTTCTGCTTTGTTTCCCATCGCCGATGCGGCTGCAGCGGCCTCCGTCGCAATTCGATCAGAGTTACCGACAATTCCTTTTGACGCTCGCCGTAAGAGCTTCTCGCGATTGGCGCTGGAAGGCGATACACCCGCGCCGAAGTAATAACAGAAATTCAATGATGCTATCTTATTCCAGTAAGTCGTTCTTTTTCCACGAGGCTAGACGTTCAACGACGCACTCTCGTGCACAGAAGTCCAGAACCCCACGTTCTTTTAGATGCTACACGTTTCCGACGCCCTCGGCATTGAAGTCCTCCAAGAAAGAAGGCTTACACTTTTGAAAAGTCTTCAAAGCATCTATTTAGATCAAACAGAGTGGCACGTGTAGCAAAGCTCTGAACAGCATTGGCAATGATGGTCTTCCGGAGTCACGCCTCAGTGTTGAACAGAGTATACCCGAGAGGACGACGGCAATTTGGGTGAGAGGTGTCGCCACGTCTCTGGAGGACCGCGACAATATATTGACAGTCAGATTGCCGGTGGCGACTGGGACCAGTGGCAACTCGATTTGTGCTCTGCGCGTAACGCTTTCGTGAGTGACCCGCGCCCTGGTGGCAGCGTTCTGACCTCGTTTCACTTGATTCAATTCGTTTCGGATCGGAAAATTACTTGTTTCTTCTTACCCCGCAGATAAATTGTTGGTTACGACCTTATTTGCCGCAGAGTGATTGGTTATTTTATAGGTCGGCTTTCTGCGTCCAATGAGAGATTGCTGATTCACTTTGCATCTCCATGACGACGAATTTATTAGAGGTTCTGATTAATGCTTCCTTGTGGGGAAAGTAGTGAAATATGATGCGAGTCTATGTCCTGGAGGTAATTTTACTTCATTCTGATTTTCATAGAGCAACGCAGCAGACGTAAAGTGAACGCTAATAACGGGTAACTTAATTAATCATGTAAGTGATAGGAAAGGTATATGACTTCTCGCTAGATCATTAAACATGTTAGCTTAAAGTTAAGTTTCATTGTCTCTGAGAAGCTATCTCGTATACCTACATCTTAGTTAAACCACGAATTTGCATAATTAATTCAATTACAAGTTCCCTTGTCTGTCTCGGCTCTTTGAGCGGACAAACTTTTGAAAAATATCAATCGCGAGTTTCTTTTTACACTTTACATGTGCTCGCAAACTTTTTTCCACCGCCAAATTACCAACAAAGGGCGACATTTTATTTCATTATCTATCTCGAATATCCTCTAACTTTTCCTCAAACTTTTCCTCCCTCTAACACGATATTGAGGTGACCACGTGATACCGCGTAACGCGACACTCCCCGTCCCCTTACCCCACGCGCAAGTCAATTAACATCGGGACCATATTGATGGCATATCGGATTTGGTTTTCCGTTGCGAGCGGCGCTCTCATTATTTCTAACCTCCTAGCGACCATTAGCGCAAACAGCCGACGGCCTCTTAAGTGGTAATCCGATCCAGCGACCCCGCGGAAAAGAAACAAACCATCGATATCTTCGGTGTCTCGACTCGTTCCGACGACGCGCTCCTATTTTATGCGCCATTTCGCTGCAAGCGTTCGATAGAATAGGCACATTTCCAGCTCCGAGCTTGAACTTTACTCTCAGATTGGTTTAAAAGAGGAAATTTTATTTAGTTGCAGAGTAAACCCGGAAAGCGCTATGGACAATTTTGATATCATAGTGATGAAGACCCATTACATTTGGGAAAACAAGAGAATCTCCCATGTTTTTCCATGTTTTTCCATGTTTTTCCTCATCCTAAGCTTTTCAGTAGAGCTATGAATGCTAATAATAATAATGAATCGGACACAGATGAGCATTGAATAGCATTGTTGAGACCGCCTAAAGACACAACAATAAAAAAGTTCGTAGGGTTTTTGTTTTTCTCGTGATTCCACCAGGGAGATGAAACCATAAGAAGTGTCTCTGTTCTGATTAAAAATTAAGTTCCTCTGAATACACGAAAATAAAAACAGAGCAATGTTTACCTGTCGATGAGCGTCTTGGACTTGCGCAGAAGGATCTCGACATCTTGGCTCTGCGACTCTGTGGACGAAGTTTTGTCCAAAAGACTGCCGTGGAGGTTGACCTGCAAAGCACAGGTTGAAGGAAAATCTTGCCAGAAGCGCTGCGAGTGCGTTTACTACAAATATTTCCTTACATTTCTTTCTGCTAAATTGAAAAAAATGTACCGTTCACTCTTTAGACTGCATTTTTATTTTCGAACATGCAATTATATTTTTACAGCCTATAAATACAAGTACTTTATTCATCGTAAGCAACTAGCAATCGCTTAATGTATCATTCCATTCATTTTGTAATCAAGATTAGCATAAGCTATAGCTTAAGACAATAGACTGAAATTGACCCCTCTAGCGAGTCCTTGACGACGCACTCCCAACGAACCAGTTCCAAACGTGGTATCGATGGATCCTAAGTGGACCGACGTCAAGCCACGTACATCCCATTTTAGCAAGAACTTGTGCCTGATTAATGGCGAGAAGCAAACAAAACACGCACAGAGGCCGGCGCTCAACAAAACTTACCACATGCCAGTGTCAACCTAACCTAACATTTCAATGGGTGCTCACTGTAGGGGCAGGCAGGCAACGGCCACATAATGTCGCTAGCCGTCCCAAGGCCCGCCAATTACTAAGAGCTCTATTTGTCTGTCTCTGGCAAATACGCTCCGTCCCGAGCACGTGAGGCTTCGCCGTGAATGAACGACTGAGTGTACTGGCTGGACACAGACGTTAATTGTTTGTCCTGTTTTGCTTGCTTCGTCACGCTATGTCATAGAATGTTTGTGTTACTGCGCCTTGCCGAGCGAGAGGTGGCGCAAAGGGTTTGATTAAACAGCAGAGAGAACGAGAGAGAGGAGAATGCTAGCAATGAGCGATGGTTAGACTTTAGGGGCTCGAGAGCATGTAATTTACACTAATGACGTAGTTAGATACAGAAACAAGGACATAGATATTCAAATTAATGTTTTTGTTAGAAGTTTTTATGTTGCAAATTTTCTGCAAACCAGATTGACGTCCTTCTTGATTTTGTTTACAAAAGCATAATTCTTTTAAGTATTTCTTCTCTGCTTTTGACGACTCTCAAAGATGACGATCTCGGACGCAATGCCACTCGCTCTGTCTGCCGATTAACGCTAATTGAATCGCTCCTTCAGCTGCTGTTATTTAGACGCGTCCCCCATCATCCACCACCATCGTGCACCGCTATTCAGAATCTTCAAGAAATAAGGGAGTAAGTTACGAAGGCAAAAGGTTTGAAATTAGAAATCCTTAAAGAGAAAAGTCGACAGAAAGATTAAACTTGTTCGCACAAAGAACTTGGTAAACGAATTAAGTGGACGTTTTGCGTCCATTTTTGGGGTAAATAGCAATTAGGTACGGTTATGCGGTTCGTTGTTTGTGCGCACAGATGGCGTGCGAGTGGGGGAATCTCTCATTCGCCACCGATTTTCAAAGGAGTGATGGAAAAACTTCGCTCCAGCGATTCTCTCTCGCTTCTTGCTACCGACGCAGTTTCCTCGCTCTCGTGAAAAGTTTCCATTTTAGCTAGATCGAGATGATTCGAACGGCATCAAATTATCTGCACATTATCGTCGCGTGCTTTCGCAGGTATCTCACGTCTCGCGGGGAGCGAGCGATCGCGGCTCGCTAACTTCTGCCGCGAGGTGCATAGAGATTGATGGGCTGGTAGATAGCGAGGAACCATTCGGGTTCAAGGATCACGGAGCCGCGTTCTCTAAGCGCTCACTCGATGGAACGAAGAGAAAATTTTTTTTCTTTCTGATCGAGTTCTCCGGAAATATAATATAATATGCACATCAAGTTGGATTTATGCAGTAAGCATAATACTCTTTGAAACTAAGTAGGTATATATGCAAATATTATATTGGGCTATACAAACTTAAACCTTCAAAGTGTGTGATATAATATACTTAAGATTTTTTTCCTTTTCTTTTTCCTGTGCCCGAGTTAGCGTTTTTATTCATTTGTGTGGCAAGATGTAAAAGTTGAAAGTTCGCAGCAATTACCTTACGAACGCGTACGGCTATAGTACAGACTATCCAAAGAAAAGATTGAAAAGAGTCGAGAGCAGCGAGAAGACAAGCACACTCCAAAGAGCCACCTCAGCACCATTTTATCAGCAGTGTAACGCGCACAAGCAAAATGGCTTTCTTCGCGAAACTACCGGACCCAGATGGCAAATATAGTAACAATGGACGCTAAACAGGAGGGCGAAGCTGATTAGCAAAGTTTCAAAATTGATGCACCGCTCACCAGCCACTTTCTTGGCTGGGACGCCGCCTGGCGGTGGGATTTGACACGTGAGAGTAATCACTGCTAGTCAGACTTCGAGACGCGCGCTGGGCTAGCGAGAGCTTCTTAACCCTGCCACGTGCAGCGTGGTACTCGGCCGTAACAACGATTCAATCAACTGCTTTGGCAAGACTAATCAGATTAGCTGGCATTCATTAGGTACGGAAACCGAGAGATATCTCTGACGTCACAAGCTTCTGTCGGAGGCAGACGCTTTCTCTCTTCCTCGCTCGTCTTAAAGCTCGGCACTGAAGAATAATTGATGTCGCGATATTGAGTTAAAGTGCTTCTTAATTAGAAACAAAAACACGGATTATAAAGTAGGAAAATCGTGGAGATAAATCGAGAGAATGAAAATACGCGTTCGTGTTAGGCCTCGGCGAGAGTTTGCACCGTTAGCTTGATCGAAAGGTAACGTTGGCAGGTTTACTGGCAAGAGAACAATTGTGGGACGCGAAAAGTATTGAAAGACAGGGAAGCTTGCCATATTTCTGTTCATAGACTAGTTCTAAACGATTATTATTTAGCCTCTTTACAGTAGTATTTTGGTTTTTTTTAAGGTGATTCAGAATCAAGAAAATGTAAAAAAAAAATATTTTTTATTTTTTTATTTGATGTCTTAGCTTTTTAAACATATAATTATGGTTTTTATAGTATTATTCTTAAAGTTAAATTTTTTTTAGTTTAGATCGATTTGCAATACCATTTAGTGCATGACAGCCAATTTCTGAATATGACAACCAAGTTTTGTTCATTTTTCAACTATTCGTACTTCTGTTCTAATGAGAATATCCTGCTGATTCGAATTTTAAATTGTTGCGCCAACATTCGTCTTTGTAACTTCAGTGCTTGAATTGACTCGGAAGTATGGGATCGCGAGTTCAAAACCAGGTATTGACTTATTGTTTGTTGCGGTTCCGAATGGTAATCGTGCACGCTTGTCTCCCTCGATAATTTGATTTGTTTTTGTTCGTGTTTAATTTGATAATACCTCTACCTCGTAGTTTACATTTAACGAAGGAGCAAAGGCAAGGCTTCCAGAAAAAATCTGTTTTTAAGCCTCAAGACGTTGTAGTGGAATTATTATTATTATTTGTGGTGTTTAACGACGCACTGTTTTGACAACTGGCCCTGCGGCACTGGTCTAATGGCGTCGGTGAATGAGTGGATGATGATGAGGATGATGATGAACCTAACCTAGCCTAGAAGGGAGGAGGGGAAACCCGGTGCCGGCACGTAGCCTACTCCTGTCGAAGAGCACCAAGGGGACCACCGGCTTCACGTCCCTTTCGAAGGACGGTACAACTCGAACAGCAAGATTCCTCCACAAATCCATGCTGTCGAGAGGTTGATAAGCAAGGCGAATGAAGTTGCTGTACTAACTTTCATCCCTCTAACCTCTCTCCCGAACAGAACTGGTAATGTGTATAATGGTCACCCATTCAATACCTGACTCAGCGCAGTGTTGCTTATCTTCGGTGATCTAACGAGAACCGGTGTTTCCAACACGCCAAACCGTTCGGTGTTGTAGTGGAAAACCACTGCAAGTGTTCAAGATAGTGATATGGAAGCAAAAGTGAGGTTAGATACCAGTCGCTCAATTACGCATGGTACATGTTCGTCAAGACGAAAGTTGGAAGGACACTTTGAAGATTCCGAAATCAGTGATAATAGTCCAGACAGTGGTACTGTAATGATCACTATTGAACTTTTGACGGTTGCTCTGCTGAGCTTCGTTGCTTGCCGCGAGTACCGCGGCGAATCGTGCATCTCTGTAGCGACTGGTGTTCGTAAAGGTTTTGCAACAAAACTAAGTGTATGACGCCATCTTGGCATTCAATAACGGTAACATTGGCAGGTGTCAAGTGATCCGACAACTAGGTATTAACCCTGGCTGAAATATGACTCGAGCTATGTGGTCCTACGACGTGGAAAGGATTCGATGCTGCAACAAGTCTGTGAGCGACTTCAAGCGCAAGGCAAGGTAGACCAGAATAAACTACCAGCGGCGGCTTGAGGACATCGAAAATGACTTTGACAACCGTTCTTATGGAGCTGAAATCACTTAAAAAACGAGAAGGTAAGATTTATTTAAATTTATTGCTCCAGACGGTACAAGTTAGCGGTTCATCATCAGTAATAAAAAGTTTGCATTCTAGCAAACTGCGTTGTTTGGACAATGTATTTTGCCAGAATTCAATTATGAAACTGGATCTTTTGTAAGTTTGTTGAGTTTTTCAGTTATCCTGTCAAAGATGAAAACAGAAACCTGTTTCAGATGTCAGCAAACACGGGCGCTTCGTTTAAGAGGTGGTCAGCGAAATGCGTCAAACAAGAAAGAACTATGCAAGATCCAAGAAAACTATTGTATGACTAATTATTAGAAGTTTACCAGCACAGAGACAATAACTTTGTGGTTCTAATACTGCCAGAACGTTGAGTATTTATAGAAAAATAGCTAAACTCTGAAAGAGTTGCGATTATCTAAGCTCACATTTTTTTTTGTATTCAATTTACCTTTACTCAGAAACTATTGCTCGAAATAAACCTGCCTTTTTTTGCAGTTTAGAACAATATTCTGCACAACTCCAATGCAGGATAAGAGAATCAAAAAGTTGAAAATTTAAGAAATACTTTAACTGCAATGTTGTCGTTTTTAAAGTAACGTTGTATTAAATTTCTGACTCCCACGCTTATTTTTATTTTTTTTTATTTCGCTTCACAGGAGTTGTGCACAACATACCCAAGATTGCAGCGTTTTTTTTTTGGTTTTTCTGGCATTTCCAATAGGGAGCCCAAACCAGCAAGCGGATGATGGAAAGGAAGCTAGACTGGAAAAATGTGCAACCGAACCGGGATACGAACCCGGGACCTCCCAATTGCCGGTCGGGTGCTCTATCAACTGAGCTATCTGGACACACATATTCCAGCTTTCACGGGGGTGGGATAAGGGATCCCCTCAGGCCGAGGCCTCAGCCCCTCAAGGGGGAAGAGGCCACGGCCTCGGCCTGAGGGGATCCCTTATCCCACCCCCGTGAAAGCTGGAATATGTGTGTCCGAATAGCTCAGTTAGTAGAGCACCCGACCGGCAATTGGGAGGTCCCGGGTTCGTTTCCCGGTTCGGTTGCACATTTTTCCAGTCTAGCTTCCTTTTAATACCCAAGATTATTGCTTAAGAGTTTCATGTCATTTGGTTTAGTCAGTTTCTAAAATAAAGTGCACACACTTTCCCAAATTAACATACTTAGTATATGTGGATCCGAGTTGCCTTAATGCACTTTGTGGTTCAAAGTTTGGGTTCAAAGTTTTAAAAATATTTTTCAATTTAAAAAACTTTCTTGGTCATTAAGAAAGTAAATGGATGTGTTTGTAATAAATCTTAATGATATAGGGATATCGAGGCGAAGGTTACCGCAATACAGTCAAAATTTGATAAGTTTTAAACCCTGCATCAATGGAAAAATTCCTACCTGGAACTTGTCGTGGTGCAGATCCAGGAAGCGCTTGACTTTGACAGTGTCGTTGAAGCGGATGGCTCGCTCTAGCTGAGCCGCCTCGATGCTAAGGTCTCCCGGCGACGACGCCAAGCTGCAACAGAGTGCGTTACGGTCAGTCGTCGCACGTTAATGCCAGGACTTGCAACATTTATACCTTATTACCTCTCAAGATGGTACAAAGGTGACTGACAGGTAGAGTTGGGAAACATGGAGAAGTGATGGGATAAGAACTTTGTTGCTTGAGCTGTAAATCACAACGAACGTTTGTAATATTCGTTTGTAAATGGCCTGAAAATTGAGTCAAGCTGCACATTTTGGAGCGAGAAATTCTAACCAGAAGCGTCAATGACACAGCTGTAAACGTTCCACTTCTCACCGAACTCAGCTAAGTTGTTCAACGGTCTTGATTTAATACATTCCTCGAGAGCTCCGACTAGGTATTGTATAACGTCATACCTCTTATAAATACCACTCAAGTCAATCACTTAGCACAACACACATTTAAAACCAAAACGATTCTAACTTCAAGCATTTAACATGTAGAGTAGAAATGTCAGTCAACTTTTTGCCGTGAATTAAATTAAAATTTATTCTGTGTACAATGTATAGTTTTCTTCTAGAAATTGAAATATATTTTGCAAATAGTTTTAATTAGTTTTCTGCGAACTTGTTGGGAGTAACAGATAGGTATCAAGAAATACGTGACAAGATGGAAATTACTTATTGTAGTGCTTCCCGTAAACAACTCCCACGAGACATCATTGTCTCGTGTACAAGTGAGATTCTATCTCCGTTCAGATATATATGTTTAAAACGTAGACTTCGACGACGACGCGAAATGCCAGATGCAAAGACAGCGGCTTAACTATCTAGATGCTGGACAAATCTGCGACGCAGACGAATTAAATGACACTTCCAAACACCTAGTTTTTTCCAGCCCAACCGAGACGAATTAATCGAAAAATATCCACACCTTCTCTAGCCAGCACGCGTTTATTTTTTCTCGTGGTGTGAGTGGAAGCAACCCCTTCGATTGCTGTCACCCCTCTCACAGTCCAATTACTCGCATCCCTCTTCATCAGGTGGCACTTGTCAAGGTCAATTACACCGAGAAGGGCGTCTCGGTCGGGACAAGCGGCCGAGGCGGGAACTAACTTCTTGAGAAGTGTCGGTCTCCATTATCTTTGCCTTTTCTCTTTCGGCGCGCTACTCACCCAAATGGCCCGTGTGTATTGATCTAAGCACGAGTGAAATATTTCGGATACACGTTGATCCGTAGTGATTGATGACTCTGCATTACGAGGATCGAGTCAGCCCCGCTAAGAAGTCATAACTCGTGAAGTTTCTTGTCAGATTTCTGCTCCACTAGAGCCAATTTATCAAAGAAAAAGGCTACGTGTCTTTGAAAACAAAACACACTAAACTTCCAGTCTCACCACTGGTTTTTCCCACGAGCCGGGACCGTATTTTTTCGTTTTCCTGCCTTGCAGTGCGTCCACGTGCGCAAGGTGATGGAATTGGCAACCGTCACGTCCGTCGCCTGGAGTAGCAGTTGTTCCCGTCGCTTTCGCACCCCAGAGAGCCTTCTTGTGAAGCCACGTGACCGCGGGAACAGAACCCCTGCCGACCGATATGTTAATACGGTCCCGTGGAGGCACGCTGCGACGGTGGGCACTCGATCACTATGGGGGCGACGCCGCGTGATAGATGGCACTGGCTAGGTATCTTAGCCGCGGCCGTTGCCACCGTTTGGCGCGCGAGTCCGTCTGAATTTACGGCTCCTCAAGGCAGGGAGCTGGGTTTAATTACGTCTTGCAGAGCGCTCTTGGAGAAAATTGAGTGAATCTATAGACTACAGGGACCTTAAGGCAGAATCCTACAAACTCAGGTGTATTCTATGAAGCAAGTCACGATGCTTAGCGATTGGATCTGATGGTCGAGCACATATGAAGATGGCAATATTAATTGGATAGACCCGTATAGAAATCTATCAGTATATTTATTCCGATGTAAACGTTGAACTTGGCAAAGCAGCGAAAAACTGCTCTCGTCAGAATATGTTGCCATCTTGTTTTGAGAATCACACACAAATTTTTGCAATTGCATTGAAACGTTCGCCTGCGACATTTCGTTGACTTGGACGTCTGTCAGATGTGTGCGAGAGTTCCAAGGAATTGCGTTCAAGTGAAACCTCGCTGAACTTTGTATCACATTGCAATTCATAGAAGAGTTCAGGCACACGCGTGGAAGTCTGCTCGGCACTTGAGTGACTGCTCGACGAGCATGTTTTTCCAAAAATGCGATAACGTTTTAACGAAAAGCATTAAAAGAACTTCACGTCATAGGCACAAGGCTCATTTTCCGAGCAATATACCTACCTACTAGACTACTGAGCAAACTGGAGCGAATGGCTTAGTGTCCCATTGAGCCAAAGTTCATTTCGTTGAGTACGGTTCACTGGAAAAGGTTGAATGCCTCCGGAGTTGGGATTCACTGAAGTTTTCCCCGCAACGGAGTCCTCCCGCCTCATCGTGCTCGCTATCTCGCTCTTGACTGCCGACATTGCCGCGTCTTATCTCAGCATCTCTTTGTATGCAGCTGCGGGTAGCTGTTATACCTTTGTCAGTTCGGCCGGTATCCGCCCACATGACATCACTGTTTTATTCGATCTGCCATGGAACGCGCAAGGAAGTTACCGGCAGACCTTTTCGAGGTCTCCAGTTCGATACCCGCTATCAGTCGCTATAATCACGTGGTTTGTGAAGTTTGTTACTGCTTGAGAAAGGTATTATTAGGCTCATGATACGCACTTCATTAAATTTGAAGCTACAGCATGCCCATTCATGATGTATTCAGAGTCTTTCTGTTATTTCGAGCCCTGTTACGGGAACCAAATCCTCGTATTCACCGCAGACGGATTTAAAAAATGTGTGGTTTAAAGAATTGAATCCAACTTAATCGCTTAAATGTTCGCTAAGTCAACTTAAAATCACATAAGTACACAAGTCACCTTAATACCATTCCATTTGTACATGTGTATCACCCCATAAATGTTCTCAAATGAAAACTTAATTTAATATTAAAAAATAATAAGGCGCCTTTAGCCTTCCACTCCTTGTTAGAAATAATAAAGACTTAAATAAGTACAAAGTCAAAATTACTGAATTTATAATCAAAAAAGATCAACCCTTTCCATCCTTTCTATTCTAATAAACTATAAATGAATGTTGTTTAATATTAATATTAGTATATAGTATAGTAACCTGTATAGTAATATAGTAATATAGTATAGTTTAGCTCGTAGCACAAATGTATATATTTTTTTTTTGACAAGCCCACACACAAGTCTATCTTATGTGGGATTTTTCACTTCTTCAATTTTGTTTACATTCTATATGTTTAAAATACCTGTAAAATTGTGTAAAATTAAAAGAATAAATAAATAAAATAATAAATATCATCGGATGTATTTTAGTTTTATTCTGTACAACACTAGCCCATGGAGACCAAGATCTCTCTCGGTAAAATTTTTGCATAGCTGCCGTTGAGAGCGGTACGAGACAGGGCGCAGTGCACGGACATCGCATTAAATAAAGGGAGTAACATTTTAATCCTTTGAGCATTTTTGTTCCCAAAGTTGGAGGGCGCATTAACTCAGACAAGTTTTCATCCTGCGCTAGCTCGCAAACACTTGGCGGAACTGTAAGCCGGTTGCAAAAGTTGGCACTGCCGACAAGCTGGCTTTGGCCGGACCCGAGCTAACTTTGCCCCGACTCAACTGTCCACTTCCGTTCTATCTAGGAACGCGTGCTTTGCGCGTTTCGCTTGGTTTGCTCTGTCCAACGACGCATTCTCCATAGCGTTGAGTCAACGTTGCAACCGGAGCTTAATTGGTCTAAAAACGGAGCAGCGACGCACTTCCGTGCAGAATTTTCTTGAATTTCTTTGTATAAAAATTAGTCTAGCTCCCGATCTCATTCCTGACCAAAGCAATGGACGTGGCCCCTGTCATCGGGAGACGTTGATTCAACTAAAAGGTCACATTGTGTGGCGTGCGGTTTCAAAGCTCAAAGAGAGTCAGACTGTAATAGGAGCTTATAGTTATTAGCAGATGAAATTTCAATGTCTGCACGCGTGTGGTTTGAAATCCGTTCTATGTTGGTTACAACTCGAATGTGTACAGTCGAAATAATTTGTGAGCTACTTTACTTCAGTTGCAACAACGGCAGAGCTGTTTCAATAGAAGTTGCGTTAAATATAACATAACTAATATGCTAACAAACGTTTTCCTATAATAGTAATCACTTTGAAACGTTTCCCTTTCACCCACAGCTCAAACAACCCGAAGGTTTGTCGCAATCACGAAAATTATAATTGTGAAGTTAGCCTCCAACTTATCTACCAAACAAAGCAATTAATTCGCCAACTTTGCGACAATCGTCGTCGCGCGTTCAACAATAGCGACGCGCGCGCGACGTGCTCGTGGTTCACGCAGCTGCCGCATGGCGCCCGCATTAACGTGGCGGCGCGCTAGTGTCGATTAGTGCCACGACACCCCGCAGACGACTAATGAGCGCTAATGAGGCAGCCGCAAGTTTGGTGGTCACACGATCGCTGAAATGCCACGCTGGCGGCGAAGTAACGAGTGATAATTGACACAGATTCCAACGTTTTGATTAATTAGTGCTACGGGTAGTAGTAATAAAAGGCTACGACGAACCAAATAGTGGTGACTCTTCGTACTATCGAAGGGTTTCTGACTCATGTTGGACTAGTTGGAATTCTGCAACGTGATTTTTCTAAAACCTTCCTTTGCTTTCCAGTGTTGGTGCTAAATTCACCCATTTACGACTATTCGAGCTTGGCACTTCAGAGTTTACGCTTGGTTGACTTGATTTTTCTCCTGAGGGAACTATTTTTGTAATTTTTTACTAGGAATTTGAACGGGTGATATTTCCACCAAGAGCAGCGACAGATCCAGGACAAGCGATTGGCAGTCGTCATATGTGAAAGAAAATACTTGGCGTTAAACACGTCCAGTTCCCGTCGAGTGAGCACCAATTCCAGATCCGCCAGCGTCCATGTCCCTATTTCACGCCCAGGGCGGTAGAGTACGCTATTCCACTTGAAGGTGATCGACAGAAACAAAACGAACCTTTTACAGAGAAAGACGGAAAGCCAGAATCACCACTCTGTTTGTTACCACGCGTCTCACCGTTAAACCACTGTCTCCTCCACCCTTCCTCCGCCCTTTAAGCGTCTGGAGCCGTGCTTTAAATTGACAAAGTTGTGTGTGGATGAAAGCGGGTGTGCTAGTGTGGAGTTGGCGGGAACGGGAACGGGAACGGGAACGGGGGAAGGGGGCTGCCACATCACTCAGTGCGTTACACTCTTGCCGCGCACGTCGAAACTAATATGAAAAGAATGTCGAGCTATTTTAGGCAAGACGTGCAGAGTTCTCCCTCGCTCTTCGTTTTGCACCCTTTACCCTAGGGCTCAAAATTCAGAACGTGCCTCAATTTCGGCATTGGGATAATTTAAACGAATAAGTTTTTTCCTGTTTCCATCTCGTTATTGTTATTGCAATCCGCGGCGAGGTGGATTCGGTGGGCGAGTTTCGCAGGGCCCGAGAAAAACTCTTTCATTTCGCTCGAGCGGCGTAATTGTCTTTTCGGGTGTACCGCACCGTCGGATAGGCGCTGGCATCGCCTGACTCTTTGACTCTGCGCGGCTTGGCTAGATTGTCTGCTCGCCCACCCAGTGCGATTGGAAAACTTATCTCGACATAGTTTGCTATCTTTGATGTGCTTACCGTACCGGCATAAAGAATTCTTATTCGTGGAGGAACGTCTTATACACCCACGCCATAATAAAGTAGCTGTTTGTCGAGGCGCACAAAAGCTGGTACTTTTATATCGGATATCCTCGAGCACCTACAGAAAGGAATCGTCTAGCACAGGATCGCGTACGTAAAAGTACTAAATTGAAAATAATTTAAATGTAATACTTATATTCTTATAAATGGTTTCTGTTTGGAATGCATTTTATGACACAATAAACTTAAGATAAAAAGTTTAAAAAATCTGTATCAAAAAAATCTTGAGTTTTTGTATTATAGCACAATAATACGGTTATATTAACTTAAAGCTAAACATTAAGACTAGAGGAACTGAACGCTGCCTTTTAATGATCTGCCTCTTTTAACGATCCTCACCGCTGTAAGAAACCTCCCAAGTCAAAGTTCAGGCCAGCACAACGAGAGGTTCAGCCTCCATTACGGTCTTGGCGTCGACGTCTCAAAGACGATGCGTCACGTCGACGACGTCGTGCGGCGAAGCGCGAAACGCCTCCGCCTAGTTATACCACCCATGGGCAGACAGACGTATCGCCGGTCTAACCGATTGAGAACAGATCAAACGCAAGCGACGTCCGCTCCTCCCGATCGTCGCGCTCCCTGCGGCGTGATTGCCAATCGAGGCGACTGCCGCGGGGACGGTGCCGTGAATGCAAGTGGCCGCTCGCCCGAAAAAACTGCTTGACCTTTTGCTGCTGACCTCACGGTGGGGTGATGTGACGCGATATGGTATGGGGATTCCGCTTCAGTTGCCACCGGGCTTTTGTTAGAGGTAGGTTTTCTTTTATTTCGCTTCGCGAAATCGCTTTTTTGGATCATATCGACGGACTAATCATGTTATAGCTCCAATACTTGTTCAAAAAGCGAAAACTTATAAAGGTAATTCAGTTGAATTGTGTTATAAGGCTAGTTATAGGATGTTAAATAAATTCGGGCTGTTCCTTCATGTACGCTCCTAGATGCAACCCGCAAAACAAGCTTGGCTCTTCCACCAAATAGATGAAAAGTTAGCCAAACACAATGAAATGTCGACACGCTTTGTATTAACGTATTAACCGAATTCAGCGACAAATATTTCATCTTACTCCTAGACGCAGCCCGCAGAGCAAACTCGGCTCCTCCACGCAACATTACTCAACTATTACCGAGTTGAAAATGCTCATCTAATTGGTAACTGGCTTCGCATTGAGAGTTCACTTTTGCACCAATAAGATTGCAGTGCCCCTGAAAATATTGTCAAGGTAGGTACATTTATACGCAGCCATCAGACCAAACTCAGCCCCAACACGAAATGCCAAGAATCTGCTGCCACGACCAAAAAAACCAACGGCACTGTATATTCTCATTGCCTACAGATATTCTTGTGCAGCAAAACCGTGAATAAATCGTATCAAGAAACTATATCGCATTGAGCTCTTAGACGCAGCCCGCAGAGCAAACTCGGCTCCTCCAGTCAGGAATGGAAAACCACATGAATTAATCGTAGCATCTCGTAAAAAAAAATGAAAATTATTAAGAAACATGTCATTTCATGTCTTCTACGATTCATCGTGATACGGCAGAGGACTGGTACCTAATGACTCATCTAGAACCATCGTCGACGAACCACAAAAAGACTCTTAGGCAGCTCGCTTTACCACGTCTGTTAACCCTCTGAATGTCACTCCATTTTGTGCTTAGCCACGTCATCAAGAAGCCACCAGCGGTAAAATGCCAAAGGATGTCTACACAACCGTGACGGTAAAATGTTGTAAAAAGAAAAACAGGCGAGCGTCACGTGATGCCATGCATATAGAAGAGGCAGTGATGAGTGTCAAGCGTGCGGTTCATGCACCAGACTCGTAAAGTTGCCAGTCGACTAGTGGTTTTACTGGTAGGGCTGTTGGCGTTTCGCGGGTCATTCGCGATGGCCGCTAGATGTTTCCGCGACGATTTCCTTGACGATTTGCTTGATTTTAAAGCCTTAAAGGCGCGCTACGAGTTTGAATTTTGACAGCGGCTCCTTCATCGGTGATAACTAGCGCCTGGGAGTTAGAAGGGTGTAATACAATTGTGACCATCGAGACAAGTGGCTCACTCGGGTGCTTCGTGCTTGTCCATTGCAAGATGTGAGCGGTGACCACAGAGTGTCCCGTTAATGAAACAGTATGGATGGCGGGGAATTTGAGTTGGCCAACGATACAAAGTATACAAAGAAATATACTATCAGTCCTAACTCAGAAGTACAAAAACCAAAAAATGTAGAATTTTTGGTACACACTTAATATTTTTTACAAAACTTTCCGTTTTCCTGATTGCAATATCCAAGCGCACGAAGAAAATGTATCATTAAGAGAATAATTTTCCCATCTCTGCTCACATCTAAATCATAATATAAGCATCGCTTAGAGTAAATTTTCGCTAAGTGGAACCTCGCGTGATGTTACACACTTGAATTTACTTTTAATCGTGGGCATAATTTCGGCAAATCTAGAGCCCAAATAATAATATTCAGTGAGCAATAATATCGCACGGGCATAAGGCATAACGAATCCTACACCTGTCTGCCTTTTCACGAAATGCAGGCCCTGTTTTCCTCGCAGATGTTTCATTTTGGGATCGCCGCCGGCTCCTTCGAGAGTACGCCATCATTTCGCTTATTGAAACCACTCGAGAGGAATAAAACAATTAAAGTAATCTCAATTCTACCGCTCGAGGCGCCACTTCAGCGCGGCGGGTGCCTACGCTTGCTCTTTAGTCAGACGGGTGATGCATTCGATATGACTCCACCGGCAAAATGGCTGGTGCTGCTACTTGCTGCGACGGGCTGCCACTTTTGGAAATTCCATGAAAATAATACAGTATATGCCTAAACTGTACAACAGTTGTGCCAGTAAAATTCCCATCGAGGAAAACACCTGGCGGTTATAGTGAAAAATATTGTAAAAGAACAAAAATTTCAGGCGAAAAACTGAAATTCAAACGTCCCTAAACAACCTTCTCGAGTGATACAATATTTCCCTTGCTGAATCAGAAAACTAAATAGTAAAAAAGTCATCACAAGCGAACAGACTGTATACCCCCGAGTGGTTGCACATGTCCCGTTGGCCCTTTTTCTGCCATACGAAACATGGAAAAACAATCGAGATCCAAGGACCACATCCAATTGGCAGCTGTTCTACTATGGCAGCCAGTTGACATACTTTTTCTTTCTGCACTCTTACATCTTCATCCAATCGGTATCCTTGACAACACATACTCTCACATAGGTACCTACGCATTCAACCTCCTTCAAGCCAAAATAAACCCAATTTCCTTACAGCTTTACACTGAGGATGAACGGCACTTCAATCACGATGGCGACATCGTATGTACATAGTAATACTTATCAACTATGTACCTCATTGCCCGAGGATGAAGACTGCCTATTCACAGCCATCTAAAATGCACCGTCAACTGTTTAAGACGCGGCTCGCCTTTTGGCGGGTAATTCAGGTTACATTTGGCGGTTGCGAAACAAAAGCCACCTCCTCCTCCTCTCGAACTCTACCAAGTCACGGTCCACCGGTATCAGTTATTCATGCGTCGGTCCTCGAACCCACGGCTAGCAGCAACACTTGACGTGGCAACGAACGGTGGTGCGCCGCGCGGAGATATTATCAATCATTCATCATCCACCAGCGCGTCATTTATTATGCAGTGTGTGCAGACCTCATGGTGAATGCAGTTGGTCGACGCGAGGGATGTGCGTAGGTTGTATTACGGTAACTGACTGCTGGCTTCGGGGAAAGTGTTTCGGATGGGAGTTGAGGTCGGCAAATAGACATTCTAGTCGTGCGATTTACCCTGATTTATAATTGTTAGCTATGACGTTTACGCGCGCGAGGAATGTTTTGGGGTTGTTGCTCGGAATGGATTGAGTGTCTGCTAAACAAATCTATCCACCGTGTTTTGCTGCCGCATAAGCTGATCGGATTAACGCCGACAACCTCGTGCTGATCCGGACTGGATTTGAGGCTCACAAGCCACAGTAAGTACAAAGAGCCGAGCAGCGGCAGGAGATTGAGTAAACATCTAGCAAATTTCATCAAGTCACGGTGAAAAGTGTTAAATAATAGGCAGTTTATTGCCTCTTATTATGCAAATACCTCCAGCCCCGGTCTGTGCGTAACAAAATTGCGAACTCTAGATTTCTCATCGGATTACCATCTCGAGAAAATGCTCCGACAAAGTTGGCCGCACGAACTGTATTCTTATTCTTGTCAGCCGTCTTTAAATCTGCAATATTCTTGCCTTATCCGCAAATATCGTCACCAATTGACAACTCGTTAAGTTCACGATGGTCTCATATCACTTTGATACACTGGATGTGCAACAGTGAGTATTTAAAAAGCAAGTCGTGGCAAGCTGTCTCATAGAACGCCAAGCTGAGAGAGAAAGAGCGTCAGCCAGGGAAAGCTCTGAGTGGCCATGTTATGCGGAGGTTTCTCAGGAGATACGTCGCGTATCCCACAAGGGTCTCGCCTGGAATGGGGACACGGACAAACTTTGGACAAGTGGAACGCGTGAAATAAAGCGCGCCTGCAGGGCTAACCTAGAAGTATGTTTCCACTGCGTGTGTGATGTCCCACGGTGAGGTCACAGCCAGCATGATAGTGTACTTGCCGAGACGTGCAATGAATCTCAATGATGCAAGCCATCCGGGTGGCGGTGGCTGGATCGCGTGACGTGTCGCTAGATGGCAGTATGTGCACGGGTGCGATAAACAAAACGAGGTTCAGGTGGCTGTGGTCATAGAGATGTATAGCGTTCGGGGAAGTGCTTTTCTCGCCGGTCGGGTCACATTGGCTCGAGCTTGAATGGATAGCCGTCAGGTGACGTGCGGTTGAGCCGGGGAAATTCAAGCGATGAATAATGTGCTAAAGCAACAAGGAATTATTATTTTAACTGTCACTCTAAGCGCAGTCATAAAACCACCAAAAAGATTAACATGAGCTGTGAAGAGACTTGCGCAGAGGGGTGGGATTTAAATTAATTGCACGGTTTTATGACAATTTGCTTAGGGTGTGTTTCACCAACGCACTAGTGATAATGTCGACGGGGCTTTTCATTATAGCAATAAAGTTTTTATGCCCGTAACTTAATAATTATGGAGTAAATTTATAACTGTTATTGCTAGTGTACCTCGAATATTACGTTCACTGAACAGGGCTCATAGCGGTGACATTCCAACTAAAACACGGGATGTTGCTATTGACGACTACATTTTTACTGATAGATGTAAAAAAAAACACTATACATAGGGTGTTTTGGCGATGCAGTTTCGATGTAATTGAAAATAGCTGGACTCAATGTGAGAAGTTAGTCACAGAAATCCTTTAAAATACAACCTTAAGATCATAATCAATTTAAAAATGAATAGCCCAATAACAAAGAAATGCAACATATACTTGCTACACACAATAATTTAGAGGCATCTGCTCAATCTACAATTAAATAGTTAGGGCCAACATAAGCCCCAGGTGCCTTATAACTACAACGCCGTCAGTAAATAACGAGCCTAAAAATTACTGAGTCGGAGGCGTCGGCGTCTCCTGCAAGTTTATGCGCGCCCGTGCCGGCAAGTTCCATTTGTTCCGCTAATTCCATTGTCTACCAAGGTCCACCCATCTCCCAGCACAACTACACGTCGTAAAAGCGTCGTCGGCAAAGCCTGCGTGACGGCGCCGCGTTCACAATTTCGGCCGAATTAGACGCCGGCACACTTGAGCGTCCACACGTCACCGACTCCATCGCCACAGCAGCTGGCGGCGCCCTCATCGGCCGAGAGGATCAAACATGTATTACCGAGACGACGCTTTGTACACGGGTCAATCCATATCAAACAGGCACACTTGAAAAAAAAAATGACCTTCATATCTCAGATTATTTTAAAAACTTCAGAGTTTGTTAGCCAATTCACCAAATGCACAAAAGATATATTTATATATATATATATATATATTTAAATTTAAATTTAAATCAACTAGTGTGGGTAATATGACCTTTAAAAGTTGGGCTCTTTTACTGGTCCGCGCGTGCACTGTTCTGTATTATAGTCGGTATCTAAGAAACTATTCAAGTTACAGACTAACGGGTTTCAGCGATAAAAGAAGCATTAAAAACTTAGTAAAAAAAATCTTAAAATTTTGGATAAACCTCAACATATAGTTGGATACACTTTCTACATATGTGTTTTTTTAAACGACTTTTAAAAAATCTCTGTCTCCAAAAACAATCCACATTTTTATGAAACGTTGCTTATAGATGTATATTGACTGCTGCAAAATTTAACTTTTGGCATTCCACAGGTTCACGAGAAAAAGAAAATCCACCGCACAAAGCAAGGTTTTTGCTCACAATTGAGAGTCTAAAACCTCATAACTATAATCTATGTTCTAATAACTAGCTAAAACTTCCAGGAAATGTGGTTCTTGTATGTATCTTGGCCGGTGCAAACTTTTATATTTGGCACTTGAAAACGGTGGGTATTAGTTTTTTTTTACAGACATTTTGCATTCTACGGGCAAGATTACCGGCCAATCTCATCACATTATTCAACTAATGCTGTCGCATTGGATACGTCTACTTAAGACAGGGTGTAACAATCACTTGTTATTACATTTATAGCTAGTTTTATTTTAAGAAATCGTTCATTTCCATTTACAAAAAAAAAAAAAAAATAGTTATATTTTGTTGTATTATGGTCGTCATTTAGTTTTGATAGTATAGCCATAATTGAGATAGAGAAAATCCCGAATATCACCCTAAGAGCGCTACCTGGGCGCTCGGGGTTCACCTCTGCCATCGTGCGCACAACTCTGAAGCGTGCTTGGCAATCTGAGATACGAAATGCAGACGCCCCATGCATTTGAAAAATTACCACACCACTTACATTTCCTCCCCAATGGTGCGTATTTGCATTTCGATTAACAAAACGCGTCGCTGTGCGACACGAAGGGGGTTAAGCACTTGCCTCGGAGCGAAGACCCACGCACATACCTACTCCTGAACCAGTGCAGACAAAAGTGCGTGAAACAATTACATAGCTTGATATCTCAACCTGTATCAAAATGTAGCCTCGTTAAAGATGTGGCATGAGAAATAAACATTGAAATATATTTGTGAAAGGCTCACGCGCTACTTAAAAACAAGAGCGGCCAGGACATAAATCAAATTTGCGTTACAGATTCCAGAGACTGATTTATCAAAAGAACAGACAGTAAACAATGCTCGTCTAGCCAGTGGTGGAACGATTTCTATGCAATGCCATGGAAACGCCACCAATTTATCGCCTTGTCTTCTAGAAATTTGAACAAAAGTAAATCGTTATATTATCAAGTAACACGCCAGAAACCAAATAAAAAATTCTTTTAGTTTCACACCACGTATTCTCTACAATTAAACATGCTCGCAAGTCGTAAGGCTCCTTCGCCTTCAACTAGATCGATCTTTCCCTGACAATACACCCGGCTCGCCACTGTTTTTCGCTCGTTTTTCAAGCACATAACTTCCAATCCCACCTCCAGAGCGCTGGCACAGCGATCGTGGGCCAACGCAAACCCCGCATGGTCGTACCACGCGAAGAAACGAGTTCGCTAACTCCCATCTACGGCGTCGACGGCGACCCCGTGTCGTCCATAATGGACCTCAGCCAATATGCCAGGGGGCAGCGTCTCACGATTAAACAGCCGTCCCGGGGTTAATATCGTGTAGCTATGCGGGTCGCTACAAATCGTGAGGGGTGAGGGGCGTTGATGACGGCCCGTTTGGAGGCGAATAGGGTTAATTAGAAGACAGGTATTGGACGGAGCTAGTCATTCGCGAGCATAAGAGCGCCGGTAGAGTTAGTAGTCGGCATTCCAGGCCCTGTGAATTGTTGGCTGTGGCCGTTGGGACTTTTATGTGTGTATTTAAAACACGAAGATTTCAAAAGAAGCCGAAATGTTGATGAAGAGAAAAAAGTTGTCGATGCTTGATATGAGTGAACCATAAGAAAGGATCATACCTCAAGCCTCTAGTTCATAATCATAATTAATTTTAATTAAAGCCTATTGATCATTACATGATATTGCCAGCATCAATTCTTAATAAATAAATAGATAAACACATAAATAACAATCCCTAGTTTTTTATTTTTTATTTTGCTACGACCGTCTCAAAAATTGATGCCTTAACGTGGATTTCGGGTATGATATTTCTTATTATTTCTTAATTTATATTATATTTCGGGTATTTCGTATCTCTCCAATTTCTTTTCAAACTTACAATAATAACAGCGCAAGGATTTTCAAATTATTGATGCACGCTATGACCGCAATTTTCCAGACATGTCCAGCGATCAGCTGTCAAAGAAAAGCTCCAACATGCCCAGGTTATTGAAGACTAGCCCAAACATCTTCTCAACGCATAACCTGATCTCTAAGTGGCAAACTTTCGCGCGAGAGTGTCGAGAAAATAAATCAACTGGTCTGCAGTGAAACGTAACATCTGTGCGCGTAAACGGGCCGGAAATAACAAACATCTAGCTATGCGGCCGAGCTAGCAAATGCGGACTGGTTCCGTCGCCCGCCACGGTCGGCGCTGCCATCGATTGCCGCATTGTGGCGGGAAATGGTGTGAGGCGGGGGGGTGCGGTCGGCCAGTGTTTGGCGAAGAGATAAACGCGACCCTATCGTTTTTGAAATTCTGTTCCTGTGACCTTGCTTCTGTTAGGAAGCAGTAAAAGAGGATAGAAAAATGAATCGTCTATCACAAGTACAACACTTTCACCTATTAAAACTTTCACAATGCACAATATTAATTTGCTCGATCCCACGCGATGAAAATAAACCAGAAATACCAAAGAAAGCAAATACAGCGAAGCCAGCAAAATGTGAGGAAGTTTTATTGAGAAGACTGAAAACTGAAGAGTATTACGAATCTAGACATGAGTTGAAGCTTTGCAGCAGAAGCAGGACTGCATAACTATGTAGGACTGTGCTTTCTAGGAACACATATTAAAATAACACACCTATGCGATACGAAGATGCTAGAAGATATAACCAGTTTCCGCTCCGGGTCAGTCGATCCCAAGCGCATAGTCCAAAGGGAAGCTTACCTGCAGTGCAGACTGGGCGAGTGCAGCGAGCTGCGCGACGCGCTACGGTGCTGCGCGTGGAGTCGCAGCGGCGGGGGCGAGCTCTGCGCAGCCGCGGGTCCAGTCGCGTCACGAAACGCCCAGCGCTCGTCCTGAGGAACGGGAAATGGAATGCAGCTCATTAGCAAGCTGTCGTGTATTTCACGCACCCTATCAACGCTCTGCAAGCTAGCTGGGTATTCTGTACAGTACTAACACTGGCTTCTTGAGGATACATTTTTAATACGTTTTTTTCAGTTTCAAGTCTCACCATACTTTTCAAGATAAGCAGCCCCAGGACCACATTAATGAGCTAAAATGTTGATAAATTATAGCCCAATTTTTTAGTTCCCTTATCCATTTGCAATTGTTAAACATGTTGATATTTTCATTCTGTAGTTATCTCTATTATGTTTTGTATTTTATTTTATGAACAATGAGGGCGCAGACGTAAATTGTTCTCCGCTACACGGTCTAAAAAATGTTAATTGCTTTTCAACAGACTAAACAGTAGTTTCCGAGCAAGCAACCAGTAAATTGCGATGCTCTAACCGAAATTACTGTTTCACAAGTATTTCTTAAAAGCGGAACAAAAAGCACTTGCGCACAGCTGGGCGTGGGTGCCCCCCTCCCCCTCCTGCCACCCACAACCCGCCTTGGGGTCACTCAGCCAGTCGGCCGTGTCTTGACACGGGAAAAAAATAGTGGCCGGCAGAGCGAGCCACTTTTTTTACTGCCACTCCTTCAGCTAATGTTTGCTTTTTGTTACTTGCTTTGCAGTTACTTTTCGGCCCTCTTGGCGCGCTGTTTTCCTTGGTTCGGTGATTGGATTGTCGCTAAATAATCACCGCACTGAGTTCCGAGTCCTAAGTCCTGAGTCCTGATCGCTGGACTGGTGTCGATAGGCAGCTTGGTTGAAAGTTAGCCTGGCGGCATTGAGGGATGCACAAAACCTTATGCCGATGTTCAAACCAAATCAGGAACCCCAAGAGTACCTACTACCGTTGAGTGTAGGTTATAGGTAGAGTTTCAACGTCAATGTAACAGTCTCTGCGTGAAAGATGGCCGCCAAATGACCACCTAACCGACAAAAATGCAGAGTACCGGAACATCACGTTAAGTGGAGCCACTGTCGCATGAATTTTAATTTCGATATTTCTCGTAGGTTAACTCGCTTTCGAGTCTTTTCATGCTTAAAAAATCTCCATCAATGTTTACCTCAACGATTGATATACACGTAACGATATTAAAAAGCGAGTAACCTACGAGAAATATCGAAATTAAATTTCATACGACAGTGGCTCCACTTAACGTGACGTTCCGGTACTCTGCATTTTTGTCGGTAAAGTAGCCATCTTTCACGCAGAGACTGTAACATTGACGTTGTTTCTCTACCTATAACCTACACTCAACGCTACTACTTTTGAATCCAATATTAATTGAGAAGTCCTGTCAGTCGATGTCGAACTTACAAATGCGTCGTAAAACCATATCTGAACGCAGTGCAGTAGAAGAACAAGTTGCGGATACAACTTCGTCATGAACCGTCACTCATGAACACACAAGTGCTTCGTCCAACGTTGCCAATCGCCGACGCTGAAGGCGCCGACGCCACGAGGCTTTTATTACAAGTTCCGACAGTTGATGGCATAGCGCGTCGTAAACTTATTGGCTATTATGGTCTCAGTGAATTCAATCATCTCGACGTATGAATTGAAGGCTGATTGTTGCTCGTGGACAGTTTCTACCCCTACCCACAAACTACGACCCCCCCCCCCCCCCCTACGCAATATGTTCCTGGCGTCAGAGGGCACACGTGACCTTGTCCCTGGCCAAAAGAGCCCAGCCCTTTATTTGGCGTTCAGTTGAGAAGATGAGAGTTCATCCGATGGTAGCTAGCTGAGTCCCTTATATGTCAAAGCTAGCTCGCTGCAGAGAAGATGTAGTGCTTCGATGAATATTTATAGTTGAATTTGGATACATTTCTGAGATACCATTATTGTATGAGTTATTTTTATCTGCGGATCATTTTATTTGAGATTTGGTGGAAGCAAAAGTCAAATAATTGTGTGTTATTACTCTCTGTTTGTCAAGGAAATCTTCACACCAGAGCGTAATATTAGCCAAGCAGCTCCACACGAGAAAGGGTAATCTTGTTTAGAGCATTTCAATCGCATTGCAAAGTTTTCCCGGCCAATTAAATGTCTTGGATTCCCCTTACAATTGGTGCCCAGGCGAGGGATATCCTCCTGAAATGGCGAGAGCTCCAAGCAAACCGGTGAAATATGATGTTTTAACATCGAAACAAACTCAGTTAGCGCTGCCAAGTGGAAATATTTAATTTACAACTGGCTTGTACGTTCATGGCATTCTTCTCCCATTACCATAGTAGTGTAAGGTATAAATCTTGTGCGGCTATATCAAGGGTGAAATGTAGACGAGCTTACTTGCGCGGTCGACCAGGGAATTACGGCCTCTAATAATTCATCTCGTCGTGCGAATTTCAACTCTAACTGAGTTTCACGCGCGCTAAGACCATGATCAGGCCGCAGACGGGTTGTAAAAATCCCCTACTAGATGTCACTAATTTGTTTATTCCGTTAGCGTCCCTTGTGTGTCTTGCATGCCTCTGGCGCTAACGAACGCAACGCGGCGGACGCGACTGTTTGCCGAACTAAAACTTATCGTCGCTTCGAACTTTGACAAGATAAACAACAAGTGTCGTCCTTCTCTCGTCTGGTGTATCGCAATCAGTCGAAGACTGGGACGCTGACAGGAAGCGGTGCCCGGAGGCTTGGAAACTACTCGAGATGGAAACGATGCGTCCAAGAGAGGCGTTGTGGATCTTCGGGCGCTTGTTTCGTCGCGAACAATGCGTGGATCCAATGACTTAAAGCGACACGAAGAATTGATTTATTGCGTATGTATACGAATTGAACTTATGGCGGACACATTATAATAGCACCGAGTTTGGTTTTAATTGGAATGCAGATTTTTAGGATAGAGGTTCCGTCCATATTCCCCACTTCAAACACTTGCAAGAAATAGCACCTGAAACACAGTGGTTAGTCAGCTGTCACAACTGAAGAAAGGTTTGGTCGGATAGTCCTTAACAGGCAGGCTTACGTTGAAAATAGACACGAGAAAACCTAGAAGTGAACCAGCTTAAAAAATTTCTTTCAGACTTTATCGTTACGGTATTGTGATATTCTTCTATATTTGATTAATTAAACAGTACACAAAACAGTGACTCTGACACCGTACCTGCTAAGCGTTTTTCTTGCACACTCTTATCTACCAGGGGACTTACTAGAGAGCAGCACACGTCCCTTTGTGTGTTAATGAGCCGTATGAGTGACAATCTTGCAGGCACCCAAAAGGGTACCAAGGCTTATCTCTCTCGATTGCCACAAAGTTCGACGGAGCTATGGTTCTTTGCAGACTCAACTAAAAGTGAAGACTTCGAGTGGCAACCTCTATCCGCAGAAGATCGGATTGATGTTTTGTTCGGCGTTATCAGAGGATCAGCTCATCGCCATTGTTTGCATTTTCTCGTCGCGTTTCAAGAGCGTTGGCGTCATTGACGACGTCCCACGCCCGACGGCGACGGCGGCGTCGCGATGCTGAGCCGGCTTAGAACAACAGCTGGCGTCTTGTCGCCGTGTTTCGTGGTAGAAGTCCGTTAACCGGTTGCATCCTAGAGGGCTGTTTGTAGAGGATTTGTTGCGATCATTGATTTGTGGTGATAAGAGTAAAAAATATGTTTGCGCATAGCGATATTTTTAGAAGTTTAGTTATTGTGGTATTGCGTTCATCCGCTGGCTTAAATTTCGCTGATCAAAGGCAGCAAATTCAGAGCAGAATACCGTACAGAATGTATGATTATCCAATAGAATTTTCACAATTTGCATTTTATAAGCTCAGTCTATATTATAAATAGGTCAGAACAAGGTAAATATTTCCCCCCCGGGAAAAACTGGATTATGTAGAGGGACGCATTTTTCAATGAGAATTTTCCGAAACATACAAAAAAACAGAATGGCTATTGTATACATTCATTAAAATCAATTATAACCGTGAATGTTATATGATGGTTTTAGACTCATGTCTACTTGATTTATCCTAAGCACAAGTTTTTAGAAAAACTATTTGAACTGGGTTTTGAATGCTAAGTAAAGGGCTACTTAATTTACTAAATTTATTAGCCCTTTACTTAGCATTTAAAACCCAGTTCAAATAGTTTTTCTAAAAAAAGGGAATGTTATAGTTCAATTCGACAGATCATTGGTTTTCCTACTGAACGAATAATCAAAAAGGCATTTGAAGGAATGAAAATTGACATATGCGAGAAATTTATGTTAACAGGCAGAGAAAGTCCGTCAGAAAAGTAAAATACTGTAGGTAAAAGTTTGTTCAAATAGTTAAAATATCCGTAAAATATCGTAAAATATCTGATGTAGATGGCAGAAACCATTTATATTTTACACATTTAAAATATTGCCCCCCTACAACGGTGAATCTACTGCACTGCTCTGCTAATTGTGTAATTCTGGTTGCATTTTGGCAGATTAGTGGTATCTGGTTGCTAAATATTTACATCCATATGACTCGTATAGGAGCCAGATTCAATTTTGAACCCTGCGACTGTTATCAAGACTGAATAAATCATAAAATAACTTTACTGTACACAAAGAAATCACCCAATCTAACCACCATAAAAAATACTGCAGTATGTAAATTTAGCTCTACCGTAAATAAATCAGCCTCGGTTTCATTCGATTACCCTATAGTCATAGGTAGTATGTGACGCATCGCTTACACTCCATCCATATCATCCATAAATTAGTTTTCGGCCAGTCGATGAGTTATTGGCCGTAACTCCAACAGCCTATTCCACTCGGTCAAGCCTAGTGCACGACGACAGCGCTAGCTGTGGCCTGGTATCGCAAGCTCGGGCGCTCCTGGCGTACGGAATTAGAAGCGAGCGCCTAGACGAGGTCGTGGCCGGAAAGGCAAACAAAGCAAGTTATAGGAAATGGCCAGCCAGACTGTTTACGTTGGAACAGAGGCGATCATAACACACATAGTATACTGTCCACTTCACGGATCGCACATGTGTGCCAGACGAGAGTTTTGATCTTATTTTACGTATAGACTTTAGATTATTTTAGTGTACATATTATGCACCATGAGAGCTATGCGTGGAGTTCTGTCACCTGGACTAACTCATGCGAAATGCGTCAATATAACCCGACAGTTTGCTCAGGGGGAATTGCTTCGTGCATCCCAGTTGGCTGAGCGACTAAATTTGTACTAGCGCGACATGTTTTATTGCACCTGCTAAGTAAGCAAGTTAAGTGTTTTATATCCTGTTGATGAGTGTCAAAATAATCGCATTATAACACCGGGCATATGAACGCAAATGGCTACTCTTAAAAAGGACCTCAAAAGCCGCAAATAGAGTGTTTATGAAGGGCCAAACAAAGCATAAAATATTTTATGCCTGGCAACGGTGGATTGCTGCGTCGACAAGTCGTGAGTTTTGAGGCTTTCGGGGGCTAAATGGAAACATTCCGACTAACGAACATTTTCTCTCAATTAAATATTTAGAACCAGAGACGAATAACTTTGGGAACGATGTAGTCCTGAATTAGGCAAGCGGGCGCGAACACGTGATCTACTTCAAGACGTCTTGCATTCAGCGAACATTCTGAGATGTGTGTAATAGAGGTTAGAATATTTATTGAGATCAGAGAAGTGAGAGTGTCCAGGAGAGGCAGGTTGCTACGTCCATTCGAGTATTATTTTGTATTATTATTCTTGCACTTAGCAAAATGGCTAGGAAGTTCATTTCCCTTATTGTTATGACCCCTTTGTGAAATGTAATAAGCATAACCCTTACGCTTTGAACTTCCATAACTATAAAGCGTCATGACGGCTTAGGGTAAAATGCAGGCATGGCTAATGCACCTTGCAGTGTTTTCTATTTATTGTTTCACGTCTCGATGACATGCAATCACAGCGTAGTTAACGTTAAGTCACATACGTACGATGCATCGTTAAACTAAATCGTGACACAGTTGAGGTTTACGACTAAACTAAAAACTACTCGCTATTTTCTAGCCTCGAGCGCCATTTTTTCCCCAATTAATTTCCACGTGTCACGCGTATTGCCAAAAACTGCCGTATTAACTTGAACCACTCGGGTGCTTAACATTTCCTAGCAAGCGCGTGCCACTAAACGACGCTATTGGTCCACAGCGATGGCTCGGTAATTATACGGTTACTAATTACCTAGCCGCTAATGAGCCCACCGGCAGAGTCGTGAACTCGCGACCCCGCGACGTGCGCTTTTGCTGGTGTCTGTACAGCCGCTTAAAACGCTCATTGAAGGATAACGTTGTAATTAAAACCCGCGACTAGGGGCTGCTAGAAAGTTCCCTCTTTTATATTCATTTCAAATTCTAATTTCTCGCAAAAGAAAACGGGAGAGTCTAGGAGAGGACGCGAAACACTTGTCATGGAGTTGAATCTTTTCACGAACCCGTATGGAAGTTGGAGTCGAATGAATATTAATCGACAAAAGCATTTGAACAAATGAGTTCGGTATCTCAGTCAAGTGGTATTTTGTGCGTCTCAAACTGTGTATCCAGGATCTTACCGGACCCGATCATTTTTATAGACACCGGATGTTTGCTTCAAGATCCACTGACGTGTGGACCAGCAAGGACAAATGAACGTAGCTGTCGGTAATTAGAAGAAATTACGCGTCGGCGACGCGAGCACAAAGAAACAAGTCAACAACGGATATAACCACAGTTGACCCGACGCATCAGCGGTAGCCGTGCGCCTGGCGACAGGGTGTCTAAACTGCGCAGCGTGCAGACGTAATTAATCGCTGCCGCGCGCGGCGCCGGAAACAATGGAGGAAACTTCACGGCCACCCAAAGTGACAACCAAGTTTCGGGCCAGCGCCCCATAAATCGTTGTCATCCTTTCACGTGGCAGTGGGTGGCGGCATGGGTGGCAGTGGGGATCTTAGGTAGGAGATGAATGTCTTCAATCAAACGAGACGAAGCATCGAAATGAGAGTCGGCCTGCAACGCTAGATCGCGCTGGCTTCGGGACGTGACGTTGCCAGCGCTGGAGGGCGGGGCCGTCTTCGTAAGGCGATTATCAGACGGTGCTCGATGAGCTCCATCGTCGTGCGTGGAAAACATGTTTTGTCTGTCATGTGCCTGTCGCTTGCTCGACGACGCGGCGTTTGGGGTACCAATTATAGGTAAGATTAAGTTGTTATTGAATTCTCTAGAAATTACATTCTGGTTGCTTGAGTTTTAGATGGCTTTCCTTTAACTTGTTATCGCTAGTGATTTTAAGTTCTCTTATGTAGCTAAAGATCACTTGTAAACTTTCATAGCAAAACCTCCTGAACGCAGCCCGCAGAGCAAACATGGCACCTCCACCACGCTTAGGATTAAGCGGTGGGCCGAGTAACCACTAACTTCAATTTCATTAAATATAATTGAGTGCAACATATGCTCTTCATGAGCCCCGGAATAATCCGTAGCAGCATGTAAATGAGCTGTTCCTCGTAAAAATAGACTCAAAAAAGATCAACGGACAGTAATAGCCTAAACACAAGCATACATTGCAACTGCATGTGATAATATTTATTTTTCAAAGGTGTAATGGTGCTAGTTTGATTTATCAGGTACCACAAGAAAGAGCGCCCGAAGTCGTTGCTGTCATGTCGTGATCCATAACAAAACTGATCTATTCCCAAACCAGTCTGACCGCGTCATAAGCATATAGCCTTCATTTATAGGAAACGTGGTTAACTTACTAACACTCTAGGTGCAAACAAGATCAAATGTTTATCATCTTCATAATAATAAGCGAGTTCTAGCAAAATTAGTCTCGTAGTCGACGTCCAATTTAGCAAATGAGTTTCACGGCGGCAAAGGCTCTTTTCCAGCAGCAAGTTTTTGGTTGGAAACCTTTGGCCTAGCGGTCCACGGTTAAAAAAACAAACACGGACGTCGACACAACGCATCGGGTTCCTTTGTGCCCATCGTTCAACGGTAAATAAGATAGAGAGGAAAGAAGGGGGGATTTTCGGCGCTTGGCGAGAGTATAGGCCGGGGCTTTTTAATTAAACGAGCAGGATCGCACGATGAAGTCGATGCAGATAGCGATTAAGAAAGCGATGCGAAAGTGACCTGAGACTCCTTGCCAGGAGATCTGCAAGTCTCCACGGGAGGCAGGTTCATTTCAAAGTACGTGCACCCTAGGGGTCAAGAAATCGCGTCTTCGCTGTATTTACGGTTCTAGAATAGAGAGGTCAATGGGCACATCGCTGAGACCGCTCGGAGCTAGGTTGCAAAATAGGTAGCACGATCCTTCCCAAGGAAAACTTGCTGAACCTAATATCCCAACATAGTCAGTCATCAACACTCACACTTTTGTAAATTCTATATTTTACCCAACTTTTCGGAAAATATTACCTTTGAAACTAAACGCATACAACGTAAAATGATTGATAACTTTTATTTTCCTGTTTATGGCAAGTTGCAGGGGCAAGGGCCACTGCAACTTGTTCTTCTCCACTCTGCGTCGCTCAAATAATTTGCCGCTCGCCCCACTATCCCTTGCCGGTCCCGCGCGAAATGCGTTGTGTTTCCAGTTGTCGATTCGTTTCCCTACCTCCTCCCACCACCGCCTCCACGCTGATTGACACGTTCACTCGCGCCTGTCTTCTATTTTTACCCGAAGGAGAAAAAAACTCACACGAGTTTCTTCCAGCCCAGTTGGCCCATTGAGCGATCCGTCTCTCAATTCTTCTTTGCCGTTTTCCAGCAATCTCACTGCATCTCTTTCCCCCTCCTTCATCCGCGCGCAATTCCATTTCTCTCGTGAGAAAAACTCGTGTATAGAGTGCTACACCAAAGATCCACTGTTTTTAGCCACTTGAGTTCCACTCAAGTCTGATCCAGCCAGCCAGTTTGCACTCGCAGACACGGGCAGACAGGGAAAGGCATCAACCCCGTCGATCCAGGGTTAACGGGCGACGGTCTCCCGTGGGATTTGCGGTCAAAGAACAAGCAATCGAGTTCTAGGGAACCGCGCGATGACGGCGCTTCCGTGCGATCCCCTTTGACGTCGACCTGCAAGCGGTTGCAGGTGTGCGGGGAGCTTTGACCGGGGTTGGCGGGACTGATTGATTCAGTGGTCGTCAGGTTGAAAAAATATTCCAGTCAATATTTGCGGCACTTAAAATGGGAAATGAAAATGTATTTTTGTTCAACAGATCAGTTAGTACCCAAATACTTTTCAGTGTATTATCGAAGTATAATGGAGAATCGATAGATATCACACAAGAGATTAACTGCTTTTTGGCAGTTTGGGGCTTGGGGGGGGGGGGGAAGGGCAAGTAAAGTTACCTTGAAAAGAGATCCAATGATACAATTGATCCTTGCGGTTGTTGTATGGTCCACATATGGACTAACCCACAATAAAATCTCTTGGGCTTGCCTTCCAACAGTTGCTTTTTGGCAGTTCCTGCTGACTTTTACCACTCCACTCGATCTCGAGGACATAACTGATGACTCATGGTGTCAGCAAGTGGTAGCTCGTACTCAGGTCTACGCACTCACCACACTCCAGCTGACGCCGTCCAGGTGAACGGCCGAAGCCAACGATAACGCCAAAGTCGCGGCAAATGCTGTCCAAGTGAAACATCATGCTACCCCTCTCCCAATTTGGATTTTTTCGACAAAAGATATTTTTTACCCAGCCTAATTTCAATTTTGATAAGGATATTTTGCAACAAAGATTTCCGTTTGGTCCGTCCTGCACATGTCGCCAATCTAGGTACTTTGCTATAGATGAAGATCTGTCACTTGGTAAGCAAATAAATTTGATCGTGATTATTCGACAACAGGCATTTTACTCAACAATTGCAAAAACAATTGCAAAAACCTTGGCCTTGGTCTTGCGTTAAAAAAAAAAAAAACAGAAGCTAATCTTCCTTGATTGCTTTTGGGAAACCTGGCTACACCACAGACCTGCAGAGGGTTAATTGTAAAAGTAGCATTGTCTACCATTTACCTTCGCCCCGCCAGAGAGCACGACGTGGCCGAGGTCATTCTGAACGCCGAACGGATAGCGCACCTCTCCGCCTGCCGGCGTGCCCGGCGCCGAACCGTCATCGCCAGCGTTGGTGGCGTTGGCGGTGGCGTTGGCGGTGGCGTTGGCGGTGGCGCTGCCGGGCGCTGCATGCACTAGCTGCGGGCCCAGCGGCGTGTGTCTCATATCGGCAGCATCGCCGACCTCGCGCCAACCTACAAGCACAAGACACGAAAAACGAGGGCGTTAGTTGGCCGGTTGGAAAATACTTTTAGCTTTGGTGTCAGTCGTAGCTTCAAGTCATTGTTATGCGCTTGGAAAAAAGTAATTTTTAAATTCGAAGTAGAGCGCCTCGGTCCATTCGTCATTTTTTTTTGTTTGAACTTATTTTATTTATTTGAATTTGAAAACATAAATACACACCATAGATTCGGCCCCCTTTATCGCTAACCAAAAGTGTAACCAGAAGGCGTAGATGAAAAAGTTCAAATATTGTTTTGTTTGAAATCTGTGCCTGTTTCTAGCACGAAATTGTTGTTGTAAATCTAGTAGGTCATATATAGTTCGACAACAGCAAAACAAACAAAATAGAACTACATCGATTCGATCGTTCGCCTTGGTTATAAGTGACAAGATGCCGGAAACGCAAAATTCCGCGAAATCGCTTCCTGACAAACAGGACAGGGGACGGAACGATCTCGGCTGTCACAGGTTTCGCAACTATTTCTTTTCTGATTCCAACATTCGCTCACAGCGGGACAAATTGTTGTGGAAACTTTGCCATTGGTCAATACCTTTCACATAGTAAAGCGGATGATGAGAGAACATTCTTCTTTAACAATTTACAAGAGATTTTGAAAGATTTCGACAGAGACAGAGAGAGAGAGAGAGAGAGAGAGAGAGAGAGAGAGAGAGAGAGAGAGAGAGTATTCCATAATATCTTCCATACATGCTGCAAGAATCCCAAGTTCTACATACATTGTTGGCTCGGTCCTCTGCCACTAGAATCCCAGCGAGCATGTTCGAGCTGCGCGGAGTGCGTTTAATGATTACCGGCTGCCCCAACAACTACCTGATGCGTCGCTTCGTTGCAGACCTCACTGCGCTAAGAGTCACAGACTTAGTGCGCGTGTGCCAATCATCATACAGCACGGCCATCCTCAACAACGCAGATATCACCGTCAGCGAAATGGTAGGCGGAAGTGCCAAGGAAGCGTACACGAGATAACCCTGTTAAACTGCAGCTTGTACGGAACCCCACCACTGATCCCAAATGAACAATCGGATGACACGCCTCAAAGCCCTATTATTAATTAATTTGGGTCACTAACGCTGCATTCGATCAGTTTCTATGTGACCGTCATTGCCATAATAATTTAATTACTGGATGATTTGGCCATAGCGTAGAAGCGTCACATCATGTTGATAATTTACCTCTTTACTGCATATGTATAATGCATTTATGTATACGCAAAGTAATGGCATTGGAGACTTTGGAAATGTTTGTGGAATAACTGTCCTGGATCCTCTTTCCTCTCATTTCTTTTTAAATTAGTTTAGGTTCATTAACTGCCAATGATGCACCTATGTCATCACAGTCCTATGAATATATCGCCTAAACTGAAGCCAAAAACAACCAACCAATCAATCATGCATCTGTCCAGCTAAACGGACAAGAAAGGGACGCTAGTCAACGAGTTCCCCATAGTGGCACAGAGCTCTTCCTGCCAGGTGTTTCCCGACGGCACATTCCCCCCGGAGACAGTCATCACCCGCTGGCTGGACTTAGTCCGCGATCGCAGTGCTGAAAGTCCCGGCTGTGGCATCGTCGTGCACTGTCAGTCGGGTCTCGGCCGCTCTGCTGCGCTCGCCGCCATCATGTTGCTCGAGCTGGGGCTAACCGTCGACGAGGCGGTGGACACGCTGCGCTCAAAGGTGCGCGGCGCGCTCAACGCTGCGCAGCTCACACAACTTGAAAGGTACGGCGTATGTTGGTGGCCGGTGCTTAGTAGTCTCAGGGGGTTGGCACCGATTGGTTTTCTGATTTAATGGCCCAGTACGAAAGAATAGTCGCTTTTCTTCATAATAAACATAATTTTGATGATATTTTTGGGACTTTATGACCAGCACTGTTATAAAATAGAAGACACTTCTCTAAAATCTGTCTTGCACAGTTAATTAAGTCCAAACTGTTACAATGAACTACTTAGGTATAAGGATTAGGTGTATCCTAATCCATGTCTGGTGGTTAATCGTGTAAACTTTCTTATTTATGCTATTTCCTCATTATTTTGTTTGCAATGGAGAGATAGAAACGGGTCCCATATTAAATGAAAGTTACCCTCCATATTCTATGTTAATTCTATGATACCAGCTCGTAGTGATTTGCAGTCTATGTTCAGGACTAGACAAACACCCTTGTATTCAAAGTTACCTAACTATCGACAGCACGCTATAGTATGTCTCCAAGACTGTGATTATTTCTCGCATAGATACGCCCCGCGCAGTCGGCCCAGGATGCCGAGGAGTTGGTCTGTCTTTGGCAGCGCTCGCAAGGGTGCGCAGCCGAGTTCCGCGCAGTCTACGACCCTGGAACCGAGCCTGTACACAGACGCGCAGAAAGCGCAGGGCTCGGGGCAGTTGGTACCTGCGCCGAGCTTGATGTCTATGGGTCGCGGCAGATCGCGCTGGAAGGGGCTGCTATGTTGTGTAGATTTGAAGACCCCGATCGGACAGTGATCACGATTTGAAATTCAGAAGACTTTTGGGATACATATTGTTTCCATGGTTCTACTCTTTGAAAATGACACTGCAAAAAGTTCGCAGTAGAAAGACTGTGAACGATTTAGTACCTGTATGGTCTGCATGGTAGAAGCTTAATCAATCGCTTTATTAGTAATCCCAGATGAAATTGCATTGTTACACAATCGATGAATCATTTTAGATTCAGGATGCAGATTGAATTGAATTACTCTTTTACTGTGTTTTCTGCACGTGATGTTATTCGCAGACAGTGCAAGAAATCAAGAGAAATTCGAAATTCAATCATGTGGTATGATTTTTCCAAGAGGGAACTATTTTTCTCATGGAATAATCCCTTTCAGATTTTCTCTAAACTCTGGAGCTACCGGACCGGAAACGTTCCACATAGGAACGCGCCGAGTAAAGCACATATTTTGCAACGTGAGGCCATCGGCGAATCTATCGCGATAGAGGACGTGGCGTCTTCAAAAGATACGCACTTTTACGCATTCCCCGCATTCCCTCGGGCTTCGACCCTGACAAAATCACGCCATGAGCGATGCAGTGGGCCAAAACTCGTTCAAACCTTTCCCTTCTTCGTCTCACTTCACAGCGAGAAAAATATATTTTACCAGAAGTTGGTGGCCGGTGATTTCCGAGACTGATTCACGCCATATGGATGCAGTCCATGAAACAACCTTATCGCTAAAAGTACGTGTATAAACGTTCCTATACGGCGAGCGAAACGGACCTAATGGCTCTTTACAAATGGCATCGGAAATGAAGTTAAATCTTTACCTAGCTTTTTGGCTGGTGTATAACTGTGGATTCGGAACAGGTTTCTCCGAGTTCTCTTAGGATTATAGTGTCGACACATCCGACCGACACTCGTGGTTTGGTAGCAGATTGCCGCATTGCCTGTCGTACCCGAAGTGCTATGTTAGTGCTATAATATGCTAATTCGATTTGGAAAACGCTTTCAGAAATGCAGCGTGTGCATGTGGTTACATATCCGTTTATTGCAGTTGCACATATCATAAGAGCACGATGATTTATGGCTGCCACATTATACTCACATGAGGTAGTACGAATGTTGAGAGGTATATAAGAGGATAATATATAATGTTATAATAAATATTTGATATTATTTGATAGGGGAAGGACGTCAGTCTGTCGGTCTTTCAACAAAGCATTTCAATCACGGTAAACAAACAAGATTGCAGGGTTGTATACATAGCTAGAGATCGATCCAGTGTCTTCAGCAAAGTCACCCACCTCGGTTGGATTTAGGTCAAACATAATTCTTATGACCAGTTTTCTTCGTGGGCAAACGCCCTGTCCCGGTCATGTGACTAGCTCGCCATGGCTGGGCAGGATATTTTTACGGGTCGTATAACGTGCGGACCTGCAGCACCTTGGAGAAGGTGGCCGTTTCTAGCTGAGGGTGTTATTATTTATTGCTCATGAAACTCTGAGCGACGCCATCGACCGAGTTCAAAACGATGTCAATATCAGAGAGGACTCTCGGCTTTTCTCCTTCGGGTCCAGGGATTGCCACTAAGAGAAATGAGTTTGCGAAATGCAAAATTTATGGTAGAATGCCCATACGTTATGTGGCAGTGTTTTTACTACGTCCGGCAAGGCACTAATGCATTTCATCCCCAGGCTACCTCGCTTTGATGAAGCGTATGTGGAGATGGAACTCATAAAGTTGCCTACTCAAAATCTAGGAAGTCAGAGTGAACAATGCGAGAGCGTGAGTGAAAGCAATATGTTTTGTCAGTTATATGTTCACAGTTACAAGTCATGAATGAAAGTCAAGTGCAAATTGACTCACTCTGAACAGAGAAAAGTTGTCTGAAAATATGTTTCCTAACTTTTAGCAATTGGAATCATTACCATTCCTATAAAGCATGTGCTGAAATAAGGGAGGTGCATTTACTTATAGAGTTACTGTAATAACCGTATTCGCAACACATTTGGATTCGTAGCAAGTTCCCTGTAAAAACTAGACTAAAGGGACATTGCTAACTTCCTTGTTGTTGGTTCAGATAGTTGAGTTTCTCAAGTGCCAATAATTGAGTCCGTGTGTTGCGTTAACAATTATAAATGTCAACTGAAGTTGCTTATGCTAAAAAAATGTGTCTTCCTTCGCATCACTATGAATTTAAGAATTTTCATATCTTCGTTTCCATCTCAGTCAAAGCAGCTGGTTGTCAACAAGGAGGTAGCCGCGAGTCGAGTGGAGCCAATCAGCGTTGTCGACTGCTTCTTCAGCAGAACGTGCCATCGCGGCGGCGAGCGTCGCCTAATTAGCGAGAGTCGAGATGTCACGAGGGGCGCTTCTCGAAGTGGCATCTCCAAGGGATGGGCATGGTATGCAGTTTCCATTCTTTTGCTGGTGCCAGATCCCACCACCAAGTGCTGATAGCAATTTGGAAGCGATATTCTTTATGTGAAACATTTTCAGATGTTTGGGGTTGTTTGTTTATCGAAAGTTATTTGGATTACGCGAGAAAACATCTTTCTCTTTATGTTCTTTATGTTCTCATCTTTATCGCCTCTAATTTATTTTCTATATATTTGCCTTAATTAGGCGTAGCATAATATTTCGTAATCTCAGATGTACAGTTCTGCGAGAAAAATTAATAGATTACTATCCAAATCTCAAGTAACAGCTAGAGTAGCATAATTTAAGCCATATGAATTGTCCAGCAAATGGGTTGCTATTGTTGTAGTAGCTTTAAAAGAAAAGACAATGCCGATGAAGTATTTTTCATTAGTGAGTACAAATTAAGATTGCACACGTCCAGTTTTGAATTGTCTCATAGTTTTGTTCCTTGATTCCCGGAAACTGACCAAACCAATGATATTGTTGGCCACTGTTACTAAAATTTCAATAAAACTTTAAATGTGACAGCACGCATGGAGACTCGCCCAACCACAGCCCAATTTCTCCTCGCCCCGAAAAACGCAGTTATTTACCTCGATGGTACGCATTTATCAAATAATTTAGCCGCGGGCAAGTGAAAAAAAAAAACCCGTTAATATTTTATCATTTTATAACCATGTGTGGGCACTAATACACATAAAATTGTTTTTGTTGATGTTTTATTTAACGCTTTTACATTTGAAAGCAACCCGTTTTAATGTACATTTGAACAAACGCGCCTCCTTCACACCTTCACACACCGTATCGCAAAACGATATCTCTCTCGTTTTCACCGCGATGCCTTCTCCAATAGCAAACACTTTGCCGAAAACAACATAGCAACTAATTCACACTCCTCTCTGATATTCGCTCTGGCTCCATGTTATTCGCACGCACCGAAATGCGTTTCCATGGATTACCTAGATATCGCTGCGGCTTAGACACTCCACCTGTTTCAACCAAACACTGCCTTCTCAATTACTCTAATCCCTCGCGCTATTTGCACCGACGTTAATACGGGGGCGTGATATCTAAGCGGCGGTGGTGGCAGCGGCTTGAGACAGCGCCCCCTAGCCAGTGACTTCTCGTACTAAACCAGTCCGACTTATCCCCTTAAATACCATCATGTTGTTTACGGGGTGGGGAATTGGAAGGGGATAGTCGGTACCCGAAATCTCGACGGGGTCGTTTCGGATGAACAACAACACAGGCCAAGACACTTCGTGTGCTACTGAGTCTGTTAATTCTCGTTACAATCATACTTTGGCTAATTGCGATAACAACAGAACGGACTTGTGTTTAGGGAATACGGGCCTAACTGGTGTAGCGTAATTCAATGCTATCGGCTGGAAAATTCGTGATCTCATGCTCAGCACTGTTGCAATTTTCGTAACGCAGTTCTGTAAATGTGCGTGTCCGAATTACAGTTATGTAAAATGCACCATAGGCAATATTTGGAATGTGTTTTCCATTCCATCGTTCCACATATGGCCAAAAGCATTTCACGATTTGTGGTTGTGGTTTTTCATATGGTCTACTGATTAGTGTGTGAATTAGTTCTGTGGTGGAAGCGCACGTAAATACCGACGCCAGATGATGCGGATTTAAATGTGTGTGCGTTTTTTTTTTTTAGCAACGTCACGCTCCATTTTCTCTAAAACGCGAGTGCGTTTATGCGAGACGTGACGCGACCGCGAAAAGAATTCATAACTCCCGCTTGTTGCTTCAGAGGATGGAGCCAAATATCATGACGATTAGTTCAAAAAAAAGGAGGTGGGGAATTTTGCATCATTTCCTTTGTTGGTAGTGGTGCATAAATTATGCATTCAGTAATGGAATGCATAATTAATTGTTTTCCCTCGCTGGTTTTACTGCAAAAGCTCCGTGTCGCGTTTATGAAAAAGTGGGGTGACTGTCGACATGATAGAAACCTACACGTGAAATTTCAAATTGAGGCAGCCAAAATCGATTATCAGTGTTTTAATTCGATTTATCTAGCTTCATTCACGGTTGAGACCATCATGCCTTGAGGGGAAAAAAATGTATAATACCGTGGTTAATTTGCTTTAAACCAAAATTCGTCACATTTTAAGACAGCCTTAGAAAATAATGAGACCAGCGATGATCGCAGAAAAGAAAAATTCTTGGAATAATTAAATGTTTCCAAAAAAACCTCTATACAAATCAACTAGATCCAAGAAGACTTGTGCACAATGTAACCAGCAGAAGACATGGAGCAAAAGCGAGTGTTTTCTGGAAAAAGTTGCAATGGCGTCCAAACAGAACCGTCGTTGTCGTCGTCGACGGTTCGCTCTGCCGTGAACGAACTGATTTGCAAATTCCCGATCGACTTGAAATTATTCAGGCGCGAAGGCGAGAGCGCGCTTATCACATTCATTTATTCGTCGTCCCGATCCCGTAGCGATCAGATAGGAGGGCGCGGTGGTACGGCACGGAGGAGAGAAATATTCGGCATTCGCACGTCCCCACTCCGTGCACCATCTTTGTTTGTTTCCTTCTTTGCTCGCTGCTTGTTTGTGTTTGCTTTGTTCGAATTGAATCAGTGCTGTGTGCCGTTTGCCTCCAATCAACGCAAGCTCGCTCGACGAACGAATGTCGTTTGTACAGAGAAGGTGGCTGGCACATTAGTTTATTCCAGTCAGTTCTGCTCCCAGCTTTGCCTAACAGTCAAGAGGTATCATTTTTATTTGGTTATTTCTGCTTTAATTAAGACATTACGAGTGATTTAATTTCGGGCCCATAGGTAGTTAAGAAAATGGCGGTGTCTATTTCTAATTGAAAAACTGGATGGCATAATGTGACATTAGAGTTGCACCAATAGGTTATATAGATTATACATCTAGGTACAAGAAGATTACAGATAGGATTGCAGGTAATTGGTTTGGCCTCAACAACTTCGGTTCCAATACAAGGAATATGAATTTTTGCATTGAAAGCACTTATCTATCATTTTTGAGCCTCAAGACTTACATTACTTGATTGTCAGATATTTATTGTTTAATACCTTTTTTTAGATAAGAGCAGATTATACATTGCATGCAACAGATTAGTGCGCGAGTTCTAGGTGAACGCAAAGTTATTTTCGTTCCATGATACCATGAATAAATTAAACCAGCACTTTCCGGCGCTGAATAATTGCACGGCCATTTTAACTCAGCACTGCAACCTTTGATTATCCCAGTCATCAAATCACCGAGTTGTCGTTGCCAGTAAAACCCCTTTGTTGGTGTTAGAATGTAACAAAACAAGCAAACATCAGTCAGACCGTCCTGTCGAACAGCCTCAGGAGCTAAGGACAATCCTGACATTCGCGGAATGCCGACGCCGAGCTGCCGAGCTGCCGACGCCCCCGGCGGCCAATATTTCACTCCATTAGCTGCTATGCGCGGAAACAACACAGCAATCCGTCGATAAAAACGACTAGCTTCCGTATCCGCGCTGTGTTCACGCGCGCTTTCCAGCAACGCTCTCGTTGGCGGCCAGATGCCGAGAGAGAGAACGCTGCCTGCACTCTGCGCGACTTATTTCACATTCCCTCGCTGCTTCCATATCGCGTTTAACAACGCAATTATACATAATGGGAAAGTGGAAAGGCGAAAATAGAAAAGCTACGACCGGAATTGCGACATTTAACAGCAGTGGCGTAGCGTAGTGGCTCAATTACGACACTCTCTCTGATGGACCATGTAATTTGTCGTCGCCACTATTATATCATTGAGTGGCCGTCTGTGTGCGACTTCCTCTTGCACGAATATGAAACAAGAGGGCTGGTGAAACCAGTGGCGACGGCAAATATTAGGGACCCAAAAACTAATTTGTTATCACCATGTTAGCAAACCTTGAAAACCTATGAATTTATGCCTATCCAACGGTCAACTCCTGCGGTTGTACGTAGATCGTGCTTTGAGGATCGGACCCTTGGGTGGATCAATCTTTTCTACGGGCTGTTTCTGAAGCAGATGTCATTCTTAAAAACGGCATAGGGCTTTAAATCTTCTACATTTCAACAAGATGACACCGAAACTCTATGCAGAAACCAAACGAAGAGCCGCTTTTCACTCCGCGTTCCGAGCTACGACGTCGACAGCGACGTCTCCGACCCATAAAACCCGCCGTTACTCTTGGAACGAGCTGCGCTGGGACGCCGTCAAACAAGCGAGCGACCCGGAGCCCCAGGATTGCAAATCGCCGCCGGGGTTTCGACAGATGGCACCGCCACATCCACCGAGGGCGATGAATCCGATTACATTTCGATTATCGATAGCCGATGATTCGGGCGCGGAATGTGGCCAACGCCGCCGTCGAGTTCGTCTTGATGGCTGCACCGTGTTTTCCAATCGCTTATGGAGGTGTGAGGAGGAAACGCGACATCGGGACGCGAACGAATGTGTCCGCCTAGGAGGTCGTAAATCAAGTGCGTGCGCGCTAGGTGCGTGCAGCGAGTTTTGTGCGTTGGGAAGACGCTGAACAGGAATCGCGCTCCCCGCAAAATTATCGAGGATCGCGGGGACAAGAGATCGAGTTGATTTGAGTAGCGTATTTTTTTTATTTTTGTCGGAATCTTCCTGGGATTGTGACGGACGTTTATGGCCCTTTTTTATTGAAGAAATTCGTGTTTCCGTGCCCTGCGCCTTGTGTGGAGCATTTTTTTTTGGAGAGAAATTGAATGATTCATCTCTTTTCTCGCATTTAACACTGTAATAAAAATGAATAATCGCACTTTGAACACTTAAAGATCAGCACCTGTATTCTGTAAAATGAGAATTTGGTGGAAGTTCCCAAATCTCATCAAAGTGAGGACGCAAGGCTGATTTGTTTTAGAAATTTCGTTAAATTTGAAATATTTTACATTTTTTAAGAATGGAAAGAGTTTGTTCTCTAGCATTCATTTACTGCACAGGACGTAAAACATTTCCATCTTTAAGAAATACTTCTCAAAATGCCTAAATGTTCTTGGCAACCTTCAGAGCTTCGATATTTACACCCCTATCCAATATCTTGCACCACACCAATCTATTTCTAATAACGCAAAGTGACGCGCTTGATCTACGGCACGACCAGCACGGTACAGCACCGGTCCACGGCCCCGGCAGCGCAAAGACACAAATTGTTCGCGGAACGGCGCTGCACTCGCTCAGCGCTGCCACGGCGGTTTCACGAAAAACTACCACGCGATCTGCCAGCAGCCACAAAGAGAAACGAGCATGCGTGTGCCCAAAACGCTTTCCCCACGATTTTCCAGACATTTCCCGATACATTTCCCGGGACATTTTCCCCGACGATATATGTATAGCTGTAGTCGAGACTGGTGTCAGCTTTTACGGGGTAGTTTTATCCGCCGAATTTATCAACGGTGAAACAGTGAAATGCGCGTAGTCGATCATTCTCTCTATTTTGATTTACCATGAAAGCCTCGAATAAATGAGCCTTGCTTACACTCGGAACGTTCCCTCGTTTGCCGCATCGGCACATGTAGCGCCAGCAGTGGCCATCAGTCTTGCTGTATGTCGAAAGTGCGTCAATAATCAAACGAATCAAAGGCCAACCCGCCACTGTTCCCTATTTTGCTGTGCTACGAACAACACAGTCTATATTATATCGCTCTATGGGATTCAGTTGGCGGCGAATAATTGGAAACGAGGGGGGGAAAAAGACGTAAATGAAAACAGTTTTTCAATTAGAACGGCACGCGCGACGCTTGATTTGATACGAAACCGTCTTGTGCAAGACGCACGACAAAACAACAAACGCTGGGGGACAAGGAAGCCATGTAAGACGGTCCGGTTGGCTCGTGGCAATTTTACCCACATAGCGACAACCAAGTTGTTTACGTTGTCCTTGAAGGCGGTTTGGAACCCAATTTGCCCGTTTCACTGGTATGAGACGAGGGTGTGTTTGGGTACACACGCAAAATGACAGCGCCAAAGCACGATGTGTACCTCACTTTGCCTATACACTCATCTTCAATCTTGCGCCGTCATTAGCTTGACGTTCACCTACAGCATATACAACAGTCATTAAATAACACGAAGTGACATGGCGTATAATTTGCTATCAGCTATTAGCTTCGCAAGCGTGCTTCCTGTTAATTTTATTTTTATTATTTTTTAAATATGTTTTTTTTTGGTGGTGTGATTCATCAAGCGATTGCCTCTGATCACTTTCCCGTTGCTAGCCGGCGTGCGAGTTCGCCGATTCCATGAGTGTTACATCTTCTACGGGCCGCGCGCCTACCCGAACCCTGCTCGCAATAGTGCGTCGTTACTCCGTGGATCCGCACAAGCGTTGTTGTATATACGTTGCAAAACTCGATAAATCGATCCCGGTCGAAAGTGCTCGAGAATGTAATTGCACTGGGTCGACATGGCTGCCCGTGCGCGTGTCCATGAGAGTCTTGCGCCAACGCTGGGACATAAATCAGAACAAAGCTCCTTCGTTGCTCGCCGAGGTGCTGGCTGGCGGGACGAGGGGCGGTCTAGCATCGCGCCCCGTTTTATATTTGCTCCGGCGACTCTTGCTGCTTGATTTATGACGCCGTTTAACATTTGTTTTGCACGCTTTTTAGCAGAGGCCTGGCGAAAGCTTGTTTTTTTGTTTGCTCCCGCTTGTTGCTCCGCCATCTTAGATTTGGGATTGACTCGTTTGGCTTGGAGTTTTGCCTGTCAAGTTGGCACTTGTAGAAAGCGTTAAAGGGGTGCCAACTATTGCTGGTTGTTTGCTGGTTGGTGCCTTGTTACCATGGCCGAAAGTTATGAATCTGCGTGCACTGGGTAACACATAGTTTATTGCCAAATCGTTAAATAGCTGCTTTGTTTGGATAATTTATATTTTTCGATATGCTTTATGAAATCTTACCACGTAATTGCAAGACTTAAAAATGGCTGATGAAAAAATGAACGCATATTCGTTGATTTATTCATCTTTGCGAATCTTTATGGTGCAAAATGCGCACTAAAGTAATGTTTTCCTTTTTAGAGTAAATAAAGGCACACCAAAAATAACGGCTGAACGTAATTTAACCGTAAAAAGCCGAGCGTAAAAGGCCAAAGAAACTGTTTTCTATGACTAAATATACGCTAGGATTTTGCAAAAATAAACGGAGAATTGTATTTAAATAATCTCTGCTGGGAAACGATTTGAATAAAGCTGTATTTATTGCCAAGACCAACGCCGCTGCATCGGAAGATATAACTTTCATTTCAGAATCCCCAGAGCGCAGAAATCTCGTAAAACGATATTTATTTCCCGGCAACCCTTTAACTGAAATGTAAGAATATGAAAGGTAAACTCAGACATTCATAACCTCTATTTGATACTTGCACATTCCAAAAACAGTTTTTATCTATAATTACAAGCCAGGAGACAGCACAAAAAACTGAATTATATAACAATATCTAAAGAGCTTGCTTTGCCAAAAAATACCAAGTTGTCAGAAAAACATTTCCTCACATTATTTTTTTGTTCCAAACCAAAAAACCAGAAGACATCAAGCCACATTATTCCCACAACCGCTCTCAACGCGCTCCACGTTTATATTCAGTACATTTTTTTTTTTTTTTGGCAGCAAAGGATTATTTCATTTCTCTGCCTTCTAGCCACGCTTTTTTACCCCATCCTTTCTGCAGTAATTTGACAAGTTAACCCCTGTCTGACGTTAACTAGGCCAGTATATATAGGGCGAGCCTAAGCGAGGGACGAGAGCGAGCGGTCGTGGGAGCAATTAATCGCTAGTTACGTCTCGATGACAGGTTGCCGATACCAGCCACTAGATGGCATGGTATACACATACATCTAGCTACACTAATATTTCGCCCCACGCGTAAGGGTGCCGGTTATTAAGATTTATTCGCACGTTCTTGATGGCATCCACGTAGGTCGTTCTCGCTTTCTACCGCCACGAATACCCATGGCATGCGGCGTGCCGACATAGCTATTCGGGTATTAGCTCAAAGATTAATTTCCCGATTAAGGCAATATTAAGACATCATTTTCACCGTTATGGGAAAACGGCGCGGCGAGCTGCTTTTCGACAGGCCATGCCGGTAATTTAAACCGCTTCTCTTTGAAGTTTTGTTTAAAAGGGGTGAATCGCGGAGTGGCGCACCCACTGGACATAGTAAGTAAGAGGGATATAAATAAAACCGCATTACGTTTTCCGTAACAATGCAGAACTCAATTTGCCATTGGGTTTTATTGTGATCGTATGAATACTTGATTTATAGCCATTGGCATTCACCAATGTCATGTTAACTGTCTGGGGTGCAAAATTATTGCATTATGAGGTAGATAAACTGCAGTAATAACCTGAATATATATCATAGCTTTCATTGTTGGACCCATACAGTTGATAAAGTGAAAAGGTTGCAAAAACGCAAGATAGTACAGCAGTATTGCGCCTCGGAGGATCACTGCACTATGTTATTGGAGAAGAAATCTTACATTTTTAACGACCCCCAACCCTCTATGACGAAAATCTCTCATCATGTCCCCTACGAAGTCACGGCCACGAAGATATCACGACACCGCGTCAACCCAGCGTGTCGTGAAACACCGAAATTCAATCAATCATCTCCTCGGTGCCTAGACGCATAGTTCATCGAACGTCCGCACTTCATCGCTGGACCACTGATCGGACCGCCATTAACCCCAAGCCGTTGCCGTGGCAACGCTGCGCCTCGCTGCGCGTGAGTGCGTCGTTAAAAGCAACGCATAAAAAAATAATCATTTCGACTTGTCTCATAGTACATAGATCTGTGATTATTTTTCCCTCCATTTTATGTGCGACTGTATTTTAGTGGTTCGGCCTATACATTTCGCTTTATGCTGCATTATCGGAACGCTATCACGCAAACACAGGAGTGTACTATGCAGTGAAATGTTTGCCCGGGGTGCGGGTGTAGGGGAGCGGTTCTAGATACGTCACAGGCGAGCGTCAATCTCTGGGACAGCTGTCAATCACGTACGGCGCACTCGCGAGCGTTTTACGTCATTCGCTGTGCGGTAGCTCGCGAGTGCAATCTCAGGTCGATCTGACCTGCTGTCGATTGTCTGTTTAACGACGCACTCTGATTTGATTATTGCGTCAGAGGAGCTGAGTAGCGTCACAGCTGGGATCGAGGTTGGCATAGTGTTTTACTTTGCGGTGTTATAGCTGGAGTATTGCGCACCTCCGATATCAAGTCAACTCTTCTAGAAAACTAGAGACTGTAAAGCTAGGTGACCTCATAAGCGATCTTAAGAAATGAACTCTTAAATCGCGCCATTGGTCCAATGTGTGGACTCATCACAGCCCAAGGTTCTATTTAAAGGTCATCTGATATAAACTTATAGTCTTGAAGGTCAGAGCGGAAACATTTGTCAATAAGTGTGAATCTTAAGCGTTGCAAGCAAAACAAAAACAAAGCCGTACAACACAGTGAAATATGATTGCACCATCAATAAAAAAAAATACCTAATATCTCAGCTTTACAAATTTGTAAACCATTTTCACTGGTTCGTTCACCACTAAGCCAGCCAATAGCGTTTCAAGTCTCAGCTTCACTGCAATTATAGTGGCTATATATGCCACGGCACGCTTTATCTTTCTGATCGATTGTTAATGCGTTTCTTTTCTGGGAAACCGCCTACGAACAACAGAGTAAAAATGAGAATCAATCTCAGTAATCCACAGTGGCCGCTATGGAATAAAAGTAGCCGCCTGCCTGCCTGCCGGCATCGTGCAGTGTGACCGATTGTTTTTGAATCAACAAGGCGGGGAGAGTTGCAAGAAAGCCGACGGATTTGATGTCTAGAGGGCGCGTGTCTTCTCACGTCACGAGCTGCCACTCTGCTATCTGGTGGGAGTTCTGAGCACCACCATGTTCAGTAGAAGGATGCAATCCTTTTAAATATAAAAGCTAAAATGGATTTGGTAATGCACATTTACTCCACGGATGTAGTATCTTGTTTATATGATATTGCATTTATAATTGCACTTTTTTTTTAAGCGACGAAGAAGGAAATAATCAGTGTAAAACTAGGTCGAATCAGGCAGTATGCACCGAATCAGGCACGATGCAGAAATTACGGATAGAAAGGCAATTAGCAATAAGCTGACGCGCACAGTACGTGCTCGTTTAGCTCGCTAACAGCTTCGTGTAAAATCTAAATGGAGACAGCATACGGAAATTATGATCTGAATGGTTCAATTGATAAGCTTAATAGAAAAAAACGACGTACACAGAGCCATATGCATCCCACCGAATATCTAATATCTTTTTAAAATATTCCTCAGCTGGAAGTATGAAAGAGTTATTCAAAAAAAAAGTATGGATGTTGCGAGGAAAATATGTCTATAGAAACCCTCGAATCGGCATGGATCTACATTGAGTATTGTCAAGGGGTTTTTATGAAAAGCACTGTTGGTATATACCTATATTGTCGATACGAATGTCACTTATTTGCACAACTTTGTTGAAAATGGCAAGCAAAAAGGTACTGCAAAGCGTAGTAAGTTCCGCACAAGTTAGGAATGTCACTATTTCATGGTCATACACAATCCGAAAATTACTCAAATTCTATGCAACGTATGAATTTTTTTGCTGAAAGCGTGCCTCAGCAGGCAACCCCCTCAACAGATTATCTGTCCTCCGATAACAAGTGCTCGCTCAACAGCGAAGCCATGGATCGAGGAAGCTCTGAAAGCCAAAAGCCAATTTAATCGAGATTTGAAATCCACCTAGCACTTTCTAGCACCAGTGTATGTAGTTCGACCGACCGCCGAGCGCTGCCAGTAAAGGCGCTGGCGTCTCCTCTCTAGAGTTGGAGGGATCAAGAAGGTCGTGATGAGATTGGTTCACGAGTGGATCAAAACTTGGCCGCTTCTTTTTCGGCGCGCTGAAGTCGGAGAATCGAACCCCTCTCCTTTGTAAAGCGTTCGTCGTATTTGCCATAGACGGGATTATGTGCCGTTGGCAATGTCGTCAAGCTGTGTTTGACGACGCACTCTCTTGCAGCTGGATTCATTTGCCTCATGACTCTGGGGTAGTTTGGTATGAGTATCTGTTTCAATTTTGTGTAAAACAAATTGTTTTCATCTAAAACTCCCATATGAAAAAGTTGTTCTCGTTTTTTTTCTTCACAAAATCGATCAATTAAATTGGTAGAAACAAAATAATGGGGCCACCAGTTGGAAATTAACCTGTCACAGAATGCTAGCTACGAGGCGATGGTGAGTTATTGGCGATGGCACGAAGTGAGATCGGCAATTTATGCTTATCTGCTACCCAAGCTCCAGGTTAATGATCGATATAACGAGAAGAATCACTCCATTCCTTAAGTCAGAGCCCCTCCCTTCCCCCAACTCTAGAAAGATCTTGCTACCCCCAAGAACAAAGTCAGATTTGGGTGGTGCAGGCACGGGAACTAGGTCACGTGACGCCGTCAGGTTTTTGTCCCGGAAACCAGCCGACAGGGAAACTTGTGTGTCGTCCTGGGCTTCTGGAAGGAGTCATGGAGGAAAGGGCGGGGGTCACGATCTGCACCGGGAGGGGGAAGTGGTGATTTATGGTCAATGTGTTTGCAAAATTGGTTAATCGAATTGTATGTGGCTAAAAACGCATGCTCGTCCATGGCTCTACCAAAGCTCTAATTTTAACGACCGTTTGAAGACTTTAGACAAAAGTTGTATTGTACCTTCTTTACCACTGCTATCTTACAGGTTACAACATAATTCCTCGTTTGTGATGGCAAAGTATAGTGCAGCAAATAGTCAATTCTCACCTAAAATTCATTAATTCACTTTATTATTCGAAAGATCCATCGCCATCGACGTTTTAGCTGAGAGTCCTATTCACCATATAGCCGTAGGTGCTTTTCTGGAACACACTAGCGCTTTTTCTACCGTCACGGTGAAAAAACGAATTAACTCGCAAGTGTAGGTCGCCAACTCCAACGAAATGACTAACCGTGTTTTGTTCGGCTCAAAAGCCAACCCCTGAAAACGCATCGCTTCGCGCGATTCATACCGAAATAAAGAAACTCAATTTCGATGCGCACAAGAAAAAAAAAAAACTCTAAAATACTTGACCCGGGGCGCGTAAAAAGGTACACCGACTTATGTGGTTTTGGTCGCTGGCCAAGGTGTCAGCGATGCCCGGTTGCCCTGACCATACCGACGCAACGCGCCGCGCGAATTCGATGCTCCTAATGAATTTTGCGTGTAACCACGTCTTTCGTTTCAAATTAACCACCGCTGCTCTGTAGATGGTCCTCTTCGCTCTCTGTCTCTCGCTTGAAGACCGCAAAGGCACTCACCTAGCGCTGTGCTGTGTAGTCGTTTCGTTCCTAGAAGTTCGCTTTATGTACGTGTTCGTCCTGACTCCCTCGCGCCAAGCCGCACGGGCCACGGCCATGCAATTATTCGGGAAATGTGTACTAATTTAGCATTGTCGAGTTGTGTTCACCTGCGTTGTGGTTGGTGCTATCTAGTGGCGTGTATTCGGGATGCTAGCGACGGGAACGCGGCCAGGATCGCTTCTCGCAAAACGCCACGCCTAAGTAATCGCTGTCGTTTTCGATTTGTAACAGCTGGGTTGGCACTGCCGAGTAGCTGGTTGACAGTTGTGGACCAATTGATGATTTTCGCATAGCTGGTCGTTTTGGGCGCTTTTTTAACTTGAGTTGTTTGTTTCAAGAATGAGCCAGGGTCTTGTATTCATTTCAAATATCTACTAATGTCCACATTGGACCTTCATCCTCTAGCCTGCTTGAAAGACTAGCGAGGGTTCTTAAGAAAATGCCCAACTGCTTGCTCCTTTTTGGCTGGTGAAATCTTGTGAGATTCTCTATGTTTAGTATGTATAGTGCAATCACGCTCCAAATGTTAAAAACGTCATCATCATAATCTGTCAAGTTCCTTTAATCTCCTGCCTGTACATGATGACATATCTATATTTTAACGACCAGGTAAAATGGATACGGCCTCTTGGTCTGGTTCAACTTTGGTTCAACCAACTCATCAAGATATGTACAAGATATGTTCGAGGCTACCGGCCCGAGGCCACCTCTTTGTCCTTACGTACAACGGGATACCAGGATCTCAGCGACCGGCCAGAAAAAGCGGTTGCAGATGTCACTTAGTCACGTTGACGGGCACACGTGGCTTACCTGAAACACACAAAACAGAACGTCAGCAACCCACGTAGAAATTAAATCTGCTTGAATATTGTTATTGGGCGTCACTGTTCTTGGCAACAGTTGTATTTTGATTTCAATACATTTATGGTTTTGTTTCCTTCGTATAGTTCAATTGTTGGCGGCTGTTTAGGAGACATGCGCGTTTTACAAGTATTTGAGTACAAATAAAGTAACACTTTATATAAGGGTAGCTTATGGCTACCCACATGAAGAGTCCTAGCAAATGTGTATTCAGTTTCCATTTACTTTTGTTATATCCTATAAAAGAACAAGAATTGCTTCTTATGTGATGTGTTGAGTTGATAGTGCAGACGTGCTCCTAACTTTAATTGCTAATAACTAACCATCTTCTATTCCCATGAATTCGAAGCACAGTTTTGGGACGCACACATTTAATCGGCGGAGCGTGTCTGATTTTTCCGATCATAAATAACATTTTTAGTCTGCAGCTAGACTTTCTGCCTTTACCGTGTAGCCAATACACTAGATCGGCTGTCCGCACACTATTTTAGCGGATAAAGTTCAAGCCGTACATGCCTGTATAGATTCACTGAAACAAACTAAACGCATTGTTCTATAATTCGACGCAGCGTTTCTGTATTTATTTTGTATTTTGACAGAATGAGCTGACTCATCACCGACCGTCCCATGAGTCTACAAACAAAATGCATGTTTGTTTTCCTCAAAATAAAAAAATAAAAAAACGCAAACGATAGAAAAACATTTTCCCGTTCACAAATGGTACACAACAAGTCATGCATCTGTATTGTCTCGCGGTGGGCAGCATTTAACTGGTCAACAATACTGTAGGACCAATGCTCTCTCGATGCCAGGATGCTTTTATTTGGGCTTTTCTGGAATTTGAAAACACGTGTATGGGTGTTCATGTGCACATGGCTACTGGGAAACGAAATTGGGAGACGGTCGTCAGCACGTTTTGGCAATGACCAGAAACAATCCAAGTGTATTATTATTTTTAAATAAAACTATCGAACAAAACGTGATTGAAAAGAAGTATTAAATGAATACCAATTTGCAATGTTATGAAAGGACCGAGTTAGACAGAGTTTAAACACATGGCCGCCAACACCGTCGATATAATACTAATAGCGAATACGATGTGGTGAAATTCCAATCGCAAAATGTCCGGTCCGTCTTTAACACCAGTTAGTTCTGAATGCCACATCACCCGACAAAGAGTGGGGCACGCCACTGATCCAACCGGACATCCAGTTCAAGTTTCTGCGGATCGAAACAATATTCCACGACTCAACCCACCCCATTTTCGCAACCCCACCCGACATCCATACGTCCGTCTCACGCTAGTCGAGTGCGTGGCCTCGTAATTCAATTGAGGCGGAGAGGGAATAATATTCACTCTGGTCCAGCCGTCGGAGGCTGCAGGTCGAGGCTTGATGCAGTGTTATTGCTTTGTGTGGTCACGTTTTCCGGGACCGGGACATCGTTTACTCTCTTGTCTGTTTGAGTATGTCTGGATGAGGTTTAGGATATGGTTGCTTGGAGTGAGTTCGGAACAAGCTGGAACATAGCATAGCGACATTTATAGAGGTGTGAGAACAATAATATCTAATCAAGTTAATGCTGGCTAATTAGTTGGCGCTAAGTTGTATGGTAGGTGTGCCCATATTAATTTCTCAGTGAGTTGATCGACTATTCATGCAGAACACTCAAAAGTGAGCTCCCTAATTTAGAAGAGAAGCTTTGAATAGAACATTTTCTGCATTCTTTTACTTAAAAAGGGCTGATTTATCGCGGAATTAGTTTAATATAAAGGATGAGAATAGTCAGAATCAATGCACAAATTTCTTATAAAATGAAATCACAAAGTGGTATAAGTGGAAACTATGGTAAGTACCAATTAATAAAATTGGCCCTATATCAGAAACGAGATTAACCTGGGCATCATATTTAGTGACCCGAGAAACTTGGAATGACCTTAAAGCAGGTGAAGCACAGAGTCTACATCGGCAACGTACAGCAAATTCGTGGAATCGCGAAGAATAAGGTGTAATAGAAATGACATTGGAAACATACGTGCGGAGCGGCACAGAGTAAATTGCAAGAAGGTTCAGTGGGTCCTCAAGGGAGAGCGTGTCGAGAGAAGTCACTGGTAAAAGTTTAGGAAGTTCGACAAGATAGTTATTTAGTGTTGGCGTGGAGTGCCATGGATGTGCGAGCCTAGCCGTTATTGGCAAAGCACGCGTAGACATTAATGCATTAACAAAATGCTGAAAATTCCCTTAATAAGACTCAAGAAAGATATCTTTATGTTACTAAAAAATAAAAGTAACTAGTGGTTTAAATGATTCACATATTGTATGCAGTCAAAGCAGTTAGAAAGGCAAAATCAACTGCAAATCTTGGCAGAATCATACCTGAAATCACACGAATCCTAAACTGCTTGCAGATGATTAAGGTCATGTATTGAACATTTCTGTATAACCTCACCGTTAATTTCTTCGCGGCTTGCATACGGCTTCAGCCGCCAACCATTAAAAAAAGCTTCCCTTCCAAATTTCAAAAAAAAAAAGTTTCCGCGTCGTATCTCCCCGATTTTGACACCTATAGGCTACGCCACTGGCAGGAAAAGCGCCCTTCGCGATTGACTGACGTTAAATCTCTGTTAATTTTTGAATCGCACGGTGGCACGTGACTTCGTGGGCAGCGCGAGCGGAATGACGAAACAAAACGCAGCCTATCCGCGTCCGCCGCTCCGCTCGCAGCGCTCTTTCCACTAGAGCGGAGCTTTTGTGTGGCACGCGACGCGCGCAGTGACGACCTAGACAGCGTAGCGCTCCCAATTCACTGCGAACGCAATTTCCTTTCTTGGAATCCAGCGTGCGAGAATTATCATGGAATACTCTTTCAGTGCTTATTTCTCATTTGGGCGATATCCATTTACATTATGTTTGATAAAAAGGAAATTAAATTATGATATCTCACATGCACAAGATATCTCATTGCATAATTTGCTGTAGATGCATGCAGTCAATCAGTAATGCGATTGATTTACCTGGGAATAAGCTCGATTAATCTCTATTTAATGTCTATAATGCGTTAGACATGTTCCACATCTGTTTCAAAATATATTATTTTTCACTTTGTTGGCAACAGTGTTACATTGACCTTCACACAAATAATAATAATAATAATAATGCGTGGTGACCTTGAGTTCTTATTGGTCCTGTCAAAGGCCCAATAGCTACTCGACGTCAGCGCTGTCTCCAGTGGCAAAGATAGTAAATTACAAAGTGCTCCAGGTTCCGTGATGAACAGTATCGCCGCTCTCAAAACACTAAGAGGAGCCACTGAAAGAGGAGTCAAAGTGACATATTTACCGAATTAAGCGTGTCTCTCGGCGGCGTCTGAACTCTAACGTCGTCGTTTTTGGCAGGTAAGGTCGCGTGACAGACCCATGGCATCGACGACGAACGGCAATTAGTGCAATTAGGGTAATGGTTCGAGGCACTTATTGGAATTAAGAGGAGGAGCACACGGTCTCATGGGTATCGTTCATGATATTGTGAGGCCAGGGCACTGATCTCGAGACCCCCTGGCACGGCAACATGGCACGACACGCACGGTGTTGCCATCGTGGCGATATGACGAGGACGAACGCGTGCGTTTGAAGTAAGAAAGTTCCATCTGTTACAATTTGCTTTCAATTTTCCATTTTCGTTTCCAATTTTCTGTCAACTGTCTCAAAAAGAAAGAGAATTCAGTCAGTAATAAAAAATAGTCGAAAAACGGTTTCGGCGTTCTACCTCCTACACTTTTAAGGCAGATAAAATTCGAAGCTAAAAAAGAATTTCAGCAAGAACCTACATCCACCTTCGTTGATGTCCAACTAGGAAAAACCGATCAAGGTCAGTCGATTTTTGCATCAAGGGCTACTCCTTTATAAGCTATTTTCAATTTTAGCCTGAGGCTTGCGTTCGGCCTAACGACTTGGCATTCGCGTAACGCGTGCCAATAAACAAAGCATTACAAAACCGTCCGGCACAATCACTTGCTTTTGCAGCCTGTCTAAACGCCTTCGAGCAGTCGGCCGCTATTCCTGTCTGTGTTGACGAACGCTTGCCAATCCTAGATTGTTTATCATGTCGCTCCCGTGGGACCCATCGGAATGCCAGCACAATGCTCCATCGATGCCGTATGGAATAAAAAACATTCGGCTGGCACGGCGCGTAGGGACCGCACCCTGCTCCGTAATCTTTGAGTCCGCCTTCAATTATTTACCTTTTCTAAACTAATTGCCATGTGTTTACAGCGTCGCTGAGCTGGGAAACGTGGATTTGAACATTTTAAACTAATTCGCAGCTTGTTACGTGACGTGAGTGAAATTGAAATCTCCTTTGGGACCACTAATGATAAGATAATACTTCTCAATACGGTTCTCGTGCAGAAAAAATTTAAAAAGTCCAAAAAATTGCGTATCTTTCATCAACTGGGTTGGAACCTGGGGTCGGACACGGGTCGGAGATTGTATGATGTTTACAAGCAATTGCACTGGCTTTTTGCCCGTCATAAAACACACTGCATTTCTTCTTGTGTACAGAGACAAACGTTTCAATGTCGCCAAAATGACCAAGTTAGGCGCTCTAATTCCTGTGCCTACCGCTCACGGTACCACCTGGCGCCGTAAACTTCCATCCAGATGGCGCTGGAAAACGGCGATATTCAGGGACAACATAACATTCAATACGGGAAGAGATATACGCTGTCGTGATCTTCTCGAATGGGGATTGAACGCGCACGGGTGAAACGAGGAAACCAACACCGTTGCTGTGCGTGCAAGCAAGACGGAGAGACAATCAGGTGACGAGCGCGTGCAGAGATCAGAGTCAATATTTGTCGAGAGGGAGAAGCGAGAGAGGCAGCATAACCTATGCGACGTATGCTAGAGTGAGACAATGGTATCTATATGAGATGTTGCGTGTCTGACAAAGAGACAGTGTGGCATAGGTTGGTATATACGCCTCGAACAATGCGAGTGAGGGAGATAGAGTGACATTGGATGCTATCTATGTGACTGGGATGGCGCAAGGATGTAATCTTTGTGCAAAAGAGAGATAGCAGTTTGATATGGGAACCACATGATTCGGGTGGTAGAAGGAGAGCGGAGATACGGCGTGGTCGGGAGGATGAGCCGGTAAACAAGGAAGTAGTGAGAGAGAAAGAGTTGTTGGGGGGGAAAACTGTCGACCGGGAAAATTGCAGGCGACACAGCACGGTCTTGTGGGTCTGGGGCTCGAAGGCGGGCGACCGTTTGCGGCTGGAAAAGTTAGGAAATAGAAACCGTCAAAAACTGGGCGAACACGGCGGCGAATTTCGGACAGATAAAATTTGGGAATTTGGTTAGAGGAGACGTTTCAATAGCTCTATGATGAGCGATGAAATGAAAGCATTCGATCGGGAGCTTCAAACGTTGTGGGTTTCCCCGTTGCATGGCTTATATACTTCGATGAGAATAGCGACTGCGTCTATAGTCCTGGTTTAAATTCAGAAGAATCGCAAATATCGAGTACACACAAAAATGTATTACTTGACACGTTCGGACAATATCATTAAAATTAAATTTGATTTTTTAAATGAACTGGAGTTCCGAATCAAAAGTTTCCAGTAGAAACTAATAAAAACTTTGATTATTTTCATACCACATTGACAATTCAAAACAGGACCTAACATTAAAAGCAAGTTTACATATCCCCCCCGACTTCATACATCCAGCGTCCAAAGGAAGAGCTGCGTAGGTTTGGAGAAAGTGATCGAGCACGCATGGATTAGGGGCAGCTTTGTGTCACAGAGTGGGTTGAACCTCACCACCCTCTCCCAGCACCTCACAAGCTGTAGTCGTCTTCCTGCTTATGTCATCCTGCCATTTGCTTCACAAAGAAAGAACGGTAACTTATTTGAAGCCTACGGCACTCCCATATTGTCCATGTGGTTAACCACGATTTCCACAACGTCTGGCTGTGTTATACGTAAAGTAAATATTTTTCATTTGCTTCTGGGCATGCATGGGGCGTGCCAACTCCCGAGTTTTCCCCATGTAAAAAAAATAGCGTACCCGTTCAACAGCGCGCCAGCAAATCAAGCATAATAATCGGGCAAAAGAATTAAATGGACAAAATGCTTTCGTTATATCGAGTGTTTTCGCTACATAACCACTCGACCGTTAATTCACAAACAACTCTCTGACAGCGCTGGCTTTCCTTTCATCTTTTGCAATCGCGAAGCGAACAACAGGCAATAACCACCTCGGTGACCTCATGTGGTCATCAAAGACAACGGAAATGATGTGCCAAGCCTTGATGCATTTCATGTAGCGGCTGGTGTTAACCATGCCACCGGGTGGCGGTAGATTAAGCGAATTTTTCTTGTAATTAGGCAATAAAAAGTGTTGATACCATAGACCTAAATATTGGCGCAGTGCACGTTCTTGCATTCTATAACTTTGAGAGGTGTTACCACGATGAACGCCTGCTTCCAGCATCCAAGCGTTATTATTAGAGGTGTAATTAACCAACAAGTTCGAAAACTGGGGAAAGTTTAATAGCATAATCGTGAATAATTGGTTCGGTTTTCGCAACCCTCTGTGTTAATTGTTGCACACGGAATGCGGAATGGGAGTAGACAAAGTTTTGAGAGGCAGTCTTCAGAGCAAAAAGGCAACTTGCAATTTAAAAGGAGAACATGTTATATCTAGGTGAGACCACGGTTAACAGCAGAAGATAAATATTATATTTCAGATCAGTTTCCTCTGGGAAGCACATCGCTGTCAGACTTCTCAAAAATAGCAATTCGTGCCAAACTCGATTCCCGCCCGCATCCAACGTGATTCCCTCTCGAATGTTTTCGCATTATTTTTAAGTCAGTTATTTCAGTAAAAACTTACTCCACCTCCCTCTCCCACATCTATTTCAATCCTGCTTTCTTTCGCCGTCAATGCGCCGCCATTACTAATTTGCATGCGAAAGTTATCACTCTCTCTATCTCTCTCTCTCCCACTCTCCCACTCCCACGATATCCCTTCATTTCGAGCGTCCCTTATTGCATCAAACTCATTGCATTATTGAGTCGATTTAAGCGACGCCTGAAAGTTTGTACCCGCTGCTCGAAGCCGTGCGAGTCATCCCAAGCCCAGTCCCGGACCCGGTCCCGACAAGCGGGCTGCCTCCCTTCAAAACGCCCCGCCTCGTGGAACCCCACGGAGACTCGCAGCGTGTGCTTCGCTCGAGATTGACATTCTGATCCTGGCCGAAGGAAATCTCATTTGGGAACATCATCGAGTTATTACGCGAGTCGCGCGAGACACTATCGCCAGGCTCTTGGGAAAACCGAACGGTTTGGCGTTTTGGAAACACCGGTTCTCGTGAGATCACCGAAGTTAAGTAACACTGCGCTGAGTCAGGCATTAAATGGGTGACCATCATACACATTACCAGTTCTGTTCGGGAGAGAGGTTGGAGGGATGAAAGTTAGTACAACAAACTCACTCCCCTTGCTTATCAACCTCTCGACAGCACGGATTTCTGGAGGAATCCTACTGTTCGAGTTGTACCGTCCTTTGGAAGGGACGTTGAGCCGGTGGTCCCCTTGGTGCTCTTTGACAGGAGTAGACTACGTGCTGACACCGGGTTTACCCTCCTCCCCTCTAGGCTAGGTTAGGTTCATCATCAACTACTCATTCACCGACGCCATAAGACCAGTGCTGCTTGGCAGATGTCAAAACAGTGTGTCGTTAAACCCCACAAATCAATCAATATCTTGGGAAATTTTCAACTGCGGAGAGCGCTCTCTGGTGGTCGTCACGGCGTTTTAGTTCCCACACCACATCCTAGATCGCAAAAATTCCATTTCCAAACGTGGCGTTCTGGCGATGCTTTTCCCCATCGCGCTCACGAAAGGGAAATAATCACAAGACATTCTCTGCGTAACAATGATGGAGGATGATCTCTTATACTTTGAGGCTATCCGCCAGCAAGCGGATTTAGAGAAAATATACTTTTAACCATCTCCCCAAATCGAATTGGGCAGATTTTACCGCTACCCGACGCAAGCGGGTCCCGTCCCGGGCGCCTCGGCTAAAGGAAGAGTCTAAAGAATATCGATTGGGACGAAATGGCTAAGCGATAACACAATCATCGTTACGAGCCACGCGATAAGGAGCAACCCGCTATCGCCCGGGAACAAATGCGCCCCCCCCCCCCCTCCCTCATCACCCACTTGCACCCCATCGCCCCACGAACCCTGCCAGAGCGCCACGCAACGACGTGCGTGCGCTTAGAACGCGGGACGATGCATCGCCGCTCGATCCACAGACGCAGCGAACCTTTACAATCGGAACTGAATCTCGGGGCTATCCTTTCTAGATAACACTGTAACGGTCGCCGAGTTTCAGTTAGAGAAACACGTTGATACTGAGTTTCATTAGCTGTCATCGCTGTCATGCCAGTATTGGCAGGTAAAACCACTACATGTAAATGTGCAGGTTCATTTCTGCCTTTGCCTTTGTGTCTAAAAACGTTGAGAATGAAAGTTTTGTTAAAGCTTTGCTAAAATTGTGCCCCTCGTCACTGACTGCATGAGCGATGGTGGTCTTTCCAATAAGCTTCTGCGACCTGATTCTCCGGGTCCATCCACCATGTCATAAGCACTTTGGCATTTACCACAGAAGCGACCGTACAGTGGCCAGGCTAGCCTATCCTCATCACCAAGGTGGGGCTCGACGCTGCAAGAACGGCACGGTTATCGCAGGCAGCCGGCGCTAAAACCACGACGCCGTGAGCTCAGCGCCCGGCGTGAGCTCAGCACCCGGCGTCGTGGTAGACCAGGCGCCGATAAAGAGCGTCGAGTCACGATAAAAATAACAATTGTAATAAACATATTTCTTGAATAGCACCCCTCAAGCCTCTAGGAACGTTTAAATAATAGAACTGGCATGCCTCGGGATACCAAGAGCGAGGGCTTAACTTATAAACTAACGCGAAGTAGTAATGCAATAATAATTACCGAGCACGCCAACGAGGAACATATGGACTGCTTTATAGGGGCAGTGGCGCTAATAATTCCACCCCATATGCTCCCCTCCTCCCGTGGCCGAAGGGGTAAGACATGTCGGCGAACCACCGGAGCAGAGTAATCGAATATTGATGCACAGTCTTCCATTACCTTCGCTTCGCCCCTTATAGAGCATTGTGCCAGTGAATGTACGTACAGCACAAAGCAGGAGTAACTTAATGAAGGTTCGGAAATTATCGGGAAATTTGATAGCGCCAAATAATGAGCGCAAGAGAACCACATTGAGGGATACCGAATTGCCCTAGTTAGAGCAGTGGTATCCAACATTGGCTCCACGAACAAGTGCCCTGCATCCGTATCAAGGTTTTAATTACATATCAGTAAAGGCATAGCAGTTCGTTTCAATAAAATGTATTTGCTATAATCATAGACGCATAGTTCACAGGGGGTAGCACTGGCGTCATATTAACAATGCTATCACGTGCCATTAGTAATGAGAGGGATTCATTTACTGCACATTCATTTAATAAAAGGGTAAAATACGTACAGGTTTTTTTTTTGTTTTTTTTTTTTGCATTTCAATCAGAGATTGACGCATTATAAACGTTGTAGCTACCAGAGCAGGTGTTATTTTACCTCACGTAATTGGCAAGCTAGTTAAAAATCGCTAAATATGGGCATCGATAATGGCTGCACAGAAAACATGAAATTGGGATTCAATAACGCGTTTCGTCTCACTGCGGATTGCATCTCATTGCCCTCTAACTTCGAATCCCTGCTGCTACTGCTGCGCGTCGTGTGAGATCTACCTCCCCAGGGCGGCCGTCCACCACAACACGGAGTGATCGCTAACGGACGACGTCGCTGTCGTCGCCACGTCACGCGGGCGTCGGCTCATCGCGACGCTCGGCACGTATCCGCGGGCGTCGCGACGTCGCGCGTCTAGGCATCGTGGTGAGGGACGCCGGTCTGGGCTCGCAGTGAATGTAGCCTAACTAGAAGACCTGACGTTGGGCGATTTTTGTACTGTCTGTAATTGTTTGTTTGATTGCAGTACGGTAGCTTGCATGGGTACAATCAGTTAATTTGCAAAACCGACACCGGTCAAGAGTCTTGATTGATTGATAAGTGTGGTTTAACGACGCACTATTTTTGCCCATGTGGCACTTGTTGAATGTCATCGATGAATGAGTGGATGATGATGAACCTTACTTTGCCTAGAATGGGTGAGGGGAAACCCGGTGCGTGCACGTAACTTCTCCTGTAGAAGAGCACCAAGAGGACCATCAGCTTAACGTCCCTTCCGAAGGACGGTACAACGCGGACAACAAGATTCCTCCACAAACCCATGCCGTCGAGAAGGTGATATAAGCAAGGCGAATGAAGTTGCTTTTCTAACTTTCGTCCCTCCAATCTCTCTCCCGAACAGAACTGGTAATGGTCACCCATAAAATACCAGACCCAGCACTCTGTTGCTTAAATTCGGTGAACTCACGAGAACCGTCAAGAGGCTTTTAAGTTACACTTTGAAAACACCAAAATTAATTTAAGGCAGATCTGTAAAAAGAAGCGATAAAACAAATTAAATCCAATAAAATTCGCTTGAAAATCGGACAAGTGCCCATTTAGATGTGGCCCACAGCCTGTAATTGAGAGCTTTTATCCAATTTAAACAAAATTTGTCTTCATTTTGCCTTGTTTTTTCTTCTGCAGAAAGTGCACGAAGAGAATGTTTTGTACTGCTACTTTTTGAAGGCACCATTCTCTGTTTTTTATTTTTGGTCTTGGACATAGAAACCCAGTGTATGTCCGTTTCTTTTATTAAATGCAATATATTTATTTCCTTGCCGAATTCTTGTGCGATCCGTTTAAAATCCTATCTCACATTACTATCCATCCTCACGTTCAGTACATCGACTCCGTGTTATAATTATATTACGGTGTTGCTCTACATTTGACACAAAACGAACACCAAACGAACGCCCGCAAGAGCCGAATGCAATTCGAGCGGTGCATGATACATCGACACCGCTCGCCGTACTCCCTCACAACCGACACGTCCCACGAACACGTCCCGCAATCCCACGTCTGAAAGACACCCAGCCAGCGACCAGCACAAAACGACCAACGCCGAAGGCGCAAAGAGATGACATTATAATACGTGCACGACCCGATTGGTACGCTGCAGCAACCCTCCGAGTCAGCGGCGACGTTTCTCGTGTGCACAGAGTTCGAACCCCGGGTCGAGCGGTCCTCCCGTGGGGCGTGCCCCACCCTCCCAGGTCACAACGCACGGCCCACTAAATATTCGATCACATTAGTGTGCCTGCCTGCAGAACGTAAGGCATCGATCGTGCTGCTATGTGTGCATTTTTAATATTGGTTTTTCAAATGTCTTTACTTGCCCGCTTCGTCGCGGGTCGCTGGCAAAGTTTGTCAAGTTGCTGCTCGGTGATTTTTTTTTTTAATTTAATTTAAATTTTTATCTTGTAATTTTTTAACTTTTATTATAATAAAGTTATGCAGTTAATACAGTTTAGGTTCATACAAATAAAACAAAATTGAAGTTGTGAAAAAGCCCACACACACGTTACACGTGTGTGTGGGCTTGTCACAAAATATATATTGAAGCTACGAGCTACTAACCTTAAGGTTCTAGTAAGGTTAGGTAATCTACTAACAAAAGATTAAAAATCGAGGTAATTTTTTCCATTTTTGACTATCAATTAAAAAATTTGGTTTTGAATTTATTCAAGTCTTTTATAGACCTGACTTGGAGTGGGAGGCTGTTAGATAATTTAGGCGCCAGGTAATTAACGTGTTCCTGACCCAGAGTTCTCCTCATTTTAGGGACAGTAAACATGTAATGAGTATCTTTTCTAAGGTTTCTAGGCAGTCCAGGATTAGAGTTTTTCCTTTGATAAAATGTGGAATTTTTAAATATATGAAGAAGTATAATTTTAATGTAAATTTGTCTCATGTCAAGTACATGAAAGATTGAGATCAGTTTATTTAAAGGGTAGTTATTGTAAATTGTACCAGCAACTTTGAGAATACCTTTATTGGCGATAATAAGCTTGTTCATGATTGTATTACTGCAGCCTCTCCAGCCAGTGATTCCATACTGTAGGATGGGTTGTGCCATTACTTTGTTAGTTGATACGACGAGTTTTAGACTGACCACATGTCTGAGCTTATAAAAGTAATAATAATGCCTCTAGTCTTTGACAGCAAGCCAGTTATGTGTGGATGCCATTTTAAGTTCTGGTCTATTGTAATTCCCAGGTATTTAGCAGACTTTCCTTTTTAATTATGTAAAAGTTTTGTCCACAATGTTTCTGACAATTTATTTGGTGTATCTATCTTTAAACTGTTAACTAAATCAGGACGAATTCTAGAGTCATGTGTGAACGCAATGTAAATTGTCTTATTTTTGTTTAATGTAAGGAAGTTACTGTTTAGCCAGGTGTTTACTAAGTTGAGAGTTCTGATTGCTTTTTCGAATACCCCCTGCCATGTTGAGTCACTGAAAATGAGCGCCATATCATCAGCATAGGTGATTATATCACCATCCGTTTTAAGGTTGCAAAGTTCATTTACATTAATGAGGAATATGATTGGGCCCAATACTGTTCTTGTGGGACTCCGCAGCTAACTACTTTTGAGGTGCTTTTGAACTCTTTGTTGACAAATACACACTGAGGTCTGTTTTATAGATAATTTTTAAAAAATTTGAAGTACAATGCCTCTTATTCCAAGGAGTTTTATTTTATCCATTAAAATTTTGGTGATCAACAGTGTCAAACGCCTGAGCTAAATCTAGGAAGACTCCGATGGACTCGTGACCTTTGCCGATAAATGTGTATATTTTAGAAGTTAGGTTGAAAATTGCGTCATCCGTTCCCATTTTTGGTCTGAAACCATACTGATTTATTGAAAGGTAATTATTGTGATCTAAATACGATAAGAGTCTAGTGTTTATGCATTTTTCAAGTAATTTTGCAAAATGTGTGGTTAAAGTTATTGGGCGATACTCGACTTACGAGTAGGAATGTGAGTATTCTCTAGGCATTTGGCACGTCTGATGGTAATGATATGCGAATTATTGAGTTTTTGTATTTCCTTACGAAGATCCTGCCGTCTCTAGTCCAGCAAAACTTGTAGCTGTTTTTTTGTGTGTTGCGAGCAAGCCAGCACGGGTTTTTATTCATATTTGTGAGATGTTCGTTTCTATAAACCTTGCTGTCGCAGTGATGGTATCCTAGGTCGGAACATTTCAAAGTTGGGTCGGATCTTTTTTCTGCGATGATGTTGTTCTTGTCGCGCCTCAAGAAAAACTTCGCAATTATTACTCTAGAGCCGTTTTTTTGCTAGGGTTTAAATTTTTTTAAATGGCAAAACTCGATTTCGTCTTCTCTAGTTTGCAGGCCTAGGTGACTGGCGACCTAACCGACGATCTCATACGTGTTTTCGCCACTTGACTCCGGGATACCAGTAAATTCAAGATTTAATTTTTAATTTTTTTTAATTTTTTTAAATATTTCTCAAGTTCATTTAGTTTACTATTCAGACACGTCTAGCTCGTAGCCGCCATGACAGTTTTGTCTTCGGGTTTTCTCAGGTGACGGAGATTTGCATTGTCTGCAGGTAAAACTTTCAGAGGTATATGGAAAAGTCGCTTCGTGTCGAGTTGGAAGTTGGGAGTTCGACAGGGTATTCTTGTCACTGACCTACAGAAACCCAAGAGGATTATTTAACCGATCACCTTAGGTAAAGTAACACACTTACTCGAAGTAAAAACTTCGCAAAATGAAAACTTCCAAAAGAAAAACATGAGAAAAGTTTGTACAGAGCCGCCATTCTCAAAGTATCCCACAATTATGATGAGATTTTGTCTCCGATTAAGACGTTCCTTGCACATAGAGGAGAGTTGTCACAGAATCTCCTTCTAGGATCATGTGCTCAACTTTTGCCACTAAGAACCCTCCTTGATTTAGCTTTTAAATGATTAGCACCTCACACAGCGGCAGATGTCTCACAGCAAGTTCAACGAAGATCGAAAGTAAAACGACATGTTTAACGTTCCGTTTAACGACGCACTAACAAAACGACCAGACGAGCTATAACCAAAGCTGCCACTCACAGATAGCCAACATGACTCTTACCTCGATAAACATTAACAAAATGCCTGAAGAAACCGTTCTATGAACTAGCTAAGTCAACCCTTCTCAGCTGGAAAAGCAAGAACGTATAGCTGTGTTGTAAATGAACGGATCCCTTGACAGAAACGACGCCGTTCGCGTCACGAGTGTCGCCTTGTTCTTATTCTTGAACTTGCAAGCGGCACTTCATCTCTTGGCTGAAGCGTTGGTCGAATGACGCACTCTAAGGGAATGTCTAACAGCAACAACATTTAGCTATATCTACGAAAGTGCATGTTTATTTTCGGCTCTCTGTAATCACACCCCGTACCGTGGTTGTATAACATACATTACGCAGCCTGTTTTGCGCTGTGATTTAATTTGCAAATCGTGACGTTGTCAGCTGCACAATCATTGTTAAAACAGTCACAAATCAACGCGCCGTGTGCAGTTAGCGGAGAAACGTCGAGGCTCGACCGCGATGAAAAGTTAATTCCACAAATAACCTGTTATCACCACGCCGGCTGCCAATCACGTTCAGTGTTCCTTTCAATTCATTTCACACTCCTGCTGTTGTTTTTTTTTCGAAACGAAGGAGATAGTTATGTCAGTCATCGAGCACAGAACCCGTTTGTTTCGTCCGTTCATCGATTGGCCCGGTGATTTTGTCGAAGGCTGCTTTAACCTCTACCAAATACACCAAATGTCATCCGGACATTGATTTTCACCTCAAGAACAAAACACGACGAATTGGCATTTTTTTTTTTTTTTGTAGTCCTGCAGGGGCGCTTGAAATTTATTTCAGCCGACGTTGACGGTGACATTTTAATTTATCGGCTTACATCCATTACATTACACAGCGAGGTATTCGACGAGAGTAACAGAGGGGTTGAGAGAGAAAATCGTGGGATGAGCGAGATGAAAGGAGACAGAAACAAAGCTGTTGCAGTGTTTCCCCCCCCCCCCCCCCCCCCCCCCCCTATATGTACCCCATTGGACAAATGACATATAAAGTGGGGCCATTGTTGGCGGCCATTTTGGTTTTCTATGTCGACATGGTTGAATAGCGTACTCGTGGGCCAGATTGACGTGTTCATTGTTGTCGTTAATCATATAGACTCAGCAAATTGGCAACACCGGACGAGCTAAAACGCCGACCGCAACAATGTGCACTGTGCGCTGGTGTGATGAGCTTGGTTGGCGATGCTGTTAATTCGATCTGAGGACGCTAGAGCAGTTGCATCGGCGCTTTCAGCGGCCGAAACGCTGGCACGGGCCGGTGCATGTGGGGACGGTGGGACGTGGGACCGAGATCGAACTCCGACGCCTGCGATCCTGCACACGTGGTCAGACTTAACGCTACGAGTCCCGAGGGATAGAAAGGTTCGGGGTTCAGCGTGCCAAGTTCCAGGACAGTGCTGGACATAAGCTTGGCTACGTAGCATGTAATTTGGGCAATGTGGCACAGATGCTTTCAGAAAAATATTAACTTGTATTAACAGCACTTTTCATGAAAAATGATGGAATTACTGCCGCATATAAATAAATGAATGAATGAATGAATAAATAAATAAAATAAATATTTGTAAATTCGAATGGCTTTTGTAGCTGCCCATGTTAGGAAAACCAAAAACCACTTATTTGACCCCACAGCTGCTGCCAATGTTAGTGTATAACCAATACGATAGTGGTATATGCTATACAATGAATGCTCTACTGATTGTGAACGCACGTGATCCTTTATCATGGCTAGGTTATGCCATTATTGCCCTACATGAGAAAGTAATAAGCATATAATAAACCCACCGCTGCAACCAATGCAATAAATACAATTGTTGGCATCTATCTGGTTTCATGTCGTAAGAGGAATTTTAATTTGACATGTTGTTTGGTGTGCTAGTAGCATATCACCGCAGATTGAACGTTGAAAGCTCAAACAGGAACAAACATAATATCTGAAATGGACATGTTTTAGAGATTTTTGAAATGCTACACCGCCATTGCAAAACAAAGCGTAGTCAGTGTCGCATTTCAAAAACTGTGCTTCTAATTGACTTCATGGCGTCCCGTCAAAACAAAAATGTAACACACGTTTCAATCCAATGTTGTATCCAATTTCGAAAATCGATCCACGCTTCCATTTTTTATTGAAAGTTATTTTCCAAACGCTCATTGCAGTTCAAAACTTCAGTTCAAACACATAAGGAGGTACTAGCTAGCTATCAAATATTACTGTTCCAATTTTCTTCCACATAACTTTAAATTCCATATTCTCCGAGAGTAGAACAGCGTTCGAGCGCGCGCGTCCTCGCGAATGCAATACAAGTTTCCGATCACCAAAACACCGTAACCCACCGCTGCCACCAATGCAGTATCACTTTTCCACGAATATAACATCAATTTATTTCGTTCGCCAGCAATCAGACGTCACGTCGGGCGTACAATTGCCTCGTGGTAACGATTTTACTGATTTTACTGCACATTCTGCCGAACAAGAAATCGCATTCATTTCCCGAGTGGTTTCCATTGAGCTGGTTGCAGCGATGCTAGCGCCGTTTGTCTGACAGCCTCGGTCTTGGTTTCAACAACCTTCTCTTTAATCACGGATGAGATGTATCACTGAATAGTTTCTTCTTGCAGTGGATTCTCAAATTCGAATCAATGCTCAATTGAAACCGGAATATTGGATTCGTAATGACATAGATTAATAGAGTAGTGCTTTTAAATGTACCTACAGACATTATTCTGGCAACAGATCCTGTTTAAAACAAAGTCTGAATTGACTATATTTAGCATAAACTGTAGCAACAATTGGTATCTATAATCAGTAACTGTATCTTATCTGCAAATAAACTCGATTGAGATTAAAACTAATGTGCATCGATCACTACAATCTTTCGTGAACAACGGCCATAAACAAACCTTTGCGTTAGTGGGCCAATTCATTTATACATTTCACTAAAACTAAAACACACTATTCCCAGGTATAAAAACCAGATAAGTTATGGCATGTTTATCTCCTTCGGACAATTCACTCAAATTTAAACCTCCTTGATTTTGGTTTAAACCAGACCTGGCCACGAGCAGGTCTAGATTTACCACCAGGAATAGGGAGGTTAAGACGTTGGAGAAGTATCCAAACGAGAAAAACCTACCCAAACCTTTCTAAAACTTCCTAAAACTTCTTATATCATGTACATGGATAGGCGCCCTGGGTGCCAATTAATTAATAAAACCAGGTTTTTATGCTGAACCCAAAGCAGAGTTTATGCCTGGCATAATTCATAAGGCGGTTCAATAAAATGTACGTGCATTGGCAACCATCAATCACAACACGACAAACCGTGTGTCGATACATTTTTTCAACACTGGTAGATATTTTATCGCTGGCATACATTTATATTGTCGGCTTGGCATGAAATGATCCTTTGCTTGGAAGTGATAACGTTTTTATTTAACCCGAGAATTTCTGACTAGGATAAATAGAATGCTGCTCATTCAATTTTAGCGAAAACTGGGTCAAACGACGCAGGGAAAATGATTCCAGACGTGTAGTCATCATTATCATACCACTAAGTTATTTTTGTTTTACATCTGACGGCAGACAGTGACATCAGTGCAATGCATCATAGGCCTACACATCAATCCAACAAATGAAGGAACGATTTGGCGGAGGTATTCAGAGAAGTTTGTAGATGGTATGATGTGTTTTGTGGTGCTGATTTGTTTTTTGTTTTCGGGGGACGCACCGAAACGTCGAGTTTCAAGATTCTTTTTAGGTCCGACAAACTCATCAAAACAGAGCAACAAATCTAAACAAATCATAACACATAAAGGAACGTTTGCTGTAAATTCTTAATTATCCGTACCTTGACAGTAGTTTTTTAACTGGTAAAATAGGTAGTGTGTAAATGGTTAAAGCCTACCGTTTTTCCAACGTTTTCTTTACAAGTTACATGCTATCGAAACTTTCAGGTAACTGGTGGTCTTCCATTTGTAAGCCATCCTACCATCTACAGCGTCAAGTCGAGAACTCGAACAGACCGCACGCCGCCGTGATGCCTGTCGGACGTCGATGTGCGTCCACGAACTATGTCGCGTGTCCGCCAGGCAGGATCAAATATTCAACGTGCGTATATCGAGCCGACAGCGAGCCGAAACAGTGGCGGTCACGATGGGCGATTGGAAAATAAGCACAGGACTGCTGTACAGAGACTGAAAATGCAGTCGATAGTAAACAAGGGCGCTTTCCGAAATCATAGTGTTTCACAAAGCTGGAATTATTTTATGCATGCCTCGTCGCCCCATGATGGTTTCACTTCTGAGAATGATTTTTACGTCGTTTTCACAATTTTCAAACAAAAAGCGATGAAACCAAATACATATAATTGAGCTTCACTTCATTTCCAGCAGCAAGCGATTTTGTTTTGTTTAAACGTGAAAAAATTTGATTCCTTTGTGTAAAATACAAAGAGCACCTGCGCTGAAAGATTTTTTTGTCTCTATTCGAATCGATACCTCCAATGTTCGTTCAGTTGTGGCTGAAACGCTAGCTTCTGTTTCAACGCGACTGTGTTTCAGTGGAATATTGCAAAGCTTAACTAAATTTCTCGGCGGATTCTCTTTCAGGTTTTTCTCAACTGAAACGTTTCTGAAACCCACCGAATGTGAGAGTAATTGAGGTCGAGAAAATCAGAGACCACAGGACCGTCCGCAAGACTACTCGACGGCGCCGTGTTCTCGCGGTGCTGGCATCGATTCGTCGTCGAGTCTCTGCCATTAGAGACATTAAATTACGTAACTTTCATTCCATTAGAGTAGATTAACTTGTTCGAGATTAGGATTGTTTGCATTGGGTGGCACATTGCGTCGCCGGTATTGGAATGAGGTCGCCCGCCGACGCCGACGCCGACGCCGATAGTAATGAGAGATGACCCGGTGAGAGGCCGTCGGTCTGTAATGAGGGAACTCCCTCTGCGATATGACCTCGACCCCGCTGACATTTGGACGGTAGCATAGCATTGAAAGTCGGCTTTACGTGAAGATATGAATTTGTGATCACTTGACATTTTCCCTATGAATGAGTGGCTAACTTGCGTGGTATGTTCGTGCGGTATATTTGTTTCTGTGTGCTACATAACGGTGAAACCTTCCATCGTCTTGTATGTGTTTTGATACACGACGTAAATATTTTGATTGGACATGTCTTGTTGGTGCATGCTAAGTTCGAAACACCCCAGTAGTTTATTCCAAGTATGCTTTGATATACCCAAAGGATTATTTTCTTTTCTTAAAGGCGAGTTACCATCAACTGTTTTCCAATAAGTTTGTTTATCAATCAGATTGCATGAGTGTTGAAATTTATCTGAGTCTCTCAATAGCATCTCCAGCGTTCAAAGTGCCTATTGAGAAACCAGTTAGTTTCTTCAAAAAAATGTGGTGCTAGAAAAATTGCCCAATATGCGTGTGGTGATTCTCTGTTATTCGAAAAGTTCTAAAGGTTCCAAAATCGCAAGACTCCTGTCCCGCCGGCAGCCCGCACCCCCACCACCCAACTAACTGTTTCGTATTCCCCAGGGCACCGCACGCGAACCCTGAATTGCACACCGACAGGGTAAAAACAGCGCGCCACGGCGATTATGCAAAAGGGACAACGCAAAACCTAGAGTCTTGGACGGGGGTAGGGCTTAAAGTGATGCAAAAAAAAGAAACGTTATTTGCAAAATACCCCATCGAAATAGACACTTTTACGGTCTAGAACAAATTTACGTAGTATGCTATTTTGTATATACGTGCACGAATGCGCGCGATCGAAAGATTTAGGTAAAAGGGAAGGGACGGGGTGCGAAAGAGAGCGTAGATACGAATGAAAAATGGCGATAAACACGGGGAATAAGATATTTCTCGGGCTCGGGTGTCAGTCCATGGACGTGGGTTGGTGCAGACTCTGATTTATCACAGTCTCCTTATTGCAGAGTTCGCTGAAGCGTCTTGGTAGGTGGCTAGTCACCGAGCTTATTTGTTTTTCTTATCGCTGACACGGCCACATCAAAATGTTACCGTTATTCTGACAAAACTTCACGTTGATAATACGAAATTTACTATGTTCGTAAAACTCTATTTTCTACAATAAAACAAACTGTGTAGGTACACTGCAATAGGGGTTGCTTGCACACAAGCTATTTATTAAACATCTACGACCTGTCATCAACTAGGTCATATCGCGTAAACTTTCAGTTTTTTTTACTGATTCCAATAACCTGGCCCGCCCGCCGCAAACACGGATATCCGTGCCGTCCCCCATTCAGATGAGAAACTGCTCCCAAATCCCTCCGCTGCCACCAATGTAACGGCACAGTTGAGAAATAATAATATTCTCTTCTTTTAGACTGTAGTATATTTTCATTAAGCCGGGCTATATTAAATAACGTTAGAGACATGAGTTAATGGAGACTTTAGCATACTTTGTTTGACAAAACAATTTACTTTCAGAGATTTATTGGGACATGTTTTGAAAGTTGAAGGTTTTGAAATTTTGCAATGCAATGTCGAGCGTAGGTTCAGAATTCCACCTACTCAATGCCATCACTTATACTTTAGCACCACATCCCAGTTTTTTGTTGAAACAGATTTGATTCAATATTTATCAGTCCATTAAACCTCTATCTTCATTGTAACAGCCAATCCCTGTTAACTGAGAGTTAATTCCCCAGCCAACCTTCGAACAACTACACCTACGAAATAAGTCCACCCTTGAAATTTCCCCTGAAACCAATTATGTCGAGCGACAATTAGCGAGAACCGCTCGAGCACCCTATCCAGGGATCAAACCGAAACCCACGCGGTCTCACCGAATGATTGAACCGTTCGCACGGCGAGACGATTGATTCCCCGCGATCACGCGTGTTTTCCACGGTGCCCACCCGATCGCTCTGCACGCATTTCGGGCGCCCAGGCGGCTTATCTCCGTAATGGGCCGTTCGAGTGGCTATCATTGCCGTATCGAGCTGTTGTTGCTGAGGACAATGGCTTATCGTGGTCTGATCACCTATTTGTAGCTCGCGGCCGAAGGCTTTCGTGGACGGAAAAGGTGGTCATCGTGGCAGCGAGCTGGGATCCGAATTCAGTGTCAGAAATCAAAATGTTCGTGAGATCACTGTCGTTTTTGGTTTAATTTTAAAGTGTTTCCAAGATCTGTTGTGAACTGTTTAACTGAGCTAGAATGGAAATTTGAAGTAGCAGGATCCTAAATTACAAAATGTGTGCACGCTTGATTTGCGTTTCTTTTCTCAGTTTTCAAAGATGAAGCGGTTCTATTTTTTCGATATTTTCAATGAATTTTACAAAAAGAGAGTCAACTAGAAGATTATAGAGCCACGTGATAGTTTCTGTGAGATAGCCCTCGTTTCTTAGCAATCAACTTCCAATGGAATCAAGCAATTTAGGTTAAAAGTGAACGCCATCTTTAGGAAAAAATACAACAAAAACTGTCAAAATTATTTTAAAAAATAATTGCCCCTTGAACTTTTGTCAAGAGATTTTTCTAAGTCGGTTGACTTCCCTGGATCTTTTTGTTCCTTTTATAAACGACTTTTTTAACTTTCACTCAACGCTGCCACCAAAGTAATGAATTCACAGTAAACGATGCAATTTTATGTTTAAATTGCTTATCGACAAAACATAATTTGAAAATAAATATCGCACTCGAGCAGAATAGATGTCGCTTAGTTACTAAACGATTTCCAACTAACGAGTTAGCCAAATCTTACAAGACAACTTACAAAAGCAGAGATAAACTGTTTGTAAAAGGAAAAAAAAAAGGTTGCTCAACTTTAAAAATGAGCAACCTTAAAATTAATAAAACACACAGCTGCAACAGCTGCACACAGCTGCAAGAAGTTCTCAAAATAATTTGCTAATTGAAATCACTAATAGGTAATAATCTAATCGCAGTCGTAATTACGCCATCTTCTCAATTTAAAAATACAAACAACGCTAGTAGGTACTTCGAGATAATAAATGCCCGTGTATCGAAAGTCCTGTCAAGAAGGATCCGAATTCAAAAGACGCACACTTCAACGTCGAGATCGCGGCAAAACTTTGCGCTGCGGTTCCCTGGAAACAATCCCAACATTCGCAACTCGTGGCAAAACCACAACGCCCCCCCCCCCCCCCCCCCCCAACACACACACCTACACACACACACATCCACGACATCGAGAAAGTTCAGGCTGAAGTAACACATGGGCCGCGCGTGGAGTTGAACAACTTGCACGTGGATTTCCCTTCGTTTCAAATCAGAGCCGTGTTATCGTCGACGCAGCCCGTCAACAACTCATTCTCTCTCTCTCTACATCCCTATCTCGCGAGCTGTCTGGATGACGTCAGCTGTGCTTAAATTTACCCAGAGATTAGAGTATCGTTTGCATCCAACACGTTGTGCCTTGCGCTTCAATTGTCTCCCGAATTCTGTCGGATTACCTATGTACCACGTGAGATGAACAACGCCGTTTAGCCAATGCTGGCGTTGCCATCGCTGTTTTCCTAGTTCAACGCTGTACGGCAAACGGTGTTTGTCTAATCTGTGCTTAATTGCTGGAAGGTGGAGATGGGCTGGCATGTCTAGAGACGCAAGGGTTTCCCGAAATATTTCCATTTTCCTTGATGGCGCAAGGTGCAAACCAACGCCTAGCCACAGTTCATAATTGGACATGCAATATTTTGGATGGTCTGACGGACGTTAAACAACGAGTTTTAATAAAGAATTCAGATTGCTATTATCTACCTTAGCTCTGTAGATTGTTGTTAGAGGAAAACACATGATAGCTTTTACTTCCAGTTAAAATTGTGGTCACCAACGATAGTCTTTTCTATATCAAGTAGATTTTTATGGATATCAAAGCCACATTACGTGTTTTCTCAAGCTTGCTTACTCACATTTAAAAATCAATTTTTATGCGAGGAATTTCAAAACTAACCGAAATGACATCCACAATTCACATTCTTCGTAATCCAGACCCCCTGTCTGTCATCAAGCAGACGTACAGGCGTCGTCTCCCCAAATACCGACCCTCCAGCTCCCATGCACGCCACGGCGGGGAAGAGGCGTTGTTGGCCCACGCCGAGTGACCCAAATACCCAACGACGCGCGACGACCACCCCTAGTCGCGTCGGCTCTTGTCAGCCATCCCATGTCCACAAGCCGATAACATCGTCCATGTCCCGTACCCTTGTACTATCGTAACGCCTCCGCTCCGGCAATCCTAGTCTGCGATAATCGATAATTTTGAAGTTTTAATCCATCGGCAGACGCGTACAGAGTGCGAGCGCCGCGAGACGGAGTGGGGGGGGGGGGGAGGGCGATGAACAGAGATGGAGTGTGAGATTAATCACAGCTGATGGCGCCGCTAATGATTCTCGCGTCAGTGTGTCGATGCGGATGAAGCCAGGCTGCAAATTGCTGCGGGCGCACTTCTGCGACGCGCATTAGGGTGACATCTGTTTTTTGTGTGTACATGCATTTTACAAGGGAGATTGTTTAACGAAGCACTGCGCCGATACATTATGGGTCCTGAAAATCTCAGAAATTTGCCCAGATGGGCAGAAACGAGGTTTTTGAATGAAAAATTCTAGGAAAGTAGCTGAATCTCTTTTGCGCCCACTGTAGTATGGGAAAAACAGCATTTTGCTTGTGTTTCTGATATCTCTTTATATACGATAGTATAACGACGCTGGCTCTGATTAACGTATTGTCTTCAAGAACGTTAGACTCTCATGAATTATAATTGAAATGCCGCTGGTCAGGTGGCTGGTTTGTACCTCTACACGCTTTCTTTTACTATACAAGTGCATGGCGTAAGTAAAACACATTTTATTAAAAAGATCTCTTGAATGGCGGTTCCAGATTCAGCGAGGCTTCTCTAGAGAAATAAGGAAACCAGGTAACAGTACATGCCCAGCTAAAGGCACGGCTTGGAGCTTTTTTTCGGATAGCTATAACTTTTCTCGAAGGCCACTGCAACGGCAAGACAATCAACTATTCATTTACTTCTTATATGCCGGCGCATGTAACTGAAAGGCAGGAATTCCTTTGTTTCCATTGTGTCTGAATAATTTTCTATTTGAATTGTTTCCCAGCTCGTGCGTGCAAAAGTATATGCAAAGCCGGGAAAATCTTGGATTCATCATTTATAGCTTTCAAGTTATTCATCGTTCTTGGCCCGCGGAAGTCATTTTCTTGCTGAGCAAACGAAAAGAAAAAGAAAGGCTTTGATTGATTTAAAACCAGGTCATTGAAAAATAAGTCGAGCGATTGTATAACAGAAAAGCTTTCCTGGGAAATGTCAAATCTTATCCACTGAATGTCTGCTGAAAAATATATATGTATAGTAAAATTACCTCGGATAAAATTATCCCAAAATGTCTAGCATTCAAACTGTAACACTCAGCTGAGTGCTAACTTGTTTCAGACTATTTCATACTCAATCCATCTCTAAGGTTTGGCTCTAGGTTTGACTGGTAAACTTCTTGACTTTCTGACAGCCAATCATACATATAAAACATTCACATCTTCACTATAACTGATCCTGAGAGTTTCCGGGAATTGGCATAGGAGATCTAGAGAAGTGCACCTGACAGAGCTTTAAAAGTGAAGGTGTTATTTTTTCTTGAACACTGTCACGTCATACGCCGAGTTGCGTTTTTCTTATTTTTCGTTGTTTCTGGTTTTATTTACTGCGATTTGTTTAATATAAGATCGCAAAAGCTCGGGTCGCAAAAAATATTTATTTTAAGAACCTTCCGGTAGACGGAAAACTCTCATACGAACTTTTAGGACAAGCAGCTTTGACTGGGTGCTTCGGTCTTTCCAAAAACACACCGGAAAATGAATACAATTGTATTTTTTGTACAAATCTAGCATCATTGAAAAGTTAAAATTCACTAACAATTATTCTGAAGGTGCTAGTCAAAATAAAGCTAAGTTTTGTAGCGCGATATCAGAACCGCGTGCCCAGCTATATCGACGATAAATTTACTCACCGAGTCAAGGTACAGGAAGTCGATTGATGAAGAAAATCTACACGTTCTTAATGAACCTGACCTGCAACAAAGAAGAAAAAAATATGCCGTTAGCTTTTGCAAGACAGAATATACCACAAGAAGAAAATGGATCTACCCCCAAATAACAGCCAATTAATAAATGCATGTCTTTATTTATCATGTCTCTACTCAGTAGTAAAACAAAATATATGTAGAAAAATATTATTCGCGAGAAACATATTTGGATTTTTTTTTCTCTTTGTCCTAAGTAAACAAAAAGTATGATTTTGACGTAGCAACTCGTTCGCCAAGCAAAGCACATGGCTATTGTTGGCGTAAATCTGTCTGAAACCAAGTACAAAAGAGACGACGCCCAACAGTAGTCATTGCAGAATGTTAAGCCAACCGGCGTCTGAGGGCGCCAGCAAAAACAGTGGGAATTGTAGTAATAAAATTGAGCCCTTTGACAACGAGCGGCCGACCGACATCGAGACAAACGAAATCGCTCAGTTTCTTTTTATGGGCGGCGATCAAACAACGAACGCGCGGGATCAAATTAAATAGGAAACTAATTAAAAGCCTAATGGTGCTTGCGCGCGCTCTATGGGATGGCCTCCGAAGCGTCAGAGTCGGAAAGCTGACAATAACGGACGCGGCGTCTCTGGTGACGTTCAGGTCACAAATCCAGCGCTTAGAAGGCGCTGCCCAACGCTCTGCGGTGTGCCAGCGCAGTCGATTGACACTGGAAAGACTACAGGATTGCCCCACCGGCAATCTTGCGGGGATCCACCGCTGAGTAACGCCTCGACGTGAGTAGGGTCAGCTTTGTACGTTGTCTATCAGCAAAAACGAGTGCGGTGATGGAAAAAAAAAGTTTTTTTTTTCACGAAATCCCCAAAAACAAACTCCGTGTCAGACTGAATGGGTTGGGTCTCATCCGAAGTTTTCTTCCAGTTAGCTGACCGGAGTAACCCACATAAAGTTTCCCGTGTAATTAGTAATCAATCAATCTAGTAGCGTAAACCCAACTTTATAGCTATCTCGAACGCCGCAGTGTATTATAAACACCAAGGTTGGTTGCAGTGCAATTCTCTGCTGATACCTCAAGAGAAGTCCTTGCTTTTGGAGTTCTAACCTAATGCCATTCCACTTCCCTGTCAATAGGAACATATACTTGAAACACTCAGACTACCAAAGTTTGTAGGTAACTACTTCAAATAACAAGACACACGTATGTGTTCCCGGCTATTGAGGCCATCGCCGAGCTTGTGACGAGCTACAGAACACAAAAACTAACGAGCGAAGCAACCCGGCAAACAGAAAGAGCGAATTTAAATGAGACTTCCACGAAGTATATGGAGTTGATTATGCAGCCCCTTTCGCTCCGGTTCGCAGTAGCGACCACACTAATGCGATTTATCTCCACCAGGGGGCGCTGCATCACGCGTGTTGAACGAGGAGAAAGAGTGCGCGTCCTTTACACGGCTGGCTTGTACCACACCGCCCGAACACGGGTGTCGCGAGACGCGAAACAAGCGAAATCACAGCATCATTACATTGGCGCCCAGCGAAGAGATCTCGTGACTGAGAGCGCAACCACGGGCGCTGCCTGAGTTGCGCGGTGCTTGAATGAGATTCGTACTACTCTGGTGGCGCTGATTCGAATTTATTAATCTCTGGTACGTGACACTACTGACTAATATTTATTAAGCTCACAATGGAGTTGGAAGTTATGTTCGAGCTAAGCCTTTCCGGATTCCCAGAGCGCACGTTAACTCTAAAGCACGGACGCAGACCTAGATGATTTTTTTTTTTTTTGCATGTTTGGCTTAATGAGCCTCTCCCGTTTCAATTCCCACCTCTTTTCTCGTCAGCTCCGGAATGCCCTGACGTTGACGGCGTCACTGTCGTCAACGTGACGCCACCAGCCACGATCAAAGTCACCGTGACAATTTGTCATCATTACGTCGGTTTTAGATCACGGTCCGGTCGACTGACGCTGTCACGTGATCCGAATGAAATCGGATCTCCACTCGCGGCTACATTGACTCTGGTAAATGGCGCTATTGACTCTGGACTAGTGCTATCTGACGTGTTGGGCCAGTAATTACCGACTGCAGCGCTGATTGATTGCAAACCAATTCGAGTACGCTACGGTGAGTAAACCAATTCGGCGTATTAGAGCTATCTCGGTTAGGTTTAACAACATTGTTTCAAATGGATCATTAGCATAGCATTTTGCTATTGGTAGCTTATTGTGCCAAGGTCATTATGATAGACCAATCGAGCCGTGCTTGATGAGTCGCTTGCCGTATTTTGCATCTGAATTCATGCAGATGAAGCAGATGATACCCGCGCTTATTGAATAAATTTAATAAAAAAACTCGCAGAATATAAAATGTTGATAATGGTGCTTTAATTAGCTAAAGAATATGCTCATGAGAACAGCGAACTAGACAATTAATTTGGTTTTCACAACCATCTACAGGCGTTATAAACGACACAAATTGAAGTACCTTAATTTTTGGTACCTATAAGAAATATTTCCTAAAACAAGGTCGTTTAAACAGCCAAGAAAAACATAAATACTAACCAACATCTCAATCTAAACCCAGCCTGCACGTTTCAAGGAAATAAACTACTAAACAACAAACAAATTTATGCAAATTGTCACTCATCAATCATTTCACCTGCCTCGTGCCTATACAGTTGATCCCAAAACATCCAGCAATTCCTCCACTACGTCCCACGGGTCGCGCGCGGCGATACAATCGTCGGCGATCGGAACTACACGGGCGGGCCCAGTACGGTGGCATGTCGACAGCATTCCCGGCATCGAGCCGGTACGCCGTTAATTGAATTACCCACACGGCCGGCAATTAGCCGTAATTTATGGACCACGGCATAAAAAAACAAGACCGAAAATCGAGAGGCACGGCAACGGTATGGCCGAAACCTCGTTGCCGATTCTGTCTGCAGTCGCTTCCACCAAGGGGGTTGATATGAATGATTAAATCGACCGCCACCGACAACGCCACGCGAGAGTGTCGCGTGAAAGTACGCGGAAAGAGTGAAACGCCTTCCCTGTTCCGCGCGCGCTCTCTTTCTCTCTCTGGCTGCAGACAGCGTTGTGCTGGAGCTCATCGGTCACTGCACGGGCTTAATTAGACTTGATCTAACTCCCGAGAGGACGGTCACGTGACCACATCTAGCTTTCACGGTGTTCGAGTTGCGGAGAAGGACGGATGGGGATGGAGAATTGGTGCCTTCGAGACAAACACCGCTAAAAATTAGATCTCATAGAAGTTTTCGAGTCGGTGAATTATGGCAAATTTTTTTTTTTTTTACATTTCCCATATATGTAGCCGTATTAAACCCCAAAATGATTGATAGTTGAAGGCTTACGGTGGTGTATCCCCAATGTTAGGGGTTGAGGTGGATGTCTTTATAACGGTTAGCAATAATAGCCCTGTCACTAATTAAAAAGTTCACGAAAAAAAAGAAGACAACTTTTAAAACGTGAGGAAAAGCCGTGCCTACTGGAGCGTCACGATTTTAATAACGTTTCTCACCTTCACTACATCGTGTCGGGGTGTTGCAGCCAAAACTTTCCAGCCGATCTCTCCTCGTCTCAAACTTATGAAACGATCGTCGGACCAGGAGCCCCAAGAATTTCCCGCGCTCAAGAGAAAACTCAAGGTGCACTCCCAGTGGCGTGCGGACGGCCTCCCCGGGATCAATATTACCGTGCCTCGCTGCCCATCCCATCCTCGTCCCCCTGCACCCTTTGACGCACCGCGAGGAGCACGCGACTCTCCTCGGGCCGCAAGGGTGCCCGTCGATCGATTCCCCGGTCAGCCCGAAGAGCACATGGCTGGGGCGATGCCAGTCTTATGGTGCACCACGTGATCGGGGGCGTTTAGAGAGCTTTGTTCGAGATTTGAGACATTTTCCATTGAGAGCATAGGCGACTGAAAATATAGAGTGGAAGGAGAGGGAGGAGCAGTTTTCTTCGCGAGCTTACTGACCGTTATATTTACAACTCTAATTGATTATGAGGATGTATTTTTCTCGTGCTTAGTGGTTGGAGCGATTTTAATGATACGCTAGCGATTCTAAGCCAGACCTACAGTACAAATATGCAAACAAGTTAGGTAAATACCGGGAGTTCCTCAAGTATAGTGGGTTCCCGTCACTGAGTATTTATGCAGTTCTCCCGACGATCAGCGTTAGACGCTTAGAATGGTAAGTTATACGGTATCACCCGAGCCGCACTCTAACAACGACTGAAAAGTGGGAATAAATTCGATTGGAAAACAATAGCTTCGATTAATTGGTAGTTTCGTGGTGTCGCAGTGAGCTTACAAACGAGAACAGAAAGTTTCAAGCGTGGAAAAAGGACTTGAAAATTCTTTGGAGTCTTTGGATTTTGATTGTGTTTTTGTTACGAAGGCTGGGTTCATGGAAGCATTCGATCACAAACGCACGAACTATTCTGACTTCCTGAAGAATGTTTCTGAAGAGGGTAGGTATATCGTCTCATTTCATTGGGTCAATATAAAATAATATCTCCTCATTCTCAACAGTTAGCAAAGAAGCTGCACTGCTTTGGAAAGGATCTTATCTCGCCGTCTCACTGTAACTTTGACACAAATTGGAGATGGGTACTGATAATCTCAATCCACTGTACGAAAACGAAGCGCACCACCCGTTCCGTCCTTGGACATCTGTCATTGCGTTTTTTTTCTTTCACAGCCTACCAACATTCGCTTGGGTTGATTGGAATTCGACTTATGACCCTTACTGAACACTACCAAACAGCCACTCCATGACAAGTAACATTCTGGCTCCGTTCCCTCTTCTTAACAACCGAGTGGCCTCTCGTGATTAAAGAGTGCCTTCATCGAGCAAAAGAAACATCCATTCCGTTTCGCCCTCGAGGTAGGTATTCTACCACGTGAACTTTTCCAAGCTTTCTTTTCTGGGAGAAAAGAGTGGGTAGTTTGAAAGGAAGCCCGATGCCATTAGCTAGACATAAAGCTTGTGCGCCTTACGTCGGAACCGTAATGTCTGTTTGCCTCCGGACGTGCTGTTGTAAAACGGGATGTGCAGCTCGCGTGCACGTGGGAAATGCACTTTTCAATGAGTGCAACATGCAGCTACAGAGCTGCACTTTTTAGCACTGTGCATTATCCACGTGGCCACGTGCTGTTTTCGAACGGACGGATTGCCAAGGGCCTTGGGGGCGTTTCTACAATTAAGTTGAGCTGGATACGAAAAAGCGAGCTTTTAATTTAGAGTAATGTCCAACTGCACGCTTCATTATTGTGAACAGAGGGCAAAAAATAGTTTCTGTTGAATGTTTGAGACTGCTTAAGAACTTTTCAAATCCTATAGAGTCTATAGCTATTTTAGTGTAAAGGGAATGGAAAGTTCAGAAGACATGAAATGAGATTTTTTTCTTAAGAATTTAGTGCACCGTTGCATCATTGTGCATCTTCCGCATTGTGACTGAGCATTAAATGATACTCAAACGATACTCTCGCTGGCACATTTTGTAGAAATCGAACGTTGACTTGCTGCTTATTAAACTTCCGAAAAGCGTAGGATGTTTGCTGACTTGATCCTTGACCTGATCCTGACCATATCCTTGTTTCTAGCTTTTAAACAAGCGGAACAGAAAAGTGTGCTCGTTTCTAAACTTTTATTTTTATCGATAAACGCGCAAGTCTCTGTCTAAACGTACAACTTTGATCTCTAAATTATTAACAAGTCACAAACTGAAAACTTTGTTTTTGATATTTTTCAGTTAACAAAGCATAACTTTGTTTGCGAAATTAATTTGTTGCATTAAAAATTAATTAATTTCTACAATTTTAATTTGATTTGAAGTAGAATTTAAGCTCCTATTATTGTTTTAAGCCCTTCGAGGATTAAAATTGGAATGGAATCCGTAGGGTAAAACTTGTGTCCTCAACCTCGTTTTTGGACGGAATCGTATTTCCGAATCGGTCGGGAATGAGTTTTGACTGATAGGCAGTTATTTTGTTTCCGGGCACATGGTTACTATGTAATCTCCCCGCTATCCCAAACATTACCCTACCACTGAACCAAATTATTGCAAAACAGAACAACACAGTACATGATTAGCTAATCCCGAGCTCGTTTCATTATCAACGCTATAAAATGCTATCCATCGGATTCCGAATGTAATATCATAGCCTTTTCGCTGGAATTGGCTTCACGCAAAACAGTGACTTTCAGCAGCCAATGCTGTCCCCGCACGCGCACAAGTCCAACCACTAATAAAGTCCCACTCAACATTCACAACATCCCCCGAAAACTTCGTGAACAAAATATTGTATTATGAAAAAGTAGCTCCGTCCGCCCGCCCACGGTAATTGGTGTCCACTTGGTGATCCTCGTCAAGGAGGAGGATGGAGGCCGTCGACACGCGACGTCTTCGTGTCTGCACGCGACGACGCGACCATACCGAGGGGTGCACAGTATTGACAAAAGTCTATCTCCTGTGGAACACCACTCGCACATTGATATCTCACGACCACACTGGCTCCCCGTACTTATTTATGTTACTGTTTAACGACGCATGGTTTTCCTGCCAGTGCTGTTAGCACGTCAGCGCTGCTCGGTTATCAACAGCCATATCATTGATCATTGATCATTCATCAATCATTGGGTCCATAGTTAGTCAGAGTCACAGCACTAATGGTAAACGTTCTACAGTCTCTAACAAGTGGCAATGGTTGCGACCAACTAATGGCGTTTGTGGCTGTTCTTTTTAACACACATCTACAATTAAAGAGTAACAACTCAAAATATCGATGTATGGTCATCAATCATTGAGGCTAGCAATAAATCAGATCAGTTGCTCGTAAACCAGTCTCAAATGAAAGTAATGTACAAGAAATAACAAAATAAAGTTTCTTAACTCTCAAAAGGACGGCGACTCCATCTCTCGACCATCAATTTTAGCGAAAATAATTTTAACATTAGCGCCGAGCTGACCAAACTTATAAACCCAATATTTAACGGCGCGTCAACGACGCTACCAGCGCCGCTCTCATCAACCAAAGTGCACAGCTTACCGAACAACACTGCACTTTCTTTGAAGTACGTAATCCAAAAACAACTACTCGCAAACAGGAATCCAAATCCCAAAATCAGATTTCGCTTCACGTGACCGGGTCACTGACGGAGCGACCGACGGTCAAACTCTGCATTCCGAGCGTGTTATCTCATCTCGACGAATGCAGTGGTGGTGTTGTCCACCTCGATTGCACTGGAAGTGCATTCGTGCATGACGCCGTGCTGTGGCCGCCAGATTTGCATGATCCGATTGCGTTCCGTCGGGCGAGAACACGATGCCGGGCGTCGCGACGCGAGGGAGGGTCATGATGAAGCGACTGGGGGGGCTGAGCGCTGGTGGCAGGAATCTGGTCATGTGAATGCTGAAGGGGTTTACAAGGTGGAGGCAGGTCGTGGTCAGTGGAATAATCACAATTAAATTTAAATGTGGTTCAGACGTCTCTCTTCGATGAGTGCACACCGCATATCGTGTTCCGTGAGCCGGCTATGTTGATTTATTGTATTAATTATAATTAACATTTAGCTTCTTCCAGCTTTTGCAACTGTACGATGGTATTCTATCATACTGTATCCTTCCACTGGTGAATTTAGGTAGATGATAAGATTCTCCTAGAATTAAAATACTTCAATAGTTTATAGGGACCTGCTTGCCAAATATTTCTAGCAAGGAAGGTGTGTGTTAGCTCTGGTCGCTTTCCTGCCCCCAAATCTTTCCCCAAAAAATCGTGTGCTGGTCTGGCCGGGCGGAGCGTCAACCCCGCCAGTTCTAATAACGCCCTGCTCCGTATGTTGACATAAACACAATTATGCGAGTCTCTAGCGCTTTAGTGCAACACGTACATTGTATTTGCACTCACCAATCGTAATTAGCATGCACTTAAACGTTTTCAGTGACACCCCGTGACGGTGCATCGCACGGGCCGGCCACCAGGCAGCGCTCAGGGCGGCGCGAGCTTTTGTTTTCGAGTCCGCAAGGGGGCGCACGCTGGCGGCGCAATTTGATTACATTGCAGAGCGAGTACGCCCGCCGCCCGATCCGGCTGTCACAATTCTGTCAAATTAGCCAATCAAGGACACGCAAATCAAACTGTGCTTCTGGTTTATTAGCTTTAGAACGGTTTGGGGGATAATATTATTGTCTAATGGGCCGTGCTTTGGGTTTCGAGCGCTGCTAGCGGGGAATTTGACAAGCATAAACATAGTAAATAGTTTATGTTTATTGGCAGAGTTTATCACAGCCGGCTTTGGGAGGCCGTGATCGTTGCTGGTTTGACGGCTGACAATCCATTTTGCTAATTTCCACTATTAATGTGTCGATGTGAATAAATAAGTACGACTAGGGCAAACATATTCGTATTTCTTTAAGCCCATGGTGCTCATTTCATGCTATTTGTTTCATAAATGGGAAGCTTAAATAGATGATGCACACAAAGTTTCAGACATTCCCATCCATTTGTATACTAGGAATATTTTCCAGCGTAACACTGAGTCGTACTTAGCCTACTTACAACTAATTAATTTTCCTCTACCGTATTAAGTCGGCGCTGATGACTCTCTGTCTTGTTTCTATTCAAAAAATCTTTACAGAGTACAGTAGCGGCAACCTCTTGGTGACAAGGACTACCGCACGCCACTGCTTGCCATCAATAAACTCATTTTCGTGGTGCTCATTCCGGGCAATACTTGTCACAAAATCATTTTGTTTATTTGCAGCGCGGTATATTCTAGTTACATAAAGACCATGAGTACTTTTCCATGGCTATGAAACGAGCGAAATTAGTCCGATAATGATATTCCTCGTGAACGAGACCTCAATGGCAAAGCTCTATTCATAATACAAGCTCCCACATACAGGTGCTATTAGACTTAATAAAAAAAAAAAACACCTTTCTCGCACATGCGTGCCTATAATTATTTTGCTGGGGCGACTGTATGTCAGTTGCCATGGGAAATGAGTTGCCAGGGAAACGCGTTGCTAGGGGTAATGCGGCGTCAGGGAAATGAGTTTGCCGTGTCGTTGGATTATTTATCGGGATCGATTTGACGCGCCAAGTGCCATCAAGAGAGGGAAAACAACAAGTGCTTGCCAGCTCTTCATTTGTGTTCCCACTCGCCGCCGATCGAGGGTCCGAACTTGTTCGGCATGAACGACTCTCTGATAACTCGTTTTAAATAACGACCAGAGTCGGAAAAATGCAGCCGCCCTGGAATTTCGGGTTCAAGTGCCATCGACCGCGGAATGGTGAAGTGCACAGGCAATTCAGTGCATTCACTAGTCAAATATTTCTCTAACAAAATACATAAGCCCAGGTGCAAATGCATACAATGTATGTTCATATATTTTTTTTTTAAATTGATAATCAATAATATATCAGTTATGATAATCGATTCGCGAATGCATGTTGATGCGCGTTCTTTCTTTTGTCCTTTATTTGTATTTATTTTTATCTTTCTTTGGAATAGGGTACCCCCACGTTTTTCTTTCGGGACTAGTCGTTAACAACGGCTCTTTTAAATGCATTCTTTAAATATTTCAACATAGAAACCATAACTTCGAATGTCAATATAACAACGTGCCTGAATTTTTTATGAAAAGTGCTATTTTTTTCTGTTTTAACACCTGGTTTAAGACTTAACCATCAAGTCAATCAATAACGCAGCAGATCTAGGTTTAAAGATTTAAAATGTGTTTTATTTAATCCAAAACGATTCAACCATTTGGCCAATAAAGATCAAACAAACACGCATTAAACCAAAAAAAAAACATTCCATATTTTTTTCGGGTGGTAAAATTGAGTCTTCGCTTGGTTAGCCACGCGCATCCAATAATTCAATTGATAATAAATATCATCGACATACTAAATGACTATTGCCAAGCAGGGTTTTCAGTCCTCATGTCTATAGATCGAGCTACGTTAACTTTCCTCGCAGCTTGTTCTAGGTCCATAGTGAACGTATATATGTACTATTTGCCTCTGTGTCATTAGTTTATTCCACTGTTTGTTCTCTTTCTGCTCTGCTCCTGCTTTACCTACCCGCGTGCTCCCCGTTCACAAGCAATTTCAGCAGCACGTTCACGTTTTACCTGCAACTATGCAAAAGCACTTGTTCTATCGTGGATCAAAACGGTCTCCTCGTTTAAACTCCATTCACCACAATGCATTCAAATCTCTAATTATTCGTAACCAACCACTGTACTTCAGTGGCAAGAACTGTGATTGTTAAAGTTTACTCGAAGACAGGTACTTGATGTTATCTGCTTAGTTTATCGCGGATATTCTAAGATTTTTGGAGATTCAAATATAGTCTACGGTCTGTAAACTGACTAACCGTGCTCAACTACATCGCTGTATGGTACTGCATGAGGTCAGCAATACCAAAGACAGAAGACGACTGCTTATTGGTTGTTACTCTGAATTGGAACAGAAATTATTGAGTTTGACGACGTATACCTTTGCCAATGGGCTCTGTACAATAATCTAATGGCCTCGATGAATGAGTGGGTGATTGTGAGGTTAGGCCTCAACTAGCATAGAGGCTAAATAGCGATATTTCTTAGGGAAAGCACCAAGAGAACCAGCAGCTTATCGTCCTTTCAAAGGACAGTAAAACTAGAACAACAGGACTAGCAATCTAGCATCTCTGTAATCCTCGACTGGAATTTTTAAATTCCCTAATGAATGAGCTGAGATTCGTAAAAATAGCGCGCGATTTCAGAATGTGTAACAAGAATGATTTGCCTACCAGACTTCAATTCCACATTATTATTTTGCCATTATTTTGTGAAAGAGCGGAAGCAGTTGGACATGTATTTCATTCGGGTTCTCCAAAAGTCGCGATTGACTTATTGGCGCTACATGTTCTTGTAGCTATAAATGATTTATTCACATATTCCAACACGGTACGATATAAAATCTTCAAACCATGAACTGTTTTACGTATAATTAGCCAATTACCAAAACCAGATTACCAATTTACCAGAACAAAAGTTCTCGCAATTGCGTTGAGTGGTCATTAGAGAGATTGGATTTTACCGCATTGGAATGTGCGTAAGATTCTGGACATTTTTACCAGCGGCCCCTTCATATGGTTTGTTTTATCCCTCGGCAGAAATTGACTGAAGTTCGTTCAAAAAACTATCATAGTTTCTAGTTGGTGCAGTTACGAAAGTAATCACCAAAGTATCGAAATCAAGAAATCTATCGATTTTAAATGTATTATTGTGTATCTCCTCCAAGAATTTTGATGAGAATTGTATTGCCTCATTTATGCGCAGAGCAATGAAAACATCAGTCTTGCGTTGAGCAGGCTTAGCGATGACTAATTTACAACGATACGTAAAATCATTATTTTACAGCGAGCGATCACTCGGTGTTTCACATTTCTTATGCTAGAAAATCGATTAAAATTAATTTGAAATCTGCATGCAATCACGAACTCAATGATATCAACAAAATGATGAAATTTCCGAATTAGCAGGTATATTTATTTGTTGCAATGGTTTGGGAATTACTTGATCAATAATAATCCTTCGAGTGTGATAAGCCTGATAGTGTTTACAACATAATGTCATTTTGCTCCTTGACTGGACTGAATTCTAGCAGTGGAATGAGGTGCAAGGTGCAAGTGGGCAGAATAGTTCGACCTTTTCAATATTTCGCGACTGGCTAAAACCAGGAGCTGGCGAAATTAACGTCCCGTCACTTTGAGAGCTGAAACTCGATTGATGTGATTAAGGCAACAGCTTGGAGATCACCGAGGCGTGGGCTACATGCGATTTCACGCTGTCTACAGTGTCGAGTTGCAAATGAAAGCCGAAGATATCCGCCGAGCGCCAAACAAAGTTGGAATACAGAACGCACGGGTGGGCAATATATTTCCGTACACTGTGTAACGACCGCGCCTGCATCCTCCGCTGGCAATGTCCCCTGGGATGGGAACAAACTTGCAAGAGTCTCACCCCTAGTGCGCCACCCAAGACCCGGTAATTATCGCCTGGCGCGACGTCTTATCGAGCCCCCGTGTAGGGGGGGTGACGAGGCGTGCTCCAGCATCGAACCCGGTCTTATCGGGGGGCGCTGGATTAGACTCGGATGAAAATCCCGGGTCGCGCGCCGAACTTGGTCTAATACCCCCAGCATGTGCGAGTGCAGTTAGTTTGGCGGACTATCGGCGTCGCTTTGGACTATGTGTCGCGACGTTTTCGCATGGATGAGCATGGTGATTATTTGTTGCTGAGAGGGGAGGGGGTTCGTATCGATGTAATTGTAACTGAGAAAGCGTATGCTTTGTTGTCGAGTGGTAGAAGGTTATATTCTTGAAGGTTGATTTATTCTTAAGCATTGCTCAATGTTTTCGTGGGAACCTTTGGTGGGAACCGCGTGGAAATGTGGTAGTGATTTCTAGTGTCAACCAGAACCCACGTCCTTTCTGTCACATAGTGCCTACACCCACCGATAGTATCTAACGAATTTTGGAGAGAGATCCAAATGATTACTTATATCACCTCATTATGCAACCTTGGTAAGGATTGTCTTGTTTGTCATGTTCCTCGAGCCTATTATAACGAAACCACGATGCGGATAGAGAATCAGCAAATCAAAATATTTTCTACAAGCCACCCTCAAAAAAGTTATTACGCTTTTCAAATGAAGTTTTATGTCAAAAGTTACGAGAGTGAGAAAATATTTCCCGGCAAACTTTTAAATGAAATCACGTAATTTTCATCGGAAACTTAACACGACTATTTTAAAATTCTGGCAACGGCTGCCTTAGCAACAATTCAGCGAGTTTTTAGTTCAGCAGACAGTAATAAGCGGTCGAAATCGAGACCATTTGCAAAACTATATGATTAAGTCATCAAGCTATAAGGCAAAAATTGTTTGTGTCAAGAAATTCATGTAAGCGTTTCCAACATCGATATTTTATATCTTGGTTGAAACCTTCCATATAAACGGCTACCATCTGCGAGGGAGAAAAGTGATAGCTATCAAGTGTTTTGGCATTTGTCCACGCCGCGTCGTTCACTTCCGCTATCGCCAATGGGACACGTCTTGAAGACAACACCCCTATAAGCGCGTGGTCCTCCAGAATAAAGGAGGGGTTGGCAACACGGACCTCTCGGGACGCTGTATTGGCGCGATATCGCGAGGACAGGTTCTAGCTGTCGCTTGTTTTGCTAGCAGCTACCGCTGACACTTCGATGTTATCGTGGCAACCCTCCAATCTCGTTTGGTGACAGGGAAATGTTTTATTTTTTTACTGGGACAGTGAAATAGTATAACGACAGTGGGACGTTACTAAGGCAAAGTGTTTGACTTGCCTGGGCTGGTTATAGTGGAATATCAAGTATCTTTCAAATCCGACTGAAATTGCAGAAACCTCCCTTATAGAAATAGGGTCCCGTAAAAGATTCACAGGGTTGCATTTGAAGTTAAAATAATAGTTTGGAATTTATATGAATCTTGGGTTCAGTTTTTAGTTTAGTGGTCGAGATTAAAACCACCAATTTCCAAAACTTCTGATTAAGCCATCAAGGTAACTGTCACGCTGCCAGTCTTTGTACTCTTTCCAATTTCTTGATTTCTGATTTCTTATGGGGATCCCATACCGAGGCTCAGTATTCTCTCACTGATCTCACCAAAGCAAAATATGCATTTTCTTTTACTTCACTTCTCATTCCTCTTAACTGCCTCATTACACAATTTAGTGCACTTGTGCCTATTCTGGTCACCCTTACGATTTGATTTTTCCACCCCAGATTATTGCTGAAAACCACTCCTAAGTACTTGTACTTGTTTATTTACAACTTCGAGACTTCCTTCTTGAACATGTAACGTTTACGCCACTTTGTGCAGTTAATAACAAGTCCCTCCACCGGGGCAGGTAGGTAGATAGACGATCCTGAAGGGCTGCGACCCCGAGGAGAGTCAGTAGACTTCGGTCCTCTAAGGATATCGCCGGTTCACCGGAACTAGATTTTAATAAATCATTGTTTCCAATCCTAACTCTAGGCTTCGTTTTTACTTTGATCAGCGAAACCTCACAAACTCCATATTTTCTTTTAATTTCTTTCTTTCCTTTACTAAAGCGGACTAATTTGCATTTCTCTACATTAAGTCCCATGCCATTTCTCTTAACCTATTCGCTAACTTCATTGATATCTTCTTGTAAAATTTCAGAATCTTTCTTATGCACTATTTCTTTGAAAATCACACTATCATCAACAAAAAGTCTCATTTTGGATGATACCATCTTGCTCAAATCATCAATTAAATATCGAATAGCAATGGCCCTAAAACACTCCCTTGTGGCACACCTGACGTAACTCGCACAATATCTGAAAACACTTTTCCGATCTTTACCCGTTGCACTCTATTATTAAGAAAATCCCCAATTAAATTAATGATTTGAAAATTATGTTATTTTTCCCACAATTTCTCGTGGTCCACTTTGTCGAATGCCTTTTCAAAATCCATGAAAACTGCATCAACTCTTCCTCCTCTGTCAAACACTTCTGATAACTGTGACTCAAATCCCAACAATTGAGTCTCATAAGAATATCCCTTCCTGAATCCGTGTTGTGCTTCGGACAATCCGCCTTTCTCTTCCATAGTAAATTTTATTTTCTTATCCATTATTCTTTCCATGATCTTGCAAATTGGAGAAGTTAAACTTATTTGTCTGTGATTGGCCACCACGCATCTCTCCCCTCCTTTAAAAACAGTGACCATTGTTGCTTCTTTCCATTCACATGGTATTATCTCCATCTTGATGGAAATATTGAAGAGATCTGTAAGGTATGGTGTTACATTTTAACCGGCAAATTTAATTAAGTTATTTGTAATACCATCTTGCCCAGGAGCTTTTCCATTTTTCAACTTCCTAATTATGCTCCGAAGTATTATATCCGAAATTAATATTTCTTCCCCCATACCAACTGCCCCTTGCATAGAATACCTGTTCATGCCATTTTGATTAAATACTTTTGCATATCGATTGTTTGAAGCATTTGCTTTACCGATGTCATCATCTCATCATTTCCCTAATTATCCCTCGGTCTGGGAATACTTCTCTTTGTACCTTTTTGTTGTCCAATGTATCGAAACATTCTATTCTAACACTTCTGTTCGTCTTTTTCATCAAACATTCCCTTCACAAAATATTCTTAACTTATTTACTTTGTCATTTAATTCTGACCCTACCTGACCTAACACACTATTTTGTTTCGTTTTTTTTTTTACATTTTGATCAAAAATTCATTGACCTGAAATCTTTTGTTTTCCAGTTATATTTTTTCTACCAGAATGTTGAACTTTAAATTTCAATTTACACTTGATGGTTCTTACTCCTTCTTAATCTTCAAACACAACTACATTTGCATTTCCTTCATGTGTCTTTTGATATAAATTACAATAATTAACACTGTTTAAATCCAAAAATATTTTACTTTCGGGAGCCCAAAATATACACAACCTACCTCCTTGGCTGTCAAAACAAAACCTCCAATTGTGTGGCAAGCAATTTAGCTATTATCAAACTAATTGCCAACCAATTGTGTGGCAAGAAATTCATGGTAACACAACATCAACAATTTTTTAGCCTGTTTGCAATTATGTGTGAACGGCAATTGGCAAACATCTGCAAGAAGACAGGCTGATTGTTATCAAGTGCTTTTGTTTTGGCATTTGCTCTGTACAAGAGCACGAGCCCTTGCCTTGCAAGCAATTGTACACGAAATTCAGACATTGAAAATGGCTACAAAACACAAAACTTTTCATCGTACAAAGTTTTTTATTACACCTACATCCTGACTTTCCTTTTGCTGGAGTACAGCTTAAAACCAAAAAAAAAAAAACTACAAAAAACGCCCCAGCGTTTACCAATAATTTACATTGCCGGGAGAGCGCCGCGCTTCAAAAGCCAATTACCGCCCAACCCCCATGGCTTCACGACAGTTTCCTCTAAATTAAAACAAACTTTCCGCAGACAATAGAGATCCCAGCGAAAGAAAGCTACACACTTAAATTTATGCCGTGCATATTCTTAGACTACGGCAACAAGACGAGGCTTGTCCCGGCCATCGACGCGGTCTGAATGACCGTCGTCGGCGATGTCGAGCTACGGAGAAATAATGATGATAACGGTCTCGACTCGCGCACTTCTCAGAAGAGCAAGCTGCATATATTCATGGCGTCCCAGAGGCTCTTGAGAACTCGTGCGGACTCCCCCAACGTGCAGTGCCTACGTGTATATAGCCGAGTAGCTGGCCCTTGCCAATGGGAGGGAGGAGGGGGGTCGTCGCCGCTCAGGCTGGAAAACTCCGGTGTGCATTGTACTAAAGGTAAGCGCCATTCTTTGTACAGGTTCAATACTTGGGGATAAGCGACGCAGTGTTGACAGCGAGCTCTGTGGCGATGATCTAGTTACATCGGCTTTCTCAGGTTTAGTCAAAGCGGCTAAGTTGCGTGAGGCGTAGTGACTTGGATTATTGTGCTACCTTTCGAATTATTTTCAAATTGCATTTGCGAAAGCGTTCGTACTTAGTTTTGACCATGGGTATTCCATTTTAAACCAATATTGCATAATACCTTTTAAAGATTCACTAAAACCTGCTCAATAAAGTTTTTTTTTACAGTTCTTGGAACGGACTTCTATAGTGGGAGATACCAAATAACAAGTACTTGTAAATGAAATCTACAGTAAAAAGGCAAATCAACGGGCGAGTGACCGGCTATTTTTTTTCTAGCTCCGAAAATGTCTCTAGCAGTAGCATGCTTTGCTATAAAAAGTCTCGGCCTGGTGCACCTATTGCTCGAGAGCCGGGGCGTTTTGAAAGATGTACCGGCCGCCCACACATCACCTTCCGGGTCCGAGTTTGCAAAGGCTTCGGCTCAGCTAGCCATCTCTATGTTTCCAAATATCCCGGAAAAACCGTCTCAAAGGAAGTTCAGAAGATTATTATCTGACTGTCTCTCGTCCACATCCCGGGAGTCTGTCCTTGAACAGGCTGCAACAGTCTTGACCTTGAACCATTACCGCCACCAGAGGCGCTGCACGAAGCAATCTTCCGCCTCTTTGCTAGCGGTGCCTAAATGAACTAAAACGTGCGTTGAGTCGGGATTGCATTAACTCCGAAGTGGCTGCGAAGCGCGATGACCCAGTTGGCGCGGCTGGCAAATAAGAGCGACACTGTCTCGACTTTGACGCCGGCACCAGGCTTTTTTTCCAGCGAACAGCGCAAGGGAAATTGAAAAAATGCACGCTAGCTGCTGGCAAGGTGATGATCCGAGAATATCTTTTATTCAGTCGTCGTCGCCGTCGTGCGAGATTCGCGTTTGTTTTTCCATCGAGTCGCGCCGTGGGAACATTAGTTTTGCAGGCAAATTGAAACTCCGTTTAGTCGGTGGAAGTAGATTAAAATAAAAACTACGCGCCATACATAACTAATGAGACATGTTTATAAAGTGTAGTCGAGTTGAACAGACGCGATGGGTGGCCATGCACCCCCCCCCCCCCCCCCCTCCACCCCTGTTAGACTATATATTATTATGGCGCTGCGAGTTTGCATGGCCACGCAGAACTTGTTAACTGCAGTTATAACGATCGTGTTGAATCCCCACACACGTACACGGAACATACAGATAGACACCAGCACACAGTTACCATCTCCAACCTAGCTCTGTAAAATCAACAAAGTTTTAATGAAATGCAAGCATTTCATTGATTGTCGCTGCACGCCGAACGCATACGTTACGATGGCAAATTCATGCTGCCAACTTTACAAGACAAAACAATCCCCGGACGCCTCGATCACGCGGCATCATTGTCGCTTGAAAGTTTATGACTTGGTTTCGAGATTCCCGCGGTCTACCAGCTTTTGTTCTTATTGGGCTACTCAAGATGTCGTCAAGGAGTTAAAAAAAGAATAGCCCGCGCTGACGTCATGAAATCACCCTGTGGTGATCGGCTCATAATTTGTGCTCTGTTCAGGGCCCACAATGGATTCAGGATTCCGGGTGCGGAAGTCACTTTTTTGCCTGGAGCTCCTTTCCTTAGGTTTAAAGACGAAACTAGCTCCTCCATGGAATCCCTGTAGTGCCAGGAGTATGATAGCGTGTTAAAATATGTCTCGCTTTGGGAACTAGGTAATGCTTCGTACTGGATTAGTAATGAAATCCCATTGCATTAATAGTGTACTCACTCTGTGCTCGGCACCACGAAGATAGTGTGTTAAATATTTAATTTCCATCAAGCTTGTAAACCTTAATATGATTCTCATGAGTTAGGTTTGTTAGACATATGAAGCTGTTCGGTCAAGTAAAGCTACCGCTAGCGTACAAGCTGCAGAATCCCATTAAACAGCACTCAGAGGTATAAAAATCATATTTCAAAAGAGGCTGGTTAAAAGCATTTCATTTGGTTAGACCCTTTAAGTAAGTCAGGACGTTTATGGCATCATAATAACTAAACGGGAGAAACCAGATTACGTTAATTAAATTAAAAGATAATTTACGTTTCGCTATAAAAATGTATAAGACCGCCGCATAACGCGCCTTTGAAACATTTTACCCTCATAACGTGTTCACAGGCAAAATGAGTTCCTATTGAAATCGATTTAAACTGCAAATGCTTGCAATGCGCGGGGTATTTTATTATTATGAACGCTACTACCGTCTCAAAAATTGATGCCCAAACGGGGACTCGAACCCCGATCTACATCCGCGATAGGTGGAGATCGGGGTTCGAGTCCCCGTTTGGGCATCAATTTTTGGGACGGTAGTAGCGTTCATAATAATAAAAAATGTGTCCCATTTGAAACTTATCTTTGGTCTCATTTCAAGGGGTTTGAAGTTGGCGATTAAATTACCGACTGAGACTTGCGCCGTCGACGCGTGACGCTTTCTGTCAGACGTCATTTAATCGAGCTGTGCTACGAGAGACTAGTCCGACCACTCGCTTCTCAGTCGACGCGTACATCACCTGGACCACGGCCTTGTGGGCAGGCTATTTTGGATTTAAAGTTATTAAGTTCATGTTCTACTTTCAGTGGCGTGTTCCATAAAGTGGAGGAATCCGACCCATGGGGTTAATACACGTATCACTACCGAAGAAGTCAATTGAGTGCTGAATAAGCCGTCAATGATATGCTATCTATTTTTAAACACTTAGTTTACTCAGACGCCTCGATGTAGCAGATTTATTACTTGCTGTAAAACTGATATTAAGGGTGTGGATGCCAATGAATCCTTAACTCTTGCATTGATCACCGAAAGAACACCGAAGGATACGACATTCTTAGACTGGAGTGGACCAACGCAAACAAAGAAATGGACCAGAATGATGAAACGTCCCAAAATGATCATTAATGATCCATAATGGTTCCAAAAGTGTCGAAAAAATGACCAAACGCTTTGACAACTTAAACTGTTTCCAAGAAATCAATCATCCAATCGTTCAGAGCCAGCCGGGCAGTGCTAGCATGCCTGTGATAGTCAGTAATTGGCGCGCCGACTCCGACCTTAGTCTATAGAATGTGGGTTGTGACAGCCCCACTAGAGTGACATCTTCTCGCCGGGTAGTTCATTAAGGGCTCCAGAGGCATCGATTGCGCCTCCTCGCGATTTCTTCAAATCGGTAGGATAGGATCGGGGTAGGATACGATCCGGCAGCCAATTTTTTCTAGTCCCGGCAGAAAAACTAGCGATTTGGGACGCGCGACGCTGCATGCTAACTCGGTGTAACGCTAGAATAGTATAAGCTACCGACCGGCTTGCGAGATTGGGAGGCAAGATGCTTAAAACCACAAAGTTTGTAGGAGTTTGTGATTAATCAACTTGATGGAAGTTTTCGAGAAGTTTATGTTAATGTGTGACGTACATTTCTCTAAATACCAATTCGTCTTCTTCTTTGAAGAAAATGTTTCCCGTAAGCGGACGCGTGTTACGCACCAATTTTTGGAGGTGAAAATTCTGCAAAATTTGCAAGAAAGTTGACCAAGAAAAGACATCATCCAGCGAGTTTCTAGTGGGACAACATGCCAATCCAGTCTTTCTACTCAGTAGGAAACTTTTTAACCATCAGAGAAAAGATTGTCTAACCTTTGCCACATCGAGATGAATTATGTGACTGGACTTTCAATCCAGTCACTGAAAGAAATTGAACCAATCAAAGGCAATAATCTCGGATTATTTCATATATAAGAAAAGATTTTTTTCCCTTTTTCAGAGAAAGTCTTCACTACTTTTTTGATAGTGGCTTTTCGTGATTTTCCGTACACATTTTCCCTTCACTCATGTTGAGACAAGATATCAGCTCAGTTTTCCGAATATAATTTATACTTCCAGACATCTCTAATATCACTGATAGGGAAACAACATTTAAGAGTTCGTGGAGTGAAGGCGATGACATCACCCCCATTCTACCTTGGATTACACAATACCAGAGATCTACATCATTGAGTTTGTAGATTCAGTCACGAGACACAGTGTTAATGCTAAACTCTTCACGAAAAAATAATAACCAACAAACCATGATACCGATGAAAGTTATAATTGCTAAGAACTAGGGGTGATTTCATTGGGTTGTAGCGTGTTCAGAAATGTTAGTTTAATATTTCTCGCAGTTAACTCACATATGAGACTAGATTTTACTCACTTAATATTTATCAATTTTGATCAAATATTTTGATAAACATTCATCAGTATTTTGAGTTATAATAATTTAACTGTAGAGTTTTTTTTTTAAGCACGGCCAAGTAGCACCTACTGGTATCATGCGTTTCCGGCTCATTTTCCCAGCAGAAAGTATTTACTTAAGCCCTGGGACTCTTCTAAACCTATAACCCCAATAACTGCACGTTATTTGAAACCGTACCTTAATGGCATGAATGCTTTAATAGGAAATGCTTAAAAACAACGCTAAATGGCCAAAAGTTACCGGTGACACCTCGTAATCATACAATGCTTACCAAACCATCCGGGATGGATACTGGAGATGAATTCGACGTGATTCACCCCATGTGTTCCTAGCTTGACGTCAGCACGCGCCACGTGTTTACCTGGAAGCAAAAATAAACGTGGCATTAGCGCACGCAGCTCACCTGGCCTGCAAATGTGTAAACCGAAGCAAAATTCCCTTAAAACAGGGACAGCAGCAGGAATGTTCTGCAAAAGAATTTACCTGCTGGACAGAGAAAAAAAAATCAACAATCAATACTGGTGGTTTTGTGCACTCGTTTGCGAGCGAGGATAACAGTCTGTGTGGATATTGTTCGAGGAAAAGTAAATTGTGGTTCTTGGTGAAATTTAATATATTTTAATTAAAAATCTTCACAGTTTTATGTGTGTTTAAGTTTTATAAGCATTTATATTGCAAGTTTTGTATTTATGATTGGCTAGTTTCATTTTTATACCAGCCGCTATACCAAGATAGTTAATTATTTTCCCGTTTTTCCTGTGAGGAAAACTCTCATACATTTGCAAATCAAAGAAATGTTGTTGAAGTATCCCAAATTCATAAAGATTTAATTGTTGCAATTTTAGTACGATTGGGCAAAGGAAGTTCCAGGTTTTTAACACCCGAGATTCTTTATTTCCACTGTAAGTTTCGCAAAATCTACCCGTTTATTATTCTATAACCATTTGATAGACGCACAAAAGGGTAGATATTAGCATCGCTTTCTGGACTATCAAACATAGAACTGGATTCTAAATGAGAGATGCATAGAATGAAAGCATTGCTTGTGGAACGGAAAATTCTTTCACCTCTTTATTACGAGACCCATCACTAGCAACGGTAGAAGAGCTATGCACAAAACGGATGCACGCTTTTAGCACAAGAGTCAAAATCTTTGACGATTGAGGAAGTTTATAAGCGATAGGAAGTCTTCAATGCGAAGATTAAACCAAGCATTATTTCAGCCAGCGGTGTGGAGATATTTTGAAACTGGTCTTATTTTTAGAAAGATTGCAAGGATAGTAAAGTACTAAAGTGTTGATAAAATGCTGGTTACTTACTGACATATATATTATACATTTCAAGCGGGAGTAAAGATTCTGTCTCATTTTTACTTTTAACAACAAGCAAACGACTCCCTTAAGAGTCCAACATACGCTTTCAGAGAGGTGCACATTTTTAACCTAACTTCAAAGTAGTTTTTTTAATCTCTTTGTCAACACACATACCTGTAGAGTGGCCCAATGTACCCAAGCGAGATAAGACTTTAACTGAATAAAAATAAGATATCCTTGGTCTCACCCGGTCTCACCCTGTCCCAGCCTCACACTCCCACCTGAAATCGATGCACTCTGTTCACCTGTTTCCCACCGGCCCGTGCCAACAATATTAAATCCAACCCCAGCCTCTATCAGTGCCGTTAGCAGATGATTCTGACACCTGCCGCAGCGCACAATGATCGCCAAGACGAAGCAACGCCACTGTCCGATCGCGGAGGCGTTACAGATGAAACTGAGACTTTGACAGCTCGCGTTTCCCCAGGTCTTTGTCATCGCGGGACACAAAGGAGGACCGAGTTGACACAACAATGACCTGTCAGCGTCCGCGCACCGTCTCGCTTCCTCTCATACGCGTCAGATGTTCGCGTTCTTTTTAGATGAAGATCACCCTGGTCGAGTCCGACTTTTTGTCTTCTGCGTGCTCGATGTTGGCACTCTTGTTTCTCTTAGTCGTTGTTTCGCGAGAAACCAGCGTAAATAAACGAATGCTGCTCGTAGCAGCTTCCAAAAATATTGTTGACTACAAAAAGCTATGTTCCAAAATGGGAACTGAATATTTTTGGTTTCCCATTTCAGTTGTTATAAAACTAATTCTTAGCTTCTAAAAGTCTAAAAACATGATTGACACCATACACTGCCACGTGGAACACTGTTCGGTTTGTGATTGAATTGCACAGACTTGTTTAAAAAAATCGTAAACTGAAGTCTCGTAGCAATAAAAAAAATTGCATCAAAATGTAAAGTTTGTCTGAGTTTTTAGGTGCCACACTTGTCTGAGTTATTTCAAGATCCGAGCGAGCCAAAAATAAACACAACGTATGCAATCGGGTGGCCTCGAGTAGAAAACTAACGCCTCTTGGTAGCAAGCATCTTCCAGCCCTCCAGAGAAATCGAAGAGACGGCATGTGCAATGTGGTAAACTCATAAAACGCTGCGACGGCAGGGGGAATTGCGTAAACTTTGATTCGTTTCTAACTTGTCGTAACATTGGCAACCGCCGTCAATTTCCGCTACATAAATATGACATTTTTCCGCGGACAGATTCTTTGGTTATCGGATGTAATTCAATTCGAAACCACTTTCTTGGAAATTTGACAAGCAATACGTTCGCAATCCCCTTGTGCGCGCATGGAAACGCGCCAAGAAAACCGTCCTGATCAAATATACAAATTTGACCGCCAGCTGTTAAAATAATAATTCCCGTCGCGCTTATGGGGGTACATATAATGTCAATTTGTTGAACATATCATATGTAATTCAGCGTCGCTATAAGTGTAACTCCTTAACATTGTATCGCTCTCTTCTCGCACGGTTCCCACGCGCGACCGACAAAGAGAAGGAACACGGAAACATAAGGAAAAGCGAGTCGAAGAGCCCATAACGTAGACGTCGTTTCATTTTCTTCTCTCAGACAATGTGTCATTTTCAGAATGTAATTTAAAATAACTCCAAGACTTTTGCAGTTTAACAGGTCTTGGGAAAATATTTGCTGATACATACTAGACACGTGCTTGCGAGACATGGCGCAGTTGGTTTTTCTCGGCCTTGTCAAGGAAAGCACTCTCGTGGCTCGTGGTCCGAGGACTTTGGTAGAGTCGTTATTTCGTCGCTGATTTCGTTCCTCTTGAACATCTGTACTTAAACAACAATGCAAACTTTGCCATCATCTGAGATTTAAAAAACATTTTAAAATAAGCCTTCAAATAATTAGTTTTCTGACTACAAAGTATATGAAGTACGACCAGCGGATACATAGTGGAAGTAAAAGAAGAACAAAAAAAATACACGACTATATTACAGTATTCGAATGAAAATATAAATCGCTGGGTCCAAGCTAGTCAGGTAGCTATATAATTCGTAATTATGACCCTAGAAAGTAAAATGAAACCAATCAGTTACAGACTCGTGCCCCCATAGCGACATCCTATGGCAAGAAAATGTAGGATTTTCGAATTTCTTATGCTGTATTTTTGCGAAATAATTTCTTAGCACTCGATGTTGGCACCACGATAAATAAACGAACTCCTGTATTAGCGTTGGGCTGAGACAGATAAAAGTGAGCGAATTTGATTTTAAGTTGAGTAAGAAACTAGAAAACCAAAACTTGCATTCCCATGATACCAGACATGCACGCGTCAACTTCAAGTTATCATGTACTAACTTTGAATACAAGCGAACAACTTGGATATCAACGCTTCGGGATACAAAGCTCCGTTTTGGACACATTTGTAGGACGCCTTTAGTCTCGCCATCCATCCCAGAAGACCCGCATGCCCTCAGAGGCAGTAAATCCTGGCGCGGGCCCCAACTGACGCAGCCCTATGGGGGCCGGTGGGGGCTGGTGGGGGTGCGAATTTGCATTTTGAGTAGGTGCGTTTGTCATCCCGGCTGTCGCGCGGCCCGGTGCGTCGTCCCGTGACGTCACAAGGCGTCGCGGCGACAGCTTGTCGGCGTCTTAGCGTAACGGACTTTGTTGCCGGGTACGTGATGGACTTGCAACTATAGGGCTTGCAGATGCGTTAGTTCTTGCGCTAATATGGTAGCTATTTATGGGTGTTTGGCAGGCTGTGCTTTGAGCTTCCCAAAAAAAATGGTTAATTATATCTAATGCAACTTAGATTTTGACTAGTATAGAGAAATTCGTGTCATGCTGGTTTTTATTACTGTAGGTACCTACCCTATATTGGTCTGTTTCTTACTAAAAAATGGCTTGATTTGCAGAATGCTTTACGGTCATATTAGTTTTGACTTTTGAGGAAATGCTTGAAACTGCGATATTTTTTAGTCAATTACGTGTCAGCTATTTTAATCCTATATTGACGTAGAAATGCAAGTGAATAAATTACAGAAAATACACTCTATCCTTTCGTACGGTGCTCTTCATGCATATTTAAATAAAATGTGTATATTTTGTGAGAGGCGGCTAAGAATATGCGTGCGATTCGATGTGCCACAGCGCAATTTAACAATAGGAAGAACATGAAAAGCTTGCGTCTTACAGATAATTACAGTTTATAAAAGCAAGTACAATCTGCAATAGAATTTCTTCCATATACTTTGTTGTTATTGCCCCACAAAACCCACATAACGCATCTGATTAGACGATTTTAGCGCATACTGTTGGCAACGCGGAGAGTGCGGATAACTTTATGTAGCTGTATACCAACTTTGCGAAAGTCGCATAACGTGGGGCCGGCGACGACGTGATTTCAAGCCAAAACAAGGAATTTAACAAGGCTTATTTCTTGTGGCACACAGCAGCACTTTGTAAAGAAACCCGTGGCATGTACATGGAGATTCTTACAACATTCTAACTTGTTCGGTGAGTTGATATCCGCTGCCAACGCCATCTCTGTCGCAGAACCCTCAGAGTTTCTCACTTGCAAAACGAACTTAACCAAATTATTACCACTTCTAAATTGTTTAAGACATATGTTGCAATCTTTGCTACGAAATTTAAAGAGACATAGAAAGACTCGTACTTTTTCAAATATGGTGTAACAACTATTGGGATGAAATCTTATTCAACTATTCATCTATTCAACTATTCATCGCTGACGTTTTTTGTAAAAAAAAAAGGGAAATATCATAAGTTTGTTGCGGGTAAAAGTTGAGATTATCCTTAGTTTTAGTTGTGATAGGAAAAATATCCGTATGTACATTAGAAAATTGCTTTTCTTTGACATCAGAACTTATTTTTGATCACAATTACGCAACGGACGAAAACTGTATAGCTAATGTTTAAAAAAAAATGAAATGGAAATTGCCAGATTCTAGTGACTTGAAATACGTGCTCTGACTTCTTCATGCACGCCAGTCCACATGAAATGTTAATTGGCAGAGAAAATACAACCCCTTTACGAGGAGAAGTTGAATTCTACGTGGAAGCTAGCGCATATCTGATCTAAAAATACATCTGGGAAATAATGAAACTCTCGTCCGACGTTATTTTCCAGTTGTATTTCGTTGTCATTCGTTATCTGATGTATTCAAATAGTTTCATTGCTAATGCTACATCATCCAAATTGGAAACGCAGGAAAAGAACGCGCTAGATGGACGCCAGGTAGATTGAGTCGCGTCATCATTTCGCCGTACAGAATACGGCGAGGCAAATGAATCCACATAGACCGAGCGGCCCTTTACGGTCGCTCTGTAACGGCTTACGCTGTCCAAATGTCAGCCGCCGGCACGTGAATCTTCCTGGAGGGGACCGAGTCCGACAGCTGACGGGGTCGGGATGGGGCGGTGGACCCCTCCCTCGGGCCGCAAAACGAGGCAAAACGCGCGCACGAGGCATACCGGTAGGTTTACGTTGGTCGAAATTTCGGCCGTTTTTATGCTTGCTTTGTTGGCCCCTTGTACACCCGCTGCACACAATCTACATTTGAATACACGTTTCCTAGTTCATAAAACAGCGGGTATGTTACAACTTGAAACAGGGCGCATGTATCTCTCTAAAAAAAAGGTATGTGGAGGAACATGTAGTAATAAATTCTGGGCGGCATATGAAGCAATATGTGGTCCAATATCGTCAACGCCGAGGCAAATTTCTGTCGCGTCGCTAGTAACAAAATTTTGGTCACGTTTCATCACTCACGCATGAACGAGAACCAAATTTCGAAACCGTTTCAATACCCCAAAACTTCTCGACTAAATCAATCAATGGAATACGCTGACAAAACAATGCATATCCTTTAAATTCGTCGGACTAGCTAAAATTTTAGACATCATTCGATAATGTGGGCGAGTGTGCGTTTGTGTGTGCATGTGGGCAACATTGTTTTGTCTTTATTTACAATTATTCCAATCAACGTTGTTTAGGTGTACATTTTAGCGAGTCCGCAGGCTCGCCAGGGCGAATCAGGGAGTGTGAAACGCTGATAGCAGCAGGTAGCTGACCAAACCCACCACTGGTACCATTGTGAGGGTATGTCCGTGCGAGAACCCGACGTTGTCTACAGCGACGAGTGATGGAATCCGGTGGCCCGTGGCGCGCGATGAACAGCGTCCTCCACTCATGCACGTCGGCCACTCGACACACGGACTCTTTTAATTGGATAGTGTATTTTTTTACATTTGTTTGAAATCGTAAACTCGCCCTTGCAGCAAGGCAGAGCAGTGTCATCTCCGCATACATACACAGGGGATCAAGCATGCGGAATTATGATGGGTAATGAGAATCAGGTCGTTTGTATTCTTTTTAATTTGTTAAACCAACTGAGTTTCCCATTCCGTCAATTTCTTGTAGTTTTTACTCTTTACACAACAATTCCGTTCAGAATTGTCACTCAGCTGTTCCTGGGTGGTCAGTTCGTACCGAGATTTTCTCCAATTACAGTTTTCTTGTACTGTTTTTGTTGAAATTGGACAAAGTTTAAATCAAAACACAGTTTCCACACCGCAAAAACCACGTCGTGTTGTGTCGACGTTTCTTGATTACACTTTTGTCAAACCTCTAGCGCGCACTAGTCACGGCAGTTGCAGCCGCCGAGCAATTTCGACTTTTGAAAGATATGCCACGACGAATTTCGTTCTTAATTCTTCGCGTCTTGCGCCCGGCGCCAAGATATGCAAACGAGCCGCACGGCAAGATGTAAAACAAGCTCCAAACAATATACAAAGGCGTCCCGGGGACAGATCGGACGCGCTCGCACTATACTTTGTTCCAGCGTGAACATGCCAGCTGTTTGTCTGACAGACGAGACTCTGACGAGACAACGCCGCTGCTAAACAATACCCGAGCGCAGCATAACTTTCTGCCCGCCATTGTACTCGAGTATCGTCGAATGTCATCGCTCGTGTCATCCGACCGAAAATAACTCTCTTTTCTATAGTTTTTGCATAATTTGATGTGATCGTTCGTTTGCACAAAACAGATAATCCGGTTTAGTTGCTCGGATTGTGCCCGCCGAGCGCAAATTGCAGCGCCTGTAAGGACCATGCGCGGTAATATGCATGATGGGCGAAATGCATGGAATATCCCCGGTGGGGGATGACGCCCAATTCCACGTCGGCGCTGTAATTTTATTCATGGAAAACCACTGATTGCATATTGCTAATTTCGGTGGTGATTAAAGTGCTCAAAGTTTACTGCGGAGGGGTGACGGGAGCTTTTATTGAGTCAAAAGTCGAACCAGGGAGCTAATTTTTCGCTAGTGGCTGTCATGAATTTTCATAATTATGATATGACGGGGTGAAATGTATGTTTGCAGCACGCAAAAAAGACGGTCCACTGCGGTCAACATATTATCTAGAACTGAATGGCCACCGCCCATTATAAATTAAATTTTATTTAAATCTCGAGAGAAAATGTAACCGTATGCAACCAATACAAAGAAACACGAGAAAGTATAACAAAGACTTAGGCTTAGCCTATGAATACCATATTTAAGAACAATGATGAGATGAAAACAAAACAAACTAAACCACCTCATCTATAAAATGTGGGTTTCTAGTTGGTATGACCTACTATTTTGGGCTGAGTAACATGACAAACTCATTGGTCGTGGACCAACACGCTACGTAAATCGACCCCCAGAGTGCAGCAAGAATCAAACACAGCCTGGTGGACACCTAGGGAGTCGAGTTAATTAAAAACAGAAACACGAGCGATCGAATGGGCTTGTAAATAGGTTCGGCAAAAAGGGCGGTGGGGGGGGGGGGGGGGGGGGGGGGGGGGGGGGGGAATGGTGATAGGGCAACGTTGAAATGAAAATTGGATTGTTGTCTGGTTTTTGTTTGGGGAAAAGTCGCGGCTCTATGACAGCAATGCCGCTGGGAGGCCGGTAGATTGCAAACATCGAGAGGTGGTGTTTATAGATTTCAATTCGAATTTTTGTTATTTGTGGTGCAACATTATGCATTGTCATTATACATTTATATTACATTATCAGCTATTTTGACATCAACATTTTTGCGATGGCATAGAGGGGGTGTTTTGCTCTCGAAAGATTCACGGTGTACGTTGAATTTGGTCGTGAATCGGTTCCCCACGAAAATTCCAGAGCAATTTACGCAAAGAGTTACTGCACGAATACGGCCGATCCAGATGCAGCATCGACAAATACGCGTGCGACGGCAAGAAAATTCCATGGAGTTGCGTTACACAACCCTAACAGCAAGTAAGCAGGAGATTTGGATAATTCAGCGATTCAATTTCAGTTTGATGGCTTTTTCGTTTGATGTTTATAGCTAATACGGTTTCTCATTGGTACTGATGAGTTTATTTAGCTATAAAAAGGAACGCAATGATTGGCAGTTTGTCAATGCTTTTTTTAATGCTCTTCTCCGGGACGGTTGCGTTTCGAAATTTCCCGGAGCTACTGGGCCTAAGTAGCTCCTTTTTTGCTGTCAACCTTTTGCTGAAGGAGTTGGATTCTAATACGCTTTGAAATGTGACGATTGATAGCTCCAGAGTCAATTAAAATTTGAGTACCGTGCATATCTAGTGTCGAAGGTTGCTGGATCGCGATTTTTTTTTGGTTTCAATGAGGCTGAAAGCTTCTTCTTTTGTTAAAATAAAAAGCATAATCCAGCTTCTTGGATCTCCTTCAAGAAACAAAAGAGTTTAAAACATGGCTACATTGTTAATTCATCAAATTAACAAGTCTTCGCTTCTAGATTACGAAAATGTATTTTGTTTCCTGTGAAATTTTATGAAATTAAACGCCTTCAATTGTTCCATTGTTGGTATTGGAAAAAAATTACTATCTCATCTCTTCACATTTCACTGGAAAATAGTTAAATATCGCACTCTCTAAACTTAAGCAAACTAACCAACGATTCCCAGACAATATCGTTTCTAGAGTGTACCTGAGATAGTGACATGTATGTTAGCAAGAAGGTACTCTGTTAAAATCTTCCAAGTAAAAACGCGAACGTTGCAAATTCTCACTCTCGTCAACCACACAGACATCGCGTGCACGAACCCTATGATGAATACACCTCTCCTAGAACTCAGTACACATCCAGCGCGGACAGAATTGATCGAGTTCGCCTGGTTGCGATTCGATTAATCGATGGGCAATCGATCATTTAACATCCGTTAAACGGGTCACCACGCCGAGAGGTTCATTTCCGTGACGCGAGCATTCAATCAGCGTGGCGGTGGCGGTAGCGGTCTTGCACGGGGGCTTGGAAGCCGCCAGCGCTCGCTGATGCTCACTTGTTTGGGAACCAGCGGCGTAGTCATGGTGTGCAGCAAAATGTCGGCGACGATCAGCTTACTATGGGAAAATATTGATATTTTCCATTCGGAAAATGCCGATTGTTTTATTTAAATAAGTCGACTTACATGCAGTTGGGCACAATCGTTGCGATTTGGGAGCAATTAAAATGAGTTGTTTTGAGTTCTACCAGATTTCATAAAGACATTGCTGCAACAGAGGCCCGAAAAAGCAATATTTTGCACCTTTAGGTATAAGTGGTCACGTATGCGCATCTGTATTATTTGGGCACGCTTCGGGCTGGGTCTGCTGTTAGAATTACATTGACCGTCGACGGAAATACGCAGAGATACCCAGTCAAGCTACTTCTGAACTCTTTTTTCAAAAGCTGTGAGGGTTTCACTAAACTAGGCACCCAGAAATCAGTATTCCGTATAAAATAATCATCCACAGCTTCGTGAGGTTAGGTTGTTGAGCAAATTTCCGTGAGCGAACAGCTGAATTTTGGAGTAAACGTATTCATGGACTGGCATGTGTCCGTCTATGCTGGGAGAAAATAAAGTTTGCTGTTCAAACATCTTTGCAAGAGCACATCTTCGCAAAGAGACCCGGGTTTTCGTAGAGCCGTTCACTCTGGGAGTTATGTTACGCCACTGTTCAGCCTCCACCCGTCGTAACTACCCGGTCTCTGGCTCAGTTAATCTCCTCCGTAACTTCGTTTTTGGTAAACTACGTGTACTCAATCTACACTTAACGGTTCACGAGCATAGCGTGTTCTTTACCATCGATATCTCGACAAATAATTCGCTACACGTTCTGCACAGAATGCCAGATGAATTCTTGCGATTTTTTTTAAATTATGAGGTGCAAAAAAGGCATTTTTATAAAATAGAAGCCACTGCTTATCATTATCCGTTAAAGTAAGAATGTTAAAGAATTATGAATAGACTTGAGATTATGGTAATGGTGCACACATAAAATACTTCTCAAAATACTTGAAAAGCAAACAAACCATTTTAACGCCAGTACCCTATCGAAAATCGAATGCTTTTTGTCGAAACCGGGCGCACAATATCGGACTTTGAAAACAAAGAGATAAGTGGTTAAGCTTTTTGCCGAATAATTATCTCAATGACCAATAAATTACCGAAAGTCAGAGCACTTTAATCCCGTTACCAACAAATTCTTAATCTTGTTAGCAACAATTTTACCGAGTCATTTGCGTTCAAAAAGAAAACTTCCTTTTAAAAGCTAATATAAAACGAGAAATCTCCTTTCCTGATGCCACAGCGCTAGCTAGTTTAAGCCCAGGTTTGCCAAAATTGCCCCCGCATCTACCCGCGGCGCCAGCTGTGCCCGAGCACAAGGTTCTATCCCTATCGATTCCCGTCGTCCCGGAAGCTCGTCCTGTTCCTCGGGAACCAGCCCACCAGGACAGTGGGATGGCGGTACGAGATGGGCGAAAGATTGCATCGAAATTGATGAGGTGGTTCTTAGATGACCAGCTCTAGGCGCTGAACCTTTATTCAGTCGCTCTCGATTGCGTTACGACAAGGAAGTGCCAAATGATGGGCACATCGAATCGATGCACCATCATCTGGTCAACAGCCTGCGCCATCTGGTGTTTCGCTACCCTTTAACAGTGCAGAAAGTCACAACTGGCGGCGGATATGTGTCAGCCTTGATTTTGACTTTAGAGTTTAGACATTTAAATTTGACTTGACTTTTAGGAAAGAAAACAAACACGAAACATAAAATTATCGCTAGCCTATTTTGAATCCAAACATAATGCTTTTGACTTGTTGCCTCGTGATTCTATCTGATCTTATTAAAATTAGTTGCATAACAGTGTTTAACGACGCACTTTATGTCGGTATGAATCTTGATAATACGTATTGCCCAAGTAACGGTGTCGCAATGGTTGTTACAGAGCAAAACATGGAGCTTAGTCGACTGCAAAGCCCTAAACATATCTGTTCAAATATCCCGGCAAACAAACCGACGAAGTTCTTTCACACGGTGCTAAGGCAAACGTGTCTCTCCAATAGAATCAATCTGAGCAAGTTTTCTACTAATCCGAGAAATGTCTCTGGGAGCTGCGCGCCCAAAAGCTGAGTTGAAAACTGGGCACAAGATTCCGTCCGTCGCCCGGAAAGGAAATTAATTAAACTGATGAAAGGAGCTGAGCCGAGGCGAAGGTTTCAGCGCCAGAGAAGTCAATCTCATGGCGCGCAGAGTGGACCAGCTGCATTTCTATGTGCCGACGGGTTAACTTTGAGTACTACTTGCAAACACCCCTCGTGTTTGGATTATTATTTGATTACGCGGTACCTATCCCATGAAATAATAATTAGTGCCTAGCATAGGTGCTTATGTTGGAAGCCAGCCTAGCGACCACTTAACACGCCGATTTCGGGCATCCAATTTGTTGAACAATGTGTTTTTGTTCAATCAGTGACAATAGGTTGGTATAATCATTTCATAGAAGGTACAGAGTCTGTACAGACTATTTACATTTTAATTATACGCATTTCAAATCCCATCCGATTAGAACTAACATTTAATTATTTTTCACAAATTACGGTATTTTGATTCAGTACTCTTTATGCGTCTATTTCGAAAAACTGGTGGCAAGTAAAAAGTATTTCTGTCATATTATTATTTTTTACTTGTATATGTTAATCGCATTTATTTTTACGAAAATGTACGAACTGTCTGCATAAATAGCCGAGGTATGAAGGGAGTTATTTCTGGAATTCAGGCCAGTTCTAGTTCTAGCGTTATCTAAAAAGTCTATTTACAGTCTCAAAAACATAAAAAAAAAAATAATAAAAAACGTTAGAACTGCATAACAAATAATCGTATACATCTGCGGCCATGTTTTTTACTGGAAAAGTTTCTTGTCAGTAGCCTTTTGAATCGAAATTAAACTTTTTTTTTGAGAAAAACTTGTGGCAAAATTCAATAATAACGTCTATCAATTTTATGAGGTCCTAAAAAACGGTACGCTCGCGCAATAGCTGACATTTTGTACGTGAACCGAAGCTGTTGCTAAGATCGGATAATTGAATTAATTCCTCGACCTAATTAAATCGCTAGCATCACGCTATGGAAAACAAGAACCACTGGGTGTCAAGCTGATGGCGAGACGACCGATCTAGGGTGCTGAGGGGGGGGGGGGGGGGGTGTTAGAAATTAAAACTTGTAGCTTTTAATTAAAGCTTGGGGGCAGTGCACGAGTTGTGTGCTTTTATATTTTCGGAAATTAATCTACATCAGTGTGCTCTTTATGTCGACGAGCGATTCAAAATTGCGTTTTTTTTTCTAATAGGCCGACAGTTTCATTAACTTTACAAGTAAATTAACTTTCAATCGAGGATGATCGTTTGCTTTTCGTTTCGAAAAGAGGGTACTGTCGCTCGATATGAGTGCCCTCTGGGAAGGGTGACGTGGGGTGCCGTTTCGGGGTGACAGCGAGATGCGGAAGCTCTGGGTTCGTGCCTAGACGGTGGCAGTCACCTCACGCGAGTAGGAGGGATCGTTTAAAAGTCATCATCCCTTAGTGGCGCTCTCTGAGAGGTAATATTCGTATCTCGAAGAAAAGGTGCAAACAAATCAAAAGATCACCTTTTTGCAAACCAGGGTTTATGCAAATGCCTTTTCGATCAAGCTCAATCAAAATACAAAAGTCAAGTATTATTACTTATTGTATGATTTTAATAAGTTCACAAATTCTTTATTTTGGCCAGGCTTTCTTCTAATTGTTAACCAATAAAGAATTTACCAAAACATCTTCTCGAGTCTTAAATGTAAAGATTATTTCGAATGCAAACCCGCAGATCTTTCCGTCTTCTCTTTTCAGTCGACAGTAAGTTCCTGTGTGACCAAAAGTAAGCAAAATTTGATATAAAACCAGTCAAAGTCCCGGCCACGAGACGTTAGGGGTAAAGGGGGGTCGGGACATTTCGTTTCGGGTGTAGCGCACCAGATGCCGTCTCGACGACTCCTTGCATTTCCCAGAAACAAAAAGCAGCGGTTCGTTTCCTGCTTTTCCAGCTCGCTTTCCAGCCCAAGGATCGCCTCCGGACTCTAAAATTGGCCAGTGTGCTGGGGAAGGACGAAGGACTAATTCCGTCACATTTTATACACACCAATGAAGAAAAAAAAAATTACAATCTTATCGAAAAGTGTATATATTTTTTATGTATGTACTTCCTTGTTTTTCAATTGTAATAGCGTCCATTTATAGAAATTTCGTTTGATGCTCTTCGACATAAGTAGGCTACCAGCCGGCACCGGGTTTCCCTTCTGTCTTCAAAGCTAGGTTCGTCATCATCCTTATTATCCTCAAATCAATCCTGCTTGCCGTGGAACACTTTAAAATCGGTCAGTTTCACCGGGAAAACTCGTAAAAATAGCTACACTGCTAATTTTGCACGTGCCCATGATTCCTGGAACACCATGGCATTAAAAACCGACCGGTATTACAATAGCCCACGGCCAATTGGATATGATGAACCAAGTGAACGCAGGTAAATTACAGTACGCATGATACTATTATGCCGTGCTTTGCTAATTGCATGTTCACTGTATAGGTAGGAACAGAATTCCTACCAAATTTGGTTCTTGTGTTTTTGCTAGTTGAAGCTTTGTTTTACTTGTTTTGTTTCATTGGTATCGATTAGTTTGTAATTCAAATGTGTTATTAAAATTGTTACGAGGAAATTTAATTTTCTCTCACGAATTTGTTTAGGTGGTGGAATCTGATAGTTTTCTTTTAGTGAAAACTAGATCATTATTTTACTTTCAGTTGTTACAATATTGTTGAGATTTATTTTGTGTAAGTAACAAGAGAACCTAGTAGTAAAGAAATATGAATTAAATTATAATTTTCTTGACTCTGTAGAATAGACATGGAGGGGATTCAATTAAAATATCGTTCGGAAACGAAATACCTTTGGTTTGAAGATGAAATTACCAATAAAACCGAGGTAAAACAATCCCTTGAAGAACCGTTAGCGATGCAAGTATCGTGATTCCATTAGGAACGCTTGGGAAACTAGTTCCACAGCGCCGAGATAGCTGAAATAATTGGTTGCTAGCGTATGTATATGGAAACATGCATATCGGCTATCGAATAGCAATAGAGAGCGGGGACTCGGAAAAGACGCTGGAAAAACCGACGAGGCTTGAGGAAATTGAATGATTGGGGCGTTTTTTTGAGACGTTAGATTAAAGAAAATTGAAAACATTTTCAACCGTACATGGCAGAGTAACGAGTAATTTAATCGCAAGGTAGGTACATATAAATTACAAATGATTGAAAAGTACCGCAATTGTAATTTTATTGCATAACCTAGAATGGACGGAAAGCAGGTAGCCTCTTGAACGCAGACAATAAATCAGTGTCACGTATTTAAGTGCGGTTCTAGTTTGAGAAATAATTTCTAGAAAGTACCCAGTTTGGCTGATAAGTTTTAGTTTTTTTTTTCGACGGAGCAACTTACAAATATTAAATACAGAAGATGGATAACAAAATACTTTTCCAATTCTGTTTGCTCTTGTCTTGAGCGTGTCAAAATTACAAAACAAAATTCTGCTTATTTCATGAGGATTTTTCAATCTTACTTCAGAATGGAAATGCAAGAAATACTTCATAAAAGCACAACGCGCACACCAGGTTTAGCAGCAGAGTTTTAGTGCTTACAAAAATAATAAAAAGACTAATTTAAAACGAGGACATTTTTTTTTAAATGTGTTCTTTAGTAGGTACACCTCACCACCCACCACCACCTCACCCACCCACCCCAATAACGACTCTGCCACTATATCTTTCGATGCTACACCGCTAGACGCTAGATTGGGTATCCCCTGTCTTGTACGATCTACATGTCCCCCATCCCTCGGGAGAACCAGAGAAGCGTCGGGCGTTCAGAGCTCGCGAATCCGTCACGTCTATTTGCAGGTTCATTCATACCGGGAGCGTCGAGACGCCGTAACGTCACGTCGGCGGCGCCGACCGAAATACACTCGCCGTCCTCTCATTCACTGTGGGGACTAGCTCACGGCCGATCCCCCTTCCACCCTTCTTGACGGCGGTCGTAAAATCAAAACAGCGACCACTTCCGTGGGCTTGATCGCTTTTTTTTCAAAGTGGTTTGGCTGAATCTTTGCAACGGACCAATTGAGAAACACTTCTCAAACACACGCGACAGGTGGAGATCGGGGTTCGAGTCTCCGGCTGGGCGTACATTTTTGAGTTTATTACTGTTCCTTACGATAAAATACTCCCCCCACTACAAGCATTCGTAACTTTAATAATATTTTGCCCCTCGGACCTTATTTATAATTAACCGTGTGGATGAATATAGCTTGACCGGCAATTATCGTTGGTGTATGTTGCTGTAACGTAAATTAATCTGGCATCTTTTAAATTTGGACCAAACCGCATAGTATATAAAATCTTACTAATTATCTATTGAATCACACATTTGCCATTTATGGCCCATACATATATAATTATGGCAAAAATCAATCGACTCACATAGGTATCTCGTTGTATAGGTATCTTAGTATTACTAATTGAATTAAAAATCAGGATCAATATTACAGCTAATTCCACTTTTCCTCTAACTTTTATTGGCTTACCAAAGTGGTGGAAAATGGGCACTTGGCTAATGGCTGTATGATTCAATGCTCAGTCACAGAGATGAGTGCTTCCTCTTTCATCTCTTCTTTTGCCAATCTTTTTCCAATAATTTCTCAACTTCCAATTAAAACTGTAAAAAATAAATCCTGCAGTGGATCCGAAAGTCAATACCACAAGATCTCTTGCTATCGAGCTTTATACACCTAATACTCGGCGTTATTAACGACGCACTGCCCTGAGCAGAGCCATTCCGCGGTGAATGATTAGGCGCCTGTGATCAACCATTTCCGCCATCCGCAAAGTTATTGTTCCGGAAGGAAGAAGAATTTCACATTAGAAGACCTCGAGCATTTTTAGGTAATTCCTTGTTCATTCCTACCAGGTATTTAACTTCCTTCGCAGTAATAATATATAATATGAAGCCCGTGTAAGTTAATTCTAAAATTTATTGCCCCACTTTAGCATTTCTGAATACACTAAAGCGACTTTCAATTTCTTTATCCAACAAAAACCGCGATGAAAATCCGGGAAATCCGTTAGATCTCGTTAAAATAGATCGGGCTGAACACCAACGCATGGAATTTCGCAACGGCACATCAACATTGACTGCCACTTGAAGTAATAGGCTTAACGTCATGCGATATTAAAACAGACTTGAGTTACAACCGTGTATGGAGGCGGCGAGTGAATTATTTATCAAAACCGGGATCGCGAGTCGCCGAACAGGGCGCGTTCCCTAGCACGGGCGTGCGGAACACAGTGCGGCTAAAATACTGGATTTGTGAGGAGGTGCCGAACAGGGCGCGTTCCCTAGTACGGGTTAGGTTAGGTTAGGTTCCGGTTCCGCGAGGAGGGGCCGAGGAGAGAAGGGGCCGGGACCGCGAGGTGCCGCGGTGAGGAGGTGCTGGGATCGCCGGGTGAAACCGCAACCGGAGTATACCAACTAAAACCATCCCTTTCAGTGGCAAAGCACTGCGCGGTTCTTAGTAAGGGCACAGAATTTGCTAAGAACGTATTTGACAAAAATGGGGGAATTTGTTTTTGTGTGGTTCACAGCTTAAAACGGTACGTGGGTCGTAGATGTCCGGAAAATCCACGATGTATTCTGTACATATTGCTATGTAGATTCACAGTCAGATAGGTATTAGAAAAAATAATCTGCTAAACAGGGTGCACTTTATTTTTCCAAAAGATTGCCGAGTAAGATATGAGAATGCAATATTAAAAAGGAAACATGATTTCGAATCGCTTTTCCAAGATTTTCAGTCATCCAATACCTCGTGATCGTTTTTGCAACTGAATAACGCGACGCGCTACCCCTAATTGAAAACTAAATGTCAACTTTGGAAATAACCCAAAGTGACTGCCAACGTACAAACATACAAATAAAAAACAACGGGTACACAAAAGTTATTAGCTCGCTAAAAACTTAGCTAAGTCGCCGGCAGCTGTAAACCGCGGGTGCTGGCAGGTACTCGCGTGCCGAGTCGCCTGCACCCCTGCACCGGAGAGTCGCGAGCTCTTGCAGACGCCCGGGTGACGCCGCAGAGGGTGGCGTTGGAAGGGGGGGGGGGGGGCGATTGTCAGCTCATTCTCAGGGCTGACACGTCTACCCCAGATGGCTTACCGGCAACACATTGCTACTTTCAAAACTACACCCCTAGTTCCTTTTCTTTCACATTCTTTTCACGTCGAAGTTCGCGAAACAAAAACACGTACAGAGAAATTGGTGTGTTTCAACAAATTCTGCTCGTGGTAATGATTCAATGCAAGGCATGGAAGGTAACAAAAATAAAACTGAAGATGTTGCATCGTCACGAATAATATACGCTTCTGAAAGCATGGCCAATCTAAAGGTTAATTGTCAAACTAGTAGAGAAGTGCCTGGCGAAACCATTCATGTTGAGGATCTAGCCAACGTTTCCTACCATCCATGCCCAACCAGTATGCTGAAGCGTCCAGAGAGGATAGTCACCTGTAAGTCGAAGTGTTCCGCGAGCGACGGAGTCGTCGGAGATCTGGTATCCGATCGGCCGATCTAGCGCTGCAGAACACGAAACATCGCCGTCGACGTCGGCGGCAAGAACAGGCTCGCCGTCGGCGCAGTCCACGGACGCCGCGCTACACTCTTGCCGTTCGAACCAGGCGCGAAAGACACACTCAACGCGGACGAGACTCTAGGCCGAAGCGACCACGACTTCGAGCAGTCGTCAACGAAACAAAAATCCCTTAAATATTAACTACGATATCGAGCGGTAATAGGAAGCCGACTACGAAAAGACCGAATTGCAGAAAACGTCTTTGTTAATTACGCGACGTGAAGAAAAAAATTCGTCTGTAGAGAGGAGAGAGAATGAGAGAGAGAGAGAGAGCAATAACTAGAAACAAGTCTCTCAAAAGTGTTAAGACGACAACGTTAGAGGAATCAGTCCAAAGAGAGTATAGGCGAGAGCGTCGGCCGGCCGACGGTCGAGTCCAGTGGGCCGCGGTGCCGGTGCCGGGGACGACGACGTCGACGTCCGAGAGAGCGTCGCGACGACAGAAGGCCGCTCAGGGAGCGCGAGACGACGTCGACCGACACGCGACGCGACTTTCGCACGAGTGCCGAGGCGATGCCAGCCGGCGGCCGCCGACGCCGTCGCCTTCGGATCGTGAGCAGCGGGCGTCGTTCATTGATCCGGCGTCGCGACGCCAACGCCATCTGCCAGCGCCTTTCGCTACCGGCACCAGTTCCTTAACCTGCTTGGGAAAAGGGCTGGCCGAGAGGTAAAGTTTAAGTGCTGTTTCTTTTCTTTGCAGTTATATTTTGTTTTATAGAATTTATAGCGCGGCTTATCATTTTTTAACGGTGACATTTTGAAACAACGTGCGAGTTACAAGGTAATTAACGATTTGCGAAAGAGAGCAAACGGGTAAATAGAGAGGAAAGGATAAATCTAAGTGAATCTTGGATCGAAAATAAAAGAAAATTAGGACTATGACTGCCTGGAACAAACTCTTCCATCCTTCGTGCCAAAGTGTATAGTTCTCCTATCTCTGATTTAACTTTTAACTGAATTCAAAGTGTCAACATTGACTTAACAGACCTGCGTCCTGTTAAGTCGCGTTAAGTCGCGTGCCTGCCTTCGGCAGGCACGCGACCTTTCGAAACGGGACAAAGAGCGTAAACTACTCCGACACCATGCCTGATAGTTCGTGCAATTGTAAACCCTCGGTACGCTGTTGAGTGTAGGCACGGTACTTGAGCCATGGTGACTCGAAACACAAGCCGTACTGACAGCGCTCTCATGTTATTATTCAGGAGAAGTAGGTACTGTGTCTCCGGTATTTGGTTTCTGTTCCTGGTTCCGTGGAACATCACTTACTCGGTGCGAGCGGGGTTGACTTGAAATGAGTTATAGAGAAGATGCTTTGATGTTTTTGCCTATTATATCGCTCGGTAGGCGACCAACCTCAAAGGGCGTCGTGGGACGGCTATCACGGGAGCGCGTAAGTGGGGGTGTAGTGAAAGGGTGCTTGCCGTGCTCGTTTCACTGCCATTCAAGACGGGCAATCGGGATCATCGGCGGGAAACCCTAGTTGGCTAAATATTAACCCTTCACGAGGAGTTTGAAATTCACGCGAATCTTTGCCAGAATGGTTATCCACTAGATTTTGAGCAAAAAATTGATTGCGTTCTATTAAATTTGCTATTACGTCATGCCTGCATTTACTGCCATGTACTGTCATGTACTCTCATGTGCTGTCATGTACTGCCATATACTGTTTTATATGCAATTTCCATTTACAATGAACATGTTGCAGCTATGTGACGATGGACTGGTCGAGACATATGATGTGGATTAAAATCAAATTTTTTAGCAGAAAGTTAAAAAAAATCACGCTGATGAAAAAATCTAGTGTCAAACCGAGAAAACAATCGAGTAAACAATTGAAGGAAGATATTTTTAAAAGCTGGTAATTGCATCATATCTTAAGTCTATGACCGAACGGTTTGGCGTGATGGAAACACTGGTTCTCGATAGATCACCGAAGTTAGGCAACACTTCGCTGAGTCAGGTATCGGATGGGTGACCATCATACACATGACCAGTTCTGTTCGGAAGAGAGGTTAGAGGGATGAAAGTTAGTACAGCAACTTCACTCGTCTTGCTTATCAACCTCTCGATAGCATGGATTTCCTCTGATTCTGAATCCTGCTGTTCGAGTTGTACCGTCCTTCGGAAGGGACGTTAAGTCGGTGGACCCTTTGGTGCTTACAGGAGTAAGCTACGTCCTGGCACCTGGTCTCCCCTCCTCTCTTCTAAGGCTAGGTTAGGTTCATCATCATCATCATCCTCATCATCATCCACTTATTCACCGACGCCATTAGACCAGTGCGGCATGGCCAGATGTCAAAACAGTGCGTCGTTAAACACCACAAAATAAAATAAATTACTCAATCGTGTAACGATATTAACTTGTCTTCTCCGTATCGCAGCTTGTGGAACCCACCGATGGGTTAGTGCTGAAAATAGAGGTGAAAATACGGTGATTTTTCTGAGATTTTGATAGCAATTGGTTCTATGGCCATTGGTCCTTAAAAAACCTGGTTTCCCGACACGTCTGAGAAGTGCACATCCTTTAAATAAGAGCAAACACCGTGAAACCACATGAATGAAATATCATTTCGTTGGGTCGTGCAGTACGTCCACATTCCTATAGTTCTTATCCATGCTTTAAGAATACTTTATTGTAACACCTCATAGAATTTGCAACATATTTAAACTGCACTTCCAAACAAATTTTATGATGATCAAGTTACAATTCTGAGAAACAAACTATTCATCAAGGAGTCACAAAATATGGGTGATTGTCATTATTTTTGAGAACGAAAACTTTTGCGTGTATCGGCATATTTTTTTATAGTGTACCCAGGACTAAACCACTGGAACTCAGACCAGTACTGGACTCAGTAAATCAGAAGTATCAGTTATGGCATGGACGTTTATCACGGTACAAGTACCGCAGCGCGAGCTACTTCATTTCCTCCTTAGACACAAGAACATCGCACGAGCTGTCGAATCGACTCCAGCGGAGACATCTCCCTGGGGAATGTGGTCGTCTTCACGAGGTGCAGGGCATAATTGGAGGCGAGACGTTCGTTCGATCATAGCCCAGCGCCGCGAAGTCCGTCTGTCTTGACGTCGGTTCGTATCAAACGTCGCTGTCCATCCGGCGGAAGACTAAGTGCCCTGATGCCCTGATACCTCCTTGGTTTGGCTGATAGGCTGGATCGCTCGATCTGACTTGATGTGAAGATACCGACTATCGATAAGCTCACTCAAATTGTTGCTTTTCGATGGATCTATATACCACTAAGATTTGTGTACGCTCTTAAAAGGCTGAACAGCTGTTTTATTCATGATTGGTCCTATATTCAGTAAGATACCGAAGAAGCGGCTGATTTCGGTTCACGCTCTTTTTATCAGAATGCAACTATTCACCATATAGCAAACCAAATAGGCCAATTTTGACTCCGGGTTACTGTTTTCGATAAAGCTAAATTCTAAATCATGGGTTAGGTCCTAACTAAGACAACTACACGATAAGGAAAACGATGAGTTGTCAATAAAAAAAACAGCGTGATAAAAAAAACCTACGCTTAGAGACATAAGAGTGATATGCAAATCCTTGATCCTCTTCCCAACCAACCACCGTTAGCCAGATTGCAAATATTCAAATGTCCCGTCCACTGACCGACGCTCACAAACACGACGCCTACGCTCACGGCGACGACTGTCACCGACTGATCTACGGAGACGTTTTCATCTCAGAATTCCAAACGCCCCGTGTGTTTGCCATCCAAGAAACGCGATAGGGATGCAATCCGTAACGTAACGCCGCCTCCACTCTTCCAATCGCACTCCCACATTCGCAGACATCCTGCCGGCGCGACGTTTCGTCCTGGATTCTCGAGTTGTCTTAATATGAGAATCGTGGAATTCATATTGCTGTGTCTGTTAGCACTTTCGGTTCGCGGACATACTTTGCATTCTGCCTTGCTCTCTACATAAATATTATTATCTAGGATATCTCGGTCAGAGGTGTAGTATTTTTAACTTTGCTAGAAGTCATGAACTAGAAAATAGACTGTTTCTAGACGATACTATTGGAGTTCACTATTATTTTGATAATTTCATCATTATCATCATTATTATTATTTGGTTCTGAGTTTGAAAGTTGATATTAATGTCAAGATTTACGCACTTTTACACATTATATGGGTAAAATCGCGACCAAACATACGATTTACCTAGTTACTGGATAGTTTCGCCGCGGAAACGTTTCAAGAATAGGGAATCAAAAAGCTCGGGTTGCATTCTTACAGGTAGTAAAGTGAGCAGCTGATTCGAAATCATGAATTTATAGCCATTACTGATTCCGGTAGTAAAAATGTAGTAACAATAATTGGAATATTCGTATCCAGATGCAACTGAACCCACTAGAAGGTAATAAAATGAAATATCGTCGGGCTAGATCTGACCTTGCCCTAACCCAAACCCGAACTCTGCCAAAGATGCTCGGTTGGCGAACTATAGTACAACCCATATGCCTTTAGTAACGACAATTATAAAAAGTACTTGTAAAAATGTATCGAAGCCGAGTCATGAGATTGACTCGTATTGACTCGTATTGTATCATTATCGATGCTTAAAATAGTATCATACGAACACAGGTGCTTATTGATCGTTTTAAATACAGCAGCTTGAAGTATGTTTTTATTTTAATTAAAATATGAATGTGTGTTGTTTGTTGATTACAGTGGGTAGTTAAAAAATAAAAACATTGTCTACTAGCTACCCGCGAGCTAAAATGAAATGCGAAAAAAAGCTTACCTCGTAAAATAATTGCAAGCCACAAATTACGTAATTGATTGGTCAAATTGAAACAAAAAATGAATAGAAATGTTTTTACCATCCCGGCTTGCCAAGGAGAGTCCCCAAGTTTGCATTTGTTATCCGTTATTCTAACGTCGAGCTCTAATATTGAGTCCACAATGCAACACGAAATGCCTCGGCCACCAGGAAACTTACCGCTAATTAAGCTAATTACCAAGACAATTAAAATAATCAATTGAAATACCTCATTGTCGATTGGTAAATCTCACGTTGCTGGTTGTCTCCGTTGATTGCATTTCAACAATGAACGCTGAAGTTAAAATTCATCATCACAGCACAGAATTTACCCAGCTGCAGTCGACCTAGCCAGCAAATATATCGTTGTCTAATTCTAATAAACTCAACGATAATATGGTTATTTTAAATTTCCGAATACACAACACACGAAAATATTCCTCGAATATTATAATTTTGAAGGCCCACATGGTGGCAACTCGATATTATTTTAGTGTAATTCAAATATCAAACTCACAAGAGGTTATGTAAGTTTATGTATCCCGAGCAACAAAACACGCGTGCACTACCGAGCCAAGTGATGACTGTACTGACTCTGGTGGTCACGTGATGTTGAAGACTAACTTCGTAATGCATGTATATTTGAAAGTAGCGGTCGAACCACAAAGTTGGTACTTGGTTAATTTTTCAAGGAAGTCAAAAAGGACTAGTTTTATGAACTTTATACCAATCTTCGGTTTGTCTAATAGATAGTAGAATATAAGATGTCGTATTAATCATCATTTAAATAGTGAATAAAAGAAAATAAGTAAAATAATAAATAATAGAATGAATAGAATAAGTAATTTTTCGAATTAACCCTTCGAGTAAACCTTGAAGTAAACCCTTAATGTAAAGTAATAAATGCTAATGTGGTTGTTTTTTCGAATATAACTTTCAATATTCATACTTTTTTTGTAGATTATCACACAAGAAAAATAAACGTGGATTAAAAAAAAAAATAAACCAGGAAAAGAATACACATTTTTGCAATTCTATTCAATTTCTTTCGACCATTGGTCAGTTGTTTTGGCCATTTGATCTTATAAGTAAATGCACATAGTATGGGACTCTAGAAGTATGGGTTTGCAAAACCAAAAAAAAAAAAAAAAAACGAGCGTTATAAGTCAAAGGCCATTTAGATTGTTGACCAAATAGGCAATATATATATTGGACCTATAAAGAACCCCTAGAATTGTCTTTCAAATACTAGAATACCTTCACATAGGAAGGGAACGTAATTTTCCAAATAGCCCCATACCGTGCCAATTCTAGCACCCAACGTCCCAACACCGGTGACTGGACTGTGTAGGGAATGGAAAAAGGTTGCAACCCCCAGAGAGCTGCTTGTCTCTTTACCTGACCGGAGCTTTCTTATCTGCCACACGTGACACCGGATGTGTGGCCGGGAACGGCAATGGTGACCCGGGGGTGGGTATCGATTGGGTTCAGGGGAAGGGGGGGGGGGGGGGGGGTAGTCCACCTGTCAGTGACACTTGCCTATTCGGGTCACGGCTTCTTGGCCTGGCGGCCCGAGATGAGACAGATGCTGGTAGAATTTCTTCTCGCCCCAACTCACTCACGAGGACGACATGATGAGACTTACGATCAGAAAATTAGCCGGCCTTGAGATCGCTTAACAGCTCTATCACCAGATGTCGCACAAGTGTGTGTTATGAATTGGAATTTGTTGCTGGATGGCACATTTATAAATCTAGTTATAAGAGATCGGTGGCACGCCTTTGTTCACAATACAATATGTTCTTACCAACATGTTCAATACTGTAAATCACGGCTCTTTATTGATCTATTTCCGTAGTTATTCCTTTTATCGAAAGCTAATTTAATTAAAACAATATATACTTCTGTCTCAGTCTGAGAGAACTGTTTAGATCCGGTGATTGGGGATAAATAAGAAATAACGTGCAACAACCAACCAAAGAAATCAGTTACCTAATCATTCTTTTTGATATCTTTTAAAATCCAGGTCGAATATTATAATTTGCTAGATGATAACTTTCAAAATTGTAAACATTTCTCAATGCATCGCATTCCAAGTTCCAACCATTTGTTTTCTCTTTAGATTTTTGCGTACGAGACTTAGAATTATTTAGCAAGCCTTGCACATGTTTCATAATTTTATGGGCGCAGAAAAGATCATGCAGGTGTACAAAAATAAGAAATAAATGAGAATGTCCATATTTGTTATCCTATAACACAGTTCTTACTCAGTCTATTTACTTAGTGTGCAACTGCAAATACCCATCGTCTGAAACGCCGCACATGGGAATTATTTACCTCCACAAAAAATAAAAGTTACATCTTGTTTCTGTGCCACGGTAACGGTCCATATTGAAGGTATCGCTCGCCCATTGTGCGAATTAGTGCTAGGTGCACACCAGCTGTTGCCAGTTTCCGCCACCGAAGCGCTGCTACTTAAACATTATTAGCTGCATTCAAGAGAAATCCGCGTGACAAAGCGCTAGTGTAGCACAATAGGCCAAGTTTCAAAGCGCGGCCTTATGAATGAAAGGAACGCGTTAGAGACGATGAGAAGAGCCGAAACGGGGCAGGTGCTGAATTACTTGGGGAACAGTTCCAGAAGTTTCAGAGAAAAATATCGAATACTCTTTTTTAATACGCACCAACATGTAGCAAAGAAATAAATGTTCAGAATCATGTCTGGAATCTTTTTGACTATGTGTCAAAACGAATTCACGCCTCATGATTCACAACGAAATAATTATTCCATAAAGGTAGCCTACATTGTGGACAGCATATCAATGTCAGAGATAAGTGCACCAACTAGGATGAGATAAAATTGCTTTCTGGATTACAACGTAAACAAAAAAGTTTTGTGAAGGACAGCTGTAAAATGTAATCGGACAATGCGGAATTGCATCCGTTCTTTACGGCCTAGTTTTATTAGATCTATAAATATAATGCAATCTAAATGAGAGCTTTATAAAAGAAATCCTTTCACAACTGAATTTAATTTTGTTCGATTTCTCAATATATTTGCTGCACTTGAACGAGTATTATCAAATGCTTATCATTTTGAGTTCATCTCTTTTCTCTACCATAATGTACGCTGGTGCTTACTTAGTGTTTATTGGAACTTACTCTTTTTGGACAACATTATCAGAGCTTATTCTATTTTTCATTTAATAAACAAAAATGTATTGCATTATCCAGTATTTTCAGTAAAATTTAGAAGCATAGACCAGATTGGGCGCGCACGAGGCTCATGAGGATCACATGTCGGCTTTGAATAAAACAGAGATAACCTTATTGTTGAATATTTTAAAAATAGTTTAAAAAAATTAAAAAAAATACGGCGCGAATAAATCCCATATTGGGCAATGTGTATGAATAGCACATAAGAAGCCGTTTGCATCGATTTGAGTCCTATTACGCCAAAAGAGGTCGAAAACTTGCAATCATAGATAAGAATTTCGAAAGGTATGCGTGGGGGTCAAGGTTATTTTTTCAAGCAAATCTAGGTAATTATTTGGGTAATGCATGGAGCTGAAAATAGCATCCTTAAGAGCTACATTTTTAAAGACACATTTAATTCTTCAAGACATTCGTGAAAAAATATGAAAAAACAGATATGAATTCCTATTGGCAGCTGGACTTTCTTCAACAAAGAAGCCCATTTGCCCACCGATGGTTAAGAATATTGAGACTTGTTAAGATTGTGTGGAGGAGCCGGGTTTGTTCTGCGGGTTGCATCTAGGCTGAAATTAACCGTCTAGTTTCTTTCACTTAAATGCAATCTAATTATAGATATTTGTGTAGCAAGTTGAGTTTTTTTAAGGTGAAAAAAAACTTTTTGATTGGTGGTTTAAAACATTTAAGCAATTCATGCCTGAAATTGACTTACTGGAATTTTCGATCGATGGCACATGTGCATATTTTTCAAACTGGTTTCCCTATAAAATACTTACATTAATTTAGTTAGGAGACGCAAACATTCTTTCGCAAGATAATTTAAAGGAACCAGGTTATGTTGGCCTTTTTTTCTTGTTAAACCTCACTGGTATTGTCAAGAGCCACTAAAGCTACATATTTTGCTATGCGGGCTACATTTAGAAGAATCCAGCCAGTCACTGCCGAAGACTGCGTCTCAAAGAAGCTCGCTCTGAGTACCAAAGTCTGTGAAGTCCCAAAGTTGTAACTATTTTACTAAGCGTCAATTTCCTAGATCTTTTCTGAGGAGGTTACCTCTTCGGCAACCGCGTCTATCAGCCAACAGAGTGCGGCCATGCACAAGTTGATTAGCAGGGCTAATCCGTTGCCCACAACAGCCGCCAGTGTTTTTCAAATAAACTAAAAAGAATGCCCTAAGTGGTAACATCGATGGCAATAGATATTCTTACATGAAGCCTCAGTGTTACAAGTTTTGTGGCAAAGACTATGCTGCCTATAAGTAAGTAAGTAAGTAAGTAAGAAATAAAAAACAACTCAGTTCTCATTATTGTCTCCTTTGCAATTACTTTTGGTTAGTGAGGTAAAGGTGTTCCATAATTTCGCATCTCGTCCAGAGCTTGAAACAAGATTACCATTTTTTCTCTGAAAACCTGACACAAGAGGTGCGACAGCACTATGTCGCCGCCAAAGTGGGAACCTACCACTTCTAAAGATAAACGTATATCATTGCTCCATGTCAGGTAAATAAATAACAGAGTGCCTAAGAAAGTGTTGTAGATGTTTATGCTTATCATAAACCGTGGGATACATGCCTGGTACATGGTAGCTAACCAGTGTTCTGGTTGTGAATTTCTTCTGGGCAGAACCCCTACGAGAGAAAGTAAATGTAAATAATGGTCGGCTTCTATCATAATGTCTTCTGTGCTTATTTTGTATGTTCAGTAAGTAATATAAATATTTTATTCAAACCTTGATAATACAAAACACTTCTGTATAATGTTATGCAGTGTAGTTCAGTAGATCTCCAAAGCTTTATTTTGGTGATCAGTTGCAGAATCTTCATCTTTGCCACACTTGTTATTGCATTTGGTGATACAGAAGTGGGAGTGAAAATCAAAGATGGCCTCATATTTACCAGCTTTGTACCAATGCAAGAAAACACCTGTCTGAGGCAAGATGTCTTACCTCACTGTGCAAGGATTTTCTAAAGACAATGAGATTGCGTGACTTGCAGGATATCGAGCGAATGATTGTGATAAGATGGAAGCAATTGTTAAGGGAAGTACAGTTTCAGAGAACAGTTTATTGCTTTATTTATTGTTATATTTGTATTTTATGGAACTTATGAGTTGTAAAAATTTACACTTTTGTGTGCTAGGATTCAATTTCTTCTAAAGTAGTACAGATTTTGAGAAAATCTTCAAGATTTCAAGTCACTTTAAGTGTCATATTTCAGGAGAAACAACGGAAACCCGAAGTGAATGTCGTAGATGTTTGTGGTGATCATGAACCATGGCATCCACTCTCGATAAAAGGAACCTAACCAGTGTTCTGGTTGGAAATTTCTTCCGCGCAGAACTTTTGCAGAAACTTTTTCTTCTATCAAAAATAGGATCTTTGGTGTAAATACGTTATCGATGTTGGTCAATTCGGATATCTGCACTCGCTCTAGTGTCATGGGCTATAATTGTTCGAGGCAAAACGCTGTTTTCAAAGCAATATAAAATAGTATTAGTAAATGTTTAAACAATTGATCGTTATTATTACTATAAAACCTGGGATAAGGGGTAATTGAAACGGTGCTAGTTAACGTGGAGGTGTCGAGTTTGCTCTGCGAGTTTTAAAAATGTTCTTTTTAAAACTAAAAACTTAATTTCTAACATGTTTAGCATACAAATCAAGCGGGGCTAGATAGCGTGGAGGTGCCGAGCTCCATGCCATGCCAACCATGCCGAGCTCTGCGGGCGGTTTCTAGGAGCACTGAACGAAATCGTTGTTATGGTTGACATTTCGGAATTTTCAATGAATAGCTAGAATACATTTTTATTTCCGTATAATTTCATGTCTCGTTTATGCGATTAAATGTCTTATTTTTAGCACAAAAAAAAATATGATTAGCGTTCCAAGTACGAGATTATAATCGACCAACAACTTTGCAGTATTTTCCCGTCCTTGAGCCCATTGCAATTGTTTGGACAGGCTAGTAAAGCTTCTACACGATTTTTTCACTGTATCTAGTAAATTTATATTTACTATAAATATGAACCATGGCAGCACTGATATAATGTTACTTTTAATATATTTTTTATTCTGCTCCCACAAAATATTAACTATCAGCTGCTCCTGGCAAGGGATTAAGATGGTGTATATTTTTTAATTGTTCTTACGCCTGCAAAATATCACCAGTCAAACTATTTTGCTATTCATCTATATCTCATTAGCCAATAAAACCTGTGCTATAATATAATCTAACCGTAAGAACGAATTAGCTCATTCTTTTACCTGACATCTTTCTACCTAGCATTGCAAAAGAGGCTTTATAGCGGTTACACATGGAGAAAAATTTAGTCAAAAACTTGATTGATAATTATTTTTGCTTGTCCAGGAAACGCATGTACAGCTACATTTTGACTTAGTTTTTCCCATACTACAGAATTAGTGAATAAAATATAATGTGTTATATTTTACAAGACATATTGTGTAATGTGATTCGAACTTGATCGTGTTAGTACATGACGTATATTTTGTGCGCCGAATGTGTAAAACGTCGGGTGAGATTTTGACAACACGCAAGCATTTACATGAATTTGTCATTTTTGAAGCACTTTGCAATATTTAATCCTCAAAAATGGTTGGTGAACAGGTCCTTGATAGTTATCTAGAATTGATAAGTTAAGTAATGTTGTCCTAACATAACGTTAGGTCAACCTCGAAAAATTGGCGTTTTTTCCATACACATAATTATTAGTTGAAAAACGCCAATGTGTTCGAGATCTTATTTCAGAAAATACATAATACATTAGTTTTTAAGTTATTGACCCTGATTATTTTGTTTAGATGCATTTAGGATGCTTGAACTAGGTAATTGTTATAATTTTATGTGGTTCTTTTGTTATCGGAAAATTGCCAGGACTGCTCAAACCTCTGAAGAAGTAACTAGTATATGTTGCGAAACGTCGGGAAATTTAGTAGCCTTTTACTTAGCATTCAAAACCCAGTTCAAATAGTTTTTCTTAAAACTTGTGCTAAGCATAAATCAAGTAGACATGAGTCTAAAAACCATCATTTAGTTGAAACTATTGCCGTGACGACTTTCAATCGCATACAGTGAAATTCAAAAGTTTTGTGAACTGGAGATCCAACTTTTAGTTGAAAATGTTGGTAAAACCGATCTTATTCAAGCCGTAGAACATTCAATTTATGAACAATTTATTAAATTACAAGAAAAATCCCTTGTGCTCAGCCATCTTGAGGCTGAAAGTATGTGATTTTTGTCATACAGTAGGAATATGTCAATTTAAGCCATATAAACTTCATTTCATGAGAAAATTAATTTGTAGCCGAAGAAAATGAAATTAATCGGTCTTTACAGATCGGCTCAATTAACTATCATTGAGACATGATACTGACGTCACGGACTGAACAATATTTCCGACTAACCATGAAGAGAGGGTTTACAGATGGAAAGAGGGTAACTCCAGAAATTGTTTCAACTGCCCCTAAATTCACTGTATGTGTTTCTGAGGATATTGGGATGAATTCTGCGACCTTGACCACCATCGGTTTTTCACAACGGGACAATGCAAGACCCAAACGAGACCCAGGCTAGTTGGGGCAAGAACGCATGCCAGCATATTTAAGAGCATCACGCTGAAAGTCGCCTGGATGTTTCCAACATATCTTATTGGGCATTTTAAAGTATGCAATCATGTAGGTACTTAAGTAGTTTTTTGAGTAAATTGGTTCTTATCTCTGTATGAGGCAGTGAAGCTGAACTAATAGTTTTAAATGTGACGGTTCATATCGCACCCATGGAGGGTGGGACCCCCATTGAATGACGAACTCAGTGCCATGAGATATGCGTTGATGGTATCAGTAGTCATTGATTTTATTTCTTGGACACACTCATATACAACTGCAGTTTTTTAGAGAGTTGAGTTCGAAGAGAAGATATTTTTTAAGTTGTAAGAGAGAAGCCTTAGCTAGCCAATAGCCTTCACGAGAAGAGCTTCCAGCAAAGCAAATAAGCAAACCACAAGAACGACTCCGTAGAAAAATGCGATTGAGGAGACAACAAATAGGATCTCAAAGTAGGGAGATACCAGCTCATCAAATGGATACCATGCACTGTAAAGTTGAACACCAGAAACAAAATACTATTTCCCAAAGTTATTTTATAAGCAAATAATTTGTGTTTCCAGACATTAAACGTACATGGAGATAAAACACAATCAAGCTGGCTAATTTATTGGTAAATTTCGTGAAAAATATAGTACTTCTCTACTTTCATACTATTGCTACGCCTGTAATTACAAATAGACTAATTTCCTTTGTGCGATGAGGAGTGGTATTATAGAACAGAAGGAAAGAATTCCTAAGAAGCACCCAAGCAGGTAGCCAAGCGTCCACTCGGACCATCTTTTAGTTTGCTCCAGAATCCCTTCCGGCTCGTTAAGTAGAGGCTTACCACATTTCCGTATTTCGTCCAATCCACGAAAAATTCTTTCCGCCAGTCGCTTTTGGTAAAGCAACCAGACAAAATCGGCGAGCATCAATCCGGGGATGAAAACAGCGGCTATTGACTCGACGGTGAGCCCGAGATCTTTTCCCATACTTGTGTACGCCTTCATAGGGATACCAAAGAAGGTGTTGTACGTCACGATAAAGAATATCCATTTGGGAAGCCAGTGTCTGCAGCCCAAAAATCCTCCGTAGTCAGTTTCTCGTGGCCACAAACCTGCATGGAATCGGGCAGAAAATATGTGAGCTTGAGTAAATGCTACATTTGTCTTTAAAAGGTACGTTATGGTATGTCACAGCACTGCTTTCATGGATAAATGTTGCAAGACCGTGAAGCCGCACATACGGACCGTTCCGATAGTGGAAAACTGTCATCTTATTTAAAAAATATTTACAAACATACCTTGGTAAAACAGAATGTTTTTCAGGAATTTGATACGGTGAAGCTCAGTGGATCGGCAGTCCCTTAACTTCTGAACAGATCTAAAAAAATGTCTTTCATTTTATGATAAACAGATTAGTTTTCTCTAAGTGAAAAATACTCCTGTCACGAAAAAGGGAATCTTTGATATCTTGAGTCGAGCGATGTTTAATAATAATATAATGGTCATGCTAAACACTTCGTTCGTGTACTGCGTTCGTGTGTGAAAATTGAAACCATAAATAAATTATTGAAGTCTGTATGAAGACATGTCAGGAGAACCATGTTTGTATTGAAAGGTATTTATTGTGTTCAAATATCACATACACATTACAGTTTTTACAGGATGTAAACTTGTCATAAAGCAAAAGTAAATTGGATGTACTGATTATATACTCCGTAGCCATTTCATGCTTTGTATAGTTTAATACATATTTTCAAATGGAAAATGGGGACAAATCTAATATTTCTTCAGTACTATAAGTGTTTGGTTATAGGAACATAAATTAAGAAAGCTTGGAATTTATAATTTAGGTATCAGGGTCAGGTGTCGAGCAGGGTTGGTTTTGGAAACCTTCACTTTGAGAAAGAAGGAACTTATTTTTAGAGACGGTAATTCCACGGTTGTGAATTGAAATAGAATTGATTGAAAATTCGTTATCGGTAGGAGTAAAGCGGAAAAGAGATTTAATCCTTTACAGCTGTATTGGCCAACCTGAAATGAACAATATGCAATACTCTAAAACAGGTCACTCAAAAAATATTGTTAGTAAGTTAGATTGGCATCAGTGTAGAAAAGAGAGATAGGTCCTACTGTTCGTGGCGCATGCACATGTGCTTTCACAAGATGTCAAAACTAAATTTGTTTGTCAGTGGAGTCTTGTTTTTAAACGAATATATTCCAGCAAGCTACACTATTTTTCGACAACCAGTTTTGGCCATCGGAATCTCCCACTAGCTCCCTCTTCAAAGTATTTACAAAAGCTGGTAACCAAAATTTTAAAAATAATTATCGGTTTGCTTTGTTTCAATGTTGCAATTCAATATATTTCTTATTTTTTAAATATTATTCTTCAGTTTTTGCTGCTAGTGAAAAGTTAGCAGAAATGCATTCATCAACAAGTTTCTCTCTCAGAGGCGATAACAAGCAAACGGAAAAAAATAAGAAGGACATTCGGAGAAAATTCCGCGCAGGGTTCGCCAACTGAAAGTTTTGTCTCTCATTATATTCAGCGAACAATGAGCTCTTATTCTCCAGTGGCGTACCAGCCAAGTGCATATGGCTCGCTACAGAGATCATCCATATCATGATGAATGATTAAATAACGTAACATTCTTAGGCATCTTACCTTATTGTAATTACAAATATAAATAAACGCTTTTCTATACTCAATCTTCGCAGAGATTTGTCCATCACTCCTTCTTCGCCCTTCATATTCCTTCTCCTCTCCTAAACTAAGTTTGTATAATTTGATTAGGAAGCTTCAAGATGGATTCTAACTATGAAGATGACAAATTATATTGCGGTCACGTCTGCGCTATTAACGTTGTCCTCCCGGCGAACAGAGGTACCTACAGGCGCCGACCTAAGATTGCCGAAAATGTACTATGCATCAATGGAAATAAATCAAAATCTATACCCATGAAACTAACTCTGGACGACGTCAAGCTGGCCGAAGTTATATAGGTTTTAAACGCTGTTCGTTCGAAGATGTAGTTCAGATTCAGATTCCTAGCGCTGATGGTAAACGTTGAGCGAACGGGCCGACAACATGAAGTTACGGTAGCTGCTACTAGGTGGCATTTGTGGACTTTCTTCTTAACAAATTTCACAATTGAATCATTATTAATCAGAATATTGGTAAATGTATATCAATCGTTACAGTAAGCAAAAATAAGCATAATTGAAGCGCAAACCAGTCTCAAAGTTAAGTATTCTGTGAAACAATACGGAAAATAAATTACTTAAAATAAAAAAAAACTCTATATTCGTTGGTAAAGTAATAGATCGGTCCAACAGCTCAACATAATTGCACTAGAACTCTGACTTAACTTGTAAATAAAGACATACTGTCACGATAGAACGATTCCGAAATTGAGTTTTTGAAATCGGTCCCCTTTAGCGTCCCTTCCACCGTTCCAACACTGGGAACTCCGGGAGAACGCACGCCGAGCAGATAGAAGAAGCACGTACTTACACGGCGTGTTTATAGAGAGGGGTTGTGTTTTTTATACGTCTCACGCTTGATGACAAACGACGTGCAGCGTAGTGGCTGAGGAAGGAAATTAAAGGTGATAAGCCTGAGAATTGTAGCTACCGGATATGACGGCATTATTCTTCAGATGCGGTATTCAGACAGAATGGTGTTTTCGGCTGCTTTGGCGCAGTAAAGATAAGCGCTTATATTGTGAGTACGCATTCCTTAACGTCAACTTGCCGCGGCTCGAATCCCAAAGAAATATTTTTACAAGGAAATCTGTATTAGGTGCGAGCAGGGCGGGAAACGGAAAATATTTCAATGATTTAAGAGCAAGAAGTGAAAGTTCTACACATTTTTCAATTTGCATATTTTTTTCTCACCAGATGTACATGATGAAAATTGAAATTAAATGCAGATAGGCAGAACATAGCTCTTGAACTTGAAGATATTTTAGTCTCATCAAAATCAAACTACATTTCTTCTAAAAATTAGCAGAAATAATTATTCAGGGCGAAATATGCATCCATGTCTTTGAACGGAAGATATGTGTTCATGTCATTGTCAAAGTATGAGAATGGTGAAAGATGAAAGATGATGCAGAGCAGATATTTCACGGCATCAGTCAGCCAGGCCTCTGTACAAGCAGTGTCAAGGTCAGTGTAAAGAAAAGCTTGGAAAAACAAGCTGTGCATCTAATAGTCTATTCCTAATGACACGTATAAAACAATCAATCTTAGTGCAACCTAAAAAAACGTCCCGCGGACAAGGTAATGTGGTCCAAATGGTAAAAGGCAGACATACTAACGCCTGTGCTAACGCTACATCATTCCCATGACCAGGCCGTTATCGATCTTGTGTCTTTACAGCACATTTTGGAATATTCTTGAGTTTGGATAAAATAGAAACTACGCTGACGTTATAAATACTTACTAGCTCCACCATGGCCAGATATAATTAGTTAACAGAAAGGTCTATTCTGAAATCTCAACCCCTAGGTTAAGTCATAACTAACATATGTTTATTGGGTCGGGTTTATTATTACCCTTAGGTAGATAACCAATTGTAGTAAAGCATAAAGCGCGTAACGACGTCGCGTTAGAAAAATAATCCCTCGGCACGGCGCGACGTTATCGACATTTGGGACGCAGATCTTGTGTCCACTTCCTCTTTGCTTTGCCGGAAGCAGTATAGATGGAATTTTAGTTGTTTTCAGACAGCTTTTCAGCTTTTTTAGCTTTTATCAGCTGTCTTAAAAGTCCATAAAAGTTATGAGTGAATCATGTGCCATTATGTAAGGAACAAGAAGTAACGACTTAAGGTTCAGTAATAATTTTATAGCTGAACTTGAGCCATTACATTAATAGAATGACATGGGTATTGGTTCAGGAGTCAGTTTAAGAGGCAACCATTATAAGAAGTCGGAATGAAGTTTAACGGCGCACTTCGACGTAGCGGTCATCCGTGTAGTCAATGGTATGAGGTTAACCTACATGGACAACGTCGTTTACTCTGCCGCTCTAGTTCTGAGATGGAATTGAATACTCACGACTTTGATACTCTCGTTTGGAGCATTTTGACTGGTATGACAAAATTATTTTAACTTGAAATTACAAACATTCTATCTGGCCAGGGTAAGGGGAAACTGTTGGGTAAAGGAGGTAATGAATAAACTAAGTACTCTCTGAAGACGTGAAGAGCATTTGGTGCTTCGGGTGTAGCTTCTTGAAATCTTGGAAATTCAAAGCCACTGTGGTAACCCGGATAAAAATGTTTAGGGTCATCGACTTTGTCTTAGCAGACCGGAAATTAAATTACGACCGGTTTAAATTGTAAGGAAAAGAGAAAAGAACTTTGCAAGCGTAAAATATCTTAAAATATTTATTAGTCTATATTATAGGCTACTATGTTTTCATCAAGTATGGAGTATCGTTAGACGAAAGAAAGGCCATACAAAATATAAAGGTAAAAAAATCTTAAGACTATCTTATTTATATGCTCAAACTCTTGGCAAATCTCTACCTATTCCAAGTCACGTCCTCTGACCGCTACTCGTCGATCTCTTCAGCAGTGAGAACGCCGTCGTGGTTGACGTCGTAACCGGCCAGAGTGCGCGGCGTTGCGACAATACCGATGGCTGCCAGGTAGTCTGCCGCCTCGGACAGCGTCATGTTGCCGTCCGCGTTCTTGTCTGCGATTGACACTACATCAACGCCGGTGGAGGCTTCAGAGGGGACGCCGATTAGGTCGGTGATCGAACGTTTGCCTGAGCACCTGCCGGCCCGGCAGCCTCTGTTGCAGTTGCAGCAGAAAATGTTGCATCGGCCATAGCCACAGCACGGGGTAGAACGTGTGCAGTCCTTACATCGGTAGTAAGTTGCGTGGCAGCATGCGCCGTTCACTGAAAGATAAATTACTTCATCAACGGAGCGAAGGAGAGGAAGTAGGCGATGCTGGACTTTTAATGTATTTTGCTCACATAATAGCTTTTCCTTCGAATCAAATTATTCTTCAGTAAACAAATGCGGGAGACATTCTTCAAAACAAAGTCCTTGGACAAGCACGCACTCACCAGTGTCTGGAAGTCCCACGAACAGCGCCAGCGTAACCATCGTCAAGGCCAAGACCAAAGATGGTTGCTTCACCATTTTTACTGCTGAAGGTCTGTCTTCTTCAGATGACTTCTTGTTGGATCAACTCGGAGTGAAGAATAGAACTCACTGCGCCCGCTTTTATATGAAAATCGGTTAGGAACGATTCTACGCTAAACTTTCCTGTTTGCTCTCCATGCCTGTGATTTCCACACTTCGTGCAAGTAAACAAACAACTAAATCTACGCTTAAAGCTCATGTTAAGATTAAACGCGGAAAAAGGTGTAAATACCTTCAATCTTATTTGCGAATCTTGGAAGTACTTATGTCTTGATAAGTAAGACAGTTGATTCTGTTAGACGATAATAAGGATGTTTACTATTCAATTATTATGACCAAGTTTTCTGTTTAATGTAATAAAAAAGCCTGGTTCAATGCATAATATACCTGTCAATTGAATTGCACATTGCTTAATCTAACAGTCACCTATCTTCTCTTCCACGTACTTGCACATCACGGTTCTTGCAGACCAAATCCATTCAAACGAAATCCTCAAGATTAAGCGGTCTCATGATTGTTTCTACTCCGATGAGGGATGGACAGCAGAATTTGGATTTGAATTCTGGAGGACGTATCATTAACGCAATCTACGCTACATTAAGAAATATCCCGTCATGCGGATCACGGAATAAAATGTTTCAGATATCAATTAAGAAATCATCAATTAAGAAACTTGAAATTGCCAGAAGAAACGCTTTTTAGATGGGCCCAATATTTTACAATCGCCTCCCCAACAAAATAAAATGTTTAAAAAGTAGAGAAAGCTTAAAAAATGAAGTGAAGGGCTTCCTAATTTTCCATTGTTTTTGTAGTATCAACGAATATGTAAATCTGAATAAATGTGAACGTAAATACTGTGTAAATGAAACAAGATAGTGATCGTATGATATAATATTTTAATGTGGACAATTTCCAAATCCTTTTTTAACACACATTTGTAAAAAAACTCTGGCATGTAAAATGTTTTACAATGGAAAATAAAGAAATTGAATTGAATGGGATTGAATAGAATCACGGCCAAGCTGTCGTTTAGACCTGTGTGTCATAGAATTGAATGTTAGATTGGAACGAAAGGCCATCATGCATTTAACTAGCTACATTGAAATGGACAAGAACTCGAAAACTCGCGTCACTTAACAGATTTGACAAGAAAACTTGATATCGACCTCGTGAGAGTTGTTTCAGTCGTGTTGTTTCAAAGATAGTAGGTACCGTACACGCGAAAGAAAACTCCAAGAAAGCAATACTAGAACCAGGAAATATCTCAGGGTCGATTGCTAAGCAGGTGCTTCTTTCCCACAACTTTATTATTATTTGTGGTGTTTAGCGACGCACTGTTTTGACAACTGGCCCTGCGGCTCTGGTTTAATGGCGTCGGTTAATGAGTGGATTTTGATGAGGATAATGATGAACCTAACATAGCCTAGAAGGGAGGAGAGCCTACTCTTGTCGAAGAGCACCAAGGGGACCGCCGGCTCAATCGACGAACGGTACTACTCGAACAGCAGGATTCCTCCACAAATCCATGCTGTCGAGAGGTTGACAAGCAAGGCAAATAAAGTCGCTGTACTAACTTTCATCTCTCCAACCTCTCTCCCGAACAGAACTGGTCATGTGTATGATGGTCACCCATCCAATACCTGACTAAGCACAGTGTTGCTTAACTTCGGTGAGAACCGGTGTTTCCAACACGCCAAACCTTTCGGTTTTGGCGGGAGGTGAGAGCCACCAATATTATTTGTGTTACTGAGATTCACATCTTACTTTTCTGCGTGAAAATTTACTGGTTAGCTGGCCAGGTGGACTCGGGGGTTCCTCAGATGCCTTCATGTCTTAAGGTCTCGGGGGACCTAGACATCTCTGCGATGAGATCAGCACCGGTCACGAATTCGGACGACGATTCGAGGCGACGCTCCATTGGCGCGGAAATCAATTTCCTCCTGGCTGGATAAGTCGGCGTCGAGGGCGATCACACTCACTCAGTCATTGGCCGGAAGACTCTGACTCTGACACCCGCCACCACGAGGAGTCGCATCCAAAGACGGGTAGCATCTATCGCGACCTGATAGATGCGCTTTAATTTTTTGAAGGCATATTATTTTCGCAATTCTGAGAAAAAGATTCAAGATAAAACTTGTCACATTTTTGGAATTATTCATATTCGTGTTCAAGAATGACCAATAACATACCAATAAGTACGACCAATATGAGTATGACCAATAACTGATTTTATACTATAGCCTACTTCTATAAATTTCATATAGCTGTGCTACACATATGACTAACTTACCATCTTGAAGGAAGAACCTTCCTATGTTAATCCTTCCCCACACACAAGCCAAGACTTATGTGGGTATTTATTCAAATGTTATTCTGTTTATCAATATATTATTTTGTAAAATATCAAACACAAGAGTGGTGCGAGCCTTTGGATGTAAAGGTATAATGAATGTCTTTGCACGAAATCGAAATAATCATTGCTTGCACATATTAAAAACTATGAACAATGACTACAGTGTAGTAACGACAGCCACCGCAATAAAAGAGGGTGGCATGAGAATAAAATCTTTCGGCAAGGTCCCGCGGGCAAGTAGAACGGTTCTGTCAAATCGCAAAGCCACGAACAAAAACATGAGAAATCTACAATCATCAAATCAAGAGATGGAAATCGTGGAGTAAAAAAAAAATGGCCACGACGAATAAATCTTTGTTTCTCTCGGCTGTCAGCAAGAGACGGGTGGCAAAAAGTCAGGTCTGAGGCAAAGACTGTCTGAGGGATGGAAATCGCAGTTTTGTGAAAAGCGCTTACTCGCTCTTACTCGCGATAGAGCCTGTAGTGATTTGTTTGCCTAGGGTGCCGCCAAAAAGCCCTCAGACCTTGATGGTTGGATGCAAATTAAGCTGCGAGCCTAGTATAGGGAGGGATGACCCAAAAATGCCCTGGCTGAGGAGTTAAAGAGCTTCTTTTAGTCACATTCACAACGAGAGTAAAATCTACCGCCCTAGCATGCAATCTTAGCATAGCATAGCAATCTACCGCTTGTGTACCACTATTTATATATTTTAAGTTTTAACACATCGTCTTGGAAAGACTTCGTGTCTGTCTTGAAGCATCTTAATTTTTAATCATGTTTTCGTCACAAATAGACTAGTAGCTGACATGCCGCTAAACTCCACAATCAATCATCATCAATTGTGTACCACTGCCGTTACTGAAGTGCCCAGCCACAGGTTTTGTGATTCTCTGATCGTCGATTTTTTACAATATACTTACACTCATTTAGTCATGTAATCTGTGCTCACACTCGTTTTCATAATAAGGGAGACTCTATATATAAAATGTAGATAAATTGGAGTTTTTAGCGTTGCAATTTTTTTTTATATAAGGCACTGCGGCACCTGTGTACACTGGCCAAAAACATACTGGCCATACACAATTCAAATTCGGTGCAGAGTTGGCAGTTGGCAAACCTGCGTCGATGATTCTTGTCCACTCTTTAGTACATGGATTTTTAGGTTAGAGCGATCAGCAAACGTTTTCTGTCAATTTCTCAAGAAAGAACAAACGTTCATATAATCACGGAATGGGTCGCAGCAGGTCTTCCTCGCCTGTGGGAGTGCGACACAGGGATCGTGGTGATAGAGATCGAGAACGGGACCGTGACCGCGATAGGAGACGTCGCAGATCCAGAGATCGAACGGATACATCCTCGAGAAGACGAAGGTATTGCCATCGAATTTTGAACAGGCCGGCTAATGCCCTAAGTTTCCCATTTTGGTTCCAATATTCTTCAATATCCAATTAACGTTAGTTTCTATTTGCTAGATGAGAACTTAACAAGATACTTCGCAAAGAAGGTCGCCAAAATCTTGCGTTTAGGAATGGGAACACAACAATCATTGCTTGTGTGTTAGGTGATCATTAATTTGATCGAGAAACAGATTCCGCTAAACTTTAAATACTGATGTTGCGTTGAAAACAAAAATGATATTCATATAGGGGGTCGCAAATTATTTACAAACTGTCGGTCTGCCTTCAGATCTGGCGAGCGAGAGAGACCACGGAGATCTTTCAGTCGATCACCGCAACCAAAAGAAAAAGAGCGCGAACCTAAACCAGGTCCTGTGGCAGAAAGACCTGTTCTAACTGGTACGTATTATTCTTGAAGGTACAACCATTACAACCTTCAACCTTCTTGATGAGTATGGTACAACAACTAAACATAATAATAATAATAATAATAATAACAATGGTTTTATTAGCAACTTTGGATTATACACAATAAATTGCACTGTCTGGTGGTTACTGTACAGTTTTACAATTTTACTATTTTGGCAAGTTCATTGAATGACAGGCTATTCCATAGCCTAGTTCCTCTGCCAAGGAGTGAGTGTCGTCCTGTTTGTTCGATAAAACTGTATAAATAGTTCTTGTCCATTATCAGCTCGAACCTTGCCTTGTTTTGGTTAGTTTCCACATATTTGGCCAGGTTCTGGCCCCAGTTATAATTGCTACCCTATTTTCGTCCTTATGAAATCCAATAGCTAAAATTTAAACTTCTTAATTTTAATAATTGTTATAAAACAAAACTAATTAGGTCCATTTTTTGTTTTGTTACCAGAGGAGGAGCTGAAGGACAAAAGTCCAGCCGAGCAGGAGATGATGAAACTAATGGGTTTCTGTGCATTTGACACTACCAAGGGTAAGAAGGTGACTGGCAACGAAGCTGGCACCGTCCATGTGATTCTCAAGAGGAAGTACCGACAATACATGAACCGCAAGGGAGGCTTCAATCGGCCCCTCGACTTTGTAGCCTAGATTACCTTCTTAGCTCAGTTATGACTCGTGATTTTTGTTTATCATTTTATAAAATATGATGTGGACTAGTTTGTGATCAAGATTCTCACATCTATGAGAAGTGTCTTTTTTTTTGATAATGGTTGCATGAGTAAATTTGTGAACTTCATCTTCTGTTGATCTAGTGTAATGTTTGCAAGTAATAAATACATCCCTATTCAGTATTTACTCAATAAGCAAACTTGAAAATGTGAGAAAAGGAACAGCTAATATGCCTTAAATTGAAATGTTGTACTCATATTTTTTTCATATTTCTTTTTGCAAAGTTGTCGATGTATCTTGCAGAAGTTCCAGAGCCCTTTCAATGTGTCTTTTCTTTACATGTGGTTTTTGTACACATTGCCAGTTTGTGTCTCTAGTAGAATATAATTTCCTATTGAAAAAGTTGCTAGGAGCAACTGAAGTCTGACCTCAATGCACAAATACTTACGTTTGTGTGTTAATGATTACTGGCAACCAGGTGATTACAAACAATTCAATAACACAATCAGGAAGAAATTTGATATTATTCTGGGCCAAAACAACCAATACGGCAATACCACAAGTCTTGTTGTGGACAAAATAGTATTTTTTCAAATAGAAGTAACTCTGTCACCAAATAAATGTTTCTGTTAAATTCAACTCGAATAAAATCAAATCAAAAATATCAAACGTGTAAATTTTACTAGCCCTGGATTTCACGAACTCAAATTGAGTGGAGATGTTGATAAGTGTTGTTTATTTTCTCTTATTTCCTAATTAATCTTTGGTACTGATACGATCAGAGAGCACCAAAGAGCCTCGCCGCTCCACGCTTCATACTCGAAAACATCGAGTGACGCCTCTAAACCTTATGCACAAACTAACCAAAAAAACAGTAAACCAACCCTTCAGTGCCATGTAGCTAATCTTCAGTGATCTAATGATAATTGTGTAACAAAGACTAAAATGTATAAAGTAGGCACTAGCACTTGGGTGCTGGTTTATTGGGATAAAATCAAATAAAACAATGAGGTGAGGAGTTATGAGGGTATGAGGATTGATAATATATATGAAGATAACAGATTGGTTGGAACAGATATATTTACAAAGTGTACAATAGACAAAGAAGGAATGACTTTTAAACTTTTCTTTACGAAATGGTCCGCTCAAGGAAGAGCAACAACACATGTAATTGTGTTTTTATTGATCAGTAATATGCACACTCAACGGCTTCTTTTGGAAATTGATTACCACATGTTCCAGAATTGTCGTTTGATTCAAACCAAGGGTTTATCCTAATTCTGGCATCATAGTAAGTTTGTAAAATGTTATTTCATTTTATTGTGGTTAATAAGTGTAGTACACCAAATAGGGCACTTAGAGATGGGGAAGGAATAATTATTACCAGCGATTCTATTTGTGTGAATATTTATATTGATATTGACGGATTATAATATTTTATATTCGCTAAAATTCTTAGTTGGTATTGGTGCCACACTAAGAAAGTACAAGGAATGCATTTTTTACCGTTTGCTTTTGATTTAGAGCGTAGTTCGCTACTTTAATGTAGTGGTATCTTTGAAGCTAAATCTGTAACAGTACAAGGCCCGTATTGTATTGAGCTATTTTTTGTCCAAAGGTTAACAAGTATCAACTTTTAATTCTACAATTTTGAATTGCAGCGGTGTTCACCTTGCTTCTGAGTGACTAGTTCAGAATTATCTCTAATTTGAGATTTAGAGCCGTTTTATCAGTGGTCCGTTAAAAATCTAGGAAATTAATTTGTTATTTGCTTAGCAACAGCAACAAGATGTTTTTTTATTTGTTAACGGTCTGTTCATCACTTAACGTACCACTGAAAAACCGGCACTTTGTATGCTTCACTAACATTCAGAAGAGAGCAAGCATCGATCCCCATTGATCCAGTTTAAGCGTCATCTGTACACGGAGTTCAAGACCCTGGATAATATTGGTTGGTCCGAGCTATCCAATGACTAGAGGATATCGAATCGGCATTGTTCTCAGAATATGAGTTGCAAGTGAAGTTCGGCTTGGTACATTGAGATTCATGCATAAGGTCTCTCATCTGAGAAAATCGTTTGGTACAGCAAACACAGAAAAGGGGTAACCCGTTGGTCCTAGGGGTCACATCTGCAATGAAGGCAAAGACTAGAATATCTGGCTAACAGTGCTGGCAGGTTCAAAATATATTTAATTGTTAACTAATTTCAAAATATATTGGTTCATTTTAAAGGGACTTAGTGGACTCTGTATTTGAATTGATGTCGGCAAATGTACTCTTGGCATCGTACGACTTCCACACAAGGAAAGCCTACCAAGAATGCTGTTTGTAAATTTAACCAAACTGAGAACTTAATATGTTTGTACCATTTTTCTTCTTATAAGACTTTGGATAGTAAACAAACCCCCATAAAAAAAAATAAAAAAACCTCGCAAAATTCAATAAAATTATTAAATGCAACTAAAATTCTATTCTGCATATGTGCTTCATGCAGACTTGCTTAAGAATGTGTGGAAGAGTGGAGAACGTAAGAAAGGACTTCCGTGTTTTCTTTTCTATAATGCTCTAACATTTTTATGAGAAAAAACAACAACAAATTGCAGTGAGCACATTACTTCAAAGTGAAAATAAGTATACAAATCTGTATACTGCAAAAAAAGGAATTTGTTTTCTTCAGTAATAGAAGTACCTAATCTATTTAACAAAAAAAAAATTAAAGAGCAAAATTTTAATTTTTTTAGTTGCCTGGTGCATTAAGTTTATTTATTATATCTTATAAAGAAAGGAACTAGATGACTTTATGTTTATATTTTCCTGTAAGTCTGCCAGCACTGTACCTTCATCTAACTAGTTCAAGAGCTAGAAATAGTTGTCAAATCTGCTTTAGAACGTACTACAAACCTGAAATTTATTCAGCAGACAGATTGCTGCACGTTTCATATCCCTCAGACTCCAAAAAGTCATCCACATCTTAACCAATGATGAAACATGCAGCAGTCCCGCTCCTTACGTTTAGTGGCAACCAACAGCGACCACCGCCTTGGGCTTGTATGCCGGCCATCGGCACACTGGACAGTGGTGGTGGTCCCTCATCAGCCACGCACCAATACACCGCCGATGGAACGAGTGACCGCATGGCAGACCACACAACGCCGCACGCCACACGAACGTCTCCAGGCAGACGGCACACTCGGACGTGTGACGTGCGTGTTCGGGTGGGGTCAACGCTACTCCGTCGTCACTCTCAGAGTCCATTGTGTCGGTGGTAGAGTCTACGTCGTCTAGTGCTGACCCGAGGGAGGGGGTAGGGGTGGAGCATGGGGAAGGAGGGGATTTGGGAGACGGTTGGGGAGTCTTGTTGCCATCCATCAGGCTCTCAATGAGGCGTCCTTCAGCCTGCAAGGAGAGAAAGGCCATCTTTAGTGTCATCAGTCATATACTGTGATTTCTGTTTTATCAACAAAAAGTAAAAACCATTCTACTCAAGAAAGCTATTTTGGTTGTCTTGTCTTTTCAGCCTTTACCTTGACAAGAAATAGACAACTATGTTGCGTGGAAAATAATGGACGCAAGTTAGAAAAGATCAAAGTATCACACACATCAATACCAATCAAAGTATCTCTAGAACCATTGATTCTGTTCTGATCTGCCATCAACACACATCCTCTGAACTCAACTCAACAAAGTCAGCAAAGTAAAAGCTAAACAAAAGCCTAGCACAGATAACAGGTCCACAAGTTTTACCAACATTATCGTTCCGAAGTCTTTGAATCATTGCCCAATAAATATTTGAGCACAGGAGCACCAACTCACCCCCGCCTTTCTGCCAGAGTGCCGCCAGCCGCGATGGCGCCAGACAGGCAGATGGCGCACGTAATCGTGGGTAGGGCCAGGACGCAACCACAGACTCGGCACTGCGAGGCGCTCGATAAGCTGCTCCACACCCTCCTCTAGCTCTGGCTCCGGCTCCTCCTCCTCTTCACCCTCGACACCCTCACTTGGTGGGGGGCGGCGTGCACGGAAGAAGCAGTCGGCCCACGTACCGTCCGGAAGCACCTTGGGATCACTTAGCTTTAGCATTTGCTGTTTTCTGGACTGATTCCCTGATTCACTTACTATTTCACTTTAATTGAGATAGCCTGTCAAGACCTTACTAATTGATGGCTGAGAGGAACGATGCCTATCTCCAAAATCAAGTGTTTTGAAATAGTAAAAATGTTCAAAAATTAACAAATGGATATCTAGAAGATGAAATGAACAACAATGCCAACTTTTAAAGATTTGTTTCATTGACGGAAATGTACAAATTATACCCACGGAAGAAAATCACTTAAGGAAACAACCACAGTATAATTGTCTGCCTCACACCTGTCTTACAACATTATAAACGGGGAATGATGATACCAACCATAGCAAGTATTAGATGTTAAATTTAAATTAAGTAAATTAAACCATTGGTAGAATTTTTATTTTTCACCCCAGTTTTGTGTGGAAATTCTTGATTCTGGCAAGTAAGACTGTGGTAAGGTTGACATACCTCCCACCAGAGTCGCTGTGATTCTCCAAGTGGCTCTAGGGGACGACAGCGCATTCTAGTGAGCCACGCAAACACTGCCAGCGTTCCCAGGATGGTCCACACATCCAACCACTGCCAGTCTGCCCGCAGCTCTGCTCCCACCTGCAAATACAGCGTGTCAGCTTAACAATTATCTAGATTAGTAGGAAAGTCTTGTGTTTACATTATGTTTCAAACTCTCAGCAACGATTAAACTACTCTGCTTATGTTTGGTTGTTACAATTTAACTTGCCTGTGGCTTGACAGTGATTCATGTGAACTTGTTGAAAATAAAATATACCATAGAGGAAAAGGAATGCTTCCTTGCTTGTTAGTTTGAAGCCATGATGAACAAATCTGTAATTCAATCTAAATCAATAAAATTTTGCTCTCAGCTCACTCTTGCAACAAGCCACAAAGGGCTACCTCCATCACTGGTATGAGATTTTACTGATTTTATATTTTATAAGAATCCTCAACTTCGCACAATGTCCGAGAGGAGACTTCTAATGAGCATGTCGAGGAAATAGGTATAAAAGAAAAGAGGACGTTTGGGAGATTAGAAATACAAGGTAGGTCACAAGCGAGCAGATAAATTTGCTCAAAATAAAAAAAAGCAAACTGAAACTCAGGCTTGTGAGATGTGACTTACCTGCGAGAGCGCCAGTCGCCGACCTAGCGACATGCACCCGTCGGCCAGCCGATTGGCCAGCGAGAAGCGGCAGGACGCAAGCACGGCAAGCCAAGCGGCAAGCAGGCACAGGTTGCATCGAACTGCAGTCCAGACGCAACGTGCCACCAGCCGCCACCACCGGCGCTCACATATCTAAAGCGACCACATAGGTTAGATAGGCACTTCTTCAGACATGCTAGAGGGACTTCAGTTACAAATTCAACTGATTCGAAGAAAATGTATTACATAAATGTACTACACTTTGCAGACTAAAAGAAATAAGTGTCATAACATTTGTTTGCCAATTTTTCAATGTTTTTTTATAATTGTTAATAGTAGGAATAGAGAACACTCGAAATTGCATCGGACCTAGCGAGACAAAAGTAAAAGAACACTGTTCCAGAAGACTAAGACACAGCCACAATGTGGAGAAAACTAGTTATTTTCAATGTACAGTAGAACTTTGGGGTAGGACACCACATTCATCACAATACGTTTTGATTGAGTCTCTTCTCTCTAGTGACAACGGCAACAGCCGAAACATTAACAAAGAAGTATCCACTATTGCGGCCTGCCACTCCCGCTCGGTAAGTTCTGCTCTCTCCCTTTACTTTCCCAATCAACATATTCGTTATCCCAGCCCTGTGGCACATTACAAATCAACCAATACAGATATCATTATGAATACATTGTTAGACTTTTTGTGGACAATCTTACTCAAAAAGTAACGGAAATCATTTTTTGACTACAGAATGTCAAAGCTCTCAATGTATCATACATACTTGTGAGGCTTGAAGCGCAGCCAGCATGTTGACAAGCGCCAACGAAACGACCATGAGGTCGCTGGGTTGCGGGAGCGTGGCTCGAAGAACACGAGCCAACGGCGCTGCTGCGGGGAATTCTCCGCGCCGTGCGCCGTACTTGGCTGTGCCCTCGGGCGTCGCCACCAGCGTCACGTCGCCCAGTCTCACGTCCAGGCCGCGAGAGTGTAGCCGTCGACGGCAAACGGAGTCTCGCACCTTGAAGAGGCAGGCTGGTTTAAGTGTCTTCAAGAAGGGTCTGACGGTTCGATCTTGACAAATAGTTTGATTGTACTTTCATCTTTTGACTCAAAATCACAAAACCACTCTTCCTTTTGATTTGGAACATCTTAATGCCAGTGATGTATTCGTAAAATTTTTAGTGGGGGTACGCAAAAATGACAAATTTTTTTGTGTCGGCGGGCGGGGTGGGTGGGGGGGAGAGGAGGAGGAGACCCAAGGCGAATGCACCGAAAGAGTGGAAAATAGGGGGCTTTGGGCGCAGCTCCAAGTGAATTTTTATTCTAAGGTTTCTTTTGGAGTCAATCTACGAGTTTACGATGAAATTGGGCTTGGAATGACATGGTCAGAACTGCATTTTTAATTACGTAATGATTTTGAGAAAATTAAATTAAAGCCGCCCTCTCATGTCTACACCTTCCCACATTGTTGCAGTCTTGAAATTTGGTGGGGATTCGGGAATCTGGTAAAAGAAAGTCTATCATTTTAATCGAATACTGGTTTAAATTTTTGTTGAAACTATCCATAGATACGCGCGTACTTTCGCGTTGAGGAGATTACATCAGTTTCGACAATGACTCTTTTTCATTGAGCTCTTCTTCATTCGACGTTGGTGGTGTCTTCAACTTCTCCCAAACCAAATTTTGGTTTTTTAGGAGGAGCAAGGCCCGAAAGGGAATGCAAATCCACTTGCTTCCTCTTCTGTATCTTGAATTGAACTAACTCGTCCAGTGTGGCTCGTATGTGGCATTTTGGTTATTGTTTGTATTTTTGTCTTTCCTGCGAATTCTTATTATTTGAAGCGGGCTTGCTTCTGAGAGCTTGCACCGCCGTGCGACGCCGCGAAAGCGGCTACCGACTTCCCTAAGTGATAACAGTAATATGGTTCTAACTAACCCCTTTGTTGCAAGTCGCGACGCCGGCATAGTTCCAGCCTACCTACTCTTAGTATGTTCGCATACAGTGGCATTCTTGGTAGGTTTATTTTCAAGTAAGTGGATTATTAGGAATAAAACCCTTAACTGGGATATTTTCGCCTTGAAAATAAAGAAGTGCAGGATATTTCGAATAATCATAATTTAATACTGCTTTCCCGTGCGTTCGCCTGCGTTCCCTCAAAAGTTCAAAGTGGGGGTACGGCCAAAAATAAAATTAATAGTGGGTGGACTGCGTACACCCGCGTGCATTGACCAATACATCACTGCTTAATGCTGATTTAGGTTGGTTGCACTGATGCACACAGGGTGAACAGCATAAAGTGCAGAGAAAAAAAACTTTTTTTTCAACCATAAAACAATGCAACATAGCTGAAAAGAATCTTAAATGGAATGGAATCAAATGAAATCTTCAATTACACAAAAAAAAATTGTATTATCCAAAACAAAAAAAGTTCATCATCAGAAACAGAAAGATAACAACCAGTGAAGTGACACTCACAGTGAAGGTGGCAAAGGTGACACGGCCCTTGAGCCGCGCGGCTAGGGCAGCTATGAAAAGAGGCGGAGTCAGCAGCCTAGTCAGCAGCAGCACTCTCAACGGAGCCACGCCTCCTGGCGGCACTGTCACACTTCGCTGTGGACCAAAATCATTTCAGTAAATGAGACTACAGTAAGGTGGAGAAGGTCGGTTAGGCCAGAATGGTAAGTGATGCTATCTAACCAACATAAGAAACTTGCTCTGAAGAAGATTCACCTATTTTTGAACGTGTCGTTTGAAAAATCTGTTTACTTGTAAATCTGTTAGGTTTATGTTCTCCAAAAAGCAAATGAGAAACTGTGCGCTCAAAGCATATGATAACAGCTCATACATTTTTATGAGTCAGTCTGTTTATAATCCTGATTGACATAACCACTAGATAGATTTGTTGGATTGTTACAAAAATGCCTTGTTATTTATTTGTTTAATTAAAGGGGGTGATTATGTTGAAAAGATTGGACATCAGACAATTTGTGCAGATCAGATTGTAAAATCTAGCAAAATAGCATTGTTGTTTTCTGCCTCTTAACGACACAATTTCAATGAAATCAAATTGTAAGAAACCAAAACTAACAAGAAATCAATAGATCTAATTAAAATTGGTTAAAAACTTACAATCCATTAATTATCTTAGTTCCCCAGCATCCCTAAAGTGAAAGCCTACCTCCACAATGTAATAAAACATTTTTGGACAAAAACTGTACTAAAAAAATGCCTTTTCTCCAACATGAAGTCAGGGCTTTGCACCTAAATCCAGGGTCAATAAGCATACCTCAAGCCAATCCCGCTCCACCTCTTCTACGTCTTTGACGACGGTGACGGCAGCGGCCAGCTCGCGTCCTATCCATGCTAGGAGTCGATCTGCAGCGGCCGGCACCTTCGCCCGCCAGCCCCGAGCGACTGCAGTGGGCAGCCGAAGCAGCAAGGCAGGCTTCGTCCAGCCGCGGCGGGCGCACTCGGCGGGCAGTCGCGAGCAGTCTAGCTCGCACACGCGCACAAGAAGCGGGGATACGCGCAGCTGGAGTTCTTGCCACTCGCCAGCGGCCCACTGAGATACGGTATAAGATTAGAGTGGGTCACTTCAATTCTCTTGAGGTATTTTAAAAAAATGGGAGACTTTGTAAATTACATATAATTCCAAATTGCTGCTCAATGCAAAGCCAAACTAAAAAGTTTCTGGGATGTTGGGTTATCTTTCTTTCTTTCTTTTTCCCATACCAATCATCTCATACATTTTGACACCTAGGACCTAGGTTGAGTTATGAAATTCTATTTTGCGTTTGTTCTTTTCCAGCATTGCATTAGTTGTGTGGACAAAAGTCTGCAGCAGTGGGAGATCAATTTAAATATGAAGCAGATACATGCTTAGAAACATTGGCACAAATGGTTCATACATCAAAAATTCTTAATGCAAAATGTGCAGTTTTTTTGCCGTATTAATTTTACACACTCTATTTTATTTAACTCTGTTCAAAAGGCATCCAAACCAAGCTTAGATTTAAAAACAAAAAAAAAGGAAATCTTCCTACATTTTTCAAAGAGATGGCTAAGAATCCAGCCCTGCTGCACGTTGAAAATAAAAACACAAGGGACAAGAGCTTACTCACCTCCTTGTCCCCGTGGTGCTTGGTGGCGGGCAGAACTCGCATGAGCCACACGTCATCGCGATCCTCCTCGATCTCTGCCAGCGCATGCGCATGAGCCAGCTGCACCGGTGTCGGTGCCCGACCAATGCCGGTCAGTGCGTCCAGCTCGCCCACCGTTGCCCAGCCTGATGATACATTTGCACATGTAAGCAGGTGTCACATAGAAAACCTCATGACCTCGTGTTTCTATAGCTTCTGGTTCTTGAGAGAACATGCCCAGGAGGACTATCAGTCATGTAGCACCTCAATTACTTTAAAATGTATGCCATTACTAGTTCAAATGGTTCCATACGCCATTTTATGAATTAGCTTGTTTTTATATTAGAGAGTAAGGCTAGCAGAAAGCTAAGGATACAAGCTATTTAAAAGTGGTATTGAAAGTACTTTTTAGGCTACATCATGACTCAATTTCGTGTCTTGTTTTTGGTTCATTATACTTGGTAATTTTGTTTCTCGATGTCAACTGTCAATTGTTGATCTTTCACCCTCAAAAAAGTATTTAGAACATGTTTAAGAGAATGCCTGGAAAACAGCTACACTTATTTGATAGTCCATTGCACAAAGGAAATAAATTTGAATTTTATTGGAAATATCTGCATGAGAGAATGAAAAGTGACAATGTTGGGCTGGTAGAAATTGGAAAACCTACTCATTTTCAAATTACAATACAGAAACTGGAAAATAAAAATGGATCCAAATTGTCAGCTGCTCACCTGAAGTATTGACTAGAGCCGTAAGATCACGACGCTCGATGCAGCCACGACATTGCAGACCGCGCGTGCGCAGGATTCTGCGCAGAGTGGCAACGTCAAGACGCGCAGGGTCCACACGCTTGCCGGCATCACCACGGCGCAGGCGTGCAACCAGCTCCGCAAGACGACAAGCCAGGGCCAGCAGCAGCAGGTAAGCGCCGAGGAGCGCAAGCGGCCCTGTACACCGCATGCTCACTGCAGGATGTGGGGCATCCTGAGTGGTTGGGAAAAAATTAGTAGAGATTTGGGAGAATTGTATATGACTTAGGAGTAAAGATAGTAATTTTTGGTTAAAATACAATATGCAGATACTTGGCATGATATTTTATTAATAAGCAATATGTAAACAAATTTTCTGTAAAAAATATGTTACATTCTGGGCTTTAAATCTTGGTCCCAAGCTGTTGGAGTGTGTGCTGACACAATAAGAGCACGTTTTCATAAGAAGTCGTTGTTTTAAAGGGATTTTGTTTGGATATCAGTGGTGACACTAGGAGCCTATAGGGCCCGCGACCGTAAGCTGGCGCAGGCCCCGGACCACCAGTTTAAGGGTCCCTTTTGAGAAAAAGTTAAAGAATTTTGCCAACAATTGAGGTTTGCATAAGTTATCATTTTTTGGGAAGCATTGCTTGCCCTTAGATATGATAGGGGCTGAAGTCAGTTTTGGCAATGAGACAAAAGAGACCAGAACATCACAATTAGACTCTGGTGGGGAGGGAGGAGGAGGGGAATTTATTTAGTTGCATCTAGTTTATCTAGTTTTTGCAAGATTAAACATTTCTGGTTTCGTTCTTTAATTACTACGGGGATTGGGGGAGAAGGCTTAATAATTTTTGTGGGAGGCCCCGGCGTCGAAGTTCTGCCACTTTTGGCACCAACCAGAACCAGATACAAGATGTTCAATCTGTGATTCTAAGAGAGAGATTTAGAGTTTTACTCTAAATTTAAGAGAGAAAGCTGAATCTGACATGACCATAGACTGCTTATTTTAATCAGATGCCAATGACACCTCATAACCTTTGTATCATATGGCAAGTGAATCTTATATATCTACTGATTAAAACGTAACATTTTTACTAAAGACGATACGATCTTTAGATTAAACTCTTTTTTTGTCTGTGCACGAGTTTGTGACATGCACATGATTGCAATATAAACTCAAATTTGTCACTATGTACACATGGTATCAAACACTGCCAATTCCCAGTCTACAAATTGCTATGCACTGAGTATGTTCAAGCCCACTGTGCAAAAGTCAAAGATCATTGTATTGTAAGTTGTGACGAAAGATTGCTCTAAATTGACCCCTGATAAGCCAATGCCAATGACTTTACTTACTTCTATCGCTTCCCTGTTTCCTTGTTAGTAATTGAGTATTTTTCCTGAGACATCTATAGTTCTCAATCAAAGCTAGGTATGCAGCTAAAATAGGGGAGTGCATACGTGATGATATAGGTAAGTGAATCTAAACATAGATGCATGGATTAAAATTGAACCTTATCAAAAATTACCTAGGCATAACCACATCTTCACTTATTACCAAAGATACTTAGACAACAGCAATAACTAGTGTCAAGGACAAATTCTACCCACCAAAAATCTCCAACATGTGGGCAAACAATGGTTTAAACCCATGGTTTATGGTTAGTGGTTACTGGAATAAATATGTACTTACACAAGATATTCTCTAGTTTATTAGCGAATCATTTGGTTACAGAAATTATCACAGATACAATAAAAAGAAGTATTGGTGAGGAAACACATACAATACCACCGCTGACAACAAGAGAAACTCAACTACACTACACAAACAGACGCAATGTTGTGACACTGATAGATCTAGGAAATCTCTTTAGCTTTTTTTTATCAGTTGGCATAGTGCCAAATACAAATGTCAGATATGAAAACCGTCGTTACAGAGAAGCCCAACGACCTATGAAGATTCTACAGGAACAAAGAAGATCGAAGAAACTAATAATTACCTTCACTTTCTGCAGAACTGCACCTGTCCTTGACGGGAAGTGTCCGCAGGAACCGAAAATTAGACCCTGACCCCTTTTTTTGGCCCTTTAATCACGTGCCAGCGATGGCATGGCGGGAAGTAAACAAAGAAATGGTCTGGACACTAGCTTACGTGTAACGTTTGGCAACAAACACTCTTGACAGAACATGCTGAAAACCTCATTTAGTCGTTTACTCACTTGTCCTATTTACACAAGTTGTTGATGAATCAAAACGAATTAATTAGCTGGAGAAATTGCATGATAACTTCTGACAGTCAGCCATTTTGGTCCCTTGTCAAGTGTCAGTTGATATTCCAGGGTAACTGGATTTAAATTCAAATGTATAGATTCGTGAAAAAATCGTGATTATACTTTAGTAAACATGACGGCATTTCAGTTTAGAAGCCTATAACGTAACTTAGGTAGGCTCGAACGTAAGTTTCTAAAGCTTTTAGGTACATATCTGTCTATGTTTGGTGTACCTAGGACTACATTGCGTTGAAACTATGAATTTTGCTCGGTTTGGATCGTTTGGATCAACTTTTGTTCGCGGGCCCTGGCATCACATTCAAGAACCTCCTAATTCAGTTCCATCGGCTCTGAGTGACCACTAACACCTGGCGGACAAATAAGTATTTTGACTTCCAGCGTCAGTTTGAAGTTGAATGTAGAAATAAAGCACAAAAAAATATTTTAAAAGTTTCTATGAGTGCTATAAGTAGTTTTTCATATTTTATTATCCCAGAGTGAACTGCCTGAGTGCGTTTAAAAGTGTTCTAAAAGCGCTCGCTGCGCTTGGCAGAGGGGTGCGGCCCAATCGAAGCAACAGCCTGTGCCCGAGAGCAACTTCGTGAGTCGGTGAAGTGAACGACTGAGTGCTGTGACTGTTAGCATCGCCGAGGACGTGTGGCTTCTATCCTGGGATTTAATTCTTGGTGAGTGTAAGACGCATCCCACTATCAGATTCCATAGAGAAAGAAACTCAAGCTCTTCAGCGTCGCGACGCCAATCCACAACGCCGTTGCTGGCGTCGGACGTTTGCCAAGTGACACTTGGATGCTTCTCGGAGGGGTGTGTCACTTTCGGTGATGGCGATCATTCAATCTTGACGAACTTTCAGTTTTGATTCGATCACATATTAACTTTAAATGCATTTACTTTCATCCCAGCCGCACCGCCAACCCCATGCATTAGCATAGAATTTAAAAACTAAAAATCATGACCTAACCAAATGTGTTGATCATGGAGCACATTTTTCGGCGCCATTGCCACATTTTGCAAATGACATCATTTCAATTATTCAATGCATTCGTAAATATCTGCTTGCCATTGAACTGTCTGAGCTAATAAGCCAAATGCACTCGCTAACGTAGGCGCACCCGGCTTCGATAAATGAATTTTAGGCACGCTGTTCCACTGAGCATACCGCGATATCGAGTGATCTAGCAGCCACCGACCGACCGGCTGGCTTGTTCGACCGCTAGGATTTTCAGTCGCGTGCGAGACAGCAAACGGGAAGGGTCGCATTGCTTTTGTGTTGTGATCTTCTGCATCTCTTTCATCGCTACAGTTTTGAGTGATTACTAATATTCAGTGTCCGTTTGGTGCTTGGATTATACATTTTTTGGTGGCACATGGTAAGGGCAACTCGAGAGTTTTTTTTAGTTACTTTTTAGATTAGGGTAGGCTGTAACATAAATTACTTTACTGACAGAAATATTTTCTAGTCTCATTTTGAGCCCAACTACTACTGGATAATTTAGTTCGCTGAAGAACTAGTTGCAAAGGTAGGAACGATTCTTTTGGACCGTAACATTCAAGGTTAATCATGAGTATGGCACGATTAATTCCGAGTCTCCAAATGGACCTAGGTCAAATTAATACGTTTACTTTGTGACGGTACAATAGTTTTAGACGAAAGGATGCTTGTCGCTGGGTTTGTATAAGCCGCAAGGGACATGAAACTGGAAATCTACCATGGAAATAAACATTGAACCGGTGGTGGACAATGCGTCATTCGAAATGAAATCGACCAAAGTGCGTGTTATGTTCCCGACTAGCGTGAGCGAATCCATTGTTGCGTATACATTAACCATCATTCTACTGTAAGCAGAGAGAATTCCACGAATGCGTTCGGATTGTCGGAGAATGCAGCAAATATCTTCCTAATTCTTGTCGCTTGTTCGATCGTTGCTCGAGTCCACATTTTGTATGCGGATTTCCACGCTGTCGGGGTTATTTCGGGCCACGAAAGATGTTCGGGCTCGCTGCCAGACCGGAGCGCGTCCGTGTTCCCTCCTTTGAGCATGCTTAGTACCTATTTCGCTGTATTCCTGTTTTATGGAATAGAGACCGTGTTCCTTCCGGGAAGCATGTTGTATTTCTGGGACGTTTAGGTAAAATGCGTATTCGCCAGCGCTAATTTTCTTGTGATTTGCGTTAGATCCGAAATGATTCTGTTCCATTCAGAAACGTAATGAATCGGCACAGGGGAATCTGCACATCATGGAACCACTCTAGTAAAGTAATCTAACGAGCATCAATTCCAAGTTCCTACATCGCAAAAACTTGTTACAAAGTCAGTTGACGTAGTAAACGCAGGTTGTGCGCCTAGCAGTTTTTTTGAACTCCGATTTGTCTATGTGATTGCTCTGTACATCAGCAGCTCTTATGGCGTGATCCAACCTCTGTGAGGTCAAAACACTCCTGCCACTAAACTTTTTACATGACCAATTATATAACAAAAATTGCTATTTTATATCGTTCTACATTGTTCGTGGTCATACCGTGTAGTTGCCTACACACACTACAACTAGAATCACCGCTTGTTTATGACGCCATTACCACTAAAATAACATGACAGGCGGCGGTGCTCGAAAATAATCCATGCAGACGCACGACGTACTTTTCCATGTTCGACTGTCTCGTGGAAGGTGGTAGCCGAATGTTTTCACCTCGGCTGACGATTCACCGTTGCGTCTAGTGGCAGTCATCGCTAATATTATATTAGATGCCTTGCGGGAATGCGTTCGCCTTCGCCGAATTATCTATCGTATCGCGCTTACCGGACCGAGCGATTGTATCTTCTTTTTGTATTGTTACCACTCTCTGCTGGCTACTCGGCGGCTGGCTTCGGACAATCGATGCTTGGCATTCGTGAGGCTACCATTCGTGGTCTCCGTGTAACCAACCAGTATCGGTAGTACTCTAGTGTTAGCTTAGAGAAAAGAATGGGTTGTGTTAGTACTTGGTTTTGGTAGTGTAATTGTTTGCGTTTCTTTCTGACAATGAAATGGGGTTTGGTGCACGTGTTAGTTATTTTGACGCACTGCCGGAAACAATTGCCAACAATAGGAACATTCGAACTATGATCCGACTTGTGATGATCGAATCACAACGTTACAGATTTCGAAGAAAAGTGTTATGAAAACAAAGTTCATACCTGAGTTCATATTACATAGCTCTCGCTTTATGTAAAAACATTCGCTTTCCAGCAATGCAAAGACAAAAGGCGTGTCGAGTAATTTTTCTTGTGCTAGTGAAATTGAAAGTCTTCCTCGCTCGCTGCGAGTACGACTCTCATCCAATTATATTGCTACCGCCCACACGAGATAAGGAGATAATTTATTTAGACTCGACATCGATAGGAGCACACCTTTATTATATCGAATGTGTCGGATCAGTGCAACCAAATGATCTATCTACTCGGTACGCTATGTCGCTATGTCCACAGATTCACTTTTTGATCTGGGAAAGCTTTGGCTCGTCTACAAGCTAGGAGAGGCTAGCTTAGTCTCTAGACTTTTACGCGATTTCGCACATAAGCTTGGTTATTCTCATCTCCGTGGATCATGGTGGGTCCTCGCTGTTAGAGAGCATTGCATGACCTTGCTGTCGATCAGGAGCATCATATGTGCTGCTACCGAGTGCAGTAGAAATATGATAGACTTGTCTATCTCGTCTGCGAATAATATCGCAGTCAATTTTAATCACGCGTCCACCAATATTGGCTACATTGCGCACTACCAGTCTGTCTATGCGCACACCGCGCGTCGTTGGCTCGAGCACCACAAAATGCTAATCGATGCGCCGATTGCCTGGTGACCCGACAGCTGACCCGGGCCCCGCCGGGATGGCTCGCTTCCTGTCACCCACGTCCCTTGTTGGGAGGTCTCACCGATCCACGGCCACAGGCCATTTTACTCACGGGGACACCCATGGCTTAGCGTTGATTGATGCACCACTAACCGCCAGTGGCGTCCGTTGGTGCTACGATTTGGTAGTGCCAGCACGTAGCATACCGGAGGTGATTTAGGGGCGCCTGTGAATGTTAGGGTGCTTATTTATGTGGAATCCGGTCAAATGTCAAAGCCTGTGTGTGTGTGTGGATCCGGTGCCACTAAGTAGCGAACGCAGTAAAGCTGCATGTATAGTGTGGTATTCTGTTGAGAGGTTCTGTATTCTGTTGTTCTGATATTCTTAATACCCGAGGACGAGGATTTCCGTGGACCTTCTTTCTATGCCGATCAAGGGACGTGGCGATAAGTTTCAATCTCGGCTTCCCATGCCTTCGTTCCTCGCTGGTATCATCCGATGAACGTAAACTAGCCTCTTAATCCGCGTGGTACGCTGAGTGGCCGTTGAGTCGCGCATTCCCCGCAATGCTGTAACATAAAACGCATCTCGTGCTGTGCCGAAATGACGCGTTGTTGGTGCTGTCGCGATTCTATGGGTACCCGCTCGCTGCGTCCTTGGCTCGGGATGGGACTGCTTTGTCGCCGGCTGTGCGCCGTCCCACGCCGCGGTTGTCCTACGGAGGCGTCGGCCTAGGGCCCCGAAGTCTAGGAACCGGTCAACGATATGCTAGGGGAGGCGTTTGGCTGGAATCGTGGCGTGGATGCACGGACCACGCGAACGGGATCGCCGCTAGCGAGATTCTTGAATCCTTGGGATGCTTCGTGGATGGGTAACGTTGGCATCACGACAAGGCTGTAAAGGCCTTGATCTTCAATGTGAAATGAAGGACAACTTACGTTGGGGTGGGTAGCTGCATGAATTTGACCTCATCGCCCAAAAGTCGAGTCAGAATTCTGTCATCCGTGGAAAAAACAGGACGCACTGCTTGCAATGGTCGCGAGTTCTTTTCAACGCGAGACCCGAGCAGAGCACGTCGGTGAGAATGTTTTTGTCTTCATCTGGGGATTGGAGAGCACAAAAGCGAAGCGTGTGATTTTCGGCGTGAGGCAGCGGCAACCATTAGAGCAAACAACGCAATTGCAGCAATTAGGTCCGTATTGTCGAGTAATCGCACTCGGCAGCCTTCCGGTCGTGCGGTACTTACGGGTACGGACATAATTGCGGCAATGTCTTACTGGGACTGGACTCGAGTGACTTCTAGAAGAGTTTTCTCCGTGCGTGCGTTGTTCGAGAACCTTAGTGCGGTGGCGCCAACTGCATGTAGACGTGGTTTTGGTAAATTCATAGCCCATGGGATCGGTCACAGTGACACATGGGAAGAGATGGCTGCAAGTTGTCTCTCATCTGTAGAAACCTTTTGTGTCACTGGTTTCTCTCCAATGCCAGGAAACCACCTACTCTGTACAACAGACGTGCACCAATCTGTTCAACTGCAGCAAACTTATTTGTCTTCCCAGCTCGCTTATTCAATCCAAGCAACAAAATCTTAGTGATCAAGCCGTTAAAAGACTGTATACATGAGAGAGCTCTTTAGCATGTTGCCAAACACATTAGCAACCTCTTGTTCGCCACTCGACAAGGACCAAGTAATGACATTGAAGATGATATTGACTGATAAAATAATCCTCCTCCAATCAAGTCACCGCGCCTCGGCCAGGATTCAATTTCACTCGGTTGGTGTGTGTGGCCGTCACCATGACGATATCAAGTTAACCTCGTCGCAAGCGCTGCGGCGACAGGTCGCCCGTGTGGCGTCGCGACTCACGCACGGCGCCGGCGTCGATCGACCAGCTGCCTTTGTCTCCCGTCTACCAGGCTCCCGCCAGTCTGCTCTCTAGGCCGATCGATACGCCCACCCTCCCTATCCGAAGCCACCCCTTGCGCCCAGCACGGCGTAGCGCCCCAACCGGTCGTCGAACCCGCCACCTTACGGAGACTTGCAGTGATCACTGATACCTGATACCGAGACTCAATTGTCAGGCTTTGGGCGTTCCAAGACGGCTAAATTCTGAGGAGAAATACATTATTCGGCTTCAGTCTCTAGAGAATATTGATACGTTAGGTGCTTGAGGAAGCAATAGTGCTGTGAGTTGTATATATTTTTTCGTTCCTTATACTGTTTTGGGTGCATAAATTCATCGTTATTTACGATAGAGTTATTATAAATGATAATTTTTTAATTCCAATCCATTTAAGATCTTCATTGAACCTTGCTGAAAAGTTGGGGAGAGGCTTTTCAATAGATTTGCAATTTTCATCCTTTATTGACTCACCGTAATTTAGCTCTTAACCCCTATGCATGCGCGTCCATTACGCTCGGTACACTGCATGTACGCGTCGTAAACAGGATTTCCGGTAGCGAGAATCGAACTCGCATCCCCTCGGCGTGCAGCACCAAGTTCAAGCTCGGTTCGTCTCAGCCATCTGGCCTTATTCTGTTGTTCTGGGACAGTCTCCAAGTGCGCCAAACTTCACAGCAGATAGAAAGGGGTAGGAGTGGCGAGGGGTTGGTGAAAAGACGCATCGCACGCAAGGGGTTGGGAGAGGGTGACCTAGTTTCTAGCCGGGGCCGCCCGTGACGTCAGCTCTCGTGACCTCTCTACACGTGGTCGCTCTTTCGGTGCCTGTTCTTGCTGGCGTCGCGACGCCCCGGGACGCGTCTGCCCTCTAACAAAGACCCTTAAAATGAAACCGAACGTCGGTGTAGACCGCGCCGCGGTGTTTTCTTGCTTGTGTGGGCTTTGTCCGGGGAGTGCGATTACAGACCCTTTCTCAGCCACGTGAAACGGCACCGTGAAGTTATCCCACGTCTGATATTATTCGTCTTGAAAAACGTCTGATACTGAAACGGCTTCACCGACACCCTATAGTCGGAGTTATTATTTCGATACTCAACACGCCATGGCAAGCTATTAAAAACTATTAGGCTTTTTTAACTGTTTAGTTATGACTTGTCCTCCAACCCCTGCGTATTATTTAACTAGGATGTGGGGTGAGAGGCATACATCGATCGGTTCTATACAGGATTTGTATAACTAAGCTGATGTAGCCAATGATATTGTGGTAGGGTCACTGTTAGTAAGGTTGCACATGTTGAAGTTTGGATTGTAAACACGTCAAGACACTCCCTAGATGTCTATTAGGGAACCGATTTCTTGAAATTCACGGATACTTTCCCATAATCCCGACCTAGTCCCCGCTGGCAAGCTATTGATCTATCGTGTCGTCTTATCTCTCTCCTTATCACATGATACACGATAACGTTTAACCGCTCCTTGGTCCAGCGGTGATAACGTTAACCCAATTTACAGACTTTAAACTTTAAAGGCGCACCCAGAATAAACTGTAGGATCAGTCTGGGAGTCAAAGCATAATTCTCTGTTACTTTTCCTGCGCTAGGCGCCTGTTTCTTATCGTAAAATTCTCCTTTCACCTGGATATCGAGTAAATCAGTAACCTGACCACACCGCATTGTCGTTATCAAGTAAATGTAATTCCATCCGTCGGTGCACCGCGCGCCGTTGTGAATGCTTTAAATGGCGGGGACGGAGGAAACGACTCGGCCATGCCACTCTACTACACACTTGTGTTGATGAGAGCAATTGGTGCATTAGACCTCGTTACCAGCGTGACGTCATCGCAATCGTCACAACCCTTCACGATTTTCACTCGTAGAGTGGTTCGCTGTTAGTCGGGAGGTCGCAGGAGAACATGGGTTGACAATTCGGAGGCTTGCGCATTGGTAAATACCTCGGGACCCGCTGCTTTTTGAAGCAAAATGTCAAAAGTTGGGAAACTTACGAGCCATTCCGTGAGAGCTTGTTACTTTTAGCACACGTCTTGCTGAGGCGTGGTGAGTGCAAAAGTTTGCTCGCTGTTCTGTGAGAAGAATTCGATGATGAGGGCCCAAGACCACGCTCATTGACGCCTTTGGGCTTGTGGAGGGTCGTTGCAGATGGAGACATGGCACATGATTATTCTGATGGATGGACCTCCTTTACAATTGTCCACTGTCTTGCAATAGGTGGTGACATTTTAATCACAGCAAATAAATTTCCATTCAACCTGCTAGGGGAATCGAACCCCTGTCTCCCTGTCACTTCGTTCTCCGCTCAGAGTATCTTTCACTTCCCGTGTTATACGCTATCTTCAAGACGCCACGAGTATCGGAACGCAAAAGCTTCGCTCGACTGTCATTCCATTTCGCCGAGCGGCATGCAGGCCACTACTTCGCTATGCAAACACAGAAACATCATCAAGAATACCTCGTGATCTCATGGGACTGGCCGCCTACTGCATGAAAGATGCCCTGGCGAGATTGATCGGCACACACTGCGCAGACTCGCGGTCGCTCACGTTGATGATGTTTATGTTCATGCCTCGAATCATCTAGGTCAACATTTCGCCGGTCCGCCGGCCGGCAAAGCTCGCCGTGTTAGCGTGCATCACGTGACAGGACCGCGATGAATGCTTCAGCAGGATTCACATGCATTGCACATGATGGGATAGCTGCGATTTGGGGCACTAGATGCGCTAAATGTGTTGCACGCTAACTTAGTTGACGCCTCCGGGTTGTTGAATATGTTATTGCGTTCTTTTGGAAATCGAAAACTTTATGGGAGATGTCTTCCAGTCCCGCGAAACTCTTGCGGCCATTATAGAATGCATTGCGTGTAAAGAAAACGAGTTCGGCGAGATTGCACGGGCCACGCCATGCTAAGAATAGTCTTATCTCGTTCGGCGGTTCGACTGTACGAATGACTAGCTGGATAATCTGGAGCTGGGCCGAGTGTGATGACGCCATGTGTTTTGATTTACGTTGCCCGTTAATTTGCTGGGTTTTAATTGGTCACTCGAACATTGCGGGGAGGAGGGTTATTCAATGATCTCAGATGGGTCAAGCGGCCGAATCAATTCCAACTTCCGCCGTTTAGCCGAATTAGCCGAATTAGCTCGACCTGGACCATGCTCAAATTGCGCAATCTATTTGCGTTCCTGTCCGCGAATTAGGGGTGTTGATCCCGAGACCTCGAACTTGTACCGTTTTGGGAGGGGGTTGCGGCGACGTCGGTGCCAGCGGCGTCGCGACTTCTTGGCGTGGCAATAGGTTTGAAGCTGTGAAAAAAATTAGAAATGAGCGCTAAGTTTTCTGCTACTGCTGGCTGTCTTCAATAGACACCGCGCCCACTGCAATTTGCCAATGAATTTTGTCCTGTTCACATGGCCCATGAATTCAGCTAATGGCAGAATGAAATGGGTCATAATAACAAGTCCGATAATGAAATGCGTTCCTTCCCGTAAAGTTGCTTATTATCAATTATCACGTTGCTAGACTGCAAGCTTTGATAGGCGAAATAATTCGCGGCAATGAACCAAATTAACCACAAACAGTGCCTAATTGGCTGGTTCTCGCAGCACACATTTAACGGTGGTAAGATAATGACTGAGCACAACCACCGTCGCAGTAAAAGTAGTCGCCATAAAGACGACTCGGACGCTCTAGCCGCCAAAAGTGGTTCCCGTCACAGCCGCTTTATAAGCCGCACGAGCCAGCTCGGAGACTGCTTTAAACGCCGGCGACGCCGTTCATCGATGGCGGCTGAGGCGGCGTTCTCACCGTGGGACGTCTACACTGTGAGCCGGCCGGCCGCGGGCACGGATCGAGTTCCGCCCGATTGTTGGCTGCCAAGGTCGCGTGACCTCTGACATTCTGGCCGCCCACACGAGATCGTTAATTGGCCGACAATCAGCTCAATTGTCCACGTCGGTCCTGCGATACTCGCTGCATCACGCTGCACTGCACGGGCCCTTGGCAGGCTAGCGGGTGCATTGACAACTATGTACGGATATAGATAAATTGTGTTACCTAAAAATAATGCACGTAAAGAAAATGTCTTGGCTTGATTTAAGTTGCCTTTAAATGAAATGCAGAGTTACATATGGGTGTTACGTGTGTGTACAGCAGTCGAATTATAAAATCTTCTCGTGCCTCTAAATGAGCTTGAAAAGCGTTTGCCATCCAGTTCAGTGGAGCCGCTAATAGAGTACTCTTCACAACAAACGTTCACCTAAGCGGCAATAATTCATCAGGCGTCGCTTGCTTGTTCGAATCAAACCCGCTGTCGCCAGGTCAACAATGGCCCGCTACAATGCTTCGACCCCACTTGTCCATCTGATTCTTAAGATATCATTTCTGCATCGTAATGAGACAAGAAGACAATGCACGATAATGCCAGCAAGCGAAACAGATTTGATAAACGGAAGTCGTTCGAACGCGCAATCTCGCGACGGAGATCTCGACCACGCCCCAGGCTTGTCTTCGTGTGAGTTCGGCCAAATCCTATCTGACGTGCTACTGTCTGACAGCAAGAGGCCTCCCTCCTTGTCTATCTCTCAGAAGCTACGGAGGGAACCGAAATCAGTCGAGTCATCTTCGAAATTGGCTACATGTTTCCTAAGACTTACCACAAGATCCAGGGACCATTTGGAGTTGGATGGTGTTGTCTGTATTCCCAAGATTTAACAATGCTGAATTTCTGAAACGATCATTCGAAGCGGTGGTAACGCATTCTTATAGCAGATGGGAATAGGGCTGCGATTCCATTGTCATATTTTACTGGAAGTGGTTTGGATTTCACTTTTCATATTTGATCAGTGTTTTTTTTGTCATACATTTCCATCACGGCCAACATAATACTGTCGAACCCATAGCAACCACCCTCGACTAGACGGCATGACACCCAATCCAGACACCAAGATACCGATAATCGCCTCGTGAATGATGAATAAATAATACCACCACTTTGCTCCACGTGTCCACGGCGTCGGATCAGTCACGTGACTACGTGATCCCTAGGTAATGTTGGTTCGTGCACGCTGCACTTTTCGTTCCCCCTTCGACAACAACGACGCTTTTCTCCGAAATGTCGATTCGAACGTCCCCGTCCGCCGGGAGCAGTTCATAGACATTGGGGTGTTTGCCCTCACGCCGCCTCGCTCCCACTCGTCGCATCGGCCGTCTCGCGTTTCTTGTCCGGCGCATTGAATGTGGCAGGCGGGTGCGTCATCGTCCTGGTGCATTCCGAAATGAACGAGAAGTATTGTCCCCCTATAGCTACCAAAGCCGCTTCTGTCTCGCACGACACATGCGAGTGGATGCACTTTTTCACCGCAGCTCAACGAATAGCTCCGACAAGTCTGGGACGTAGCGTTAATTCATTCTCACAGATACACACTACGACCTCGTCTGTACAACTTAAAAAAAGTCACTATCTAACATAAATCTTAGGTTTTTGAACAACTTCTTACGTTCGTCCTCAATGAAACAAACTGTTTTAGGTTTGAGCTCATTTGAGGTTTGATCTTGCTCAAGTGACTGTCCAACGCCTCTGGGGCGCGATTCCCGTGAATCACCGGATGGCATTTCAATTCCCGATAGGTCCCGGGTCTCGGATGAACATTCCTCCTTCTTTCGGCGACCACTCTAACCCGTAGGAGAGCTCTACGATGCACCAGCCATGCCGTCATGGGCTGGCCACCTCTAATAACACAGTACTCTGTGGCACGCTTTTGCCGAACGCCATGTGTATGCGACGTTGGCGATGACATAAGGTGCAGGGCGATGCGTGTCATGTGGACGCGTCACGTGCGTGTCGGCCGAGACACTGGGCAGACGCCGCGGCATCGATCCGCGGGTCACGCGATGCTTCGGAACCAGCCGTCGACGGGTATCTTTGGCCCGGGACGGGCTGGGGCCCGGTGCGTTCAGGTGGAGCCGGTCGCGGTGCTCATACAGCAATTGATTTCATGAGAACGCTCACTAATTTACGACGATTTTGTGTTTTTGATTGCTGGGCGAAAAAAAACTGCTATATTTGAAACCGCCTAGGCGTCTAGACGATAACTGGGTTGGCAGTTTTTATATTCAATCAAATTTGATTATTTTGATTGACTGAATGTTTCCCGCGAATTGAAAAAGCCTTGGTTCTTTTGCAATCACCTACGATGCCCATCCTCACTCCAGTCACGTTCACCAAACTGATAGCTGGAAAGTATAACCTAGACCTCCGGTGACTGAAAACTCCCAACACCTCGGTTCCCAAGTGCCTTCGAGTGCGTCGCCGAGGCACTGAGCCAGCAGCGCGTGGCTTGCCAGGTCGATAAGGATCTCTTTGTTGCTCTGGTGGTGGAGGGCAAGGAGCGCGCGTCGTGCAGAAGAGCTGGAGCCGGTCGACGAACCCAGGACTCTTGGCTACAGCTGCTGCCTGCCTGCCTGGCTGGTTGCAAGCTGGACCGCGGAGGCTAGAAATGGAAAACTAGTTCACTTGCACTCTCTTTGTCTCGCTCGTTCGAACGGCAATCAAGCTTGGTGTGGTCTCACTCGGGCATTCGCTGAAGTGTGTACTTGGTTGCTTTGTTTTGATCGCTCTTTGTTTGTTGGCAAGAAGGCCAATGGTGATTAGAAGTAAGAGACCGGGCCCAAGAAATTCCTGTAGGTACTGTCTCCTCAAGTACGTCAAAACCGTACATTCGAGGATCAAGTCTGTCTATGAAGAATTCCTAACCCGGTGAACGGTGCATGGTCACGAAACAACATGCACTATGCGATGACGTTGTCCGGTCTGATGGCCATCGGCTGCAAATCAAGGAAGCGACGCGCGGTAGAAAATCGTGAACATCTGCAGCGCAAAGTCGAGATAAACGATCAGCTTCCGTGCACCTCGATCGACGCTCATACGATGACGTCATCTTGATGACTAGGACGAACCGGAAGTGAGCTTGACGAGCGCGTCGTCGAGCCGCGAACCGTTGCCCTCGCGGTTCCGGTCTCTGGTCCTCGTTGGCACCTAGGAGTAACCACAGGGAACTAAAATGCAGAGAGCTGTGGTTGGTTCTGTGAGAAGTGCTTTGGCGTCGGTAATCGAGTGGGGTGTTTATTATGCACAATGAGTGTACACTGGGGGCCAACTGCGTAGCTTGAAAAGCTTACACAATTTTCAATAAATGGTATATAACTAGTAGATTCAATCGCAGCCCCCAAAGGCCATATTTTCGAAACTTCATTCGAAGGTCGAAGGATCGTTGGCAGTGGTTACCATGTAAAAACTGTTTCCATTCTTCGGGCAATTCGGCCCCCACAATTTACTGTGCCGCTCAAATCATATAATCCAACGTGAAATGAGCTATCAGAGTAACCGACCGATTCCCAAGAGCTGTAAAGAGAGCATCAATCTTGGACGCAATCACGAAGACACGACTCCGGTGTCCGTGGCGATCACGATTACCCGTGAGATTAGGCAGTCGATTGGGCAGCGGGGTATTCACTCTCTCGCCTTGACAACGCCGATGATAAGCGCAAGGGTCGTGGACCCCGACGCAACGGAAGCTAGGGTCATTGGTCAGCGCGATCTGTCATCAGTCATCGTTTGATAGAGGCGAGTCAAGACGCGGCGCGGCAGGAAGACGGTGATTTGCACGAGTCCTAGAGTTCCTTCCTGAGTTCGAAAAATCAACGAAGATGGATAGCCGCTGATGTCTTCCTCCTTGCTACTAACTGATTTTTAAAAGATTGTCCCGAAAAGCATTAGCGCCAGCTTAATAATGATTTTATTTTGTGTTTTATATGGTGGAGGAAATCTTATAAAAACATAGCACGCATTCAAGGCAGCGGACTTTCGGTCGAAAGATTCCTTCGCCGGTTCGCGCTTTTGAAGTGCTGGAGCGAGAAAGTTGAACTGAGCTCATTCAGTACGCATGGTAATGCGTAAGCCGTAACTTGTCTTGCATTTTATAAATGGTTCGGTTTAGATTATCCAAACGCATTCTGTGTTAAAAAAGGAGAGAAAAGCAGACTTTATATACCCCACATCGCATAAAAACTGTCCCATTGTCAAACTGACATCGCCATTATTCATAAAGCGTGAACTATGAAGCGGCTAGATAGTTACTTTTGTGTTGTGGTGGGTGAATTTCGTTGTCTATTTATGAGGTGGAATTCTTCGTGTTCGTCTCTGGTGGTTCGCTTTCAATCGTCTGGCCGGCCGGCGGTCTAATAGGACACTTCATTCCGCGTCTGCATTGCGTCACGCCGTTGTACCTATGCATATTTTATCCGACCTGCTTGCAATCCGCTAGTGGTACCCTGCGCGGCACGATGACGTAACCCGCGGCGACAAGAACTAACCACAAAACGACATTTTTTGCTAGCGCACGTCTAAAACTCGGTATTTTTCAACCGCCATGGCCTCAAATAAGAATTGAGTAGACCAAGATAAGGTCATCTTGTCGTAGAAAAGCTCTTGTAATGCTCGGATCTATTGGTAAGAATTGAAATTGAAATTTGGTACTTCGACGCTTTTGAATATGGGCGCTAGCTTATGATATGTGTGTAAGAACTTAGTGTGACTTGAATAAAGGATTGGGAGACCTCCATGATTCGATAACGCCTCTTCCGAATACCGTTGCCTAATAGATTTCATCCCCCCGAGTTTTCTGACTGGCCATCGTACCTCGAGAGTCCCAAGCTGTGCGTGTCCTGAATTATTCACTAACACCGCTCGGGACGAGTTATTTTCGTCCTCGCCGAAGTGGATTCAGCGGCATTGCGCGGTTTGCGTGGTTCGATGGGTTTGCTTATCACAAGAAACACTTTATATGTATCGGTGACGTCAGGTGTTGAAGCAACGATGATTTCGAAGCAATCAAATCAGCACACAAATGCAAAGAAGGTGCTCGCGACGACCGTACGGCCATGTTTGTCAGAGTCTAATTAGCAAGCGACTTTCTAAACATGCGGCGATTGGCTGTCTTCGATTTGCGAAGATAAACTTGGATTCAGAATCGGTTTTAAATTTAGCTGGACCTTTTAAGATTCTACCATCTAGATCTATCCACACGAGATTGCGATTTCTTCAAGAATTGCGATTTCAAAACTATCTGGCCACGATTGAAAAGTCCTCGAGAACGAAATTGAACACGTTTCAGCCCTGACGTATGCAAGCCCTTTACAAATTCGTTTATTCGTAATGTAACTCTCTCGTAACTCGTAATTTTTGTTAGAGGCAATATTAAGGCTGGGCATTTGCCTCGGGCATATCATTTGCTTCGCTAATGGTCCTACGAAACCTATATGAAGCTAGCGCAAACATCTACATCACTAGAGATTCAACTCTTTATTGAGAGCCAATTGACTTGTTAATTTCTGCTCAACCCAAAACAGGCCTCATCCACCTTCAAGCTTACTAACTAGCAGGAACCAGGCTCCAGCTTCAAACCCTATAATTTGAATTAATCTCCTCGATTCTATGCGAAGTGGTCTGCCTTTTTCGTACTGCGCTCGAGAATCGACAGCGTTAGTTATCTTTCGTACCTAGCGGTTCAGTGGGACTGTTTGATGTATATAGATAGATAGAACATACGTTATTTAGAACGAATTGTTATTCCATGTAACCCACTATTTCGTGGTATTGCTGCGTATCTGACCTGTGTCAATACTGAAGAGGGCGTACTCTTTGCAACGGCCGAGTAAATTGTGTAGTGCATAATCGTAGTCTTTCTATTGTAACGGTCATTCATTCATGCATGTGGCTGGTAATTTCATTATTCGCACCTACTCTAACGGAAACGGAATTTTATTCAGAAAACCATTTGCTATTTCAACATGCCTTTTTCCCAGGCATCTTATTGTTCATCTCCACGCAAGTGCACGCGATCAGCTGGTGTTTTGGCTCGCGCTCTGCGCAAGCTTTCATCTAGATCTCGGGTTATGATGTTAATTACTCGTAATTACCGGGTAGACTTCCGGCATTCCGTCGCCGGCTGCTAAAGTCGCAAGTAAACAACACCCGGCTCGATGCAAGAAATTATGGAAAAGTGCGCTTTTTAAATCGCATGATGCGAAATGTTACACCTATCAAATCTTGTGCATTGTGTTTATGTATGTAAACTACTCGCGCGTCCGATCTAATTATAGCTCTTGAAACTAACAGCATGGCTAGGTTATTATCTAGCCTGTCATAACTCACGAGTAGTGAGTTTTCTTGCCCGATGATCACAATGGCGCTCGTTGATCAGATAAATGGTCTTGCATGTGAGCACCACTTAGCCTAGGTACACAATGCAGGAAACTGCATTCGTTTTCCAATTAAAACGCCTGACGTAACCCAGTGAAAGTAAACTGAATCTAGGTAATTAAAGATGATGCATCAATTGTTGATTTTCTGCCAGAGTTTGCAGTATTATTTCTCAGTGATTGGCATCTTCTGACAACACTGTTGGTCTGCTTTTAAATTGAATCCCAAGAATGCTGGGCGTAGGCAATGCTGTTGCTCTGTCATCTTAATAGTACCTACTATAATTTGAAAACGAGATGCAAGATTGTGGATAGTTGCACCATTATTTACTGGAGTGACCTGCACTTTTGTGGATCTTCATTTGTGCAAACTCATTTGTGCCAATTATGATTTACTTTTACTTTTCCAAAAAAGCCAGCCTAATGAGGCCTACAAGACATTGCTGAGTACATTAAAAGTTTTTTGCAATCCTGAAACTCCTAGGGAATATTCATAGATAGTGGTTCAAATTTTTTCCTCTTATATATTTTATTGAAACAAAGGTAAATCCAGAACTTATTTTGTATTACGTTTTTAAGTTCTGTAGAGAATGTCTGTGCTGTGGCCACCCACCAACTTAATAACCAGGAAACATTGTCTAATGGATCCGTATTATTGTTTGCAGATCGGCTTGCCGGCGTGAAGGATGGCTGACACCGGCCGATGCGAGCCGCTCGTTAACGGCAACGTCGAAGCCATGGATGACGAGGAGAAGGCCAAGATCCGACCCGCCGACATTGATGCCGTGAGTATACTGGGGTCCCAAGAGCCAGCAGATTGTTAAAAACATAAAATTCGGCACCACATATCATGTAGGGAATCGGGCAACTGGAGAAATCTTCCCTAATTCTGTTGAGCAAATTTGTGCCCAAAAATTCCCCAAGAAATCCATATCTTTCCACTTCTGCTTACGGTCCACAAGATAGAACAGGCTTTTGAGGCTTCTTAATACTTCACCTAGTGTGGCAGATGTAAAAATATCAACCAACTAATATTAATGCTACTGAATGCTACAAACTTTCTTTAAATCTCCGTCGTTGCAATGAAAATTTTTCCCAAAACATTAAAGATTCAGTCCACTTTTTCCCAGAGCCTTGACTCAGCTCATTCTCAATGGTGGTGCTTTTTCCACATTGCAGGATGTTCGTGAGATGGAGAGACGGAAACGTGTGGAAATGGTAATGAACAGCAGACTGTTCCGTGAAGAGCTGGAGCGGATCATCGACACGCAGATGAAGGACGGCAATGGGCCATCGGGCCTGCTGCAACAGCTTTCCGAGATGATGGGCGTCGGCCACGGCCGGCCTATGCAAGCCAGAAGTAAGTCCATTGCTATGATTAAAACCCTAAAGAGATGCATAGTGCTTAAGACCTGAGGTGTTGAAAAATCTGAGCTTTGTTTTTTAATTAGCAATTAGCTTTGAGCTGGCTTGCAAGTAATTAGGTCATTTTGCAAAGTTCAGCTAGATGCAGCTGAAGCAGATTCTAGTGTACTTGAGATGAAGTTTTTGCTGTCAGCAATAGTTTTATAGCTTAGCTATTAAAAATTTGTGTATTGCAGTCTCTAGGCGGTCGTTCGCTAATGTTGAACTGACAGCAAAAAATGATCACCAAGCGACTTGTTTACTGGCAAAAATGGAAAATTCTACTAGTTGTAGTCACAGTCGTTCTGAATGTTGAGAAATTTCATTTTGTTATTTCACGCAGATTACTCAAATTTAAGACTGGTATACATTCAATTAATCTATATGAATGCTAACCTCAACAATTGATAAACATGTATCGATTTCTTGAGTTGTAATAATTGAACTGTGGTTTGTTTGTTGAAAAGGACAGCCGCTAGCGCTATAGAGTGGCATCTACCATTACCACACGTTGCCAGCTCGTTGGCTCACCAAAAAGTTTCCCGACTCTATAAACTCAATGGTGTAGCTGATATTTAGCAAGAGAGCTAACGTAGGGAGCAGGGATAGCTATATTTGGTATTTGTTTAAGAATAATTTTACAATCTCAGGCTCGGCTGTATTTGTGACATAAATAAAGCAAATAGCCTTTTGTTAAATGCCCTGATGAGAGATAACAGCAGGTTGGAAATGTATCTGGTGACAATGGAGATGAGATTTTAACTAATGGTTGATTATTTTACGTCACATTGCAACACTGACACAAAGTTTAACTTCTGGATGCTAATTGCAGGTGGCAGCTGTGTGGCACCCATCAACGACATCCGCGGTGTCGAGAGTATGGGCTACGCAAAAGGAGAGAAGATTGTTCGGTGCAAACTTGCTGCAATCTTCCGGCTGATGGACCTCTATGGCTGGACACACGGGATCGGCAGCCAAATCACAGTCAGTATCATGCATATGTTTTTCTTGCTGCTTTTTTTTCTTCTGAATGGAGTAAATATTGCAGTAAATCCCTAATAGCAAAGGCCTGATGGATTTAATAAAACCTAATCAAGTGCTTTTGAAAGGCTTCAAAAAGTAGTCAGATAACTACTTACAAAGTAGTTCCAAAGTAATCAGTTGAATCATTAAATTAAATGTGATTTTAGGTTAAAATTACCATCACTGACTGTCAGTCATCCTAAACTAAGAAGTTCCAGTGTTTGTTATCCTCTAGGACACATTTTATGGCCCCCGTCTGACCAACTGGCGTCGATGTGTTGCAGGCACGACTGAACCAAGAGCAGGAGCTGTTCTTGGTGAACCCATTCGGCGTGCTGTTCAACGAGGTGACAGCATCCAGTCTCGTCAAGCTGGACATGCAGGCGGCAGTCGTCGAGCAGGGCACCACCAATTTCGGTCAGTACCCAGAATCATGTTTTGCGTCACAAGGTGAATTCACATTCAGCGTTTAGCAGTCACGTTATGTAGTTTCCCACTAAACATACCTGCTAGCCAAATAAGTCTCCTTGAACAAAACCGTGCAAGTGACTAGAACAACTCTTTGTGCAGGTGTGAACGCGGGTGCGTTCCTGGTGCACTCGGCGCTGTATGCCGCTCGGCCAGATGTGAAATGCGTCGTGCATGTCGTCACGCCGTCTGTACTGTCCGTCTCGGCGCTAAAGGCAGGTCTGCTGCCGCTCTGCCAAGAGGCTGCTGTCCTCGGGGAGGTGAGGATCGATACTCTGTAGCAATATTAATCAAGCCGAGATTTGAGAGACTACAAAAGTAAACGCAGTACAGCTTCTTCACTGTTATGTAATGTTATCGTTAAAAAACATTGGAAAAGTTGCATTTTTTTCCAGCTTCCTAGAGAGAATTTTACTGATTGTCGTCTTAAGCTTGTTTATTTTTAATATATGACTTCTGCTCTGTCACTGAAACTGGCTCGTAGATCTCACAATCAATTCTTTACCCTGATCCTACCTGACTAGGGCCACGCCAATACCTCGTTGTTGCTAACGGACTGTTTTCTGTGATTGTCAGGCAAGTGTGCACCACTACAGCGGGGGCGCGCTGGGCCCCGAGGGTCGGGACAAGATGGCGCGTGACCTGGGTCCCGTCAACAAGGTGCTGCTGCTCTCCAACCACGGCGCGCTGTGCTGTGGGGAGACCGTCGAGGAGGCGTTCTTCCACGTCTACAACCTGGCACTTGCCTGCGATACTCAGGTAATAAAGCATTGCAATGTTTTGGGAGTGCCAAATAGGTGGGAAAAGTTCCTGGAGGAAAAGTGGTCAAAGTACATGTGGAATTCACAGTAACCAAGTGATAGTCGAGAAAGTGAAATTTTCGGATCAAGCAAGTTAAAAAAAGGAATCAGTTGTTGTTCAGAAAAACTATTTGAACTGTGTTTTGAATGCTAAGTAAAGGGCTACTAAAACTAAAACTAGTGCTAAGGAAAAATCAAGTAGACATGAGACTAAAAACCATCGTAAATCAGTTGTTGCTATTCTGACAAACTATTTTTAGGCCAAAAGAAACGTTCAATCTAATGAACCTGTGGCCAGGCAACAACTTTTTCTGTATTTGGACAGATTTCTTACAAATACCTTGTATCACTGACCCTTGAACACATGCTCGCTTGCTTTTGCAGATGAAACTGCTGCCGCTGGGCATTGACAACCTGGTGCTGATGGGTGATGAGGCGCGCAAGGCTGCGTTCGACGCGGCACGTCGTGCACCCGATGCCGCAACTCCTGCAGCGGAAACTGCCGCCACCACGCCTCGCAAGGAGAAGCAGTGGCGCGTTGGTGCAACACACTTTGAGGCGCTTATGCGGATGCTCGACAACGCTGTAAGTCTCGTTTTCAACTTGCTCTGACGAGTGCAACTGTCTGATAATAAACCATGACCACAATGAGGAACATAGAATTCCCATATTTTTTATCAGACATCTATTTTGTAATGGCCCCTTGACTTCAAAAGTAACAGAGGCTTAAATTTATTTGGGTAATTCAGTATACAATCTTCTGCAAATAAAAATATTTCAAACTGCTCATATTTTTTAGTGGCTTGCTTTACCCCAATCTCAAACAAAGTAAAGTTATGATCACCAGCAATGTAGTCTGCTTGTGTTTGGCTTTGTATCTAGCAGCTGTGTGCTAAGTTTGTTTTTAATTGGCAACAGGGCTTCCGCACTGGCTACGTGTACCGCTCTCCGCTGATCCGCGCTGAACCCCCACGACCTCGCAACGATATCGAACTGCCTCCCGCGGTTGCCTCGCTCGGCTACCTCTTCGATGAAGACGACAAAAATGGGTGAGCAGTCGACTTAACACCACAATGTCGGTTTAGCTGACAGGACTGGTCTACAAATCTACATTACTAAGTTACTTTAGCTGCATTGAAACATAGCAAGTTGAGTTAGATTTGCACAATTCTGGCCAGCATACATCTTCTAAGCTGAAATGAGCTCTGCATTTTCGGAACTCAGCCAATTATTAGAAGCAACCAGCAAGCGCTGCTTTGTACTATCAGTCATTTTGTTTGCGCGCAGTCCGTGGCGCAAGTACGTTGACGGCCGCAAGACACACGACCGCACGCGCTGGCTGAACTCACCGAACGTCTACCAGAAGGTGGAGATCCTCGAGACGGGCACGCCCGATCCGCGCAAGATCACCAAGGTAGAGGTCATCACGTTTGAGGAGGGACGTCGCGAGTAGGGCCGAAGAAGCCGAGACGAGGGCACCCACACGGTCTAGACTGGGGATAGGATCGGCAGGACGGTTCCAAGGGGGCTTTCTCGATGTGTGCAGCGTTGCTTCATTCCATATCACGATGTGAAACATTTAGTAGTCTACAGGCCTTCTTCTGTGGCTCAAAAGTATATCTAGCTGATGTTCAGACATTTGATATGCTTTGTAGATTTTTAGATAGATGTTTTAAACAGTGGAGAATGTCCACAATTTCAACTTTATTCCTTATTGAAAAATCTTATTGTATTTGATTGAAAACTTGCTAAATCGAGAAAATTCCTTAAAATCGTCTGCCTGATGGGTATTGAGGGGGGATGCGACACCAGCGTCATCTGACAGGTTCTCAGCTGAAAGTTTTTATTAAATCGACACAAGCAATAACTATGTTGCCTGTAGTATAACTATAACTGTCGTTCATCGACTAATATCAGTGGCTTTAGATGGTTGTTTTTGCCGGTTTGTAATTGAATGCATTTAGTGAGTTAGTGTTTGAACTATGGCTTTTAAACTTTAGAGATCCCATCTCCAGTCGACAAGTGATCGTTTACATATGCTATTTGCTTGAAAAATACTCACATTTTTTTATCATTGTGACTTGGTTTAAGAATAATCCACAGATGAGAATATTATAAGCCAGAAAGTTCAACTGAAAGTTGAGATATCAATTATTGAAGCAGAGGTTGAGATGGGTACGCTTGATTATACCTTAGTGTCATAAATCGTCGGCTAGTAACCACCAACATGATTCCATTTGTAAGATAAGCTGTCCAATTTTGCCACCATGCACAATTCTCTGTGGCGTGTGTGTTATCGAGTTGCCTTGCTTATTTTCCGCTCGAATATTCCACCGCTACAGTTGTTGGGTGCTTAGCGATTTCATCGCGAATCCATAGCAGCGTAAGGTTTCCAATTTTACGCGTAATCATTCCACATCAATAGTGCCGTTGGCTTAGGTTATTTTTTGCAAACGTTTTGCTGCACTGAAGTGGTTTTCATATCCAGTAACAAATCCACACCACTGCAGTGTGGCTTCAAATTCCTATTTGACTTTAATGAAGCTGTACCTCAAGAGTTTTTAAGGATACTAAGAAAGAAAAAACTAATTGATATTTTTTAGAGTTCTCTGGTTTTTAGCAATAAAATATAATATAATAATAAATATATCATAGTTATATCTGGTTAAGCATATATTATAAAAAGAATCTCAAGCATTCATATTTTAGTCAAAGGTAATTTTAAAGTTTGTAGACAGTTCAGCTTCTTTGTCTTGGTATTAATAGGTTTTTATTTAGAACTAAGCTCTACCGAACCAGTTAAGTGCAAGCTAGACTGTAACCAAACGTTGGCCACGCCCGAGCCGATCTCAGTTGGCCGAAACGTGGCCACGGTATTTGTTAAGCGTTGCCCGCCAGGCTAAGAGCTCTGTAACTGTGCTTGAGTGTGTAACGTAACCTCGCTCAGAGGGTCTGCTTTGCTTGTAGCTTCCGGTGTTCGTAATAAAAACGTGAAATTCACTTGCTCTGAGTTATTTCACCACTCCAAGTAAACTAGGACCGTTCTTAGATCACTTCCCACGGGTTACAAAGCAGATACGTCACCGATATCCAGATGAAATCCATTCAGTTAATTTTGTAATCGAGTAAAAATAGCTTTTTGGTCAAATCTTGCAGAAGTTGCTTTATTCTTACGATTGAATGAATCAATTGCAATTGCATTCATTGACCTTGTGTGTCGTGGGATAGTTTCTGGTTTGAAAGGAAGCCAAGCAGACCTAATTGATTTTTGCTGAAATAAGCTTCTAAGATCTTGAAATCATTACCTTTTGTTGGAATGGTGCATAAATTACAGTCAAGTTTTTTTGAGGGAACAGCTGGAAAGTGCATGGAGGCTGAAATTTTAAAAGTATCCCTTTTTTAAGTTACATGCTAATCATCTCCCCTCATAGTAAGTTGCTACAACCTTGTAGCCTCATCAAACTATTTCTTTGGTAGATCTTCTTCCCAGTATTTTTAGGCTCAACTTCTTTAGTTAGCTGATTTTTTTGTGTTGTTTCTATGTTTTGTGTTTTCTAGTACCAGTTTCTGGCTATTATTGATGTTTTTCATTTTGTTTTTTTAGTGGGTGGAATCGAACGCTGAGGAGGTAATTCCATAATGAGCATCTACCTCAATAGGTGTCTCGCTCTTAATTTTATTATTTAACTAGCTGTCTCCTTCTAGACTCGGGATTGGTGAACTTGTAACTCGGGACTGGTGGCGGAACTGCATGTTTTTCTTTTCTTACTTGGGTGCACTCGTTATTTTATCGGATTCTCCTTTGTTTTTTTTTTTGTTTTTTTTGCTATCCATCTTCATACCTCAGGTTTAGTTTTTAATTTTTATCTCTTATTTATTTATTTTAACATGCTCTCTGCTCTGCTGATACTTTCCTACCCATTCAACAATAACCAAACCAATATTGCTAAAAATGAAAAGTGCACACATTTCACAATAACTGCTTCAAATAATTTAATTACACACTTCCTACGGAGAACTAACAATATGTCTCTAGAAATCTTTGCAAGAAGAAAATTAGGTCTTCATGCCTTCATCTTTTCAACTGGAATGTTACACCTTCAATTTGCATAAACAAACAGTTGTCAGAATTAGCTCTAAACACACATCCCTTGCAATGACAGCAGATAATTTTAGAGAAAATTACTCAAATTTCTTTGCTCAAAAATATATACTGGGCTTCTGAGGAAAGGGTCTGTGTTTTAAGCTAGTTACAATACTTAAATTGTGCTGGATATTTTAACTGCGGGTGAGAATCAAACTGCACTCGCTTGGGAAGTGGTACTTCCTTTAATGGATATGCCGGAATTGAGCTAATTACGGATTTTAGCAGGTATGCATCCACATGATCTTTTATCAATTAACATTCTCGCACATCTTGAAAGGTGACCACAATCTTAGGTTGGTCAGTACCACGTGGCTACACACATGCTTGGGTTGCACTCGTGCTGTGAGCAACGAAACGCTTTGCTTTCGAGGAAAGCGTTTTATTGCATGGAAGGTGCTGTACAATGAGTTAGACGTCTGGGAACCGACAAGACCAGGCATGAGGGACCCTACCGAAACTGCCATCTTACTAAAGACCAGCAATGTGTTGACTAGTTCATTTACTAGTCATTCATACTAGTCATTCATACTAGTCATTCTAGTTTCAACTAGTATGCACTAGTTTATTCATGAAGCAAATGGCAAGACTACCAAAACTTCAAGCTTTTATGAGCGCATTGAATACTCATTGGCTAATCTTAGTAATTCACCCCAATCATTGTGTGAAATTAGTCACTCAAAAGAAATTTGCTGGAAACGATTTGATCATACAGGTCACAAGTACCTAATATGAATCTCGCATGTCCCACGAAGGTGGTCTGAACTTGTTCATAGCAAAACAATTCCTCTAATGCTATATAACCAAACTTCAGATGCACATTTTCAAAAGACTTCATAAGATTTTCACGCAACTCCCTTGGTTATCAAAATGCCTTGGCACGGTTTGGGCGGTGGCGGTGCCAGCCCCAGACGTCTAAACTTGGGAGCGGCTGTGAGGGTGGGTGGGGACCCTGATGTCTGGTGTTGTCTTGCAGTGGGTGGCAGACGGTTCGCCCACGCACTCGAGCACGCCCGTCAAGATCGAGAGCGCGCTGCAGTTCGTGCCCAAGAACACGCACCCCCGCGAGTTCAAGAAGCTGCAGCAGCAGGTAATTTGGCTTTTTCTTTTTCTTGTTTGTTAACAGTTTAAAATTATTACCAGTATTTTTATTTATTATTATCACTAAAAATCTATTTTTTTTTACAAATATTTTACCATTTTAAACGAGCAATATCTATTGAAGACTTCGGATACAAGAGTTTTGATTGTTATGCTAGTGCTACACTGGTTGAAGATCCTGGAGGGTCAATTGTGTGGAGATAAATGAGTTGTCCTACAATTTCTCGGACACGGCCCAGTTGTAACCCAATGCTAACCATAGGAAGTGACTAGTTATTGCACAACAACTTCGTTGACAATTTTTGTGCAATCACCCTCCAGGTCTTCTGAAGCAAAGATTGATTTGAGTCTTAAATTGCTGTAGCTATATTACTTAGCTTACATTCGCTCTCTTTTCTTTCTTTTAACTTGTTTGTGATTTTAGATCAAGGATAACCGTCGTGCAGACAAGATTACTTCGGGTCCACAATCACACATTCTGGAAGGTGTCTCTTGGGAAGAAGCTAAAAAACTACAGGCAAGTCTCACTGACCTTTCATAATTGAGGAAGTTAGCAATTAGCAAAGCATTATTTGTAACCAAAATGTGTTGCTCAAAATTGAGCACTAGAAACCTAATGGGCCTGAAATTAAAGTTAAAACCATTAATGGTCTTAGCTGTATAATCATATTAATAGAAACAGGAAAAACACATCGGTGGTTTTCACTTACCAATCAATTAAATTGAAATTTGGTGCACAAAAAGTGGAGAAAGATGGATGAAATTAAAAAAATCAACACTTGCACCAAGATCTGTCACCCAGGCCCAAACATATCTTTATTCAATGATTGCTTGCTTAATAATATGCAATTAAATAAAGCAAGCAAACAGAAGCTCGCACGTGTTTCTACAACGTTATCCTTGCACGTAGGATGCGGGCGTGACGCAGGCAGGCGAGCAGGTAATCCTAGTTGGTGCTGCGTCAAAGGGCATCATCCAGCGCGGGTTCCAACACAACGCCACCGTCTACAAGACGCCGTATGCCAAGAATCCATTCGATGCCGTCACCGACGACGATCTCGAAGAGTACAAACGATCCGTGCAACGGCACACCAAGGGAGAGTCCTGTGAGTCCATCTTTTAACCACCTTTTACACTCCTCATCTATGAATATTAAAATCATTTTTTTATTGGAAGTTTAGAATGCATTCCATACACATTGATAAATTGAAATTGACCATCCATTGCTTAAGAATCCTTGACTAGAAAAAACTGTCCATTGACCTCTTTGGAAATAAATATTCAGCAGATTGCAATGGATTTTTTACATTTTTGTGTGATGCAAAAGTCACAAAAGATTAGAGACTGGCTTAAATTTGTCTAAATAATCACCTCTTAAATTTGTACAAATGTAATTTTGGTTTTTGCTCCTCTGAAAAAAGTGTGTTCCTCATTGTTTGTCGCTTGTTTTTGCAGTCGAAGAGGAGCAGTCCGAGTCGGAGGCGCTCTCGTCTTCACTGCGCCGAGGCCTAGCGTCGCCTAACACAGCCAGTGAGACGGAGGAGGAGAGCCGAGACGGTACGTTTGCCATCCTTTGCCTCATTTTGCTATCCAAGGACTATTCTGCCCGATACAAAGTCTGTGGCCTGATGCTGATGCTTGTTTGAAGAGTATCATAAGGTCTAGCCTGTGAGAAAAGGTCCCACCACAAGGACTGCCTCCAGCAACGCAATCTATGAATGAAATTTCAGTTTGACTTGAGTGGCAAGATTCCAAAATTCTTTTTATTTTTGAAAAATAATTCCCACAATTTCTTTTATTGGTAGAAAGTTTTTAAAAATAGCTTGAAAATTTAACATCTTGGCAAGCCAAAGCTTCAGAGTAAAAGGAAAATGGTAGACATCAACAGAGATGATTAACGGTGTTTTTAAAATGACAGTTGGCTTACATGTCACTCCAAAACGACCAGTTGTGCTTCTACCGAAGAAGTATGTTCTCTTGCTAAACAGAGTTAAAATAGTGTCTCACACGAGTTTTCGTTCAGACAAATTGTACGGTTATTTCCTCCTATAACTTTTTAGCCTTAATAGACCTTCTGGCACCTCTATGGTGCCTCACATCATTCCATTGTGTTCTAACGTCCGAGTTACGACATTTTTCTACTCACCAAGAGAGAGCCTGACTTTGGATGTTGGCTTTTCTCACAGAGCCACGTGTGCTGAGGATCGAGACCAAGCTGGTGCCAAGGGCCAGCCAGGCGGAGGTGGTGCTCAGCGACGGTGAGTTTGTATCTCTGCCAGGAGAGCCCCCCACACCCATGCAAATCGCTCCCCCCCCCCCCCCCCCTGTGAAACAGTCATTACCTCTAGCCTGCTAATCAAATACAGCTTGAAATGTCCACTGCCCTTCATAACGCACAAGGCTTGTTACGGGTCATTTTAAAGATGTCCTTGCAATTTGACTTTCTCCAAAATATTGGTGCTGTAGTCTCTTTTTTGTGCCAAACATTGAGACAGTGGCAAGTAATGGGCCGTAACAAGTGTGTGTAAAATAAAAAAATCCATGTCTCACCAGTAAAGTGAATACCCCCCCCCCCACCACTTTGAATCTCAGTCCTGCCATGTTTGAGATTCAATCGCTTGTAGTAGGTAGCATAGCATTTCATTTCCAGTAGTGTTGAGTAGGGCATGCTAGTTGAAAATTGCATGCCACTTGTCTAATATTGTTGGCTATGAGAGCCGAAATATATTTACAGCCGACTGATTTGGTATGATTAAGTTCATCAAGTTGTGACAAACTTTGGGCATGTTTGACATCAATCCAATGAGAATGCTTCGAAGTGTTTATTGGCAAGATCTTAAGCATTATCCACGTATGCTAGAACATTCAATTTTCATTACGCTGGCTTTTCTGCATTGATTTACCGCCGCTTGATTTGCATCGCGCCTATTGCGCGTGCATGTTGCGATTCGTTAAAGCATGTGCATGATCATGGCCTGTCTTTCCGAAGCTGCAGACTTCCCGGATTCCGGATTCGAACGGTCTAAGTCTCTGCGACACTCTGGACAAGGTAACGCGCAAATCCTCATTGCCAAGTTACCCCTGACCCTGTTGTTGTGTGTCGTAGTCAATACTGTGCCGTTACGCATCTGTCACAAGTCGGTGTATTTCTGCTTTGTCTTTAAGTAAATAGTAGGAATCAGGCTGCCACCAACCTGTGGCTAATTCTAGATATGTGGCTAAGAAAACGAAACATAGTTAATTGTTTGTCATTTTGCTTTTAGTGCTGTATAGTTCCATATCATTTTGGTGCTATAGTCCACTGAGTTCCACTAGATAACATGACTATCCTGAATCTTCAGTCTGCCCATGAGCCTAAACCATTTTGTAATCTTTTGATAAGAGTAAACATACTCTGTACAATGATCAATTTGAATGGCACGACATTCCGGCACGACTACACAAGATATTCGAAGCCCCAGCTAGGCCCACCTAGTTGCCCCCATCTGGACCAACCAAAGTAATGCTTGTGTTCGATGAACGTCTGCCCCGTACATCCTGTGTGCATGCTTGTCGTTGTGACTAACGTAGTGCTAGCTGCTTCAGGCCGAATTTCAGTCGGCAGCTGGTTGAGATTTTTAGCGTGCTTTTATGCTTGTATCGGTCTGTTATGAGATTCTTGGAGCTAGAAATGGAACTTTTCTATTTTCTATGCCTTAAATCTTAATGGCACAATCAAAATTAAAAGCTACAGAGTTGCTACCTCAAGCTGGAGCCCAGTTATATTTTGCAAGGATCTTGTTCAAGTACATCTAATATTATTTGAACCTTCAGTTTATATTAGCCAATGAGAAAATTTGTCAAATTAATTCTGGCTTTGTCAAAAAAAAACTTTGGTTCCAGTGTCAGTATAAAATGTTCCATATATTCAATTCTCTTATAACTTCCGAAGATCTTTAAAAGGTCTCTACGATAAAGAAATATCACTGGCTTGGCTCTTAGAGGCTAAATCTCTCAGCGGTTGTCGATTGTTATTGCGTCCCGGGCATTGTGCCGCCGCTCAAGACTTGGCTTTTGCATGACTCGCGTCCAACGCAGCGGCCAGCGGAGGTCGGTCTGCCGGAGACTTTTTCCGCTCCTTCTCGCTGGGACCTGCTCAGCGCAAGAAAGGTAACGAAAGTCACGCCCACCAAACGTCGACAAAGTCACTTGGTTGCACTTCATGCTACGACATTGATGCTGTGTCTTGGGGCCCATAATGGGTCAGACTACAGTGAGGTGATGGAAAACTCAGGTTTTAAAGCAATTTTTTAGGAGATTGAGTTCCAAGACTTTCAAATGTGTTTCAACGGGAAAATTTACAAGGCAGAAAATATACTATCCAGTTGGCACATCAGAAATCTTAGACTCGGCTAAAAAGTAGCATAATGAACCTTACTTTTCCATGTCTCACATTCATCTGCCCTTGAATCTAACTTCTTTCGGGTACACCCTTCTTTTTCTTACGAGCCCTCCTCAATGCTCGCTGAGAAGTCTTGCTTCGTCAGTGTTCTTCGATAAAGCTTGCTTACTTCATGTTGTCTCTATTCTGTGCTTTTTAGGTTAGTTGGGGATAAATTTGCATGCCATTGGGTGCAGGAAGTTCTGTCGTTTGTTGTGTGTTTGTCAAAGCTTTTCCAAAATTCACATGTTTTTTGCTAAAAGGTTGCAAGAAATAGATGTGTGCATAATTCCTAGAGCTGTGACTTTTGGAAAGCTTAGAAAAACACCTCGCCATCTCTCTAAGAGATACCGAGTGGTGGTGGTCCTCCTACTCTGCTGGGTAAGATCATTGACTCTATGCCTTCTATCACTCGCTTTCTCGACCCGGCTCCGTGAATCAACCCGAAGACATCTGTCAGCCAACGATTGGAAACTAGCGGCGCCCCACATGATCGTCCGAATGCGTCTTTGTTGTCTGTAACTTACCAAGTGCTTTCGGTTGAGGCTTTACAATCCTGAAGCTTAATAGCTTATTTATTGTTGCAGATACAGAATATAAAGATTTTAGGACCAATGTTTCCTCTGCTTTTAATTCTAAAAGTGAGGTGACTAAAATTATTATCAGCACTTTTCAAATAGCTTGTTAGAACTTAAAAGGGGAGACGGTAAATTAGAACTATAGACAAAATCAGTTAAGCAGATGTTGGGTTGTAAAGCCTAATCGAATTGCACACATTGTCAAGAGTTTTTCTCTCCGGTTCGCTGTGCAATCGCTCGCATTCCTTAAGTTGATGGGAATTCAATGCCAATAAAATAAAATATTTAAATGAGTGTGGCATGTAGATAAGTTCCAGCATTTGATGTCAAAAAGGAATATTTTCCTTGCAATTTAACTTCTGAGTACTAGCTACTGTTATTGTGCAGGTCATTGTGCAGGTGTGCAGGTCAGTACGCAAGCCATTACAAGTAAATTTAAAATAACTTGTGCACAGACAATTGAGCATCACTCTTGAATCAAACTGTAAAGGCAGGGGCGATCGTAGGCGTTGCACAGGGAACTGCGAGCAATGCTGGACCCGGACATGAGCCGGTGCGTGTGAACTTGCAGGTGCTCGTCACGAGCCCGCAGCCAAGTCGTCGAGGGTGGCGCCGGCGACGACATCCCGCCAACCCCTGCACTTCCATGTGGCACGGCTTTCCGCCGCCCCACGCTTGCTGCACGCCTCCCGCTTGCTGCAAAGATGCCACGGCTTAACGCTTAACAACCCAGCTGATAGGCGCATCAAGTTGCCTGGGGACTTAGTTTCAAAGCCTAGTGGTAGTTGTGCTGAACTTGGTTACAAGGATACTGGTTTAAAGAGTCATAGTGGAAATTTTATAGATGAAGAATGCACTAGTCCTAATAACCCCTTCAATGGTACTAGTCAATCGAATGACAGTGCAGTCATAAGCAAACTAGTCACTTCCCAAAGCAATCTTAATGCCACCCAACCTACCGATGCGATTCTACCACCATCGTGTCCTGACAACGCGATCGTCATACCTGAAGCCCGCAACAAAGAAGTGGCTGACAACACCATTCTCATCGAACACTCCCACTCAAAATCGTCCATGAGCCCGTACCCCCAAAGAAGCGGCCTTACCCGCAGCCAGCACTTGAAACTGCTGAAACTGCGTTTCTTGGAGTTGTACCCGCCTGCCCAAAAAAGTGACAATCCCCCGCTGATTCCGCCCAAACCGTCTCGTCCTGTGTCTCTAGAGTCGGAAGGCTATTGGTCGACATCGATGGCATCCCTCGCCTCATTGAACCCTCTCGACCAATCGCAGATTAACCGTGATTTTGACGCTCAGCTTGGACGGATGGAATTTTCGCCACTGGTAAGAGATGCCCTGGCTCTGCCGTCAGTGTGGGATTCGGCGCGCGTTGAGTACTGCCAACGGGGACTGACCAAAGAGCTGGCGCAGATTGACAACCTGCTCAAGGAAATCGGAGCTGAGGAACTTACGTTGCGAGAGCAACTGCGTGATTTGCTACCCAGCAAAGAGTACGGAGGAGGGGAATGTGTGGAAGATTCTTTCAACGAAGAGTCATTTAACTATTTGGAGGGGGAAGTCTCAGTTTTACAGCTCCATGGGTTGGATGAGACGTGTGAAGCCAATCTTGTGAGAGGAGGTTTCGAAAATAATCTGTGCATTCTAGAAAACAGCGACATCAATGATTGTGCTGTGATTGACTCTGCTTCAGATACTTTGTTGGAAGAAGTGCCTGTAAGCCCTAATGATATTCTGCAAGGCAGCTGTGATAATAAGAAGAGTGGTGTCCTGCACAAACATAATAACGCTGACCGCATTGAAATTGCTCCGAAATACAGTAATGATCTTTTAGTTACTGCCGATGACTATCTCCAAGAAGATTGTAATGTTTCGGAGAGTTACACTAAGACCAACCTTCTCGTGGACCAGTGTCCCTTTAATCCCAAAGTTGGTCTTGTTGGTGGAATGGACATCACTGTGGAATATATCGATACAAGCCTAGTGAGCAAAGCACAAGTAGAGAATAACTTTTTAGTAGTTGATCTTTTTCCTGATCACAATGAACCAGTTGGTGAAAATGCTTACGTTGACAGTCATGCAAATGATGTTCCTGAGGATAACAAAAAAGATGAATGCGATGCTGTTGATAATCTAGAAGCAGTTCAGAATAATGGTACAGTTGTACCAGCTACAAAACCCTTTGATGACAATAATTTGATTTGTGACACTGATAATGGAGAATTTTCGGGGACTAATACAAACTCATTTTGTGGTGAATGTGATCAAGTCGGTGATAAAATCATTTGTATTTACGACACCGAAACAGTAGACATAAAAACCATGGAAGTGAATGCCGAAAATAACTTGCCTGCAGAGGATTATTCAATTGTTGACAATATCGCAGACACCAGTATTTCCGGCACAAATGACGAGACAACTGACACTAATCATAATGATATTTACCAAGGAAATAATTTAATTGGTAAAAACTCTGATGTTGGGATTGACAATCTTGACATGACTGAAGAAGACTTAAGTGTCAAAAATGAAACCACCTACCATAGAGAGGAGGATCATGTTGGTAACATTGAATTCCAGACAACTATGGAAGCAGATGAATGTCAGGAGGAGGTAAAGCTTTTCCTTGAAGTACCGCTTGCACCAGACAACTGTAACATTCCAAACGTGAATAGCGTGATTTCGAGGCCGTATGAAACTATTCAGTTTGATGGGACTATGCGTCACTGGCAAAGCTCTGAAAACGGTGGTGGCAGTGGTCCAGAGGAGGAGTTTGACATTGGGACCCATTTCCCTGAGCCAGTGAGACCATTGCTATATTTTGATGAGGAATACTTGAGGAAGCCTCTTCATCGAAGGCGAATCGACCGTGTCATACATCATGAAGAGGAGGACGTTGACGACGAAGAAAGCCGCAAGCTGGAGGAAGCGATTGTAGGCTTAGCACAGGCAATGCAGCCAGTTAAGAATGAATATCTATGTGAACCACCGGGTGATATCATTAAATATGAAAATCTGCTTGAACCAACAGATGATATTGGGAATGGTGAATACCTGTGTGGACCAAAGGATGATATTGAAGAGGATGAATATTTGATTGATGGAGTTGGTTTTGAAGAATTTTTTAATAGTATTGAAGAAGACTTTGCCAAATTATTTGCAGAAGATGCCAAGATGTCATTGCATGGGGGTGAAAAGTCTCCGTCTGAAATTGATGGGTGTGCATACACAGAAAACATGAACAAATCCAATATGGAAGAACAATTATTTTCCCCCAAAATTATGCTGAAATTGGAACCTGCTGCTAACAGTTCTGATGAGCTGATGAAGTCAAGTATGGATGGTGTAGATTATTTAAATGAAAATGTTTTCAGTACCTATGATGTTTGTAAGAATGAAGAATTGATTACAGTGACGCAAAACAACGGGGATGCTAAAACCAATGCAAATAATGAATTGTGTGTGAAAAATGTCGAGTTTGAAGCATACTATGGACATGATAGTGTAGCATCCGAGAATGACAAACAAACAATTCAGGTCAATGGTATACAAGTAGTAGAAGCAGAATTGTCTAGTAACCAATGTCTCATCAACACCATTCAAGAAGGTTTGGCAGTTAATGTAGGAGCATCTAACATGATTAGGGAAGAAGTGGCAAATGTTTTAGGTTCCATAGTCGCTGAAAGAAGACAAACAGATTGTGATATCTCAATCATAAATATTGATGAAAAAGAAGCCAATAAGAGTGTGGGTGTCATTGTTGAAGATGATTCCAAGTATAATGGAGAGGAGGACCCTGTTGCTGGTGAAGATGGAGACAAATTGGCTACCAGCTTGGATATTAATGCATCTGAACATGGTGAAGAAACAATCAGCCTCAGAAGTGACATTTCATTAAACATACATGAATCGGACTTTTCCGAACTATCCAACTTCGAAGAAGTCTTTGTCTCTGATTGCATGTTTGATGCAGATAGGTCGAATTCTGACGATGACCCCTACAATTCAGAGACCGAAAGCATGCTCGTTGCGGGACAAAATCTCGATTTGGGTGCGTCCGAAATTACCGGAGTCCAGCACATGGTTGCAAACGGTGCTGGTGATACTGCAGCTGTGTTCGACCCGCTGGACCTTGAGGTCTGTCGCCTAAGCGGATCGTTCATACCGATCGAAGTAGGCAACGGCGAGGCCCGGTTATGCCCTCACTACTTGGCTCATGGCTGCTGCTGCCTTCATATTCTTGACACCAGCTCCGACACCGGCTCCACCAGCGAGAGCACTGATTTCACGTCACCATCTGATGCCGAGTATGACGACGACATTCCACCGCCGGCAGAAGCTCAACTCTCGCGATCTTGTCAGAGCGCCCTAAAAACACCACTCCACTTTAGCTTCCACATCCGAGATGAGAACAACGAATCACTGGAGCTGCAATCGTCTCTGCAGCCGGAGGCCGAGAGAATGCCCAAAACAGTAATGAATCAGCAGACGGCTTTTGTCCAAACGCTGACGAAGGAGGTGGAAGAGCTTGAAATATTAGAGGCAATGTGGGAGAACCCTACAATTGAGGGAGATGAGATAACTGCAAAACAATCCCTGAGAGAGACTATTGAAGAAGAAAAACTGTTATCGAATCCTAAGAAGATTGTTGAGACAATGGGTAGGCTTTCAGCCCTCGAGCCAGCGCTGGAGGAGGCAGTTGACAAGTCGGGTGAGCCAATGATAGACAGTCGTGCATTCTTTGGAGAGGAAGATACGGGGTTTCATAGGCAGTTAAAGACTCCTGAGTATGTTGAACCATTATATGTTTGGAATGATTGTGCAGCAAACTTTGAAGGAATTGGCAGAGATTGTTCGCTTGAACAGCAAAATACAAAAACAAACTGCTTGGATATTGCGAGTGCTGAGGGTAATGAAGCTGCGGATCCTTCAGCCGAATCAAACAACTCGGCTTTAACAAGTAGAGTTTTTGCAAGCTCGTGGAATGAGCCTGGCAGGCTATGGTCTTTAGTCAGCTATACAGAATACAAGCCCTTAAGCAATTCCACCATCACCTCGCAGTTGGGGGTTGAAGGCCTTCCGTCTGCAGTCTCCATTCAAGACGAGACTGATGGAGATTCGACGGCAACGTCTCCGTTTGTTTCGTGTGGCAGTGGTTCGATAAGTGCCCTCTCAAGTTACCATATGCTGTCATCGCCCGACTCGCGCAGAGACCCTGATGAAGGCAATCCACAAAACCATTCAGGGCAATCACCTATTCTTTAACTTAAACGACTTATTTTTTATCTCCAGCCATATACTGCAGGTTTTGGCAACATGGTAACAGTTTCTAATTGCAGGTCCAGCATTGAACGTGTGTTGCTAAAACATTTCCATAATGTTTTCAAGGTTTTGTACATTTTATTGATTGGATGAAAGCTGGTTGCTAATTTAAATGGGTACACTTGTGAGTAAATGTATTTTTATTAATGTGGTGGATTTGTTACCTAACAAAATATTGGTGGGTTGCAATGGCACATTTTATTGAGGTGGAACAGGAAGGTTACGGTACGTGTATGTCTTGAATACTTCTTTACATTGAAATGGATAATGCAAGCTTAACACATGTTAGTTTTTGACACTATTACAATTGGTGACTTATTTGTCTGTGCTTACTTTTTACTTGTTAGTACTGTCGGTCTTTTTTGCGGTAATGTTATATTTTACGCACGTTTGCTCGTTTTTTGCGATTGATTTTATGCAACTTATTTAATTATTAGCTTCTACTAGTTATGTTATTGTCAAGTTAATGTTGTAACCATTTGTGCAATGTATGTAAATCATATAATCTCCTGCTGTTTATTGCCAACTATAATAAGATAACCTAATACTTTGACATCATTTATGTGATTTATTTCAGTGAAGTGCACTTTATGCATAGTTTATGTAAAAAAAAAAAAAAGATACTCACCTTCTCACAAACATGATTTAACATTGTCAGATTCTAATAGAAAAATATTTCATGTGCACTTGTGCAAGGTTTAGGATTTTTTATCGTTAATACAGGTAAGATTCACCAAAAGATGTAAGTGCTACTTTTATGTTATATTACCATGCATCTGGCAAGGTGCACTCTGGCTATTCATACTAGTTCCTCATAATTTGCAACGATAATATCTTAAGTTTCCAAAATTTTTAAATTATGTGGACCATGTATCCAATAGAGTTAGTGATTTTGTGGCAGCCGAAATAGAACATACATTCAAGAGATTCGACCGAAACAACGAGCGTTACAAGCAACTGCCACATAAGCAACAAGGAGCAACGTGAAGGTTATGACGAGCCATGTCGCTGAGAGATGTGGAAATGCCGTGGTGGCGAGGCTGGCTAAGATACCGTCCTCATGTTGCTTCTGTGTTACAGGCGAGGGTGCGGACGACACACAACACAGCGCCTTCTCACGCAGCAGCAAAGATGTAAGTAGTTCTATTACCTAACGATGGGCTTTACTCAGGTCCACTTTTGATTAAATTCCGAATAGACTAATTTGTTATTTTTATATCCTTTTTTGTTGATGGGCATTTTATTTTGAAACTGATAATTTTAGTTGAGATATGAAAGCAGATATTTTAGGCTATTTTATTGCTTAGATGATAAATAATATGTAGTTGTCATTTTTGTCTAATGTAGTTTTTGCTTTATGATCTCTGAAAAACCTTCTACTTACATCAGATTATTTGCGAATTTCTACTGTTTTTGTAGTTGCTTAAAAATTAATTAATTTGTAAGTCATTGGGAACATTCCATGCCCAAAATCTTCCAGAAAGTCTAAGCAAAATTGTATGTATTCCCTTGCACATTAAACGTAAAGCAAATGACCATAATGCCAATTTGCTGTTGGCAGGGCTCTCCAACCAAGGACCTATCGACTGAGGACTCCCCCAAGAAAGACAAGAAAAAGAAGAAGGGGCTTCGGACGCCGTCGTTCCTCAAGAAGAAGAAGGAGAAGAAGAAGATGGCGGAGGCTTAAGTGGCCCACACGCGCCCGGCCAGCGAATATGATTGGTTCTCGGCGCGTGATGTCATCCTATGACTCCGCCCTTGAGTATGACATTATCTATCTTAGCTTTGTACAGGCCATGTGGAATGAAAACGTGCAAATGAAATAACAACGCTACAAAGCAACTAAAAAAAAACCGCAAGGATGAAAATTAGCTAAATTGACTCGCTCCGTTCAATGTTCGACGAGGGACACGAGTTTGGACTCTCTTTTGCTGGCCGCTAGACTCGGCCGCGACGACCCTGCCCCTGGTGGACGCTTGCCGAACCGCTCGATGTTTTTAACTCTCGCAACGCAAAACGATTGGCAACAATGCCTGTAAGATTGTGCGACGACGTCGTCACAATGACGGCGACGTTGCTTCGACAATCAAGTAGGCGACATGGCCGTAACGATCGAACAGCGCCGTTGCTTTGACAGGAGAATTCGCCAACCACCGCACCCCTTCGTCCCTCTCCACTTCACTTCAGCAGCATGTATTGCCTTAACGACTGTTGTTATTTTTTTATATGATAATATTGTGTATTTTACCGTTGCGCCGCAGGCCGAGTGCCTGCTCTCATTTACTTAGTGGTTTGTTATCTTTAGTTGGTGATAGTTTCGTTCAAGAGATTGCTTGTGTAAACCGCCTCTAGAATCGCCCACACAGGGTCGCCACTCTCTTAGTCTCGTCGTACAACCAAATCATGCTTTTAGATTGCACATATTTATTCTTAAAAAACAAATAAAACGTCTTGCTTTCTGAATGTGGAGCCTTTTTTACCTAGACCCGCTTTCATGAAAGCTATTTATTCATCTCCAAGTCTTTGTGGACCAATAAAAATTGTAATTACGGCATTGTAAATCACTTTTTAAGAATGCCAGTCTTTGTTGCGGAGTAACTGAGAAGATGTACATGTCGTAATTGGCGTCAAGTGTATGGATTATTCCCATACCAGCAACCTAATGTGCAGCACTGGCTTGCACTGAATAATGCAGTAGAAAACGGCTCTCACTATACGGATACAGATATCATGGCTGATCTCTTCATTCACTAATTCCGGTACGTAACAATTTTGTCGAAGGTAACCCTAGTGTTGTGCTAAGAAATGAGCTGGTAACTTGCTTTCCTTCAAGAAGTCAAAAGAGCCTATTTTGTATCCAAATATATCGGTTGCAGCTATTCAACAGCGTTTCCCCACAAAGATTTTGGATATCTATGGTTTCGTCTTTATCAAAATCTCAACTATAGGCACAAACATTATATCTTATTAGATATAAGCAGCTATTAGAACGATATAACTGAAATAGAACGTTGCCTTTGTTCAGACTTATCTGTTAGCATAGCCCTCAACATAAAAATGTGGAATCTCAAGTTGACAAGAAGCAACTTATTTCCCACAATGTCAGGTTTTTGTACACTCATTTACCTTAAAAATACAACATCTCTTAGTCTCTCCAGCCACACTATGTCTGAGATAGACAGTGATGGCTTGGTCACCACCTATGTGACGATCCCGCCTGATGGCGGCTGGGGCTGGGCCATTGTCTTTGCTTCGTTCTACGTGCAGGCCATTTATGGCGCCACCATGCTGTCAAGCGGCAGCCTCGTCGAAGCCGTTGCTGAAGACTTCAACATCACTATGAGCCTTGCGTCAATCTTCAACTCACTCTTTGGAGGCCTTGCCTCCAAAGAGTGAGGTTTGGGTTTGTGACTGAATGTCTGTGGATGAATGTTGTGGTGAGTAACAGACTTGCTCTGATGAGATTTTCTTGTGGTCCTAAAAAGTCAACGTTTCGTTCATCTTACCGACATCTTCAGGACTGTGTCGAAGGGGCCGGTGTTCGTCGCTTTTATTAGGAAGGTTCCTATTTTATGATATTTTAAGGTCTACAACCTGATGTCTTACATAAAATGTATGCAATTATCTTAAGGCTAGTCCTTTATCCTGATTGTTTTGCTCTAGTCGCAATAGGGTAAAATCCTGCCTTGATCCATTATTTAAACACTTCATAAACCATCTACCAAACTTTTAAAAATGCTGGCATGTTCCCGGATTGTACATTTGTTCCTGAACAATGTCCATTTCCCTTATGCATTCCCTGCTCTGGGGTGGGTTCACAGGCCCGGTGGTGAGTGCTCTGGCCAACCGGTACGCGTCCCTCACTGTAACCTGTCTTGGGACCGTCATCGGATTTGGCTGTGCGATATTGATCTTCACGCATGGCATCTGCTCTATGATCGGACCACCATTTGCGGGTAACCCTAACAGCAGAAAGGTGACCATTGACGTGCATGGTCATGATAAGTGACGAGATCCCAACCCAACTGTGGGTTTGAGAATCCCTGCATAGCACATCCTTCGCAAACCGGAAATTACGACTATCGTTCATTTATGAGAATTCTCGGATCTCTTCCTACTAACATTTGTCGTCATTGAGTCCAAGGAATCTCTGCTTCGTCGCCGTGTTTCAGGCCAGATTAAGGAGTGGACAGATAACTACGACGCCGTCCTCTGGTTCGCCGGCAGCGTGATTGTCGCCTCCGCGCTCTTTGTCTTTTCTCTGTCCTGCATCAACCGCTGGGAGAAAGCCCGGAACGAAACAATTGGGATCCATAGCTCGCCGATTCACTTAAAAATAAATTATAATCAACTAACTTTGGACGCTCAATTGTATCATTCATCGGTTTGGAGTGTTGCTCAATCCCAACTGAATTCATCCTTGCGTCATTTATTCGGTAAGAAAACTTTTTTATTAATAACTTCCATACGAGTAGGTACATTTTCTTCGATTTTGACAGCACTCGGATTTTCGGAGCACCTAGGCTCAGTTTCGATGACCACCAACTGACGCATTTCAACGCCACCCATGGTTGGCTGACAGCAGGAGGTCATGCCCATCGCCTGAAAAAAGCGAGCTAAGTGGAGGACGCCGCCGAGAGCTCGCTGAGGGCGCTCAGCTCGGACAGCACGTCGCCGAGGAGGCTATCTGCCTGTTGCTGGTTGCCGACAAGGGCACAATCAGCCACCAAGCCCAAGTGCAGGCGACCCGCGTAGCTCAGGATACTCACGCCCAGCCCTGGAAGATATATAAGCATGATAAGATGAGCAAGCGCGACAGAGAATGGATCGTCAAAAACAAAGTCACTAGAATTGTGCTCACCTGTGGACCCTCGGTTGGGGACCCAGAATACTAGCTCGGTCATCTTGTATCCTGCCAGCACGACCGGCTGTCTCGGGCCAGGCAGGTTGCTCACCACCAAAGTGCTCTGCGAACTGTCTAACAGCGGCGCCAGCAGCGGTAACGGCACGTACTTGGCCAGCACCTTCATCAACCAGAAGTTGACCAGGTAGTCGGGTGACTTCCGCAACAGCGCAGTTTGTTTCCCGACCTCCTTCAACCTGTCCAACGGCGACCGCGACTTGACAGCGACGGGCAGGCTCAAGATTGCCAAAGAGAACTTGTTTTCAAGCGCCGTTGGCTTGTCATCGCGGTCCGTCGACGGCATCCTCGCAGGCACGACCACGCTTACAGTGTCTGGCACGTCGCCAGCGACGTCGCGAAAGTGCCCGTGCAGACTGGCGGAGACCGCCGAGAGGAGCACGTCGGTGAAACTGGCACCGGCAGTGGTCTTTATGCGTCGCACGACGTCGAGCGTCGACTCGCCGACGGCGTCCGAGCGCCACGTGACTAACTTTTCGCCAGACAGGCGCCGCCCGTGCAGGGCGTTGATGTCGGCGCGGCGCGCCAGCGTCTGGTGGATGAGCGTCGCCGGGGCGAACACTAAGGACAGCGCCCCGATGACGTAGTTAGTCAGCGTCTCGCGTAGGCTGGGTCGGTGGAACGTCGACTCCAGAAGGCGCATGTACCGGTTGTCAGGCACTCCGTCGCCACACCGTGCCTTGGCTCGCTGTGATTTTTCTGCTGCTCCACGGTTCGGGTTATCACTCGCGATGTTGGTAGTAGTCATGTCTGCACCTTGCTTAGCGGCTCCGTCCGCGCTTAAAGAACGTCGTCGTCGAAGGCAAGGCACCGAGAAGCCATCAAGCGATTGCTGGAGGTCGGCGTCGGTGGGGGGAGACTGGTTTCGGAACCTCACGAGCTGGCTGAGCGGCAGTGTCGGGGCGCCGGGCAGCGGGGAGTTGCACCTCGGGACGGGGTCGTCGTTCCTCGGCAACGGTGTCCCACTCCTTGAGAGTGGCGAGCAGCAACGCGCCTTCGGGATGGTGCGCGCCTGCGCGAAGGCTTCGCGAGGCGAGGGCACGTCGTCTGACGACGACGCCGAACTATCAAGGTCGCTGAGACGCGGGTACTTCTTGCGGTGGATCTGGGGGACCGGCGACTCGAAGCGCAGAGGTGACTCTGCGCGAGCGCTCGTCGAGACGCTTTTGTGCACGGCCCCCACGATGCGCGGCGCCGGCGACGACTGGCTTCTTGGCGCGTGTACGAACGGCGGCACCGGCGACTCGCAACGAGGGACAGGCTCCACGCTCTCCTTGCGGAAGTAGATGGCGTCGGTGCCGTCGAGAGCGTCGTCGATCACCACGAAGCTTTCGGCCTGCGCACCGTCCTCACCGAGAAATAGCTTCTCGATCTCGTACTCCGGCGTGCCGACGGCGATTTCCAGAGGCACAGCCACTGTCGACACGACCACTTTTGGGATCTCCACCGCCTTGCGCACGTCGGGGCGTGGCTGGATTTGTCCGGCATGGCACGGAATCAGGTCGACCGTCTCTATCAGCGACATCTTGCGCCCGCGATCGCTACCCTCCAACACGTGGGTGCTGACGGTGACCTCCGGCGGCGTACTCGGGTCGGCGAGAGTGTCGAGGAGCAACTTGATGAGCGCGACACCATCACCCATAGCGTGATGCACGCGGAACAAGACCGGAAAACGTCTCCACTTGGAGCTGGCGCCCTCTTCCATGGCAGCTACCGGGTCCGCGACGTTATCCTCCAAAATAGGATCTCTGCCGACCAGCACCTCCCAGGAGGCCGCGTCGTCGCACGGCAGCGGCGAGTTAGCCAGCTCGGATAAAAGCTCTCTGAGAACGCTCTCAGACATTCCGTACACTCTGTACTCCTCGTCGTCGTCGTCATCTTCGTCCTGAGGCACGGCTACAGCGTCTTCCTGCGTCATGTATTGCACGTGCTGGTCGACTTGGACGGCGTCCTGTCGCTGCCAGTAGAAGTAGCCTAGCTGCGAGCGGTGGCGGTGCTGCCAAAACTTGGGGTAGTCATCGGGCGAGGCGAGGATTCGTTCCTGTATGAGCCGTCGCAGCATGTGGATGAGCGGCGGCTGAAAGTCGTGGTCGGCGACCTCCACCTCGAACATGGCGAGCACGTTGATGACAGAGCGCGAGGCGTCATCTTCGAGCGCCCACACAGCATCCGTGCCGTCCAGCAAGCCGGCGAAGGCGGGAGAGCGCGCAGCCAACAGGACGCATACGAATCGGCGGTACAGTGCAAGCGTGGCCAGCGCCAGCGTGAGCAGCGGCGCTAAAGTGGCTGCGCACAGGAGGGAGACGAGTGCGAAGGCTGCACGGACGATGAACGCTTCTGTGTGGCGCTGCGCAGTGGTGCGCGCGTCGGTAGACTTTGTCTGTGGAAGAGGAAGCGCCGCGTTCAAGAACTAAATAGTTGAAGTACCAAAGTCAATTACCATACTACTTCGCCCATCGAAGAGCGAAGTAGAGACAATTTAATGTCGGGCTGGGGACAAATAAGGTTAGCGGAAACCTGTCCATTTTTAGGGATTCTATTCAAATTCTAGACACGATTTAGAAATGACTTTTCAATACTTAATTGGCCGACGTCTAAGCAATGAAACCTTGAACTTGATATGTTGCAATATGTGATAGGTTGTTAACAGTTGTTATGGGTGGCATGTTTTAATCTCATACAATTTCTTGCTTTGGCTTCGCGGCTTGTGAGCAAGCCTTTTTAAGGTAATAAGTCTGTTGGACTTCGTTTTTGTGTGGCTTCCTTCACCAACTGGCGAGAAGGGTGTCACATAGTGACGATCTGTGTGAAAACCTTGCAGAAAAGTGCAGTACTTAAATCTTTCCACGCTTGTGAAACTATTCCACAACACATCCTCTCCATTAGATTGGGGATAAGTTAGCAATTTTTCATTAGAATATTTTGACCCATAATTACATATTTTCTCCGACTAGCCAGTACATGGAGATGTGAAAAGTATGTATAAGTGTGACTGGTGTGCCCTTTGGTGCTACGGGGCACACACCACACGAAGATGCTCAAACGTCAAGGCGCAGCTTTATGCACCTACTTTCTGTAGTATCCGCGCGTTGGCAGCCAGCGCTAGCAGCAACCCTGTTGCAAGGCCGAAGTGCGCAGCTGACGTGAGTGGCTGCGTCGCATACTGGCTCAGTAGTTCCTCAAGCTGCCCGCGACGCGCAGCCGCTACGCTCGCGTTTTCTGAGCAGCAGAGAAAAGTGTAGCGTTATAATGGAAAAGAGGGAAGTGAAGTGCCAGGCTTTTTAGGGAAGTGGCGACATTCACAGATTGTATACGTAATTTGAGTTGGACGAGAGTAAAATTGTGTTAAAACGTACATTTTTGCCATGAACATTTTAAAGCCAGCAAAAATTTCCATGGCGCTCACAGGAGTAAAAAATTATAAAAAAGTTGGACTTCATGCGCATGGAGATCAAACTTTAAATCTAGTCCAATTCGTGAATGCATTTAGCAGCATCGGCATTCCACACTCCACAGCATAGTGCTCTAGCAATGTCTATGAAAATAATAGGCCGTATGTAAAAAGGAAAAACTGCGGAGGCTGGTTTTGTAATTTATCACCTACGTGTGGTCAAAAATCGTACTTACGGTAAAACGTAAAGTTGTCCATTGTCACATCGCTCGACTGTTCAGCGAAGAAGACTCGCTGCCCCTGATAAGCTTGTAGGTATCTGAACATGCCTCCCAGGTGTCCGCTACGATTCTTCGTCGGTCACTGCAAGCTTCCCCGCGAGGCCTTTTTCTTTATATTGTGGGAACCCGTACAAGTTGACAAGAAAGCTTCTAGCAGGCTGGATATCGTAATCTTGTTAACGTATTGCGCTGCTTCTATCGTTACCTGCACGGTGATATAAGACTTGCATCGCAAGGTGTGTTTGGAGGAGGAGGAGGAGGAGAAGGAGGGCTGATTTAAATTTTAGTTATTTGCGAGGAAGTGAGGGAAAACTATATATTTTAATATCTTTGACAACTCTCGAGGAAGTGACTTGCCAGGAATTGAATTTGACTCAGCCGCGTCTCTCGAGGCAAATGCAATTAGGTACTATTCTGGCTTAAAAAAATGCAAATATGATCAAAGCCAAATCGACATGGTAAAACCAAATCAAGATCTAGAATTTTCTGACGAAATTTTTCTCTTTAACAAGGCTTACATTAACAAAGACAAATACGAGTTGGGTGGGTTTGGCCCCCCGACTGACATGACGACAGACTTGTACTTCAAACCTACGTTAACGTGACGCAACGAACAGTTCATGAACCACGACTGATGGGAAGGATACTGGACGGAGTGACTTACGAGGTTAAATGTTTTTTTCCCTGATTGGCTCTCGGACGGTCCCTGCTTTTCACATCGACAATTCGCTTTCCTTCACTTAATTTAAGTGCAAATCAGGAAACAGTGTGGATGGACATCAAGAAAACTACGTGAACCAGCGCCTCGGGCAAAGACACCAATAGATTCTCAGAAACTCTCTCGACCTAGGTAACATTCTTCACTTCCGAAAGCCGATCGGGCAAACCAAAAACTTAAAAACTTACGACATACGTGAGTCTTTTGTGCGTTCATGTCAGTGTCCAGTCCACCACTTGTAAACCTTAATCGGTGTGGGGGCATCGTTCAGCGTACAACTCACTCTTTCTCGCTCTCTTCCACTCCCTCTCAACGTTCCGATGCAATGTCGATTCATTAACGGATTTTCCTCTTTTTATAGATGGTGGGGAATTCAATCGGCCTTGCAGCGACTTATCCTAAAATGTGAATTTTTTTAATGGGTCACGACCGCCCTGGGGCACGAGTGGTATTGTCAATAGCAAAAAGGTATTTTTATGCGTTAGATTAGGTCGTTGTATTTTTTATATTAACCAGGCTTTTTAACGTCAACATAATCGTTTTATAAACTCCGTTTATCAGTCAGTTCTAGCCTGCCATGTCGCTTCGACAAGGCAGTTGGATAAGCAACACTGGTTCGCGTCGAATACCTGCTCGGAGGAACAAAAGGAATTCCCTTTTCACCTTTGCCTCGGGGACACGTTGTTTCCTGAAGGTACGTTGAGAAACTAAATCTGCACTAATTTCGGTAACGTAGTCATGGAGTTGCTTGGCGTGCTTTAGTGAAATTCAGCAATCGCTAGCTGCTAGAACCCCATAAAGTCTGCTGCGATCATGGTGTGATTTTAAAGAAGGTCCAGAAAACCGGCAGAAAACTTTTTATACGCTATACGGCTTTACCCATTCTTTTCTCGAAGCTATCACTACAGTTATACTATTTTATTCCATAAATACTTCATAAAATAGAAATAGTTTATTTGAATTTGAGCTGCTTAAATATACAATTGAACAGAATGTTCATGCGTTATTTAGTCTATAATTGTGAACTGTCATGGCAAACGCCTTGATTTCTAGGCATCCTTGTTTTACATTTATGTAACGCGGGCTGCCTAAACATAATTGTTTTGAGTTGTGTGTTTTGAATGATGACGATGTTTGTATTGGCTGTAACAAATCACTTTGGCCGAATTATCAGCGGAATATGGTGCCAAAGTGTAATTTTTCTTACCACAAAGTATTTGTTTGATTTTATTTAACAGATATAATACAAAGTAATGCAAACAAACATAATTAGTGTCTTTGTATTTTCAAGTAATAACTTAAAAATAATTTTATTTTTAGTTGACAAAATTGAATATGCTAAAAAGTACTTTCTAAGAGTGAAAAATTTTGAAACACTTGCTGATTGATTTAACAAGAGAACTTATTTAATGACATCTCATATGTTGCGACTCGGTCGTGTATATCATCGATTTTATTCTAATAATAAGTATGAAATAAACTAAAATACTTGTAGCATCTTAGCACCTTTACGCAACTTTGAGCACCTTTAAACCAGAAGTCCTTGAGTTCTGGAACTGCCCAGGGATTTATTTTATCTGTAAATTATAAAAAATGACTTAAGTACCATGCATAACATGGATTTTTAAATATTGTCTATTTATTATCATTGTCTATTTATTAGCACTCGAGGATGATGAGTTGGTTACCTGTATTCAGAGTCATCGAATTTCTCAGAAGAGTAACACGATGAGTTGAGTAGCTATAAGAATAAGAGCTCCGCTGACCAATGCTAGAATTAAAAGAAGGTTGACAAGGACACGTATTATTTTGATACAAACATATGGGTAGTTAGTATGCTAACCAGGAGATCGGTGGTCTAATAAGTTAGTTGTACAGACCCGAACAGCTCGTAGGTTTTTGGCTCATTTTAATGCGAATTTATTAAATAATTCAGCATTGCATCAGAAACCTCTGTGCCCACGACAAGTGGTCTCTTGAAGAGTTTTGCAGATCACGACAGTGCCACCCCATAGCTAACACCTGTGCCAACATCCTTGATTCTAAGTCACAATACCGGACCTGTGATTTAAGTAAACCTAAAATGAAACGAAAGCACGGACGGATGACCTACCGATATCGCCATTAACGTCGGGGTCGTCATTCCTGACGCACAGTCCTTCGAATTCCTTGCTGCACAAGCAGTTAGTGCAGGGTTGGCCCACCTTGTAGACGGGCCTGCCCTGCCAGTTGCCGGCCGCCGCGTAGTTGCACACTAACAGCTCGTTGGTTTTCGATTTAGCGTCGAGGTAGACAGACATGGCGCAACCCAGGCGGTCAGAGCTGGCCCATACCATCTGCGTGAAATGGCCCACTGTTCTACACGAGGGGAGCAAGCATACACAGAGCGGAAAGGAGGCGTTTCATTTTATTTTGCAATTGTTCGAGGTCAACTCAAGGTGTTTATGTTTCAATGTACCCTGCCTCCCCTAGATGTTATGTTAATGTTAGTATTTGCACGATCATTGAAGAGTCTGTTTACTAGAGATGTTTCATGATTCCAAAATAAGACGTTGACTTAAAAATGAGTAGCCATTTCTGTCCATTTTCCTTTTCAGATATACGTCCAGTTACATGAATTTTTAACTTATTATTAAATCATGACATGAATAACGCACTGATGGCGTACTTACTTATCGGTAGGTCCATAACTGTCAATCAAAGTGTCTGTAACATCTTTTGCTTCGTTTTTCCAACCATTCAGCTCGTTAGGACGCTCAACGTATGATTCTGAGATCCGGACGTTAATGTTTTGGCCCACTTGCTCGTTGGAAACTGAAATGTAGTTGATCATGTTATTTTTGTAAACATCTAACTTCTAGAGTTCACTTCAGACTCTTTGAGTGGAGTTGTCAGAACAGAACACATTCAAAGATCTTTTACAGGAATTCACGTGTTTCTAAATTAAAAACATACTCTTTTGGAGAGAATTTGAATGAACAGTTCAGTAGGAAATTGGTGTCTTAAGGAATACTCACGAAGTGATCGGCACGAATCATGACCAAACGTGCACTGATTAGCCCAGACCTGGGCTATCTTTTCGAGCTCGTCGTCCCAATACATTTTCTTCATGTTGCTGGCATTTGGCAGGTTCAGCTTTCCCCGGGCAGTTTTGCTCCGGAAGGTGTTGTGCTCGTTCAGCAGGTCTTCTTTGGCTTGATTGGAAAGCGTTCGACTCTGGGCGCCACCGCAAGAGGCACCTATCCCCTGGGTGGTAAAAATCCTGATAATATACCCAAGAAGGAATTCACATAGTGTACTTTTCTGCTGCAACTTCATCGGACAGTATGAAGAAATAAAAATATGTCTGTTTGGACCTTACTAATTAACCTATTTCAAGAAATGCATTTTTACTTCCTCATTATAATATGATACTTCAATTCAATGGAACGATGGCTTCGGTAGCAGTACGAAGTACACTTGTGTACTTTGTAATGCTCGCTTTGTTCGCTTAATCAATGATAACGTTTTTCTCCAACTTCATAAACTATTTCAAATCACATCAGGTTAACTTACCGAGTATTGACACATCGTATGTTTGTTTGTTCCGCAAAGAATCTCACAGTACTTTTTCGCAGCTTCTGTAGAGAGTACTGCACATACAAAGACAAACAACTTCAATGAAGGCATGACAATTTTTCCGGTAACAACTCTTGGCCCACAGACACCAAAACACATTTGACGTTAGGAAATAGCTGAACAACGAGATATGAAAATGTACCATTTGGTCACAGCTTCCTTCGTTCTTAACTGGCATGGTCACCGCCAACTGAGAAACGATCATTGTAGAACTTAAGTGATTTGAGAAACAAGAGGCTTTATTTGGTGCGAAAAGAATTTTCAAATGAAAATTCGCTTGAGAAAACTTTAATAGTGAAAAAAACTGGCAAACTTCAGTTTGAACCATTGTTTGGCCTGCGTAGAGCCGATGAAATTGGCGAACAAGCTAAGGCTACACTGCGCCCATTCCAAATATCAATCCAGACACAAAATGCTTTCAAAAGGCTTTCAAACTGCAAAAATCAAACTGCAGTTGTTTATGTCTTCACCGATAATATTAAATTTGGATGAACCAAGACTTTACAGAGCAATGCAAACTTTTCGATTCATAATCGATATTTCAATTCAAAATTTATGTTAATACATGTAAAGTTTTTCGATAAGTGACACTTTTTTTAGTGGACAACATCTCGAACGTGATATTTCATCTTTTCAACCATTTCCCAACCCAAATATGTTCGTGCTACGCGTTCGAAAATAAAAACATGGGTGTAAAATCTGATTTAAATTGCAAACGTTTGCAATGCGCAAGGTATTTGTTTTTGAGATGGGTAGTATTTGTTTCGTATTAGTGCCCCGGATGTGACAAAATACGTGTTTTCCCTTATTAAAATGCATTATCAGGTATTCCACTTGCAGAAAACCGTTTCTAAATACATCTATCTCCCACATTTTCAATTTTAATTCCTCCAGCCAGCACTAATTACCCTGACATATTCGGTTAAATCTGAGTTTTCGTATCGTCGTTTGGATGGCATTGATAACAGCATAAAGTTTTTGGTCAGTTTCGTGCATAACATCAGTTGGCTGCTCTGTCGCTTCCAGCCACCGTTGCGTAACACGTGACCTTGCCTCGCTAGCCTTGTACCACATGTTTCTAGAAGCTACCAAATACAAGCCGGGGTAGTTGGCGTTTGCTCGTCTCGTGTGATGGAAGTTCTGTATGTAGTCAGTAGACAAGTGCAGCAATAAGAACAATTATTACAAGTGAAGTGTTACACACTTCTTTGCACGATGTACCGATACAGGCAGTAGTTTTATTTTTAAAGATAATACACCTTGATTTGAAGTAGAAGTAGAATGAAGTGAAGTGAAGTGTAGTGAAGTGAACATTTTTATCTTGATCGTTTGTAAGTGATTTGGATCTGTAATGCAATGCAAAATGGTGAGTACTAACTTTATCAAGGAGTGTAAAATATTCTTCGTCAAGCTCTATATGCAATGCCAATAACTAATAAGGTTTGTGAATATCAGTAGGTAATATATTACGCCAACAGTAAAGTGGTTGAGTGAAGTTGACTAGGAAATTAGTTGGTACAATAATGTACGTTCAGTTCTCTGCATTGACTTGAAGGCCTGACCATGGATTGGAGCCATTTTCTTTCTAGCCCAATAAAAGGAACCCACATTTTTCTTCCATAGAAGTTAGAACGGTGACACAATCCAAAGTAAAGCCAGCAAAAATATTTCAACATTGCGTACAAGCTGTAATCAGCAAACACATAGAGTATGCTACTAATTATTGATACATTTCTTGTAAGTTAATTAATTGCGACTTCAATTAGAAGATTAATCACATTTATTGTTAACCTCAAAGTTATAACAAATCGTACTAGAATGTACACATAGTTTTAAACCTCCGTATTGTATTTGTCTACAGACGAGAAATAAGAAAAAAGAGTAAAACAAAATAATACTAGCCCAAAAGGCTGCATCATTACGACCCATTTGTTTTGAAAATTGCTATTCATGCATTTTTATGATGTATATCTTCGAAGCCACGTCGAAGTCGCGGGTCCAGCACCTTTACGCAACTTTGAGCACCTCTAAACCAGACGTCCTTGAGTTCTGGAACTGCCCAGAGATTTATTTTATATGTAAATTATAAAAATGACTTAAGTACCACACATAATATGGATTTTAACATATTGTCTATTAATTACGGAATGATAAGTTGGTTACCTGTATTCAGAGTCATCGAATTTCTCAGAAGAGTAACACGATGAGTTGAGTAGCTATAAGAATAAGCGCTCCGCTGACCAATGTTAGAAGTAAAAGGGTGTTGACAAGGATACGTATTATTTTGATACAAACATATGGGTAGTTAGTATGCTAACCAGGAGATCGGTGGTCTAATAAGTTAGTTGTACCGACCCGAACAGCTCGTAGGTTTTTGGCTCATTTTAATGCGAATTTATTAAATAATTCAGCATTGCATCAGAAACCTCTGTGCCCACGACAAGTGGTCTCTTGAAGAGTTTTGCAGATCACGACAGTGCCACCCCATAGCTAACACCTGTGCCAACATCCTTGGTCCTAAGTCACAATACCGGACCTGTGATGTGCTTAATTAAACCTAAAATGAAACGACAGCACGGACGGATTCAATGTCCGTTGCCTCCCCTGAAAGTTATGTGAATATTTGTATTTGTATGATAATTGAAGTGTCTGTTTCCTAGTGATGTTTTATGGTTTGAGAATAAGACGTTGACCTAACAATGAGTAGCCATTTCTGTCCATTTTCCTTTTCAGATATACTTCCAGTTGCATGAATTAGTAACTTATTTTTAAATAATGAAATTAATAACGCACTAATGGCGTACTTATCGGAAGGTCCATAACTGTCAATCAAAGTGTCTGTAACATCTTTCGCTTCGTTTTCCCAATCATGCAACGTGTAAGTAGGCACAACGCATGAGTCTGAGATCCAGATGTTAATGTTTTGGCCCACTTGCTCGTTGGAAACTGAAATGTAGTTGATCATGTTATTTTTTTAAACACTTAACTTCTAGAGTTCACTCCAGACTGAGTGGAGTTGTCATATCAAGACACATTCAAAGATCTTTTACATGAATTCACCTGTTTCCAAATGAAAAACACGCACCTTAGGAGAGGATTTGAATGAACAGTTCAGTAGGAAATTGGCGTCTCTGGGTAAACGTTTACTCACGAAGTGATCGGCACGAATCATGACCAGACTTGCAGTGACTAGCCCAGCGAAAGACTTATCTTTTCGATCTCGTCGTCCCAATAAATTTTCTTCATGTTGCTGGCATTTGGCAGGCCCAGCTTTCCCCGGGCAGTTTTGCTCCGAAACGCCCAGAACAAATTCACATAGTGTACTTCTCTGATGAAACTTTATCGCACAGCATGACTAGTAAATGATAATGTTTTCCTCCAACTTCATGAACTATTTCAAATCACATCAGGTTAACTTACCGAGTATTGACACATCGTATGTTTGTTCGTTCCGCAAATAATCTCGCAGTATTTTTTTATGGTCACCGCCAATTGAGAAACGATAATTGTAGCACTCGAGTGATATGAGAAAAAAGAGGCTGTATTTGGTGCGAAAATAAATTTTCAAATAAAAATTCGCTTGAGAAAACTTAAATAGTGAAAAAAAAAACAAGAAAATTGCAGTTTATACCATTGTTTGACCTGCGTAACGCCGATGAAATTGGCGACCAAGCTGGGGCTACACTACGCATATTCCAAAAATCAATTCAGACACAAAATGCTGTCAAATGGCTTTCAAACTGCAGTTCTTCATGTCTTCACCGATAATATTCCTAAACTTTTCGATTCATGATAAATAGTTCAATTCAAATTTTATGTTAATGCATGTAAAGTTTTTCGGTAAGTGACACTTTTTTTAGTGAACAACATCTCGAACGTGATATTTAATCTTTTAAACTATTTCCCAACCCAAATATTTTCGTGCTATAGGTACTACGTTCGAAAATAAAAACATGGATGTGAAATCTGATTTAAATTGCAAACGCTTGCAATGCGCGGGGTATTTTATTACCTATTGCAATTATTGCAAGTGTATGCTAATCATGGGTAAGAACATCGATAAAAATATGCTATGACTTGAGAATAAATTAGCATCTAACTGCAAAATCAAACCAGGCACGGCCAAAGCCGGAACGACACGGATTAATATACTCACAATATAGCACCAGCAAGAAGACAGCGGCCCTCGAGTGATCCATTGCCTGGGGATGTCTTAGAACGAATTGATTGCATGCAGGAAAATCCTGCGACATGTTTGCTATAAATAATACTAGATACGCTATCACTTGTAAGATTGTCCCAGGAACCTCGTCTTCGATATGGTATGTCTGTAGGAGTGCCGTCAGGGATCTCACTATTTCAGGAATCAAAGATAAGATGTAAAACGGCGCTCTAATGTTAAACTGTATCCTATGGGACATGAATATTAGAAATTTACTAAAAAGTTTAAACTTTAAAAAAATCAACCAAAACTAACAGAAAAAAGGGTTTTGGAGCGCTAGCCAGAATTGTGGACCATGAGTGTAAGGTGACCCGTAAGGGCACTGACTTTAATATCCGCATTTCAAGCAGATTCGTGACAGCGACCTGGTAATTCGGGACCCTCTGCGGATGGACAATTCGTGGTTATTTGATCGGTTCATCAATGAATTACATCGCGAGGATAGCAATGCTAGAGATTTTGCTGTGCAAAAAAAAATCTCTAATATGATATTCGTTTTTGTGATAAAGGGCTACGCTAGATGACTTGGTGGCTTTCAATGTCCCAGAATTATTCTGCCGATTGCGTGGAAGACGTTCTCGTTCCAAAAGTACGCTCTGCACACTATTTAACTTTAATCGTAGCCCGAGCCAACACTTTTCGCTTTGCGATCTCGACAAAAAAAAATCACCCCCCCCCCCCCACACCCAACCAGACGATCGGATCGCAAGAAAAAAACTCTGACGCCAAACGGCGCACCGCGTTAATCACTTCATGGAAGCTGGCTGCTTTAGAAACATAAGGCACCCCACCCCGTCCTCTTAGCGGGTCACGCGTTTCACTGCTCAAACTTTTAATAAGCTCTGGCAAATCGCCTTTTTATCCCCGGCGTTCACAGAGCTTCGCGCTTCTCGTTCACTTTTGAGTTCCGGGGCGCATAACTCTGTCATCGCATCGCCTAAGATATGGATGCGATTACAAGGACCGATAAAAATCAGCCCCGGCAGCATAACAAATGCCAAATCGCGAGGAGGATAACGCCTCGGCTGTAGAAAGGTAGGGGAGGGTGGATTCGCAGCCTTGGGCGATGCAACTTTCTTGCACGTCCCTCCTGATTTCACCCGGAACTCTGCGTTAATTTCTTTTTATCGCCGTTCGAGGAAAGAAAATGTGTTATGTGCGACAATTTGCAATGCACAATATTGGCAGGCAAGAAGGTGGCGTCGGCGTCGTGTCAAGGTGTAGGTACTCTCAGCTATAATCGACTAATTTAAACTTTTTCAGAAGAGTCGCAATGCGATATATGAATGCGACCCACTGTATACACAAGTCTGAAGTTATTACTCCACTACTTTATAAGAAACCCGGGTTATTTTTCCTTGTAGCCGAGTCTAGGGGCTTATTCTGGAACTTATTTATATTGTGACCATGTGCTCGTGGCTTTTTCTCAACTGTATCCCCACTGAGCAAAAACTGACTCTTGTTGCAATCTTCTTCATTATTTTGCATTGCAATCCCTTGTCGATATCAATCGGTTGTCCATCAACATCATCGAGATGGCAGTGCATCGAAAGTTGGCTGCGCCGGCGACAGATGTCGCCACGCTCTGCATCGACCACGGCATGAGTTCATACTTTATTTCTCATTTCACCCGAAGAACTTTACCAAAGTGCCACGTGACAAGCGTGTCGCTGGTGAACCGGCTGGTTTGATGTCGTTGATGACGCCGTCGATTTGAGGCCCTAACGGCTCGTTAGAGTCAGGGCGCAAGCGGCCTTTAGACTTGACCTTAGCTGGAAAATTGTGTTGACTAGCTGGAAAATTGGCTTATTGTCGAAGTTCGTACGAGATCCTACTTTGGAATTCACTTTTGATGAAATTCGTGGTAAGATGACCGTGTCAGGCCCAGGAATTGGCGACCAAATCGTGGTATTTTACTTGACAAATGTAAGGACCCAACCACTTTTGTCACAATAGCGGAGGATGGAACTTTTTTTCTGTCTGTGGTACAGCTATATTGAAGAAGATTAACGTTTCTGAAAAAATTATGTGTCTTTTTGCAATTCTCAAGGCAAGAAGAAGATATATTTAAGTTCAAAGTCAAGTTTTGTGGTGCCAGTTGCTGCCACCATTGAAATCTCGGTTGAGGGCAACAAGACGTTCAATCGGTTTGCGAGGCAACCGTTGCAGATGTAAATAATTGCAATACATGTTGCTCTTCCGGTCGTAGCCACGCGGGTAAAAGGACGGAGAGATATGTTATTAGGCTCCACCCATGGTACTTATACCATGGGCTCCACCACTCTCAACGGTAAATCTCAGTGCTTGCTGCCGCCACTCCCGCCATGTATCTCACCGACATAATAGCGCATGCATTGTTATTGGTATCACTATATGGTACAGCACACTCGCGGAGGGCAACACCGCAAATCTCGAGCTTATATCGCGGAGATAAAATCAGATGTGCCGGCATTTCAGTTTTATTGTCCAAGATGCTGAGCCCAGCCGGTATGAAAACATCAGCCAGAGGTTGGTGTAAACTCGGTCGCCTGTTTGTGTCTTAGAGTTGGCTTAAGAAAGTCAGCAAGGACCTAGGGGTGAGTAATAATGAGGGATGGTGAGTTTTCCACTAACAGTTTCGGAGACAAGACATGGAGCCCGTTTGATCATTTATGACTTTGACGGGTACTGGTAAATTGGTACAAGCCTAGCATGCAAGGCGTTTTTAAAGTACGGGCGTCGTCGCATGATATGGACATACCACGAAGGAGACATAAAAGAAGAAATTGTCTTTCCTCGATCAGTTCCGATTTGTTTGGAAAACGTTAAAACTCATTGCAGGTACGAACAGTATTTTTGTCATTGAAGGACGATGTTTTCTGATGGAGCCGTCTCCAACAATGGTTCCGTCCGGGTATCAAAGCTCGACGCTCGTCGAACAGATGTGGACGACGCTGATCAAAAATTCAAAAGTAAAAATGTCGTAACTCTTGAAACGGTGGCCTGATTGGCCCGCCGACCGTTTGGGAGCGCCACTCGTGCGTGTCATCGCTCCCTCCCCCCTCCCCGTCCCGCCTTATGTCTTACCTGTCGTCGTCCGTACGATTCTTGTTAAAAAGTTTTACGAGCCACAAGGCGGTGGAAAACATTGTTGTTGCCAGCAAGCCCCAAAGGCCGCGCGTTCGTCTATTTGCATCGACTCTCATGGATGAGATTCGTTTCCCGTTCGACTCTCTCGCTCATCTCTCTCTCTCTCTCTCTCATCGCTTGCTCCTTCGTCGACGGGCACGGTAAGGAAAAAAGGGAAGTCGCTCGAGATCGGCAGCACTGCACCGGGTTTCGGGAATCCGCATAATGTAATCGCCCGACGTTATTTATCGCGACTCATTTGGTTTCATTTCATTGTGTGCAATGATTTATATCCACCGTCGTGACTCGATCAAAATTGCTATTCAAACGGCGTCGAGTCGTTGGCGGGCGCCATTTGCAGCGCGTCGCGGTGCTGGCTGGCAAGCCTGTGCATGGCGAGCCTCTCCGAGCTGGAGGCGGTGGGTGGGCAGAAGGCAAGACGGCCGTCCTGTCTTAAACAAGGTGCTAATGGCCTTTCGATGGCCGTTACATTCATACTCGAATGCGATCCAGGCGGCTCTGATCGCTATTTCATGACCCTGCCGCTAGGGGGTGGGTGGCAGCACCGGTGTGCCTGATAACGAGCGAGGAAGCGAGCTAAGTTATTGTTGGAGCCAATGACGGACTTGGACGCGTGCTGGCTTGCCCGTTGGAGGATGTTGGATGGTGCAAGGATGTATAAAGCTGGATTGTGTGCTGAATTCTCCCTGTAGCTCTTACTTTCCACAAACATTAAAATATTTCAAATACAATCAACAGTTTTTATTTTAATGCGATTTGCTCTACTGAAAATCGTGTCGATAATATACACTAGAGTGGATTGAGGGAATATTTGAGAAGAACCACTCATGAGAAGTTCCGTTCATGTTATACATTTGCAGCGAACCCAATGTGCAAGATGACGTCTCTGTCACTCGTAACAGACGAGACCTTGAGAGAGGCACGAAATGAAACGTCGTTGGTACCCCATCCCTTTATCCAGGGGTGCGGTCCAAGACGACGTCAGTATCAAATTGACACGACATCCAATAACCTACACCACGCGCGACTCCGACTCAAAAAACATAATATCGCAATATTACGAGCGTTTTGCATGGTTTTTTTTACGATTTCCCCGCGAGTTGACCATCTCGTTGAGGGGAGGCGTCGTCGTGGTCGTCCCCCGGGAGACCCGGCGAGATCGCTTATGCAATAATACGATGTAGAACAGGCAGATCGGGGGGTAACAGCTGGCATAGTCGCGGCGGCTACGACGTAGGCGACGGACGAGGGTCATTTTCTTGAGCCAGAGCGATCGCCGCGGATGGAGCAATGCGGTTTGCCGCGATTTGACTAGCGATGACGACCAGTGGCGGATATAGTGTGGTTGAAATTGGAAAGAACTTCGCCTGAGAGACTGAGATGCTCACCCCTCTTGTTGTTCAACGTGGACATGATAAGAATGCTGGGCTATTGCTTGACAGCGTTTTATCTGCTTTACTTCGCCAAGAAATTATTAGCGCCCACAGTACGCAAGTTCCTCTGAGCATCTATTTTTATACACAGTACAAATTTGGTTTTTGTGACGACGACAAGTAGAAGTTTTGCTGGCTTTACTGGATATAGTTATCCTTCTAGGCGTTCTATTACAGGCGAATTGTAGTTTATTTAAAGAATCATCTCTTTTGAGCACAGATACAAGATAGACTATCTTCTGTCGATGTGATTTTATTTGATAATTGATTGAGGTTGTTTCTAATTCTAGCTGCTGCAATTGGATCCTGCTTTGAAGAAAAATTCAAGAACAAGTCCATCAAGACCATATGCTCATCTTGACATGTCTTGAGTCAATGTCACTGCTTATCAACCGTCGGGCGCCAAGGTAACGGGCTTCAAGGGTAGTGGACAAAGATGGCGCCGGGTTGGCGCTACGGTGCTTACATTATTTCAGCACGACATTTCATTGTCTCTGTTTGTGATTTTATATTATACTTACTGTTTTCCTCGTTTTCGGCAAATCTCAAAACGATCGCATCTCTTAGTCGACGAACAGAGCATTTACACTCTGCAACATTTACCCGCTTGATTGGTAAATTAGGGTGTTGGCAAGAAAACGTACACGCATTTTCAAGCACACTCCACGCATAGTGTCGTCCTGATAGAGGCTGTCTTTTTCTCTAACAGTTTTTCAAGAAATTTTGCTAGACCCTCTTTTTTATCAACTGGATAAATTATCACCTAGATTCGTCAATATGCTGTTGCCATCAGAGTCAGAATAAACTCCCTTGATTTGTAACCAACATGGGCATTTCATTCAGAGCTCAAAGTATTTCCACCAAATCTATATCGTGTTCGCAGTTAGCACATGACATTGAATCAAAGTACATATATGAAGCCCGCGTGCTGTTGAAAAAGTCAACCCTCTCTCAGGACGGTAAGGTTTCAGAGCTCACAAATGGTGGGCCACCGTAGACAATCGAGACCTTCGAGCACCAAAGAGTGACAGCCCTGCACTGCTCGCGCTAATCGAGCACGGCGAGCTATTTTGGGAGCAACACACACATGTAGCGTCAACCCAGGTCGTTGGTCTTGACATAGCAAGCGAAGGTCTTGATATTGGGCTACCTTTGAGTATGCATAACTCGGACGTGCATCTTGGCTTTGTTTCAACGAGATGCGAGTAATTCATGCGAATGATTGACAAGTTAATGAGTCGAGTGAACTAAAAGAGAGTGCGTTATTTTTATGAAAATGCAAGAAAGAAAACATGCTTCGCGAGAATCACTTCAACAAGGTATTCAAGTTTTCATTACTTTCAACTAGAATATTGCAATAAAGCTATTTCAATAAACCTGTTGGTTGCAATCATACATTTAAGTCTTCACACCGTAAACATATCTATTGTTACTTTTTAAATTTGCTTTTTATTCAGGTAGAGAGAGAGCGCGAAAAAAAATTTACGAGTGTGTGCGCAAGCGCCTTTGTAAGAGATGCTCTCTTGGGCGTCGAACACGGACGACGCCGCTGAAAGACTCAACTTGGATTTACACTAGGTATTTGGATATACCTACTTGATTGGTTAAAGTGTTTTTTTCTGTAAGGTAGAACAGACAGTTTGAAATAGAAACCACAAATATCGGGCTTTGCTGCGCTAAGTATTAAGCGTTAGTACTAAGCGTTAAGTATAGCTTGCTTTACTATCGGTGAACCTACTTGATGACTTCTGAGTTGGTTTTGAGGGAAAGCAGACCAATCGTTAAGTTTATTAGGGTAACAAAACGAAAACTTCAATTGCTATCGTCAACGAGTTACAAGCATCGCTTTTCAAGTGAACACAAATTACACTCGTGGTTAATAAACGCATTATCACTTTCTCCTTTTCTGAGTGTACTCACCGTGACCGGACATCAGCCACTGGCCAGCCATACTCCCACATACACATCCCCACATACTTAGATATTCCGAGTCGTCGATCTCAAATAATATTAACAATAACGTGCTTGCCATCTTTATATGCGAATCGGCTAGCCGCCTTGATTCCTCCACCCTATATCACCCAACGCCCTCTAAAGACCGCAGGGCGTCCCACGAGTGATTCCACACTTCGTGCACCAGGTGCGCCTCGATCGCCGCATTTCAAACTGACCAAGTGTAAATGGGGTTGTCGGTTGAGATGGGAGGGGGCGGCGATGACTTTCAAAAACTATTACATTATCGTCTGCCGAGTTTCGTTTGGAAATTCAAATGCCTGACCAATGGCGTACGATTGCGGCGTCCCTCAAGGCTTATGACGGCGATCAGATCCTGGCGAGGCCCCGCGGGATGGGGTTAGGTTCGGATCCTAACTCTGAGTGCCGTGGTCATCGCGTCTTGATGGGCATTCGATTTCAATCTCCACCCACTTTTTGGGATAGAGAATGGAATGGACGCTTTGCAGCTTTGGTGATGATTCAAGGTCATGAATGGTCTTACAGAAAGTCTGTTGCTGTTGAGGTCTTACTTCTTGTGAATTCCCTGAGAAAACTCTAGGAATTAAAGGGATTTATATCCCATATGAAAGTTCTAAATGGGTATTTGACTTTGGATTTTAGGATTTAGGAAAGAAAATATCAATTTGTCAATAATTTAGGTCTGTAATAGCGTTGAGTGTGCAGGTTATAGGTAAAGGCAGAACGTTCATGTAACAGTTTCTGCGTGAAATATGGCCGCCAAATGACTAACTTACCGACAAAAATGCAGAGTACCGGAACACCCAGTTGAGTGGAATCACTGTCGTATGAAATTTAATTTCGATATTTCTCGTAGGTTGCTCGCTTTTGAATATCGTTACGTGTATATCAATCGTTGAGGTAAACATTGATGGAGATCTTTTGAGCATGAAAAGTCTCAAAAGCGAGTAAGTCTACGAGAAATATCGAAATTAAATATCGTATACGACAGTGGCTTCACTTGACGGTGTGTTCCGGTACTCTGCATTTTTGTCGGTAAAGTAGTCATTTGGCGGCCATCTTTCACGCAGAAAGTTTAATACTAATGTTCTGCCTCTACCTATAACCTGCACACCCAACGGTAATAGTTTAGACCTGATAAGACCGACTGACATTTTGTGATGGCATATTTAAGAAAATTTACCAACATGACGGATAAGTTGAACGAAACCTTAACACAGCGCTTGCAAAGACTGATCTTGTACGTAAAACTACAAATTGCGAAAGATACAATCGGAAGTTTGACGTAATTTTAAGGCTTGTACTGAAATTTCATGGGTTGCTAACGACATTCTTAACTTTTCTTTCGGTATCCGCCTCACCGCTCGCTTCTTCCGTATTAAAATGCAGCTAGCTAGACGAGAATAGCAAGCCACGAGGTTTGCAGAAGCCAATCAGCGGGCCAGACTGGCTCAGGCCCACGGGGTAAGTGGACGACGTCGAGATCGCAGCACTTATCTTCGTTTGGGCTCCTTGCGACGGCGACGACGGCGACGGTGGCGACCGCGAAGCCCGGTGAGATATGTGCGGTCACCGGCCGGACCAAAACATGCCGAACTCTTCGTCTTTTTGCCTCCTCGCCTGCCGGACGGTGGAAAAAAAGAGGCTACGTCGTAGGGGGAAACCGCCGAGGCGATGGCGTAAATCCAGAAGTCGCCTTGGACTATACTTTTAGCGAGGAGTTTTAATTGAAAAATATGAGTGTGTGTAACGGGAGTTAACTCAGTCGCTATGCCTAGGGCTGTGGTTCTTCATGCTTTTTTTCTTATAGCCGAACATAGATCTCTGCGCTCATTTTCAATCTTCTGCTTCAGGATCGCTACTCAATTACCGCATGGTAACGTGGGCAACACTGGAAAAAATTTTACTCTTGTGATTGGAAAATATCAACTTCGAAACACAACTAAAAGTTAATTTAGCTGATGTCGAAAATAGGAAAGGGATTACAATTTCTCGGTGGTTTGGTTTTAAATTTGCTTCCCAATTTACTCTTGCATTGTCAAAAATGTCCTATCAAATCAGCATGTTTATCGGAATCACCTCTCAATCAAATAGGTATAGAGAGCCTTTCTGTGCATTGACGTGGAAATTAATTGAAAATTTTAACTTTTTACGTTTCCTATTTGGTACCCCGATTTCAATCCACTCTAAATTGATTGGATTAAAATGTAAAATTTGATTTTACGTTATCATTTACAGGCCCGTTTTAGAGGTAATCTCTATATACAACTGGATAAGTGCAGTATATTGCTCTATACCATCATTTATTGCACTCTATAATGCCATTCGGATATCAAATCACCCCAGATTTTTGACACGATTAAAACACCAAATTAAATCACAACTTACTAATGACACGTCAAACATTTTTCTATTAACTCTGATCAAATTACGAACGCTTACACATCCCCGGGTCAAAAGATCTCCGCCTCACTGCGTCACTATAAACGTCACCAAACGAAACGACCCCTCCACTAACGTCAACGGCATCATATCCATTAGCGCTTACCCGCGAATCGCTCTAAATAGGAGCGATTCACAAGTCTCACAATCGCACCAAGTGCATTTGAAACGTCGCGACACTTCACCCGCTAATCTCGTTATACTCTCATCTGCTAAATGCGGCTCTTCGCCACGGGGGGGCACCTCCCCCCCCCCCCCCCCCCCGCCATACAGTTGGTCCAGCAGCCAAATGTAAACCCCGTGTGCCCTCGGGCATTATTGTTATCATGGTTATGATTGATATTGACAGCTGGCATGGGGCTGGGTAGGCCAAGTGATACGTATACCCAGGCTCGACGAGGTTGTTTCGTTTTAATTAAACTACCCTCGAGATTGGGAGAGTGCAAGCGACGAGAAAAACATGGGGTTGTTTTATGAGGGTGAATCGCTCGATGATGCAGTTATTCAATCAGCAGAATGATACTTTGATGTTTGAGCGTTTCGGTTCGATAACGATTCGGTGGAATGCGCGTGCTTTGCTGCGTTTTGACGACGCATTCTGGTGATATGTTCGAACAGCCAACTGAAAGCACAGTTTTTTATTCGTTATTACTACCGGCCTTCTCCAATTCATAAGAATAAGGAACGCAGTTGTCCAAATGTTTGGTGTTAAAATTGTTAGAGTGAATTCATTTGTAATTTAAATTTGCTATGTTGCCTATTAGAGATATTGATGTGGTGGCCCAAACTGCTCAATTCTCCATATCTAACGACTTATTATCGCAAAGTGTTGGTTGTATACAGATGGTGGTTCGCGAAGCGTTAGGAAAATGTATCACGATTACAATTATTTTAACCATGTGCCGTTGTCGAAGGAGATTGTTCGAAAATTCTCGAGAAAAAAAATCACTGTCAAAACCCATTTATACATTTTTAATAAGTTTTGGTTAGTGGGTGAAAGTCTCGCGTCATACGGTTCGCAAATTATGTGCATTTCTAACTCTTTGAATGAGGTAAAATCTTGAAAAAGTCTTGGAAGCAGCTTCAATTGACGAAATGTTGGGAGAGCATTATACACATTTGTTTCCAGCTGTGAATATGGTATCCAGGCTCACACAATGTCGCAGAAATTGTTTTAAAAACCTTTGAAAAATACTTAAAAAGTATCACTTTTTCCCCATACTCATGTAACTTTCTTGCACATGGCATGGAGCCGGGTGTTTGCAACTCGGCGTCGTCACCTTGCTCTACATCAACGGGGTTAAAATTTATGGTCGTTTCTCTGAATGCCCCAAATGGTCGCCGACCAGCAATGCTCGATGAAGCGTGCTGGGATAGACTCTATTTAAATAACATTTAATGCGTTCTCTCTCGCCGGGATCCGTTATTTAGCACTGCAGTTGATATTAATGGACTGGTCTACGTTTTGTCCTTGCGCCACCTTTTGTGTCCACCTTTTGATTCTCGGCGTCGCAGGGACATGGTTTTCTGGGGGGAGTGGGGCACCCCATTTGCAAGCGCTCGAAATTAAGATGCTCTCTACAATTCGAGGGGTGCACGAATCCGAAACTTGGTGGACCGAAACGAAACGCACCGACCGTATCGAGAGCTGTCTGATTTGGTTTATCAATTTCATGTGATACCTAGACTAGAGTTGATGTTTATTATAACGACGCCTTATGGCGTTAAGCATGAATGTTAGAAACGATGTTTTTTGCTTGATACTCTGCATGATATTTCTTTATCACGTGGGCTTATATTTATCATAATTCAATATTCCGCAGCTTTTCAGTCTCGCAGGAACTCGTCAGCTTTATAAAACTCTTCCTTCCTTAAAAATTTCCTAATTTTTAAGTAGAACGATTTGGTAATACCCTCACCTCTAATTTCGTTTGGAAGGGCTCTAAAAAATTGTCTTCTTTTAAAATATAACCTAGATCAAATAGTGCCGCTCTATGTGATTGTGCTTGTGGCAAAGATTTAAATCTAGTACTATATGAATGGTCATGTTCATAAGCTTATAAGCTGTTGTATACTGGACTTTGGGCCTTGGGCCACAAGAGGCTTAGAGGAGGGCGCTGAATCCAAGAAATTTTGCCGGCCACTGTCATTTATAAATTTCATTTTCCTGGAAATGATTTCTGGCTATCGAAAACTAACTTTATGTACCCTCGCCCAATTCTAGAAGCAAAAAAAACAGCATTTAACGCCACCTCCGCGCCACGTCGTTACTCAGCGCTTGTAAGATTATCGTGGGGGCTGTCGATTCCAATGTAAATTGTCGCAACAACTTTTCGCTCGGCTAATGTCCCCAGTTAAAGGGATTAAAAAAGTTTGAAAAGTCGTTGGCGTGAACCCGAAAAAAGCGAGTACATTAACGTGAACTAGCACGTGACCGTTCCTATGCCTTCTTGTATAGCTGATAACTTTATTTATGGTTTTAATAATAAATTTCTGAACTTTGCAATACAGTTTTTTGCTAAGCACGGTACGCGCTATAACGCGCCCGTCAAGTACTCACCCCAAACCCATTAATCGACAAAATGGGGCTTGTTTTTGCAAGTAGCAGCTTAAACACATCTCCGATCGCGCGCATAGCACCCATTGCAACTTTCTTTAAGGGATGAAGTGTCGTGCTAGTCAAATTGAAGGCGCGGAGGGGTTGGTCGGGGATGGGGGTGGGGGCATAATTGGAAATGGTTCTCAATTCATTGTCATCGCCGTAGGGGCGAAAAGCAAAAAAAGAAAACCTGGAAAAACTTTCGATTAAAATTTACGGATTTCAAAGCAGCGTTCGCGTATAATTAATAAAAAAAGTTTTGCCCCCCCCCCCCCCCCTCGCCATTCCGCTCTTCGCCCACTCGTGCATGAGCTGGTTGCCCCCACCTAAAGACGTTTTCACGGATTCGAATCGCAATGCCCTCTCTCTCTCGCACAGCCTCGTAAGTTCCAATTTCCATGCATTTTTATTAAGTTAATTTTAAAAATCGGCGAGACGCAAATTGAAAAATGCTTTACTAATAAGTCTTCTCGCAAAATGGCGGCGCCGGATGTAATTGTGCTCGCGCGATCGCAGCAATAACAGCGAGGAGTAAATCATTCATTAGCTGTCGACTCCGCGCCCCCACCCCTTTATTTCAGAAGGGTGAGGAGGGTAGGGGGAGCAGGGACGCTAAGACATATTTCCATTGCTACACAGCCACCTTGAGCAGCACAGCACGCGGAAAGCCAATCACAGAACTCAACTTATATGCGATAAGATTTATTGGCCAGTGTATAGATGCTGCTTATTTTTCTAATAATGCGGATTCAGAATCAGCTGCTGGTGTTGTCTGAATTATGAATTGAAGTATTAGCTCTGGTCGTTCGATGGCGCGGCATAGCGCGGTGGTATGCAGTGGACCGTTCGCCGCATGGTATATGGGGGCTAGGGCGTCACCTGAGTTTTCAAAGCGTGCACGTTTTCAAAGCGTTCATCTGCACTTCTGCATGGATCATCATGGGCTGTTCCCAGTTACACCTTTCCCTTCATTATTACCTTGGCTGGAACCGATCGTTTAGGGTCAGTTTTGCAACGTCCCGTTGGCAGTTAAAAAAGTACGTCGGGTCAAGATGAAAATGGAAATATTAGATTGGTTTTATTATGACCGTGTATATGAGTCTTCTTTTTAACCGAACCTTGAAAAACTGGCCCTCCGAATCGTTACAGGTCACTAGATTTAAAGTGGTGGTAAGCTGTAGTCTTAGGTATACTTGTCTATTCTTGGACTCCGCAGAATCTTGACATAAGAAAATCATAAATCGGTGGGCGATTCTTGTTGAAAAAGTGCATTTGCTTCTTGTAGTTAAAAGCTATGTCCTGGTGCAGCATTCATAGGCATGAGGAATGCACACATCAATGAACGCTGTCCGATCCCGAGAAACCTAAGTGTCGAAGAAATCACAGAAATTCTAATAAAGCTTATGTATCTGAGAAAAAAATAAATGAAGTTAGTTTTCCATCTCCAAAACGATTTCCCATCTTTTCTCTCGGACCCCCCCCCCCCCTTCCCCTAGCTGGCGCATCGATGGGCGCGACGCCATTTTATTTCATGACGTCAGCTAACCATGTTCCAATACGGCGATAAACTTTGATTGTCACGTTTGAATTTCTGATTCGCGTTCGAATGGTTTCATCCAATCACAAGTGATCTTCTTTCATTGTTTCCAGTTCGCGAGCGAGCTAGCAGGCGTGGGAGGGAGTGAGAGGACACCACGGGGTGGGTTTGGGTTTGAAAGAGAGATGGAGAGAGGGGGGGAGCGAGTTGGGAGAAAGAGAGCGGAGACAAAAGAAGAGCAGATTGAGTCGGCCGAGAGTCGAGCAGAAAGCAATTCGCTGCAATCTCGCCACATCTCGCTATGGTACAGACGCCGCCAAAAGGGTTCCTAACTTTGCAGGGCGTGCGAGAATGTTAAAGAAATGGATCCTTAATGCAGCTTGCACTTAAATCAGAAACGGTGTCAAGCGAGAAATGTTTATATTTCCGTGCAATCGTTGTAAAATGCTAAAAGATTGTGGTCATAGCGACACCGCTAGTGGAAGGAACAGACACAGCACAGTAAATTCTCAGCTGAAATTTTCGCTATTCCAAAAGAAAAACTTTACCAATCCTAATCTCAAAGCTCGCTCTTTAGACTGCAACCGCTCTTATCTTCAACCGACTATACTCGGCAAAACGTTATGGATGAATTCTTGTCAAAGAATCATCCATTGTTTTCGAAGAGTCTCTGGAAGAGGATAAAAACACGCATCGCTATAACCGAATAGCCTAGAAACCCCCCACATCATTCGAGTTTTAAGACGAGCTCCGCTGCTCTCTCACTCTTCTCTGCTGCTCGTAATATTATTGCCTTTTGCCGATAGAGCGAGGTTGCATCGATTGCGATTATTATGACGACGGGCGTCGGGCGTCGGGCGTCGTTCATCTAGGAAGCAGCAGAGCGATGTGTGTGTGTTTCTCTGTTTGCCAACGACCAATAAAAGCCATTTGTTAGCTGAAATTGCGGCCGCGTGCTCTGAATGTGATAGCAATAGAAAGGAATCTATGGTTCCATACCGCGGTGTGTTCAGTACAGGGCGAGCGCCCAAATGCTGACTCGCTGATCGCTGAATGTTAACGTGGGTAGATGATGTTTGCCGGGGCAAGTTTGGTGAAACTTTTGACCAAAAGTCGCCATCTTGGCGGTGTCATTTTACAACAAAGATAAGTAACAACTCTCTCAAGGTCATGGGAAGTTATAAAGGGAGATAGATTGATGGGCTTTTGGAGTTCTTAAGGGCGTGCAGGCGGTCCTGAGATTTGTAGCAAACTGGAAGACTGAAGAGTGGTTTTTCCCAAATCTCAGACCGTGCTATATTTCCTGAAGTGCGAGTGAGACAGGTGTTTAACCTCGCCCCATTCAGCAAGCAAGAAAAGGGTTGAAGGCAGGTAGCTGGCATAATAGATACATGATTATGACAATTTATTGAAAAAATATCTGTTAATAAAACTTTTTTTTAATAGTCTAGGGTGGCAGTTTTTTGACTAAGTAAAAAAATCATTTTTAATCAAGTTTGTACTACAATTACTGACTGACTTAGTACAATTTAGCCTAATTATAAAATTGCGATGCAAAAGATAATATCAGAAAAACACGATTCAAAATTATTTTTGATCACAAACCAAAACGCCGTTTATAGATGTTAAGCATTCAGTTTAGATTGATTAATATTTTAATTGTAGCTTTGATGACAAATCCTAAAGCACGGTAGGACATGACAATGTAAGACCCTTGCCTGGTACCTACTGAACGCGATCCGTGGTCATGAAACATCCTTGAAACGTGAAACTTCCTTCCTTGAGTACAAACCTCCTTCGAATACGAAACTTCAAGTAACTGCGATTTTTTTTTCAAGAAAAGGGTTACAGAGTTGAGGCTGGAAGAGTGAGGAGAAAGCTGTCTAAGGGGGTTGTATACTATGACTCCGGTGGGGGTTGGGGTGAGTGACTGTTCACTAGGGAGCCATACAGATTAATTTAACACTCATCACTCTAATGAAGGGCCTGATGAAGGCACCGGACTAGATTTTGATATTCTAAAATGGCATTTACCATTTTACCATTTGCATTTACATATAGACATCATCTTAGTATTCGATACCCTGTCGATTGTAGAGGTTGACGATGGAAACCAATCTCAAGATAAACTTTGAATGCACGAGAATGGACCTCAAGTATCCCTTATTTTGTTTAAAGTTGCCATTGTCTGTCTCCTTTCAGTGGATAATGTAGCAGGTACTAGACCTTTCAAATTCCAGAGCTAACCGCCGCAAAAACCGTGATCGGCGCCCTGTACAGCACATATTCGATACCCGCATTTTTCAAAAGTCAGTTAGTTTTAAAATTACTGTAGGCGCACTAATTGAAATGTAAGGCTGAAAATACTAAATATTCTGTAATTTACGTTTATCTACAAAGAAAAAAAAAATCGATCCATTCGCATCAAGAGCGCTTGAAAACTCCAGTTAGAGCATGAGTATTTCGCGCATTTGCATAGTTTGGTATAATAATTTCGTGCACCCTACGTCCCACAGACTTAAAATAAATCTCATTGTATAGACGATACAATTTTGTAGTAGGTCCTATATTCTCATTCCTGTAGTGCTATGATTATTGTACTAAAAAAATGTTGAAAGTCAAAAAAATATTTATAAAATTTGAGTGCAGCCTGAACAGTTTATCGAGATGTGTTATCCGTTTGAGTCTATGTAGATTAAATTGCTAACCATGACGCTGAACAAGCCCTGGGGGCAATAAAATTTGCTTTGCATGCTCAAAGAAGTGCACGTTTTGTTTTATAAACATGAGTAAAACTTATAATTGGCATTCAGGAAAGAAGAAGCGGCTTCGTTCCTCATCTCCTGTATGTTGAAACAATTGCCACATGGTGACTTTCAATCATAGCCAGTGAAATTTAGATGTTCCTGTGAGTTAGAAGATCAACTCAGACTTGAAGAATTTGGTAAAACCCGGCCCTAGGAACTTCAATAACCTGCATTATTTTGTTTAAATTGATTGGGTTCTGTAGAATAGTGGTGCGAGTGGCATTGACACTGTGAAAAATCCCATTTCAATTTTAACAAAAATCCCTCGTCCCGTCACGAATATACGCAAATAAGGCGTATCGATAACATTCTTTTCGTGCACAGACTGTGTGGTTGTTAAACCCAATTTTTCAATTCCAAATAAACCATTGCTTGTGCCATCAATGCCACCAGACACCCCTAAGAGGTTCCCAAGCCTCGTCTCTTTCTGTAGTCCTCCCCTTGATAGCGCGGAACGGAGCACCACTTTTGACAATAAAATCGAGACATTGGAGATAATGGGCCATGGTTTGACGCGAAAAACAAGGGAACTTTGAGTCCTGAACTCGGTGGCATGTCAATACTATAGCCATGTCTGGAAAACTATAACTGAAGCAGGCAGAACTAATGATACCTCATGTGTACATAACAATAACATGGTAGCATGAATGGGCACTAACATATAACATATAACATAATTGGCAATATCTTGACATAATATTTTTATATCATAATATCGAAATCCGGTGCAAAAAAGGCGAATGTATATATATATCCGTTGCCTGTTTATGCCGATCAAAAAGTCAACATGACTCCATGGAGGTTGGAAGAGTGAGGAGAAAGCTGTCTAGGGGGGTTGTATACGATGACTCCGGTGGGGGTTGGGGGGAGTGACTGTTCACTAGGGAGCCATAAAGATTAATTTAACACTCATCACTCTAATGAAGGGCCTGATTAAGTACTGCAAGCTAGACACTCACTAAACTCTCCTCCTGCGCAATTGAAGACTGCTGTTGTGGTCGAGGCACCCCTGAATCGGCGGCCTGGTAGCAGTGGCGGACATGGGATGTGAACCACTTGCACGGAAATATATATTTTTTTTTAATTTAAGCTATATTGTAATTACATTGCACTCCACGTGAATTCGCTCATTTAAAACGAGGCAAATAAAATCACAAGAAGAATATCACTTTTGTAGCAAAGAGGCAATCCGGAATAGCAAACAAGTAGTAGCATTCTTTGGAATATTGAAAATATCGTTATTTGCTGATTTCACTGGTAATATTACGCTAAGTTTAACTCTTTTTTTCAAAACAATATGATGTAAATTGTATCTATAGCTAGGAACATTTTCTTTCTCATAGAAGTAAATTAAATGTCTTACATACAGGTCGTCTTAATACCGCTGGGCGTATAAATGTATTAACATATAAAAATAAATACCCAAAGGTATTTTAGTTGAATAATAATAATAGTTCATATTAATAAAATACCCAAAGGTATATTTCACCCAAGCTTCTTCTATTTCCACCATCATCTTTGGGGACTTGCACCATCACATCAGCTCGGACCCTGGCGTTACGCCACAGCTCGCGAACAACGGCTGATTTGTTTAGGGGTGGTTGGGGTGGTACACACGAGTCACTTGTGCACCGAGACTCGTTTTTGAGCTGTGTAATCACCTCTCCTCGGCGACGATGGCGCAACGTTGCCTATTCAACGCCCCCGCGCACTTCACATAAAAGAGGACGATTACAAACATTGACACATGAAAACATAAGATTTCGATAATTTCATGTCTTGATTGTGTACATTGAACGTCGCGAAGTGGGTGCTGTCGATGTGAATTTAAAGAACGTGCCAACACATCCTGAGCTGAATTTCCTATGTAAGCTTCCACGAATATCCCTATTCAAGTGTATTCCTAGAATGCTCATTGCATCTAAATACATCAAATACATGAAAATTCTGAATTTTTTCCTCTTGCACAGGTCATAAAAACCGCATTATTCTTTTGTGAAACTAAATACTGTTGCGGAGGGAGAAAGGATCTCGCGCTTTCAGAGTGGTTAATATAACGTTTGTCCGCTAGAGCGCACCCTCTGCTTCTACATCACTGATTAGTGGAACCTTCCAACTCTGTGAGCTGGATATTGTTTGTTGACTTTAAATATAATCGCTAAATGACCAAAAGTGAAAGATTATTTTACTATGAACAAATTAACAGACCAACAGGTTTGTTAGATGTAGAGATCTAGTGATTAAATTACATGCGATTTGAGCGATTTGAGGTTTTTGATTTCTTTACAACTACCCACATTTTAACTTCAGTACACTCTAAAGTGTCCTTTTACTTGAGAACCATCAAGTGTTGAATACTGACGTTACTTATACTCACTTGAGCCGAAAGTCTTCCAAGAAAGAGCTGCAGTCATCGTCGTCGCCGAGGCGAATCCATCACGAGACGAAATCTGACAGATCATTCTCAGCACGAGACGCGCCGCTTTCATCGAGAATTAATAACTCAAAGCTCTAAGTAATTGTTTTAAAACGCATTAGATTTCTTTTCTCTTCGCCAACTGGTGATGGGACAAATCAATCATTTTAATGATGTCGACTTATGACTCGGGCTGGGAGTGGGAGCTGATAGCTGGAAAGGGGGTGGGTGGGGGTGGCGGGGAGATGTGCTAGAGATATAGATAGGGTGATAATTAGATGAGATATGATCTCTGCAATTACGTTACGATGATGAGTGATGGCGGAATGACCGATCGCATTGCCGACGGCGAGTTGGCTCTCGCAGCACCACTGCAATTAGGCAGAACGGGCTTGCACCATGCCAGAACGGTCTCTGCTATGACGGCAGTCTCAGCGCTAACTTGACGCGACTTTGACGGATCGTCTAGTTTTGGACGACTACGCCGGGCAACTTTAAGATGCAACGCGATCATTTAGGTTTTAGGTGCTAGTAGTCGGAGTTGCGGGGTATTTATGCGAACTATTAGGCTAAGTGAGCTGAAACCATTAACTGTGCGCCGAGTCGTAAATCTTGGCCGAGGAAGGCTAGCCGCGGACCAAAGTCAACAAATAATTCATGGAAGGGTTAGATGGCGCGGCCCACGGCGGAACTTGGACGCCGCGTAGCGGGCAATTAATTAATTAACAACCTCCTTGCTCATTCCTTGCCCGGTATGCAGTTCGAAGACAGGGGGTGCAGGCAGGGGTTTTACAGGAAGAAGGGTGAAATATATAGTGTACGTTTATCGCTGCGAGTGCACCCTTGCAGAAGAAAGGGAGGTGCATTTTACCTTCGTCTGTGAATGGATGTATTTGACCCGGTTAATAATGAATGGACTTGCTCACAAAATAATTATGCCTATTGCCTGAAGTTTGTATACAGGTCAGAGGATTTTTTTTTGTCTGTTAAGTGGCAAAAAGCGATTGTTTTTTTAGGAGATATTATTACTTTGCTGCAACATTACCCCATTTTAAAATGCTTGACTTTAAAATTAAGACGCTCGCGGATGAAATTCGCTTAAGGCGCTATGTACATGAGTATGCAATTGATGTACTAAATGCAATCTTAGACGTAAATTGCAATGATTGCAAAGCGGCACGGGGGAATCCCGAGCAATTCCGATGCTAATCGAGCGGCGCTACAATTAGCTTGCTGCCACCGAGTACGCAGCTATTTAAAAAGACGCGCAAAAACGCGAGTAGCTTAATAAAAAAAACAGGGCGCCGCACTTTACGACGCTTCTTCCCGCTATCTTTTCTCGCTACATCTCTTGTTTTAACGTTCATCGCCTTGTTCAACAACCCCTCCCCCTCTCGCCCCCTGACTACGAGGCGCCCTGATCCCTCGGGGGGTGGGTGTAGAGCCTGGTCCTACACGACACTCGAGAGGTGGGGAAGATAAACTCACCGACCAATCGCAGCGCGGCGTCGATTCGTCGCCGGCGAAGGCGGGAAACTCGTTTGGGCCAATCGGAGCCGTGCGCGGCCGCCGAGCGCCGCCCCTCGCTTGTTATAACGCCATCAATCTCTTTGTTGCCGACGACACGACCCCCCCTTCCCCCGCCCGTCGTGCCCGGCGGTGAATCGGGTTGTGACACGGGTTACGTTCCGGCTGAGATTTGGGACAGTTGCAACTTGGGTGCCGATCAGAGCGGTCCTACCTTTACGTGTCCGCCAGCCTGTTGCGTCGCGCGTTACGCTTGCGTTGCTACCCCGCGGTGAGAGTCGACGGACACGGGGTCGCAGCTTTCCGCTGCGTTCACGCGGCCGTGTGTTGATATCGAGGAGCGCGTGATTGCGTGAGGACCGTCGTGCGTTAGCGACGGTGCGCGAGACAGTGTCGTCGTCGCCGCACGGAGCGTGTCGTGTTCGCGTCGAAAGTGCAGACTCGGTCGAGTGTTTCGGCCGACGACACGCGTGTTTCGCATCTCTGGTGGGGCGTTTGCCCAGCCGATGGCCCGTTTCGCCCCGGGGCGTCGCGCCTCCCGGTGAGCGGCCGGCCTCGCGCCCTTCCCACCCCACGACGGCTTCCCCACGAGACTACCACCGCCAGCACAACGCCGACGCCGACGCCGCCACCGACGACGCCGACAACACGCATCTGCAGCATCACGCCGCCGACAACTCGCAAGGCAGCTCGCTCTCGTCGTGCTCACGGACGTCGACGCCGACGCCGACGCCGTCGTCGTACAACGCGATGCTCGACTTCCCCGCTGGCTGCGGTGGCCCGTTTCCGGCTTCCTCGCACCCCGTCAATCCGTCCGTGCTGAGCTTTCTCAACATGAACATGGAGGCGCGCACCGGAGGCGGCGGCAACGCGTTCATGCTCGGCAACCAGCCGCTTGCAGCGCTGCACTCGATGGCCGAGATGAAGTCTGCGGCGCTCTTCCAGCAACACGCGCAGCAAACGCAGTACATGGCCGGCAACCACTTGGGCAGCCCGGGCAGTGGCAAGGGCAGCCCTAACGGGTCGACTACCTCGTCGGGAGGCGGACACACGACAAATGCGACTTCCAACCCGCACGGCATCGACCACATCCTGTCGCGACCTCCACCCATCACGACGTCGTCGAGCTCGTCGTCCGGGGGCGGCTTGCCGAGAGGCTTCAACGTGTCGGCAGCGGGCATGGCTGCGGCGGGTATGGCAGCGGCGGCAGGTATGGCGGCCGCGAGCTACTTCCACCATCACCACCACAATGCGGGTGCCGGTGGTGGAGGAGGCGCCAAACACCATCACCCGCTCGCCGAGTTGACGTCCAGGTCGGCGATCTACTGGCCAGGACTTCAGGGTCTTGTCAGCAATCCCATGGCGTGGAGAGATCGACTGGCTACCAGTGAGTAACTGAACCCTGTGTGACGACGCACTCGCTTATCGACTGCTAGCAAAGTTTCCGACAGTTTTCAGGGTGTGACGTTCTTTAGGCACTAAAGCTCATTAGAAGTAGCGGCATGGTCAAATGGTAGCTATCTCCGAGGAGTAACCAAGCTAGGGCGGTGAATCTCTGAAGGTCGGTCGATTGTGTGCAGGAACCTCTGGGCGGCCAGAGATTGAAAGGACCGCGGCAATCGTTTGTCAATGTGCCCGGCCAGGGTGGCCTCAGTCGCCCACGGATTGGGACGCGAACAACGCGGACTTTTGCTGTCCACGCACTCGAACGAAATCAACAACATTCATACGACGGGCGGCGTTGGGACAAAACTTACTGTATATAGTTAAAAGTAGCGGGGATCCAGTTAGCAAACGTCGCCATGACGCTTGCTTATTTATAAAAAAGGAATTCATCTTTTAAAACAATGCAGACCTTGAGAAGAACGGTGAAACATGCAATCAAATTTGTATTCACTTGCAAACTTCTCGCCCTTAGTTACATTTTTCTCTAAGAAATCAATTCACTTCTTACTGACTATCAGATCTTATTCTAGATGACCGTAAATGTTAAATACAAGTAATGGTGAGTGTGTGTGTATGTGTGTTTTAGATCAACATGTTGGATTGTGTCTGCTACGTAGCAAAGTGTTGCTACTTTTCTTTTGCCTGCAGGCATACCTTTTAATTACGATCTTTAGTTTGCACGTAGTTAAACAGGTAATAAATGTGCGGCAGACTCAATTTGAATTACCGACAAAACAAACTGTTGTGTGTATAGGGGCCAGGGTATTCAACAAGCATGTATTAAGATATGTTTTTTAATATTATGGTCTTATTTACGTTGGTAGTTAATGCACTTATCCCAGTCTAATTACATATTTAAGACGTGTGACTAGCGACTCCACAAGTAGTGTCCTCTCAGGAGTTTTTACCTTAAAGGTAATAGCGTAAAAGCGCTTGTTTGACACGCTAAGGAATGTAATGCTCGATACACCTAGCGAACACAATTTCTAACACGCGAGGAGGAACTGAGTCCCGAAAGACAAGCCACAGGCAGCTTGCTTAGATTGATTTCCGTCTCCCGTGGGACTCCCTTGGTTGCCAGGATGGGTGGGGATGGCAGGAGGCCGCCAGGCTCGTGTGGTCACAGCTGACACCCACCTCCCTGCCAGCCGGCCAGGCGAAGGGTGCTGGTTCGATATCCGCTCTACTGGTCACTCATCGTGCCCAAAAAGTCACTGATTTTTTAAATGTGTCACTAGGAAAAATGCGACAGCATAGTGATTCTCGATATTTTTGTCTACTATGTCCGGTGTAGTTCCTAATGGCGTGTATGTTGCTTGCATATTTTTCTATTCCGGGAGAATTTTTGAGGTGTGAAGATGATCAGCAACTCCGAAAGTTATGTTGTAATCATCGTTTTATCTCAGCGTATCGTTGTGGCAACTGTTGATAAAAAGTGTCCTAAATGAATATCGTTCATTTGAAAAAGCGTTGATGAAAAATCGGTTTTTGTAATTGGCTAAAAATCTTGGATGTCGCAGATTTGAAGCTAGACATCTAAAATCCCCCCTTAGGTTTATGAAGTCAGGGGATAGAGTTCACTATCGATAATATAGCCTTGGTAAACACAATAGACACCAAATTACACTAAACGACTTGCACCTAATTGGAACAAGATTGCCGCGGCGTGGTATGTTGATACACCAGACAGCAACGTCGATGCGGACACATGAAAGAAAACGAGTATCTTTAATAAAGCGAGCGAAACTGACCCTATGCTCATAAACCCAGGTTGACTCCAACTATGTATGCATGTGCTATTATCACGTTTCCTTCGGGGTATATCGGTGTTGTCCTAACATCTCGTTTAGTCGTCTCGCAATCGACGCCAATCTCGCGCTAATCGTGTCGGCGCTACATTGAAGGTCAACATCGTTCCAGAAGCGTGAGACACATGTGTACTTTTGGGGGTGGAGGGCGTCGGCGTCGGTTTCGGCGTCGCGCCCCTAATTGAAGTCCACTTGCGCCCGCCGACAGGGGGGTGTTTTATTTGCGGCTGGAATCTCTCCCCCCGCCCGCCACACCCCATTATCAGGCAGTGTAGAGCTCATTAGCCCCGTATGCTAGGATAAAGTGAAACGAATTTGAGAGGATGGCGAGAGGTTTATCAATGTGATTGTGCATTACTTGCAGGAGTTTTGACGGTCCCTAGCGGAGTTGACCAGAGTTTGTTTGAAGACGCGCCTTGTTCTGGTGTCTTTCTTGACTCTTACTTTGGTTTTGGATCAAATAATGAGAATTATTAGAGCATTTTAATATGAACAGCATTTGATATAATTTCAGCCCTCCTATGTATCAAAAGAATTATTTCAAAACGTGTGTGTCTTTATCATTGTTTTGTCGTTGGTCGCCAACACCGTCCACGAGTGTTGCTTAAAAAATTAAAATATATCAATTTTGATGGTCTACGACAAAATGTTGGTCAGCAACTGTACCTTGGTCGATCAAGTTTTGCTCATGGTACATGCGCATTCATCGTATGAGACATTAGCAGACACCGTTAGAACACCATCGTGGACTTGCAGTCCGTAGCTCCGTCAAGGGCGTCGGTCGGGGCGCCGACGCAACGAGCCCCACGACGGCGATTACTCCGTCGGACGACGTCGACCTCCGCCTCCTCGACACCGGCGACATGCCACGAGTTTTTTAATCACCCCCCGAGCACGACGAGTGTCATTTTTTCACATCAGTTCAGTCACATTGGCGCGCGAGACGGACACACTTTTATAAATTTAATAACATCCCTCGAATTGGATATACGTTGATGCACAGGGGAAGGGGAGGTTCTGTTTGCGTCCCTCAACCCTTGCCGACCGCAGCACCCAGCAGACACATGCTGCAAATATTTAGACCTAAATGAAATGCAAACTGAATTAAATGCGAAAAAAACATCCTCCATTAATTAAAAACCGAAAAGTTTGACAATAAAACGCTTCAATTGGTTGTGAAAGGTCCCGGTGCGCACAACTCAGCGTGACTCAAAGCTATTATTTAATTATGAAATAGCATGAACTAGCCATGGACAGCCGATGTAGCTAGAATGTAGTCCGCAATCTACATACAATCTATGGTGGCCATGAAAATGCTACTACCTACCCATACGAGCCCCGAGGGACTGAAGTTGAATTCTAGGCGGAGGCTATAAATTTTATTTCCACACAAAGATATTGCTGGCCCGGATAAATAGATCACCAGCGGTCCGAAAGTATCAATTCTCTGACGCCCAAGGTAATGTCCGCAAACGAAGAGACGATAAGAATCATACAAATCGATCTAAACGCCCCGCGTGTCCCCCATGGTCCCCCATGGTTGAGACAACGTTTGACAACTGCCCATGCATGCACGTATCGATGCGTGAAGTGTGCGTACCTCGAAGCGTACGCTAGCGATGACTGAAATGCAATCGACCCCTTCTCACATTCTCCCCCCCCCCCTCTCCCATTACAAATGATGGCGCTAATGGCCGGCGCCAATCAATCAGGAGATTCGTTGATTAGCAGTTTGAAAGCGCGAAGTCGAGAGTGCGTGGCGAGAGTGCGTGGCGAGAGCTACATGCAGTTAATCAATTTGTTTATTTAGTGATCAAATCAAGTCATTTAAAAGTGACGAGGTGGATAATTTTTCAGAGCTCGGCAACTAGATTCAAGTATCCATGGAGTTGTCCACACTACCTTATTTTGAAAAGATTTTCAGAAAAGAAAAATATGGGCTTTAAGGGGTTTCAGGGTGCATTAATCCTCCCGGGCACAGCCGGTCTAATAACGTCACTCCCTCGTTCCAGTTCTCATTCTCATTCTCCGCACATCGTTTCAGTCGCGTCTGCGAACCTCCCCCTGCACGGCATAAAAATATAATTGACATTTGTTCAGCGCTAAAGAATTTATCATTATGACAAGGGGACAAAAGCTTGCAATAACTAAACAGATTGAGACACTCAATGATCTCCAATAAGCAGCGTTAATCAATCAAACTATCGCTAATCCACTCGAGCAATATTACCAATTAAATCGTCAGATACACTTGTTTCGCGATAGACGCAAATATCAGTTGGAGCATGTGGTACACTTGTGTCGTATCACCTTATCTCCGCGAGGAAATTAAATAGTCCCATATGTCGCGCCAGTTCGGGATCGGAGGGCCGTGGGCTACATGCACTCGACCATTGATTTGATATAGATTGATGAAAGTTTCGCATTTATCTTGATTTCTATTTGCAAGGTATACAAGGAGGTGTAGTTCAAATTACAAGCAGTTGGCAGAAAACAACGTGAAATGGTGCCCGGATGGCATGGGTTTTAAAAGGTGGTAAGTTAAAATAGCAAGTTCTGCACGAGGAAAGTCCTTCATGAACAAGTCCGTGGGTGTCACAGATAAAAGGCATTCGGTACCCAGTTCACCACACGTGCATCGCGCTGTCAGGTCGTTGACAATGATTACGTTACGTTACAAACACGCACCTAATAATGATTATATCCGCGGCGTCGGGCGTCGCGCAAATCGCAGTGCAAACAACCCTGCAATGAGTGTTTATGAGCACAATTAGTCTCTGCCTAGCGACCAAATGGCGTCCAATTACCCGTGTGGACACCGATGGCGGCATAATGAATCTAGCTGACAACCAATCATCCGTGTTTGCCGAGCAATCGAGCTGGAGCCAGCCAGCCAGCCAGCAGGGGACGTTATTAATTTCGTGTCATTCGTGTCGTGCCTGCATAGCGAGGTGGTGTGCGTTGCTATTTGCACGTCATCGTGGCGATAAGGGCAAGCAATGATGTCGGTTGAACGGCCGTATTGTGTATTAGAATTATGCTCTGTGTGTGACTCTTTGTGACTTAAGTGCTGACCACAGTGGGCTCGATAACTTAGCGAGTGTCTCGCCTCTTATTGCTATTCGACAGAGGTTAGTGCCTTGTCGTGTGTAGCGCTGGCCAACACATGGCACGCGCATTTGCGCTGGCATCTCTCAAGCACGTTGGTGCTGGTGCTGTCGGCCTAGAGCTTTCAGAATCAACTGGACATTCATCCAAGTGCTTCAATAATACCTTCAGAGTTCAGATATTTACCTGCTTCTCAATGTGTACCGTTGTGCGTTGCCGTTGCCATACTGTATACCGTTTGCTGCGAGTTATTATATTTCTTTCAGCGCAAAGCCCCCACACGACTACTCTGTTGAGCTCTAGATAGATCTGAAGAAATCGTTTTCCACATTAAGGCCACTGAACATGGTGATCCGGTTACCAATATCACACTGCAAATGTTCTATCTCATTAACTTCTTAAACCCACTCTCTCGGTTCAGTGCTGAAAATTATATTTTCGGTCAGAGTAAAACAACAATAGCTTGCCAAGCACAAAAAGCCGTCGACAGCGCACCACCGTAATGAAGTCGGCGGCAATTTCGAGTCGTATTCAAATGAAGAACACGGGAGCTCGGCCCACATTTCGGGCAAATCAGTGCGGCACGTCTGCCATGGAAAAATTCCCCCGACGCCCCCACGATGCCGTCCCCATGGAGACGGGGAAACTACCTCGACGAGTTTTCCCGGCGTCGTTACCCCCCCCCCCCCCCCCCCTTCCGCACGGCGTCGTCGAGCTGTTTAACCCGGCCTTAATTGAGCAACGCATTAGTCCACTAGTGGCGCACTTCAGGGCCTCCAGTGGTGTAGCCGCTATTAGCAGGTCAGTCAGTCGTGCGGGCGACGTTTTCATGGTATTTCACCACTTATTGAAACTTTTACTGACCAAAATTAAAAATCTTTACTCTCACATTTTCCCGAATTAAAAAAGCATTCTGTTTACTTATTTGTAGCAAAAAAGCCATAGTTGTTCTATATCTCAGTAGCTTAAAGTAAACACTTAATTCGTTTGCAAATAACCTGTTCTATGCGGTACTTACAATAACTTGTGATATCCTATGATCTACGAAATCCTTGTATATGTGTCCTATTCTTCCAGAGCTCTTTATGCCCTTATTATACCGCCCCTACATTTGTATCCTCGCTTGCTCGGCCATGACGACCGTATACACAAACACATAGCTCACAGCAAACACTGGTTCATGCGATGCAGCACGTGCAATTCAATATTGACAGTCCGGCCAGACCAGCGGCGTCGGCCTAAGCTCTCCTGATGGACGCCAGGCGTCGGGTCGGGCGTCGCCGCGTCGGAGGTCACGTGACCATGCAGAGGATTAACGCGCGACGCCGAATGGACCGACGGTGTGTTCATGTTCATACAGGTATCAGGCCGAGCCTGATTGATGTTAACGCCTGCAATGCGAATCATGGGGGCGCGTTGTTGCACTCTGCGCATTATACTGATGCGATAATGCGATTGTCAATGGAAAATCCTGCTTCATCATTGAAATGATGCTTCGTGTGGACCCTACGTGTTATTCTGATGTCAGTGGGTGTTCATATATCCACTGTAGGCAGGGTAGAAACTAATGTTAAGGTGGAATGGAAGCGAAACTGAGGAAATGGCCAACTCAACCGGAATGCGAACCCGTGACCTCCAATTGCCGGTTTCAGCTGGTTTCAGCTCATATATGGAAACACATGAAAATCAAAAGTTCTAAAAAGTCCTAAAGATGTTTTTTGTATTCGATTCCAAAGCAAAATATGCTAATATAACCTATAAGGCGGATGACAATTGCTAGTTCAACCTACTTGGAACTTTCTCAGCGCTTGAAATTGTAATGAACACGTGATAGTAATTCATCGTAGCGTTATTGAAGCTAGAATTTGGTATCGTTATGACCGTGCCTGCTCGCACCCCTCCTTTATATAGTTGTGAGTTGCAGTCGTTCTATTCGCTTCAAAACCCGGCAAATAACCTCATCGTTCCACGACAATTCCAAATCGAATGTGAACCAGTTCTGTTTACCATTTTACCATACTCTCTTTGCCCTTTTACGAAAGATGTAACTGTCTTCGAAATCGTTTCCATGAGTGAATTGATAGAGAAATGAATCATGTGTCGTTAAAAATGATACCCTTTCACAATAAAGTCATGCCTGCAAACATGACACAAAACGATGTTCATCAAAAATTCAGAGACCCTTTCTTCGTCTCCCAGCATCAGCTAATCTGAAAACATGCAAACGCCTTAAAGGTAGCACCTGGGGAGAGCAACCATGCTCGTTGCATATTAGCATAATAATAATAACTCTCGTATTAACTTCGGTTTAGAATTAACTCGTGAATTACGCGCGGACCATAACTCGGGCTTTGCATTGGTGCTGTAGCAGCGTACCGATTACAAAGCACTCAATGGCCCGCGCCATATGGCTGCGTTTTAATAAACAGCTCGGATTAGGCCTATTAAGGAAGCCAGCTTAGAGAGGCTGAGGCCAATACGGCCCGTACCACCATACCCCGGGAATTATTATATCACGTCATTATACGCGTATTTAAGCAGTTTCTATAAAACGCTGCGTGATTTATAGCTATATCCAGGGAGGAAAGCCTTTATTGTGCGTTTACAAATCGCGCCGTGAAACCTTTGTTTGCGCTGTGTTGATTTATCTGCGGCTATGAGGCGCTGTGGACACACTGACCGTATCTCCTAGCCACTGGCTGCTAGATGTGATTACCTGCAGACCACTCGACAAGTGTCACGACTCGTGAAATCGCCTTAATTAGCAAAACGTCGCCTCACCTTTGGTCAAATCGATGTTCTTTTATGTTATCTGTAATGCTGAATGTTTAAAAGAAGCGAAACATGTTTCTTATTATGATTTACAGAATATATTTTTGCTCAAATTTAGAGCATGTCATACAGCTAACCATTGACCAGCCGCTAAGCCTATTAAAAATGGTGTTATCGGATCCACGTAAGAAATTATAATCAAGATTGAGGACATTTCTTTCAAAAGCCGAAAGGTGAGGCGCCCGTACGACGAACCGGTACTCGCGACGCCATCCACGTGGAACTGGATTTGATAAGAGAGTACTGTGTGATGCACTTTGGCCCCAGCGTCGACCACCCCTAATGGGTGAGGGAGGGGCAAAAAAAAAAAAGCGTGGAGTGAATTATCGTCCTACCAATTGAATCTCGCGATGCGGCGACGCTCAATTTCCAAGCGGTCGCGCCGTTTCCCAAAAATTGTGTGAGTGCCTTTTTAGCCCAGTTCGGCCGTATTGTCAGCGACCACGCGGAAAAACATGACAGCTCGCGAATCATTTCATTATTTCCACATTTTCTACACGAGGACTAACGATCGTTCGTGGCTATCTGTTAGGACGTTATTTTGAGGTTAGGGGACGTCACGGCCAGAACGTTGAACGCTGATATCGCCACTGTGGTATTTTTGTATGACTTACATGGCGTAGTTTGACCGTCGTACGACACTAACTTTCGGTGGCACATTTTGAAAACAATCAATCATTGAAGCAAGTTTAAAGCCATTTTTCCCGCACGAAATTTCCCCTCGGCCGCAGAGGAGACGTCCTCGTGATGTATTTATTGAATTGTGTGTATCATCCGTCGCGGGCGCTTATTTACCGCAGACACGTGGTCAACCGGGGGCAGGCCTGAAAGGCCGAGGGCTGTCTGCGACATATTGCTTTATAAGGGGCAGTGCCAGCTGGCGACGCTGTCCGCTCGCTCTGCGTCCACGCGCGGATCGCAGGCGTCGGCGTCGGTAGCGGGGAAAGGAGTCGTTGTGGTTGCTAGCGCATGGCAGGGACGTCGGGGAGAATTTAAAATTTAGCAAATGGCGACGCGATTTACGCGAACTTATTTTGTGTTTTAGCGAGCATTTCGGCGGCTTGGTTATATGTGTGAGAAAAAAAAGTGTGTTTTTTTTTGTCAGCTAGTCATTCCTGTCCCGAGACAGGTATAAGACAACCAACATTTCGTGATATTTTGTCTTGTTCTGCATTAAATTCGGTGTCGCTCAGTCTTTACGCCTATTAATTTCAAAGCGACATCTTTCTCGTTCAATGATCACGCATAAAACAGAAAAATAAATTAAAGTGCACACCTGCTTGATAGCTATAAGTGAATAGTTAGCGATTTAACGAGGATATATATATGGTGATCATGGTTGCTTGGTAACATGTTATGCTTTCACTCTCCGGTCGAAAGTGAAAAGTGCATGTTATTCCAAGGTAATTATTTTAATTGCCTCCGCTTTAAATTTTGCAACGCGTGTTGTCACTTGATTGACGATTGCGTCATTGTGTGGCAGCAATTTGCGAGCGTCTATGGCACAGCGTGATTCCACACTTTGCCGCGACTGCGATTTGATTGCCCAGGGAGGGATAAACCGCCGATGTGGAGCCGTGGGCACAGCTAAAGCTGTCACCTCATTCGACCTGTTTATGAGTTTGTAGGTTATAATCCTAATTATTTAACTGAATTTGCTTGAAATTACCTTGGTGTTAAAACATTTATCAATGCGATATGTGACGGGCATTCAAATTTTAAAAAGATTATGTTCGTCCATCTGTCCATGGACAACGTTGCAAATGATCGCTTAATTTAACACCGCCTATACCTTGCTCTTTGGAGTTTTTTTTTTGTTTGACATACCTAGAACGTCAACATTTGTAAGCTGTTTTCTTAACGAATCCAATCTAAATAATAAATGCATACTTTCAAAAAGTGTAACCGAACGGTTTGGCGTGTTGGAAACACCGGTTCTCATGAGATCCGAAGTTAAGCAACACTGCGCTGAGGCAGGTATTGGATGGGTGACCATTATACGCATAGCCAGTTCTGTTCAGGATAGAGGTTGAAGGGATGAAAGTTCGTACAACAACTGCATTCGCCTTGCTTATCAACCTCTCGACGGCATGGATTTGTGGAAGAATCCTGCAGTTCGAGTTGTACCGTCCTTCGGAAGGGACGTTAAGTCGGTGGTCCCTTGGTGCTCTTCGACAGAAGTAGGCCACGTGCCGGCACCGATTTCCTCCTCCTTCCTTCTAGGCTAGGTTAGGTTAATCATCATCATCATCATCAACCTCTCATTCACCGACGGTATTAGACCAGTGCCGCAGGGTCAGTTAAAACAGGGTGTCGTTAAACACCACAAATCAATCAATCTAAATGTGTAGTGCTCGCACATAGCACAGTATCACACATGAACCCCAAAGGCATCATCAAAAAAAACCTCACATGATAAAGAAATGATCGTAGCCTCGTAAAAGAGAGGGCGCACCATACCTAAACACCGCCTGGCCGATCGCTGGCCCGCATTGCCCGGAGCTACGTGCCCGGAATAGGGAACCATGCAGGCCGTGATCGCTTGTTCTTTCATTTTGATTTTATCGTCGCCGACAAGAAAAAAGTGCGTGGCCAGCGCTCCGCGTGACGGCCATTGGCTCGCGGCGATCGGGTGTATTAAAATCGACTAGCGCTATTGGACGATAGCGCAACGTCGCCGATATTGTTTGCTCTCTCTTTCTTTTGTACGCTAGCTGATGGAGATACAGGCTGCGAATGAACAGTTGCAAGCTCGTGGTTTTCTAGGGAATGATTCTTTTGGAAGTTTTCTTTGTGGCAAAACTTGTAAGAAACTTTTGCGGTGTTATTGCTTTTAAGAAAATCAGATATCAATATGAAAAAAAAGCATCAGTGGTCACATACAAGTTTATAAATGCTTGTTTTATTAGTAAATCTTAAAGAGGTGCGAACATTTCATTAGTAAAGTCCAAACTAGTTACAGCAACTACTTCCCACTCCTTATCTGGGCACTATTAATAGGACGTAACCATAAGAAAGACAATAGCATTTAATGCGATAAACCATTAAGCCAGGTGTGTGGACACCTCATATACTTATAAGAAAAAAATAATTTTACTCGAAAGCAGAAATGTATCTAGACATTAAAATGTACTGAAAAGCCATTGAAAGAACCGATTTCCAACTAAAAAGAGGATCGAAGGCGAATGTCTACAATGGCAACAAATTTACGGCATTTCGGTCCCCCCTATTCTCAAAATAGCATTCCATTACAATTGGCGTCAGGCGGTGGGATCCAAGTGCAACTCCCTCCGCTCGCATCGCTTTCCCTGACACAGTTTCGTACGTTCTAGTCCGTATCGTGAAAAGTGGCAGCAAAAATATGCAGCTACTGGGAATTACTGTGCATAACCAAAACCACCGCCCACAAATATTTTTTACTTTGTATTGTGAATTTGGAATTAATGCTTCATGTTTAGGTATCTCTACTAGAATTAAATGTACTTGCCATAAGCTTTACGACCACGAAGCTCTAGTGAACAAACACACAACTATTCCAACTACACACGCTATTAAACATGGTGTGTCGGCTTAGATCAACAAACGCCATACGGGGAAAGCATTCTTATTTCCTTTTCATTGCAGTCAATCATATTAGAGATGAAAGGTGAGGTCAATGTAATTCAAGACTAAGACAGTGGCTTTTACGAAATGTGTATGGAAAAAGTTCACCGTGATGCAGTTTTGAAGTCACTAGTCAGCGGCATTTACTGTCCAGTGTGTGAATTGAGAGGCCATGGGGGGCTTCGTGTTCACGGATGGACTCCTTGGGAGTAGAACGCGAGCTTGTACCGAAACAACGCGAGAAAGTCGATCGACGTCGACCAAGGCGGACTCATCCAATCGCTTGGAAGCACACGGAAAGCCTCTCGACGCTTGCGATACAGCCACAACCGCGCGCTCGATGAAACTCGTCGAAACGTCAGAGCAACCATGTCCGGATGGTTGTGGCGATTGATCTAAAGCTCTGGCTGGATGCAAGGCGTCGACGAAAAGGAATTCGGATGATAAAAGTATCAACAGACGCTTTTGAAATGTGGTGATTTTTTTACTGTAGTGTATTGCAGCCTTGCGTCTTTAACGGAATGAAACTGTGAGAAAGCACTTTGTTTAGGAACAACGTTACTAACTTAAGCGAATAATGATTTCTAATGTTGATTTCTGTGGTCTGATCAAATAAATGCAGCTACACGAATCATGTGAACAATTCAAAGCGAGTATATACTTAATAGTAGGTACAATAATATAATCTGTTAATATACAACGCAATTAAACGACAGTATATATAGTACATAGTTTTTGTCCCCACTCAATTCGTTGCGTAAATTATGCGGGAAGTACAGTTAAAATCTCAATTCCAGCTAGTTAACATTCCCGCCTCGATCTGCCTTATTCCATTTTAAACCCCTCGTCCCCCCCCCCCCTTCCAGGTCGTACTCCCTCCCTACCCATGTTTCACATGCACTGCCGCCCCGGATTACGACGTCAGCTATTGTTTTCAAAAGCTGCACATAAAATATGCGCGAATTAGCAATTTCAGAGTGTTTAAAGTAAGCCAACAACGCCACCACCGCTGGCGGGCAGGCGCGCCTCCTCCTTTAGGTCCTTATGTCCTTAGAACGGGGCTCAGGACATTATGGTTTTGTCGTTGCTAGAGGGCTGTGCCAGCCAGCCAGCCACCGCCGCCTTTAAAACATGCAAATTACACAGCATATTGGGCGCCGCGGCACACACCACGGCCGCCCCGAGTATGCGAGTGTGTATTACGAGCGTGCGGCTGTTTTGCGTCGGATTACAGCAGGCAGTGCACGGGTTGGGGGGTTGAGGTAGAAAGCCGTGGAAAGGGGGGATTATTAAACAAATAAGGAAGTTGGTTAACTGGCCGGATGTAGAGGATTGAGGCCAGAAGGCTGTGATTTTGTTTCTGTATTGATTTTTTTGTTCTGAATGGAGACCTAACATGTTAATAGTATAATTCGTTCCGGAAAATCACACATGACTATTGTATGGTTTTCCGGAATATCTGCAAATATTTCCCACGTGAACAAAAAATTGAGATAGGTAATGGTTCTCTGTGCTTATGGTTTATTCTTAACGTTCATAACGTGGGTGTGATAAGGGACGTTGCAAGAAGCGGTCAATATAAGTAACGGACCTCCGTTGAATGGTATTCGAGAACAAATCCGTGGGCTCGACCTCGAGTTAACCTCTATCGACAAGCACATCAATCGCAATTAAGAGCCACTCGAGTCGAGTACAAATCATTTTCTTATCGCCACCGTCTTCGGGCATCCGCCACCCAATGAGACCTCATCAAACGCGACTGCCACGTCGACGACCGCGCCGAATCGAGCGACGCCAGCGCTCTCTCTCCCCCGAACACCACTACTTGGCAACGCGAAACCAATTGCCGCGAATCTCGTCGCTAGTCAATGCAAAACGATGAGCATTCATTGCGCCGCATGAAGCAACATTTTGGGATCGTTTCGCGCATTAAACATTTGCCCGCACATTACTCAGTGTTGCAGCCAACTCGCCGGAGACAAAAAAAAACACACACACACATACACAGGACGAACAACAACGCTATATCCTTTCGTAGAAACAATCGGCCATCATCACTTTATTACATCTCCTTCCCTCTCTTCTCGTCTTCATCCTCTCCCTTCCACATCTCATTCTTTATCGACGCCATCTTTCCCGCATTTCTCCTCCCCCCGTTTCCCCTTTCTCTACCTCCTCCTCCTCCTCCTCCTGCGTCTTGTCTCTAAGTAATAACCTTAATAGCCATCGTCGGCGCATGCGTTGTGCACTCCGCCAATCCCGGCCGCCTGGAGGCCCCCCAACCCTTCAGCGGTCTGACGTCATTATTGCTCCGATAAGCCGTGCTATACACTGTCTTGGTTTTGCTATTCGCACTGGCGCGGACGCCGAACAGGCTCGGCTGTGTGTCGTACGTATAGCTCGAACCAAGAACACGAACATGAACAGCTTCATGATGAGATCACCAGGGGGCTACAGGCTGGGTGGCGAGGAGGCCGTGGGTTGGAGGAGGGGCAGGGATAGAATAATCTTTCCCATCTAATAAAATGAAACTTTATGGATGATAAACTTCAGTGAGAGAGAAAGAGATATGCACGGTTAGAGCGAGATGTCCTTTATAAAAGCTGGGTTTAAGAGTTTTGATGTTTCACCGCTGAACTAGTGAAGGCGCCAGCATCGCACTTCCGTTATAAACTAAAGAGGTAATAAACTCTGCTCTCAAACCGTAAAGGGGGAAGGGGAGGGTTCTCAGGGTCTGCTAAGTCAGAATGCGAAGTTTTGTTTGCTTGTTGTAAATACATTGATTATTTAAGTGCTGTTTTCAAGCGTCGTCTAAGAGCGATTGTTGATATGATTAGTGCTTAGCAGAGTTTTAATGGTCTCTAGTTTCGTAAGTTACCATCAAAACATGCTTAGCTATCATATTGTAGGTGTTATATTCCAGTGAAATAATGTTGCTAGAAAGCTGTATTGTCTGCCATTTTAACTGTTGGTACTTGTTCTGGAAAACTAAAAGAACATATACAAAATGATTCAAATATACAACGCAAGACGTTTCTTCAAATTACATTTGATTGTGGTTTCTATTTCGTGCAGCAAAGCCTGATACAAGTAATGGTAAATTTGTTTATATTTATTCGCAGCTCTTTAATTATATTTTCGATGTGTTTAAACTTCATAACTATAAAACCTCTTGCCCCAATGAAAACCCCACTAATCATTGCCTTGTGCTCTCCAGTGGGTCCCGGTGGCATGTCGATGGTGGACAAGGACGGCAAGAAGAAGCATACGCGGCCAACTTTCAGTGGTCAGCAAATCTTTGCGCTCGAAAAGACATTCGAGCAGACCAAATACCTGGCCGGACCTGAGCGGGCAAAGCTCGCCTACGCGCTGGGCATGTCTGAGTCGCAAGTCAAGGTCAGTACCCGCGCCATGTTTTAAAACTTCAAGGTCGAGAAGCGGCCAAATTGGAACTGTTCCTCTTAGTGGTAGGCGTCATGCTACGACGCTCAGACGCTGTTACGGTCGTTACCCGCAAAATTACGTTTCGAAACCAATTATACTGTAGAATAATATTATATCTTAGAGATATATTACTGAAAAATTACGGAGCAGTAAACAGCAATCTGAAACATAAATCTTTAGCGTCCATTAATTCCATAGAATATTCGAGAATGTTCGATTTTTTTTCGAGAACGGTAAAAATATATCATGTTAGTGAGCAGATATCAATCGCACTAAGAGTGGTTTTAAATCTCGGCTACAGTTTTCACATTTATAAGCTATTCTCGAACGTTCATGAGGAATTGGCATAATAATAATAATAATTTAATATATATTTTTGAAAGCCAATTCAAAAAGTCATCCGGGCAATTCTGCGGCGAGCTGTTTTATCGACGCCAGTGACGTGACTTCGTGGAGTGATGGCCTAATCACAGCCGCACCGAAAAGGCCTAAACGACCCCCACCCCACGGAACCCTAAAATTAGCATGTGAAAGGCAGCGTCCCGATTGGTTCGACATGCAAATGTACGCTCGGCTCGGGCAACGGCGGGACCGACGCAGTCAACGGATTCATCCCTATACGCGTACCGTTTTTCCTGGACTCGTGAGGACCCTTGTCCAATTCTCTGTGGATTTTGTTGCGAGTGTAGGCTGGCATTTCAAGACTCTCCGTGATTTAAGTAGATGCTTACTCTTAAATCCGAATGCAGGTCTCTTCGACTTGCAAATTTGTTTCTAGATATACGAGTCTTGAATAAAAGCCCCTAACTTAACGTTAACACAGTGAACGCAAGTTATGCTCAACATTGCACATTTTTCTTCTATTGGAAAGAAACTAAAGATTCAAAAGTTTTTAAAGTATGAGATAAACAAAAGCATGGAATTAAAAGAAAAAATTAATTTAAAAGTTAAAATATAAATTTATAAAAATATAAAAAAATATGAAAAATGCAATATTCAATCCGATTTAAGTTATCCTAAATATTATACGCACTATGACCATCAATGGGCAACCTGATGGCTCATTCTCCGGATTCAATGGCATTGCATCGTAAGCCACTGAATTAATTAATTAAAATGGCAATCCAGCCTCGTTTCTGCACTGTACAACAAAAGGGACACCATATCCCAATGACAGCACTAACCACGTGGCGACCGAACCCAATGGCATGCCTTGCGCTCACTATTTCCACCGAGGATACTCCGTGGTAATACGGGGGGCTGATTGACTCTCGCTCGAGAGGGTGGTTTTCGTCGAGTAGGGTGGGAGGTATGTAATTTGTATCGCTTCCACCCACCACCCTTCCGTCTTGCGGCTTACGCGGGGTGCGTGTCACTCACACATGTGTTACGCAATCAACCCTCGCAGTCCCCCCCCCACCCTTGCAGCCACTGACGGAACACCCTTAATACTTGCCCGCCCCTTATCACCGCCTCATGGGGTGGGAAGGGTAGGGGTGCGATGCGGTCGCAGAGGTCGAACGCCCGATAAGCGCAGTATTTTTTACGGTGCTGTAGTCCATCACCTCTTGTGTAGGTACAATGCATTTACAAAATTTGTCGATGTTTACTTCGACAAATGTAATTCTTCGATCATTTACAATTTTTCAAAACGTACCCTGTTGAAACCTCTTACTATTGTGTCTCTCACATTTCTCTATAGTTTCCCCGAAGTTCGCTCATGCAATCAAAATTCTTGACCTTCTTATTCGGAGCTCTCACTTTATGAGTGAGGATAAACCCACGAGCATATTCGATCGGTCATCAAGCCTAAGGCAGTCAATTTTTATTTGACGTTTAAAACCTCCAACTGCGTAACAAACAATCGCTTAGGAAGTAACAATCTCATTTAGAGGCGATTGACATTCAGGCACTTTATGCAGCCAATCACCACTCACTTCCTCAAGGTCAGAACACGGATTAGCGTCGAGGACCACTTTTGTGCTTGTGGATCGCAGTTTGGTCAGCGTTTTGCAGGACCAAAATAAATTTATCACTTATGACATTTGTAACTATGTACTATGACTATGACTATGCAATGACTATGTAGTCAGAGTTTCTCAAGCAACGATTAGATTTAGTCAGCATTTCTCAGAGCAACAACTAAATGTAGTCAGCGTTTCACCAGCAATGACGCACCGACCTCACGTCCCACTCTATAATTCACCGGCCAAGCAGACTCCTCCGGTCGAATGGTGCAGCCAGAGAGAGGAAGAGAGAGACGGGACGATCGCGCACGGCTTTCCGCCATATTTACATTTTTATTGAAACTCAGCGGGGATTTGCATGTAAGCCTTTTGCCTCCCCTTACCCTCCAAGCCGCCCCGACCACCCGTAAAACACCACTCGGCCGCGCCGCGAGCAGAGACACATGGGGCGGGGGAGAAGGCGTCCTTTTTTCGAGTTTCCCTCTCGGCGTCGTTGCTCGCGGGTCCGTGCGGCACACGGGCCGCGTGTTTTGCGTCTCGTTGCTCGCCGCGCGGAGAAGGATTTGCTCGATTATCTCGAATAAAGCCACCAATTATGTGACGGGGTGAGGATTTTCTTCCACCCCTTTGGCTGGCGGCTTTTCCCTCGCTTTTCCCCGCGCGATCGTCTCTAGCTAGCCGCAACTTTGAGTTGATGTACCTGCCGTCAACTCCTGTCGACGACGTTACAAACTAGGATCTGCGTGCGGTTGGTTTCTATGGTAGCAGATTGTTGGGTGGCACTGTAACCAGAATGCTCTGTACAGTTTATCAAGGATTACCGTTCCCTTCTCCTTCCTAAATAAACAAAGATTAATTCCATTGTCTGTAAAAACTACGGCAGATGATCTCATCTTTTCGGGAGGAAAATTAATTTTTGAATTTGCCTTGCTTGAAACATGCGGCATTGTCTGCAAAATAATGTATATAATGAACAGTACGAGCAGGTTTATTTCTGCATTTGAATGCCGCTTTAAATGAGAAATAATGAATTGGAGAATCGATTCTAGAATAATAGAAATTGGGAGAAAAGGCTAATAACTCATGAAAATCAAATAAAGCATCGCAGTTTAGACCTTTGTTAAATTAACTCTGCACATAAATTGCATAGTGAAACGTTAGTCAAACAGCTTCGCGATCTGCTAAGCACCATAAACTCTGTTTGCCGAACTTTCCATCTGCACGATTCTCCTATTAAACTTGCACCGACAACTCCATCGGGCTGGCAAAGCAACGAATGATCTATTATCTCCGAAAACTTGGACCTATATAGCACACTAAACGTAATCACATTGATTGAACAGCTATAACATGTTTACAAATGTAACAGATCCCCGGCCCCAAAAGATGTTCTTATTGTATTATTCCTCGACATGAGCAACGTGCTCACGAAAGCTAGCTAACTGAATTAACCCGGGCTTGTGATATTGTCATCCAGCTTTTAGCGCTCTATATAGTTAGTGCATAGCGCGAGGAGATATGTTTCCATAACCATAACAGAATCATCCCGCCAGCTCGCGTCCAATCCGCCCCATTAAGCCAGTAATTCAATTGCGCGCCCACCCCCCACTGCCGCCGCCGCCACCACCCCCCAGCCCCTGCACGGCTAGCACTACGCCATCTAATCCTAACAAATCTTACACCCTCTTACTACACGACGGCTTCCCCTCGCAGCCCAGTATACAGCTAGCGAACAATGACGCCGACACCATAACGGCTTATTGCATTAAATAACACGAGGGTAGGAGGTATGGAGGAGGTTGCCGCCGCCGACGCCGCCGCCGCCGCCGTTGGCTATAGAGGATGGGGACATGGAAGTTTGCTTGTAACTACATTATACTGTTGCTTACCGAATTAATTGTTCCATCCCGGCTCGCTTAATTGGGTTTCAAACATTATGTAACTACGTTCTAATTAAAACGACGTAGAGATGGCGCGACGACTGTTCCATTGCCTAGAGAGCGCTCGCGAGGAATGGCCGTTGGTTACCAATGGCAACCGGCGAGGATCATCTGAGCAGTATCAACAAATGGCGGAGCGTGCGCTCATTTCGACTGGTTTTAAGACGGTAGTCTTGAGTGTATATTCAACAAGTTAAACTTGTTGTTTCTTAGAGTTAGCCTGAACCCATGACGCTTGGAATTGCGTTATTACATTTGTTAACTCTTGTTTAATTTTATAGAGTACTGCGCTCTGCGAGTAAACACGAGATTAATAATAATTGAGATTTGTGCCGTCTTGGCACCAGCACATTGCTTGCTAAGGCAAGTGATTCACCAGTTTGTTCAGAGTTGTGCTTTTTATCTCAATTCGTTTTGGAATTGATTGCATTTCGATTATGTTTAATGGTGCGAGCTCGTTTCGTTTCACAAATAATATCAGAAATAAATACCGTAAACCATCGAACAACCATAAATAAAGGAGAAAAAGATTGCAAAGAAGCACAAACTTACCTAACCAACAGCATATCAACCGTATCGTTGACCAAATAAGCCAAGACAAACTAGCTATATTATAAAATAATAGCTACATTTGTGTTTACTAAAATTCTATTAAACGGTGCACAGCGGGCGATTCTGTGCATCTTACCGTCGCAACACATGCTCTTCGAGGTACGGTTCATCATCATGAGTTTCAATGTTGTGTTCCAATGAAAGAGTGCACCAAAGCCTCACCAGCCACCCCTAGCCTTCCAACACGGACGCCATGACAGATGGCAAACGCTGAGTATTTCCGCTAAAAGGCTGTCAGTCACGGCTCGTCACGGCCATCACGACGCACTGGCAGGTTTAATCAAATCTAATGCATATTAGGGATGACACCGAGGGGACGTCGCTCGATGACTTTCACGGGGTGAGCCGGCTCAAGAAGCCGCTATACGTGGAGCATTCAGAGAGATGCTATTGTTTTAACAGACGGGTGGTAAACGATACTGATTTGAGAATAACTCTTCTCTTGGTACTTAAATATAGCACAAAAAAGGCACTGTGTTTTGCTTTTTTTATGCCAGATTTTACCATTTTCTCAGTTCTCCTGTAGCAAGAGGATGTTAAAACTAAAGTCATGGCAACTGCCAATCAAATGCAGTGGAATTCAAGTGTTGCTGTGAGGATTCTGGACCTTCTGAGCATTTCTGGAAACCTTATGTGAGGTTTCTGTTAGGAGTTTTAAAAATGTTTGGAAAAACGATTACTGGAGGTTGAGATGAAAATATAAGTATCTAATTGGCTGTGATCTTTACCTTTAACGGACTATTGTAACACAACCTATTAAATTAAAACTGCCAGTTAAAGACTCATCTCTTTGGTCATAGCCAATCAGATACTTCTATATCTATCTTAAATACCAATTACTTGTTAAACTAGGCATTGCAAAACTGGCTCTTAGAAGCTCAACTCCCAAGAATCTTGTAAATTTGGACCTTATGGCGGTGTTGTGCAATTCATTTGTGAAGTACACCATGTCCTAGCAATGCAGTGGTAACCAAGCCCTGGCCTATTTCTAGCATATTTGCGGATATTTCCGTATTCACCACTGATTGCATTGTTGCAAATGAAGCAACAGCACGGGCAACAATGTGTTCACTCAACCTAGGACTATTATTGAAAACGAGCCTTTCAAACGTAAGCAATGACAGCACGGGACTCAATTGGTTAGGCTCTGTTCGTGATGTGAACATCTTCACGACAGCCCTTGCTCGTCTCGGAGTACGCGTGAACGACAACGTTGACAAGGAAAGGATGTCCCGACGACTTGGTGTCTACGATAAAGAGGGCGGTGAGAAGGCGTCGCTCGTCTTTACGACGTTGTCGCCCGATCCCGCGCGGCGTCTTGCGTCTTCGATCTCTGATTCAAATCCTACATCCGTGTGCGGCGGCTAGGAGCCTGTTGGCGGATTCAATTCACTTCTGTCGAGCTACCACCGCGGGGTATGAATATTATATGAGACGCGACTCTTAGAAAACTATTTCATCTTTAAAAAGCTCGCTTTTTTTTCGTAATGTTCAATTTAAACTGGCGGAGGAGGGATGAGAAGAGGCATTGTGACATGAAGTCGAGAAAGTTTGTTTCTGACGATTCGGGACTATAGATTATTAAGTCTTGAGTGAAATAAGTGAAGAAAATCTAGAATTTAAACCTGATAAATCTACCCGCTAATTAAATTAGTTTGCGTGAATGTTGACCAAGATCACAGGACAAACTACCAGTGCCACAGGGTCCGTTGTCAAAAAAAGCGTCGTTAAACACAATAATCAATCTAGGACGCAATTATTCAAGAAATTCATTTGGTGTAAACTGTAAAGTGGCTGTTTCATTTCAGGGTGTAAAGATGTGTGCTCTGCGCTCAATGCACAATAATCCCATGCTAAGTGATTCAGTGAACCAAACGGCTTCCCTCAATTTGAATCTCGCCGTCGGAGGACGACACTCTGCTGGATAAGGAATGGCGCCGGCGCCCGCGGTTGAGCTCACTTCACAATGGCGACGCGCTCAACTCGCTTTGCTTGCGGCTATACAATAGGCCAATTTCACCGCGAAACGAATTGCCAGGAAACATTCTGCGGCAGGGTTTTTAGTGACATGTCACTCCCCCTCCTCCCTTACCTCACACCCCGTTCGCTGCTCGCTATGAGTGTCGTCGGCCGCAGCAGCATTCGCATCGGTCGCGTTTAATAACGACTACCAACGCGCGCGTATACGTGAAAGACTTGATTTCGAAATAAAATTCCGAGCGCTATTTGTGAGATTATATCTCGACGATAAAAACCGACAAAATGTGGTTACGCTGACGTCACGGATTATTTCGCCCCGTCCTCCCGCACCCCGTCGGTGTCCCCCGTTTTTCCACCCCGCGTCGGTCCCATCAGAACGTGTGGAAAATGATAAATGTATCGGCGCGGGGCTTGTTTTCATCTCCTCACATGTGATACATAGTTGCCCCCGCCGACGCCGACGCCACCGCCGCCGCCGCGCGCGCGCGCGCGCCGAACGCTCTCAATCATGCACCACGTGACAGTAGTCTATTTGTCAGTCGACGCAAGCGCACCAATCATCCAATCTCGCGTCGTCGGAAACTGTTTTTAATCCCGCGGTTTTTCGCGCCTCCCGCGCATCTTTCCGCGATGGCTGTGTTTGAGTGCGAGTTTTTTTTATTATTAATATTATCGCCGTTCGGAGCGCATTGAATTATTGCCCTCTGGCGAGGCGAACGACAAACAGAATTATTTATAACCGAATCGCTAGTCTTTATCGCAATGTTGGTTCCGACTCATCTTTATCTATCAAACGCGGAGCCCTCCTTCCAAGCCAACCCACACCCTTATGTTCATATCTAACCATTTCTTCTTCGTTCTCGTTTTCTGGTCTATTCTCGATTTCATCTTGAAAAAGAAAGAGGGTTTGCAACTTTGCAAGATCCAAATACTCCCGGAGTGATCAAAACCTTGTAACTGGATGTGAGCCAACAGTTTCAAAGGTAAACAACAAATGCTATTGTCCAGCTTAGGGCAACTAACTACTATAGCCTCAATTTTGTTATGACATTCACGGTGGTCGTTCTTCGGTCATCCAAATTGGTCTCGGTGGAGGAGTGGTAGCTTGCCGAACAGTCATGAAACCAACGAAAGACATGAGAAGGAGGAGGAGATGAAATTTAGTAGCCCTTTACTTAGCATTCAAAACCCAGTTCAAATAGTTTTTCTTAAAACTAGTACTAAGGATAAATCAAGTAGACATGAGTCTAAAAACCATCAGGAGGAGATGAAGATTATATAGTTTCTAAAATGGGGACCTTCGGAGAGCTTGGAGAATTGGTATAAGTCAGAAAACTGTTCTGTTAATTTACTAGGAGTCCGAAATATAATTTAGAATAAATTTTAATGTCTGTACACCTTGGAATCGAAATTGGCTCTCTCGTCTCATCAATTTTCAATTAAACATGAAGACTCGCTTCTTCTTCCCCACCACCAGCCAAAGGCCAGAACTGTGCTGATTAACAGCTGATATAGACATAGTCCTGGGTCCAACAGGTAGACTGGCTTGAACTACTAGCAAATCACCTGGTCAGCAATTTTAGAAATGGCTAGTGTCCAAAGGATCACCGAAGCCATTCAGTAAGATAGAGAAGGAACTATGTAATAATGTAACGACCCGTTACACACACGTTCAAACATTTCTAGCGCTATCCGTAGACAAGTTCCCATTACAAGCCTAACATTCAAGACAGAGGGAAGCGATTAAGGTCATCTTTCTTTGCAAGGACCAATCCTGCTGTGTTCTAACCATCCCACATTCGCCGCTAGAGCCGAAGAGCGGTGTCGTCCTTGCGGTTTCTTGGAGGAGGGCACCGCACTGTCGGTATTTGGGATAGAGGTGTTTGCTGATCGCCGACTATTTGCTCGAGGTTCATTAGCCGGGGGTAGCTGGAATACCGGGATGAGCTTATCGTGCAGACTGCTTTTAGAAATGCGTTTCAGTAGAACAAAGTGGTTCTTGCACTACGTCTTTGCTTGAATGAAGGAATGATCAAACTCTTCATCCAAACGAATGTTTCTCTCCCACTATAGGATTTAGACAAGAATTACCAGAGCGTGTGATTACTCCTATACCATTTTGCTGAAGGGAAAGAAAGATTCTATTTGATTTTTGATTTTCAAACACCTCTAGAGTCTCCGTGGCCTTAGCATGTGTTTGGTCCACCAACTAAAGAAAGACTCAATGATAGACTCGAGATGGCCTAGTGACGTCGTCTTATTTAATTAACGGACCGGCCGCCAGGGGACTTGGCAAAACAGCACCGCGGTGGCGGAAGGTGGAATTAAAGCAACGACCGAGATTAAATTACAACACGCAGAGCGCGAGATTCGCGATGATAACAATAAAAAAATTAAGTAACTTGACGGAGGAGGGCGAAGAAGACAAAAAGAAAAGTAAAAAGAGTGATATTAAGAAGCGAGAAATGAAATTATTTTAAATGAAATTATAAACGGGCGGGTTTTTATCTGATCTCTGGCGGAAGTTAAATGCAATTGCTTTGCTCTGGAATTTTTTTCAGAAAGGGGGTTGGGGGTTGAAAGAAGGTTAGCAAAAGAAAAGAGTTCTTACTTGTAACAAGGACAGAATCTTACAATTCAGAGTGGAACATTTGGTGGCCATTTTACAATGTTGCAAGTTTACTTTGACATTAATTTCGCAAGCTGTGGCAACGGCACTGCCTAGTAACAGGTGTGGTATCATATGATTACATATGATACAGTCTTTGGTCAACTAAGAAGATAACTCTTGCACAAAGCGACAACCTCGCCATTTTATTCCTGTGTGAATTTTGGACAGAGTGCATTAACCATCAGCGAACGCAGCGCACCCAGATAACTCAAGCGGCCGAACTGAGAAACATCTACCGTCCAGCCAATCCCCTGTTATTGGACGAGATTCCTCCGCGGCGCGCGAACGAGAAACGTAGGAATAAAAAAAAGTTTTCAGCTTTTTAGTGATGAACGAAATGGCCAAAGAATATATACGCGGATTATTATTATCATCAGACTCTAGGAGGCAGAGTGAGCGCCACCGGACGAGTTTTCTTTTTATGATGTTGGCTACACGACGGCTCCCCGTAGACCCATAACACCCCCTGCTGAGATAGGGAGAGAAGAGGGATAGGGGTAGGGGTGGAGAAGGGGCAAGATTAAAGTTATCCCTCTCCCCGTTCCAAGGCGTCTTGCAGACGCGGCTGGTCAGTGTTAGGATCCTGAAAGAGACTCAGTAGTGAAAACAATAGCACGAACAAAGTGAGATTGCAGCTTTTCTTGTCCGCTTTTCCGAGGTAGTAAATGGGATTTTCCACCTGTTTTCCACATTATTTTTATCATTCGAAGGAGCTTTCTTAGGAATTGAGATAGAATACTGATGATAGAGAATGAAGCGTATTATTTTGGGAAGAAAGGTAGTTGAATCCGAAAGTAGACTATAGTTTCAATTGAAACTTTTACCTGACATACGTGATCATGCATTGCAAGCCGAGTCTGAGTCACTTTTTAGTCATGTTGACATTTTGCAAAATAAATAATCTCAGTTTTCTCTGCCTCTGCGAGAGCAGTTTTCACGTGCCCCTGAATGCAGCCCGCAGAGCAGAGAACCTGGCACCTCCACCAAAATTTAACTTTTTGATAAAAATCTATGTTATTTATCCCTGCCTTATTACTTCAAAGTAATTGCATCTTATCTCTGTGGTATTTTAAGCGTACTTAGTTTTTCTTAGATAGAAAAAGTCATACAGGTACGAATGAAAATGACTTCAATATCCAAAGCTTTTATAAATGTGTGTACAAATTAAATTTTGCTGTCACTACCTACAGGTACTGGTTGAGTAAAATTGTGAAATTTGAGTTCAATGACTGAGCAAATTTTCTCTTCCAAGTACCTGCATAGACCTAACCACTAATTGGCCAGGCCTGAGGCCTCCTCCATTGGTAAAAGTAGACAAGTGGCACTTCCTCGGAGCTCTCAGCACTTCCAAGCGTTTCATCGACGAACAAAGCAGGCCATAGCCTGGCGGATTGAAAAAAGGGGTGGGAGAGGGAGGATAGGGGGTGAAAAAATGACGATTAATCATTGTAAACGTCACGCGGCATCGAATGTTTATTGCGATGGAAAAATGTCAAAACGTAATTTTATAATCTCTCGCTGTTGTGCGAGATTTTACGAGACATGAGTTATTGAAGCCGGCCACCAGGCGCGCTATCTACGTCCGGTTGGATGGAGAGGGGACAGGGGGAGGGGGTTTCCAGCGGGGGGTAATTAATTGTTCGACGCTTCCATCAGAAAACAGGCGAGCATTAATTGGAAATTTATCGAAGTTTTTGGTTATCAAAAAAATGTCATTCTGCAATAATAAATACTGGAGAGCTAACCCGGCCATCGGCTACGCAGTGAGAGCATGACACTACATTTTACTTTTATATTTCGTTTTTCCGCTGTTTTTCGCTACGGGGTGATTTCGCTTGTCATTGGCGTCGCCCGTCCGCGGACGGCTAATGAGGATGGATTCTTGTTTCTGCATTTCCATCAACCGGGCCGGTAGTAATTAATCACGTGGTTTCGATCGGGGTTGGGGGGGGGGAGGGACTGGAAGGGCAGAAAGAGAGAGGGGGTGCATTAATCCGAGTGCCCGGGACTGGCTCTAAGACAAGGCAGTGCGGCTGCAAAACATAGGCCGCCATTTTGCTTCATAATCAACAGCAATTAATAAAAGTGCAAAACATGAAGCCGCTGTAAATTAAAACATTATCTTCCCCCTCAAACCCCTCATCCCCTCTACACACGAAACCTCACCCAGAGTACGGGCTGATAACGGAATTAATTAAATGCTTAAACGTAATTGTTGTTTGTCATTAAATCTGAGCGGCCATTAACAAAAAAAACGCTCCAAAGATAATATATAAAATGCAATCAATTACGACAAAAAGCGATTCAATTAATTCCACGCAAACAGGCATGCCAACAAAAACAAACAAATGATAGCCACCACCACGAGCAAAGAGTAATTAATTAATTAACCAAGCTGTTGCCTCGGGTGTCGCTCCATGGAGTTGTTCAGCAACGTCATATCACGCCCGGGGAAGTCCAACACTAGCGAGGGAGTGCGAGGGAGTGACTGGTAGTCAGTGTCGAGCGGGAGAAAGAGAGACAGGCCTACTTAAGTTAACTCGAACCATGTGCGGATGACACTTTACAACAATGTAGTGGGGCCGTCTCGTACTGACCGCGGCATGACGTCACATTTGTCAATAGCCGACGCCGGGGTCGGTGCCGGCGTCGTGACAGTACACAGAAAGGTGCACTTAAAGATCAAAGTCGACGTCTACCGTTGACCTGAAGGTCTCTTAATGTCTTCGTTTGTTTATCGGAACCATTTCTCAAAGAAAACAAGGAGATATGAAACTTTATTTACCACTACACTGGTGGCACTGGTGGGTTTTGATGGTGCATTTGTTTGCGTTTGACAGATATATTACGCAAATGAATGTGATGCATCTTTATAATCTTGCGTTTCTTTCGAATTTTTAGAATCAAATTGAAGTCAATTTGGTGTAAAGATTCTAAAAGTTCTCAAAGACGTAACAAAAGTGCATATAAAACTGGTTTAATAGCATCGTTGAATAATAGTATAAAAGGGTTAATATCGATAGAATTAAAACCGAGCCTGCTTGAAGAAAGGAAATCCGGTGCTAGCACATAACTGCATAGGGGTAAAGGTAGTGCATGAGAGAAATGAGAATATATTGCCTATACCTGCTACCGAAGGACAACTAAAACCTCCTGACCGAATATCTTAAGAATTAGCGAGAGTTCAATGAAAACGATGTTACCACGCCGTTCAAGATGTCGCCACCGCCTCCCTTCCCCCCTCCCCCCCCCCCCCCCCCCCCCACCCTTTTCCAACGAACAGCAAACTTTCCAAAACGGAACAAACGGCCATCCTCACGAGTGCCGAGAACGCAGCCCACCCTGGCGCTCTAAACGCGATTCAACACAATAGAATGGCCGGCCCTGGGAGCTTAGGCCAATGAAATGTGGCCGCGCTAAGCTTCGGCCGAGGATGTAAGAGCTGGGCTCGGCTGCTGCCGCCATGGATACGCTAATCCGGGAAGATGTCGGCCCGCGTGGATCTCAGGCAAGGCGGCGGCGGGATCGCCACGGTGACGCTCTGACAAGATGGCCACTCTGCAGGGGGCTGAGGAATTTGGTGTGGAAGAAAGTCACCGTGGAAAATGATTAAGAGATAGCCGGGTGAAACGGATAGGTCAAAGAAGCTTAGAATAGAGATAATTCTAACCTGCACTACTTAACCTAGATTGTTAAAGACGATACCAAATTCAAAGCATTGTCCTTTACTACATGTAACATGGAAATGATTGCAGGTTTTAGTCTGGCGTAAAGAACAATGATATAAAAATATTTGAGTTCGATTCGCTAACTTTGTACCACGCTCATGTTGCGATCATGATGCTGTGATGGGTGCCCACCCTTGCGACGTGATAATAACGTTCTGTATTAAACATCGAAATACGTGGGGCACGTCGCGCGTGAGAATAGCTCGCAAAATAAACTTCCCCAAAACACTGTGTTAGATCCTCCCAATATTAACCCTTCCCCACCCACACCGCCCCTCCCCAACGCCGCCCTCTCTAGACCGCAGTTTGCGAGCGCCACGAGCGTCCGGACGCCTAACTAATGCCACTTCATTAGACGATAACGGAGTCTAAGTGCGGGAATGAGAGGGAGCTATATCTCCATCCCCTTTTTGCGCTCTCGCCCTCTCTCTCTCGAGTGATTGATGAGCATTACATGTCCGCCTAAATACCGTGTAATTTGCAAATACAACGCATAATTGCACTTGATTATAGCGATAGAGCGCTGCTGCCGGCGAGGCGGCCGGTCTCTGAACTTATAGAGTTTATGATAAAAGACGGTGGGGGGGGGGGGGGATATGGTGGGTGGGAGGGTGGGAGGGTGGATGATTAAATCCGCGGTGATGTACTGCTACAAGAAGAAGATGATGAGAGAGAGCACGAGATAGGCCGAGAGTGAGAGAGACAGAGCGCACAGTCTGCTCTACTAACGATCCGTTGCTGTAGTGACTGTTATACAACTTAACAAACTCGAATTGATGGTAAATGATAAATTGTTGTTGGGAAAACAAACGGGCTTATATAATCCCCACGTATCAGAAGAGTGATAAACAAACTGTGTTTTGTTTTGTATTTACATACTCTCCGCTTTTGTAATTGTTTCAGACCACGTACCTCTGCGTTGTGAGCTAAATTAAAATGTTAAGTTTAACTGTTTCTTGAGATTTCGTGCTTTTGAAATATGCAATAAAGATGTTTTGTGCAGCTTCTCCCAATCGACCCACAGTGCCTCTCACTAAACATAAGTTTATCTCAAAGCACATGCTGGATTTCTCCTGTAACTCTAACATATTTTTATCTTTGTTTTCCAGGTGTGGTTCCAAAATCGACGGACAAAATGGCGAAAGAAGCACGCCGCCGAGATGGCGACGGCGAAACGCAAACAGGAGGACGCCGAGTGTCTGGCAGACGGTGACGCGTCGGACCGCGAGGACGACGACGGCGAACTCTCGGCGTCAGGTGGCGGCGGCGGTGGCAGAGGCAACGCTGCCAAGCGGCTGCGACGAGAACTTGCCGAAGAGGAGATGGCGAGACAATAAGAAGTGGACCTCAAGGTCACTCGCCGAGGTCGCGCGTTTCTGTGACGTGTTTTTTTAGACTTTGCCGCGCGGCCGTCGACGGAACTATAAAGTGACGCTTTTGTGAATGGACGTGAATGGACGAGGACAGCGTCGGACTTGAAGCACAATCGCATCAAACAATCCAGTGATTTTCACGATATAAAACTACAGTTTTGCAGCAAAATAGAATTTTTCGAACATTTCGCTCCGAAACAATATTGGAAACGAATTTGTTACCAAGGCTCACGGTGATGTCACTGCCATCATCCAAGTGGCCGTTTACCTCAGCGCGTGACATCATATGTGCCGTGTCATAGGGACGAATGATTCAGGAGGCCAGTATCCCACTTAGCAACGTCGCTGTATTCAATACAGCAAGCGAGACGATGAAGTATTCTCAGTGAACGTTACTTTCTGCATTCCAGTACACTTCTTTAAAACGCTACCAAAGATTGTACAGTAATAAAAAACAAATTAAAAAATGTATGCGATTAAAAGTTAGAACTTTAGTAAAGAGTTTGTTCTATAAAAAGATCTCTCTGCGCGAAACGCTGGAGGTCATTCCAACTTGAGGTTCACGGTGACCTTGAGCGAGTGTCCTCCCGAGGGTTTTACTAGTCAGTCTCAGTGAAGTTATTTTCTAAATTCAAGGACGCCGTGATTTGATGGCGACGGTCTCTATTGGACAGGCAACGCACTATTATGACATCCTTCGGCGATTTTGTGTAGCTACTTCATTTGCGCTTGCGCTGGGAAAGACGTGTTAGGTCGGCCATTTTTTTAATAAAAGAAGAGAAACGCTATTGTATACGTGTAAATGTTGTGCACACAAATAAAGGTGTATCATTATTATTATTATTATTGACATTATTATTATTGTAAAATGTATGACTCGCTAAATTGATTGAAATTTAACAATTGAATTATTTGTAATATAAAATGATATGTTGCCGAAGTGGGTGTTGTTATTTACATGAATAAGTTTGATGGCTGAATCTGCCAAACTCTTCATAGCCTCTGTACCATCTATATGCATGTCTCTGTACCATATATCAACGCTTCCCTTTCTTTCGCCGTGCTAGGACGCCTCGATAACGTTATTGCTGTCTTGTTACTAAGGAACGGGTTGAAATTGAACTTATATAGCATACTTTATAGTATCAATCTTTTAGTAACTTACAGATTAGTGGTGGCTCGTGAGGGAGGGCTAGTCGAGCTTACCAACGTAGAGCGACGAATAGTGCGAGCAGCCGCCAGCCGGACTGCCACTCCTCAGTAGTCCGAACGCTTGGCGCTGACTTGCGACTTACTCAGTGGGGTTCCCCGTGCGTTTTATTTCATGGCAAATGTGTCGGTGTGCGATTCGCACTAACTCGCACTCTAATTAAAAAATTAAAAAATACGAACCGTTCATGTTCCCTATGCCCAATAAAACATATTTTCTTTTTTAACTCCTAGATAAAGTGGGAGTTAAATACATTTGCATTGCAACAACCAATAACATGCAGTGAAAGTTGACTGTTTTTGTGAGTTAAGAGCTTAACTCTGAATTGAAAAATATTTTAATACCGTCCTTAGTAAAATTGAGCAGAATTAAGTCAAACATTGCAGTTATGTGGTTTCTTCCGCTCGGACAACAATTCCGTTTTTTCCCCGAGCATTCCATGCGGTGGTGACGAGGTGTTGACACAATAAGGTTCTGCAATGCATTTTTACTCGACCGTTAAAAAATGGGAGGAGGTTGGACGCCATGTTTAATGCCGACTCCTAGAGGATGTCCACCACTGCAAAAGATAGGAGTTGTTAAATTTTATCACAATATGTATCGTTTAAAACATAACACGCACGCTGGCATTTAGGGTTCAAAAGATGATATTCCATCATCAGTACAAATGGTCGCAAAAATGTGAATTCCGTACTTAAATCTTACGGCATTGCATTAAAAAACAGTATTAAGGTTATGTCAAGTTGACTTTTATATCAAAAGCCGTTCTAGAAAACGTAAGAACTTTGAAAATAGTATTTTTCGCTGCACATTTTCAATTAAATAATATCATCAAATATTGCAGGACTAAACAATCCACGATGTTTCACGAATGGACCTGATACCGAGGGGTATCCGACCATCAACCAGTTTGCTTACACTTCGACTTAGCATGCGTCAAAAACTTACTAAGGCATAGACTAGCCCCGCAATGAAGCTAATCACAGCGATAAACAGCAAGCCGAAGAAGACCATACGCCCAAACGGCGACAGGTTGTCTACACAAGACACACTTTCAGGGTCGGGTTGTGAATCAGGGGCAGCTTGCTCTTGCGGTTCTGAAAATATATAATTTCATAATTTTTTTCAATTTTGTTGTTCTCTGCAAAGCGAACTCTAAGCAATAGTGTCGCGTTCATGGATGCGTTCATGAACGGATTTAAAGGAACACTTTTTAAAGTGGGTGATTATCATACACATGACCAGTTCTGTTCGGGAGAAAGGTTGGAGGGATGAAAGTTAGCACAGCAACTTTATTCGCTTTGTTTATCAACCTCTCTACAGCATGGATTTGTGGAGGAATCCTGTTGTTCCCGTTGCACAGACCTTCGAAAAGGTCGTTAAGCTGGTGGTTCCCTTGGTGCTTTTCGACAAGAGTAGGCTACGTGCCGGCACCGGGTTTTCCCTCGGGATTCTAGGCTAAGTTACGTTCAAAATCATCCACTTATTCACCGACGGTATTAGAGCAGTGTCACATGACCCGTTATCAAAACCCCATTAATCAATCATCACTTCTTTGTTCTTAAAATGACTAGATGGCAATTGGCGAATTGACGGTTCTCGTGAGATCGCTGAAGTGAAGCAACACTGCTCGGGGTCTGGTACTGGATGGGTAACCATAATCCTTATACTTAGGATAAGGATACAATGTGGCGAAAAATGAATGCTGTGAATAATAGCTAAAAATATATTCAGCTATAGAAATGCAAACAAATTAAAGAAAAATCAATAAAAACTTTGATTAAATTCAATTAGTTGCGAACTAACACGTGGTATTTTCTTCTGTGGTCAAATATGAGCAGAGAGACAAAGACTAGCATCCCTTATTTTGCGTGGAGCTAAACTTTAACATCCTCTACATGATACTGCCAGGATCCCTGACATAACTCATCAAAAATAGCTGATAATTGTTTAAAATAATGTTCAGGTAACGTCTTACCTGTAGTGCCGAGATCGCCGATCTCAATGTCGTTACTCATTCTTATTTCCCTTGTTTTCTGACTTGAAAATCGCCGAATTATTCGCAGCAACCAATCAAGCTGCGTAGCTTTTTGATAAACTTCAACGAACTGGTCAACTATTAGACGACGCTTCTGGCTAACGAGCTGTTAGGTTTGCTACATAATTGGGATTGACGTCAATTAGAGCCATCGTTCTTGACCGCATCCTTCCTCGCTTACCGCGGTCTTGGCTTCGAATCCCTCGACGCAGTTTGTATTACATTGTGCATCCTCTCTTTAAAAGGGAATTGTAACAGGAATAACACCATAATAATGTTTGCGTGGCAGATGTCATTTTTGCATTTGGTGGTTTACACGATTAAAAAACATTTTAAAATACTGCCTTTGACTGAAAAATGAATAAACAATACTTTACAGCCTGTTACGAGCTTAAAAGTAATGTGATTTAATCTACATTTCACTAGTTTTATACATTTATAAAATTCAGTGTGAGCACTGCTAATTTAAAACTGTACTCCAAGTAGACGTGGAAATATTCTCATGTAACAATCGCAAGCAGGGATATATATATATAAATCTATTTTATATATTTTTTTCAATAAATTTAAACCTATTTATTGTCAGCACTAAGAAATTGAATACGCAACAATAACCCCTAACTAAACAATTACAATTATTCTGTCGGGAAACCCTCAGCAGAGAGGCAAACAAAATTGGCTGTGGAGCAAGACATTTTATCCTTCAAATAGCTATTGACACCAATAAATCCACCAATAAATTGGCATCACACATAATTGTTGTTTAAAAAAAATTCCAGACTCTTCGAGCTCTATATCGTTTGGCATTTTGTTTTTTTGCCTTGAGGCATACTTTACAGCTAATTTATTTGCAATGGAAATATCAAGCGTAGTAGCTATCTGACAATGTGTAACAGTTCAACGTCTTGATGACACTTCTGTGTGATTGATGGCTGACTTATTAACTTGTAGTGGGGTTAAAATTGGAAAAGGATCAACATTTTAAGGAAAGTATCCTTCCGCGCTGACCGCAGTCTCAGATTTGCATCCCTCGTTTACGAGGAGAATGACACGGGTTTGGTGGAAATTCCAGGTCTTAGTTCTCGCTGAGTAAGTTAAGTTAGGTCTGGGACATTCTCGATGCATAGGGTTGCAGCCTGCGACATGTGGGTGTGAAATTGAATAAAGAACTGTATAAATGGCATTAATTGGGTGACAGTTTTTATTATAAACATGCCGATAGAATCACAAATGGGTTGCTGTAAGGAAAAAAGGCCGGCTCACATGATATCACTTTAAATTAAGTTATATGATAGAGTTTATCAGTTTATATGACAAATTAAATATCACTTGCATATCACTTGAATTTTTTTCATAAAAACCTCCATGTTTTAAACAATTGCAAGGTTCTTGAGTAATTTGACACACTAGGGCCCTCTGAACCTTGAATGTGCATCAGAATTACTATTACTTTTACTAATTACTTTTTCGGAAAATAACAAATTTACAATCCAACTGCACCAGACATATTTTTTTGGCAAACACGTGTCGTGTAGACACTTCACCTACGTGGTTTTCTGGACCAACGAGTCCTTTCAATTAGTGCAGCGGACCATCTTGGAGTTCTGAGTTCTGTAAATGACTATGTGGAGTTTCTTCCGTCCAATCGTGAACATTCCCAGTGCCAGGGACTTATCCATAATACTGACTTTTGTCTTTGTACTTGTTAATCAGCTGCAGGGCCTAGGCATTGGACCAGATGATCCCCACCCACAAGGCGACTGTTCCGATACACAACACGACGATGACGATTTTTATCTGGTAGGGCACGCTGCTGTCGAAGCATCGATTCTCGTCGGACCTCTCTTCGGGTGGCTTTTCTTGGTCTTCTGTCAGAGACGAGGGCTCGCCGGCAGCCGGTGGTTTCGTTTGACCTTGTTCTGGGGATGTGGGCTCGTCCTCGGCTCCTGGAAATGACCATTTTCGGATTTCATCACTTTACATTTTCTATTAGCATATTTACCATTTTCCGTCGTGGTACAGCTTTGCTATAAGTGGTAATCACATGCTAGAAAATTTGAAACTGAAAAGATAAAGAAAGAAAATCAGAAAATCAGAAATAAACTGTCACTCATTATGGCTCCGTCCATAGCAAAGACTTCGAGCTAGAGTCTGCTATTTTGCAGGCAATAAAACTACAAGATTTAGTTTAAACTCTAGATATCAACTCTGTTATGTTTCAGAATAATTTCACTTACCTGAGCCAGTTCTGCCTAGCTCAATGTCGTCACTCATTCTTACTTCTTGTCTCTTTTGACTTGATACTAAGACTCTGCTGCTAAATACGTTTCAACTTCGATTTGTAGATTTCCAACAAACCGTCGACCCGTCTGATCTACTAACTCAGCTATTATTGACTACAACAATCTGTCATTCATATCACACGTCAGCGATTGACGTCAAAGAGATAGCCACCGCAACCGCATCCTAAACACTATCCTGACGCACTGCTTGCATTGCTGTTATGCATTCCTGCACGCACATCCTCTACAGCTTGGTCCTATCAGAGAAGTGGATCAGAGTCCCGGAAGAAGGTCGGTTAGCGAATCCGAATGATGGAGATTACGCACAGTCTGGAATTTCCATCTACTTAATGAATAACGACACACGTTTGCATTTAGGAGCAAGTTAGCATTTTCAATTATCTTAAAATACAATGTGTTATATTCATGCTTGTTATATAAATAATTTTAACGAGAGGAATAAAACGACAAGCTAATGGTAAAACGCCTCATCCATATAATACTCGAATAAGAAAGTGAATTCTGAGCTGCTTCGTGCCGGAATCGGGTTACCCCTTTGCACATCTAAATACGATAATAGTCAACTCACTAATTTACTGATATCCAGTGCCACAGAGCTCGTTTTCAGAAAATTGCGTCTTTAAAATGTTTATCTCTGGGTGGTCATCAATTCCTAGTCCCTTCCCGGTTAACTTTTCCGACTGATTTACCACTTTCACAATTCCTATTGGGAGTGGAAGCTGAAGCAATTTCCACGACGACTTCCAATCACAAGCAGTGGAATTCAGACGTTACTGTGATTTGGAAGCTCAACCCAGGCAATTGTTAAAACTGGACGTAAGCAACTAAACATGGCGTGGTACACACCGCCACGTGGTACTTAACAGACCCCGGCCTACTTAGTTGCACAATTTCACACTTAACGCCAAGTTATCGGTCGTAAATTCACTCCGTTATGAAGGTGCCGTAAATCGATGTTACTCTGCACGCTTATTGGCTATTAATTGACGATTTGCGGGTTGATTTCGCTCGGCGTCGGCGTCGGCGTCGTTGTCGTGGCAACGGCCCTCTTCTAAGATGGCGTCGCCGAGGACGCCGTGTGACATCTGACGACCGAGGCGCGAATCCTGTCTGTCTTCGCTAAGGGCTGGGACGTAAAAATGTGTGTTTCTCATGTGCCATTTTATTTTGACTGAGAATAAAGACATTGGCATGATATTTGAAAAAATGACTTTAATGTCCATTAGTCGTTCGATCTTCTAAAAAAGAAATTCACAAATAAACATACGTGGGTTCCGAATTTCATTTATTCCGCGAGTTGTGTAAACAAAGTGTTATCGCTTTTGTTCAAAGCAAAAACCTTTTTGAAACTGTTTTCTTATTTCAAAATGAAGGCACATTCTTTAAGAAGGCTGTGGACTTCAAATAACCCACGTATTATTGGTTTAAAAAAGTTGTCATACCAACCTTTCAATCCAAGACAAACAAGGATTGCTCGATTCCCCGCTTCGACCTCTTTCCAACAACACACATCGACTCTGGAAACAGATGCAGACTCAATTGTCTTCTACCAATCAGATGGCTGTCAATAACAAATGAAAAGCAGTCTGGTTTTGAGTTTATTCTTGGAAAAGTTCGGCTGGGGATATGGAATTCGAAACGTCAACAAGACGCGACGAGTTTAAATTGTCGCTTTACCATCGAGGATGGAAATGAAAATTGAAAATGAAATTGAAGATCCCATAGCTATGTACCATGATGCAAAGTATGATATTCATAAATTTTTTTAAAAATCCAATCCTTCATTGCACATTCTTATCAAAAACGCATCCCATATGACATACAGATAAGAGATGTTGCATTGTTTGTGACACCTACACATATCTCGAGATAGCGCTAATTATACAGTGCCAGTCCCTCTGTGTGGGTGTTTCGTGAAATATCCATTGCGTAATGAAAATTGAAAAATGCAGCGAAAAAAAATGTTTAGCTGTAAATCTGTCAGGGGCCTACTGGCTATTGAAGTGCTCACCCAATGCCATCGTTGGGCGAGAGAGCAAATCATCCGGGACGCGAATCTCTTCCATTACGCCTAATCGCTTGACGAAATTGCCGACATTTCCAAACGCCCCCCCCCCCCCCCCCCCCCTCGTCAGGATTTAGTGTTTAAAATTTTTGACACGACCAAAACTCAGGCGCAAGATTTGTTTACACGCCAGCTTCTGGGATTTATCGGCTCTGTGCCCACAAAATCCATCGACTCTGATTGCCACGTGCAAGCACCGCACACATACTCCGAGCACGACCCTGCGGTGGTGCTCCGACGTGACAAAATGTGCTACCAGTAAATAATAATCCGGCAGCCGTGAGATAGTTTTATTGTTGCCATGACTCCGCGCTTGTATCGCTTAATCCCCTCTACCTCTTTCCCCCTTTGCCACGAGTGCACTTAACGAAATGGTTTTGTACGACCCGCCACCAAAACCCGGCCCCGTGGAAACTTTCTGTCGAGATTTTGAGCATCGGCGTTTTTTTTTTTATGGTATCGGCTGTGCAGTGCGTGGTGGACAGCGCGTGCGCTCTCTCGGGAGACAATCGTTTTTATAAACGGGTGCTCGATTTTGTGTATCTTATACCCACATTTAAATACCTACGCAATAATATTCAACGTGTCGTATTCAATTCCTAGCTATTTTTGTGCGTCAGCATAAATCTCATACGCCGTTGTAAATTGAACTTCACCGTACACGTTATATTTTTTGAAAGCTATTGCAAACTGCAAAAGTTAGAAAATGAATTAACTTAAGTATGAAATAGACAATGGTTCTTTACAAGTTCAATAGAAGTACGCTTACCGTGCAGTTTGAAATCTGTGAAATCGTTACTCCAACCCTACCGACCGTTCAAAACGAAAAAAAATATATATACGCAATGTCTAGCTGGCTCTTATTCAGACTAAAACTGGAAAACTCTTCATAAAATTTCCCGGCCAAATAAATTGTGTGAAAATTTGGCAATTTGAGCAATTCTCATGAAACGAGCATGATAGTAGCAAAGCCTCTTCACTTTATCACCAGTAAAATACGAAATCTCTCCTCTCTCCGTCGCACTCTTACCCATACCACGCGTCGTAATTCTAACTCGCTTTAAAACCGCAAACGAAATAAAAACAAAAACTCTCTTCTCGCGTAAAGTGCTGTCGTCGCCTTTGCCACACACTTTATCGGCTACTTTGCCCCGCGGCCGCAAAATATCGCCGCGCCGAGCGCTAGCGTCTGATTTGTAGCGTAGGCATCGCGTCTGGACCAGGCGCAAATAATTTCAAATTAGGGTCCGTGCTTTCCGAGAATTTGTCACTCTCTGGCACGGGGACACGGAGACTTATGTGTCGGAGTTCTAATCGGGAATAATTGGTTGGTGGCGCAGTCGTCGCCGTCCGGATGGTCGAGGAGATGGCGTGAAGTTGTTTTGTTTTGGAACGTTTAACTGGTTTTAAGAGTTCTGGGAAGGGTTTTTGTTCATATGGAGTTTCCGTTAGAGTCCTTTTCTGAAATGTTAGTTCCCGCATGGACTTTCAAAGGTAGTAAAGGATACTAGAGTTGCCCCGTTTAAGTGTTTTATATTTTCAATTCTCAAGTCCCCCAAAACTAATTTATATTTCTTCAAAAGTTTTCTTTTTTTAATTTTAATGTATAAGACATCCTTTTTTTTACGCCGCGGGAAAATGTTAAAATTCCCGCCTATTGGTGCAAAGTTAAAGGCTGCTATGACCAATCAGATTACAGGTACCCAGGGTCATAATAACTTATCTCTAACAACACTCTAGAAATTCTAAAAATTTCGTAGATATATGAAACATCACGCCAAGTTGACTTCTCACAGAGCAAAGAATGGACGAAACATACTTTTGTTTCGCAATTGAAAAAGAGACGATCGAAAAGCCAGCGCCCCGCGAAGACATCCAATATTGTTCGTGCGCTGCCTGCCGCCCACTCTATCGAACCACGCCGGCGAACAAAGGCGAAACGATGAGGTGTGCAAGCTATGACGTCGCTAGGGGAATGGGATACGTCATGTTTTATGGATCACGGAATTTGATAGGACGCCTGCCAATGTGGAGTGTTTATGTGCGCCCGCGATACACAATTTAATACAAGATGGTGGCGGCAGTGAATTGAGCGGTTTCAAAGTCGTTTCAGACAAGGTGTGAACTCGCTGCATGGCGCTGTGTGGGCATAAATGTGGTTGGAGGCGCGCTTCATAGCCTTGGCTTACAACTGACGGTATAATTTTATGTTCTTGTTAAATTTTGAATGGGCTCGTGAAATGAAATGCGACATTCTCCGTGGTTTTCTCGCGGGTTACAATTGATAAACGAACCGGTGTTTCAACATCTTATCACCGGCAGTTGAGATTGTTCAATGAAATTGACAAACTTTTCATTTATATGAACTAAAAAAATAAATAAAATGTATGCAGGTTAACCTGAAAATCGCTAAATATATTCATGTAAATCCGAGTCCGTGGCTTCGCTCCCCATTTAAACAATTTCTACTAATAATGTGACTTACCAGATACGTTGTAAAAGATCCTATGGAACAATAAAGAATTATTATTATTATTATTAAATTGAACGTTGTTCTTATCAAATAGATGTGTCCGATCTGGCGGCGTCAACCCTGCCGCCGTGACGACGACGTCGACCTCGGGATGCATGCCTTGCTCTGCAGCAAAGTTCGCCGATCTCGTGCTATTTACTAAATCAATTGATTATACGCTATTTGTGTAGCTGGGTCTTCATTCCATTTTATACAGTAGGGAGCGCGGGGTGAATTATGACATGTTGCCATTCGGCGTTGAGGGTCGGCGAGGGGTGGGGGGCAATTTGAAATATATACAATGATCATTCATATTAATTTCGAGCGCTGCGTATGTGCGTTGTCGAAAGATCCGATGTAGCTATAAAAATCGTTCGCGGGAGTCGGGTTTGTGATGGGGGCGGGGGGGGGGGGGGGATTCCCTGGGGAGGTTTGATGCCTGATGTCAGTGATATTGGTTGTCGATGTTTTCTAGTGTATCCTGGAAGCGTGCTCGGCCTGCGGATTGCCGTCAAGTGGCCTGGAGATCGCTCGTCTTTTGTTCGCCGTCTTGAGTTCGATTTACTTATGGCCGTTATTGATGATGAAGCAATTGGATTGAACTTTTTTCATCGCAAGGAACAAGATGGCGTGAATAAAAGCGTTGTTTTGCTACCTTTGGCTCTGGAGTCAAGGGGGGCGGGGGGGTCGTACGGTTTTATCGCTCCCCGCAAAGGTATTCCCTTTATGATGATATTCCGTGTTTTCATTGGCCCGATGCTATCAAATTCGATTGTCTTCGGTAATATTTTTGCACAAAACTGAGAAAAATGGTAAAATAACATTATTTCTCTAGAAAAGAAAGGTACTTGTGGATTTTTTTCTCCTGAATTTAATTAAACTTTTGTATTTTCGGTCCTTGTTAGTCGAGTCTCCACTAGCTAAACAAGCCAGCAAGCTTGTCGCGCCAGCCAGCAACTAAAATTCTTTCGTGTTCTCATACCCCCTCGTTTCAGCAGCCACAAAAACGGGCACCCAAAATCTGTAGAAAAGAACCAAAAATAATGTCTGTACGCCCGGCAACTCTTTCCATCTCCCTCTCCCTCTTTCTCACTCACTTTGGCGATATGATTGAGGGGGACAGCCCCTTCTCCCACCGCCGCGACTTGACAAGTAAAATGATTGCCAGGGCAACGTACTAATGGACGAGGCGGTGCCCCCCCCCCCCCACACCCCATCATCGTGTATTACTCTAATGGTGTGCGTGTCAAAAGGCCCGGGGTCGTTGCCGGGGGCGGGCACCGCTCCTGTTTGACTTGGAACTTCCCGCGCGCGAAAAGCTCGCGGATTTTATGACAGTGTACGGACATTTTGATGACGTTTTTAATGGATGGCACGCGTGCGCGATGAGAGATGCGCAGCGGGTTTGACGCGCATGCAAATGACCGGATTAAAAATGAACGCTCGGCAGGAGAAGTTATTTGTGGTTCGATCTTTGAAGCGTGATATCAGATATCGTGTAATTTTTGTCCAGATATCGGTATTTTAATGAATTGCACCTAAATAAAAAATAAATTACTTAAGTTTAGTCACTCATGAATAATCTGTTTTAACTTTCACCAAGTAAAAAATGCCCGGAGCAAGGAAATCTGAAATCCTAAATTGCGCCAAAACAATCTTAATAATTGATGCTATAACCTCAATAATAGATAAACATTAATTGATAGTTTGAGTAGTAATTATTTAAGTATAGAAATTTGTTAAAAAAGACGGTTGCAAGTTCTATCGGGTGGCTACTGTGTTTTCCGCACCATCTCGTTTTCTTAGCAGAGCGTTCACGACTCCTTTAGGAGCCTTGTACCGTGCCATGACTCTTACTGAAATGATTAACTAAATCAATCAACCTTCTTATATCCACGACCTTAGGTACACCCACAGATTGAGCTGTTTCAACCATGTGTATACCAATAACACTTGTTTATGGAGACAATGATGTATTCTGCTATAGCTGATACCAAGTATAGGACACTTTAACCGCCGATCTATATTTCTTTGTATCCACCACCGCTAAATCCTAAACGAAAATCACACGCACGTCATCTGAAACGCCATCAATCCACGCATGTCAGTCGTCACGTCATGCATACGTGTCATGGGCGCTCATGGCTTGGTAGCGCTCCGCTCCCTGCTCTCCTAGCTCTGAGCGAGCGCGCGGTGGAGAGTCTGTTCTTTGCGCTCCCCATCATCGGAGGACGACGTGCAGACACGGCGGGTTCCCGTGCGGCGCTCTGCAGGCCTTAGCCGACGCACATCTCGGATAAACCCACAATAATTGAATTGGTTGTCTCGACGGCCGCTAGGAGATGCAAGATAAAGCCGACGTCGGCGCGCTCTCGGAAGGGGGGGGCAGGGGTACAGACTGAAAGAAAAGTGCGGGGTAAGATGGTGTCTGGGGCAGGCGTTGCTTAAAAAGGAGGAGGGTGAAGACGATATGTTAACCAGGATGACAGAATGGTGTATTATGGATGTTCTTTCGGCGACTTGTTTTTAGGGACAAAATTGTATAGCGTGACGATGTAGTATAGCCACAAAGTAGGTATAAGCTGTTTCTTTTCTCTTTCTATTTTGAAATGGGGGTGGTTTTGAATTCTCCAAGAAGCGCTGGTACTGCGATTTCAATTTTTATCTGCTCATTCACTTGTGAATCCAAGATTTCATGCTCTAGTTACTGAGATCAATGTGCAGTCAAACTATATTATTCTTTATAAAATGAAGTATAATTCTCTAAACTACCACAAGTTTCCGTGGTGTAGTGGTTATCACGTCTGCCTAACACGCAGAAGGTCCCCGGTTCGATCCCGGGCGGAAACTTTTTATTTATTTAAAAATTTTGAAAACGTAACAAAACCTATGGAAAGTGGTTATTAGTTTTTAAGATTATTCGTAACCACTTTTTTGTGCTAAAAGTGGTGTTTAGTACACTTCTAAAAGCAAAAATCTAAAACGCGACCGAATCTCCTGCATCCTATGGTGCGTATGATGGGCACCGCGACGTCGACGCTTACGCTGGTGCGCCGCGACACACAGATAAGCGTCCCGATTGACGAATGACTCTCAGAGACAATTTCCAGGCGGACTCCAAGATAAACCTCGACTGCTTCCCGAAGAGCGTCTCGCGATCCAAGATGGCGGCAGGAGGGCGCATTAGTGGCTGATAACGAGACGGATGACTTCGCTAAAAACTTGCACACCACGGTGTGGTGAGGGCAGAGGGATAGGGGGGGGGGGGGGGGTGCATGATCATAAATCGCCTCCGGGTCGCACCTGTCAGGGATATTCGCTTGGAACCTTGAGTGGAGGAACCAGGAACCTTTGCAGTCTGCGAATTCTGAGTTCCGTTTCAGAAGAAATGGAAATCAGTAAGTAAATCAGTGAAAGTTTTTTCACTTTTGCTACAGGAATTTATACAAAACTCCATGAAAATTCCAAAAGTTGGGTACCTTGAGTACCTAATTGTAAGCCCTTAGTGTGGAAGTTAAATTTAGTTAGTGCTTTTGACGAAGATTCTTATTGGAAAATGCTAGCGTGCATTGCACTCCTTAAGAATAAATCAAGAGGTTATCTTACCCTTGTCTGTAATTTTAATTTTCGTTGGAACCATCATTTTGAACAACGAATTTAGATATGAAAGCCGTTTGTGTACAAATAAGTGAAATATACTAAAAAACGAATAAATCCTGCTAAGTAACAATGAATAATTTAAATGTTCCACAACTGTGTTGCCGTGAAATTAATACCGATACACATTTTTATAATTTCAAGAAATTTCATGCTTTCTGATTAAAAATCTATTTACGATTGTTTGGTCAATCGCTTGTAAAAATAAAACCCGTGCGACCACGCCTCGATGTTGGTTACTGGAAGTCAGGGATCTACGTCGCAAGGTAAACATCTTGTTTACAGCTTCTTGGCGACGCTCGCCAGGCGATAATTCGCCAGCTAAGTGACTTTTAGCGAACAGGGAGAGCGTTTGGTCGGACTGTGGTCAGTGGGGACTCTTAAGACGGACGACGCCGTCCAGGGCGCACGTGGCCTGGAGATGGTGCGAGGGGGGGGGGGGGGGGGCTAAGGGAAGAGAAGCTAGGAAACTTGAGGGACTCTTGCAGGGTTGGGGAAGGTGAACTGGAATGTCTGTTTTCCTAAGTTTGGCTCACTTTCTTACAAAGATTTCTACCCCGCAATTACAACTGGAACTAGTTGATAAAATTAAAATAATCAAACGCACTCGCAAGTTCATGTAAGGTCATAGTAATAATACTCCATCTAAATAAATACTGTGTTGATTTAAAATACGTTTGAGTACAATTATAAAATTATAAGCAAACATGAAACTGGGTAAATAAAGATAACATCATTGGTAATGTCATAGACGTCACAGTCTGCGGCCAATGCATCGTTAAACAACGCAAATCAACTGCAATAAGAACTACCAAAGTGCGTATGTCAGATGCGATTTGCGGGTTCCATTAATTGATTTCCCCTATTTCCTTTGATCTCATAATGCAGTTAATGAAAAACACTTGTCAAGATATTCGTATCCGGTAAATTTACAACAGTCAACACATCACATTTTTAAACAAAGCCCCAGTTCAAAGATACTTATCTCCCTTATTTGCCCCTGATCATCAAATGCCTTCTCTTTCGATGCACACAATAAAAGGGAGCGACTCTCGAACCACCCTTGACCGCCATCTCAATCAATGAGCCGGTCGACGCCATGGCATTCCGTTCACAGGCAATAAACGCCGATGACGCTGGGGACGCCGATAACCGATAGCTACGCACTCCCAGTCGTGTCAGAGGTTAGCGCACGACGCTGGACCTCGCACATCCGTCTTGACGTCGGCGGCGTCGTTGTGTTTCCGACGTCTATTTGTTGACCGCTACTGCAAGGACGCTGTCATGATACAAGTTTGGCGTAGGATTTTGATACAATGTCGTTGACGTCGTTGATGTTGACGTCGGTGTGTGTACATAACTATTAGTATGGTTCAACAGCTCGCTTGCAAGTTGTCCGTAGCGTGCAGAGGAACTAATGGAATTGGGTTCATAGGTTAATTTAGAGCCCCAGAGTTAATGCTAAGCGTTCTGCTTAGAAAAAGAGCCGGCCACACATGGTTAACGTTGGTGCCACCCGCCGATGGCGCTTGCAGGCATGTCAAATTATCTATAAATATACGTCAATCGTTTGAGGTTAGCATACATGTAGGTTATTTGTGTGGTTCAGTCTCAAATGCGATTAATTTGCGAGAAATAACGAAATTAAAGACGTTGATTCCATCTATAAAGGCTGGTTTATGGATTAAGGAATGAAATAAATCCATTTCTTATGACTATTCCTTATAACAGCAAAATTCTGACCAATCAGGTGACGTTACTACTGGAGACAAATGACTAGCAATTATGTGTTTTGGGGTATTTTATTCCAAGTCAAATCAGACACTCTCAACTCTCAGGATCAAAAGATGGAAGATTGTATTTTTAATGCTGGAGTGGAATTTTAATTTCGCTATCCTTGTATTTATTTCAAAAATTCATTGATCCCATCTTCTGTTAGGACGTACGCCCCATTGCCCGATTGGAGTTCTAGAAGACCTAGTTAAAAAATTACCAAGATTTTCAATCCCCACACAATACATATAGTTGCAAAATAATATCAATACAAGACAATCGAATGTAAGTTAGATATTAAATGCGCATAGAATGTAGGCAAGTCCAAGTGACTAGGGTTGACAGTTTTGAGGTTAGAGTATTAGTAGATATTTGCAATACGTACCAATTCACCAATTCCAAGCATCATAAGCCACATGTGGAGAATAATAATGTCATCCTCAAATAGCAGGTCTTCGTTAGGCATTGTCGCAATGTATAGGACCAAACACTTTTAACTAATTTCTCGATGAGTTTTATGGTTAGGTTTCTGTTTCTGTATAGCTGATGCCACAGCCACTGAAACTTGAACTTCTCAAGACAAAAATGATGACTTAAGGGTGGCGGTGAACCGGACTTTCCGTTTAATTGTGAACCGGCCTTAAGCAAACTATCATCTTTGTCGGTATGGTACCTACTTGATCAGTCGATATTTTTTGTAAAGACAGCTTAACATTAGCGCTCGGACTCTGAACCTACAAAACAGAGGCAATTGCTAGTCTAAAAATGTGTCCGACTAAAAATATAACTCCCCGTTAAAAAAGCTCATCTCCATAGAAACATACCATCAAGTACTATACATACATTTTCGTCTTAAACAGGCGTTAAATGTATTGTCATTGACAAATAATTTATTACACCCAAATCGTGAAAGATAGCATAGCGTTGTCCCTCGGGATTGTTCTCGCGATTTGAGCCCCCGTGTTAGGTACACGTGAAATCATGTTCCCGTGAGACGCTGCGCAGAGTTATTATTCAAATGCGTCAACAACGGTGATCGCGAACGGAGCTGACGTCTGATTAATCTCTCCTTATCGGTGAAGAAGGTAGGGGGTTAAGAGAAAAGGGAACAGGGGGGGTTGAGGCTTGTCATCCCGTAGCCTGCTCAGTGTTGTAGCGCTGAAGACAAATTAGGGGGAATGAGGATTTCTTTTGTAGAGACTTTAAGGTAGTTTCGGCTGACAAATGACGACCATTAAACTAGCGACGCGACGGAGAAAAGGAGCGAATAAAATGTAGAACTGCAGCTAAGGTGAAACGGTTTTCTTTTCGTGTGTTTGTGCGCTCTGTGTTTTGTTTCGGCGTTGAGAGCGATCAATAAAGCGCGTTTGCAAGGTGCACTTCTGTGTGTAACGACACCACTGCCTGCTTGATGCGTGTGATTTGTCAACAGAGATCAAGTCACAAAAGATATCAAATCAACTGTTTAGAAATGAAATTTTAAACTCCTTGTCTGTTTTTAGATCAAATCATTATGCAATAACTAGAAGCAACATCTAGGGCGTGTTAAATGTATGACTATTAAATAGTACCAAGTCCGTTTTGTAACCCCTTTTTTAGGAATTCATCCCTTCTCAGACTTTTCACTCAAAGAAATGCATTTTCTCATCTCCGAAGTCCCGAATACTGGTTTGCGAATTGTGAGAACTGCAGACCGCTGGTTCGTACATGATTGACGTGCTGGAAATACCGATTCTCGTGAGATCCCTAAAGTTGAGCAACACCGCATTAGTTAGGTATTGGATGGTGACCACCATACAAATGTTCACTTATATTCGGAAGAGGGCTTGGAGGGCTTGGACTATAACTTCACTCACCTTGGTTATCATCATCGCGACAGCATGTCTCCTGTTCGAGTTGGATCATTCATCGGAAGGGACGCTACGCCAGCGGTCCCCTTGATGCTGTTCAACAGGAGTAGCTATAGTTGCGTGCCGGCATCTGGTTTCCCCTTCTCCCTTAAAAACTATTTTTATCATTACTCTTTATTGTTACTCACTCATTGACCTACGCCTTTATACCAGTGTCACATGGCCTGTTGTCAAAACAGTGCGTCGTTGCTTATTCGATAACACAAACCAATCAATTAATTATGTATTATCTCCCCCCCCCCCCCCCCCCAACCCACAATTAGCATCATTTAATTTAAAAAAAACCACCGAGCTCAAGTAACTCTTAAACTTTTTCAAATGTGAACATATTCACCATATCCCCTTCCCTTGAACGTCGCCATACGTGCACAGCTGAACGAGCATCACGAGCCGCTCGTGGCGTCGTTTCTGGTCGAAAATTCCAACAAACAAGTTGCTTCTCCGGGGCCGTGGCCCTTGGCTTTACTGCGAAATAATTGCCAGCATGGCCAAAAGATAAACAAACGCGAAGCGAGCCATGCTCTTTATAAAAGTCTGCCACGGAGTCATTATAGCAAATTAAACGGGAGGTTTACGAGCGTCGTATAGGGGGCGGCAGGGAGGGGCGGCGCTTTTTAATCTGCTGCTTGTAAAAGTCACAATATTTCACACGGGGCATGAAACGAAAGAATCTTGCACGGCTTGGATGCCGTGATACGCGGCACTGCCTCCTGGGAACAACTGCATTATAATATCTAACTAATAAACCACGCGGCTGCCTACTGGATTCGTAGATAATAAACAATTGCAAGCTTGAATGCTCGCCCATGGCTGGCTATAGCCGTGACGCCATTAATAAAAGCGCACAAACTACGTTTTGATTCGGGTTAAAAAGTTTTTTTTAATGTGAGGATTTGACGGCATGGCTTTGTTGATCGTTACGATGAGTGCACACTTTTCGAACGGCGCAGAGAGCTCGGAAAATGTGCTCTTTTCTGAGAGCAAGTTTAGTTTGTGATGGCAACTCAGAATTTCTTGATTTTTTGAGGTTATGTAAATGTCTCAGTATAAGAATTTGTAGTGTAAAATTCAAAATTGGTACATCGCCTACACTTTGATTACTTTGTACCCGTAAAGCTGAATTACAGTTGAATTACAGTTGATAGAACTTTGTTTCGTTGTCATGTCAATGGACATGAACAATTAGTACTATTGAATACTAAGTAATCCGAGCCTATTCGATTACCAGCCAAGAGGATAATAAATAACTTGGTGACGACAGATGCAATTTCATATAACTCTGACGATGCTGTCAACGGTTTTCCCTATTCCATCAGCGAAGCAACAATTTTAACTAAATTTAACTACCAAAGAACACAAGCCAGATGAGAGGCTTTGCGGCACCGAAATTAGCAGTGCTCGAGATCTGCATTCGGCGCTACTCTAAATCGGTAATCACTGCCTGTCGGACCAGGGTTCGATCCCGGCTTAGGGCAACGCGAACGTGCGTCATTAGTGGTGCTACTCGGCGAAAGGGATGCTGGGTCATCTCACGGGAATAGACGAACGTGACCGATTATTACGGCTCGGTTGAGTTATGTCGTGTGATGTTGTTGTCGTCTTTCTGATATGATGCTGATGTGATATCAACGCGGTGCAACAAAATAACGTCCAATATGCAGTGAATAATCCTTACGAGGCCTTTCGTGTGTATTCATCTTCTGCAGATGGAGATTGGTGATGTAGCACTCGTTCAAAGATGGCCGCTATTTCAAATTTCTCAATGCCAAAATGTGTTCGCTTGCATGGTCAGCAATAGATTGGTCGTTTTCAGTATTTTTTCCAAGTGATGTCAAATATGAAGACAACAAAAAATCTTGCTGTCCCTAAACATTTCTGTTGACCACAGAACCCAATAGACTGTGACATCCAGGTTCAAGTGGGAGTAAACAGCCTCAGGCACGAATTCACTGAGACTTCAATGTGCATGCAGTCACATTAAAAATTGCAAGAACTTACTTTATATTACGCCCAAATGTGATACTGCTTCAAATTAATATTGACGGATGTTTTTTGTTCTTTGAATCATCAGTTTTCGGGCAAAGATATCCTGCGATTATCTTCTAGGAGAAAGAAAATGAATTTGCACCAAATTTTAATGAGAAACCCAGAGCTTTTGTTCGCTACTGCGTTTGTCAAAGCTCTTTCCACCGCCCTGTGCTTGGAACTTCACTGCTTGGAGCTTGTAAAAACATACGGCATGATCGGAGATCAAAGGGGCTGTGTAAGCGTGAATAAAGCGCTGCAATCGCTGCTCGGCACTTGTTTTCCGAGACGTTGCTACTCTCTGTTTCATCCTGAGAATGAAAAGATGCCTTTTGATGTGCTATCTACATTACGCGTAAAGTTGAAATTGTAGTAAATAAAACACAAAGGCATTCATCCGTTTCCGTGGTGTAGTGGTTATCACGTCTGCCTAACACGCAGAAGGGCCCCGGTTCGATCCCGGGCGGAAACTTTTGTAACAATGCATTTTTAAAGGGAATTTTAAATTATAATCAAATTTGTTTAGTGATTCTAGGTCATTTACATTTTATTAGGTTATTGATGAGCTATGAAGTATTGCCACTGTTCCGAAAAATCTCTTCGTTGCATTGGCATGTCAAATTTATAAATTGATGTATGTTAACGTATTTACTATAGATGTTTCCTCTATAGATTTTTAAGTGACAATTGGAATACATGTCCGGTTATCAGGTCATATGTCTTTCAATGATTACAGCACTTAGCAGTTCCTTTGCAAGTGTTTTCAGTCAAATCTCAAGGTCAAATCAAATCTCACATCCTGGCTTCGTCAGTATTCAGATCATGATATTTTCTCACTTAAAACGTTCAATTCTCCCTTGAGTTAGCCGCGAAAAGATCGAACCCGTTCATTGTACTGAAGCGGGGTTTCACCGCCTGGTTCCTACCATGGACTTCACCAGTAAACAGTCCGACGGGCCTAATTTGGACCAGCCTTGTAATGAATTAATCTGTCGGGGTTTAAGCATTAAAGGGTAGCCAAGGGGTGGGGGTGAAAGCTGCACGAAACGAGGCTTAATTAAAACATACGACTACAACTTGAGGGGTTGGGGGGATGAAACCGCGGCGACACGTGCTGCCGCCTAGCACCATTCTCTTGCAATCAGACGAGCGGAAGTGTGTTTTCTGTTGCGTATATTATAAATTTGTGAACCGCGTTTAATTCAGCGAGTAGCAAGCAAGCAGAAGTTTTGTTTAGGCTTGTTTGCAACAGTGAGTAGTTTTTACGCGAAGTTGAAACACTCCGTGGGATAGTAGGGATAAATAGCCTTTTCATTTGGCTAATTGCAAAATGCATTGAATTCCCCTCGAAGGATTATGTGTTCTCTGACCTTTGTTTGGAAATAAACTTGTGAGCTTTAAAAGTGTGCTTTTGTTTCGATGATGAAGGATCTATTTATATTTTTGATTCTCCTCCTTCAACTCAAGTCATACTTTAACACAAGTTAAATTTGTATTCTCTTTCAGAGAGCGTTAAATTTTGAAAATCGGGCTCATAAATAATTCGGTCAACAGATTTTTCGCTCAAAAAGAAAAATCAAATTTCCCTACGTGAAAATACTGTGTGAAAATATGTGAAAATACTGCATTTCACCTTAAAAAGAAAGTGTTTGTCAGAGGACTGCACTGCCCTTAGACATGAGAGAAGAGTTTTTAACTTGCAGCCATTGTAATACAGTTTCCACACATCAGTGAAACTCTGGAATCACTGATAGACCCAAGTCTCCATCTTAAAGTAACCCATACCACAGTCTATTGGCTCTACGCGTAACAGCACTACACGCGTTACAACGGCGCCCGGCGACGTCAACGGCGGCCATATTGCCTCGTACAATCTACATCTCGCCACGGCGGCGGCGGCGGCGGCGGCGGCGGTGGCGGCGGCGGCGGCGGCGGTGGCGGCGGCGGCGGCGGCGGCAGCGTGCAAAAATGGAATTGCATTTTTAAATGGTTTTTCGTCGAATCGCGTACGTGATCTTTTTGTTTATCGCCCAACATGTCGGATATGCATCACGGCTCGAGCTTGCGGGAGAACGGGAGCGAAATCAGGGACCGCGTTTCAATGTGGGGCCTCGTGGATATGCATTAGCGATTGGGACAACGTCGAGAATTATAATTAAAAAAATACGAGATTTTTCGGCAGACACGAGATGGAAGTGATGTGTTGCGTGGGTTTTATTTGAATTCTGGCTTTAATTAGATAATTAATAAACAGCGATGCGCGATGGAAAAGCTTTCATGCATTTTATGCGACTGTTTGAAATTCAAGAAGAGGCCTTATGAAGAATATGAACGACAGGCTGACAGCTCATTTGTACATTTCCATTTCTGTTGCAATACGCGTTCGTACGCACGACAAGATCCACGACACGACACGATCCGACAAGAGAGTATTCGACTCAGCGACCGAGGTGTAATGATTTTGCATTAAAACAACATTTCAACCAGATTATTTGCCTTCATCGGTCTAATGCTCTAGACTCAAGAAGTCTAGCCTATCCAACACGTGGAAGCTTTCTGGTCCTCTTAGAGGGCGAGGGTTCGCATCCCTCTTCAGTCAGTTTTATTTTTTAGAAGGATATTTTACAATCTTTCTCGTGCTCATTGGCTAAATGGATTTTTTTATCCACATTTTGCAATATGATTCAGGTTCAAAAGGTAAATACTTCGCCGTTTTTTTGTTATTATTTAAAGTCTATTTTTATTTAGTTTTTCCACGATTTTCGGGAATAAATTAAGTTTTCAGACTCTCTTCTGATTTTTTGGAACTGATTCGCAGTGCCCTATGCCCACCTAGATAGTGAACACTGAAAGTAATTTCCCTTGGCCACGGGATCCAAGGAGTTTTCCAGTCTGCAAACCACCTCTCATCACTCTCTTACCTCGCAACCCAGATTGAAGCGGCAGTTTCATCCTTTTTAGAACTGCACATTACAGTGACGTGCCATTCAAAGCGATTGGTTAAGGTGTTGGGTGTGTTTGACAACAAAATATTATTTATGCACGTTTATTACGATATTTTTGATTTTTTTTTCAGTAGCCCCAAAATGAGTCGCGAGATAAGTTTTCATCTAATGAAATCTTTTGGCTATAATTTGGTAAAAAAACCTGTTTGCATGCTTCATTCGATGTCGATGTCGATCTTGATTGGCATTCGAAACCATTAAGTTTCCTGTTGCTGAAAGGAATTTAGACTTGCACTAAGTACCTACTCTTTGTAATGATTCTTTCGGTTTCACTTTTCATCTGCCAGTTCACGCTCATATATCCCGAGGCGCTCAAGCTTGCACGCTTTCAATCAGTTTCCGTGGTGTAGTGGTTATCACGTCTGCCTAACACGCAGAAGGGCCCCGGTTCGATCCCGGGCGGAAACTTAATTTTCTTAATAAATTCGAGTCTTACTGTTGTCGAATATTTATACCTTATGGTTTTTCTTTGCTCATTCTGTCATCGGAAATTTAACCATATGTATAAAAAAGAAAACATAATTTCCTTGCTTTTCTTCCCAGAACTTAACTTGACATGACGGAGACGACATGGCAAAAAAAATATTATTACGCCAGCTGACATCTTTTGGCCCGTGGTGAGTATCACTCTAGACCACATGGTCATTGACTTCCAACCACAAGCAATCGCCAATCTTCTTCGACCCCTTTACAAGACAAACACACCCCGCCAAAAAACCAAACTATCAGTGTGTGTGTGCATGTGAGTGTGTGTGGCTCATTCGAATTCGATATGATTTAAACGTCCGGCGATAAACTTGGATCAGAGTTTTGCAGTCGGTCGACGGCGATCCGCTGCGGTGTTGGGAGGGAGGGAGGGGAGGCGTTGGTCTCTGATTTATTGACCGATTCGCACACATGACACCGCGAGATCCGGTCTGCAGATAAACACACAGCGCCGCCACGCACTGCGGCATCGCCGCCAACTAAATCTATCGCTCGACTCGCGTTATTGCCCCATTTAGGCACAGTGGAAGGGGTGCTTTTTTTCGGTAAAGGGGGGGTGGGCGAAATGCTAAACGGTTTTTACCGAATCACGCAGCCCTCTCGATCCGATTCAAATTTCGAATTGTTTATCGCGGTCCATCGCGGGGCGATTGCGAATTGGTTCCACGGGGGTGCGTGATTTGAAAGGGGGAGGGGATGACTTTGTGTTGGTGGTGGTTTAAAATCGGGGTTGGTCACGTGTCTAGAGTTAAATCGGGCAATGGGACTTAATTATTCGTGGTGTTTTATGGGTTTGTAGGCTCTGACTTGTATTAGATCCGTCCGCTTAGTTTGGATGTGGTTAAGGACTTCCTCGTGCCAGTGGATTAGATCCCTCCTGAGCTGACTTTGCCCGGAAATCCTAAAATGGTCTCCAGTCCATTTGGTACATCAAAGACATACGCAGCGCAGGCATACATGCAGCGTTTCTACCTACATCTAGCAATTGCATGTACCGTTTTGATTTCGATGTTAGTTTTTAGGATTCACTTTAACAATCGTATAATTTCGAATGAGGGAAATTTGATTTAAATTTCAAACGCTTGCAATGAGCGGGGTATTTTTATTAGGAACACTACTACCCTCTCAAAAATTGATCCCCGAATGAGGAACCGAACCCCTATCGTGGGTGTTGCTCGATAGGTGGAGATCGGGGTTCGAGACCCCGTTTCGACATCAATTTTTGAGAGGGTAGTAGTGTTTCTAATAATAAAATATAGAATGTCATCCCTCCTAATAAGTAGTGTCTGCATCGGCAAGTGACTCAGTTTTCTCCCGCTTCATTTGTCCACATCGCGGCCAGCTTATACACACCATCAAACTGCCTCTTTGGCCTTTGAGATGAAGAGATTAATTAATGACGTCACACCTCGCCCATCGCGGTGGCTGCACAATGCATACCTGTGGCTGAAACAGGTGTCAGCATCCGGACAAAGGGCCGTGGTTCGTGAGGGTAGGTGGCGGGGGACGGGTTGAACCCGGAGGCGCAGACCAGGCTAATGGACCGATTCAAGACGTAATACAGGGAGCTGTGGAAAGAAGAGGAGCCAATCAAGACGGCCGGTCTATGGTCTATAGTGGGTTTGAGAGAATAATTAATTTCATAGACCTTTGTGTTGGATTAGAGATGCCAGTACAGTGTACTTGTGCACAGGCGCAATGGTCGTAATTCTTGAGTCACATTAGCTATTTGTGAATTGTGTGAGGCATTTGAATGGTCACCCATCCAATACCTGACTCAGTATACAGTATTGCTTCGGTGGTCTCTTGAATCCCTGTGTTTCTAGCACAGCTAGTCGTTCGATTTCGAGGCAGAATTTTGGAAGTACATTAACTGCAAACTAATGTCGGAATTGACTTAATGACTTGTTCAAAGTTTAAGAAAATCGTAGTGCATCGCTAACAACCCATGGACGTTTAATAGTGTAGGGTTCGGGTCACCTTTGCACCTTTGAGAGAGGGCTATTAAAGTGAGGACACATTGTAAATGTAGCACGGAGAATTTGAATCCTTTAAAACCAGACTTTCAGATAATTACCGGTGTTTTTGTCTACAAAGTCAGTTTTCTTTTCGCGAGTTTATATATGAAACTTGTTCCAAAAGGTAAGAAAATTAGCGTAGTTCACCTATCAAGTTGTTATTATTTATACCAAATGAAGCACCCTTGTGGGGAGCACGTCCTCAAATGATTAACCGTGCCAAGTTTTGCTGTCCACACAAGATGGCGCGTTTTCTTCACCAAGCACAGACAGTAAATATTGGAGCTAACAACATGTAAATGACACTACATCGTATCTTTTCCCATGACGTCGCACTCTCCACCACTGGTCGGCGGCCACCCATGCGTCCATGATGACGTCCGTTTCACTCCCGCGCGTCTTCCATCCATTACACACACACATAGCGTCCGCTCGCTTTGTCCGCAGCGATAGAGTTCATCTTCTCACGATGAATACCAAATTAATGAATCGTTTTCAGCTTGAATGGCCGATTTTGTTTGCTGCCAAGCGAGCTTGTTGGCTTGACTCGAAGACAACACAAAGACGCGTATACCGATCCTGTGGCCAACGTGCCGGAGGTTCGTTCCTATTGAACCTCGATAGAGTTACTCTTTTGTGCAACGCGTTGTGTTACTGACGCCCAGCGCTTGGAATGGGTGCTCTCCTAATGTAATGCGTTTGCACCTGAAGGTTATTTGTGGTTAATCCCCGTGTACCAAAGATATCAGCTGTCGAGGCTTACTTAGCACCTTCTAGGGAGGGTTAATTAATACTTGGCAATTAGATCTTGCGTAAATCAAGCTAATGATCTATTGGCGATTTTTTTAGATTGCTATGGCAGATTCGTCGGCTGTCCACCATGGCAGTAGTTTACATTTTAATTTTTCACATAATCTTTGAGATCGATCCTTTCAGTCTCGCTTGTGTTGAAGTGTAGACGAGGAGGACATCGTATCCATCGACAAGCGATTACTGATGTTCTATTTCCCTACTGAGCCAAGAAGACCGGAAGTAGGATTTGCACGTGGCAGTCAGTGTTTGGTTTGTAAACATAGCCCCCTCTAAGTTGTCGATGTCAACTCGATGTCGATGTCGACGCAGGCTAGTAACCTGTCAGTCTATAAAGGTTAGTGTTATGATATAAAACATACCCGCGGGTGCGGTAATATATTAAAGAAGATTTGAGAATCTCTGTAAGCGATCTTAGCATCTCCCTGGCTACCAAATGTTGAATCTACCACTGAACCTCCCATGCTTAATTTAAATAACGAAAATGATTTCTTAGAAAAATGGAAGTTAAATTAAATATTACCTGCTTTTATAGATATTTTAGAGCCTGTATAGGACACACACGGAACATTTCCTGTCCGCATATTGAATCCTTGGCATCAGCAATCCGTGGAGTCACAAGATGACGGACCCGATCAGGGACTTGCAAACTCGTGTTTGATCGACTGAACCGATTTGAATCGATGTGAACCGATGAGTGAAATCTCCCAAGAAATACTTACTAATTCATGTTCATCAGTTCGCTTTTTGACCAAGTATACATTTCCTCTGTGGAAGATACAAGCGAGCCAACGACGCTTCCCATACCCCTGGGAGATGGCGGGCCGTTGAGGAGGAAGTAGACGAAGGTGATAACTCACCGCGGATTATTATGGGTGTACCTGGTCTCGAACCCGGACCTGCCAACTAACCGGATGTCAAGTTGTTCCTGCGACAAAGTTGTAATCCATATGATTTAGTAGCCCATTCATGTATCCGAGAGAATACTTTGATGAACTGCAATATTACCATTCGACTATATATATAGCACAGTGTGGAACTTGTGATTCGCAGTTCAGTGGAATTTCGTTCCTTCTGTAAGCTATTTTTGTTACCTTTGAAACCTTAATTGTTCAACTGGCAAATAAAGCATCGTTTTTCTTCAAGTAACAAACTCACTCCCTTGAAAGTGGACCCGTTCACTGAAATCCAGGGTCTTATGATGGCACATTTCTTGAAATATTTTCAACACAGAGTTCGCGTTCAAACCGTTTAAAGCTAACCTAACCGACGTTCAAACGACAGCACCGAGGTGTCAGCTTTCTCAAAAATCTCTCACGACCATTGTCGCGCTAGCTGGTGAAAACACCTTCATTGTCGCCGTAGCTTTTGTCATCCCTCGAGTCCAGCTACACATAATGCATTTTAAATACACTCAGGTGTGAAAGCTGTTTATCAATCGGCAATGTCCAAGGCGTCGGTCGCCCAACCTCGTGGGTGAGGGACGAGTCCCGACATTCGCTACAACATTTCGAAAAGCGCTCGTGAATGGGGAAGTAAGAGAGACTTGTTGGCGGCGTTTTTTCGTTTCAAGAGAGCGAAACAATGTTCAAGATATACACCAAGCGTGAATAAATTGCTCAAGATGGCCGAGACGATATGCGCGGTGTATCAGAGAAGGGAAGGACAACAAAGCAATAATGGCTATCCTATATCTACCCTTACACGTTTTTTAGTTTCAAAAATATATGCCAGCAGAATGTCTTGGTGGTCTGTAATAAGTGTCCTTTGATACTCATAAATCGCTTTGACCATTAGTGTTTGTAAGCATAGTTAATTGGAATCTACAATTACCTGTAGCGCATATGCCATTCATTTGAACCAATTGACACTCAAAGTCCGCTCTCTTCCAAATCGTTGGCATCGAGGACAATCCCCTGCAATGAGTTTATATCGACAAACCGTTCGTCTACAGCATTGGGCCATCAAAAGAATTTACCCGTCGCCATCGCAGCGCGTCGCTTCATTGAGGCGCATTACGTGCCGTTCGTTGATATTGACTCGGCAATTCGACGACTCTTCACTAGGTCGAGATCAAGTCAATCGGCTGGAGGCGTTCGATCATTTCCAACACTCTTTTGTATGTCGGAGTCGGCAATCCTAATCCCGCTCGACTTCATTCATAGCCGGTCTAGGTTCGCCCTCCATTCAAGGGCCCTAATACGCTTCATCGGCATATTGGCATGTCTCTAACACCCCCGCGTACCCCGCGCCACTTCACCCTTGTACCCACCAACATGCACAGTCTGTGCGTGCAAGAGAGGTCCTCCCGATCCTGATTCTAAGACATTGGTCCAACATAAGACGATAGGCGCTCCACTACATAGGATTTGTTCGTCATAACTCTCTCATGGCGAGTGTGTTATCTGTCCTCTTTACGACAACGGCGTCGTGGCAAAAACTAGCCTCTTAAACGCTTAAAACTACCAAGACGCCGTCTACGGCAACATCTAAGATCCTAAACCTTCTGATACCGCGCCGAGCGACACATTCCTCCGCCTCTCTGGTAGACTGCTTGTCGCCACTGCGCCGACCTTGGACGGACGCGGAGGGTGCAGTCACCATTGATGCTGCTGCTCATGGCTGCCACAAAGCGCAGCTAAAAGGTTGTAAAATGTAGTGTCCTCCTTTCACGGGACGCGTCGCTTACCTGGTCGCGATGAGCCACAAAGGGAACGGTCCGGATACGAGTCAATTGAAAGGTGTATTAGGGAGGCAACGAACGTTCTCAAAGCTTGAATAATTATTTGTAGCCTATAGTGATGGTGTGCCATTAAGGAATGTAGTACCTAGTATATATCATGGCTTGTAGGGTGCAGGTTAGTTTCTTTATGTCTCATGGGCTGCTCTGAGATTGAGTCTTATAGAGACGGCTAATTTTTATGTGTCCATGGTTACTGGATTTGTTCGAAACAAGTCTGTACCTGTAGCTGAAAAGTGGAAAGACAGAACGGTGTGTAGGTAATTTTTAAAGCATAATTCACACGTTTTCCAGTCAAGGGGAGTTTATGATGTATTTAAGATCTCATTTCTTCCCATCAAAAATCATCTGGCTTGGCAAACAGTAGTTCCGATTCCCTCGCTTAGCCATACTCAGGAGTCGCCGAAAAGGTTCCCATGAGAGTCAAAACGATATAACTATAATGAATCTAAAAAAAGTAATAATTTTCTACTTTAAATGTAATTTTTTTCTTGCAAACATTCAAAATTGAAGTAATCCCAACTCGTTGCTTTCAAACCACTGCCTAGACATAAGGTTTAATCGCATTTTAAATTGCCCCTAAACTGTGTCTATTCAAATATTTCTCTAATAAAAGACCGGTGTGCGCAAATGCGATGCTCACGACACTTTAATGGTAATAATATTGCATTATGATGTGTGTTAATGCCAGATTATTTAGTGGCTAATACGATCGACGATGAGTTGCGAGATCGCTACTTGCAGGTACCACTGGCAAGCGCCTGTTAGCCATGTCTCCGAAGTACAAGATGCCGATCTTAGTGTGCTACGTAATTGCCGTTTAATGCATGGAGGTGACGTCAACGGGGCATTGTATTCGTTTGGGCCGGCTTGGGCCATCTTGGGCCAAGCTGGTTGTCAAATTCGTTGGTTTCGTGCCATTCGGAGGCGTTGCAAAAGATAAGTGTGGAGTCGCGGATTGGACGACGGCTTGAACGAGGCGGACGTGACTGGTGGTAGAAGACTATCCCGCGTCGAGGGCCACCAGAGAGCGCTGTAAGTGCTAGCATCTTTTAGCAATCCAATGCAGCTATATATTCAGTAAAGAGTTTAACAGCACAGCCTAGAGTGGCCCAGCATAACCTAGCTTGGAGATATGCCCGAGGTATAGCTTTTTTCTGTACCAATTTACTATATATTTTTAACGAATAACAATAACAATTCCTATCTATTTGACATCAGATATTCATCATCCGAGCGGCGAATACTTTTTTCACTATTTCAAATAATCTTTATGTCCATTTGTACGTCCAAAAAAACACAACGCATTTCTAAAGCAGTGAATAATTGGCTGGTACAGGCAACAAACAACAAATTACCACTTCATTCTGCGTCCTCAGCAGCTATAAAATCTTATAGCATCTGATTTCAACGATCTAACCGCAATCACAGCAAGGTATTTTTGTCTCTGCTGGTGCTGGAATCTTTGGTCGGATTCTTCCACGGATGGACCCACCCACCGCACCACCTTCTGTATGATAAAAGACACCAGGTGGCCGGGCAACAATGGGACGCGATAAAAGCACACGGCAAGGCATCCGATGGCCATTAAGATAGCAATAATTGCCTTTATTGCCGCTGATATCGCGGCGATCGGACTAGCATGTGCATTCCTGCACACCACTCAGCTTTAGTACCAACTTAATAACAAGAGGCCGACACATTGTATCCTTGGCCAAGTGGTGCCAATATAACGACACTTTTAACGCATCCAGCTTGTGTATGTAAATTCGCTCAGAATTGGTCCTATATAAAAGACCATTAACTTCGGTATGAAGGCGAGAAATGGCCACCAATGTGTAAGCGTTCTTCACTTTTAACGTGACCGTGCTATCACTGCAGAGAACCCATTTTGGTTCCAGCAAACGATGCGACTCTAACATGAAAGTTGTTCGTTTTGCAGAGAGAGACATTCAAAATGGAGGTTCCGCCTGTTAATTTAGAGTCATTTCAAAGATTAATGCACAATATGGTTCTGAAAGATTCCTGGATTGCACAGTAAAAAAATTCCGTCAAAACCTATATTTCGGCACAAATTTTTATTTTAATAATATGCCATCATCATAACAGAACCAAAGACACTATAAAATAGTTTGGTATCCCTGTAAGTCCGCGACTGCGTACTGGGTGCCAAGCATGTAAATAATCTTAAAACTCCCCGACCCCGTGAATCCGTACGAAACCCTAAAAAGCACGGGCGTGATTTACAGCTGCGTGTCACGCATGGTCTTAACGCTATTCGAACGCGGTATTAATGTTCGGCAATCGAAGATGCGTCGTAATTCATCGCGAGGTCGGCGAGGCCGCTCGGGCTGTTTTATGTGCCCGTATATACGACGGGTGTAATTTAAGACACCTAAGCAATTGCTTTTCACCGCGAAACGAACTAACGATCGATATATTTTTTTAAATTTTGCTTGATTCTTGACGCTTCGTTAAGTCTCTAGACCTCTGAGCAGGTGATGTGATTTTTTTTTTTTAAATAAATATACACCGTCCGTTTAGTGGTTATTTCCACTATTCAGAGTTGAAACTATCTGAAAATATTTTCAGAGCAGGAGAGGATCGCATGCCGAGGGATCATGTGGTTTGATAAGTTAAAAAAATATATATAGAACACCGTCATCTGCCTAGCCAATAAATATCGAAATTTTATATAAGATGCAAGGATAGTTGCACATATTTTTGAGATACAGAAATCAGACGACGGTTTAGGCATCCTAGCTGGATTGTCGTAACGCCACAACCTTCTCGATCATCGGCCAGCTGTGTCGATCACCCGGAATCACGTGACTTTTTCTGGGAAAGAAGATGCATAGCATTGTGTGATTCATTTTTATTGTTGCCAGATAATAATTTCTTTATAGGGGTCTCGCTGTGAAATGCAGGCCCGATGGTGCGTATGATTCATGGACGATTAAAATTAACACAAAAGTGAAATAAGTGCCCTGTTGGTTAGCATTCTGTCTCGTGGGACCACAGGCCTAACCGTCATCATAAGCCTGAAGTTGGTAGTCGTTGCATGTTTTCTGTGTAGATCACAGATATAACGTGCGGTTTGCTATATCAAAATTAAATTGTTTATACTTCTTCATCAAAGATAGTTTATTTATTTGAAAAATTATTTAAATTGCAAACGCTTGCAATGCGCGGGGTATTTTATTATTTTGAACATTTTTTCCGTCTCGAAAATTGATGTCCAAACGGGGATCCGAACCCCGACCTCCACCTATCGCGGGTGTTGTTCTAACCCATTCAGTTACTTAGAAACATACATTAGGAGACGATTTTAGTGTATTTGATGAGAATGACGGATCTCCAAGGAGTAGAACCAAGGAGTAGCGTCAATTTTTCGAGACGGTAGTGGTGTTCATAATAAAGAAATACCCCGCGCATTGCAAGCGTTTGCAATTTAAATAAGATTTCAAATAAATATAACGCATCCAACTTCAAGATTGAAGTTACTACTCGAGATTGAGTGGTTGTGACGTGGTATAGCGTCACTAGAATCAGAGTGACTGTGAGTACTCACAGCCTCTTGGTTCTACACCTTGGAAATTCGTCATTCTCATCAAATACACTAAAATTGCTTCGCAAAGCATTTGTGCAAATAGCTCAATGGTTTCGAGCAACACCCGCGATAGGTGGAGATCGGGGTACGATTCCGCGTTCGAGCATCAATTTTTGAAATGGTAGTAGTGGTCATAATAATAAGATAGTTCATTTGTTATTAGAAGAACGAAGTCACCATGGACCAAATTGACAAACTTTTACTTTTGTCACTACAAATTGTTAAGATTTCTTGCGTATTTTCTTACCGCATAAGACATGTTTCCCAAATTTCCCAACTCTTTCAATGATTTTTGTATCAATATTTGAAAAATTTCCAAAAAGAAGCTGAAATAGGGAATAAAAGAGTCAAAATTGACACAATTTTTAATGACATAACTATACACTTAAAGGTTTTTCAAGTTTGTAAGAGTCCCAAGGTCAGAACTAAGGACATTTTCAAAGTTACCTTATCCGCTCCAGACTATAGCATCTAGCTCGTAAAAATTTGAGATCAAAATTGAAGATTTTCTTCACTTATATAACCTATCCCGACAAATCCTTAAAACTTTTCTTAACCAACTACACCATCAAAGATTTATCACATTCTAAACAATGAAGTACCCTCCTGTATTCCATGCACAAAGCAATGGGGTACATTTCAGCCCGGGAATGGGGGTAAGGGGCGAGGGTAAAACACCCAATAATTATACAATTCAAGTGTAAACGTGCACCATGCATGTTGCACACGTGGCGCAGCTAATTCTACGCGTAACCCCTCGGCCAATGCCTTCTGGATTTATGTCGATCTGCCGGTGAGATTTCACGGCACCATCGAGATAACGCGATGGCATCAGCCATTATCGCGTTGCTAACTACAGTTTAATGCAATACCAACCGCACACGACATCAGAGCGTCGAGTGCATCTTTGCTTTTAATGTGAATGCATTGGTTTCTACATAACATGTGAGTTGAATGGGTGAGCATGTACCACGTCGTAAAATAACTTCTTAAGATGTGTTCCTTCATATAATTTAATAAGCACATCTTACTGATTACCGATGTGTTAATTATCAAGGAGGTGGCATAGAAGTTAGCGCTCATACACCTTAGTTTATAACACGTGAATATAATGTAATTATATATGAACCACAGATTTCAATACAGCTAAGGGTAGCTAACTTCTAAGGATGGGGGCTAATTTCCTTTAGTCTAATTTATCTAATTAAGCCATGTAGTTGGCATATCACTGTGACCTGTAATATAACTTGGCGATTCTAAAACTCATTAAAACAGGCGGTTAGTGAGATAATTAGCGAACCATGTGGCCATGTTTTATGATGTTCTGTACACTGGCTTCTTGATGACAGTACACTCCCTGTTCATTTGCTCCTATATTGCTTCTACAACTTTAACTCGACTAAAGAAGATTGTGAAATGTGGCGCAAAATGACTTACCAAAACGATTAACTTTCGCTAATCTCTTTAATAACTTCAGTTGCGCGCGTTTTGTATCAGAATTTCTAAAGATCATAATTTTCTTGACATTTAGGTAACACAAAACCCGTGCTAACAAAGTACCAAATGAATGCACTTTATCAATCAAAAGTCAATGCCTCAAATTTCGCTGGGAAGAAGTTCATTTCTAGTTTAGTTGTTATTTTACTCACCACGAACGCTGCGTTTCGTTTGGTGACACCATGATCACTCGAGTTTAACGCATAGGTACCTACAGCCCAAGTTTTCCCTGATAGGAAACGGTCCCATTTCGAAAAGGGAGGGTTAAGGGTGGCAGGGGTTGGGTTATCAAATGATAAATTGATAACAACATAGCGAAACAAAACACTAACTGTGATTACGCTGGCGCACCGCATTAGGTCGCGGTAAATCACCGCCAGATGGCAGACCGGTCGTTTGGTGCCGCGCGCGCACTTTTGGCGACACTAGCGCTAATGACGCAACTTTCTCCAGGTGGCGGACGCAGGAGACACTTTATTTCGTCACGGCAACTTGATTAAAAGCGCGTTGCGATTAACGCGGCGCGTTTCTTCATTGCGCGTAGTGGTCTTGTGGGCGGTGACCTGCATCTCGAAGAAAAATGGCTGGCAAATCAAGGAACCGATTTGTGTAGTCCATTATTTTCGTTTAGTGAGTAGTTTGTGTGGGGCCAGTCTTCTTACCATGCATGGAAACATTTTTTAAATCTCGTGCATTGAAATCACGTGAATTTCACGCCATTTTGGGGATTTATATGTGACGACTCTTATATTCCATTGTACAAACTCTGTAATTAATTATTTTTGTTTAACGTTTGACAAATATCTATATAAAGTAAGCCAGTCGCTAATGAGTTTTTAGTTCAATTTTCTAAGAAGAAAAGAGCGGTGATCTTATGGGGTATTGAATTAAATTAGGTATGGTTTTAGTTAGATTTTCAATTCGAAATATCGTAAGAATGGTTTTGGAAACGCAAACATTTCTCCAGTCTTCGTCAATACCTTAGGGTCAATCAGCCTCACGGCGGCTATTCATGTGTGAAGTGAAACCAAAAAAATCCACTCGCCCGCGTAAAATCCATGAATGCCTTTGGCTCAACGCTCGCAACTTATATGTCTTGAGCACCGATCATTGAGTCCGCCATTTCTTAGCCATCACACAAATTCGTCGTGACTCGTTGATCTTCGACCAATTCACTTGTTCCTCCTGCGATGTCGGCTTCCGGTCGACAACGGAATGCCCGGCATTCTCGCCGGAATGCGCACCCCTGCCCCTGGCCACTGCACCCTCTCGCCGACGACGTGAATGGGTGCGAGGCATGAATGGAGTTGTAGGCTTCCACTATGCACAGGTGTACGCGAGTCTTTCATCCCCTTCCGGTGGTCGTCGACGACGATCGGTCTACCTGGCTGTGAAGGTCCATTCACAAATTCCTCGTCGGGCTCCGTCAGGGTCGATGAGGCTCAATGACAAGAGGCCCAGAGTCAATGGAACTCGATAACAATCCGGTGTGCAGTGAATGAAGGGATTTTGGAAGTCGGTCAACTTGACTCTCACGCTTCGACTCACGTCATGAATGAAGGAGCAGTGGTTTGCGAAATTTCGACCGGATTTGCTGTCAACCTTTGTGTGCATATGTTAGTGTCGAGGCACAGGACAGGGGCCTTAATTTTGAACATTCGTCGACAAAGAAAATTAATTCGATAGAAACTTTTTTTTGACGTTTCGCTAAAAATGGTCGATTTCTTTTTCGGGGAGATAAAAGCGGATAGCCTTAGCGTCATTTTACTATAAAATGTTTCTTATATGAAAACCATATCATAAACGATGGCTATTATGTCATAGGGTGTACACTATTAATCAGAGTCCCAGTGCAAATTTTGAACTGTGGCCGCAATAACTACCGACCGCGATCAACTATATAAACTGTCGAAATTATTAGAAATTTTTTTACAAATTGAAAATTGTCGTTTCTTGCAGAATACTGGCATTTGAGGCTGATCACGCTCAAATAAACTCCATCGATGTCCTCTCCGATTGATATGCATTTATCGATATTTTAAGGGTTAGTATTTGATTGTAGATTGATTTGTTTGCTTCATAAGAATGGCCGCAAGCGCCATCGGTTGCAGCTACCATTTCCACCTTTTGCTGCCGGCTTCAACGTTTGACACCCTGGGACTCGAGCTAAACCTAACCCAGTAATACCATAATGATATGAGGGCCGTCCCAGAAGTATTTGACTTTCCTCAAATTGTCGTTATTTTTTACTTTATAATAACTTCCGTTATTTGTGAACTTGCGGCTCATATCCAGAAATTCCCATTTCGAGCTCTCATTTTCTCGGAGTGTTGCGCGCTGACATAAAGAAAGAAAACCTTTGGTACCCCAACACGAAAACGCCTACGCCTCGAACGCCACGAGAGTTCATCACAAGCAAGCGAGGAAAGAAAACAGCCACATGTTTCGCACATTAGCACCCGCCATTCGTTTTGTTTGCTCTGATAACACCCCCATCCCCCACCTACACCCCTGAGCGTCGTTCTTTCAACGCGGGGTGATTTGTCCCCGGCAAGCCGCCGCGACCGATTTGTCCTCGAGCTGACGACGATGCAGATGCGCCCCTAGGGGGAAAGTCAAGCGACAAATGCGCCCTCGTCGCTGGCCCACTCGATGCCAGGGATTAGGCAATATCCAAGCGTGGTTGAGGTGCTGATGTCGCTGAGCGCTGGGCGCTGGGGGCCCGATGGACTATGTTGATGGTACTTTGGTGGTTGGTTGGATTTTGACTGTTTCAGGGATGTTTGCAAGAGGGCCCTTGGCTGTCCTAGCATAGTGCCAGATAATAAAGCCATTGGTATTATTTAACCCCTACATTGAGTGGCACATTTCAATAATTCAGCACCAATAGCCAGTAGCAACCGGTATTTTAGCGGTGCCACGAAGGTGACATTATCAAGAAGGCATATTTTGGTTGATCGTCATCGTGCAAGGTCAAACAACCAATTGGGTGAAACGTTAGGGAAGCCAGAATCACTGACAAAGCTTGCTGCTTGATAGGAGTGCAGGTCGCACCCTTTAATTGCAGGCAACAATGCATTCAGAGGTGAACAATTCTTGAAAGTAGGTATGATAGTTTTTAAAGATAACTACTGACCCGCGTATGTCGCTGCAGAGTCCCGTGGTCCGAGGTAAGCACCAATCATGAACGCGCAAACAAATGAATACAGTCTCTTGGCTCTGTCTCCGAATGTACCTAGTCAGCTCATTCGATCATTTAAGCTCAAACAAAACGTGGCATTTTGCAAATACATAACGAGATTTCATAAAATCATCCCCGCCTGCCGCCGTGGACGATGCCTGCAATCCTGACGGATTTGCCAGTTTCAAAAATAAAATATCTACAACATTTTTCAAACGCCCCCCATGGCTTTGCGATGAAATCGTCTCATTAGCGGGCCACGGCGTCTTGGATTAACGGTTCCAATTTCGAATATAAATAAACGAACATCTGCTACATGGATCCACACAGCCTTCTAGAATCTAGAGCTCCACTCATTTATTACAGCATGAGCTTGCTGAAGCTGCTGCATATAGCTGGCAGTGGAAACAAGCGACGAATGATAATAATACGAGCGAAAAAGATTTGATATGCAGAGAAAGTTTTTTCATCTTGTCGAGACAACAGCAAAGAAATGAGCATCTACACGTATTTCCATATCATAATCCCCTCCCCGTCGCTATCCCCACCTCCTGCCCACCCCTTTACCACCCCCTCACCCACCCTAATCCCACGCTTTGATGACGCGTGAGTAATGTCTTCGCGTCAAGTTGGTATTCGCTGCGTGTTTGTTTGCTGGATTATTATTTATGTTGGTAGCAATGCAGCCTCGGTTTAATGCTACACTTTGACTGGATTACAATAACGTGGCCCGTTTTTCAGTTTGATGACGTTTTTCAGTTTGATGACGTTTCTCGCTCCGCGTGATTTACGCGACTCGTTCAAGACTCTTGTCGCAGTGTGACGTAGTTCTATCGAAATGTTTGAAAGCATTTCACAATTTCATCGCGATTTGCAATTGATGAAAACGCATGCAAAAACAAAACAACCAATTAGTAAACAACTGACAGTAGTGGTGAAGGTGCCGTGTTTTTCAATTCTTGGAACATAATTTTACAATCGCTTATGAATTGGCGTTAGTAATTTTTGATGCAAAAATTTGACATTAAGTTTATCTGATAGTTGATAGTATCTATAGCTTGCTTATCACGACTGAAAATATCTTAATTGATACGAATCTTTGCATAATGATGATGCTCGCGACCTTCAAAAGTGTTCATGAAATAACGGGACCCAAAAATTACCTTAACTCCATTTCAGTTTGGGAGAAGCGAAATCTTGCCTGCTGAAAATCCAGACAAATCAAAAGTTTCAAGGCGGATCATGTCCAGTTTTGAAACCTTTCTCTAGTGTCTACCAGCAAACCTTGGGCAAGCAACCTCAAGTCAGTTTCAAACCGATATTCACTTTAGCGTCCAAACTCCAGATCAAACCCATCAACGACACCTACATTTTCGAGTCGACGTCCGCCTCAAGGTGCATGAAGTCAGATGGACCGCGTAATTTGTGTACAAATCTCGGGTACAAATCCCGTCCAACTCGCAGATGGCACCACCGATCCACGGCCACGGCATTATAGCGGCAGAGTGAATGGCAAAGTGGCCGTGCCTGCCTGCCTTTTACCCGTAATATCCCGGCCTGTCGATTGTTCGCCCAAAGGATCAACGTGGCTTATGCCGAGTTCCAAATAACGCGCCGTGTAAAGATGACTTTGGTGTCGCCATTCAAGTTTTTCGCCCGACCTGGTTTTAAGTAGCTCTAAGAGACCTTATTATTGTCAACATCGGATAATACCTGCGTTGAGAATGAGACCGGTGTGAAGTCATCTGTGAGAGGGACGGCGATGGAGAATGAGGCGTCGTAGCGATATGAGAGAGAGGGGTGAATTGAATAGAATTTAACAACTATTAATTCAGCAGATCGGAAGAAGGCAAATATATCGAAGGTTCGTAAAGGCCAAATGTGTAACTGGTACCAGTAATCTAGCTTATAGTACCGTGATACTATACCCTCAATCCCGACTTCTCGCACTTTCCCTCGGGATTCGTCAGGGATGCCTCCCGACTTTCAGTCTACCACCCGATCCCTCTGACCATGTTCACCGCCTTGTTATGCACAACGTTTCCATGTCCCCCGGTTATCGACTCCAAGGGGCCCTGGCTTACCAGATAGTGTCCAACACGACGCTAGGCGGCGGTGGATTCGAAGGAATTACAATTCGATTAGAGGGAGGCGTGTAATGTGGACGACACCCGCAAGGCCGTGCACGCAGGCAAAGCCCTGTAGAGATTGCATCGATGGTTCATTATAAAACCCGTGGACACCCGTGTTGTCACTCCGTTATCAGCCACGAGCGTCGCTCGCAACGCCGGCGCATTAGCATGAAGCTGTCGGATGAGTGTGTGAAGGGGACGGCTTCGACGGCTTCGATGGCGTGCGCCTGTTCGTTTGACGACGCATGCAAATTAGTCGCGATAAAGTGGTTCACGATGAGAGACGCGGTTTATTTTCAAGACGGTGTGGGGATGAAATCTGGGATGATACTGATAAAGGGAGAAGGACAGTTAAATAATGATCTTGTAACGGCATAAGGTCAGAACTCAGGAGGAATGGAAATACAGAGATAATTACATGGATGAGTACACAGTGGGAAACTTTACTTAGATTTATATCAAGCTGAACATCTGACTATCCTAAGGAATATAACTCATCGTGCGTCAAATGTTTTATAAGGAAAACTATAGGCGATGTATCAAAAAAGATAAGTGAGAAGCATTTATCTGTTTTTTTAAATCGAAAACATAGCGTTTTGGAACTTTCTCATGTCTTAGAACCACCTCATGTGTGGCATAAATTCGCAAATCATGTCCAAATCCATGAACATACATTTCTTGAATGACGACTGACTTGTTTTTCCCGACACGGTCCGTATGTAATTGTCAACAACGTGACGCTCACGGCCCAACAGAGCCCCCAAAAGCGCAGCCACCATGATGCAACCCCAGGTACGATCGCGGTGCGCGCAGACCGTGAAATTGCCAAGATGGCAGATGTGATCGCCTGGGCCGAGGCAACCAAAGATTCGGGGCAACAATGGTCGACTAAACGGCCGTCAGTCGCCCAGCGTGACGTCGTTGTCGCTCGCTAATCGGCCACCATTGTGACGCCAGACTCTTTGATGACGGGAACGTGCGAGGAGTTGGCTCAGCTGAGGAGCAGAGGCGAGATGGAAATGTGAAAATGTGCAGCCCTGGGCTTGGATCCACACTAATTGAAAAATTGGTTTTCCTTGCTATCACCACAGCGACAGCCAATGGAATTCGAATCGCTCTGCAGCTTGCTGGCGAATATTCTCTTGAGGCACTTTTCAACCCCCTGGAAACTCCAATGAGGTGTAATCGTAGATCATGCATTTTTATATGCCACGCTGTCTTACATTTTAGAACAGTAAGGTTGACTCGTGTGCTCACTGCTACCAGATAATTGCTTTCATCAATCTTTATTTGAACACCATTTAAGTTTCAAGGATTGTAAAATTTGAAGCGTTCAGCTGTGGCGTCATACTAACCTGAACTTCAAAAAAATTCTTTCGATTACACTCCTTTACACATATATTTCTAAGCTTTTAGAGAACGTTATCAAAAGATTACCTTCATACTTAGAACGATTGTTTGTGACAAACTTAAAATAGAGCCGATTGAAAATATTTGCAAGTATTTCTTATTCAAAGACACTGGCGACGCTTAACGTTAAATTAGTACGGACATTTTCAGGCTTCACCCTCAGTTCACAAAGTACCAAAATTGTTCATCAGCCCTCAGCAACTGCCAGTGGTCGTCCCAATCCAATCCAACTTGAATCATATCCTAGCACCCGCGGCGTCGACCACCGCTCTGCGGAAATGGGGCGTCGCTCATCTTCCACGAGGAGCGTGTCGCCGTGAGGGATGGGGGAGGTGCCGATGACTTTCATTGTTACATCGAATGCATTGTTGCGCTGGAGTGCATGCGTCGCGTCCGCGTGATCGTTGCAATTTTCAGCCGCGGAGCACGGGGACAAAGCGGGCACGTCTGTGTGGTTTCTTCTCGCGATGGCTGCGCGTGCGCGGTCGACGCAGTCACGTGCAGTGCATGACTGCGATTGACATATCAATTGCTGGAAGCGATCGTTTAGCCGTTAACCAAGTATTCCCACAAGTCTACTGATTCTGGTCAAATGTCTGTATTTTTTTCGATTTGGTTTCCCACACCATTAGAGTTGAATTAGAGTTGCGGTCCATGCTTGTGTCATTGGATAAAAATTTGATTGAGCAAGAATTTTGCGTTGTGCTACATTGCTCTTCGATTTTCCACTCAAACTTTATGGAAGTTAAGATTTCTAAATAGCTTCGCATTGTAACCTAAGTAAAATATTTTGAGTTTTGGCAATGTTTTAAATCTTAAAACAAAAAAGGCATGCAGAAATGTGCGAACAAAAAGGCATGTGAACCACTTTAGTCTGATAAACCATAGTGAACCACTGTAGTGGTATCGTTTATTACGGCTCACTATGAAACATTCTGACAATCATTGCATCGAGACTGGCATTATAATTTTGCATTTGTACAAGTATTGATTTAGACTGCAGAACATGAACACCATTGACTAACTAGGCCCATTACTCAGATACATAAATACATTTTTACTGCTAAAACTATTGGATTAGATCAATTGAATATCAAGAAACAGACGCTTTGAGCAAGTCAGAAAAATTGATAGAATTCGCACACGGATGTGTTGGTTAAAAAAGAGACTTCTTATCCATAGAAAGTTCAGTCGATCAGTCGGCAACTGTCATGTATTTGGGGTACAAAGTGTACTTGTAACAAAATAGTTGTATTGGCCAAACGTGCTCGACTTTCATCGGTTAGTAATAGCAGAAGAATAAAGCATCGACTGTCGAATGCCAAGCCATCTGAAAAGCACACCTCATGCACCTTTGGTATACCAAAAGGTATAGAGTTACATTATTATGTTATTTATATGATACCGTTTAGCTATATAGCGATGAAACTCATTTGTCCTCATCAAGCAGATGTTCCATTGACGAAACAACCCCTCCTCCTATTTTTATCCTGATAGGGCCGTTCAAAAGACCAGGCCTGTCGTTTTGTCACACGTGATATGGGCGCAAACCTGATTTGTGGTTTTAAAATGGCTGCCATTGTTGGCAGCCTGTCAAAGTCAAAGTCAGTTCTCTCTCTCTCTATATGCGAAAAAAAAGGTAATGTGAGATTTCATGGACGAATGATTCTTAAAACATTCAGCTCTCTCTCTATAGGGTATGTGAAAGGTTGGGAGGGGTTGATTGTTGCGTGCCGTGTTATGGGGTGAGGCCGTGATATTATTGTCCTCGTGTTATTGCAGTAATGTTTGTTGTGCTCTCTGTTGCTCTCCATGGAGAGTGACGCTGGCTGTCTCGCTCAGACTCGCTTGTAATTTGCATCCACGATCAATGCGATATCGTCATTTGTGTAATACTCTTCGCGGATTCAGTTCATCACAATGTACTTTGTCATTCGAAATTATACCCGTGTCGGGATTAACTCTGATTAACTCTATGGTAAATCAGAACTATCAAGAATTAAAGTCGTTGGAAGCAAAGTGCGTAAATATAGGTACAGTTTGTTTGCACAGGTATACTGAAATTAATGTTTGCACTTCGCGATGCGGTATATTTTAGGTCCTATGTGATAAAAATGTGAAAACTGTAGCTATATTAATGCCTAAGAGTCATGCAGCAAATAGATTGAACTATAATTATTACCTTGATGGGTAATTGTAGCTTCTTGAATATACAATCCGAACGTTTCTGAAGCAAGCCTAGATTTCTTGAGACCAGAAACAAATGTTGACCGTTGTGGTATCTTTAATTTTAATTAGTATTTCAAATAATGTATCCGTTTTTCGAGTGACTTCAGGTAAGTGAACGCAGCATACGCAGCAGTTTTTCTCTGCGAGAAAAATTGTTGTTACAATTATGCCCCATAAGTTATGATGACATGACGGTTATCATTTAGAGTCAGGTTTTGGTTTCAGTGTTAGTTGAAACAATTGGTATGGCGACAACCAATTACTTGCAGTGAAAGTCAGCTGTTTCTGAGAGTTAGCAGATAACTCGGAGTTTAAGATTTGGTAAAACCGGGCCTAAGTCTCCCAAGGATGGCTTAAACGCATGGCAATACACCCAATAAGCCAAGTTGAGCCGAGTCAGTCCCCTCAACGCAACAAAATGGCGTCCCAATTCTATTCCCCGAAGCCATCGACGCCGCCGAAACCAAAACTTCCCACCTTCCTCTTCTGCAAGTCACGCCGTACCACGATTCCATGCACCGCACACCTTCCAGCATCCGTCGGTAATTACGGTCCGTCGACAAGGTCCACCTCCCCCTCGAAAACTGCATGAAAAACACGCGATTATGATCCTTGGCGGCAAAAACCCAGCGCCCCATTAACATCGCATTAAGCGTCGCTTAGTACAAGATGGCGGCCGCGACAACGCAATGTCGTGTACGGCACAATGGCAATGATAGTTTCCATGTCTTTATTTTGTGGCTGTTTATTAGGTTGCCATGGAGCCCAATTGCCAAGGGCGGACGTTGATGAATTGCCGCGTATTGTTGTCAGTGGCTTGATCGGTCGTGTTGTGGCATTAATTGAGGTTAGGTGGATCGCCTGGGAACGCGTTTTACATGAGAACCGACCATGATCGCTTGCCTTGATGGATAAGCTTAGTCATCGGTTCCCCAGATTAGTGGCCGAAGATTGAAATAACGCTGATTTCGTTCGTCGTTTCATTAGTATGGTTCGATAACGCACTCCCGTGTTGTAGCATGTGGCCTTAAGCCGTGGGCTAGCGAGAAAATCACCTAGAATAACATTTTTGGGACATAAGTAAACTTTTAAATCCATTATTTCCCGATCCAGAGAAGCTCCTGGTCAATTACCTCCTGGTATAGCATTTGTGTTGTCTCTTAACCTCTTGAGCGAATCATGACCTCATTATCAAAGTCGAGCATCCATGCACCATTTCCAGCCTCCTCGCTTATAGCAATTAAATCGCTCTAAATCACAACATTTGAATACAACCGTCTCATCAAACGAGCATACAAAGAGTAACTTTAATGCACAACCCTCTCACAATATCTCTCACTCATTCAAGGGTGAACTACTGCAGTGTAGAAGTACGGCATAAATCGGTATCACACAGAATTAAACAAGCCTAGGTATATATTACGAGTTAGGTGTTCAAGAATACAGAGAGCCAATAACACGCCATTCAATAGCACTCGAGGCCCGGGCTTAAGGGTAGTTTTAATATTCTACAACCGTCCCCTTGTGCCCCCTTGCCCCCTTGCCCCCTGGCCGCTGAGGGCGATAGTGGCCAGAGAATGGCACCCTTCACGTCGACCCAGCTGTCCGCATCGAGACGCAATGTACCATTTTATTGGTCCATTCAACGGAGCTATGGGGTGCGCGGGACATCAATCTCAATCCATTATACGCAGAATCGCCGAGAGGAGGGGGTAGTTTAGCAGTAAGCCGTTTGTTACCTTCTAACTTCTCGACTACATTCTCTCTTTCTCTCTCTCTCTGTGTGTGCGAGTGTGTGTGTGTCGATAGCATTGAATTTAATGAATTTAGTTGTTGTATTGACTTGACTTCCTGTCGCTTATGCGAGCTTAGGTAGCCGGAAATAATGCGAGCTGTTGAGAGTTGCTTTGCAGAGATTTTACCGGTGCCGTTTTTCGGACCGGCTCCATTGAATGCGTCTTTGGCTTTTTGGGGGAGTGGGGGGGATTAGGGATGAAATTGTGGAGGCTTTGTCATTGCCGGTCTTTGGAAATGATGGGCGATGTAAAATGTATTATTTGGAAATGTGGATGAGAGATCATTTTGCTATAAAAGGAACGCAATTATAAACACCTTGGAACGAATGGAACCATTGGACTTTCTGGATGTAAAATGGCATACCATAACTTTACATTGCAGTCTCTCTAGCTCTCTTTCTCCTGTTTTTCTTACTTGACATTATGATTGTAGAAAAATGCATAACATTTGTTAACAAAACTAGATATTTTCGTTGGTCGTGCACTATTCGGCTTTACCCACATGCACAACAAAGAATTCGTATTACCACCACAACTCTAGTAATTAATTGTGCAAATATCACTCACCTGAGTCATTCTATTGGGTATTGATATATTCTCTTTTGAGGTGATGCAAACGTTTATGAAAGGCAATTATTTTTAATGTCAAGTTTTTATGGAAGGTTAAATAACCATAATCAGTTAAAACCCCAATTACAACATTAGGATCAGAAAAATAATGAAGAGATCCCCTTGGGTCCAAAGTAGGTTTAGAAAGTAAAGTCGACTTGGGAATAACGTGTCCCAATTCGCATTATTTCGGTCTTGCTCCATGATTAGTTCTAAAATTGATTATCTAACAAGATCAGCTGTTGGTTGGAGGGGCCATATCTGTCTTAAGCAATAACACCGAGCTTAATATTATTACACAAAAGATAGCAGAGATATCATCTATTTTGTTATGGGGTGAATAATAATATAATGATTGTTCATATGATAGTAAAAAGTATAATAGGTAAATGATCATTTTCAATTCAGCTCACAAATTTATTCCACAACACAAAATGTCGCTTTAGAATTGCAGTTTCGCTGGCGGCGATTCGACAAAAGAGGGACGATTTAAACATGAAAACAAACGTTGTCTTTGTAAAGAACAGATGATGTTATTATAGGTCCTTTATGTTGCACGCAATGGCAACAAGCCGCAAAGAAAACAGTGCGGGCACTCGTTTGCAAAGCTTGTACACCATAAGTCCGCTGAACTTTAGGGGATGGAAGACGTTATTTGCTCGAGTTTCTTGCGTTTAATCATGTGATTTGCTAAGATTTTTTTCCTTTAGTAAACTTGGGACAGACTGATTTAAAAACACTCCGAATGGAATAAAAATAGTTTCATTTTTTTAGATCACACCTATTGCCTACTGCACATGTTTTTACCAAAGCAAAGATGCATAGCAATTTTTCGTATAGCCGTTCCTATTAACAAAGGTAAAGAACATTACTTGATGAGAGTCTACCAAAAAAGATACGAATTAAACAAAAATTCCCGTATTGCGCTCAAACCTAGCTACAAAATATAAATAAATGTGGAAGAACGCTAATTCCAAACAGAGACAATTTTACCATATCAAATAGACGAAGATGAATTGCCCGGTTTTAATATAGGAATTATATATATATACGTCACGACTACTCGCTACCACGCTTTGTAAGAAAGATATACAATTAACTTAATTAAAAATCTCGCGACTTCTTTGTCATAAAAATGCATGTCATTATGAGCCAGCATGATGAGTTAATGATAAAATTGATAATTAATTTAATAAAAACGCAGTGTTATGCTAATGACCTTGTGAATGTCGAGAGGGGGGGATCATTTATGAAGATTTATAGCCCTTAGGACTGTGATAAAGTGTCTTGCTCCTTTGTGTTAGGCCTTGTCACCCCATTTAGTGCGACTCGTTGCAATTGACCCTATGTGCTACCTACCCTACTCATACCAAACCTCTTCTAAATAATATCACAGTTGCACTTACGGAGACAGAAAATTAATCGCTACTAGATTCAATACCGTGGTCGCAGAGAACTTGTCCGAAAAGGTAGAAAAGGCTTGCTTTGAGAGTATTAAGGGAGTATTCAGTAGAATGATGTACTGCCCAGATTCCTGTTCTATTCAAGAACTACTGTCTGTAAGAATATTGCGATAATTGTTCTCTTATAGGCAAACAATATTAGAATCAAGTTATGAAATTGGAGAGCGTATTTATTTTGAAAGAAGGACCTAGTAATGAAAGTACTTCGTACAGGCAAATGAAGTTAACAAATGTTACAGGTTTACTTTGCTAAGTGGTGTCAGTAAATGTGGAGTGTTTTGTATACTTATTCGACAGTCTGTACTGTCGATTGCCTTAAATCCATATGTCTAATACGGTTAACTCATGCATCCGTAATTTCAACCAAATCATTTTCATAAAGCATGTAATTTTCACGGACGCCCAGTGAGCGCTAGTGTAAAATCCTGGTGTTTGTCCAAGAGTGAATTCACCAACGCCAAGGGCAAGCTTAGACAATCCCCTACGTGAATACATAATCAAATCCTATTTGATTTCGATGCCTAATTCGACCAGGGGCCTCCACCCTTGGCTTAACATGCACCCGGCAATATTTTACGTGTTGGACTTGTCTCGAAATCTCAACAACGTAACATAATATGGACCATTTCCCGGTCTGTGGGGACAAAATGGGCCGGCGAGTTCTGCGTTTAGCCGCGTGGTGCCACCTAGCTGGAACTGTAGAAACTGCAGCAACTTACCGACTTACTTTTCGAGATTACCGACATTGCAGTTGGTCGGGTACAAAACTCGTTACCAGTTTAAGTTTAAATTTGAGTGCAAGTCTGGATCAAGATTTAGGCATCCTTAGTTGCAGATATAACATACAAAAATTAGCAACACATCTACAAGTACTTGTATCTTGTACGAATAATAAACACTAAATCACTTAATAGTATATGCTGCATGATCTTTATTTAGATAGTTTATGAGTAAATTGTTTCGTTTTTCTTATTGAGCGAAGAGAAAGCACACATTATTTATTGTCACTGTTTAACGTTATCGACAAAAACCTTAGTAAACTCAAATCAAAAAGGCTGAACTTTGTAAACAAAAGCATTCATAAAAATAAATAAATATGTAATAAATAAATATAAATACATTTAAAATAAGAAAAAAAAAGTAAATAAATATTAAGTACCTATAGATCTGTAAATTAGGTAGCAGTGTGGTGGCAGAATATCGGTCTCACTGAAATCGCCTTTGACATATTGTATGACTCAAAAGAACTGGAGGAGATCAAACGATATCAACAAACGAATGCCATGACTAAAGTTAAAACGGATTTCAAGTCTTTGAACAATGATAATCAATAATGAATTGTTGGAACCGAGCTGCTAACGAAATGTTCCATATTTATTTCGTTCTAATATTGGACTTCAACGCACCTTCAAAATTAATAAAATCATAAAACAAGGTGACACTCATGATTTCTTAGAGTCAACCCAAAGTTGGCTGATGTTGTTGGAGATGCTTCGAGTTGGTATTGTCTTTGGAACGGCGTCGCGACGCCTCTATATGACGTCTTGCACCGATAAGTCTACCCCGCGCTTGCGCCTTGTCTGCAAAAAGCGGGCTAGCTCACACAGCGCCATCTTGTGCACCTCTGCCTGAAACAAGACGAGCCACATCAAAATTTTTATGAATTTTCTTGAAGTGGGCAGACCAGAGATTGCTTTCGGATCGAGTGTGCCCCGTGGATTAACAGCAAAATTTCTTTCTGGAGCGGAATTTGGGACACTTTTCATTGTCACAGAAAAAATAAAAAAGTTGAGGGTTGGCCAATTGCGATTGATAGGTACTCTGTTTTCCCGGGTTTTTATTGCAGCTATAAGGGTTTCAAGGACGTGACCTTGAACTTAACAACGCCATTAGATGATTTATAAACCTTGCATGGATTTCATTGGTGGCCGGTAGACCAATACGTTCAATACGTGGAAGTAACATTGGGTTTATATAGGGTTATTATAAGAGCTGCAGCGCTAAATAGTTATTTCTTTTTGAAAATTGCCGTCGGATGACCATAAATGTTGATCGACTAGATATGGAGTCAACGTCGATTCGAAGGAAAATTATTGTTGTTGTTATCCATTAAGACTAGCTTACTCTTCGCTTTACTATTTGTAAACGCTATTCTCAACGATTGATAAACCCGTGTCGTCATTTTAAGTTGTAATTATTTCATTGTATAGTGATGTGTAAGAAAGGACAACGGCACTCGTCATTGGGTGTTGGAGGCTGTATAACGTTTAACATTAGCACTGTGACTCTGTGAACTATAAACACAATGGTATTATCGGTAAGTTCAGGAAATCACCTGAAGCAGCTTGCAGAGAGCGTCAGGCGCAGCTAGCAGTGCGCGGCAGTCTGAGTTGGTCTGCGCGCGCAGCGTGTGCGATCGCAAAGGGTCGCCGACTGCACGCTTTCCGCCGTTCCAGTCCTTGGAGAAGGTCACCTGCGCAGACGTGGTGGAGTGCAGACTGCTCAGCACCACCGCCAGTAGCAGGCACATCACTCTGCACTCGCTTCTGTGCACAAACCGATCGCAAAAGCTTTAGAGGCATTTGAAAGACATGGTGTTCGAATCTGGTAGCTGGCTGTCTGGCTTGGTTTGGCACCAAAGATGTTCATGATTGATAGTTCCTCATGACCTGCTTCTTCTGGATTGCAGTAATCTCCATCGTTTTTCCATTATTCTTAGGGGGTGATAAACATTTTATGAGATATTCTAACGCCATAGTGTATGCTTCGATTTATATTACTGCTGCTTACGAGATCGACGTTAACTGTAAAACTACTCATGCCACAGTACTTATGTTGAAGGCGTACACGATTAATATGAAAGATAATGTCAAGTATATTGTATGAACATGACTTCAAGACAATGTGCATTAAATTTTTGTCACGACCACGCGCGGTAACCATTCCGATTTTCCTCTTCCATGGTCGTGACGTTAACTAGTATAACCTGTAAGGTGCTATAAGTGTACGAAAAATAAAACACTTTATTTACTTTCAATAATACAACTGACATTTGAGCTACTCATCAAAGAGTGAACGAAGACCTAGGTGCACAATGCAGAAAGCTACCAGCGTGTTTATCATGGCTATGGCAATGTTGGTAACGTTTGTTGTGCTTCCTGTTACCTGTAAGTTACCTTTCTGTTGAGTCAATATATTTAGAAGACCTCGTTTTGCGTCTTTGCACGTTTAATGTCAGATATGGTCAGAAATTGTTTCGACGATCTCGTGAAGAACGGTTATTTTCCACAGAGATTTCCCGCGTAGTGCTTTCCGGTAAAAATTTTGATGACAGTAAGAAAAAATGATTTAGGGTTCATATCTTGGTTCGGTTGCACATTTTTCTAGTCTAGCTTCCTCTCCATTCTTCACTTGCTGGTTTCAGCTTCCTAGTGGAAACACCAGAAAAACCAAAAACCCTGCAATTATTTTCATATAGTTTGAAACTTAATGGCCGAATAAGGACAACCATATTTCTATCGAATTCCTTCTGACTATAGTCTTCCCACCATCGTCGTAGTAAACCATTTCAATAACTAAAGATCTATGCATCTGAAAGTCTTTTTTTTTTTTCAAATACCATTTTAGACTGGATGTTCCTACCGATTACAGATGAAATTACGATGGAAAATTTCGACCGTTTTGTTGATCTTCTTATAAGTAACCAATGACAGTTATGTGAAATGAATCAACTTAAATGTAAGGAATCGTCATGGTTCTTTTCTTTAATATCTTGCTATGGGTCCAAGAAAAGAAAAATCTAATACTGAAACTGGACCCAGATTCACAGCGTACCTCCTGAGTGCTTATTCTATGATTCAGCCCAGGCACGTAAGACACCTAGTTTCGACAAGGGGACCATCGCAAAATTAAAGGAGTTATTCAAAGTACTGTCGAACGAAGCGTTGATAAAATTGGCGGATACCGACGGTGACGGCAATTTGTCGCTAGAAGAGGCTGCCGCCTACCTGACGGAGAACTTCGGCGGCCTCGTCGTCCAAGCTAGCGACTTAACTTCGGTGGATTCGGACAACGACGGCTTCATCTCGGTAGATGAGATCGAATTCGTCAGAGGCCTTCTGGGAATGATATGATTTTGTCTGGAGAAATAAACACTTGCACCAGTTGTTTCATGTTTTCTTGTTTGAAATTAAATAGTTAAACTAAAATGTTGAGTCAAATCAATTCAGGGCATTAGGTTTCCTACACCTGTCCCTTATCATCCCGTTCACTGATTAACTGCAGCAGACTTTCTGAAATTCAGGATATATGCTACATTTAACCTTGAAGCGAGGAAAGAGTCAGCATTCAAGTCAAAGGTACCTTATTATTTGTTTACGTTTTGAAAGCCTAGCAGATTTATGTGCAAACTATGTGGGGTTAAAACTACCATAACGAGTGTACTTTGGATTCATAAGGAATCGAAATAAATATGAGGACGTCTGACTCTGATGCACATTTACCTCCATCCCATCGTCGTAGTCTTCTGTTATAACGATCATACAAGGTGATACAAGGTCATAAATATCGTGAAAATAAGTTTTTAATACAAATTTCCACGCAGTGTTAAAATTTTCCTCAGAAAATCTCGGCAGGATAAACCACGCAAGTTTTGCGGAAATTTGGAACTCGTCCAAGGGATGGCGCATTTAACGTATAGCCACAGATGTCTATCTGTGGTATAGCGACTCATCAGTTCAATCATCCTGGAGACGCGATTCCTCAGAGCGTCCAGCTCCGTTCTTATGCAAGCGTATAGATGCAATGGTAGGTTTTGTGAGGCGGAACAATAGGTGTATGGTACTGTGAAACTGTGATTGCGGCAATCATTGACGATAAACATCAAATTACATTAGAATGTAACCAATACCAAAGTTTCAATTTGTGTTACTCCCCGTACCAGGCACTTTGACCTAGACCTTGAAGAGTACAAGTGTCATTCACGTGCGATTTGAATTGAGCAGAGGCTCTAAAATCCTTACTTATCATAAAACGTGCGGAATAACGGGAATTAAAAAGAACATGTTTACGTTAAGTATCTTTTAGGTGCACCTCAACGTTAATGTCCAATTGATCGTTCCTAATCAGTGTAGAGTTTTGACTCATATTCCTGCCTCACGAGCTAACATTAACGCGATACATGAAGTGAACCATGCGAATTGAGCGATTAATTGAGAGACCTTTGATGACCTTACCCCGTCACCACCTGGCACGACCGCCGCTATCTTATTACCACGACATGCTCTCAGGGCACAACGCGAGTAAACCACAAAGACGACAGACGTTACCACGGACAATGCTGAACATCAAGCTCGCTAATGTGGTGGCACTTGCCATCTTGGCTATTCTGGTAATTTTGGGTGCAGGTAAGTCCCAGTTATGTTGAATTACTTCAATATCGTTAAATTATCAGTTTAAATAATGTTTAAGAAATAATGACTATCTCTGTGGAGTGATAACACAGAATGATTGAAACATAATTGAGTGGCAGTATGTAACCGAGGTACTACTCATTTTTTTTCAATTTAATGCCTTCACAATTTATATGATTACTTATCACTGGATTTGCTAAACCGTGTATAATACTTGTGTAAAGGTTAAATGGTAAACGTTCAAACCTGGCTAGACATGTTACTTACACTCTAAGTCAGTAACATTCAGATGACTTGGAACATGCCTGCCAATGTCTAGCTGACATGGGCTGTCTTACTACCAAAAATAACGCTCAGATCTCCAAGATCCTTCTGATTTGCAAGACTGGGAGGGGTTTTGTCACTTGGGCAAAGTTGTTTGTCTTTCCTTTGCTTTCAAAAGGCTAAACTTAAGCTTTCGATGTATTGAGGTCTTGGGTTGCTTATGGTTGCAGTCAAAGCTTATTCTTGCCTAAACTTTTGCCCAACCGACGTTACGCAACACTGCGCTGGGTCAATATTGGATGGGTGACCGTCATACTTAACCAGTTCTGTTAGGAACAAATCAATCAATCAGCCCACGAGTCAATCAACCCAACGATGCAGTCCTATCAAAAACTATTTGAACTAGGTTTTGAATGCTAAGTAAAGATCAAATAAAATTTCCCAACGTTTCGTAACTTGTACATGTTACTTTTTCAAGGGTAAGAGCAGTCCTGTCAATTTTTCGATAGCAAAATAAGGTTACATCAAGTAGACATGAGTCTAAAAACAATCATATTGCAGTCCTATATTGCCCTCGCCTAAACATTGTCCACAGTTGCAGCCCTATATGAACCTTGCGTAGCCATCACTCATGATTGCAGCCCTAACTTGACCTCACCTAACCCTTTGCCAATGGTTACAGTTGAGGCTACAACACCTAAGCCCAACGCCCTAGGGCTGCTCGAACACGAGCTCAGCACCGAAATCAGGCGTGAGGCCGACATCGACGGCGACGGCAAGATGTCCCTTGACGAGTGCGCCAAATTTGTCTCGACCGCTCTCAGGAAGGAGTATACTCCGGAAGACATTGCTCCCTGTGATCTTAACAATGATGGCTTCATTTCGGAAAGAGAGCTTGATGTGGCCAGGGCAAGCTAGGTCGTTGCTGATTGTCATCAGTTCTTTGCTTTTATCATAGGTGCAACAAATGCTCGGCCAAACCTTTCCACATATTTTGTGCTATTAAAAGAATACTGTTAATAACTGTATTTTTTATTTTGTCGTAACTCTTGTACTCATCGAACGTTACCTCAAAATGTCCACATCAAGTATAACTTTGAGCATTTATAAAGGATTTTATTTAACCTGAGCTATAGTAAATAAGTACCATACACAATTTTTTTTCTTCAAATTTTCAGCTTCAAAAAGATATATTTGAGACAAAAAAATCACATATATGATCGCTACAAGCGACCCGCACCTTCCACCACCGCACCACCGCCGTTGAATGTGACTAATATGTATTGATGACATACATCTCCAAACGTTCTTCGGCTAAAGCGACAATGCCAAGCAAGAACATGTGAGTCGATGTCGTCATCAGTACACATTCAACGCACGGTGGAGTAGAAGGTGCGGAGGCTCGAAACTAGCATACTATCTCAGAACTATCTTTCTAACTGAAAACAAAGAAAAACTTTTACTCGCTTTACTAACCACGCAGCTACTGGTTGTCAAAAATTAATGCAATTCTTTGTCTGCAACATACTTAGTTGCTAGCATTCCTACTTTTACATAATATAGTTATGGTTAAAGCCTACAAAAGTTGGTATGAAATCTCTTAAGATCCTTTCTCTACGTATACGCCTTTTCTCACCTGTTATACATCGTAGTCTTCTCAGCAGCTCGACTCAGCAGTCTCTAGTTGCTCTCTCACGCGTAGTCGATGCGTCGGTTCTGTCCATCAGGCGTCGGCGTCGCCGATTTATAACCTGACGCCCAGATCCCACACACGCGCCCTCTCGCTTTTCTACCTCGTCTCGCTCAGACACCGCCGCAGGGCAAAACGTTTGATTGGCCCCATCCTCTTCACAACCAGAAATGGAATTATATTTTGGCGCAAAACGCGTGCCGGCAATGATTGTAATTGCTGTGTTGTTGATTGTGGTAAACTTTGTACTTTGTGATGTTGCAACGTTTGCTTAAGGGTGATTAAAAACGGGTGGGCGGCGAGTATATCAATCAACCGAGGGTTGATGGTTAGTTGAGAGAGCCAACAGTGGTAGGGAAATTTGCAATTATGTAGAGAGGATCAAGGAAAATTGCCGAGCAGAAACGTCACGGCTGTAAAAAAAAACTGGTTTGATAATAATTTCATTTAGTTTGAAATCTACTACGTGCCTACCTGCTACTCTATTGTATCATTCTTCATGTGCACTCTTTTTCATTCGTTTTTCTCATTCCCCTGAAGAAATGTTTCTACTTTTGTGTTTCCCAGTTTTCTCAATTTTCTCCTCTACATTGGTGTGATAATTTCTGATTCGGTGCACTACTTATTGTCTTCCAGTTCTTTGATTTCAATCCATCAAAAAGTATTCAACATATCAGTATCTCGCTCTTTCTGTTTCTATGAAAGGAATAAACAAAGTGAAAATTCTCACACGGTCGCAATTGAAAATTGAACAAAGAAAATGTTACATTTTCCATAGAACTAAAAATAAAACACTAGCCAGCTCTGGATGGCATCGTCATATTTTTTTATGAACGCCGACATGCGAATTTATTTTTAGACTTGAGCAGGAAGATGATAGAAATAACCATTTTGTCTTTGATATATTTGTAAAAAGCCGTTCATTCATGTTTGCAGCGTTTTCCATTTACAAAGAGGTCATGCAATTGTGTCGCTTCGTACAGAGGGTACAACGTGGGTGTAGAGAAACGCGGAAAACTTCAAAGAGATGCCGCTTTGGTTTCGTAACCCCGCTAATCAAACCGTATCACTTTGGTATAACCCTGATATTGGTGCCCAAGGCCATCAGACTACGGTCATGTAAAAAACGTTTGATAATATCAATAGCTTCGTTTGTTTATTTGTTTGTCTGTTGATTAAAATCGCGCTGCCGGCAGATTCGTGTTAGGACATTTTCTGTATTGGTTTTCCTCCAGGGAATTTTTAGCGCTTGCCTGTAGGCCCAATTTTTATTTGAATTTATAAGAGTTTTAGTGAAAATTAGTTTTCTTACATTAATATTATTATTGTGCTAAGATTTTAATTTGCATTTAGGTAAGTTCCTAAATTTCCTCATTATTTACTTCTAGTCAACGAATCAATCTATTAACTTTTCAGCCAATACTTCCAGCCACCGGCCACTGAAAGCATAGTTTTCAGCTTCTCATTTTTTCTCTAGTTGAATTCAGATGTTTAAATTAATTGTTTCGTATTTCTTACCAAGTGAAGTAAATAAGCCCCTAGAGTTTTTCAAATCTAAACATGGTGCGCTCATGGATTAGATGTAGGGGAATTGCCAGTTGTATATCCAGCGCCAAACCCGTGAACTGCATCGCTGCGCCAGTTCACACTTCTCACAAAAGGTGGCACTGGCAGCCAGATTCTACTTTGGGGTAAAACTGGTATTACGGACAGCTTGAGCATAACCCGAAACAAAAAATAGGTTTGTGCAGACACATTATTTCCTTCTTCTAAATTAGGGACTTAAGACATACTACTAAAGAAACATTTTACAGAAAAGAAGTGTTTTTAAATAATATTTCCGCTTCAAGAGAAGAGCAGTGGTGTTCTATCTTTAGAATTGGAACAATGTAGCAGAAAATTAATGAAATCGATTAGTATTATTTATCAATTGGAACTCATAAGCTGTCGGAAGGAGAAGCATGCACATTTTTTACTGGCTTATCTCATTTCAAACCGGTGACTCGATCTGAGAGTTCCACGACATTGGCCCTGGGGCCATCCCTAAACATAGGTGTCTAATATACCTTGCACCTAATGTATACATAACTCTCAGTCACATTCAAAACTTTCGGCACTTCATATCTCCACCCCTTATAACTATCCACGCGCCATGAAATCGCTGAATCTAGTTCTGCTACTTTCACAGCTAGCTCACTACCCCTAAGACGACTTTGCAAAGTCGAGCATGCCACCTCCAATCAACTGCTATTAATTATAACTTGGCAACAACTTGTCGTGTTGACAAACCACTGTTTGATCCTAGCGACGTCACCAAGACTCCCTTCTCACCCCTCCCACCCTCCGGCTCCAGGCCTTCAGTCCAATAAGTCGGTGAAATATCGCTGCGGAAGGATTCCAGCATCTCGTCGACAGATCTTCCGAGTTCCGACTTCGGAAGCTTCCCTCGGGGTGCAGGCCGAGGAACGGGAGGGGGGGGGGGGGCTTGAGAGACGCTTAATTAGTTGCGCCCTCTTGTCATCTCCCCCCCCCTCTCCCTGCCCCGCCCCCACTCACCACCCCTAGCAGCTTCGCGAAGCGCCTGAGACGTGGTACAAACAGGTGCAAAAGTCGATACGTTTAAGATCCCGTTTATTTCATTATCTGTTAGGCAAGAGACGACTTGACATTTTGGTGTAGCAAAGGGAAGGCAAATTTTGATGTAATTAACTGCAATTTAGGTTTACGGCTCAATCTTTTGAATTCTCAGCAAGTCAAGAGCAAGAAAAGAAAACGGGCATGATCGTAGAACTAATTCGTTGAATGTATTTCTGTGTCTTCCGCGTTGTAGGCATAATTGTTTTTACAAGAATTACTTTTCTGGATCAATCGAGCGCACCCTAAATGAAGGTACGTCTAATTCAACAGTTTCAGGCGAAATACTGTTGCTTATGCAGCCTTACAAAAAGACGGCCTTTTATTTTCGGGGTGCATTTTCTACAAGTAATTTTACAAGTTGGACGAGATAATTTATTCAAGCTGGTATTTAAGCACCCAGTACTAGTTGCATAGTAATTGCCAATGTACAGAATACAAAAACGCAAAGTAAATACTATAAACCTCCGTGAAACTATGTACATGGCTGCAAAACCAACAGCTGCACTAAATAGTAACTAAATGAATGAATTATAACAATGGAATTGCATTTAAACGTGATCTGTGGATAAAAAGTATAGGAACAACAGTGCTGGTACAAACGCTATCTAATAGCCCTTTACATATAGGCACAGAGTAAGGTACTTTGTTCGCTTGTAACTCGTTTCAGCAGGAGCAATTGAGCGAGCGACCAAAATGTGTAATACTTTATAAGCTTTGTAAATATCTGTGTGTGTGTGTGTGTGGTGCACAATCCATATTAAAATAAATGACAAGTCGTGTTTTTTTTAAATAAATTAGATACAACCACACGCTTGTAAAAGTTGACAAGAATCCTGCGTGGAGCCGCTTTTAAATTTAATCCGTCTATATACGCACTTTCCAAAGCATCAAGTGCACGGACGCTTGTTATAACTTTCTCTCTCTCTACCCCTATGCATGTTTTCCCCCCTTGTGTCGCCCTGTCTCTGTCAAACGCGTTCCCTTGAACACTCATTACACATGACGAGCTCTCTGTCTCTGTCTCTGTCTCTCTCTCTCGGGCCGCGCTGCGCGAAAGAGTTAAAAGAAATTACAACCGGAATTTTAATTTCCATCCTTCACGAGTCAGAAATAACGATTAAGTAAATATTACGAGAGTTCGCCCCCGAGCCTCTGTTCTCCCTCTGCCGTGCCGGGCTCACCTCCCTTTTTAAATTTCCATGTATATATAAACTCTCTCTCTCTCTCTCGCTTTCCACGCGAATGCCGCGCGTACATGGCGATGACAGAGAACAAAGACAAGGAATTAAAACGCGAACAAAAGAAAGTTTTCCTTTTTAAAGCTTTAAATGAGCGGACGTGATTACAAAGCTGAGATTACAATTGAGAGAAATATCTCTGGAGCTGCTGTAGCGTCTACAGTCTGTGCAAGTTGATGGTGCCAACGATGTTGATGTGTTGACGATTTGGCTCCGGCTGGCCGACAGCAAAATGAGATTGAGGATGTTAATTAGGAGCAAAACGTTAAATAGAACGGTGGTGAATAATAAAAGATTTCCCTGTGCGTTTCTATGCGAAAGAAGGCAAAGAAAAGAAAATTAGACGTGAATTTTAATTAAAACATTGTAGTTGAATGAAAGCGCATTGTGTGTAAGGAAGAGAGATTTGTACTCGAGTCTTGGGAATGTTGCGTGTTTGGAAGAAAATGAAAGAAAAGAAAATAAAAGTAAAAGAGCCCCAAAATGCACTTATTGTATCAATACTACAATTAACTTAACGAACATTTATAGTTTGCGTTTTAGCTATACCTACTTCATGCTAGCATTCTTCAGCTATAATTGTGCAGATTTACCGTAAGTCGAGATGAAAATTCAGTCTGGAGAGGGAGATAGAGGTAATGCGGTCTTCGTTTATGAGTGAGTAAGATGGGAAACGTTTAATGGCACCATCCGCAATTCATAACAAAAGAGTGGACCTCGCTTCCTGCATGTTACTCTTTCGACATTTAAATGGTCACATGACACCAAGAATGATAAATCGGTGCCACACTGTTTTTCTCCTGCGCATGTCTTTCAGAAGACAAATGTTTTTTCTTGCCAACGCTGAGACTTGAATGGGATTAACGTTTCATAACGCTCATTTTGTCAGTGCGCTCATTTCGGGAAGTCATTTCGCGATTCTTTTGTCAGACTATTAACCATTTTTATCAATTTTAATGTCATTTTACGAACAATGCATTGCAATCTTTGCATTATTTAAAAAAAATGTGTCGTCATGATAGGTTTGTTTATGAAGCCTTGATAACAGAGGGATTTTAAGTGGTTTTTGAATGGTAGACAAAGTAAATGCCGAGAAAAAATTCCTGTGTTTTTTCAACATCTCACTATTAACATGACCAATGTCTATTCAGAAGCCACCGTTTCATTTTGTCGATGCTTTATATTATGAATATAATATGAGATAAATGAAATGTGTAAGCTCTTACTCCTGGATCCAGTGCCATTTTTCAGGTTATGTATGCCAGTGCCACGTTGCATTATACGTTTCATCAGTCCCGAACAAACGCTCTTGACCAAGCCTATACAGATTCGTTGAAACAGTCAGTGCTTCATCAAGCTACGAGTACCTAGCATTCTCTAAATCATGTCAAATGCAAGCAGGAAAACCGCACTTTACTGCAAATCCCTTTGTGCAAAGCAATTAGTGCCACCGACATCCGCTCCCGAGCGCCAGTGTCGCCTGCAGCGGTGCGCTCTGTTATTGTTTGAATCCCAACGGCGGCTGTTATTGAGCGGGAATCAAATGTTTCGTGTTTGATCAAACATCGAGTGCCCTTTTGCCATCAAAGCTATAGTCTATATGCAGCTTCACAGAATTGTGCCAATTAGCACAGCGATGGAGTTAATTGTGATTTGCTAGTGATGTGATAGACTACGTGTGTTTATATTAGTTCGGTGAGTAGAAGGTTCAAACGCGAGCGGCGAGATGTATTACTGTTATGAAATTAAGCATGATAGATTTATTAGCAATTATTGCTATTCACTTGACGAACTCGATAATCTGTTGGGCATAACGTTGTCGTTATTTCAATAGTGATACATGCAAGTTGTGGGACGCGAGTATTTTATATTATGTGTATGATTTAGTTTCATTACTGCAATTGAAAAGCAAGTCGGACTGGTTTGCTTGTAACACACGTTCTACACGTTGCTGTATTTTCTAATTGCAGCGGTGTCAAAATGTCACCCACTTTTTTCTAGAAGGTTACAAGAAAAAACTTAATTTTCCAAAAGTTCCACTGAGAGTTGTGGTTTTTTCAGACATACATTCCAATATTATTGATGATTCAATGCTGAGGAGTGTAGACAGCGGGAAAAAATGTGCACATCCTTCAACGCGAACACGTATTCGTCGCTATCAAACCACTTTGCCAATGTGATTTGTCTAGTATGTCCACGATGGAAAAACGGATTATGATAATAACACTTAATAAAATAGGAGTGCCATCAGAACATTTTATAAACAGATATGCTTTATATTTCCTTGGCTCTTTCATAAACCCTCATCATATATAAACGCACAGCTACTGGGTGTAACTGTATATTAATCCACAACAATGGTATTATCAACAAGGTTGCCCACAACGTTCCTACTCCCTCTCGCCCATTGTCGGCTAGGGAGGTTGTCTCGCTTACACCAACAGTGCCTGGGCAAGATTTCAAACAGCGACTCTCTGCATAATTCATCTCTGCACTCGCGGCTTGCCCACGGTTTCAGGCCATTTCCGGCCGGCCATCATGGTTCAAGCAGATCAAATGCAGCTTTTTTTGTTTGGCTAGTCACCGTTTAGAGGCGTTTAGAGTTTAGGAAACAATTGATCGTTTCACGTGGTAATGACCACACAGTGGGTAATGTAGGAGGTCGTCAAGAAGAAAAACCCATGTCATTCGCGCCCAAATCAGAGAGGCGTCGTGGACAAGTGATGAAGAGGAATCTGGGCATAAAGGATTTTCTTTTGTGGTTATAATTCGTCTTTGAGAGTCCATCTGGGTCTGGATTCGAGCCTCCTGAATCGCAAACTGGTCTGCTATCTATCAGCGCCAGGGCGTGTTTCCACATTGTTCCACTTCCACCCGTGTTGTTCCACCACAGCGTTTTGCAGGCAGGCACTATGCCACGCGTTTTATTCCTATTTGTCGAGATAATCGTCCAGTCGACCACTCCGTCGAGCAGGTTAAGCAAGCGAGACGATGGACGCGACCCTGTTTTACCGGCTCAGCGAGCGTCCGAAACAAGCTTTCAATTAACACCCCACCCACCCACCCACCCACCAACTCGGCCCCACTATCACGTCCACAAACCATTTGATTTCCACCCCCCTACCGAACCCCTGCACCCTTGCCCGAACGACCACTTTGTATCTGTTCTGTGTTGTTTACCTCACTCGCCCCCCCCCCCCCCCACCCCCTCATCGCCCAGCCTTCGGGCAACATCGAGACAACACTTGCGAGTGTATTATTGATTCGGGTGAATGCCACAGCACAGCGCTGCTGGCCGTTCGCTAATGGAAAACCGATCGCAAATTCGACGCCGTTGTATTAGCTTGATGATGACGTCAATTCAGAGCCCATTTATATCACGGCTTTATTGATGCACATCGCGCCACCGCAGAGAAGTAACAATCCGGCGTGGTGGTTAAACGATGCTCTTTTGTGGCCCCTGACTCCGTACACGGCACACGACACCCTCTCACGGCGAGCGCGGTAACTAAGCTTACCCGAAACGCAAGAGTAACTGTTGTTATTATTATGATAATAACGCGTGCATTAACGAAATGCCCTCGTCTACTTGTAAGTGTGTGTCGTGCAGCTCGGTTATACCTCCACGCCATTTTCATAAACTTGCTTTGTCACATAACGCCGAAGCTTTATGTCACCCTGGGCTCAAGAGTTGCTAGCGTCGTTTGCGACGCCGAGATTTTATTAATTGCAATTAAAGCTAGGTGTTTATAGTGGCGTCGCGCTGACGACGTAGACTGGGCGGGGTGGAAATCGCAAGAGCGGAGGGTTGCTTTCAGATCGTACAGATTAATAGGGCGAGAATATCACTGCAGGGGTAGTTACTGCTAATATCCGGTCTGCTTGTATAGGTAATGTACAAACTGGAAAACTGTACATATGATGCTATTGGTTAAGTAGAACAATGTCCTTTATATTTAAACAAAAGAGTTTGCATCATTTCAAAACCGCAGCTAAGATTAATTTCGACTTGAGTAGCGGAAGAAAATCAAGTCCCTTGAATGAAACTCCAAGTTCATAACTGTGCTGTAATTTTTGAAACCGTTAAATATAAGCAACACTTTTACAACTATCGGTCATACTTTAGCGCGCAAATTATCTGTAATTCGCACGATTAAATGGAGAGCAGCAAGAAGCAACAACCACCCTCCGTCAAGTAGTAGTCATGCAGTAAGTCGACATGAACTCAGGTGTTTGATTGTTGTTTTGATTGAGGTTATAAAGGCGTCAGCCGCGCTGTGCTTCCAGCGAGCTGCTTCCCTTTTCGAGAGGTGGGACACTTGAGCGGCGGTCGTGGGCAGTCGACTCATGACTCACTTTGGGCGCCGAGGTGTCAGCCGTGGTCTCGACGAACAATGGAGAGAGCCGCGAAGGAGGCAGTGGACTTGATGTCTTGTCTTTTTCTTGGGTCGTTTGCCTAACTAAATACAATTTCTAGTGCGACTTCACATAATTTCCAGCTTCTTAGTTCGACTTGCTTGCATTATAAATCTATTCCAAGGTTTTTGATGTTGTAGTATATTTTTCTTCATCGAACATGCTGCGGAAAGCAAAGTTTGATACGTAATACGTTTGACGTCCCCTAATGGGATGGGTTTACCATATTGTGTAACTCCTAACCAAGAAATGGGGAAATATCGCCTTGTCGCGCGATGTATCCACTTAATTTTTCTCTGAAATTTTGACGATCCTCAAAACCACAAACTGGAAACTGTAGAACTTGTAACTTTGGCGATATAAAAATCTCTCGTTTTTACAGAGAAATGTAACATGATCGGTCTTCTGGCTTCCTTCCACAATTGATTTAGAACAGAATGTGCCGTAGCACCATTCCAAAATCTCTCCAAGAAAATAGCATAATAACGAAAGCGATATGCGACGAAAGTATCGTCAAGCCATGTCCCATTTTATGCCACTCTTCGAAGGGCTGCAAAATTGGATATATGTGCGCGCCCATTTCGATTCTATTTTTGACAAATTCCGGTAGGCATTTCAGCCGAGAAAACATAGAAGCCAGTTGTATTCGAGGTTCGAATTTCGATCGAATCCCATTCGCCGTGCGCCAACGAGCGTACTTTTGATGACGGGCTCAAGTTGCTCGGCGGTTTTGTTCGCCGCGTCTCGCGGTCAGAGATTTGCGAAGAAAAATCACATGGCCGTGCGGCGCTGAGAAGAATAGAGTCGAGCAAGAAGAAGAAGAAAACCGATCTCGAGGAGGAAATGAAAATGATAGAAAAGTTTGCCGGACTCGGTTGCCTTGGGCTGGAAGGGAGTGGATGCAGGGGTGAGTGTGATGACGCCGTTGTTAGGGCGAGACAGGAGAGAAAGAGGAGCGATGAGTTTAACTACATAAGGCGGTGTGTTTCACGTCACATGAGCGCCATGTGAATCTTCGCGGTGCACAATCCTTCCACTTAAGAAGCTGTGATTACTTTCTGCGTTGCGTTTGAGTAATTGGAGTTATGGTTTTCCATCTAATATGGAAAGAGTCGACCGTGGTTGTTGAATTGCATGAAAATTATTCATCATGTGTTTTAATTGATTGCAAATTAATTAAGAGCAATCAGCTTGCAAAATATGAAATATTATGATTTTTGTTCGTTTTAAATAACCGCACGGTCGCTTTTTGCTTTTCTCTTCGATGCTTTAGGAGTGGAAATGGTATCCCCTTTTAAATTTTCCAATATGTTGATTGATTATTGGGGTTTAACGACTCACTGTTTTGACAACTGGTCCTGCGGCACTGGTCTAATGGCTTCGGTGAATGAGCGGATGATTATGAAGATGATGATGAACCTAACCTAGTCTAGAAGGGAGGAGGGGAAACCCGGTGCCGGCACGTAGCCTACTTCTATAGAAGAACACCAAGGGGACCACTGAAATCCCTTCCGAAGGACGGTACAACGCGATGAGCAGGATTCTTCCACAAATCCATGGTGTCGAGAGATTGATAAGCAAGGCGAATGAAGTCGCTCTACTAACTTTCATCCCTCCAACCTCTCTCCCGAACAGAACTGTGCATGTGTATGATGGTCACCTATCCAATACCTGACTCAGCGCAGCATAGCTTTACTTTGGTGATCTCACTAGAACCGGTGTTTCCAACACGCCAAACCGTTCGGTCTCCAACATGTTCCTGTAAGATATGAACGGGCTGGGGTGATATTTATATATATTTTTGTAGCTTGACTTTTTCCATACAAGAGCTGTATTCCTCTACTTGAAACGAACTCTATCTCCACATCGCAAGATTGATACGAGATCGATGTCAGAGAATGAATAACGGTTCCTAGAAGCCATATGATTGAGCTAGGGGTAGGGGGCTATTATGTCGGCGGCGAGGAAGAAGTTACAGGCTGGAGGGTGGGCGGCGACGGAGTGTGGAGGTGGGGAGCCGACCCAAAAACTTGGTTCGGCAAAGTTTTGAGAGAGGAAATCTCGCCGGCAGATTGCGTTTGTCAACATCGTCGGACATTTCTTGCTCGCCGGTCGAATCGAGGCAGCAGATCAAGATGGTTATCTTCTGGAAGGACGCGCGCGGAGAGATTCGCGGACCGGTCGCGAAGGGAGGAAGGGGGGGGGGGGGGGGGCGCTCGTGACGGGTGCCACTTTGTCCGGGAACGGTGGGACTCTCTGCTGGTATTACAGGAAGGTAGATAACGCCTGGTGTTTTATAGGCGGCTCTTGTGTGGTCAGTGCCCAGGCGCTAGATCGGTGAGCCGGCAGACAGTGCGGCATGAGTGGTATCGACGCGGCGTATTTGATGGCTGCCATTGGGTTTGGACTATTTTTCTGGATTGACCAAAGATTGGGGCGTTCTGTTATAGACTCTTTGTTTCCTTTCAAAATTGACTTATAATCGCGCTTGGAAATCAGGAAGAAAAAAACAAAAGAAGAAGATATTTATTTAGTGTCTGAAATGGTCTCAATGTCATACAGATTATATCTGTACTGGCATGTCTGTGTAGTCTATGTTTTGATAAAAGTAACAATTCTCAAGCCGTAAAAAACTATTTTTTCATTTTATTTCAAGTTTTCAACTATTCCGCGTAAAAACTATCCGCGTCTCTGTGAATCCCGGCGCCATCCTCTAACGGAATTATTTTTAGTTGAATAACATCCCGAAGAAATGCATGCCCATTTAGCTCAGTGGTCAACCGGAGGCAGATATTCATTAAGTCACCACTTTCATAGGAATTGAAACGAACTCATATCTAAAATACACCTCCAAATGCAAGGCGCTACGTATTAAGAGACAGGACCAGTAATTCTTATAAAGAAACGTTGCTGCACGCCACTGTTTGTTATATCTACCTTATAACGAGCATATCGTGTTTCCAATAAATTACATCAAACTGTTTTCAAATCTCAGCGCTAGATGCAACTCAGTTGCACTTGCACCGTGCACGTTCTTCTTACAATTGCAAACTGCAAGATGCATCACCTATAGATGCACTTGCATTTCTGTGCAGTGCAAGCTAAGCTAAGTGCTGGTAGTCTCAGCTCTCAATTCGTCTCTGCTCACAAACGTAGCTCTGACAAAAGAAGCTGTTTATTTGGTTTGTACTTTCAGTATCTTCAAAGTTATTAAGATTTAATTCGAAGTTGCTACTAAATGGAGCGATCTTGAATTTGATATTATTCTCTGTGCTCACAGCCAAGGGGGATGTTTTGTTGATTGGTGGTGTAGGAAAAGCTAGCAGAATCAAATCAAAAATAGCTTATAGCCTTTTATCGAGAAATTGCAGGCAAATCTGGAGTTTATTTAAGATAGTACGTTAGGAGATGTTTGCTCTAATTAGTTATGAGTTTCATAATTTGTCAAATGTTTATAGCTCACTCCAGATTTCTATAGTTGAATATTGTGGAATAGTGAATAAAGTTGCATAAAATTCAAATTTAAGTGTAAACAATTGGTCAGTAAACAGTTATTTTAACGATTTGCAATAAAAAAATAAATAAAAAAAATTGAATAGTGGCAGATATGTTGGGAAATTTAATAACAATTTAAATCTGTTAACGAGTTTGCTTGCAAATGAAAAGTAGTGTATCATGTGTTTGTTCCTTTTTGAATGAAAGAATCTCATTTCGAAAACGTTCCACTGTCCGAGCTGCGATGTTCAGCTTGCTACTTCGCTGCACAATCCAGCAATGGAGCAGCATCCTTTAGCATGCAGCTATGGCAAAGGTCCAGGCGTAGCTCGCAGCGAGCGTACACGGTGAACTCTAATCTAGCCGAGATCGTGTTAAATGGAACAGTTAGGATATAGTACACAAATTACTGCGGCATTTGATATCCAATTCAATTACTACCCGTCGCAAATGCCGAGAGCTTCCCACGAGCCTCACGTGAGCGCGCGTCGACCGAGGCGCCAGCGGTGTGCGGTCCGTTCCACAAAATTTACAATGGGGACAGGGCCACTGGTGACGAGGAAATGCTATAAAGCAAGAAAATAATACATTTTGACTTGACTTAACATTGGACTTTGATGTTTGTTTTGTTACTTTATTTCCTAAGTCTGGGGGCTTTGCTAGTGTGGAGAATGTGTGCCAAAATGACACGTGATTTTTTTAGAAAAAACTAAAAAGAAAAGTTAGAAAACTGTGTCACATGAAGTTATTTGCGCAAAAGATCGACACATTTAACAGAAGTGATTTTTAGTTCAAATTGACGATGATCGCACGGGGGCGGCTAAAACTTCCATAGTGTTGCAGTTGTTTACAAAACCAACCCCAAAAGTCCCACAAAATTACCAACTGGATCATCGAACCACTCCTACCTGTTCTACAAAATTGTCCTCTGTCATCTTTCTCAGGCCTCTTGCGCGAACTCATTTTTCTGTAAACAGTCACACGCAATGGAAAATTTGCGTCCGGTGTAAACCGTCTTATTCTTAGCTATCTCGCTTCGCCAGATCTTGAAAATATTCTACTTGACACTATTTAGGTGGCTACAAAAACAATACGAATTCGTATTTACGGATGTGCTAAGTTATCTCGTCTACTTCCTTCCCATAAGCTGGAATCCTCAGTTGTCAAGAATCTTTCATAGAGTAACTTTCAACACATATAGCTCATTCCGTTCATACCATTGTAGCCAGAATGTCATTAACACTTTTATAGCATACTGAGATTTCTACCCACACCAACGGCATCACCAATCTCAATCAGCTACACTACAAGGCAGTTGCACTAAACCATCAAAAGACGCTGCATTTCGGGCAACTGTCACCAACTACCCATCTGCACTCAAGAGCAACATTGACATTGACACCCTCTAATCACAATGGCTAACCACGTGACAGTCAACGGGACTCGAACCCGAGTAGCCGAGGTGTCGATGTTTGCTCGTCAATTATTCTCACGCTGTGCAGTCCGTGTAAGTGACGTCAGCAGCATCGTCGTTAATTGAATCGTCGCATAATTATCTGTGCGTGTAGTTGGCATGGCTACATGATTCACGCGATTAGCAGGGTGCGCTCCTAAACGTGTTTTTGCTCCAATAAAACGCAGCAGCGCTAGTGTAGTGGTTCCCCGTGGTCGTCGTCGTCGTCGTCATGGTAATTAACGCTCGAAGAGTTTGCTTACATTGTTACTAGCAGTGAACGCTATATTTGCTCGTCTATGTAAGCTAGGGGTTGTACCAGTAAAGAGGTTTCAGGGCTAAAACTTCTTCCGAATCGATACGGATGGAGGTTCTTTCTTACTGTAATTGATTTTTTTTCCAAATGACTTGCGTCAAATTGTCGTAGAATCAATCCAGTTAGTCGCATTTCGAAGCCGCTTAGAGATGTGCTTGTGGATATTATGACTGCACTAGAATCGAAATCTTTTTTCTCCTAATTCACACCTAAGTACCGTGATTTGTAGAGTCATACGATGGAGCTGCTATGTTCTTGTTGGATATAGTGCATTCTTGCATCTTCATTCATTATTATTACTTGTAACAGGCAATTTCATGTGTGTCTATTGCGAGAAAGTGGTTGCCTACATAAATATTCGTATTTTTATACATTTAATTGCTTTGGGTTTAGGTTAAAATTATTGAAGACCTCGAATATTCAACTCAAACCCCATTCTACCTCGAGTGCTGCTAGCACAGATAAATATCTGTTATTATTGAGTAACTGGTTATTTCACCTAACCTGGGCAGCATGTTCAGCAAGTCCATTCTCAGAGTTAGGTTTCCATTACTAAGAACACAGTGGCCGCGATGAGAAGCGGTCAAATTAAAATGGACTTTTTCGCTCATTTGAATTGTAAGTAGAAAAAAAGATAATGCTCGTTCGGTTGTCATATCAACCTAGTCTCTTTAGCACAATGTCTTTCCTCTCTCAAACGACACGTTCTTGCGATACCGAGAGTATCGGTAATTAATAGCCCATTCAGTTTTAAAATATAATTGAAATATTTTTCATACCGATGTATTGAGTTGAATATCACAGCTATATTCGCAAATCAATTGACATGATTATCGATTATTGATCGACTAGTAATTTGAGTAGCTTTATAAATGGCGTGAACTGATCATCTAAGATTCAAGCTATCCTTGAGAAATTCCTTGCAAAAGGTAAACACTCAAAAAGTTACATGAGAAAGACATTTTTTACAATGCGTTACACATATTTTCAAAAGTCTATCTGACATTGAGGGAACACAGACACTCGTCTGTTCTTCTCGGCACGCTAAGATCGGTTAATGCAAATATCTTAAGATGCATTTAAGACTAACATCACGCCGTCACTGTCTGCGTCGCGGCGCCGACGCCACCGAAACGGTTGAACGCGGCATCGAATGAGCGTGGTTGACAGGACACGGGAAAACAAGTTTTCCGAGCAACTCGCCATCTTTCTTGCTCATCACAGTGAGACGTCTGCATCTCTTTCTTGCGGGCATCAGCGTCGGCGTCGGCGTCGGCGTTGGTATGGTCGAGTTTGCTAGAATATTGTATTCACGGTGACGGCGATACTTAAACTTTGCCAAACAGTTATCTTTTGGCAACGGTGTTGCTTGTTACTCGTGCGCCACGAGGACTTTGCGGATACCTAATTTGCGATGCCGTAGAGGGAGGTAATGTTGATTGACAACGAATGGATTATTTCATTAGTTCCCACCATTACACTTCAATATGTTGGGAAATTCGATTTTCTCTCCATTACAAAATGGTTTCACGCGCAAAATGATTTGTTACATTATAAGAAAAGTTTAATAGTTTTCTCGCTCGTTCCAGTACACGAAATATTATTATTCTTATTATTATTTTTAATATCCAAGCAAAACACCCCAAAACGGATTCGCTAATCGCCAATTTAATCGCGCCCCCGGACCGCTCTAAACGAACGCCTTGCCTTCGGCTTCCCCCCACACGTCATCGAAATAACGACTCTCGACCATTACTTTCGCAAACTCCTCGTTTTACTTCCCCTTGGCTCGTTAATTAAGTCATTAACACTCGACAAGCCGGCCGAGCCAGCGCGTCCGCAACGGGTAGTAGCGCGCCGTCTGCGCCATGTTAATACGCCACCCCGGGGGCGCCGGCGGGGGCGGGGGCGGGGGGCGGGCACGGGGGGAACTAAGTATTATAGCCGGGCTATCAACGTGTAACAAGGGGATGATGATGATAGCACTGCTTCTGTCGGCAGGCGAGTCAACTAAGCGGCTCGGCGGAACGATCATTGCGCGGCGTGCGTCGCCGGAGACCGACCGCTAGCTCAGTCTCGTTCGAACCACGCTGGCGGAGGGACGTGTCTCGCGCTCCGGTGAGCCGTGTGTGCCGGTGTTCGCGTCGAAAATTTGCCGGGAGGACTGCGTCCAGGTGACAGTGTCATTGTGTTTCTCTTAATACAGCTGAGAACGTGTTCGAGAGTGTTTCCGTGTTCTCGATCCATACCGGTGACTGTGAACGTGAAGTGATCTTGTGATATAATTTGCCGCTCGGGGGGGTTTGCGACGACGAGCGCAAAAGGGGGCGGCGTAGACGAACGCGGCGCCTTCGATGGCTTTTTAAACGATTTCCCCGCGAGTGTCCCGAGTGTTTCCGCGACCCTCCAACAGGGCGCTGCCGACTGTTTTGTACCGACGGCCACACGCCGACAGCACGTGCGTCCGACGGACAGTTTGACCGGCGCGCGGCACTCTCGACGCGCGACCGCGACTCGATTGCCACGGCGACCTCGCGACCGCCAACAAGTGTCCGTCCTATGCGCGGCGGCGGCGCAGGCAAGCGCGCGGCAAAGCTGAGGCACCAGCGCCGCTGAGAAATGCAACAGCCGGTCCCCGGCAAGACGCACCTGCCCCTGGGCGTCGGCGTCGGAGTCAGCGTCAGCCAGAAGCAGACGCTGAACGGCGGCCGGCGTCGGCACAGCGCCGGCAGCCGCACGAGTAGCGAAAGCAGCTGTGATAACAACAACGGCTCGCCCGCCAGCGCCTTTTCGTCATCGAACGACGGCGTCCCGGCGCTGAGGGGTGTAGCGGCGTCTGACGCCGTCTCTCCGTTGGGTGCCGGCCGCTCGTGGCACCCCCACGTGTACTCTAAACCTCCTCGGGCACCGACCCCGCATCTAATAGCCGACATCTTAGGATGGCCGTTAGCGCGAAGACCGTTGCTCGTGGCACCGACGCCGATCCGTGCGTCCGTCGGACACGTTATGACGCCGTTGACGTCGCTTCTGCGGCCGTGCAGCGGCGTCGAAGACACTGATGAGTCGCTCAGTGATGAGCCCCTGAACCTGACGACGCGGTCGAGAGATGCGTCGCCGACATCGTCGGTGGCGTCGGCCGGGGATAGGATGAGGAGGTTGACGACGACGTTCCGCGAGCCGATGGCCGGCGTCGAGACGCGGCCGGACGGACGTCGTTCAGCCGATGTCACCTCGTCCGTCGGCGCAAAACAACGTAGTTTGGCGGGAACCTTTTCGAAGGGTAAGTCCGTTTTCTTGCAGTGATTGCTCTCCGAATCAGAGTTAGTAGAGTAGAATACCTTGTCGGATCTCCAGTAATTTTACTGGGATGCAAGACAATTCTAGTGAATGTTTAGGTTAGGTTTGGGTGTAGATGGGTGGTAGATAATTAAAACCCAAGTATTTTCATGATAATAAACAAGATACAACAGGTGGAGTAGGGTTTCCCTTCCCCCATTAGTATAGTGAGGTCTCAGCGAGGACACTTGGACTTTAACAATCTCAGGCTAAAATTAAAAACCCCAGCTGTTTAGGCCTGCTAACTGCTGTGGCTGATGATGCTCAATGTTGCCTGCAAAAGAGATTTAGAAAACTGGTTATTGATTGACTTTCCTCTCCTTTTTAAAAGTAAACAAAGATATAATCGAGTAATATTTCGCCCAGCGTGCTTTGCGTTGAGGGGGGGGGGGGGGGGGGGGGGATGCGAAATTGAAGGGGTCGTAAATAATTAAAAAAGTTGCCGTTAGTTGAAGAGGAGTAGTCGTATTTGAATGAACAAACAATACCTCAAGACGTTTAGAAGCCCTTGATGAACGAGCGTCGCTTAGTTACGAGGGGAGCTAATTATATTCACAAGTTTCGGTTTTTAACAACCAAATGCATGCTCGCACCTCTCGTATCATTACGTATGCACGTTTGCTTAGTAATAACTAAGTACACACTACTTACGAATGCAATTCTGTCGGTAGGCGAATTTCAATGTTAACCCATACCGAATAATAGACAGCAGATATGTCACGTCAACACGATTGATTTGCAATCAATCAAGTATCTTTTGATACGTGACTGTGTCATCTTTAGACACTCGATGACATCACCTCATTGCAAGCTTCTGCTGCATTTGATTTTTTTTTTGTCATTCTTGCTAATATTTAGAGAACGTTCAGCGTGAACCACTTAATTAATTTTGATATTTAACAAGAGATAGTATTCCTCTGATCAATCAGTTTATCGGCATGGAAACAAGTTTTGCCTGACGTTGACACCGAAATCAAATGGTTTTATTTTATTAAATGGGTATCAATTGATTTTAGACAGCTCGTTTAGTGGATACTCCCTTTCCTATCTAATCGCTCACTTTAATTAAGGTTTGCCACACCTACCTCTTAGTTTCTAATTGAAAAGCATTTAAAAAGTTTTTCACTGTAGGTATTTTTAGTTAATAAGGCTATTTGCATATTGGAAAAGGTAACTCTGATTGCAGATGGCCTCTTGAGCTTTCGCAAAATCGGTAGCAAAGTTATATTCTGTGGCAACGCTACTGGAAATTAGCAACTTATTAATCTGCGCTTTTCGCTGGATATTGAAAGCAATCTTTTCTAGATTGTAAACCATATGAGCCAATATGATACCCACGTAGCGTAGGCTGTATGGCTATGATTAGGTTTTTCAATATGAAAAGATTGTCGAAATCAATTAAAACTTCGATTGATAAACTCTTATTTTTAATAGTCGCATGCTTGAGACGAAATAAGTGTTTTGGGCTTAGAAGTTCAAAGCATTCAATAATATTGCAAAATGCAACTTTTCAATTCGCCGTATATTCGAAGAAGGCAAACAAACAGAAAGCGTAGCCATACAGATAGTGCCATTCGGTACAGCGAAAGGTTGGGTTGGGCTTCAAAATATTTCCGTTTACTTATCGATTCCGTTCCATCACACAATAACAAGTTTAGAATCAATTATGGCAATTTCCTTCTTGTTTGGATCGAAAAGTCCCAAAACATGTACCAAAACAGTATCTAATGCGCAGTTTAATTCTTCCCCGAGGATTTGATAGTGTCTCTGGTTTCGACAACTTCGCAGTCGTCAAGATACTGAAACGAGCTTAAAATAAGGAAAAAATGCATTACTGGTAGATTGCCTTCTCAGGTATCACAGAAGGTTAGGGATGTTACGTTTGTAATTATCACTTGGTGCATTCACCAATGTCTTCCTGACTGGAGGCAGATGGTCCCCAAGATGCTTGCGAAGGTCTCATCGGAATTCCTTATCTCCAATGTGTGCATGGGGCGCGTGGCAGCCTGTTGTGTTTACTCAATCAGTACTAGAGGCGATTGTCGGCTTGGGAAGATATGTTGTGTAATCGGAGTCTTATAGCTAGCCCGGGGAGGCAAATATACTGCGCTAATAGGGTTTCTGGAGATTTCTTTGATAGGGGTTTTGAGTAGATGCTATCCTTGACTGAAGGAGAGTTGGTAGGCAGTAAGTTATGTAATAAAAGCGAAGTGGCAAATGTTTTCTTAGCAGTTAGCACATTTTCCTAGGAATTTTTTAATGTTTGCAATTATGGATAGTTTGTCTTTACTACCGATTAATTTATGAGAACACGGATTTATTCTTGAGGGTGGCATTACTTGTTGTGAATGGCGTTTTGCAATGAATAGCAATATTATCTTAATCTTTGTCAAAAAAAAAACTTATCAAACAACAACATAATAGTACCTAATTGAATTTTAATTGCGCACTTCAATTATCAAGTGCGGTTATCGTCCATCAACAACATTATCCTCAAGAGATCACGGTTTAATAGAAAACACACCTTGCAGACTCATCGTCAGCTGATCCCATGGAAAACTAGCCTGCTACTATTTTGAAAAATATTCCAGCCGATAAAGCCAGCAATTTAAAAATTCCATCTCCCATAGCGAGTTCAACCCCGGCCGGTACCCCATTGTCGCCGCCAACAATTGTACGAGTGTCTTTCTAGGAATTGACTAAACGGCCGGCTAGGTTGGTTCAACGACTCGGCATCATCAGCAACATGTTTATCAATATTTACATTTCAAATGCCGTGATAATTGGTTCACTCTTTTGCCTTTTGCGCTCTCCCGTAGCATTGTAAGCCGGCAATCGTTTCATGGAAGTAAGACGCGGGCTGTATTAAGCTTTTGTGCGCCCTCCAACAGTTAGGTTTCTTCACGGTTGCAATTCATGGTGAGATGCCATTTTTCTGAGCACTACCGGAACGAACGCATAATATTGGTAATATATGTAATTAATATAAATTTAAATGCACGCCTACTTGTTTTGTTAGGTCGCACCTTCATGAGCCGCAAAGTGCAAAGTCTTTCAAGAGCTTACTGGCAAAGAACGCAAACATTTTGTAATTAGCGATAATTTTCGTGGCCAGACGCAGGGACCCGAAATTGTGATTATTCGAAAACACTTTTTGTACAATAGGTAGAAATTATAACTTGCCATATGAAGAAAATAGCGCATGTAATATTTAAAATTTCGGTCTGCTGCAAATCATTGCAAATTGTACCCTAGTGAGATCTTATACTTGAAAATAAAACTGGAGATATAATTTAAACTGGAAACATACGTATCCCCCTACGGCCGCCACTGGCCGAAGTCGTAGCAAGGCGTCGTGTTCGCCGAACACGACGCTCTGGTGTCGCGTTGGAGCCGAAGTCCGAGGACATCGCGAGACAGAGTGGACTTGGAGGTTGGGAATATTCCACCGCCACTGACACCCTACTTCCTGCAGCAATTGCTTGGCTAATGCGTTCGCGGTGCTAGGCGATCTCTGCTGACAGGCTACTTGCAGCCGACACACTGGCTGGCTACACTACGTGTCAATCAAACTAAAGTTTGACGATTGCTTTAAGATGGGTGAGGTATGGAAACCTAGCACCACCCGTAGCCAATATTGTCAGAAATCTTGCTCCTTTTTGCGAATCTTATATCGATAAAGCCATCCTCGAGTATCTAAAAGCACGAAACATTTGTTTTATTATCTTCAAGATGTGTTTGTCCTTGTGGAATGCGATGCTTCTGTTTTCTTAGACAGTGGCAGGCAGATTAAATTCACGGGAAATCTCAACTATATGTGCCGGGCCTCAAGCCTGTATTGAAGCTGCGAACTATGCCAATGCGGGCTGGGTTTCGCTTTGCTGGACAAACACTCTGTGCATCGAAGGATTCAATTTACTTCGAAATGAATTGCTCCACCAGCGAAATCGGTGTTACGGTTTAAAACGTTGATCAGTGACGCCTTTCATACGCAGCTTGGAAATGTTTGTCTGTTTTGTTGAATCATCGCTAAATAGCGATGAAAAACCAAGGCTATTATCGAACGAACTCAGTGGGTAATGGTGCTAATTGATTGATTTCTTTGGCGGGAAGTCTGTAAATTTTGCTGAACACTGCGGGTGTCCGCAAAACACTTTATAACATGGGAAGGTACCTGCGAGCAGAACCATGACTTGCCACTGATAGACTAGAAAAATCAAGACTTGAATTGTCCATGCCTTAAGCTGAACTTGTTTATTTTCAAAGTATTGACCTGAGCGCCCAAAATCTGTCGTCGCAATTGTAAATGAAAAGTAGTGGCTACTTGTAAATCAGCATTTAACTATTACCTACCTCGCACATGTTCCCATTGCAACTTGTACCCATGCCATTTTTAATTTAATTCGTTATTTCAGTATCTTGCTGCACTTTACTAAGTCCTCCACCCTTGACAGACTTCGGAGTTGACATCTGCTAGTTTGGCGCGATGAATGCTGTTGCACAAGATTGCGTCGTAGAAATGAAAAGATACTGGCTCACACAGTTTGACATTGACGCGTCACTAATATAGTTTCGAAACAGAGCTTGCGGACAATGTTACTAAACTACGGGTTTCTGGGAGCGCGATTGGTATTATTTATTCGAATTTGCGTTAGATTGATCGGCCATCGGAAGTGACTGCGGTTACCACCGCAGTACTTCCGCTGTCAACGAGAAGAAGGCATCAGTATTATGTCCTTATCGCTTTTAGAACTAGGCCAATCTAATTTTAAATTATAAGCAGACAAATATCTTCCCTATGTTACTTGTTTGGAACCATTAATTTTGTATTAATAGTATAAGGTGGACCTAAAATTACTCTGAATTTGCTTGGAGAGCCAGAAGCAACTTTTTTCCTGTCTTTAAATCTGACTTCATAATATTTCGAAGCTGAAGGTTCAAATGCAGATCGGTGAAAACAAACAGCCATTGGGACTTGAAGATACAATCACACCCGAGGGCTGCAAAACATCGGAGAAGCGTTCCGAACAGAATGCAAATCCCGTGGTCTGTAGCAAAGTCCACCTGACAAAAAACAACCCCACGATATCGCTCTCCGATCCATCTACGGTCCAATGGAAACAAATCCGTGATTCGATCTTGATTCGCGTGTCCCGCGGCCGGTCAGGACGGCGACGGTCAGGGCGCTCGAAGCGCACGCCACACTGCGCCCCGCTCGCCGTGATCATCCGGCCCAGAGAGCGCGTCGCGGTCTCCGACCCGCGTGTAGCGAGCCTGGCGGCTGGTCTGCCAAGCACACGCTACATTGGCCGCTAGCGGTGGGATTGCCGCGTGCGGGCAAGGCGATCTCTCCAGCGTTGTAGAGACGTAGGGCGACGACGTGATGTTCGGCTGCCGCAAATCGGCGGAAGGTTTAATTATGCATGCGCGTTTCGAAGCCAATGGGAATTGCAAATGAGATTTACCTAGTTCATGAGGAGATTGCGGCTAATGCGATAAAAAACTGCGAATTCTGATTTCTTAATCGTAAATCATTCTGTTTCGTTAAATCAGAGCTCTGGCTGTATGGGATTTGTCTTTTTTTGCAGATATTCTTTGGAAAAAACACTCCGACTGCTGTTGCTAGACAGAAACACCCCCAAGCGTATAGAATCTAAATTAATTATTCGATACGTCTATGCACTCAAAGGAAGCAACTTATTTAACTCGTAATAATCTCTCTACCTCTCCTCGATGCGAAATTCTAGATACATAACAAACTAAATCAAACACGGAATGGCCCAATTAAGTGAGGCAAAATACTAATGGACTTATCCGAAGTAAGCCGTCCTAATTGTATAAGAAAATGGTGTAGGGCCTGCTCACCGACCGTTTCACTTGACCACAATCTCCTCTCTATCCAGACAGAGGGCATGAAACGAACTATACGTACACCTAGGGGTGTATCCCAGTCGCTATCGCTGATCTGGCGAAGTTACAGCTCAACTCGCACAGCTCTACTTACAGCGTCGACTGTAATACAAAGGTGAACGCAGTGCTTACAACTGAATTTGAATTTTGCAATCTGCAATGAAATACACGTCGATGGTTTTGCGCACCCGAGGCCAAAATCTCTCCCCTTGTGCTGACTGCTATAGATCCGTCCGCTCTGGGCAACATCGCTGGCCACCCCTGGCGGATTTATCGGCGAATTAGCTGCGATTGATCGGCTCTCTCATCACATTCGGCCGCGAGGTGCGTTCTGAGGTCCGCCGGCTGAGGGGTGGTTGTCGGTGGGGGCAGCGAGGGGGTGAAACAAAGAGCACCCTCCCACGGTAGAGACACACATTGCAGACAGAGATGACGTTGATGGCGGCGCCCTGGAACGGGGCGGGGAGGGTTGACATTGCCATGCCAACAGCTCGATCGCTTGCTCTCTCCAATCTGAAATATTTTTCTTACGCTTTGGAAGTATCCTTCGTGCGTGTGTCTGTATTTTTCACAATTTTTTTGCTTCGATTATTTCCGAATCGGAGGAACTATGACCCAGGCCAATTCGGCGCCCAAGACAATTGCTCGCGATCCTATCGCTATCTAGCGAGTGCCAGGCGCACACGCCAGCAGCGCTGCGGGCGGCGGGGATTTGCATCTCTTGCGACGACCGCCAGCGCGCGGTCCCACGCTATCGAATTAAGGATTGAATATTTGATTCGCCCCATTGTTTGCTTTCGAAACGAGATGAGATATACATTTATTTGTGTTTATTCATGATTTAGAATCTCGTATCTCGGCCCGTTTAGGGAATTCGAGTGGAACGGGGTTCCTACGGCGCTCTTTGATTGCTTCTAGACATGTGGGTTAGTTGGCGTATCGTTTTACAGAATAACGGAGGACGAGAAAGTGAAAAACAGTTTTTAAATCATCGAAAACGGACAGATATTTGTGGAATATACCAGAGCATCGATATACTTTCATAACACCTTGCGAGTGGCAATATAGCCTCATAACACGACTGCCTGCTGCTTAATTAAATTGCTTAAGCTTTGTATACGCGATAATAATTGCTCTTGGATATTTAACTCTACTCGAATAACGCGTTCAAAGACACGGCACATTAAGTGGATTCCCTAGCAATTAAACCCCAGCCAACTTAATTACTGGCGTTGCCGTGAGAGGCGTGCATGTCTCTCGGTTGTTAGCAAATAGTCGCACACACATACACACACACACTCTCTGCTGGAGCATCCATCGGGGCAGAGTACGTGCAATTGTGTAGGTGCTCTGAATCACGGCGCGGCAGCCAGCTCGTTAAGTAATTGCAGTAATTATCGCACCCTGGCGTGGTTCACGGGCCGACCGCTAGTAGCGCCAGTCGTCGCAAGTAGCCGCGGTGGTTGTCGCGCGGGCCGCACTCGACGCTAATGAACCAGACGGGCTCTTGACTCGACGCGCGTTCCAATCATGGCTGATAAAGGATGAACCTCAGCTGCGCCATAGCAATTGAATTAAGGGATTCTGTCTGTTGAGCTATTGGTATGTTGGTTGGTGTTTACAGAGCCTTGCTTTGTTGGCTGTATAACGATGATCTCGACGCCTCCCCAAATGAGCTTTTGTGGAGATTGGTGTCACGTTTGCTATGTCTGGTGCCCGCCGCTAATGGACCGGACTTACTGTGGATTAGGTGCTAGTGTTATCGTGTGGTTGTGTTGCTCCTATGATACATTTAGCTGTGCATCAAGGGTACGTTTTCAAAACGACGAGAATTCTGAAGAAAATTAAGAGATGTTCTAACTACGGTGATCTTCAAAATCAAGAAAGTCAAAAGAGTGCGTTATTTTAGAAATCCTATAGCACCGCGTGCTTGATAATTGAACATACACGCACGGTATAATTAATGACCTAGAGATCATGGAATCATAAATGCTAAGGTAAACCAATAACGCGGTTGGTGGTGCTAACAAAAGAAGAAACGCCGGCGTCTCAGGGCGTGGCCAAGGAAAGTCTCCCAAACGTTGTGCTCGCGGTCGTTAGGATCGTACTCCACCTTCGTCGACGCACTCTCGCAAAGCGAGTGACAAATTGTCTGTTCTCGCGAGAGGAGGCGTTAAATTACCAAATATTATGCGCCATTGTCGCCTCCTAATCGCCCTCCTTTCAGTACCGACGCCGTTTCGACGGGTGTCCTTTGTTTTTAGAGTCTAATTTTTCCGGGGCCGTTGGAGCAGAAGGACTTGAGAGTAGTTTACGGTGAAACAAAGGTTGGGAAATGCCACTCGGTTGAGATGGTATTGCTGCTCAGAGTTTTCGACTCCACACTTGCTTGAGAACACAGTGTACCTAGACATCAAAACTAGAAATTACCTACCTTACATTATTGTCCAAATAGGTACTGAAAAATGTACGCTTTTGCACAAAATTGTTTTGGACCTTTAGAAGTCTTGGACTTTGATCTCTAATGAAGCCGTTTGGAAGAATGAAACGCACCAATGTATCAAAATAAAATTTCAGATTGCTGTTCCTCGACCACCCGATGACACATTTCTTTTCCTGATTTTACCACTAGCACATCGCTTGGCTGGTAAATAACCACACGTGATAAGTGGCAGCTCGACAGTCGATTAGCATAACCACTCCCCCGCCCCCGCTGTCCCCTGATTACCGACACCTGCATCTCGGTGCCGTGACAACGCCCTCCGCGGCCGCCTCCTTCGACGACGTCGAGATGAACTCATAGCGTCCGAAGTCGAGGCTGTCACCGACGCAATGCGTAGCTCCGAGGATTACCGTACCTCTTTCGCCCTTGTTCCAAGAATCTCTGGGTTGTGTTTGCTTCATGGTCGTCATCAATCTCTGCACCGATGATCTAATGGCGAATGGTGGAGGGGACTAACAACTGGGATAGGGAGGCGATCACGTCTGCTGGGCGAAGGTGCTTACCATGTATTTACTCAAGGCAACGGCTCATGTGAAATCACTGAAAAGTGGTCAAGCCCGGGTGGAGATTGTGTAACCATTTTCGTGGCAAAATCACGATCGTCTACATCTTGTACATGGTAGACAGAGACATTTAAAAAGAGTAGAGCAACGTTGCTGGGCAGGAGTCATATCAGCACGTCTACGATCTTAGATAAATACATTATTAATTAGTCTATCAATTTTGACCATCGTGCGTGGTTATTCGGTGCTTCCCCCAAAATAACAGACTTGATATTTAAAAAATTATGTTTCTAAATGTCATGGTTCTTGAGTTTCACTCCGCAAAATCTTGAAATTGATCGCAGCCGGCCACCAAGATCGTGGAAGGTCGTCTGCAAATTTTCTGCTCATCCAAGACAACTGTGCAAGCATCCAGCCAATGGCATGGCGGGGCAACGTGACCTTCCTCGACCAGCTGAGAGATCGGTCTGCGGTTGTTTGTTTCCTCGGCGATGATGGCAAACACCAACAGCCACTGCCCGATGGTAACTAGGGGCAACGAGCGATGATTGAATGGTTAAGTGGTGGCTAGGGCTAAAATCGGACACGTTACATCATCTCTTAATCTTGCTGGTAATGATCGCTTAAGTGAGGTTTCATTAGGGAGATACAATAACTGCCATTGCCGAAAGCGCAGACCGACGGTCTGACGGACATAAACTATTATTGACGTTTAACGACGCACTCTGGAAGACTTGGCGTGACGTCAACGGAAGGCGCTAAGAGCCGTCAGCTTGCTGCGCATGACTTTACGCACTATAGTTTTAATTTAATTTGTAGCGAAAAACGATTTGCAATGGCTGAGGCAAACACTAAGGCAACAAGGAATAACGAGGGTTAACTAAGCGAAAAAATCAGCTTGTAGACTATGAATAAAATCAAATAATTTATCAAAATGTAGAATATGTTATTGCGTCATGGCCTCGACTATGGATAATGCGTCGTTGAACATGCTGATCTAAATCGGTGCAGTGCACGCGAGCTCAACAAGTGCTCTTTTATCAGGTGTGAATATGTTAACGACCAGCCGATGGGGCAGGTCGCGATAGCGTGGGGTTGGTAGTAGGGTGCTGGCAGTGGCGAGGGTGGAAACACAGGCATTTCTTGCCATCGACTTCTAGGTGACTTACTGTCGGACGGTCTCAGGGTTTTTGGTGCATCCTGGCGCCGAACGTGTCCTGAAACTGCGCTCTCCGGGAAAGCATAGCGAAGGACTCGATTCCAGACGGCAATAAATATCAACCATTCCAGGTTTTACTTGGTGTAAAAATCATCGACCCACTGATGTGCACTTAGGTGCTAGGGGTGGGTTCTAGCGCTAAGAAGTTAGCACGCTTGTGGGACCAAGGAGCGTTCATTCGCTCTAACTGCTAGGGAATTGCACGAGTCTCAAGTTTTCGCGATGTAGTAGTCGTCTTCTTCAAAGATTTACGCGGGCAGCAAATTGTGAATTCGCTATCCACGACCAGGCGCAAGGATGGGGTGAGGTCCTTGGCGACAATGCTACAGACTTTCTCAACGGGACGCAATTAACGAATAGTTATTAGAGTTAGTTGGCTGCGCGAACTTGTTTCTGTTTCGCGGATAATGCGACGTGCCAGTTGGCAAAGTTGGAAATAATTAAACAAATTGAATAATTGTAATTAAACTTAAACGAACTCTGATTTCCTACTCTAAGGGGTGTCGAGTAATCGCGCCTTGACACATTTGTCATATCCGTAGAAGTTGGTTTGTCAGAAGCATAAATTAAGAATATTTGACCCACCCTAGCGAGCAGCTGTCGACGCTGTCAAGAAAAAGAACCCTTAAAAGGACGTTTATCTTGAAAAAATTCAGTGGAGAAAGCAACAGTGTGTCTATAGTCAATACTGTTCTCAACTTTGATCAAATCGTCTTGGAAACTAGAGAAAATAGTGTAAGGGAGTGAAAATTTTTTCGTCGGAAGCTCTAAAATAAGTGTTTCAAACCTTGACAAGTAAATGCCCTGGTCGATAAAGTCAATAACGTCCGACGTGCATCGTCGGTGCATTGTGACAATGTAATCACGATCTCGGTGCGGAAAATCGACAAACAAGACAGACTGCTCGGCACGTTGTGATCTATTTGTGATCTGGCCGCCACACACGACTGATAGAACTTCCGTTTCACGTGCCTCCATAAACAGCCGCAACTTCCGTTTCCATCGACGACGAAAAGGTCCAGAGTTCGAATCCCGAGCGCTATCTTGTCTGTGGCGACGAAGACTTCCGGTCAACAAGCTCCTTTCGGCCACGGGCTAGAGGCTCAAGCCAACTAGCCGCAACGTTCCATATCTTCTGGGCCCCATTTAGTTTTTCTGTTTTAATTTCTGCTTTTTAAGGGATTCCTTTTTTTTTGTCATGGACCTTCAAAGGTTATAGTAGTTTGAAAGCATGGCTTCAAAGTTAAGCATGGCTGCGAAGGGCCAGATATTTGATTTAGACGGTAGCCATCATTCGTTCATCAGTCAAGGCTCAAGACAATTTCTCTATGACAGAGAGGTCGGACGAATTGAAGTTAGTGCAGCAACATCACTAGTTTCGCTTATCAACCTTTCCACAGCATGAGTTGGTGGTGGAACTGTTCTAATTGCACCGTTTTTCGGGTTCTTCGACAAGAGTAGGCTTCGTGTGATGGCACCTGGTTTCTCCTCCACCCTTCTAGGCTAGGTTAGGCTAGACGGGACCGCTCAGATAGATCATGAATCAAGTAGTGATCAAAATCCTGATCATCAGTACCACTCACTCACCGACGCCACTCGATTAGTGAGTCAGAACCGTTTCGAAAACAATTGCGTCTTTAAACATTACGAATCAATAAACCAATCCAACAATCATTGAAATTGCAGTTCAATGTTTCCACAATAGAGCGGGGTGGGGAAGGGGGAGGACGTTCGCAGTTGCAAAGGTACACATACTTGTTTAAGACGATGTTACGCTACAGAGAACGAGAAGAGCGGTGAGCCTTCCTAGAGTACCACCCACTTGGCCGAATCTTTCAACTTCGGAGAGCTTCACGTTAAAGTAATGCAATTCATATCTCCATGGTTACTTAAACCACTACATAAATATTATGTATCACCGACTGTCGGCTGCAGTAGTGTATTACTCTATCATCGGAATATACATTCGGATGAAAGAAAACATGCCCGGTCTTGCGCGCATGACAAGACACCACAAGGACCCACGCTGTGCCGACATCTTGGCGAAACAACATCCTAATTGGCCGTGGAAACGCGAACCGCAATTGTTTACCGATCGCAGCGCCCGGCCAACAATGCTACAAGCGGTCTGTCACACGTGCAGACCACGTGGGAACCGACGGCGGTTCGTCGTCGTCGCCATTGTGCGCGGCAGACATGACAGCAAACACGGAGCCGGTGCTTGTTCAGACATCGCGTGGCAGGAAAATTTCTGAATGGAGACGCAGAACGCGCGGCTGAAGTTGATTAACACGATCGTGATACCTAGAGTTGATTTGCTTTGTGTTCTCTGTTCGTGGATTGTTTCTCATGCGCCGGGCTGGAAAGTGTTTCCGGTATGGTATGACTTATCCGTGGTACGGCGTCGCTAAAATGGCACATGCTGTCCGTGCGCGTGGCGATCTCGAAGCCCGAAATTGGTAAACGTGTGGACGGAGGGCGAGACCTTTTTGGAACCGTCACCGGGTCGTCACCGGTGACATGGCTTACTATTGTCCGAACCGCAGAATGTGTCCCACAAAGCGCAGTGTTGATCAAAACGATATCGAAATGGGTTTCTGTTGCAATTGGTACCCAAGTTCTCGTGGCTCTTCGTTAGGAACACCTTTTCAGCCTCCGTTGACGTACTAGTACGATAGTGCGTCGTTGAACCGAGTGGTTTAACAGCGTCGTTACGACGTCGTCCAGGGCGCTGCCAACGGCGCTGGACGCGAGTGTACACGAAGAGTCCATTAGCAGATTATTCCGGCTCCTTAAACTCTCCCGAAGAATATTATCACGTTAATTAGAATAATGCGTCGTTGATTGCGATCAGATATTAATTAGGTTCTCGTCGGGAACGAGAGAAAGAGAGATAAAGCGTTGGCCCGGTACGGTTTATTGCTGTGTGGAATACGGGTCAGACATCATTTTTAATTGTTTTTAGGCAAATTTAATTTTTATAGCTTCCGTTTTGCATTCGGTGCCCATAAAGCGGTTTGATTCGAGTGCAACCCCAAGCTGATGACGGGTTTATCGCTTCCTGTGATCGGTCGGGACCGGCCCCACTTTCTGGGTATTGTGGGAAACCCGCGATTTTCGGCGGCTCAAACTTGATTCGCGAATATCATATTACACGGAGGATCCAAGATGCGATCGACAAGGAAAACCGCTTAAATGCACGTAAAATTTAAGAGCCACACGTAACACTGCGAGAACATTATCTGATGTACGAAGGCGGTACAAATTTCGTTAATTTGAATCAGAAAATGACCGAGATGATTATACTTGGTTTTGTGATTACCGCACACATCGATGCCGCGATTCCAATCGCACGCAATGCATCAAAGTTTTGTGGATTTTCCAGCAAGAAGTTTTCGTCTGCCAAGGCTTGACCGATGCGAGCTCAACACGCAATCTTTATAGAGAGAAAGTCAGCACTTCCGAACTTAAGATTTATGAGTGCACGCATTCGGCGATATAACGTCCAAATCATCCTCAATATCAGTCATAAACGCTTATCGAATATCGAAACAATATATTTATAAACAATATCGAATGTAGGCCATAAACCAGTCGAAAACTGATAAACCAATCACACTTTAATATTTCTACACCTCTAGCTTATAAAAATGTGTTTTTCTTTCATTAACCCTAAATTATTTCCCTCCAGATGGCTCGCCCGTTAAGTGCGCCAAACGCAAGAAGGACCCCACGTCCAAGGAGGCGTCGTCGTCATCAGCCAGTAAATCGGCGTCGGCCTCGGCTTCGGAGGCAAAGGAGCACAGCGACGGCCACTCTTCGGACAGCGAACGCAAGCGCAAGAAGGCGCGGACGACGTTCACCGGACGACAGATCTTCGAGCTTGAGAAGCAGTTCGAGCTCAAGAAGTATCTCTCCTCGACGGAACGTGCGGACATGGCGAAGTTGCTGACCGTCACCGAAACACAGGTAGGGGTCGCTCGCGATGGACCAAATGTGCATCTGCATTCCTGCCGGGCGGAAAGTCGCCCAAGATGCTGTTCGCTGAGGCGTGTTCTTGCATCCTAATTGTCTTCCAGTAGGGAACTGACTTTTACTCAGAATTTAGGGACGTTTCTCTTGTCAGCATACATGCCATGTTGCGTCGAACGATCAACCGTCATGGGTCAACCCGTCCGAACCATTTATCTGAGTATGGTAAACGAGATAATGTCCGTTTTCAAAACCGATTGTGTTCAGCAAAGGATTTCCGCAACTTTTTAAAGGGTGCGGAACTAAATGAGTGTCCTCTGGACATACCTTCCAGTTCACCTTTTATAGAAGCTCAACCTTAAAATCTTTCCGTTTAGCGTTCGTCAGACGGTGAAATCATCATTTTTCAAAGCATCCTTAAATGAATAAAGCGCCTCCTACCACTGTAAGGCAAGTGCAGACTATTGCTGCTGCAGCTTGCGAGCGCGAGTCTGTCTCAATAGGCTCCCCGTTTTGCTAATCGCTACCAGCCAATTAATGAACGGACGCGGCGCCTTTTCTTCATCGCACCGAGAATTTCCCTTTCATTTTCTCGGTTTTCCTCGTAGACCCCTAAACACTTGCGTGCGAAATCGCGTGAATCTCTCCGAAATCAGCCTTCAAAACGATAACATCTCGAGGCGTCGGCTGCGGTTTGCCCCCCCCTCCCACCCCCCTCGATTTCGCAGTTTATTACTAAACACAGCGCGGTTTTGGCCGGTTTTGGCTTACAATTAGCGAACACCCTTTATTGCTCTTTTGTCCTGAAAATGCCGAGGCGTGTTTTGCATAAAGCGTCGAATGACGTCGTTGATTGTGCCGTCTGACGCACATCAAACTGCGCGAAATTATTCGGATAATTACCCATTAGCAACAATTAAAATATCAGTTTACTGCTGGCAGGATGGACCAATTAGAAGCGCATCAAATGCACTCGGGGGATGCAGGTAGATCATCGCCGTGATTCAAGCTGTCGTCTACGGCGAAGCGAGTTATAAAGACGACAATAAATGTCCAATTAGATTGACCATTGATTTGTTGTGATGACTCGCGTGTGTGTTTGGACTGTGATGACACGCAATGTGGCTAATTGCCATCGCAAACTAATTAATACTGCGACTGGGCAATTGCATCGTTAATTGACTTGTTTGCCGGTGAATCGTTTTAATTGCAACTTATGGGTGTATGCTGTTATTGAATCATTGTTAGTCTAAGTACATTCGGAATCGCATGTGTATATGCGTGGTCGGTTTAATTATCATTTTGAATGGGAAAGTAGAGACAATGCTAAAGTATGTGTGCCGGCCATCGGGTGGTTTTTAGCGTGGGCGCCAAACGGTGAAATTGTTATCGTTCAACAGAGGTCTGCAAGAGCAATAAACGTTGTTTATGATAAACCTCAAAGCTTCAAAGTTCAAACGTTATTTAGAATTGCATTAACAGTGGTCATGGACTGATCATGTGTTGTCCGTCTGAGCAGTTTGCTGTGCGCACACACTAAGCGAGAGGGTTTACGAATTAATAGTCCTATTAGACACCTATACTTCAGCGTGCAATTACTTATAGAAGCGGCAGGTTGGTAAACAGTAAACCAATTATAAACATATCATCATCGAAACGCAAACACCATTTAAACTTTTCAACTCTCTGTGTGTTTGATGGAAACCGAGCCGCGAAGCATCGCGCTAATCGCCTAACACGTTGTGAGCAAACAAAGCTGCGTCGTGAAACTTCCTTCTTCTTCTTCTTCTTCTTCTTCGTCTGATCCTCCTTCAAGACGACAGCAAGGCAATTTCGGCACGCCGGGACGAAATCACCACAAGTTAGTTTCGAAGATAATTGACGTCAGTTGGCCCGAAGAGCTTCACGCTCCCGCCGTCTCAAAATCTTTGACTGACATCGCACCATCCCGTTCGAGCCCACACACACCCCCGTCGCCCACCCTGCCATGCTGTCTCACTCGCACGCGCGCCCCGTTGCATGGTGGTGTCTCGCTCGCACTCTCTAGGCACCCCGTCATCTCTCGCCTCGTCGCACCCATCGGGCGGCGTCGAACAAAGCGGAGCCCGTCTAAGCCGCTAATGGCTTCAACTTGCTCTTGCCCAGGCGGTAAGGGATCCAGTCACGACGAGCTCGCCGTACACTCGCATTGCCGAAGAAACCTTTTCGAGGCTAATGCTTTTTTTGGCCACGGTATTACCGCTTCCTGCTTTGAGATTATTTTCCAAGTCTTCTGTAGTGTATAGCTTGGCCTGTAACTTTGTGAAATCTGCACTGAATTTGCAAGAAAATTAGCATTTTTTCACAAGACTTCATCCGAGTCTTAAAAACGACGATACACATGGAGCGGAGAACGAGAAAGGAACAATATAACATTGTTGTCTTCGGCTAAGCTCATTAATTTCTGCGACATAGTATAGCCATTAACCAACATTATAATATAACGTGAGCAGCCGCTAAATTAGCATAATATTATGTATGATCAGATGATATCAGGAACCCACTCTGTATAGGCATTTGTATCGAGTCTCCATTTACAAATCAAGGAGATTAATTCATCATTTAGTTGCCAAACGAGAAGCTTCGTCGGGGGAAAAAACTAGCGAACGTGCAGAGGAAGTTGAAAAGCAGAGCAGCGGTCGGTGAGGCTGGCTTTGTGAATGGGAGTCGAGCGTTGGCCTGCCGGTAATTAGCGATCGCAGCGCCGCGGTGGGAAAAGCTCGCAACGCCCGTGGAGGCGGCCGGCGGCGGCAGCGTTGGTTTAATCCAAGACTAATTGGATCATCGAACGGTGCGTGCGTGTACAGTGCGTGCAGGGTAAGACGCACTCTGAACGAACGAGTTTCGGGTACGCATTCGTTTAAGCTCGCGCGCGTCGCGTCGCTCGGTTTTTGTTACGTGCCGTTCGTCGCTCGCGCGCGGCGCGTAACCTTTCGCCGCGACTTTGTCGAACTATAAACTTGGCTTAAATTTCCCCAGCGTGCTTCAACTTTGAGGGTTTAAACTAACATTAACTTGAACCATGAAACTCACTTGACTCGCGTTTAGTTTCGCGAGTCTCCGCGAGATTAATTTCACAATTCACGCGCCACGGCTTTCGCTACGGGGCAGCTGAAATTGATAGACACTTGCTTGGTGCGCTAAATACTTTGGGGATCTCGTTCGCTCGTCTTCATTTACGCCTTGGAGGTGTTTAGAAAGTAAATTAACACGATATATTTTGCGAAAGGGAGCGACGAACAGTTTCAGACTGAAATAAGAGGAAGAAAGAGCTTCTGGTATACCTACCTGTATGATTAAAATTTGTCTTTTGCTTGTGGACACTTTGGTGCTTTTATTAGCGGAAAAATGTCGGGTTGTCCGATTGAAGACACTGTGTTCACGTTGTTAGATTGAGACATGCACCTATAATAATATTATAGCGATCGCATTGTCTCTAATGGACTGTATCCATGGAGAGCCAGTTATTGAAATGAATTTCTAAGCTCGTCGGATCGGATTGTTATCTCTTCGGCGAGGTGATGTGGACAGCCGATGACGCCGGCTGCCCCTAACAGGCTATCTGCGCGTCAATCTGCGCATGGGCAGCCGACGTCGGTCCCATGATACTGATTGAGTGCAGCCGATCGGCATCGTCCGAGACGTGCAGCCCGGTTTTAATTGAAACCTCTTTACGGTGAAGGCCTGCCCGCGGCCGCTGTTCAAAAAAGGATGCACGATCGCTGGATTGGAGGCCCGGGCGGCGAGATAGATTCACTTATTGATATTGGCTCGCCGACTTGGCGGTCGTTTAATTACGAAGCGTCTCAATCGGCGAAGAGTTACCGGGATGGTTGCTTAGTGGTTTCGACAACGCTCAATTGGTGAGCCACGGTCTGGAATCTTGTTCGGCCAGACTTGATGGCTCCTGCGTGGTTAGCGACTCAACGTCTAACTCCTTGCGACCAGCTGTGAGGATAAGGAGGGTTCGGGATGGTAGGGGGCGGACGACGCGCTTGCCGAAAAGGGATGCAAGAACCGAAAGCGTATTAGGAGCGAAATAACAAATCTCCGATTTCTACTTTGTTCTGGTAAAGGAGGATAGCAGCTTAGAATGGTTGTGTAAATAACCTATAATAGAGATTGATTGTGGGATCCAGCGATGCACTATGTAATGCACTATGCACAACACTATGCACTATGTAATGATGTTGCGTTGAAATATAAAACAATCTGATCCTGGGGTCCATCAGATACTGTCGACTGAAATTGCAGTAACGCTGCCCAATAAATCCGCCCCTGATGATGGTAAGGATAAAGATGCATCTAGCTTAGATGGGAGGAGAGAAAACCAGCCGGTGCCAGCACTTTACCCATACACTCCCTTCGAATAAACTATCTGCATGCAGAACTGTATTACGGATAACATCATGGTGTTATAGGTGTGGCCCGGTACGTCCCAAATGCAAGACAGAGCCACACTTTTTCTAAGTTCCTACCCCCCCCCCCCTTTTTTTTTGCGTACCCAAACGTACACCACCCTGGTCCTCACCGCGAGATTGTCAAGCATTCTTCCAAACTGTCAAAAATGCGTGTCAATCCGTGGCATCCTGGGTCGCACTGCCAACGCCAGGGTCGGACTACCGTTGGCCAGCGCGGGCCGGAGGGTGCAAGTTGTTAATTAAGTGAATTGCAGTCGTGCAGTCGGAGGACTGAGACAAACGGTCCTCGTGCAACGCGATCTGAGCCACATGTGGATGACGCCGGAAGCCCGAGGCGTCATCAGAGACACTTCGCGGTGGACCAGTGGAGGTCGGCATGGGTTCAAGTCGACGGCAGCGGGAGAGTAAACGAAACCTTCAGCATGCAATACGATATTTATACTTTTAATCGTTGCCTTTTTAATAGTCATAGGCTGATAGCTAAATATATCTCCAGACTTCTTGAAATGTTAATAAAAAAAAAAAAAACATTTAAGTGGCAATCATGTAGCCTCGCTGCAAATGTCAATACGTAAACGTACGGGATTTTTATCTCTTAATGATAATTACCTATAACTTTAATCAAGCGTTACAAAAACGACATTACACAAGTTACAACCAATAAAAGCGATATGTGCAAGGCAACAGGTTCTGAAATGATCGTGCAAAATGAAATGGAAGAAATCTTCGAGCGGCCTGAGAGAACCTTGAACGGCACGAGTTCACTCCTCGCAGCCTGACTCCTAACAGCTACGCCACTGGCTGAACATCTTAGCCGAATGCTCACAGGGGTAATTAAAATACCCTCCTTCCATCATGTTGGTCTTTGGGAGCCATTTGGGCGCTAATTCCCCGCAGTGGAGGGGGTAGTTGAAATAGTTCGAACAGCGTCTTGATGGGTAGCGCCAGCTGCAAACTTCTCGCGGCCAAATATCTAGGCACCGGGGCGGGGGCGTTTTTTTGCCCCGTCTCGACGGTACGGGTCCGCGCCATGCATTTTTCATGGAGATGCGAAGCATCTGGAACTACCTCCGACAGGACCGACGTTCGCCGCAGAGCTGAAAACACTGGCAAAAGCACAGTTTAAATCTTCACCTATTAATTATCGCTGTTAGTTTTATGTCTTTTCTTTTCAGGGTGAACCTTTCGACAGCTTGAAAGTTTCCCGCATGTGTGAAAGGAAGTGAGTTTGCGCCAAACCGGAGTGTTTTGTTTTGTCAATGGTGGTAAGCCGCAGACACATCGCCGATAAGCGGAGATCCTTCCCAGACCGTCCGGACGCAGTCCACCGTATGAAAGACTTTGGTAATATTGGGCCCGCATGGTGGATGAAATTACCGGTAAGAACCATTTTGGGGTTCAGCTACGGGGGAATATAATATTGAGGTGGTAGCTGGAAAAACATTTGAACAAATTTCCCTACGTCGATTTCATCTACTTGAGTAGAATTAAGGGCCCATCCCGTTTACCAACAACCGAAATTATTGTTTTCCGGAAAACTATTGTAGCAGCTGCGCTAACATATCCGTTATCTCAAAATTATCGGAGCAAGATTACTTGGCATAAGTCTCTCCTCATAACATTACCTATGCTGATGAGCTATACAGTTACTATGCATCTTGAAAATTTTTAACGATCAGGCGAAGCCTTGCATGATGTAAATCATGTAAAAGAACGAAGAAAGCTCATCCTTAGCGTAATAGCTGCCCAAAGCGCTGCCCAAGTCGCTGCCCAAGTCGCTACCCATAGCAGCAATCACCTCGATAACGCACGGCGTGCGCTTCCGCGCTGACTGCCCGTGATTTGCCTGCGGGAATCACGCCGCTTCCAGGAATCGGCTGGAAAAAGTTGAGCGCGCGCCCCCAGAAAGTACCGCATCACGCTGCTCGCGGCTCATTTGATCGACTTTGTAATTAAGCTGCTCCTACATCGGCGATTAATCGCGTGTATGGTTAAATCCGCTGGGTCATTTTCCGCAATGTCGATGTACAAGATGCGCATGCGTTCTACGTTTGGAATTAAGTGGCGGCGCATCGCGATGAACGATCTTTGAAGACAGTCGGACGTTTTGAGAGGTTTCACTTATCAAGATGGACTCGAATCGCGCGCTAATGCGTTTGCTTGACATTATTCGTTGGATTTGACCTGCCAATATCTTTGCAGACCTCTTACACTTTTCAAATGGTCGACCCAGCTAATCATTCAGTAGGGGCTCAGTTCTACTTTTTGTTGTGGCTTTTTTTCGATAGTTTTTTTCATTTATGTAACAGGAGGCACTGTTTTATAAGCATACTCCCAATGCAATGGTGCAAACACTGGCCAATGATATGCCCTGACATTTGTATGTCTAAATATCTGAGAATTTATATTTTTACGACAATTTCCTTACATTGCGAATCTAAATGAGTTTGTCCCAAAATATCTCTGCACGGATAGCAATGGACTGCGTATCAAATTGTTGGCCACTGATCATAGCTGCAGTTTTACTTTCCCACCACGCAAATATATACTAACAACAAGGCACCGCAGAACATAGAACACGTAACAAAGAGTCCGAGATAGCATTGAAGCCAGAACAACACAACAGTATTATTGTTGAAGTTTGTGCAATCGGCTGTCGGCCACGCAACCCCTTCCTGGTAGACGCGCCCCGAGCGCGGCGCGGTTATCTGCCTCGCTTGACATGCAGCCCTAGGCGCGGGGTGTGATGGTCTCCGGCTTCGCGGCGCCCTGTGTTCGACGCCGTCGTCCCGAGGGCTTGGGCATGCAAAGGACAACTTGGGCGTAGGGGATGCAAGACCATCATGGTATGATACACCAGTACATCAGTATATTTGCAATCAGGTTCACTTTACATAGTTGCGACTTGCGAGGAATAATGATAATACTTTTTCTGACTTTGGAAACTGACCGTCCTCTCTTGACGTGGATAGAAAGTTTGAAGATCTAGTCTCCTTTTAAACCATACCGACGCCACTCAAAAGCGTGTTGCATATGGAACAGGGAATTAGAATTCATGCCTTTTTTCCAAATCTCTGACAAATTTCCTTTTTTGTTTGAGCTAGTTTAAAAACAATAAATATGCAATTTGTTTGATACTTGTCCTCGTTACACTCGGCATGGCGTTGGCTAAAGTTTGTTATGAGGGTGGTTTACGGTAATTACCCTTATCTTTCTCCAAACAGCGCGCATTTGTTCAGCTCTAAGAACCAATCTTCTCGTTTTTTTGACATACGTTACACGCAATTGTGGCAGTTAGAATTAATTTAAAATTAACGTTCATGCATTAGAACAAAGTAACACTAAATACAGACAGAAAAATACCTCGATTTCTAGTTTCTACACTTTGTCCCAGCGATGCACCAAACTTTGAAGTTGTGAGTTTCACATTTCGCTATCGCTTGCCAGTGGTACGTGAAGCGTAGATAAAATCCAAAACCTCACAAAGAAGTGGCCGAAATTGGCTGAAACACGAGGCTACTTACACACACGCACTAAAGATGCGTACCCCCGTGTGCCTCTGGCTAATTCTACTTGCTACGAGCTTACGCTTTACCCAAAAGTCTTCCACCGTTTAATTTATTAGTAGCGGGATATTCAGATGGCACAGGTCTTGATAGTTGCACACCCTCGGGCTCGTCGGGTTTATTTCATGTCTTAGAAAATGAAGTGCGCGCTTGATTCCAATAAGCCATTACTCGTTTACGAAAGTTTTTTTCTTCCACCAGTCTTCTGAGGTATTGTTTGTTAGGTATTCAAGTTCTATCAGTGCCTGCAGTGCGATAACGAGTCTAGATCTGAGTGCTGTCTCGATTATGTTACTAAAACGGTCACTTTTCATTTACCACTGGCATTTTCTTTGGTTGCTCGTTATAATTATCCCAAAGGAAGTTATAAAACGCCTGAAGCGAACACACCACGCTTTATTTATTGTTTCATAACCTATTCATTGATGAAGGTAGCGGACGTTTATCAGGTTAAAATACTTACAAGTAACTCTGCCACTACATGCTTTTAACTCGTTGAAAAAAACATCATTAAAATGTAATAATTAAATGTGCATTACTTTTATTGGGTCAACCTTTTAAAAGTGGTAACCGAATATTAGCATATTACGATTATAGCACCTCGTTAACGTGCTGATTAAATTTCACACACGGGCGTAGCTGGATCGCTGATTACCATTGCCAACGTGATTCACATCGCAATTAAAACTTGAAATAATAATCTCACTCCTCGTGTTTTAATAGTTGCATTCCTCATTAGCGCGCCATGCGAGCGTAATGAAGCTCGCAAATAACAGCTGAACACGATACACGGATCCAAACCGCTTTATAAGTTAATTACACTAATTAATTATCATATTACGGAGCCGTGTTCGTGTTTGCTCGCGTTCGCAGACACTTGACTGCTAGAAAGAAGAAGTTGAACATCGTCGGCCTCCGAGCTGCGTGTTTATCCTAACCTGACCCTTGTCACATTCCCTAGACCGATAGGAAAGAAAATATTTCGTGCGTTTGTAGGGTTTTTCGACGCCACTGGCGACGATTTCGTCACGACGTCTAGGTAATTGCACGAAAATGCGTCGTTAAACCTCGCCTGACCGATGGAGAACGTCGATGAACAGTGCCGAAGAGTCAGTTTGGCGTCGTTGAACAAATATGATCTTCTTTTGGGGTCTGACGAACGGTGCTAAAATACAGCTGCGAATTAAATCGAATTAATTGAGATAAAATCAAAACACTTCATTTAAATATCGGGCATGTCTGGTGAAGCACTCTGTGTGTAAGCGTTGGGCAACGGGCATCCACCCACACGCCGACGGTAACCCGTGTTACTCTCCGGGCCCAGGGCTATAACTCTCCGAGGTCGAGTGTGGAACAATGTTGCGTGCACATGTTTGTATGTGATGGCCTGACGATGCACTTAATCAATGCTTAAGTGCACTCGCTGCACTCTGCGCGCTATGATGCCATGGATGCAACTCGATGTCACTTGCACCAATGCACTTTACCAGTCACTCCCCTCCCCCGTCCCGAACCCCTTGCCACGGGCACCCGTCGCGCGTCCTCTCTTGTGTGACGTCATTTGCATGAGATTAATTACACCACTCGAGCATGTAACGGCATGTGATGTGAGCTCGCCGAATGACACATGCAGCCCCCCGGGGTTGGGGGTGGGTTCGACAGATGATGGGTGCAGTGGCCGATGTGTGACGAGGAATGTTTCCCCAGGTTTGACCCGTTCTGTTGTTCGGCAACATTGTACGGTACGTTTGGTCAATGGTAAATGCGTCTTTCGATCTGTTGAGAAGGGAGATAACAGTGAGTGTGCGATGTGTATAGATTGGCGGTGGTCATTAGGCCGAATCAGTTAACAAGTTGATTAACTCACATAGGTTGTAATTACCTTCGTTGGATTATCATACACATACAAATAATGCCAGGCAAAGTTTGTGTACATTTCAATTATCGAATTCATTGAAGTGTCAACAGACACGTATGTCAAGAATACCAATGAATATTTTTCTATTGAAAATTAATATATTAGTCCCCGAAAAAAGGATATTTATAATTGGCTAACACGCCTCAAACGTATTTGGACACGACCGGGTTGCAATAACCGGAGGAGTCGCGTGATTCACCACCTAAAACCGCATTCCGCGAATACTTTGACTGCACGCCACTGCTTCGGCGCACAAATCGGCATGTCCCGTAACACGACCGTAAAACAATGCAGACAAACAAGAATGAAAGTCCGACGATTTATTATTTATTAACATAAATTACTCATAATTTAATTAGTAATAAGTGGCATAGCAAGGTATTTGTATGTAATTCTCGTATGGAAACAATCCTATATCGCGTGATGTCGCTTTAGTTGACTATGCCGATGGATTAATATGTAAATTTGTGTGTACCTACCTACACAGTGCATATAATATGTTAATGCACGCCTGTTTAATCATCTTCAAAAGCAGAATACATCTATCATGAATGATTGCGCGCGATTTCGCGAGGATAATTTTAATTGACTGCACTCGAAGATCAATAAAATGATGCAGACATGTCAGATCGTTGCGCGACGCAATTGATTGTTTCGAGGACCCCGTTGAATTCTCAATGCGAGCGCGATGCATCATTTCTATTCCTGTGTTTGTTGTATCGCCAGGAGGATGGCAACGGGACGGAGCGGGGACGGAGGGATTGATGATAATTGTGACCCAGACTTGTAAAAAAATGTGATCTTTTAAACGATCTTGACGCTCGAATTCGTCGCGTGACAGATGGCGTGTTAACATGTGAGCGCTAGGCTCGCGAGGCTCTGATTGGAGCTGAGGAAACCGAGTGCTGTTGGCGTCGATGAAGTTTTACAGCGGCGTTTAAATTTAAAAGTTACCCACGTCAGGTAGCCGCTCGAGTTTGTTTTAGAGTTGTTTTAAGTGAGCGGCCAATCAGAGCGCGTGATTTCAAGGCTGTAGTGGTTGCGAGGCGGCCAATGAGAGGCTGCGCTGTCAAGGTTGTCACGTTCTGAACTCTTCGAACAGCCATTTGTCAATAAAAACTGTGTACGATTCTCAGTTTACGTTTAATTGCGTTTGAAAAGTTACCTTTAGAACTTCGAACAGCCGATTTCTCGCTGAAATTGAGGGCGTGAAACATGAAAACGATGAAGCTTCCTCAATCTGCGCCCATCTGCCTGTGACCCATTGTTTCCGGCCATGTTGATTTCTTCTCTTGTTTTGGATATGAAACATGTATAATATGAATATTTGCGTAATGAAATTGCCCCGCGCGTTAGTGAAAGCTGCGTACGAATAGAATAATTAGCGCGTATGTTCAACTTTGACGATGCAAATCAAGCCGAAACAAACGAATCGCTTTGCAGCGGTCGAGAGGGCTGCGGTGGTTCAATGTTAATAATTCCTTTGGCTTAGCAATGTGTTGCAAAGTTCTGACATTAGACAGCGCTGAAGCTAGACTTCTGCCACCGACTAACACTCAACGGAACTCGGGCAAAACATTTCTAACTTTGATGTTATCTGCAAAGGCTGCGAAACATAATTGTTACCGTTAGTTTGGCCATTCTGGTCGATCAGGTTAAATGATAAATGCGATTTTCCTATACGTGCTCAACAGCGCTCACCGTGTCGAGTCCAGGCAAAGTTATTAACACACAAACACACGCACACACACACACACACAGCCGTCTAAAATCCTCGTTCGACCGCACGCCGCGATACAAACGCCCGTTTTCTATTTATAACTGCCTCTTTGATCTTCTTCTTATTGCTTTCCACATGCAGCACTTAAGTGAGATGTGCCACTTGGATCTTTTACGCAACTCAAACAGCATCGCTCACTTTTTATTGCCACCATTTGTTTTCAAAATGGCCGTAAATGAAACGATTAAATCTTGACTGTGTTTCATGGCGGGGTTATTAACATGTTTTGTCGCTTGCTGGTTCGACTTTTTGCCGCCAGGGCACTTAACCCCAATGCGACGCCGTTTTACATACCGTTTGCGTCACGAGCATTTCATGGCTCCGCGCTCCCGGGGGGAGACGGCGTTGGGGGGAGGCAATTAATCTTGACGCGCGCCGCCTGCGAGCTGCAATTGATTACCGAATGGGAGTAACGAGCTGCGAAAACAATTGCAACAGTAGCAGGCGCGGTTGGGGGGGGGGGGGGGGGGGCGAAAACCGCCGCTTGGGAGGCTCGACGCCGCGTACAGCTTGTTAAACGCCCCTCTTTGGTGACGCACCTTGTTGGATTAAAATCGCAAAGATGATCTGCCAGTAAAGAGCAGGTTGAACGGTAAATCTGACCAGGACTCGAACTCGAGCCTTCCTGCTCCTAACCAATACACCAACCACGCCCGTGCAGCCAGCGATGATAACGTCGACCCGTGTTTTTGCGCACCACGCGCGGCCGGAACCACTTTTTCCCCCCGGCACAGCGCTTTTAAGCGGCATGCGGCCGTGCACAGAACTATTTGTATCGCCGGCTAATAGACCGCTCCGTGGGCGCCTATTAATACGACATAACAAATGACTGGTGAACGCTGCCCTCCCCCCCCACACATTACCGTGCCACCCGCGCCCTGGTCGACGTCACGAGTTGAGTCGTGCGGCGTGTGTAATCTCGCGTATAAAAACGCTCGTTCCCGGGCACCGCACGCGGAAAACACGGTTTAAACGGGAGATAATTAATATTTAATGACCGTCTTCCCCTCCCAACTCCTCACCCCCTTCCTTGTTGTGCCTCCGGCTGGCCGTGGTGGTTAGGACCTGGTGTGCAGTGGGCAGCCATTACACGATCGATCGTGTGAAAGTAGCTCTGGCTGAAATCTTTCGTTAATCATTCGAGTCGATGATTAATTAATTCGTAACGAGCGTTCTGCCGTCTTTGTCTATAGCCGGCGGCGGCTTAACGTCTCTCTTTCTCTCTTTCTCCATCCCTGGCAAGCTCGTTCGCCGACTTGGTGTGGTGCTAATAGTTTCATCTGTGAGAAAAATATTACCGACGAAGGAGTTTTGGCAAAGTGGTCGACCACTTTGGGCTGGCCGTCGAGAGAGACGTTTAATTATACTTTTATTATTAAACAATTTCGGCCACTTAACCAGCAGGAATCTGTTGCTAAAGCGAATGTTAGGTTGACGGACCGTTAGGGTTTTAACGGGAGGGGAAAAATGTACTATTGTGCAACAAATCGTAAAAAAATTCATCAGGGTGGCAATACATTTTAAAGATGTTTTTGTTTAATGGTTTTCAACATCGTAATGGCAATTTTGTGCTAACATATATAAGGTTCAAGGGTTACATCTCCTAGAAAATGGTAAACGAAGCCAGAAAACCCTGTAGACACTCGATGAACCATCCTGAAAATAGCCCGACCGACGTCGGCGACGCTTTGAGGACGGCGTCAGCGTCCAATCAGCAAAGTGGCGGCCACGCGCTTCGGCTAGCTAGGCGATTGTCTCTCTTTGAAGTCGGTAGAGACGTTTGCCCGGTGTGCACTTGAGAGTGATTAGCGTGACGCATTTGTGCAGCGTGCACTTGTGTCGGCTCGTGCTAGCGTGTGGGCCGACGTCTTTAGTGCAGTGTGTGTGTTCGAGGGCACGGCGGTGTTGCGACAGGATGGTTTGCAATCTCTTGGCGGGTGCATCTGTGGAATTACGGAAGCGGTTTGCGACTTCTAAAGAGTGAAACGATTATTGTTATGGCTAACAAATTTGCAAAAGCGAAAATCTTTGAGTGCCCTGAAAGCTGTTATCTCGTTTCAATAACTTTTTTGTGCGGACGAAGGAAGTACTTCCCTGTAAGCATTGGAATTTATAAAAAATATTTCAGATTTCGGCCAGGGTGCACGGCAGTTTCATCGACCCGAAAATAGCATCGGAATATTTTATTATTAGTGTTCCTAATTATAAAATACTTTGCGAATTACAAGCATTTGCAGATTTTTCACAGCATTGAAATATGTTCAAACGTGGACACATTGCTTTGGATAACGAGATGCTATTTCTGGAAGAAATTTCGGATCGGAAAATGCCTGAGTTACTCTTGTGGAATACCTATCTATAAGGAATAACTATGCTTCATTTCTAAGCATGGGAGACTAAAAAAGTCAACAATGATCATTTTATTCTTGGGTATTGTGTTGACAGGAGTTTTTAAATATTCACAAATAAGTGGTAAAATTTAGTTTTTAGATGTAACGACACTTTTATTTGTACGCCAACGATTTTTGTGGCTTGTAATATGATATTCGGTCGACCACCGATCTTAGAAAATTTATGCTTGGGAAATCAACAGATATTGTTTTGCCAATAAATTGGCGTTAGAGTTAAATAATTACTCTTTTCCCATTTTGACCAAATCTAAAAAAAACTGCTTTCAAGACGCAATGAGCAAGCTTTATTCTTTCGATGTGTTGGAAATGGTAGCCATGGTCCCTAGGGAAGAGGGGGCCGGTAGCGATGGATGGAAGGGGGGGGGGGGGGGGTAGACAAATGGATAGGCAGACAGCTACAATCGTCGTCCGTTTGATCTGGCCCTGTCACTGGTGCTGTTGGCATGGAAACCACTTGGCTGGCTCGAAATAAGATGCACATGTCAAGCGGATCGCTGAAGAAACGGATGAAAATATTCCAACACGTTTTGCTGACAAAGGATGTGCTCCCTTGCAGAGCAGGTCGTGAGCACGCGGACTCGCACCGTTGAACGCTCTCCATCCCGTCTGTCCAGTGTACCGATATTCCAGGACGCCCCTCGTTCTAAAACGTGCATTTCCTGAGGGATGAGAAGGCGATGACGCTAAGGTGCCTGAATCGTGGTCTATTTCACTCAAAAGCAGAGAGGGGACAGCATTCCGTGGTCAGGTTTATGAGGGATACTTACCATTCCGTTATATGAACTCTAGGGTTGTGTTCTTGTTGAGTTTTCCGGTCATTTAGCCTATAATTTGATCCCATTTCTTGATAGAGTGCCTGTAAAAATTGAGCTCCAAAAGTGTTTTCCAGCACGATCCACAATTGCACACAAAAAGTCAAGATGATGGTATGAGGATTTGTTGACTACTTATACTTTTCTCTAAGCTTATACCAGCGGTTACAACAGTCGAAATGCGCTACAACAAAGTTTTTGCTGTCCACGTTCAGTCAGAGCCTTCTTGAGCGTCGCTGGTCCGATCGATTTCCACTGCCGCCCTTGCCTCGTAGCGTAACACCACAAGCCGTGTTTTGATTTGAAAAAAAAAAACAGCCGAGACTCGATTCCACCGCCTTGTCGACTCGACCAGACAGCTAGACTGGTAAAAACACACAACGCTCCCAGTGGATGAGGGAAAATCATACTGCCTTTTTTTTTGCGTCGAAGGAAATTGTTGAGAATTTCGGGCTTAATAATTTTTATCGTCGTATATTCTTTGAAAAATGTTTGAACGTTGTCGTTGACTTTGAGAAAGTGAAAACAGTTTTGGCTGAAGGTTTTAGTAGATTAACTCAATTCTGCAGTGTGGGCGTACTATTATGAAGGTTCCTTTACACATATCGGCCAAAACTGAACGCACATTGTTAAACATATCTTTTAGATTTTAGATTTGTCCTTGCATCAATGCTCCAAAAATCAGTTGGAACCAAATTAGAAGCGCCTGTGACCTCTGTTGACTTGTGGGCATAATAGTCATTTGGAGGTGTCGGGGTTGCCCAAAGAAGACACGACCAAATGGATCCATCGGCGCTGCCCATTGTTGTCTCGACACACCTTCGGCAGCAGTCGCATGACACACGTGACCTCTGCACATGCGTAGTCTGTGCTGCCCAATCTGTTCGGTCGACAGGACACCCTGATGTGAGCAGCGGCGCACGTGTATGGCGAGCTCCTCTCTTGTGCAGAAGAAGTTGCAGGGTTTTTTGAGCGCATCGCCGAGTTACTGTTCTATCCAAGAATATTGCCGTAACGTTGCGATTCAAAGGGAAATGAAATGTAAAGTTACATCATGCAACCCACTTTCCGATATTTTTCAAGTTTATGAACATAACTAAATTTTTAAGTTGGAATCTGAATATCTCTTAAAACTAAAAAAAAATATGAAAAAATGCGTTATGTCTAGGGGAGTCAGTTTATGCGAGTGTCAAAATGTACAGATTGATTTTATAAATTCTTGTTGGTTGAGTTACCTGGCTTGTGGCTGAGGACCACTAAATCTTGAATCAAGGGGCATAGACGTATGTTAAGACAAAATGTCCCACTGACAGTCTTGGCTATAAAACGTTGAGAGGGTGTAAAGGAAGTGGATATAATAAGCCGATACAAATCTACTACAAAGTTACTCCAAAATGACTCCTAAATCTGGCTGAGAAACCCGACCCTGGACCCCTATTTTGTAACATTTTTTTTAGCGAAACGGAATGGAATGACAGCATTGGAAACAAAATTGCCTATTTAATCTTATTTCATTCCATTTCACAAAAAAAAGTCATTAGAATGGGGTCCAGGCCATGGTCCAGGCGTTCTCAAAGACAACTCTGTCTCCTTGTTGCCGACTGCACGCCGCTGCCATGAACGGCCTACTCCATGAAGCCGGGACACCCTCTCCGTCAGTGGGACACCACACTTCCGGCACCCACCGGGCAGTGCGTCACCGGAATCTCATTGGCATTGTCTTCGTCAATTCTTGATGCTGACACCTTTCTAATTGATGCGCACCTGACCGATCCAATGCGTTCGATTCTACCTCATTGGAAAAGCCAGACCTCTAAAAACCATGGTAAAGACAAAATGTTGTACCTTGAAGGTACAGACAGACCTCATAGGCATCTGGTAATCTTCAGATTATTCAAAAAATTTCATTATGCAACACACTGCAATAGATGCACGCTGCACAAAAGACTGTCAAGCAGTTCATATACTTCGAGCAGTATCTGTCAATGAACGAAACTACATTATGAATGAACGACTTTGAAATGTATTCCGTCACATACTTTACTATGCAAATGTCCGCCTCGGCTCTGTGGTGTACCCAGCTGTCAAAAACTGAGATCACTCATCAATACAAGCGTTCTCTTTGTGTCTGTCCACTGCATTTTAGGCGGCAGCAACAGTTTGGCACCAAAGAATCATTCGACTCTGTCGAGTTTCTAACCACAATCTTTTCACTCACAGCACTCTCAAATCTCAACGAAAACACCCGCTCAAAAATAAACATTGCCTCCAAACTCAATCTTCGACGGGCCCCCCAAAGCGGGTCGTCGTCGCACAAAGCTAGCCAGGTCAAGGGCGAGGTCACTTGGCACCTCTCTGAGGTGGTAGGGCAGAGCACGTGATCACTTCCTGTCACCCCGACATATGCAAATGTCGCCATTCAGTGCGGCCGGTCTTGTCGCGCGGCGTCGTCGTCTAAAGATAGCGCATGCGTAACTCTGCATCTCATTACTGGCATCAATCACACCTAACTTGAGATACAGTGAATTCGAGATTAGGAGGTAGGCGATGCTGGTATTGATTGTGCTTGTCAGCTAAATTTAAGACTTTTTCAAATATGGAGGTCGATTTTTCATGACAACCATTGTTTCACCAATGATGACTGATCGGCAGATTCCGCGAACGGGGGTAGTTGGTTAGTTTATGTTGGTGTCCGATTTGCTTATAAGATTTTCTCTGAGTCAAAAGCACCAAAAAATTAAATATCTCGTTTACGGAAAATATCTAAAAAATATGGACCGATGCTATCGCCTATTTCGGTTGGCATTGATCATGCGGCTAAGCAGAGAGGATCATATTGACATCTTGTACTACTGACCAAATTGTGCTTTTGACCATTTAGTGTCAACTTCTGCCAATTTTATTCAATGTTAATTCTAGAAATTTAAGATTAACCTATTCTCAACCTCATCTAGGGCATCAAATTTCTAAAACTGTGCGATGGCAACAATGCCGAGTACTCGGATTAGGCAACGACATCTCTTAGGCTTGCAATAGATGGCGCCATGTATCGTGGAAGACAGTTGATTGACGCCGGCAAGAGTAGGGCATCCTCAATCTTCATGATCTCGTGGCCCGTCTTTCACGTGAAGAGATTTCCCGATCTCGCCGCACGTTTTTATCTCATTTTTATCGCCGAACCTGTCACCGCTTGCTGGTGTCCGCACGGCGACGGCGCGGAAAACAAATGATTTTGACAGGTGTTGGCCGCAAGTTCGGAGAAACTGAAGTGTCGCGTTGGCTCGGTTTTACGGCGGAACAGTCAAAGTGTAAGATAAAGGAGTGTACTCATGTCGTGAAAGCAATGATGGGTATGGGCTACTGCATCTATTGTACCATTCAAACTCTGCAAATATATGTATACAGGTTAATTCTTATTTAAATAGCGATTTTTTACAATAGGCAGGACATTTTGTTATAATAAACACTTTTACCATGTCAAAAAAACGCTCTTATTAAGGTCTAGTCCAATACAGTACAGATGGTAACACCCACGAAAGGTGAAGTTCGGGACTCGATTCCCCGATGGGGTACAGATTTGGGGTACAGGCGTTCAAAAATTCGACCGCAATCTTCAGCTTGTTTAAAATCCACCAATTATCCATAAAAAGTTGCTAATCGCAAATGGTAGTTATAAATATCGTTAGCAGAAAACCCTCGATTGCGTTAAACAACCCCACCCCCCGCCTCGCGATAATGACGTCGCTACACGTCATAATTTCGGCGTCGCGCCATGTTTGATTCGCAGACGTCATGAGATTTGGCGGTTTCACGCACACTTGTTGCCTCGACAAGTACCAGACTGGCAGCCGGAATGTAAATGCGCGGTGCCCGACGACCGATTCGCAGAACGCATCGTGCCATGCCATCCGTTGCCCGCGCTTTTGGCTAAGTCTTGCGTCGACTGGCCTGGGCGCTGACGTTCGCAAGGGCTGCGAAGGAATCGAAAAGCACGAGTGGCTAGATGAGTGATACATAATAAAATCACTGCTAATTGTGTGATCATTGTTTGACGGAGGCGTTAGGTGGCGATGGTCCATAAATAGATGTTGGTCGAACCATAAGAGCTAAGCGACGTGACTTCGTATGGTGTTTGACATTTCTGTCACGATGGCGTAGTCGGTGTCGCCGTCATGATTAAGTGGGAGGACTGTCCCGAACCGAAGCATGTTGTGGCACTCGAATATTGTTTATGGGAGCTGGGATTGTGTTCAGTATAGATAGACCGAAATTAGTGTTAAAAGCCTAATCCACCATTTGGGCACTTGGCTTCGAAGATTGTTCTATAACTTGGAGAACCTGGGCTTGAACTTGTAATGTGTGTTCTTTATATTGGTGCAGTGCCGAATAAATGGGGATATTTATAGTAATTTTCTGTTAATGAAGTATTTCAAACATTTTCACGGCGAAATTGCAAGATTTATAGAAAATTTGCATTTAATCATTTGTACGGTTTCCTCTGTGAAATCGATCCTCCCAAGTTAAAGAGAAGTTGAAGTTGAAGAGGGGGTACGTGGAAACTGTAAACAAACAGTGGGTGGACTGCGTCCATCTGCGTTCATTGACCACCAAATCACCGTTTATTTGCTTTTTTATTAGTTGGCGATTGCTAGTCAGAAAAAAGGGACCAAACCTATTCCGATTTGGGAAATCTTTTCTAAACGCGTCGCGAATACAGTTGAAGCCACGGAGAGCCTTTCACACGGCGGCTCATTTCATGCCTTCGTCCACCGCGCAGTTCATGCATAATGCAACGACAGCTGGCCGGTGTCACCCATGGTGTCACCCGTCGAGGAGGTCGCGAGTGCACTGGAGACTGTTTGCATGCATCTCAATGACGACACGACACCTCATCTCGAGTGCGGGGCGCACACCTTTGCCGAGAGCTCAAGGATTCGACAGGACTCAAGACTGACGGCGTAGCAATGGGCGTCGTCCATAAAGTCTGAAACGTTCCTAAAATACTGTGAAGTGCGAGGAGGGTTTTTTTTCAGGATGGTGTACCGCCAGCAAAAATGGCCAAAAAATATGCACCTATTAATATTCGCTATGGCTGAATGTGGTTTTCTGCAGCAGTTCACTCTGCTCTATCAGAGAACGATACAAATGTAGCTAAGACTAACCATGTTAATTATTGCAATTGGCAGGTAAATTTTGATATTAAAACGAAGCACACTTTCCTTGGACTACTTTAACCTAAAGAACAGCTTTGAAGTGAATGAACTGTGAATGATTTACACCAAAACCCTAGAGGCCGCAACCGAAACCAACCAATCACGAAGCAGATCATCCTCTAGAGCCGAGTTAACTTAGGCCAACAAAAATGACGTACTGTTAATGTTTTTGAGCGTTAATGATAACGCAAAGATTGTGTGGTGGCCATTTTTCTGCAAGTCCTAATCCTGGTAATCCTTCATTAAGTGTCTTACGATAAAATGAACATGTCTGATGGCAACGAACCTCATCGATGCTTATACGCTTTTCTTCTTCTATTCGTAGGTAAGACCAGAAAACTAAGTCGATAAACCGTCGACTTCCACGCTACCAGTTCGAGATACATTCGCTCGGTAACGTTTTACGGCTTCTAATTATTTATCATTCATGCAACGTATGCTACTTAATGATGCGACATATCGTGCTAGAACTGTAACCTAACTTTACTTTGATTGCACCAATCGCAAGAGCTGCTTCGCATTAGTCGTTAGACGCAATTTAATCGTTTGCAAAGACATTACCATGACTGCCACACCACGGTCAACTAAATTCAGTCCATCGGCGCACTGGTCGAGGCCGATGCGCCAGAGTTTTGGGCATGCCCACCGAGAGGACGGCGTCGATGAATGACAATCGCAGGTCGGTACCTTTCGGCGGCCATTTTGGGACGTTCCGGGGTCGAACCAGGTGCTGTCACAGACCACGTGCTTGCGTGGGAGACGCGACTAGCGGTCTCTGTTGGTTAGATGACCTCATGTCATGGACGTAATGAATGGCAGCTTGGAGCTGAATTTGGTAGCGGTCTTCCAGAATCCATGGCTTGCCGTGTTAACTACGGAGAGAGAGAGAGCTGTTCCCATCTGTTAGTTTCTTCGTTTGCTTTATCAGTGGCCCAAGGGTTGTCCTACCAATTTAATTTGGTAACCATTGGCTTATATTTGCCACTAAAATTTCCAATTTTTGTACGTGCGTGAAATTAAATTGATAAGCCAATATGAACAATCCTCTCACCTCATTATGCATTTAAACTTAATTTGAAAGCCGAACCGCTTCTATTTAGTACCGACCACAGCACTGAATTTAAATATAAAATCACACCATAAAAAATGGAGAGTTGATCGTTTTTTTTTTCCCAACGCATTAAATTTCTCTCAAAATTTAAACGGTATTATTATCTTCCCATTCCGTTCGGTAGCTGCGAACCATCATTTTATAGCAATTATAAATAAACAACTGTGGCCACTTTGGCCAACCGACTGCCGGACCTCACATAATAACAATAAGAAGGTGTTAATTGCCCCTAAGACATCGTTCCACACAACACGTTGCTCTTCATCTTCCCGTCATAATAATCACCCATAAAAATACTTCACGGCTCCACACCTGAAACAGAGTCTTTCCACAGCCACTGGTATCTCGCTGCTCCTAACAGGCTGCAAGCCCGCCAAACCATCCGCCTAATTAGTCCTCCAATTAGACTCCATTGTCTCTGTCCGAGCGGCCGACGCTGGCACAAAAACAATTGCCGGTCGACTCTTTGACTCGCTATACCTCCAGCTGTCTTCCGCGCGACCGCCGTCTTTTGTTCGCGAATCGATTGACTCGGTCAATCTATGAGACAATGCTCGAGAAGTGCGCTAGCGATTTTTTGCCCACCCTTTTGATTGGCGTCATGTTGCTGGATGTCGATACAAGGCGCGCTGCAGTCGCGGCGACATTCCGTTTCGCTCGTAAGTCAGTCGTGTCAACAATGTGCTCGCGGTAGTGGGGGGCGTCAGAGGGGCTTGAACCTTGTCGATGGAATGGTTGCTGCCAGAGAGTTTCCCTTATTCAGTTCGTGGAAGAATGAGAGAATAGTGTAACAAATTAAATATCTTATAATTTCATTGAAACATGGAAAGTCTTTTTTGATTTTCGCACATGACGTCTGATACAACAGAAAACTACAGGCCGCTTGTGCAAAACCTTCAAGCAACCCACAGCGCGAGACATAGCTGAAGGAGTCATTACCGCTTAAAAACGATCTGTACCACAAGGGGTTCCTTCGTCATGCAGAAATCTGCGCCTGTACAAAAGAACTTGCCAAAATTGTTTGAATTTCCAAAGAAATTCTCCCGGTTTTTAAATATATACTGGCCGATGGAGGACCCGTGTGCTCCGGCAGAAATTTAGAAATATTATTTTAGAAATTAAAAATTAACTGCTGTGTAGTGGACACACTTTCGTTTGAAGGTTTCGACCCATTTTTTTTACACAAAAACAATTAAAGAAAAATTATAAATTTTAGGGAATAACGTTTTCAATCACTTTTAAGCCTAGAACTTTTGAATTCCTCAACTATTATTGGAGAAAATACTAGCCGCAACTCAACGCGCTTATAACCGAACCATGGCAGAGCAAGAGTCTTCCGACTAGCAACCCATTAGCGATCACGTCCCCCTTGCCTAAGAGAAAACAAGTGCACCGTCGTGCCCGGTCCATTAGAGGCTGTGCACGCTGACGAGCTCGGCCGTCTTTAATTGCCGTCGACGAGATCAATGATCGCTCGATACGACTGCAGTCGCATTGATTGTCAATTAATATTAATGAGTATTAATCAGCAGGCATTGTGGTCGTCACAACAACCGGCCCATTGTGAAACCGGGGCAACCGGGGCAATTCGTGCACCGCGGTAGGTGGCCATTAGCGCGTAGGGTTAGGGGGGGGGGGGGGGGAGAGGTTATGTCGAATTGTTAGGGATAAATCGTGGGAAGAATGAGAAGAGAAATTTGGATTTGAAAATTTTTAGTTTTCTCATCTACATTTGGAATTGTTTGATAAGCCGTTTAACACACTGACAGCCATATTGGCCTTACGAAAAGCTGGCCAATATCAGAGTCCATTGCGCGGCTATCATGGAAGAAATCCTTGAAATTGCCAAATCCCACCGATTTTTCTTCACTTGACTCGAAATACAGCTTTTGGCTGCCTACGTGTAACTGCTTCCTGGCAACAAGAAAATTTGTTCAAGGTCACGCGCTGATCAACCAGCGGAGCACGCGAGAAGTACAGCAACTAACGTATGCTTTTTACGTGAGGATTACGCCTTCTGGATTACTTTGTTATGGCTTGCGGTTGGAGCCAGATTAAAGGAGGCACTGACTAAGCTTGTTGACACACACCGTCTTCTAAATAAATTACTTTTCTCTATTGTTTTCGCTTTTCCTTTTTATTTCGTCGTGCGTTTCTATCGTTTCAGAACAAAACGAACCAGCCAACCGAGGTGTATTCATTTATTTTTCATGTCATTTTGAGCTCGGAAGAGGATTTGGACGCTAGCATTGATTTCAAGGGGGATTTAACGTCGATCACTCTACGCCACATCGCTCAGCGCCACCAACTGGACAGAGTCCACTGAATTCGGAAGCAATTCATCGGCACAGCACGCGAAAATTGCAGCGTACATGACGGTAATCACGACACGGACCAGGACTAATCAGTAATTCTGACGACGATCCTCGAAAATCACCTCCCCCGTGCCTCGAGCGAGCCCCGAGCGAGCCCCGAGCGAGCAGCCACCGCGTGACTGCACCCCATCGTCGTTGTGGTCGCCAGCCAACCGTTTTAGCGCTCGGGCAAACGGTCTCGAGCACGGCTTGCGCTTCTCACGCGCCCCCGACGGGGGAATCGCTACCCTCGACGCGGCCCCTCATTAAAGGCGCAGATTATTGCATTTGCACGACTCGCCGGGTCTCGCCCTATTGTCGCGCACACATATACGATCGACGCCCGCTCTCTCTCTCCTCTCTCTCTTTCTCTCTGAACTATCAATAGACTGTGCACCACCCCTACGCCCGTCTCTGTCACACCCACGCGACGCACCCTCGCTCTTTCGCTTTCCTTCTCCGTGCTCGGCGCTTTTCAAAGGTGTGTGTGTATAAGCGGGGTTTGTTTGTTCAGCAAGATAGAGTGAGAGAAGACAAAGAGCGGTAAAGAGAGGGAGTAAGCGGAGATCACGGCCTGCTAATTGCTCGTCCTCACAGCCCTCTAGGCTCTGCCAGGGCGGCGGTGCAAGTCAGTGCACACCGAAACGATTGGCGGTCGGTAATCTGATTACCACTCGGTGCGTCTTGGACGCCGTGGCGAGGTGAAAACCAATCAGCCGGGCGGTGAATTGCGAAGGCAGCGCGATCGCGGCTGGTTGGATCGGATCGTTTTCCAACATGGTGGGCCGCTGTGCGATTCTGGCCCTTTGAGCACCCAATGGGCTGTGTATTGCACTCTCGCGGGTCTATGGTGCTCGGCTTATGCATGATCCGAAATCCTATTAGGCTTGGCTACAGATTACGCGACTACCCGCGCTTTGAGCGTGCCTCTGTGTGTGTGTGTTTGTGTGTGCTTTCCGTCGAGTGTTAATACTGTTGAAAAGCAAACTCGCATGCAAAATAAATATGGCGGGGAAAAAAATTAACAAAAAACTAGGCTTTGAAACTGTTTTAAGGGTCGTTTTCCCCTATGTTTAAGAGTTAATAGACCGTTAACTGTACCGCGTGTCATCTCAGATAGCAAGTATGAGCCGTGCAGATAGCAAGTTTAACCGACCGACAAGCGGTTAATCGGCCATTGGTTGTGTCCTTTCAATTAATGTGATCAAAACATATTTTGTATACAAATCGCGATTTAGCAAATAATATTAGTAAAAAGACGTTAAGTGAACACGTGCACAGACATGATACGCTGCGGTTGAAGCTGGGATTTCAATTAAATAGTTTTGCCGTAATTGCGATGCGTCGTCGGCGTCGCCACGCGTGGTCGACTAGCTCGTCGACACGACGTCGACATGCTGACAGCGAGGTCTGTACACGGCGTCCTCATCGTGACAAAGAGTTAGCCGGCTGTTGTCCGATGGCATATCGTTTAATTAGTGCAGCGCCCTGCCGTGTGTCGCGTGCCGAGCGACGGCTCCATAGACTCTGGTCTCTGCGCGGCCAGGGTTGATTGCATTCCCCCTACCCCACATCTCTCGTGGCCAACCTGTTTGTCGCACTCCCGAGTGGGGGGGGGGGGGGGGGGGGGGTTGCTTTAATGAGATGCATCGAGTTCACAGGACCGAAAACATTGCGGCGAGTGGGATCTGTGTGCACTGTGAAGAATGATTGGACAACGGTGACGATGTTTGAGAGAATTTTTCAAGCAGATAAACAATGCATTTGAAAATAGCTATAAAATGGCAGTGGTATAATTGAGTTATTTACTTCACTTTTGGTAAAGTAGTTACTAGAAGTAGTAGTAATATTAATTACTACAGCAGATTAGTGAGAATCATTTTCAGAATTGAACCCATGTTGTGGTAACAGGTCGTATTGGGTTCAAGAAATCGGGGCCAATCTTAAATATATGCTAGGGTAGTGGAAGGCGTTTGGCAAAATTGGCACCTACTCCTATATAAGTAAGGTTATATCTCCCTAATTCCTCCATATTGTTGTCGATAGTCATTCATAGTCATGTCTGCACGCTACCTGGAGACTCTCAAGACAAGCTTGAAAAGCTCGAAAGCGCTCGCTGTGCTACCGATACTGTTAAAAGTAGCATCGGCTCTCGCCACGCCCTTTTTGAAGTCGATGACGTAACGAGCCGTTGACGTGGCAGCAAACGACGAGTTTCCGTGCGCCGGCAAAAACTCGATGCATCCACAAACTGCAATGTCGCTAACCGCGCGAGCGAAATCAGCCGAATTTCTTGTGTTTCGACGCCATCCGAATGCAATTAACAGCGCTCTATCAGCTCGTTAAGATCCTTTAACGTCGAGGGACGGTGTCGTCGTTTTTTGCGGCACTGGGCCGGCGGTGCATATATGTAACGACGCATCCGTTAACGACTCTTAGCGAGCCTCATGAGACACAGCGAAGCGTAACGTGGTTTGTGGTTGGCCGTGTTCGTTTGACAAATGGCGAATTAGCGTGATGCGTTTCATTTTTAGTGTATTATTACATATTAGGTCTAGGATACGCATATCCGCCACCGAGACACGGTAATCGATGAAAACATGATTGCTCGTCACTTTGAATTTCTTTGGAATCACTTTGATTAACAGAATGTGGGTGATTTGAGGCACTTCAATATTTATCCATGTCTAAACGTGCGTCTTTTCCGAAGCTCTCTTTTCAGAACAGGAATAAGAAATGAAATCAACTTAAACTGCTCACGTGGCAATGATAACTAACGGCGTAGGTATACTTAAATAAGACGTAAATAAGTATATAGTAATCAATTTTCTATTAGTCCGGGATTGCGTGCATGGATATGCTTCGATAAATATCCGTTTTGGGATTATGCTATAAGCAGATTTCCGAATAATTTATAACCTCGCTACAATTGGCGCCCGGCCTTCCACGTCATCGTCAACCACCGTGACCGCGCCCTGGATCTCGCGAAGCCGCGGCAGTCTGGATCTGATTAAAAGGCGCATTGATTCAAGCGTCGGCCGTGATGAAATGTCATCGCGCCCGCTTCTGTCGTCGACGGCGTCGGTATGCCGAGAATGTCACGGTGCACGGAAATAGTGATTCGGCCGCCCAAGGCGGGGACTAATTGAACGATGCTGGCGAAAGACAAATGAACACGTGTCGACGCCGACGACGCCGACGCCGCGGTCACGGCATCGTCGGAGATTGATTCGGACACACGCAGCCTCCACGGTGTCCGCAGTACGATGGGCTCGGCGTTGGTGGACCGCGGCCAAGCTGTGGAATTATCTCTTTGGGGCGGGCGATTATAATGCGGAGCTACAAACATTGGCTTTTTTTACTGTGCTTAGCACTCTTTTGTTTTGCTATTTAGCAATTGGTACCTACTTCTTACAAGCGTTTCCAAAGTGAAGTCGTATGTAGTGACACAAATTAGGTCCCTTGTGACCACGGTTGAATAAGTTTGTGTCAAACAGGTATGAACTCGTTTGCGTTGGTATATGAAACCTTTTCTTTTCGAATGATCGTTTACTCTTTCTGAGTGGATTAACGGTTTCAGGGACTTACACATATTTTTAAGGTATACACATATAGAAAACAAAATCAAACTGGTTATCAAAACAAATTTGATTGAAAGAATTTTAGTTTTGCATGCCGGTTTTGATTTGAACCTCTGTGCATTGTAAGTTCGCGTCGCAATAATCCAGCGATGACACCGCCGGCCAAGCACACTTCAAGCACCTTACCGTCAACCAATCTACTCGTCGCCAGAAACCGAAGGCGAAAGCCCCTATGGCATCACCCATTCATCTCCACGTTGGCATCGACCCTCGGGATCATTACTCACCCCGGATGACGGGCTGTCTTAGGATGACGGGCACGGGACGACGTCGGAGACGGCTCCCCTATCCGCGGCGTCCAACGAAAACAAGCGACTAAATACCGGGACGTGGTGCCAACCTCCCGGATCTGTGCCCAAGGCGAGGTGACGTTCCCCGGGCCAAGGATGAGGAGCAATGTGGGGAAGATTGTCGCAAGAGATTTTCTAGATTCGAGTCTTTCACAAAGATGCTTGTTGGGAAGTTTTGTGTTGCAGATACTGACGATAGCAACTTCTGGAGCAGCAAGTTCGCTATAGCACGTCTTACAGATCGCGTCGTGTTATAAATATGTAGTCAAGATCTGTTAAGCTGCTATGATAGAAAGTGTGAAGTTGTGAGGTAAATTTGAATGCACACAGATATTTTTATCTTGAATCTCGATTTCCTAATCTCCATTGCAATACAATTGAGAAAGGCAAACACAATGCATAGTTGAAACTTCAAGCAAGATGTTTGCACGCTTAAAATGGTTCCTAGGGAAAACCCCTCCCCCATCAGCAAGCCCGATCACCAAGCCAGTGGCGCCGACTCCAGGCGCCGCGATGTGTCGCTCATGTATAACGTCACACGACTGACGACGCATTCCCCCGCGACGTTTCATGTAATAAACAGCTCTCGTTGTTAATCTCGAGCTTGTGTCAACAACTCGCTGGCTGGCCGACGATCGCGGGCGAAGAGAGTTCGTTTTAAATAGACCGACGGGGGCGTAGTAGCTGGGTCGGTCGCGGGTGTGGAAAACGTTTAAACCCCCTAGGTTTTCGCTAAACGGTCGTGATAGTATGGCGGTGTCGGCTGCGGCGGTCCCGGTTATTGTTGCGTCTACTGATCCACTTCCGCTAACAGGCTTTTCTCGCCACGCGTAATTGGCTTGGGCCCGCGGCCGACTCGTCCTGCTGGGCTCCGCTACGCCGCGAGATTATACGAAAAGCGTTTGACGATCTCGCCCTATGACGACTTGCGAAGCCAGTTGGGGTTGTGTTTGTACAAAAACAGCAAATTTATGCTCGCTGTTTTATTTCTGTTCACTTTAAAAAAGTTTCCGCTATGTTTTCTCATCCTTTTCCACACGCGATTTTCCACGATAATCGCTGAAGGAAATTCTATCTTAGAGAAGGAAAGCGCATTTTTCGGGTATCGATTTCGGCTCCTTACTCAATTCTAGCTTATTCAGTAAAGCTGCAACAGCAACAGTAGTCGATAAAACACGCGAACTTCCCAATATAAAATATCCTACTTTTACTCCAGAGCTTTTCACATCGGTTTCTGCGATCGCTGAAGCCTGTAGACAATTGTCTTAGTGAAGACAAACGAGTGTCAATAATTCATCGAGCAAGAGCCGGACGTGATGGCCGCTTAGCATGCTCTTTTCGCGTTGGGTGCGCCGTTGACGGCTGATTGATGACGCTATTAGCATTTAGCATGGCCAAGCGGCGCGGGCTTGGTCGTCGAAACTCGCTTAGACCCCTTTTGTCTCACGACGACACGGCTCCACGCCATCGGGTGCACGCCAACGCAAACTGGAAACTCTGGAGTCAAGTCCACGCCGAGTGCAGCGCTGCAAGTACATCGCCAGCGTCCAACGTCCAACGTCAGCAGGTCGCAAGGTGCAAAGATGGAGACGCAACGACGCACCTAATCTCATTGGCAAGCTACACGAGTGATGCCCCGAAGTGCATGTCGTACACTCGCGGAAACTTGGCATAACAATATACATATAATAAACCTCATACATTACTTGCCTTGACGTTCGCTGCAGCCGTGGAATCCGATTTATTTTGAACATGCGAGTAAATTTATCTATTCGCGGCACATAACATGGCGCATTTGGACGACGGGGCGAGGGTGGGGAGGGGGGGGGCGGGGGATCGAAGCGGCGTTTCAGGATGGAAAGACGTTATGTTTACGTGAGATGCAGCGGGATCATTGGCTCACTGGTTAAGCTCGAGGGCGCATTTCGCCTGATGGTGCGCCGCTGTCGTACAGAAACTGGCCCGCGAGTGGCAATGAAATGCTAGCTTGTTTCGAGTGCAACGTTATCTCCCAGAGGACGGCGTCGTTGCAGCGACGGGGGATGATGAACAACCCCCCGCCTGTCACTCACTCGCCGCGCGGGGGTGCTCGGTGTGGGGCAGGGGCTTGGGGGGGGGGGGGGGGGCTTGCTCCCTCTCGAATAACACCACCCTTTGTTTCAATCGCTACTCGCGCGTCGTAAATATCAACGCTCGTTATCGTGACAATATGATGCCAACTTTAAAAACACAACGAAATAATGGGTTTCGTCGCTTTCCTTTTCAACTCTGCTGTGGAAATAAGAAGACTTTGTAACATCACACAAATTGGAACTCCCTATTTATGTATCCAGACATGTTTCTTCTCTGTTTTCGGCTTTCTTTTTAACGAAATCTTACTCAGTTGAAAGCTTAAATAGTTATGAAATTGATCAGGTCTAGAAGTGTGATCGTGCATTTGTAGTCCTGTCAAGTCTCTTACTCAATATCTCATTTCCTCCTTAAAAAGCACCGCGAGGTGGGGATCTGTAGCTGAAACTCCAACCCTACATTTGCCAAGCACAACACAGTCCATTCGTCATCCGCCAACCGCCACCGATAAGAATATGCCATCGATATAGAGTTATGGAAACAGGAAGAAAGTAAACAAGCAACCACGCCGCTCAGTCTCGTCCTCCGAGGGCAAACTATTATAATTTATACCGCTATGGCCAGAAAAACGCAAAAAAATCAAAAGTAAATCATGCGTCTTTGGGGACAGGTACGCACGCGCTCGTTGATCGATGGTGCGTGTGATTGATGTCGGAGTGCGTCTGATCGTGACGTCATTGTGCGTACGAGCATCGAATGGGCGGGCACCGCGTGACATGATACATGGACCAGAGTGTCATCCTCTGCGTGCTTTTGTCGGCATATTGACTCTATGTCCGAACAAGCTAGCGCGGTTTTATTAACGACTTGCCGAGAACGCAGTGGCGTCTGTCGTGGACCGAAAGCTCGCGAAGGTGTGGGACAATGGCGCCGCCGGTAATCTAGAGTTGTTGCAGATAATGAGCGGCAATAAAACAATCGACCTGTTCTGTTGACTTGTTAAGGTATCAAAGTAGTGCAGTAGCAAGGGGTGGCTAGTGGGCGATACAGTGTGGTCAGTTAGACCAAATTAACAGGATGGACGGCAGCGTATGAAGTACGAACATGTCCATATCGAAACAAACTATGTCTAACTCCATAGTTGAAGCAAGTTTATAATAATCTCATCCTGCTAATCGGAAATGTACGGTTTTAAACAATTAAGAGATTCGGTCAATCATATATAGCTTTGACCTAGGAAGGTAAAGGCAATATCTAGACGATTCTGGTCACCGGTTGGTTATTTAGACCAAACGAACACAGATGGACGGCAGTGTATAGATAAACCTATAAATATCGAACCAAACAACGTGTAAATTCGTAGTTGAATCAAGTATTTATAGAGCTTGCCAATCAGCAATTTAAGGACCAAACTAGAGGGTTTTGTCAGTTTCTAGCTTCGACGTGGCTAACAAATCGCCACGACGCCCTCCACAGCGTCGTCGTTTGCCACGAGAAAGAAAGAAAAAAACGCGCGTTAGAAAGACGAACGGCCTCGTTGTTTGCGACAAAGCGGGCTGTCTGCTTGCACCGCGGCTGGACGGGCGTCAACGATTTGATCAAGACAAAGGCTGTTTGTTTGGGATCGAGATGCGGTGGATAATTGCCTGCATGGAGACGACTTAATTGTCGAGATGAACGGGCCGTCGACTGGATACGGGCGGTCGATGTTAAGTGAAACAATTGATTGGCCCATCACTAGGCATGCTAGGCCGGCTTGCAATTGCGCGACGATGGGCTAACTATGATCTAATGGCCGCTGTCTTCGGGGATGGTGATTATTGACTGGTTGATTAAATACTCTCCGAGGCGGTTGCTTTACATTTGTGGTTGATATAGATAGACGGAACTACGCTTCTAATGTATTGTCACCAGAGTATCTCGTGGAGTATTGGTGTCGTGGTGAAATTAGGACGCGTTCGATTCGATGGGTTTCTGGGTCATTCCAATTCCCGAGTTAATTTTAAAATGCAGATGCAGAAGCCATCTTTATGAATCTGCTTCGCTTGAGCGTGTTTGGATTGTGTTAAACTATCGCTTCCTTTTGTAATGTAATTATGAGGGATTTATTGTAAATCGCACAAATTTAAATCCTTCCATTCGGAAAAGTTAAAATAATTAGTTAAACTGTAATTTGCCATCGCGCTTGGTTGTGAAATTAGAGCAAGAGGATCGTATATCAACGCCATGCAAATTCTAACAAGCAATGGAAGTAGACTCGCAAATTTAGTTAAAAACTCGTTTAGAACGCAGCTCGATTCGGATAGTTGCAGCTAATGGAATAGCCTTGTCTTGTCAGCAGACAATCAATCGGAATTACATCTAACTAAATAAATACAAGCAGCATACAGACTTCCCAGAACGTTTAACGATTTGCATTCTGTAAGCCGCGACTTTGCGCATCGAGTCAAAGCGTTTGCCCCGTGGCTGCGGGCGAGCGTTCAGAGTTTTAACCCCCCGACCACACCGAGTTTCTTTGCAGCGTGCTAGTTGCCAGCGTTAATCGGTACGCGACTTGAGCGCTCTCTACCTTCGTTTCGCCGTCTTGTTTTTTTCCCGGCCCTTGCGTTTTCCGACTCTCTAAGTGGAAGTCATTTCATCCCCTCGCTGCCTTTGGAAGGTTTTTAGGGGGGAGGGGGGTTGAGGGGACCGGGTAGCCCTGGACTTGAGGCAGGGAATTGGTTTTCACTAGAGACAAAGAGGCGAACAGTCGATTCGATGAAAGAATGGTTTTACGTAACAGGAGTCATCGGAATACACCAGTGGATACACCGTTGATTACTTGGTTTAGCTAATGGGGTTGACGTGAAAGATGCAGGGCCACGGGACATGGTCAAATTTTGGTTACAAGTATGCTGGTCACTCAGTGTAGGTGAATTCCTCTCCCCTATTTACCTTTTCTGCTAAAGTCCATTCCCGTTGTGCCCCAACACCTTCCCAACATCACACTACGCTATTTTGATTGTCGCGCGCTTCAATAATATACGAAGATGCCGATGCCATAATAATGCTGATTTGATGTTTATTTAAGTGGGCTCCTATGCTGTAATATCATTTCTCCAAAAGCACCCTCGCTAAGTGATAATAATGTGTCGTGATGGTTTTACTGAATTATTTGCATCAGTGCACACTCTGTTTATGCATTCAAGTTATGTAGAGCCACAGTTTAATGGGCTGGGGTCGTTTCCATCTGCTTTATTCCTTGTATGCTGCATTCGATTATGCTGCTTGATGTTGATAAAACGTTTGGAATTGAATAATGTGTTTGGATTTCAGGAGTTTATTCAATAGGTGTAGTGTAAGTTCAAATAAACTGCGTGTTTTTGTGTGTCGACTCACAAAGTTTCATGCTGCTCTCGCGTGGACTGTAGCTACAGCTCAGAGATACGAGATTCGAGTCAGGAGGCTGGTTGCCATGGAGGAGAGCGCGCCCGAATGCAACAAATCGGGATGGAGATAGATCCGAAACTAAGAATGAATAAGGACGCCGCGATCTCCGTTCCCCTACCCTCCTCGTCCCTAAACAGACGAAGACGACGAAGAAGAAGTTAAAGTTATGCCAGAGAGAATTATGACAAAGCCCGTTACTTACAGTGTTCGCTTTTTTCTTCTTCGAGTTCCCAATATTCGAGAGCCACGAGCCACTGAGAGAAAAAAATGCGAGTCTCGGGGAAAAAGAATGCAAAAAGTGAACGTTGCAAATTTTAAATCCGTTGGTAATCATTTATCAAACACACGCTCGATGGCAGCAATTCGCCCTAAAACGCCCACCCCCAAGCGGGGATCTTGAAAACCATCCCCTTGTCGCGAAGCGAACAGAAGATATTATTGACTCTCTCTCGGTCTCGGCGCACTCTCCCTCACCGTGTCGCTCTCTCTATCTTTTTCGCTGTGTGTGAAGCAGAGACGCAACCCGATCAATAATGGCTCACTTAACTTGGTGACGGATGCGGCGATTCGGCGGAGCGACGACGATCTAGGAGCTTGTGCAGCTCGCCGCGCGCCAAAGAGGATCGCGACGAGGTACACGAGAAGTTGGTGCGCTTGTTTGTTTTATCAGGACCAATTAGTCCTGACTTGATTGCTGCTAAAATCCACCCCCTTGCTGCTTAGAGTTCCCTAGAGAAAACCCTGCAACGGCTTCCCTTCGAGACGCGATCTTTTGGGCATGAGGACAATGAAGTCGTTGATGGTTCCCTTTGAAAGTCGATTCGTATGCAGAACAAGTATGAAATGGTTCGTTCATATTGTCGACCCTGCTATCGAAATGCGAAAACTATTTATGTTTTCCATGTTGCTTTAATGATTGTGAAAATAATTTCATGGTGAAGTCGATGAATGCTCACGAATGTTGTATGTACAGGGGTTGTATAATTGCTGTAGTGGCAAATGCAAATACGCTCCGCAAAAAAGTCTCGAGATCTCGACAAGATAGCAACGCGCGGCGTTCCACTGCATTTTTATGCTGTACTGAATCTGATGCAGCTGCATGTCGGTGATATTTGGTATCAGTAATTCTTCGACGAGACTGCATGAAATCAGCAGGTGTTGTAATGAGATTTAGTAGATCGCAGTATTCCGATGGCGACGCAAGACAACACGCGGAGACGTCACAGACGGTGGAATACACTTTGCCAAGAATCGTCGTCGCCGTAATGAAATGTTATTCGTCTTCACAACTCGACGCCCAGCGGCCAATGGAAAGCATGAGCGTCTCCACGTGACCTACAAACAGAATGTTCGCTGCAAACTTTGCGGAACCGACGCTATATTGGCTGTAAGTGCATGCATATGCTTCGTGGGGGTAGTCTCGGTGTTTGTTGGTTTATTTTAAGTAAATGGAAATTGCAATTAAGTGAAGTCCGTATCATAGAATTATATTTATAGAGTGTTAGTTTGGCATCTACTATCGGTTGCGTATAAATGTCGGATAAATATCATTATAAATAAATAGACTATCACCATTGAAAACAATATACAATTATACATTATTATATATTATTATACATCGTTTGTCTCAAGTAAAAGGAGCCGTTTTCAAAGTTTTATTTCCGTTTCTTTTATCAAAGTCGCGAGTCACAATGAGAGTTAATATACATTGAAATAATACATTGACAATCCATGGTTCGCTTAATTGGCTGTCTGTTCTGTCAACCCTTGTTCTTCTATTGCGACTCTTGGCCGCCAGGAGCGCACGCAATAAGCTCGGCACGGTGTTAGCACTTACTGCGCCAACGAAGTGCTCGTCTTCGAGTAAATCTTGGCGTCGCGACGTCGCGCGAGCGTCGCTGCCGGCTAACAGGTTGCTAGTATTTCATGACGCCCGCGTAGCGTTGTGTGCCGGACGAAAAACATCGGACTCATTGGGATTTTTTTGCTAAGCTACAAGGAGCTAGAAAATCTATAGATACTCATAGCAATAAACTTCGGCGTGATAAGTTGTTAATTGGTATACCTATCGATAACGAGAGAGGAATCTGATTTCTATCCCGATTCGCATTCATGTCTAGGACTTCTTACAAGCCAGCCGGCATTCTCTAATTGCTTGTAAATAGTGCATTATCCTCTTGACGCAATGAAATCTTTTCACGTCGATTTCATTCACCGCTAATCAATTGGATATGGACTCTTAATGGACGCGTGCTTGTTTGAGTGACGCTCGTTCGGGCGTTGGCCGCGCGCTGGCGAGGGGCGCTGCGTCACAAAGCGCTGGTATGACAAGTGACGTCCCCGAGCCCGGCGCACAAAAGATTCGTCGCCTTCCACTCGGCTACACTTGGGGAAACCGACGCCGACTCGATGAAAGAAAACACCGAAGGCAGCTCGCCGAGGACGACGCGGAGAAAAAAAAAACTCATGTGAATTAATTACGGAAAATGTGAATTCAATCGCACGTTCCGCGCCAGTGCCTGCTTGATTCGCAGTCAAGTGGACACGTATCGCGATCACCGCCCCCTCCCATAGACGGGAACGCGTTCAAGGGACAGGAATTTAAAATGTGTTTTCAGACAATCTAGAAAAAAAAGTTGGGAATAATTTTGTTTCCATTCTTTTGAATTTTAATTAATTCATTCATAAGTTGCTCTGCTCGGTATTCAACGAGGGTCTTGAAGTTTGCCGTCGACGCTGTCAGTGGCGTTGTCATGGCGCGTGAGTGTTAAAGTTGGGCTGCAAAATGTTAAAGGCACTTAACCGCGTGTGAAAAGTTTGCGTTAATTGAGCTGACACCACGCAGGACACCAAAGCAATGTGAAAACAGGTGAAAGGTTAAAATACCTGAGCCCAGACGTCAAGTGAGCGGCACTTAACCGCCCGTTAAAAGCGGTTCGGTCGCACACTAATTGAGCGGACCTGCAGTGGTGATGTGCCGGTATTTCATCGTGCCGGTACCGGCACCGGCACCGGCGGCTCGGCTGGACAAGAAATGGCGTGCTCCATAAACGTCGCGATTTATTCGACGCGCGTCCGCCGCTTTGTTAAACGGCTCGCGGCGTGCAGGGGTGTCCATCACGCCTCCCCCCCTCCCCCTAACTACGATACCTTGTGCCGATTTCAGATACACTTTGTGTTTGTTTTAGTGTGTGGAGTTTGCGCACAACCTAATTAGGAGAGTAAAAAGCTACCAAGTTGAGTTGCCGCAACTATTTTTAAACCAGCCAAAACAATAAAATAAATACAAACATAAATACCATTTCGTGTTGACCAAAAACCTCCATGGTTTCCCTTGGTAACAACGCAAAATTGATCTCGCCTCATCGTGACATCGATAAAAATGTGTGTAAACTCATGATGTATATACACAGCTAACGGTCAATATTTCTTTGTCTGTTCCAGGTATGGCGACCACTTCAACGTGACAAATCCCGACTATCACTCTGACCCCGAGTTAGTTGCCCCCCGCGTGAGTATAATTAAAGCAGATTGTCGTCTCGGGCGGCCACCCCTGAATCGATTGGACCCGCGTATTGACTCGCTGGCAGGTAATTACTGAAAGCGGCATCGCTCTAATATGGAGCGTCTGATTGGCTTGCTAGACATCCCGAAGACGCGTTGCGAGTCCGGTCCAGTCAAAATAATAGGGCGATGCTGGCCCAGGATGATTTGATGGCTCTCGTTTTAAGGTGATTTTACTTCTTGAAATTAAATATTACCCCTTTCCTTAGTTATGAGTTTAAAAGTTTCTCTGAAATTACCTAAAGCGGTACAACCCTAAACAAAAATTTTTTTTAACCCCTTGCACTTAATACATTGGAAGTTGGAATAGTTTGAAAATAATCAATTCCATGTATGACATTTGTTGATCACTTGAGGACACACAAAAGTGCGTTTAAATCAAAAGTACCTTTAGAAAGAAATGTGTCCACTTTTGAGTATATTCCAATCTTGTTTTCGTGTCGGTGAAGGTACCGGTGAGCTCTGGGTGAAATCTTACCTTTTTTGGGAATCACCGTGTTTGCAGAACTTACTTTCTTACGCGGGCTCAGATTTGGTGCCCATAGACAAGAAAATCCTATAGGTCCCCGTTAATGGTTATTCTATACAATGTTGAGGCACTTATTAGACTGGTGGTATCCATCTTTTATCCTGGCTCGCCCCCTAGGAAAAAGTGCGACGAGGAGTCAGATATCTGCAAACTAACTTTGAGGGACTCTTCGTGCGGAGCGGAAACTCTGAAATTGTATGCAGGAATCGCAACAGACAAGTTTAGAGATAGTTTCTATTCTCCGCGTATGAAATATAGATACCTATACAGACGTCTCCGTTCGTGTGTTCCGGCTCTGGATATTATTGCTTTTAAAAGTCGAGATTTGTTAACTTCTTCGCCGGCAAAGTGCGCCCGCTAAGTGACCCATGTGAACGATGCCACTGATTCGATCTCCTGCTCCTCGGCTCGTCGGATAGTTTTTACCTAAACGGAGATCGTTCTGGGTAACTGGGAAGCGCGGTAGCCAAACGCCAGAGAAGGACTCTCAACAGTATTTTTAAAACTCTTTTGACGTTAAAACGAGTTTAAATAATTAAATCATTGGGTTTATAGAATTGTAGGAATCCCAACGCTTATTTATATGCTTTTCTGAGCAAACTTGGTAATGGTAGGTGCCACTTGATGGCGCTTACGGCCGTACTTTTTAACAAACCTCTACAATGAAATACTTATGACTGAAAAATTAAAATATTTTGAAATTTTTATCAATCACTGAGGTAAGCATCAGTAAAGATTATTTGACAGCAATCCCTATTTAGATGGGAGTAATCTGTGAGAAACAATAACATTTTATTTGAGACGGTGACTAGCAATTCTACTTTGATTCTACCATTTAAGTCGATTTTTTTCGTGATGACAGGTTAACATTAGCGCTGGAACTCCTCAATGATCTCCCCATTGATCTCTTCACTAAGTTAGGCGAGTGAAAAATGACAGTTACGCCAATGCAATTTTGCTCTCATCTCAGGTCATCTCAGGTGGCAAATTTTAGCCCATAAACATTGTAATATTATAAAGTTGCATGTATTGCAATACACTCTCAAATGTGTACAACATTTTGAAACAGCTTTCTGAAAACCAGCCTTAAAACCATCGCAAAGCCATTTATAAAATCACAAGTGTGTTACGAAAAAAGTGCATGTCTGACACCATCATACATTCATCCCAGCGCTCGCCTCTAAGACACATCTCGTTTATATCGGCTCTAATAGGAGCTGTAGCACACTCTTCGCCGCGGCTAATACAGAAGGCTGCACCATATTTATGTTTTGTCATCACGTGGACACTGGAGGGGGAGGTAATCTTATGTGAAGCAAACCAGACTGGACATTTATGGCTGGAAAGACTCGGCCGCGGCCCGACACATGCGATCAACAAGTGCCTGGGCAATTAACAAGTGCGCCGGCCAGCCCGATCGCAAAAGTCGCTTGTGCGGAATTTCATCTCCCGTCTCTCTCGTTTAATGCGTCGGCTCTAACGAGCCGTGCATTGTGCGTTTTTTTTTTTGGCGACCGCAAATTCCTGTCCCATTAAAGCTAGGCAAAGATTTGTAATTGCATTTCATCGATAGTCGCATGCGTTCCAGGCAAGTTCGACAAGAAATAGAAAATCATTAGTCAATAATAATAACATCAGAACATACATATATGTAACGTGAATTGATCCGTTTGGTTAGATTGGTTTTGATACATTCCTGAACAGCCGTCGCTGATTTATTTCTTAAGAGGTTTGGCACTTTTTACACTCTATTTGGTGGTGTTTATTGCGTTTTTATTGTCGTCGGCCAGTTCTGAGCGTTTTAAATTCTAATCACGTAATTAGCTTCTGTCTTGATATTTTAATGGCTGGTCGCTGGGAAATTAAGCGACTGCTAAGCACCGAGCGACACGGCAAACGGAGCCTCTGCCCTTATTGGCGTCTTTGAAACGCCGTCCAACATGGAAAGCGATAAACGGGGCTGCCGCGCGATAATAAGCGTTAAATTGTGGCTGCTTATAAAGATATAGAAAATTGACCTTTTTAAACGACTTTGACTCAACCGATCCATCATATCTTAAAACTGATAAATCTTTGAAGAACGTCGTTCCTTATTAAGATGGAGTAATGCACCACATGATGGCATGATACCAGTTCTTGACGGTGACATCGACCGTGTCGTCAGTAATTTGACATATCATCACCCTCCTCCCCCCCTGGCCCCCGCCTGTGTGATATTATTATTGCCAAGTTGAGAATGCCGCAGCAGCGAGCGCGAATTGGCGAGGATTTCAAGAGTCGACTCACGAAGAATCCGATACCATCTCGCGACTCCGTGCTGCCGCCCCGGCATTCGGTATATTATTGAAGGGGGGAAGGGGCCCGAACACAACACAACTGCTAACGCGGTATTAATAAAAATGCTTCAGCTTTCTCGATGCTGCTCGCAGATAACATCAGCCCCAGGGTTTTTCGTGGGGTTGCGGCGAAGTTCTGGGGTGTGGGGGGTTTATGCGGTATTAATGTGACTCACTTGATGAAACGAGCGAGATGACAGCTTAGGGGTGGGTTTGGTGGGTGGAAGGGGCGCTTTCAAGGGGCGCACTGAGTAGAGGCCTGGTAATTTGCACTGTGTTGTTATTCATCCACAATGCAGCCAACCTAACAACGCATGTTGACGCGCGCGGCGCGCACGGAATTGAATCTACGTGATTTAACTCGGCATCGCGCGCGGTTTGTCTGAACACGATTCTCTTTTGTTAAACATGCAATCGTTTTCACTTTATTTTATCGACACCGAAAGCCTACTTGATGCACGAAATGTGCTCACTGGCGCTGTTCAGAAGTGTTTTTGCCGCATTGTTAGGAAGTCACTGCCTTTTATAATTGGGTGTTAGGTATCATTAGAGCCGTGGAATCATAATGTAATCAAGAAGGCCTCTGAAATCATGCGTGTAATGCTGTTTTTCCACGATCTTCCGACGATCGAGGCTCAAGACTTGGATCAAAGAGACACAGATGCTTTAGCGTGCGAGAAGGCGTTGGCATTTCGACGCTATTGTACGTTGACTGTACACACTTGGCACATCATTTGTCTCTGGAAGGCTGTGCATTGCGTACTTGATGAGGGAAGGCGCAGTGACTGTCGAGTTTCAGCTTCAAATGTTTGTCGGAATTAGGAAAGGGTGGTTTCGACACGATCGTTCGAGAACGATACGCTGTCGACGTCGCGTCGTCGTCGTCGTCGTCGTCGTCGTCGTCGTCGTCGTCGTCGTCGTCGTCGTCGTCGTCGTCGTCGTCGTCGTCGTCGTCGTCGTCGTCGTCGTCGTCGTCGTCGTCGTCGTCGTCGCCATTGCTTTAATTTGACTTGGGAAATTAGTTTAGTCACGGCCCTTACTCCTCGCGAGCAAACTCGCTCAACAACTTTATCGACTTGAAGTGGAGTCTTTCGTGAAAACGTTTCGAGTTAAACGTTTTGGCTGCGCGGAAACCGCCGAATGTTTCGCGCGGCGCGGTGCGGTGCGAGATGCACTTCGTCACGTAGGTATCGTGCCAGCGCTATTAACGCCTTGCGCCGAACGGCGCTGGTGGACCAAGTGTGTCGAAAGAGAAAACTGAAATAGACTCTAATAAAGTGACAAAATTGATTCCAATAACACAACTTTATTGGTTGCAAGCTGTTAGCCAGTTCCGCTAGCGAGTCAATTTAATAACCCCACCGCTGGCACCAAAGTAAGTCCAATCTTCGAACAGAATTCCTGCTTCTTTGCACGGGATTACTTTTAACGAATTATTTTTTCTGGACTCATCATTATCCATCCGCTCTTTAGACGACGTTGTCAAAGCGACTCTATCTCCGAATAAAAACAATACCACCCTCTGCTGGCGAGCTAATATCCATTCATTGATCACCCTCGTCAGCCGAAACAGACTGTATGTGGTCGGGTGGGTTGGGGAAAGGGGTTCCTGTTTTTAGGAGATGATGTTCAAAGCGATCGACGGAGACAGAGCGAGAGCACATTAACGCCTCCAGGGCTCGTCGGGTCGGAAAGGGGTGCATAGAAGCAACGCAGTCGCGTGATTCGACTGAAGCATTCTGCTGCAACAGACAAAAGTGTCTCTCGCTCCGAGCCCGTCTCTCTCCAGCTCGCCCCGCTCGAGAGTTGGCAATAATAATGATCTGACAACAACGCCCTCAGGGATGTGCGATCCGTCGGGGGCTAGATGCGCGGGTGGTGGAGGGGGGGGGGGGGGGGGGGGCGTTCAAATTGTTATTGATGAATGCGTCGCGGCTTAAGAGCTCAATTCAGTGCGGCGCTGATTCGACGTCGGTCTTTGTTCGCATGAAGCGCGAGCTCAGCTTCATTACGTTTTATTTTTTATTTTTGGAAATCTGCATGGCTGAGCCGATAATGGATGACTGTTTTTTTTTTTTTCATTATTATTATTTTGATCCATTGTGCTTCGTAATTAAATTGAGCGCAGTTCTCGATGTTGCGATTTTGTAATATCATTCGGATGTTGACAAAAAATCGTGTTATTCTAATTGGCTGCAAAGAAAAATCGACGAATTGTCGCTATTTGCGAATCGTTTGATGTGAAACAGGTCGTTTTGGATAGAGCTTGTTTAGAAAGTACTTTATTAACACAAACAATAATCACAGTGACAACCGAACTGAAACATTGTTGTGTTCCTGTTGTACAGATGAAGTTTGGGAGGTAAACTTTGTTTATGACTTTGTATAGCGACCCATTTGTCTGTAAAGGTTTGAAATTATTCATTGAAGTAAACTGTTCTTTTGCCAGTGTTTTTAAGAAGGTTGTTACGTAAGATTGACTATCTAAACGCAGTACACGTTGCTAGAAAAAAAGCATTGTAAGAACGCCTCTTGAGGAGATTCTCCGAAACACCCTTGTCTTTACGAACGGCGTGCAAATAGTCACAGGATTAAAAATGTCGTGCAAGCCAGCCTGCCGGTCTTGCCTACTCCCTGCTAAACGACATCGGGTGGGGCTATTTGCCAAGCTTACGGTTTTATGGGGACGCATAGAGGCATTTCGCACTTCACTTTCACGGCCGCGGAGATGGAAAATAGTACCTAAGCCGTCCGTCAGATTCCCGAGGGAGTAATCCAGCTAGGTGCTGACATCGTGGAAAATCATGGGATGGAACGTCAGACCTTTTTAGAATGCCTATTTCTTTCTGGCTGCTATCTGTTTTACTGGTCACGCTGCTTGTTATAGGGAACCGCGATGAGTTGTTAATTGGTATGGTCGCTTATTACCGTGATTGGAGAGGGATAGTGAGGAAGAGTGTGCTACCGTATAAGGGGGAGACGTGGTAATGACTTGCTGGCTGGAATTTTAAGTAGATCACTTGATTCTGGTCGGATTTAACCTTGCGACAAGCGCGCTGCGCTGCATAGTTTATGTTAACGGCGGCGAAGAGGTCGGTGTGAAAATCGTGTGGATTATAAAACGTTTGACTGGAGATGGATGTACCTACTCGATAGTTTAACGTCGATGGCGTTGTGGCGTCGATGGATAATGTGTGACGAAGTGTGACAAGTTAGGGCGATGGATTGGCGCGCACAAAGACGTGGTCGCCATCTAGTAGCGGAAGGTGGAAACTTGAACCCCGTGGCATGGAATGACCTTGACTAGAACAGACGCTTCTGATTGGTTGAAATGACAACCAATTGGCAAGCCCTTGCTGGCTTAACGAGAACCACAGGTACCACTAAGATTAATTAGGTTTATAGAGTGAATTATGAAATTCATTTTGTGATCATTTTGTTAATTGGATTTGGATTCATCAATGGATTAAGAATAAATTTAATCTTTTACAGGATTACACAACAAGCGTACCACTACATTTTGATGGTTCTGTAAAGATCACGGTAGCATCTATGGTATTATTATGAAATGTGTTACAGTTTTATGCTATAGGGTAATTGTAGGGTTTTTTATTCAAATTATTCTTATTGCATGTTGCATCCTTTCCATCCTAATCTCATGAGAGCGACTAGCGAACGTAGATTGTTCTCGTTGCATGATGAGGGAATAAGGCCCGCAGCAATCGGAGACAACCGCCCTCATGTCGGCACTACGCGTGTCGTCGACGGGACTCGAACGGGGGACATCCATCCGTCACTCACCGCGCAGTCTCACTCAGCTTCCACTCAACGCATCTCACGCGGGTGCTTGGCAGAAACGAGGCTTTGTCACAAGGATACGTTCCCGCACATTATCGACACGACGTCGCACGTTTTTTTTTTTTAATCAGTAATCGAACCACGCGAATTTTTTAAAGCCCGGTCAGGCATGGATAGCTACAGCTTCCGTGCGTTTTAGAGACGAATGTCTTGAATTGTTGGGCGTGTTGGAAACACCGGTTCGCAGATGACTGAAGTTAAGCAACACAGTGATGGGCCAAGAATTGGATGGGTGACCATCATACACATGACATGTTCTGTTCGGGAAAGAAGTTGAAGTGATGAAAGTTAAAGTAGGTACAACAGCTTCATTCACATGTCTTATTTTTTTCTCGATTATGGACAATAGGACTATTTCGATAGGAGTAATTAGGTGCCTGCACCGGGCTTCCTCTCCTCCCTTCTAATATGGGTTAAGTTCAAAATCACTCTATACCCAATCATTAATTGACGCCTTTTGACCATAGCCACAGGGTCTGTTGTCGTTATAAATTACAAGGGTATTTTGAGTTAAGGACCATGCATTCGATTACAAATTAAATTTTCACTGTGCACATAACCTTATGAATCTTATTTCTGAACATTTAAGTATCTAGCCTGTGTGATGCACGTCGGTACAGCGACGTCTCAGCATCCATATTTTTCTTGTCGCAACATCCAAATTAAATCTAAAACGCCGATGATTAAAAGTGAAATGTTAAGTCTGTTGGCAGCATTCGTTTTCATGTCTACACGCTGCCACCGACCGCGGCGCCTATGTCGGCGTCGGCGTCGTCATGTGTCTCGCGTCACAAGCCGAGAACAACGCTCTCGCCGTGCCTAATTAGCTGCTCGCAATAACTTGGCTAATTTTTCAAAGACGGTTTCGTGCCGGGGGCGCAATGACTCAAATTAATGCTATTTGTGGTACGGATTACCCGTAAACGATTATGTCTGATTATCCACAGACAGTTGGCCTATATGCTCGTAGATTGAAACAAAATTGAAACTCTTCTGGAATTTAGACTAGATTTTGAATTTGTATTTGAATCTTTTTGTTTTGACTACAGTATTTAATTTTTAAATCTGTTTGAACTTAAAAGATTAAACATTCTACACCGAGCGCTATGTATACTAGTTAATCTGTTACTGATTTCAAAAGAAAGAGTATGGGAGAATGTTACATTCGTCCTCTTCGATCATCGTCTTGCCAAATAGCGAACCTCATTTTCCGCAGAGAACGCGACTCCAGACTGAAAATAAAAACAGAAACTCTTTCAATGAAAATGTATTTGAAGTTTTTATTGATTTTCAGGCTATTAGTATACGAAATCGCCAGTATTTTCAAGTCCCTGGCTGACAGCCTCCTTTAATTGTCTCCGCCCGCGGCCTTCTACCAACAGACGAGTGACACAAACGAGTGGTCCTAAAATACTCACTAGATGCCGTCTGAGTAGCAATTAGCCTAGCACAAAGCACCGGCAATCGCTTCCAGAAATACAACAGCTGAGCAAACAACCTGCGCCTGCCACGTCGAGAAGATGCGACGTTTTATGGCGCACCTGGTGCCCGGCCGCTGAATCACACTTTGACTCGACACTTTGACTCGGTCGGCCACTGCCCCGGAAAACCTTAAATGTCTAAACTAGGTTTGGACGTTATGAACCAAAAATATACTGTGAGACAAACGAGAAAGATATATTCTGAGCCATGCTGCGCGACTGGTTCATCTTTGGACAGCAAAGATTTTTCTTATGTGATACGGTTTCATCAATTCAGATCTTAGGCTTTACCGTTTCCTCAACTCCTAGTTGAAAATTTTTTTGAAACAATTGCCATGAGTACTCCCAATCATAAGCAGTGAAATGCAGTTGTTTCTTGGAGTTTCCCGTTTCCGAACATGCCAATATAGCTGTGCTTTTAAAGAATTAATGAAGCATGATAGCAAATTCAAATCCAAACTTTTAAAGTTCCAAGCTGTCAGCTATCTACCACCGACCACGCAACAACAACATTGGCGACGAGCGCATTCTGGTGTTTGGTAATACGTACCGTACACAATCATGTAATCCCGCTCTATACTGCACACTGACAAAAGAAGCTTGCCGGCAGACTGGTATTTGCCAGATACCCGTGCCGTGTGTTGACCGATGGCCGACGATCTGCCCGGGGGTCACGTGCCGACGTCGAGAGCGTGCCTCGGTCGGCGTCGCGAGGATGGCGTCGGCAAACACGTCGGCGTCGTGGGGTTGACATTGCTTCCGATAGCAGGTTGGGGCGATGCGCAAAACGCTGACAAATGTGTGGTGTCGTTTGGTGTTCAGTATTTTGCTGGGTGCAGTTGACGGGGTTGTTTGTTCTATTGGGGGGGGGGGGGGGGGGGGGGGGGGGGGGGGGTGCTCTGGGCGTTAGTGCCTCAGGAGGTGTTCTGTGTCTGAAGAACCTGGCTAATAGTCTCGGCGGAAACTGGAAACAACTAGAAGCTACGCTTCAGCGAGAAATTAGAGTTTTGGGAGCCTGAATTGCATTAATTCACAGTTGTAAAATAAAAATTGGCAAGTCAATTCACAATTTAAATGCTTTAAGAGGACCGAATATAAATTTTCCCCTTTTAAAATTGGTTCCAAATCAATTTTCTCGAGATCCTGTTTTTCTTTGAACAGATCCCCTTTGATCCTTCCATTCGAGATTGCACTTCTGGCAAAATACTGAGAATTATATCCTACCACATAAAACCCGCGGAAGCGCCGCTTAGTTCCACGCTTGCGAAAATCAACCAGTCGGAAATCATCATCGAGCAAGATGTCCTTGCCATTGCCTCCCCTACGCCATCCTGGGCGCTGCATAGGCGCTGCACCACGGTGACATTGAAGAGCGCTGGCAGGTCACCGTGGGGTCAGCCGCTGCACCCCGTGTCATAGTTGGCAATTGCACGGACGCACCGGGATGTGCCGAATTAGCCAGCCGTCCAACACGCTCGGTGCATGCCTATGGGTGTGCAAATTGCATCCATCGTTGCATCCATGGCATGCCCCGCAGCAGAAGACTCGGTGCTGGTCGATGTTGGTCTCTAAGTTTGAGAGGCCATGGCGATTTATTAGTACGGGACTAGGTGGCTTTAATTATTGAAAACGTCTAATTCGCTTGTTATGTCCCGGCGGGGGGTTCCGTTCCGGTTAATAACGGTTTCGACGGAACAACAGTCTCAGGAATATACATTTGTTTGTTCTTTATGGAACTGTTCCTTGTTTATGTCGTAATAACGAGATGGGAACGTATTAAGAAGAAAATTACTATCTAAAAATGGAAATACAATTTAAATTTGACCCAATACTTTTTTGGCGATTGAAATGCCAGCTTTAGCAATAAACATCTTCAAAAAAATTGCTAGTCTTTCCAGGAATTCAGGAAGACAGTAGGTCGTTGCCCCTTTACCTAAATACAAGACTCCGTCACCTCTTTCGTAGCACAAAGTCACAGATGTCCCAAAAGCTCCAAGTCAATACGCTTTGTCTCCCACACATATCAGAACCGCACATCACACGCCGCCTCTATGTACTTACATTTTGTGCATCCCTGCACCAGCGTAACGAGCCTCTGTACGACGTGCTAAATGCATGCGATCGCCGCGCCGTGGGAAAGCGGTGCGGGACGCTCGGCGACTAGATTCGGCGTGAGAAGAAAACGGCCGAGTGTCGCCGCCGAGGCCGCTAATGAGAGGAAGTGACGCGACTGCGACTGCGAGCGCCAAGCCGCGGAGGCTGCGTGCAAATCCCGTTGCCCGACGTGATCGGATATAGTCTGTGCACGCCCGTGTGGGCCAGTCCACGAGAAATAAGAAGATGTGTTTAGGGTTATTTAGAATCAGCTTATCTTTGATTGCATCCGTTACATCTTCACTGTACGCGTTGGTAATTTTAAATGGTCGGTCGTCAAGAATTTGTCGGTCTGTTAGCTTTAATGGCATTGCATAACTGCGGATTTCATTAGAAAAACTTGTCTTATGAGCTTAGATGTTAATTTCAGACACATGATGTTTGATCGAAGATTCAAGAGCTTGAAAAATATGTTAATTTTTTCTTTAGGAAGTTGATAATTGGCTATTTATTGTTATCATCAAATGCTACCCCTTTGTGGCTTTTCACGGAAAGTGTTTTACACGAAACGGTTACTATTAGTTCAAATTAGTTAGTAAGTTGTTGATTGGCGATTTATTTTTAACAATGGGCAAATAAATAAATTAACGTGCCTTGAGTACGCTCAACTTCCCGAATTTCGCGTAAAACCGTGTCGACGTCCTCTTCGTCGTAGCATCGGCGCCGCTCGCAAAATGTCACGTGATCGTCGCGTAATTGCGCAGTGCTAAAGTACTAATAACCAGACGAGCCGGATGATCTAGGTATCACAGCCACGACTGACAGTAGCCGTGTAATAAACTAGGCGAAGTGTCTGGTTTTTTTCGCGCCTCTTTCCCTCGTTGCTGCCGGCGCTGCAGGCGCGTCGCTCCAGAATTAGCCATTTACATTGTCAGCTACACCAATTAACATCGACTTCTCGAGAGGCCGACAAGCTGCCTTCTTGGGTCGCAAAACTTCTAGACGGTTGTCTTTGCATGGACTCGTTACACGCGATGCAAGTTTCTTGCTGCACTCCGTTGCAGTTGGCAAGTGTGTCGTGTGACAGGCTTGTAATTTGGCCGCCATCTTGCGGTCAGAGCATGCAACTGAGTGCTTCATTTAGGTTCAGGCGGAATTTTAGAGCAGAAAAACAAATTTTATGGAGAGTAATTTCAAACACTTCATATCCCTAAAATATGCTCGGAATTCTAGAAGATTTTAGGGTCACAGATAGTCCTGAAACGGACTTGTGAAGGTTTCTTATGTATATTTGGGCGATTTAGTGACACCAAGGTCATGGAAAAAGCAACAACTAATATGTCAACTACCTGCAATAGACTGAATAAGGACTTTTAGAAGAGCATCGACGGTGATGGTCGTAAATTATAACAACCGACCTCATTGCGTGTCAGTGTCTGACTAAACCAGAGTGTTAATAAACAAGTTAGTACAGGATGACATGTCTCTCGCCGACCACGTTGCAACATGGCTTCCGCGACAAACCCGCTCTGACAGACACCTCAACTGACAGGTGAACTGACCCCCCACCACCCCCCACCCCCTTCTCCCTTGCGGTGATCATCTCGCGGGTCACGCGACAAAAGAACGAGATCCATTACGTCACGGGCGCGGCGATAAATTGACATGAAGTTAAGCGGTTGAAACGGGTATCACGAGCCGCACGAGCGAGCGAGCGAGGAGATCGACGTTTCGTGTGTGTCCAGGCGAGACGGCGATAGTTTTTAGTGGTTGTCTTGCGTACGACAATGAAACGGTGGGGGGGGGGGGGGGGGGGGTGTGAGATAGCTAGTGAGAAAGAGAGATGAGATGCGGCTTCGCCTAGGCGTGCGAGCGAGATGGCGGTTGTCGCACGATCGATGTGAACTCTTGCACACGGTTTAGCGACGGGCGAGGTGTGAAATATTCACCCAAGCCGGTGACAACACCCCATTACCCCCCCCCCCCCCCCCCCCCTCCTCCCAGAACCCCGGGCTTGCGGCGTCGGCCGCGGAAACTGAAGCGGTAATGCATCATCTCCTATGCCTCATCCAAAACCAACCCCCTACCATCCCGCCCACTTTTCACAGCCACCCGGAGGTAATGTTGTAATTATCCCGCGCGTTAATAATCGCGCGAGCGGTGATTAAAAAGACACCCACTCTCTGCTCTGAACGCCGTGCCGTGATTGTTTCCGTCGTTGATTGCAGTTTGCTACGTTTTGGGGAGGACGAGAATCGCTTGGCGCGGCGCGGGCAATTAAATTGCGTTATGAAGAGCGTAGTGTACATGATCAAAACTCCGTCACGAACGTTTTCTGTGTTCTCCATACCATTTTGCGTCATGTCACACTCTTTTCAGCTTCTTTTTCAGCTTCTTACTTCACAAACATCCTTCTTGATCTAATAGACACAGCCATCTTTGCAGCTTTCTTGATCTAGGACGTCATGCTGATGGACAGGAGCAATAATAGAGAACGCGCGGTGTGCTCTCTCAAGCGCCATATTTATCGGTATCCGATTGTTGGAGAAAGCGAGACATCCCTTTACTGGAAAAAGGCACGAAGAGAGACGAAAGGAAACTAAGTTTCATCCCTTCAGCGCTCCAGAGTTTGGTGAAGTGAGCTAGCTGGCGAACAGCTTGAACGCTCGCTGCGGATCGAGATGACGTCTAGCCAGACAAACAATTCACGGCTGTCTGGAGCTACAAACTTGCCCTCTGCGAGTGGTGTGCGCTCCTCCGAAGCTCGGCAACTCGGTGCATTCCGCGTGTCAGGCTGATTATATCCGCGCACAGCTACAAGAGATGTTACCATGGCGACCACCAGTGGTGGTTGAACGAAATGAATTACTCACTGACTTTTGCTGCATGTTTTGCGTGAAAGTTGAAAACTTGAACCGTGGTAGTTCGAACCGCATCCGGTTTGAATGTCTTGTTTTTGACTCTTGAAAAATGCTTGTTGGTCGCAAAGAGATTCGATGGGCCTGGTTTGCAGGGCATTAGGTTTATTGGTTTTAGTCCCAGGACCTTGTTAAACTATCCTCGCCAAAAAAACGACAGGTCAACTTCCATACCGACGGAAATGATAGCTGCTTTTTTGCCTTTTTTTAAGTTTGGTGTTTATTTTCGTAACCTCTCACATTGGAGACTAGATTACGGTAAAAAAAAAAAACTACGCTTATGCTTACCTCTAGATATTCTGTTAATGTATCGATATGTTTAGTCGCTATCATTTAATTGTACAGCTTTGTTACAAAAGACGTCTGCAAACGCCATCGAGTGGCATCTACCGATACCATAGCATAAGGCATTGGCTGGCTCGTTAGCTGAATAACGTTTCAATGAGCGCGGGGACTTAACCAAGTCTATAAACCCAATGCTAAGACGAGGGTGTCAAATAGTTGGTTAACTTATTTTCGATGAGCATGATTCTCGCTTGTACATGAAACGACGGGCATGTATGTTCCTGAAGACCAGATGTGCTGTTGATCGCTTGTAGTGGGCTGCAACACAAATTGATTCACCGTAGGTGTGCATAGAAGAGGTTTGGTACTTTATGCATATCTCAATAGCATGTCTCGGACATGTAACCAATTCCATTTGGGCGCACCGCTGACTTATTACTGCTTCGTGGGAGTTTTTCAGCGAGTGCGAGAGAGAGAGAGAGGTCGGTGAGGGACGGAGAGAGAGAGAGCTAGTCGATTTACGTCGTCAATTAATCGTGTGCTCGTTTCGGCCAATAATCGTTCGGCTCCCGCTGAGAAAAATAAACGTTTCATCTGTCTTCGGGCTCCCACTTTCTGTCAGGACGCCGCGGTGTGCCAACAACAATTGTACGGCGATGCACTCGCAGTCGGCATCGCGTACAAAAGACTTTATATACTGAAAAGTTTTTCATTGAGAAATATCCCCTTGTGCCTATCGACGATACCTCCACCATCTTATGAGACAAATACGTGTTCACCGGCGCAGAAACTTTACATCGCGGTCGTCCAAATTGTTAAACTTCCCTCTAAGATCGAGGCGTTTTAATTTTCCTTCGATTAAACAGTTAATTTTTTTTGGTTTGTTTTTGGGAATCTTCTTAACCACAAACTAGAAGGCTTTATTTGACGCGCGCTCTTTGAGGACGTGTGAAACAAACGGCAGCTCTGACTTAAGGCTAGGCAGCCTTGAGGCAGACCTACACGCGTTTGTAATTGAGGTCCTTATAGATGTCATCGCTGTACCAACAGATAACATGTCTCAATTCCGCTCGATCGATTGGCAGAGTCCCGGCCAACAATTACAGTCGGGGTCAGAAGTCAATCTACATGGACAATCTCACCCATCGAATGCAGCATCCGATAGGCTGTCAATTACTGACCGTCTCGCCGGCTCACTGGGTGGTGCTCAACCCTGCCGCTCGACATTCACGGCACGTCGATCGCTCAGCAGACAGAGACAAACGCGTGGCGATGGATCCACGTTTCTTTGACTCTGACAGAGAGAAACAATGGGGCACGGGCGACCGATCAATGGGATTCTGGCTTGAAGACATCGGAAGATCGACTTTGGAAACAATTTCGTTCACCGCAGGGGGCCGTGGTGAAAAGGGGGGCGTCGAGTGTGCAGGGAGAGGGAGGAGTCGATCGTCGTGTGTCTTGACTCTGAGAGTATCCTGAAAACGGTTTACTTTTCCACTTATGGACCCGAGTAGTTCGTAAGAGGCACGCCACTAGCGCTGACAGCAATGCTTTATCTCGATCAAACAGAGCCGTGGATTAAACGAGACATGGTCTGTGGGGGTGGTTAGGCGCGGTGAGCGAGCGACGAGGATGGAGAGTTGAGCGCGATTGTCTGCGGGACAGAGATGGTAGGTGGGCACGTGATCTACTCCATCGATCATGGCCGACGCGAAACACCGTTCCATTTGACCGGAAGTCTGCGTTGATGGTTGCCTAGCAGCCGTGGACGACCTTTACCCATGCGTCGCCCCAAGCGGGAAAATGCTTGCACTAACCGCATAATTGGTTTGTTTCAGTGTAATGCGATCATTACATAGGCAGTTATCACTTGATTCGAATGTCAGCTTCCATGGGCACGGGAGTGGTAATAAAATTGTCAGGTAACCCTATACGGTACGCAGTCGTGGGTTAAGGGTTTAATCATGCGGCCAATGCTCTAGAAGATTATTTTTCCTGGTGGAGGAAATGGTTAAGCTGACACATGAGGCTATACCTTTCACAGATTTCTACCACAGCGTCATCTATGTGATACTAAAGCTAATTAAGTCCCCCCCTAAACATATTTCAAATCAAAGTCCGGCAATCGCCCTAACGTTCCGACCGCAGTGCAGAAGGCAGAACTCTCCCTCCCCACCTACGCACGTGCGCACGTGATGCCAGGAATGTCAGGTATTAGATCACTGACTTACCTCTCTAGGTCCTGTTCAATTATTAGCCGCTCAAAAGCGCGCGCGGGGCATTTCGTGAGATAAACGGCGCCCGCGGCGGCAGGACCAGCTAATTGAGCATTCCAAGCCGGTGGCTCAGCGACGGGCAGGTCGCGTCGGCGCATTGCGGTGCATCGAGACGGACTTGGTCGGCTGATTTAATGAAGGCATATAACAAGTTGTCGCGACGATATCGAGGAAGGAGTTCAGTGGTTCGACTAGGTATGTTATACGGACTCGAATTGCCACTTAAAGCTCGCGTTTATCGCACGGCGTCATCTGATCGCGTAACGTCGGCAGGATGTTAAAGTGGACCTGAGAGGCTCCTGGTGTTGCTGTGTTTAACGGGCTGGTTGGAAGGAATCTACAGGAACGCCGTGAGACCAATTTCTTTGATCTCTGTCGTTTGAGACCGAGCAAGGTCCGGTAGCTATTTTCGAAGATCTAATGCTGGAACTCACAGACGAAAACCTTTCCAAGCTCTAGCGATCGAGCGTGAACCCTAAATTGTTCGACGCCGATAGGTTCTAATAAAGCCACGTTACCTGTAACTATATATCTTCGAGATCAGATACCGGGACCATAAAAGTCCTGACTTCGACCGAGATCGACAAGAGGACCCCAAAAATCCTTCCATCACTATAGGTGTTAAACGACGCAACCACGTCAGGTCTATTCGTCTGACGCAGCGATTTTCGGCATGTTGACAGTCAGTGATGGGCTTGTGCGAAAAACGTTAGCGTTTCGGTTCCTGAGCCAACGGGGTCGAGCCCGTATACACGACAATGATATATTTAACACATTTGTGTGAACAAGTCTACCTAATGTGTGATATTTCGGACAAACAAATGAACCGCGACTTGTGCCGTTCTGCGCCCGTCTCGACGGAGCGCTCCTCGAAGTTCCGAAGTTCGGTAATAAACTGCACTTGTTTGTTTCGCGATATGACCGCAAAACCGCGCGCAGCGTTGGCAGAGCGTTGCTTGCGTCGAGGCATTTGTTTGCCCCTAATCTCTTCTAGACTATCGTTATGCATGCTGTGAGAACGCGCCCCCTCATACACCAAATAACGGGTTAATTAGAAATTAATTGGCTCCTTGAGAGTCATTACAAACTCTGTGGCGACAATTGTCTGCAGCTCGAAACACCTCTTTTCTCTCTTTGAGGTTATGTACTTAGCTGATCTAGTCCAATTTCATTCACCAACGGAAATGCTACATGTAAGCTGAGGATTAGTTTTAAATCCAAACAATGGATTTCTTTTTTTCTGGTTTACGCTTTTTTATGACGCGTGTAACCATTCTGTGCGTGCTGAATCGTTTTTTCATGATAGGCTCGATGTTAACGCCCGAAGTGTTCCTTCCTCCATTGCGTTTCTTAACAGTCTTCAACGGCCACAGTTTTCTTGTGATTTAAGACATAAGGGTGGCTGCCATGTTTTGCTTATCTAATGACTTGCAGTCGCTCGCCACGAAGGCACGCCGCCTGCTGCAAGTGGCAGCATTGAATCACTACTATAACCAAGCAACGCGAGCAAGAAATGCCAGCGGAACGGTGGCCATTAGCTGTTTGGATATAGTTATATAGTTTTACTTCTGTCCGCCTTCTGTTATGCGCTGTGAGTGTCAGTAATAGTAGGTAATTTGGACACGAGAAATCCTGTGGTAGCGACGCTTCGATGACGTGGTAAGTTTCGAATGCCGGGGAACGAGGAATTAATCTGTGAATGGGTTCTAGACAGTATTTGCATCGCGTAGCGTAACTTTGAGATATTTGCAGTTGCAGCTTGCATTTCCATGCGCAACTCACCCAAAAGGCAAATACAATCGTGAATATTATCGCCAGCTTTACCTGTGACGTTTAAAATCAATCACAACTTTTAAATAATTTATTTTCTGGATTGGCAGTCGCGGGATCAGCGTTATAGCAGTTGAGCTGGTCCGATGATACCATTCGAACCGTAGCGCAGTTTTATCGAAGCGATTTTGTTAAATGCTTGCTACACAATTCATTTTCGATGTTCAATAATCGGCTCTGTTTGCTTTGCCCCCTGGCAGGACCGAGGGGATGTTAATTATTAATTTCAATAAAACTTTTGCGCTATGTACGCTGGGGTGACTCGACTGATCTGATATATTCGGCGTGGATAGCGAACCCCATTGACCGGTTTAGTAGCCAGAAAGAGCGTTTCGTTTAACCTGTATTGGCTTTCGAAAAGGTATTCCCGGCCATTCACCTACATGTTTTCACTCGGTGATTGGTATCCACGATATGGTTGGCTTTTTGAACTATTTGTTAAAATTGGCAGTGGAAAGATCAGAGGGTGCCCTAACTGTCTATTCAATACACACGATTAAAAGTGCAGGTCTGCAGAAACAAGATGAGAGGACCCCTACCTTCACTTGGTCCTATAATTGATTCAAATTCTATCAGCAAACTGCCCGGGGTATTTTTATTTGTTGAGTTATCTGAGAAAAGAATTTCTATGGTCTCCTCAGAACCCAATGAATGGTAATAACTCGAATGGCTAAAAAAAAAAAAAGTCACGCACGTGCTGCCAAATGCTACGATGCAGCCACGAAGAGGTTTCATGTCTTTTCAACAAAATTCAATCTATAACCGCCGCGAAATAACAGAATAAAAATAATCGTTTCACTAAGGGGGAGATATTGGGTATGGTACGACTTTTTTCCTCTTTATTCTGTGGAAATGGCGCTCATAACAATCCGCTTAACTCGGTGTTGGTATTGCAACCCTCGTTTTCGAATTCTGGTAAATCTGGCTGCCATTTTAAATATACTCGCGTGCCTACCTTGTGCTATAAATTGGCAGATTTTTGTACGGTGGAGGTGCCGATCTCAGATGGCTTTACCAATTCATACTGCTTACTTGTTTCATTGCCGGAACCGGATACTAACTAATCCGATCCGTCAGATGAACCCACACGACCGCACTTGATGCACATTAGGGTTGCAACGGTGCCGACGGCTAACGAATGCATTGCGTGATGCATCGTTGCATTCGGCTGCGTCATGTCTGGCCGACTGCATCGGTGCAAGTGCTCGAATTGCATCACCGCGCCGCGATGCAATTCATTTGCGATTCGGTTGTACGGTGATCGTGTTAATGGATCGGATGCATTTTTGATGCCCGGTGAATAATTGAGGTGTTCGACGTAGAGAGAGCGCTTCAGGCCGGCGGGCTGACGGGTTTGCCGAGCGGGGCGGAAAATGGAAACAAAAACAAGCGACCGATGACCACGGCTGGACGAGTGTTGCCATTACACATGGTATGTCCGTTCGATATCGAGTTTTGCGCTGAATTTGTTGCACCATACGTGATGTCGGGAAAAAAAATGTGTAACAAAACGAGGACCATCGTTCCATGTCTGCATTTCCATGTTCCCACGCAGATGTCGATGACAGTTTTCTTATGTCAACTCGATATAATCATCGTTATCAAGAAAAATGTAGCACTGGTACAAATATACTTGGAATGCCGTCGGTTTTTTAGTCCAAAGATATGCAATTATGTTCATCACGTGCGCTAAAGTTGAGCGCTGGAGCAAATTGAACAAAAAATGTGACCAGATTGTGGGCGACTGTAATCGAGTGCTTGAAATGAGACAAGACGACCGTTTTATGCATTTCTACGGCTTCCAGTGACAAAGAGGGAAAACTCCAGAATGGGCGAGCAGAGAGAGGAAGGAGAATCATGAAACTCGAACTCTCTCGAACATTTCTTGGAATCCGAATTAATCAAATCTTGCAGGAAAAGTATGAAAACGATGTAATACCACAAGACATTGAATTAATTTATTGTTCACGTTTCGTTTTAAATACGAGAGAAAGAAGAAGAGAGAACGAGAAAAAAATTACTCGCTCACTGTGAGAGAAAATAAAAATTCAAGAGGAAGAGAGATCCGAACGAAATTGTTGACTCTTCCTCATTAGCGTCTACTTATTGGTATATTTTGTTTCTTTCAAAAGTAATTTTCAATGCTGCAAAGCTTAAAAAAAACGAATCAATAAGAGAGGCGATATTTTGAGCATGTTACGCAGATGCTAACACTTCTCCAATTTGTTTAAAAACTCTCCGTCGGTGACAGAAATGTACTTGTACACATTCACTAAATAGACGGACAATCCGGCAGTGTTACGGGGTGTGATTTACACGTTATCTCTAGTTGTAGAAAACCACGGATTTTAGTCCACAAACATAACGAATTATCGCTTTACATCACCTAAGTGTTCATTAAATCTCATTACCGAAATCAGTTGCCGAAATTCAACCACGGCTTTTCGCAAGTTTCCCTCGGCATCATAAAACGTTTGAGCTCGCCCTTTGTCATGTAAAGTTGCACGGCGCTCTCGCCGCAGCGACCGTAGCGCCGCACGGCGGCCGCGCCGCTCACTGCTTTACGCCGCTTTAATGAGGGTGGAAGCGACGCGAAACATAACAATATCATCTACAACAAGTGTATCAAGGAGTCAATATTGATCTAAACACAGTGGCTGGGTGGATGGCGATTGCGCGCGCATTACAGCCCCAAACAGTGTACTAGAGACGCAAGTGGAATCTAAATGGGATACCCGCCGTGGATACAGTCGATTCAAGGCGCGTGGGTATGCTGTGGGGTAGTTACTGGGGGGGGGGGGGGGGGGGGGGGGGGGGGGGGGGAAGTAAGCCAGGAAAATTCCGTGAGTTATGGCAATGCTCATCTTGCATAGCAAACGGGATTTACATATTGTTACACTTTTAATTGATAAGTAAATGCTCAAAGTCAATTGAAATCCAAAGTGGAAAACGCGTGGTTTTCTGCTATTTCATACCATGCATTTACCTAGCAGTAGATCATAGTTAATTTAATTTAATTAAAGCGGTAAGAAAGTAATTGTTTTTTATTGTTTCTTAATGACTCTATCAACGTGCTGTGTTATATTCACTTTAAATTATTCACTGGTCAAGTATTTAAAATTCCTAACTTTTATTTGATAGACCAAAAGTATCCATCGAACGATGTAAGCCTTACACGCAGCCCGAATCTTCTGTAAACGTCTCAAGCAAGAGCCGGCGGCAGCGTTTACAGAGACCTAAGCGGACTACCCGCTCTACCGTTCGACGCGATCTGTGAACGGTCGGAGCAACTACTTTCTCGTGTCTCAGATCGCATCTCCTCTTGAGCGCACACAGCTTCAGACAATAGCACTTCAGCAGTCGCGTTTAACTTCTGTTGTCAACCAAATTCATGAAACGGTTTTATAATATCGCTTGCTTCAAAAGCTTATTTACCATTTAACTGGATTGGAAGTAGTTTTTATCATTTCAAATAGTTCATCAACTTCCCGACAGTCTGCGCCCCTCACGGCTACTCTCATCGCTACCTTGAATATACTGTACACTGACGCAATCATAGGGATGAATAGGGGCTCATGTTAATGGTGCATACAACGGTAGTTCTATCTCTATAGTGTCATTTGTCGCCGTCAAGCTATTAGCGCGCGCTGTCAGCCGGAACGGGCCAAGATTGATGCGATATTGTTTCACATGCATTACGCTACGCTTAATTGATGACACAACGCAATAGTGTGTGGTAATTAATCCCTCCTAATTAATCGCCAAGTTTTTTTCACCGACAGAGTGCCCTCAGTTCGCGAGCGTACCTGCTCGGAAAATACTGCCATATTGCTGGCAAATAAAGGAGAACTTGACAATGTCAACCAATGTGTTGACCTATAGACCCCACAGCAGCTGCGTTTTGAACCAATATACTATTTGTATGGGATGTAACATTTTTATGTCATATGACTTGCGTCCCTGATAACTTTCACAGCTGACTCAATCTAGTTCAGAAAGCATGTCGTAGAGAAAATGCAGTGGTTGTTTTTCTATCAATGGGACGTTCTCTTTATATGTTGGTTCCCTAGCTAATTCACATGCATTCAGAATCAGATCCTGTGCTCAGATTTTTTCGGTTTTGTGCCCTGGATAGCAGAGTGATAATCCACTTTATTTTTTCCATTCTAAAAACAACATGATCTAATTCCTGTGCTTTGATATCTTTTGCAGGTTAAAATCTGGTTCCAAAACCGCCGTACTAAGTGGAAAAAGCAGGACAACATCAGCAACGCCGAGGCGGCCGAGCACAAGAGTGCTCTGAAACCTGAACCGACTCCGGGTGCCAAGGCCACCGCATCGCCCGGCTCCAAACCCGCGACACCCACCATCGCCCCGGCTACGCCCGACGCGAAGGCCGAAGACGACGACGGCGTCCCTCCAAGTACGGCCACGGCGACGACCACCTCATCGACGCTGCCCAACTCTGACATCGACGACCATAGCGACGGCAGTGTGTTTTCGAGGGACGACGGCTCGGTCTCCGAAAGCGGCTTCTCTGACGGCGACCATCAGATGGTAACCACCAGTTTGACGCTGAACGTCGACGCGTTGGCCCCCGACAAAGAGGCGCTGCCGCCAACGCCACCTGCCAGCGAGATCGCGACGTCGACAGAGCCGCCGGTGTCGCCACCTAGCTAGCTAGAGGTAAAACAGCGTGGCGCCTCGCGGCGGCCGTCGCGTGAACTTTGAACGATCGGTAGCGCGATCTCTTGTCGGGTCCGTGCAACTAACGTGCCATACTAAAAATGCGTTCTCTTTTCCAACGCCTTGCCGATAGTTTAGTGGGAAGACAAGTGGCGCCGTCATTAGCTGCGGCTGAATGCGAACGTTTTGACGTTTAACACATGCCAAGTGCTTTTCAAAATGTTGTAGTCAACACAGTGGTTAGTTTTGCGCACTCGTCTAGCTCTCTGATCGCGACTTACAACTTCGTTCCACGCTACTCCTGTAAATTTCCCCATCGTAGATCACCCAAAGAGATACCACTCAAAATCAAACTGCACTTGTGAAATTTGAAATAACAACTTGTCGCCACCCGGGTAGCTAAGTAAATCAAGTGATAAGTTCACAAGCAGCCAATCTGCAGCCAACAATCGCATTGCATGTGGTTGTTGACCGCATTCCTTTATTTGTACATGATATAGCGCCAAAGCCTTGGCAGCCATCTTAAATCCACAATTAGTGCACTAGCAACGGTTTTCTTTTCCTGTCATTGATATTCAATTAAGGGCGTGGCCCCAATGTCTCAGGCGACGCCATTTTGTGACACTGTGCCGTTCGGGATCCAGCGACAAAAATAAAATGTGTCGATGAAAAAACCGTACTCCCTCTGTCGCAGAATTTTAATTTGCGTGGAACGTCATCAGTATGTGTCGTGTACTCTCGCGGGAACAATGTGAATCTCTAACAAATAATTGTGATCCGTGTGCGTTGAGTTTTTAGCAAATGGGTAATCGTTTATAGCGACTGTTTATTCTTTGGGAGCGATGCACCCAGCGGTAAACCGCACAACTAATTCAGATATTTGTACCTAGTGGATGTGCGTAAGCAGATTATACTATACAGTCGACTCGAATAAATTGATTGAAACCGATTTTTAAGCGATTGAAGCGTGCCTAGTGGCAAAGGAAACAGTCATGGCAGAAAACGACTGCAGCTACTCTGTAAGGAAAGCATGTTCCTTATGCACTGTTCTGAGACACTGCTCCACTGAGTCGTGCTGATAATTGCGTTCCTCTGCCGATTGGTGTTGCTTACGTTCACGTTTGTCACCTTTGTTTCCTCCTATTTCCTACTATTTCCTACCCTCATTTTCATCCAAAATCAGACTTCAATTCTCGCACCTAGCTGCCATCGAATAAGCAACACCAAGGAGATTTTTTAGAAGGTTCATAAAGATACCTCCAGGTCTTGCTTTCGTTATAATAATAGTCAATATAAATTTGCTTAATACGTTTCAATTAAGGCCGAACGGCAGAAACCGTATACTCTTTCTTTCCACATAATCCCTATGAAGACATCATAATCACTAGCCACCAAAGCGCTCCCTGGTGAAGATCTTACAGGAGCTCTGCCACATCTAAAACGATCACGAGTGCTCGTATCTCACGACGCCAACGACGCCTGTCGGCGATCGGCCGAACTTCGGCAGCGTCAAAAGAGTCACCCAGCCGTGTCTGTAGCCCACGGTCTTCTGGAGTCACGTGGCCGTTTCTTAGCAGGCAGTGGCGTACTGCAGAGAACCAGTACCTCCACAACTCTGTTCTAAGGTACGTTGGTGCAAAAATACCTAATGTCATATTGAACTACATTGATCAATTTAAAGTACGCGGTACCATCAGGTGTCACAGGTCCCGTAGGAGTGATATGTGTTATGCTATTGCAGTTCTGCATAATTCGTTTTATAAAATTCTAGTATGTGAATCTTCTACGGTTCCTCAAATATTAACAGTTTTAATTTTCAGTGTGCAATAGTATCTTAATAGTTCTAAATCCGCAAATTTACAGTGTCATTCCATTTTGGAGAGCTTAGATAACCGGCATATTCAACTCTTCATTGTGACATAACCCAATTCTCAGCCCTCTCTAGCCCTTCCATGAACCGTACCCCACAGTAAATGCTTTCACAAATCATTGCCTCTTCGATTGTGTCCTGTTCCTTTGCAGGCAGAGGCGCTTTGTGCGGAATCGTGTGAGAGATTGCGCTGGCTTTGCGGACGCCGACGCCGTTTGTCACTGGTCGAGGATGACGTCGGCGTCGCGGTGCTTGCCCATCGCGTCCCGACGCCTCCAGCTCGGTCCACCTTTGATCTCACTCCGGCCGGCGTCTCTAGTTAGTGTTATTTATGTTCATTGTTCATGTACTTAGTTAGCTCACAGAGACGGTCTTAAGCTTTGTACCTTTGAATGCGTTAAATACATGTAGTACTACCTATTTTCAGCTTCAGGCTAGACCAGAGTTTCAACTTTTTGATTAAGTTATATGATGTATCTACATTCTAAGTAATTTCTAGATCATTCTTAGTTTTCAACAACATCCGTAGAGTGCGTTACAAATTTAAAAATAATCAACAGTCCCGAGTCATTCATCACTCTCAACAATTGTTACTTTCAGTTTAAAAATGGAATGTTTCATCGTACACTTGTCGTTTTTGTAGCAATTTTGTATCTAAGAACGTTAAAATCCTATCATTATTATTACCATGCCGTCTCTGCCATCTTTGATTGTCATACGACACGGAAATCGGATGTAAATCAATTGTATCCGTTTGTGCGACCTGCCAAGCCGTGAGCGTCGCGCGACACTAAACCTGTTGTCGTTAATTTGGCCGCGGTTTTTAGTACCTCTCCCCGCCACCGTCACCGCCGCGAGCGCGCACCTTTATGCGAACGGCGCGGCTCGATTTAGAACGCGACCAATCAAATTGACATTAATAATCTCTACGCGTTCGTTGGACGCTCTCCACGCAATTTATGCGCCATCTATATGGATAGCGTGGCAATAACGGATTAATTTGTCTATTTCTGTTCTACTAGTGGCTGCAGGCCAGGTCTAGGGGGTGCTCTTTATCGCGAGAATTTGTAGGCAATGTAGCGAGTAATTTGAAATGTATATAACTTGTAAAGCCTACACTTAGGTCTGGGGTCAATATTCTCTTGAGGATGAGAAATTACACTTTTGCGTAATGTGAAATGGAAACCGCTTACTGAAGACGCAACATTGCGGATCAGGAATTTTATATCAATACTGCAACAGATGCACGGACAGCCACTTGCAATACGTCAAAACACTTGTGTCCATTAATTACAACCTAGTCTTCACAAGTTGCACTAATGTTTTCCAGTTTATTTTTCAATCCCGTCAACGTGAATCGCTGTTAAAACGGCGACGAGACGTTTTCTCCGCTTTGCAACTTAGTACGCGAAACTAATTAGCTCCATGGCGTCGCTGGCGTCGCTGGTGCCTTATACGGCGTCGTAGGTCGGCGTCTAAGAGACAGGCAAGAGACAGCGTCGCGCTGACGAAGCCACGGCCGCCTGGATTATGTCGTGGAATTATCACAGCCACCCTTCTCGTGCCTCCCCCAGCAACCCATACCATGCCGTCGCAAGGATATTCGAGACGATTCGCGAAACTAATTACATAACAGCTGAATAGCGGATGCAACCAAAGCGAGGTTGATTTCATCTCGCTTCTGTGAAACAAGATTTGAATATCAGACAGGCGAGAAACTGTGCATGAATAGCAATAAGTAATAAACATTAAGTATGCGCTGAAATTTTGATAGTTGAACAATGCTCAAGTGCTTGCCACTTCTCGTTATACTCTAAATCAAAATATCCCGTACGTGTATAACTATAATACCTACCTAAATCGGTGCAACATTTATGTGTAAGTCTCGTTGCTCGGACGAGTGTAGTTTATAGATATGGACTGAACTGAATTAATGATTTTGATCCCGTTTATAGTCGCGACTGGATTGACAATTTTCGCGAAGTAGTATACCTCACTCATTCTCCCTGGACGGCGATGGTGACAAGCATAAAAAGGGTGCCTAGAGGCAGGGAGAAAGCTTGCCCTTACCGTGTTCTACGTGGGGTGAAAAATTAACTCAATTAAATGTCATGGGATAAAAGGGTGGGGTGGTTGTGAAATATGCCTGCGAATAATTCGCACGTCTGTTGGTGGTCGATCACCGTGATCACGCCATCAATCGGTTTGAAAACGTGGCGTGGTCATGCTCATTTTACACCTGCCCCGAGTATCAGAATTCAGAGTATGGTTTCTAAGCGGTTTTTGACTTGACAAGTTTTGCTCGGCTACACGAATCATTGGACGTCGACGGGGATTTGTTACTTAACGATTGGTTATCGGACTTCAAGAGGGTTAGAAAAAGCGGAACAAAAAAATTATATACATTTTATCCAGAACACAAAGACGAAGGGGAAACATTTTCCGGTGAACTATAAGCAAGTTTCTCTCCGCTCTTCTTTTTCTATCGTTTGGACGTTGCAGCCAATATCTGGAAAAGTCCCCACCCTCCTCCAGCTCCGTCACTATCCTGCTGAATGCAAGGATGTTAGAGCTCGTAGCTTAGCTCAACTTGAATTTCACAACAAATGCTTCTTCGTATCCAAGAAGGCCGTGAAGCAGACAGACAGATCGCGAAAACAACTTCCGATCGGATAAAGTTTCGTAGGCTAGGTTAACGCTAGGTTCTAAATGCTTTGATTTCTTCGTTTCGTCTCTTCGACTCTCTCTCTCTCTCTTTCTGTTTCTAAGCGTTTTTTTTTCTGCGATCATTGCACCAGTAATGTATTGACAGTTCTCATTGAATTAGTTGAAATATTATGGGTCCCACCAGGAGTAGAAAGCGATAGTGGACGGCGTAATGAAAGTAGGTAAGACATTTTTTATTGTCTTGTTATATTTGACACTTATTGATAAACATGTCTGTTGGTTTTCATTAGAGGAAGAAACAGGAAATCTACCGGACATCTGGTTATGTAATATTCCCTGACGTGTTCTAAATTACTTTACAAAGTATTATCTGCTTGTCAGATATTATGGGTACTAGCTAGGCACCAAAAATGTGGATGTATATTACATTTTCACCTAGGAAAATACTAATAGTTGCATATTGGCTCGCGAGCACGTTTGGAAAACACGACTAAAATACGAATTTCAGCTCCAAAACCCCATTGTAAAAGATCTCGCAGATCCGAATGGACACAATCAGTTAGGCAGCCGAATCATCGCACCTTGCCTTCACAGTGAGTTGTTGCTAAGTGGGCCCCGCCCACGTTGCCCCGTGACAAGTGACAAGCGTGATCAGGTGGCAGCACTGCAGACGACGCGATCCACGCTGGATATGACCATCGAGCCATTAGTGGCTAAGTGGTTGGGGCAGGGCAGACTGATATTTATGCGTCCAGTCACCAAGGCAGTGGTAATTTCAGAGACTGACCACACACTGGGTGAGATCTCTATCGAGGCGAGCACGATATCTTGTTCTGCACCGCGGTAAAGAACGACAATTCGACCATCCCAAAGGGCGTTATGACGCGGGTGATTAATTTAAATTTTAAATATGTCTTTGGCAAAAGGGGTAAACATTTTTTTCAGTTGAGAACAGGTAGTTGGTCGTTTTAATTGATATAATTGGTCAATGCAGGTGATTGGACGTTTGTGGTGTCCATGTATTGTCATTGGTTGATTTCTGGGTGGGCAATGATAATTAAGATAGCTATGGGTGGTATCGGGATTTGATCGGGGAAATATTGGACTTGCTTAATCAATAGTTGTTATTTTGCTTATTATTATTTCATTTATGTGCCCCATTGGCAATTGGGTGAATGATTTGTAGTGGTGAAAGACGCACCGTTTTTAATGCGGGTCCTGTGGTGAATGGGTGATTGATGATGAGTTTTACCTAGAGGAGCCTAGGAGCCTAGAAGAGAGTTATAGTGATCCGGTACTGGTATGTGGGTACTTCTGTCGAAGAGTGCCGAATATCGTTCCTTCGAACAACATGATTCCTCAGATGATCGTTTTTAGACTCATGTCTACTTTATCTAACCTTAGCACTAGTTTTGACAAAAAATATTTTAACTGGTTTTTGCCATGATTCCTCAGATGTTGATTACCACATAGGTGAAAATATTAAAACTTATTTTCCTGACGCCTGATAGAAGGAGAGCGTCAAGGTATATAATGGAAGCAAATTAATAGCATAGTATATTGTTTCGTGGTTTCTAATCAAGTTTTTCTATTAAATCTGAATCACATGTGTAATAGTCTAAGCATATTTTTCATCGGGAAGAAATTCCTTATAACTATTTAGACAGATCGTGCAATAAAAAAAAATCAGTCAGAATTTCTCGACACTCTTTTATGAGTGTAGTAATATATTCAGCCACAAAACGTTCAACGAACACGCGTGCCTGCAAGATTTAAAACTCAATTCCATCGTCTCCCGTGGTCGCATTTCGTCCGGCCGCGGGCCAACGAGGACAGACCGGTCCAGGCGACATCCGTGCAAGAGCAAGATGTTATCTCCGGGGCGACACGAAACAGTAGCCGGCCACTGTCGATCAGTACACGGCTTCCGTAGAAGCATATCGATGTAAATGCCTCTCCCTGTAGCAAACCGTGGCCTAACAGTTCTACCATTCGAATTAATGAGAAATTAATAATTAATATATTAATATTATATTAATATTATATTAATATTAATAATTAAAATATTTAATAATAATTAAATTAATAATAAAATGAGAGAGACTCTTAGTTAAAGATATATCCACCATGCATTATGAAGACATGGATAAACCGTAAACGACAGTGGCATAGAAGGTCAGTACCTACTTGTCGGTCAACGATAAGCATATGGATTTATCCAATTGCACAAGGGCTTGTCTCTAGAAACATAGACTCTTGGCTGCTTCTGAAATAAAATAAATCGCCACTAGTTGGCATCAGAAGGGGTTAAATAAGGTGCACTTTTGAAAACTATCGTGCTAACCCTCTACAAGATGACATCATTAAAAATTATATAGAAATTATACAGAAATCACTAGAAATAATATCATTTTTAGAAAGAAATTTAATGGCTATCTTTCAATCAAACCGAATTTGGTTCTCGAAATCAGTCTTTTGAATTCGTGGATAGCCCCTTCCTTTTTACCCCTGTTGTTGGGAATGCCACTTGGGCTCGTCACAGCCACTTAGAGCTCCACCCGACGCAATCGAATGATCTAATTAAGTCTAGGCACGCATGTCTTGCCTGAGAGGATTCACGCACTTTTCTCGGCCTCGCCCAATCGGCCACCAAAGGTGCCTTTACGCTAAATCTAAACCAGATACTACTGATCCATCTCATAATATTTGTCATATTTAACATACCAGGCGTGAATCGTCCCGAATCTTCTTCGGTCGTGATTTGGTTTCTGCCGTATTACCGTTGAGTGTGCATATAGGTAGAGGCCCAACGTTATTGGTAAGGTCTCTGCGTGAAAGCTTTACCTCCCGAGAAAGGTCCCGAGAGAATGCGCGGGCATGTCCTCCAAGAACCCTCAAAAGCGAGGCGGGTTAAATTCAGACAGACGTTTATCAGCTGAATAAATGCCTAGCGGTCGCATCGCCAGCGACCGAGCTGTGACGTCGCCTGGAGTGGGGGTAACTCCACTCGCTTGGCAAGCGAGGCGGGATGAATTCGAACAGACTTTTGTCAGCTGAATACATGCCCTCCCTCAGACCGCCGGCGACCGAGCTGTGACGTCGCCTGGAGTGGGGGTAATCGCAAGCTCTTGGCAATGCATGCAAAGCACCAAGGTCGCAACAATAACACAATGATAGCGACTGGTGGTTACCCTCTAGCTAAGCATGTGGTTGGTCATTTCCGCGGGTAGATTTATAACCCTACGGCTTGGAGCAATATTACTGTCAGCAGCATTGCTTTTTGGGAAGAAGGATTTGGTCGGAATTTTTGGGCGAAAACATAAGTCTTGTTGCTTGATTTACTTAAAAACATTGTTTACCGAGCAAAAATCTTTTATAATTTCCATCCCAGCAGTATTCCAATGGATAGGGTGTGGTAACGTAAAATCGAAGGAAGCCGTCGATTTAAACTTCTTTGGATTTCCCAGAGATGACGAGGAGAGATTAGACGAATGGCTTGAATTTTGCAACAATTTCCGCCTATCGGGGGCGTTCCTGAGGGCAGCTGTGATCTGCCAACGACACTTCACAGACGATTGTTTTATGAATTCCGAGCACAAAAAATTAAACAAATTGGCTGTGCCTACTCTTGATGGTAAGATCTTACATGACCGCATTACCCAGGACTCGGTTATGGACGCATATCAAATAGGAAGCCAAAATTTAACTGCAAGGCCGAGTCTGACTTGCACCTCGGAGAAGACATCTTTACCCTCGACTTCTAGAATAGGAGATCGACTGTTCCACCAGACGGCGGACAGTGAATACAGCGACGATATCAATATTCCTGACGTCGAAACTCCTACAAAACAAAATTACCAAGAAATAATTCGCGATTTGAATTCGAAAATTGACGAACTTCAAGAAAGAATTAAGTCAGACGATACCCCGCGAAAACGTAGGCTGTCATGTCGCATTTCTGATTTGACAGCTAATGTTCATCGGAAGCGGGCAAAGGCTAGGTACTCTGATCAAGCCCTTCGGAAAGAGATGGACAGAGATCTGTCCCGTGAGGAGGTAGCCGAGGCAGCTGAACAATATTTGCATGGCGCCCCCCTAACATTTTTTCGCATGCAATTGCTTCATAAACAAAGTCAACGCTGGCGCGAAGATGAAAAGCAATTCGCAATGGCCGCCCACTACAAATCCCCTGGACTCTATCGAGATCTGAAGGATAAATTTGGGTTTAAACTCCCTAGCAAGTCAACGTTAGACAACTGGCAGAACGTCTTAGATTTGCAGCCCGGGCTGTGTCCACCCCTCATGGACAAAATTAGAATCAAAATGTCAGAAATGCATGAGCGAGAAAGACAGTGCGTTTTGTTGTTTGACGAAATGTCAATTAAGAAAGATTTGCAGTTCGCACAGCAATACGACCTTGTCGAAGGATTTGAAGATTTAGGCGAAATTGGTCGAACCGCGGCGCCAGGTACGCACATTTTAGTATTCATGATTCGCGGACTAAATTTCAATTACAAATTACCAATTGCGTATTACGTGGCGTCCACCGTGGTCAAAGGAGACGCTCTGCTGAAATTAGTGCATTCGGTATTGGACAGTTTGCGCGAAGCCGGGGCGATAGTTAGAGCAATCACTTGTGACCATGGCCCAAATAACCGCGCGTTCGTTAAAGCAGCAAAAATTCATAAAGACGAGCAATACTTTTACCACGGTGGACAGAAGCTCTTTGTTCTTTACGACGTCCCTCATTTGTTTAAAAGCATCCGAAATAACCTGCTGTCCAAAAATTTTTGGGTCGAAATCGAGGGAAAACTTCGCCTTGTTTCCTGGCGCGACATTCGCGATGCTTTTGAGTTAGATCAGCGATCGACGCTTGCGCGAGGCAACGTGCGCCTTAGTTCTCGCCATATTGCTCCAAATTCTTTTGAACGCATGTCAGTCAAACTTGCAGTCCAGGTTTTCTCAGAATCAACTGCAGCTTTGATCTTAACCGCGATTGAAACTAAGCAGCTAAATAGCCCTAGCGCGGAGTGGACGGCTAAATTCATTCGCGAATTGAACCATCTTTTCGACGCTCTCAATAGCAGTCAAATGCATGTCGGGAACCCTTACAATTGCGCCATTTCGGATGAGCACAGAATAGCTCGCGAGTGTTTAGAAAACGCGTCTAAATTCATCGGTACGTGGATTGTGTCCGCAAAAAATTCTAAAACGCACCTTCGTCCGCCTTGTTTTGATGGGTTACAAAACACCATCAAAGGCATACTTGCTCTTTGGAAAGATTTGAAGTCGGATGGTAGTAAATTTCTGTTAACGTCTCGACTCAACCAGGACCCCCTAGAATGCACGTTTTCCGTTATCCGGGGACGTGGTGGCTACGATCGTAATCCCTCTGCACAGCGCGTGCGCCGCGTTATGCAGATCATAATTAACATGCACTTGGCAAAGCCTTCCCGCACATCTAATACCAACAGTCAGCACGACGACGATGTGAATTTGCTTACGCATTGTGCAGAGGGAATCGAACCCGGAGCTCTCACCGAAGCCCTCGTCGCCCCCGACCTACCTCTAGACAATAACGACACACCGATTGACGAGACTGACTTGCCGTACGACGACAATGTTGAGCCTGAAGTCATTCGGATAGAGCCAGTAGCCGAGCCCGAACCCGCCAACGAGCCAATTGGCCAAGAAGGACTTCGGGACCTAAAAATTCGCATGTCACTTCTCGAGAAGGAAAGTTATTTTGACGAAACCGAAATGACCGAAGAAGAATACATCGCACAAATAGAATCACTCGAGGATCTTGAAACCAATCCAAATTTACATCACGACGCTTTACTGCATGATGGTCGGGGCGCGACGTTAGAATCTAACTCAGTCAGATACTACGCCGGCTATTGCGCGAAAGTTTGTTTACGAAAGTTTTCTTGCGATTTGTGTAAGTTGGATATGATCAAGGACAATAAAACTTTAGAGAGCACACACGAGCTTCTTCTTTTCTACAAAGCATATCGCAACAAAAACGAGGATCAATTGGGGGGACTGTGTCCTCCCACTGATTTCCTTCATGAAATTGCTACAATTGCTCTTAGAACTTACGCGCGTGTGGCTACGACAACCTTCCACCATCCGCAGATCTTATGTAGATCGATGGATGCTGTTATCAACGCTTTGGATGTGTCTCATCCAGAGTGGCTGTCAGCTGAACACACATGCTACAATCATCGCAAGTTTTTCTTGAGGCATATGATTTTTGTCAAAATTAGGAAAGATTGCAATTGGCGCTCAAAAGAACTTCGCATGCCAAAACCCCAGAGGAAAAATAAGGATCGTTCTGCCAGTTCAGAAGGCTCATCGCAGCCTACGAAAGCCGACCCGCGCTATCAAAAACTTCAAAATTTGCGGCACGCATAGCCAGTTACCGACGCTGTACATTCTTAGTTTGTGCCGAGTTTTGTGTCTACCACTTCAAAGCCATCCTTAAGATGGATGTGGAGGCATTTTGCTCATACAAACTGTAATTTAAACTCTCGAATTCCAAAATGATAATTAGCAATCAACCAAGGTAATTAAAAACTACGTCTCAAGTGAGAACTTATGATCATGTACATAATTAATCGTATGCATGTTAAATTGAATGAATGTGTACATAATGAATCGCATGAACGTGTTAATCTGCCATTGTGTCTATTAACTAGAAATTTTACACATTTTGCAGGTCTGGAGCGCCCTCCTCATATTTACTTGCGTTATAAAATTGTTTTTATTTTCTAGGATTAGATTGTATAAATTTGACATTTAATAATGGCAAAAGTGCATGATTGTAAAAATGCATGCCTCAACTAATAATTAATTTTATTTTTCTATAATCTAGGAGCAGTGCGATGACAATTGTGTGAACGTGTTTCTTTTCAGAGTATTCGAGAGTGAGGAGGGTGGCGAGGAGGGGGGGCCGGCGTGTTTGTGTGAACTTGGTTGTATTTGTTTTTTATCAACCTGTTCATGCCAATATATCGGTCCCTTCTCCTTTAAACACCGGCTTGCACTCCGGTCCATCGATGTAAAGCAAGCACAGAAGAATGATAGAGATAACAAAAGTCATTGATGAATAAACAGAGTGATATAATGATTAGATAGAAACCCAGCATGTACCCAAACAAAACAAACTGCACTGTCCTCAGCTCAATAAGGGTTTGGATTGGGAGACTTTAGGTAGTTTCTACTTTTTAATATGCACTGTAAACTTTGTCTTCGAATTAAACAAGCATTTAAGAACACGTGCCTAATTCATATTTCTAACTGAATAACTGATCCTCGATTCTCGGCGTGTCAGCTTCTTGGCTATGTTTGCTCCGAACATTCAGTGGTTGCTAAAACGCGAATATTGCTAGATTGTAAATCTAAATATAGCTGCCAGTAACCGGCCGCTGTTGAGTGAATACGCGGCCAGCCTACAGAGAGAGAGAGAGAGATAGAGACAAACTACTCCCCTCACTATTGCGACGTCACAGCAGCGACGCGACTGATGCACACGCAGCTGACAAAAGTCTGTTTGAATTCCTCCCGCTTGACAGTTTAACCCTGAAACCACCGCTTTTCACAGTGGATCGCTAGATACCAGTAGGTGACGGAGCTACCGATCGCAGCGCAGCCAAACGGCGGCTTCCTCGGAAGGTATAGCTTTCACGCAGAGACCGTACCAATAACGTTGGAACTCTACCTATATGCACACTCAACGGTATTACTGCATACTTCAATTGACTCACAAATTGCCATATTTATAAACATTCACAAATCACACGTATATAATTTAGTAATTTCTGTTTATCTACAAACACGTGTTAATCGCGCCATATTGTCGCAAATTACAACTTTAACAACTTTGAAAACAATCAAATAATAAATCAAATCAGCAACAATTTGTCAGAGTCGATGGACTTTTGAATGTTGCTCGAAAACACCATAATTTTTATTTGAATTTGGTTGAACCGTTCCAATAGGCTTTGACAGAAATCAACTTGAAATACACCTATTTGACTTCTTTCCTCGATAATTCGGAGAAACTTTAACTGTTCTTTCTGCGTTTAAGTAAGTTGCGTAATTTTTAATCAATTTGATAAGCATGTATAATGTTGTCTGATTATTACAAATCTGAAGAAAAATTTACGCATTTAATATCAGTGGGTCGTTTGGTTTGTACTTAGGTAGGTACCTACTATAACAGTTACCTGATACCTATTTTTCCTTGCAGGAGCGGTGGCATTCTGTAGAAAATAACTGGTGATGAATAACTCTCAGCGTCAGGCAATGAATACAGACATGGGTCAAACACGCGTAAGACAATCCACAAATCTTAATTTTTAGCGTTTGGTATGTAGAAGCAGCTTGCTGCTCTAGATTTGTCTGGTTATTACTACCTTTTGTCAAGCCCTTCTGTATAAAGCAAGAAAATTGTAATGTCATAATTGTTATTCTTGTCAATACTATTGCTATCTGGAGGAAATAATGTATTTCTTTCCAATTGTTCTAGCAGGTCAGAACCATTACAAATAAGTTTATTATTGTTCATTATTGTATTCAATATTTCACTAACAATGTATTATTGTTTCAATTATTCATGTAAAATCATTCTTATATGTTTAGTCAAAACAGCGCAGCAGTGTGGCAGAAGCAGACTCTGTGCGCTTGGCCCAGGCTAAGCTGCTCGGTGCTGAACTTGGGACGCAGGCTGGCACCATTGAAGTTGTTTGTGATACCCTCCGCGCAGAGGTGGGAAACGGAAACTACTTAGCAGTAATGCTACTAGATTTTAGACTCAAAACTTGGCTGAATCATTGATGTTATTTTTGCATTAAACATTTTGGCAGAACTATGAGCAAAAATTGCTAACAATGGGAAATGGTTTGAAAACTTTTCCACTTGTATAATATGAAATGAATTAAAAATTAGTTAAACTAATTAGTAATAAGTACATTACATAAATTAGCATTCAACAATTACGCTAGCACAATAAGTACCGAAGTAAAGAAGAGACACCAAATTGGTGTCTTATGTTGGACAAAAAGATACGGTTTAATTTGCGGTTTCAGGCACAGAAAAAGCAGAAAGCATATGAGTTTGCGGCTGCGGAACGGACCAAGCAGGAAGCTTTGATTACGAAGATAATACAAAGCCGTGAGCAGATGGAGCAGGACCTTGAGACTCAGGAGCAAGCCCAGCAGGCTCTCATTGCCAAGGTTTCTATTTTTTTTGTAAAAAACACTTTCTCGCCACCATGGATTTGCCGCTTTTCGGCATTTCTTTGAGGATTTGCAGATGCAACTGATTCTTTGACAGTAAGTGTGGTTCCCTGGGTCTGAAGATAATCATCATTAAATCATTTAAATGAATCAAAACTTCCTTTTTGATCTGTTGTTTTCATTCTTCAGGTCAAACAAAAGTCCTTGAGACCTGTTTTTTTTTCACCAACTACTGTGCAAGAAAATTACTTTCAAGATATGTTCACAAAGATCTGCTTAGCATTATTCATCTGTAATTTTTTTTTTTAGTAAAAAAAAAGTTAAACCACAGTGTAATCAGCATTTCGGTCTACATTTTCTCCTCGTTTAAATTGATACCACGAAATTGTCCTTAAAATTTGGTGCCTACTAATCGAGCACATTCTTTCGTTTTGTACCACTAAGTGAACATTGGTAATTAGTGCATTCACAACCACCTGCCATGCAAATCATTATATGAGTATTCGGCTTTAAGATCTAAGTTTCAAGTTGTATACACCGTACTTGCTAACAGGTGGAACTGGCCCGACAAAACACCGAGGCGTTGGCCGCCCTGTACAATCTAGTATCCACGGCAATCGAGGCGGAGGCTTCCATGCATCACCATGCTCAAATGCACTGGGATGGGCGTGCTGCGGAGGCTGCACAGCTTCGCTCCGCGCTCCAAGCTTTTAAGCACAACTTCACAGCCGAGTGCGAACAGCTGCGGCAGCTTGGTCAGTAATGACTTACTCTGGACAAACCCATGCCAGCAACCAATTATATTGCATAGCTTAATAATAATCACTTAATATATCATTCATCCATGACCAAACAAATCAGTTTTGGATTTTAGAACAGCTTATAAGTCCTTTTTTCTCCTACCTTATTTCTTTGTCACAACATTCAAAAAGTTGCACCATTGGGTCAACATGTTCAGTCAGAGTAATCAGAAGACCAGCGTTAGTATTCAACTTGGAACTTAAGTGATAAACGAGCCTCCTATACGAGGTACCATTGGTGACCACCTGCTCTTACGGCTGTACTTTTAAATAAACCACTGCAATTAAAAACATATGACTCAAAGTATTGGTACATGTAAATCAATGACTGAGGTTAGCGCATAAGTAAATTAATTGAACATAAACAAGTCTTTAGTGCAAGTTATCTGTGAGAAATAACAAAATACACTTTTTTAACACTTGAAATGATGTTGAACCAATCTTCAATCATGTTATCACTGTAATCTCTGCCCCATCACAAACTTTCCCATTCATCCCCATCTCCGGTACAGGTAGTTCACACAACACGAATTTAACCAGAGTAATGTAGATAAACAAAATCGTTTGGGGCAACAATAAACTTGACCTATGATATTTGTGCAGCCGCCGAAGAGCGTTCTGCGGCGCTATCCCAGGCGCGCAAGTGCGCGGAACTCGAGTCCGAGACGGCATACCAGGCAAGGCAAATGGCGCAGACTTTGGCCAAAAATCAGAGCCGCAATCTAAAGCTGGTGTCTGCCCTGGCTGCAGACAAAGCGGCCGTTGCTGCGACCCTTGCAAGTATGGACGAGCAACAATGCGCAAACCAGTCCGCTATTGTTCACCTACGCGATGCCATCAACAGCGCCAAAGCAGAGGAGCAGCGGCTCCTGGCTCAGTTGGCGGCGATTGAAAAAATCGGACGGGAGTTTCAGGTAGGTTTAGCCATGTCAGAGTAATACTACTGCAAAGGCATGAGGCACACTAGTGCCATTTTAATCCAAGGAACATTATTCTACTCTATGGGTAAAAGGTGACATAGCTGAAATGTCGTGCAACTACGGAACGATTTGGCCTATTGGAAACACTGGTTCACCAAAGTTAAGCAACACTGCGCTGGATCAGGTATTGGATGGGTGACCTGTTCTGTTTGGGAAAGAGGTAGGACAGCAACATCATTAAAACTAAGTTTAGTTAACAATATCTCGACAGCATGGATTTTTGGAGGAATCCTGCTGTTTGCATTGTACCGTCTTTCAGTTGGGCTATAAGTAGGCTACGAGCTAGCTCCGGGTTTCCCCTCTTCTAGACTAGGTTCATCACAATCTTCATCATCATCCACTCATTCACCTATGCCATTAGACCAGTGACACATGACCCGTTGTCAAAACGGTGCCTTTTTAAACTCCACTAATTCATCACATCAATTAAACAGTCAACTCTCTGCATCTTTTGCAACCAGCTTTGTTGACAAGCTTTAGTAAGTTATGTTCCTTCTTTCCTCTCTTTAAATTATAAATTTATAATTTTGTTATAAATTTGGTAGATTCGAGGTAGACAATTTGGGAAGAAAGAAAGGAAAGAAAATAAAATGAATGCAAAATTACTTTTTTTCCAATTACTACATTTTTCAGTAAATTTTTTCAGTTTTTCAGTATTTTTTTACTATATTTCAGAATTTACATAGTTACTGCTAAAGAATTAAATTTTGCCATAGCCGCAACAGGAGTCGGTTTCCGCACATTATTAGATATTGATATCTGTAAGATGAATATTAATTCTGGGGGTCTGGCTATTTAAAAATATTATACATATTTGTCTTGTGTTGATTTTTTATTATTATGCAATAAGTTCCAGTTAAGTATTGAATGACAGAGATTTACACATAACGACAGCTATGTGTCAAGGCGTTAATGAAAAGGAAGGTAATGGAAGGACGATGAGAATGGTCCTTGTTACATTTTCATACACATAACTTCAGACAAGACAGCCTGATTATTGAAATTGTAGTAACCAAGAGTGGAAATTAAGGGTAACGCAAGCCTTGCTTGGGCTTGACCCTATATGACCCTATATCTATGACCCTATATTTATGTTCCTTTTATGTTGTATGTTGTTGCTATATGTGATCCAATAGCTTGATAGCTAAATAAAATATATTAATTCATGATAGAGCCACAGAAAATAGCAAACATTGTGACATAGCATATCCCGGCTCTCTTTACGCCTCTTGCAGAGGCTGACTGCGCTGTTCGAGGCCGGGCAGTCGGTGCTGGCTCAGACTAAGAGCCGGTTGCGTACTGAGCGCGCCGAAGTGGACGCACTCACATCCAAGCTGCAAGATGTGGATCGGGCAGCGAGCGCCGCCACGCAGGAATCTGCTGTCGCCACCCAGCAGGCTGCCGAATGGCGCGTAGCAGTTGAGCAGGCCGAGCGAGAACTGCGCTCAGCAGAGCAGCAGCTGCACGACAAGGAGGCTCAGTACGACGCTGAGGATAGGCGTACCACCCAAAGGATACAAGAGAAGGAGGCAGCAGTGCTGGAGGTGGTTGCCAAGGTAGGTACATGTGCAATGTTAGATTTTGATTGGTAATCTTGTTCTAAAGTGCACGAAGAGTTGGTCGTTTAGTGGATTTTCTTCTTCTGAAGATATGAAAACAAATACAGCTGATAGTATGTAAAGTAAGCAATGACGTTTTTCTACAAGTTGAATATGCATTCCAGCATTTTTTTGCCTTTCATTTGGCTTTTTCTAGTTTATGCTTCCAACATCCTTTTTTTTGCTTTAGGCAAAATGGCATACATTATAACATTGTTATTTTGAAAGAATTAACGTCATCTCATAGGGAGATTATCTTTACTCTCGCAGCATAATACACGTGATGCTTTTTAATGGATGCACTGAAAGTTGTCATCATTTTGCTTTCAATAACACGTTTTATTCTCAACTATGCAAAACTTACCTGTGTTTAAGATGAACAAGCATTTTGCTGTCCTAAAGAAAATATTCCAAAAGTATGACATTGACCGGCGGCGTTTGTGGTTGACTCTCTTTAGCGTGCCGAGGAGGAAAAGCTGGTTTGCCAGCTAAACAAGGAAGAGTCTGCTCTAGACGAGCTTCTTGCAAATTTTTCTGGAGTCACCTCCTCTCGGGAAGCAGTGGAGGCAGCTCGGGCGCAGAAGACTGCAGAATGCAACCAGCTCCAAGAAACTCTTCTCAACAAAAAGGTCGGTACATTCTAAAATCATGGTTAGAAGAATCATGGAAAGTTAGTTGGAATTTGTGGTGTTTTGACAACAGGCCTTGTGGTACTGGTTTTATGGCGTCTGTGAATTAGCAGTTGATGATAATGACTAATGAGCCTTGTCTTGTCTAGAAGAGAGGACGGAAAGGGGACTACCAGCCTTATGTCCCTTCCAAAATAGTGTACAACTTGTACCTACTACATGAATTTTTAAGAAATCATTCTGTTTGCTGTCAAGAGGTTGAGGTTGCAAGGCAAGTTAAGTAGTTATGCTAACTTCAGTCCCCCCCAACCTCTCTCCTGAAGTTTTGGAGTTGCATCACATGGCTAGATAATTTTTGTGCTATGGCACAAAATCTTTAGAGCTTGGAGTGTTCACAACCAGACAAAAAGAGCAGGTGTCTTTTGAGTCGCATTTAGATGTTTGCTCACTACTGCCCAATAAAGCTCAGTGTGATGTTGTGGAGATCGTGATGCTTGTTTACCTTGCAGGCGAGTCTATCTAGTGCAGTGACAGAGAAAGCCAAATGCACCTTGAGCTTGGATGCGGCAGAGACGGAGCAGAAGACTATGCAGACTGCGCATGCCGCACAGGCCGGTCTGCTGTCCACAGCGCAGGAATCCCTGCGCGTGTCCAACAAAGACAGACACAATCTTGGTGAACGGCTGGCTGCGTTACAGGTAGGTAGAGCATTTCAGGTGTGTGGTGCCACAGGCATCATTTTAATTCACTATCAAAAGATTTACAGTATTTTTTGTTTTTTAAGTACTACATAGCACAAAACGGAAATTTTTTGTAGGCAATTTATATTGAATGTAATGTATTGACACTTTTGACAACTATTTACCTAAATCTTGTTGAGATGGAATTAAAAACGCAACAAAATGATCCCTGCAGACACTGCAATTGGAGCAGTGTGCCCACGAAGACGAATTGGAATCGAAAATGTCATCTGTGCTGTCTGCCAATGTGACGCTGAAGTCTGAGCTGGTGGCCCTTGAGCAGCGCAAAGCAGATGGCGAGTCAGCCCTCGGGCAGAGACAGGCACGGCTTGTGGAGGAACAAGCAAGCCAGGCACAGCTTGTGCTGGCGATGGAGGCTGCTTCCAAGGGGCGGCAGACCGTGATTGCAGCACTTGAGGAGGTTCAGGTCGAAATCAGGGTGCTGGCTAAAGAGAAGGAAAAGGATGCCTATGCCTTGCAGACAGCCAAAGACGATCTTCAGGCAAAGGATGAGGATGTGAGGCTATGGGAATTGATTTAATCCTGCCTTAAGGTATGGTTTTGGAGAGGGGAGGGAAGGGCACAGATGCGTGTTTTACTAGATACTCGAAAAATAGATGGCCATTTATTATTCCATCAATATTTTCAAGTTTCTGGTAAGTTGCACACTCTCTTTTTCTTTTTCCCTCCCATACCAATAAACCAGCCTTTTTGGCACTGTAACTTATTTACAACAAATTAAATAAACAAAGATGAATTCTATTTTTATTTACCTGGAGAAAAAGGCCCATAGTACGAGAAAAATAAACTGATCACAGCTAAGATATTAGACTTGTTAAAATTTTGGACTACTGGATTTTTGTATTGATTATTTAGTTTTTAAAAAGATTTTTTTATTCATTATTTACTATACCTTATTTTTCCAGGTCTTGTTTTATATTAATTATATTGAAGCTCAAGCTTTAAAATAGCAAATTCAGTCACCAAACTTACACGTATCTGTTTTTAGATGGGCTCCGTACAAGCTGAGCTGAGTCAATTGCGAGTCAAGGTCTCCGAAGGGGAAGATTTGATGGCAGCGATCCAGACGCGCCGTTTTGAGCTGGACCAGCGACACCAGCGCTGTGCGGATGTTGGCGCAAGGTTGCAAGTCGAGTTAGCAAGCGCTAAGGCCGCTGAGCAAGACGTTGCCAACCAACTGGCAGTTGCCGAAGCAGATTCCCTAATGGAAGAGGTGGGGTCTTGAACTAAATGTTTTATTAAGTTGGTAATGAAGGGGTGAAGCTGTTGCCATGACATGCCATTCTATGGCAGGACATGTCTTAAGGTCTATTCTCAACAAGCGCAAGTGGTGTAACGCGGAAGGAAATCAACCTTAAATTTTAAATGAATGTACACAAATAATCTGAAGTAACTTTAAGAATTTACCAAGGCAAGGGCAAGGAAAAAGATGTAGTTCAATTGAAATTTTTCATTTGCTTACGACCTCTCAAGTAACCGTCAGTGACAAAGTCAAACAACCACAATTGCCATCACGCCAAGGCCATGCGTCTTTGTGAAAGTCACATTGTTTTTGAAAATTTCAGAACAAAATGTGTAGAGTGATGCCATCGACATTTTGCTTCCATTTTGATCCGTGCTACGTTCCATTGTGGGCACTTGCTAATATCATTCCTTTTTTCTTGCAACTTGCATTTTGGCACCGTCCATCATCTGCTTCTACTTGCCTTTGTTGATGGTAGGTCTTCTAGTTACCATTGAAAATTGTGGGATATAATGATTACCAAATAAGATAGTGGTTCGATAAGACCCCGCCATTCCAGCGAGCGAATGCGGAACTCCGTGCAGGAGAGCAGCTGCAGAAGCTGGCTGTGCTGGCCAGTGCACTAGACCTTGCAATGGCACAGGAGCGTACCAGCGTAGACGCACGCGCCTTACAGCTGGCCAGCGCCACAAAGAAAGCAGCCATCACATCGTCCCAGCGTTCCGACTCCCGGCGCAGTTTTGAAGCCGACATCGAGCGCTTTCAGGTCACAAGCATCCGGCTTAAACGGTCGCAACGAGTAGCCAAAGCTCGTGTGCGAAAGCTGGAAAAGGCAATCGCTGGAGTCGACGAGAAGAAACAGGTACGTTAGTCGTTGGTCTCATGTGCTATCTGGTTGCTAAACTTAATTGCCTAGTGAATTTCTTGAAGATGCATTCTGCTTATTTGAGCTGATAGGTTTTGAAGAGTTCGGTTGTATTTCTTAGTATTCATGACCAGTAGTTCCATAATTAAATTTAGCTTGGAACAGTTTTGTAAATTCTAATAATTTAACCATTCTCAACAACTTCTTACAATTCTAAGCACTTCTAAGCTGATTCCTCGCTAACGATTTTTTTTAGGCCTCGATGCAGCGTCAGGAGGAAAACGCCAAACTGGTGAAGGAGATAGCATCTAGCCAAGATAAGCTGGTACAGCAGAAAGCAGCCCTGGTACGTACAACAGCTTTATTGGGCACCCAGCCATGTTGAATCCAATTCTTTTTTTAGCTCATCATTTTTATAATTACCTGTAATGGTAAATACACATAAATCTATAAATCGTATATTAGCCATCTATATGACATTTTATATTTGAGCATAATTGCAATTTTATTTTGGCTTAAAAGTGATCTCTTCATTGAAATTGCTTTGTTACTTGAAAAGTAAAATCATGTCCTTCCTTCTCTCTAATCATGGCTTTGGCTTGCAGGCTAATGAGCTTAAATTCTTGGAGAACCTGCACTTTAAGAGGAACGCAGAAAAGCGAGCTCTCAGACTGGAAGTTCGGAATGCAGAAATGTCCGTAAATAACCTGTTGGTGGTACGTTTAACTCTAATTCTAGCTCCTAAAATATCATCTAGTAAAAAGTTTAAAAGGGACCTTCCTTTGATGAGAAAAAAGTTTAGGGATGCTGTGGAGAATCATGATAAGTCATCACAGTCATGATCATGATAACCGTCATGATAAGTAAAAAAGAAATTGCAAACAAATTCTCAAGTACAGATCTGCAAACAAATGCTCTCATTAGAAGATGTTACATACTTTCTCACCGGCATATCGGAATGGTAGAAAGATGTGTTTGCAATGTGACATTTGAAATGTGGGCTTTGTTTCCAGGAGGCAGGCCAGACACCCAAGAGCTGTTTGAAAAGTCCCAAGAGTCCGGTCAGCCCTTCTTCGGAGAACAAGCGAGTGACGTTTAGCTCGCAGTCTGAGGTCAAGACAGACTCGCAGTTCATCCAGGTATAATAATAATAATAACGATAATATCTTTATTTGTCCAGAATTGATCATTTTACATAATATTGGATAAGTCGTCTTTGTCGTTAAAATATTCTGTCACATTATAAAAACACTTTCCAAGTAAGTATTGTTTTAAAATATTCTTAAAATTTACCTAGGTACTCAGTATAAACCTACCCAGTGTAATTTACTGGTCAAGTACTATTAAACTTTTTCTGGTTAGGTCAATTAGTTAATACGTGGCACTCATCAACGTATATGACTTTAATCCCTCCAATCTTTCCGAACTAAGTATGAATCACTCATCCATACTCGACCCAATGTTGTGTTTGTGAATTTCGGTAACATTTTTCTAAATAGGGTTCCAAGCATGCTAAACTGTTAAGCCTCAAATAGCTTCCTTCTCATTCTTATAGAATGATATATGCAAAAATAATGATTATGTATATGTTTACCGCTAGTTAATACATACCTTTTTCCCTTTGGTAAAATTTTATTAAAACGAGATGTAACTGAGTTACGAACTACTGAAACACAGTTTCAGTTTGCAGTTTTAATTATTTATATTTTGCTCGCATAACACTATAGGATTTGATTTAGGGGGTTTAACGACGCACAGTATTAACAACAGATTACAGGATTTGAGCTCGACAGTGCAGCATTAATTCGAATGACCAATCAAGCTTGTTAATTTTTGTCATATTAATCATAGTCATAACTATAAGCAAAAAGCTCGCCTAGGCTTTCCTTATCAACAAGAAATGTAGAATTTTTTTAAGACTTATTCAGTCTGGCAACACTTGTGATTCTGGTGTGTCCCAATCCCATTTATTTCAGAAGGTGCCAACCAAACGAACGAGCAAGACTGCGAACAGTCAAACACCGAAGAAGGTGTGTATTTATAATTATTCTATATTTTTAGAGCAGCATCTGTTTCACTGGAATAATCATTGAAATTGGTATTAGTGGTAATGGATTGTCGTAGCTATACCTTTAGTCACGAATCTCTTTAATCTAGCCCGTTTTTGTTATTTACGTGTATTCTCTTAGACAATTTGTTCATGAGTTATAGTAACAAAGAAGGTATATAACAAAAATGCAAAAACTCTATGAATGTTTTTGTACCCACTAGGGCCCAATCCATGAAGCAGTTTTGTTTATGTGGAGGGACTCTATTTTTAGGCACGAGATGACTTTGAGAATAAAGCTGCTTCCCAGGAATCGCCAAAGAGACCGACAAAGAAGAGACCAGGCAAGAAGAGCATCTCGCCCAAGTCCAATCCGTTCGAATTACCACAAATAATTGAGCACGACACTGTGGAGGTCTGAGAAGATCTTTGTTCAATGTTTTGTGAGTGCTTAGGCAAGGCTCTTCGTTGACAAAGAAAATTTGTAATACGGTTCTAGAATATTAATTAAATGTATATCTTAACAAGTTCAGGCAATGGCTGGACAAGAAATAACAGTTCGCTGAAAAGAATTTCTGGAGCCCTCTGAGATGTTCAATGTTTTGGGAGTGCGTAGGCAAAGATCTTCGTTGTCAAAGGAAATTTATGCTTAAATTTTAGAATATTAAAAATATATATTTGGTACAAACAATACCTCATTCATATAGTAAATCAGTACAAATAATCTGGTATATCTTTCGGTTCCTCAACATGTCTCGACTTGCTCGACTACAAAATAGCATTGAATCATTGAACTGAAATGTTCGTCAGGCTCTCCCTGTTGTTACACTGTGTTTTGTACAGCAATAAACAGAATATATATCTATACACTTTTAGAAATGTATGGCAATGGAATAATTTCTCACACCTTGTGTTCTTGGTGTACGTACGACATGATTCGTAATTTATTGCTTTTTGCACTTTTAGCATGCGAATATGTACCCAGTATACAAATTGCAAAAATCGATCGAAAAAGGCTGGAAATGGTTCTAATTTGTACACTATTTCGGAGCATAACTAATTGTGACATTTACACTGCGATTCTATGGGGTTTCACTATAGAGAACTTTATCTAAAACTCGCTGGCAATTAAAGATTTTGACAAATTTCAAATGAGATCACAAGAGTGAATGAAAATAAAATCTTGCTTTTAGACAAGGCAAGGTCAAGAGTCTTGGTGTGTGATTAAGATGTTTTTCATAATATTTTGTGGAGATTTTTTTTATAAGTTTTGCACTCAGCGAAATGTTTTAACAAATTATTGACGGCAATCTTTTGACAGCTTACTTCAAAGGCTAGAGAAGATTTTATAAATTTAAACGGGATCACACAATTTCTTTCAGACAACAGGATCTTTCATAAAATAGATTGTATAATTATAATTATGAAATTAATTTTTTCAAGAAAATCAAAATACCACTTTGAAAGATAATATAGAACAAATAGAAATGGGGAAGCAGAGAATTTTTCATTTTAAGAAACTAAATTTATGGTTAATGAAACCATATTTGAATACCTTTCAAGCATTTTTTAAAAATTAACCTATCTTAACGACAGCCGACGCAATTTGAGAAAGAAAAGCAGCGAGTGCACCCCAAAATTCAGTGCTGTCCCGCAGTTTGGCGACGATGGAGGATCGCTCAGCACCAGGATGCAAAGGGTTGCTTGTTCGAATCATGTAAGTAACATGTCATCAATCCTTATGTGTTTAAAACTGCTGGATATGTGTCAATCTTTACAGAAAAAACGTTCATCTTATCTCTATGGTGTAGTGAGATCCCCGCCAGCTGCTATTCAAGTACATGTTATTTCCTCATGCAGTGACAGGTCCCAGTGGCTGATTGGTATAACCGTCTCAACGGTATAACCACATCTTCAAGTGGAAATTCAAAGTTACCTGGGTTCGATTACCGCTCGGTGCACATTTTGTTCTTCATCAAGTGACGACTGGCATTCATTGAATGCTGCACCTGTTGCATCACGCGTCCATCCATCAAAACTCTTCAAATATCATTTTCATTACTCTGAATTGTCGTCTCCTGCGATTCATGTATCTCTTACTTCCCTCCAACAATTACCGTGGCACGGTGGTTGATTGGCAGAGTCGCACCTCTGTGAGCAGCATATGCCAGGATGGACCAGTTTCGAAGCCATGGCCGTTCCGCTTTTTGTTCTTCAGAAAGTAGCGACAGAAATTTGTTATGAGAGACAGATTGCATCACGTGTTTGATAACAAATCAAGCAAATATTCTACGTCCTCGTAGCGCGGTAGCCCGCATCTTTGGAGTAGACGATTGCCCCTGCACTACTTGGGGGTCAGGTCCACTTCTTGCTCGCTGCGTAAGTGATCATAGTCGGCCATTATATTTTCAATTTCTTACCGAAACGCGAAGAAAAATGCGACTCCAAACCGTAGTATACATTGAGTGCAGTCAGTGACATGTGCCTGCAGTCAACCCGGTAGACAGGGACATCAGAAATGAAATAAAAATATATTCAGTTGTATCAAAGGATGTATGACCGTCTACGTAGCACAATTGAAATGTCGTTACTTCGGAAGAATCAAGCAGCGATGTAACCTGGTTCGGATCCGCTCGCCGGCAAAACGTTTTTTTCTGATGGAATACGACATTCAAAATGCACACATGGTAGCTGCAGTCAGAAGACGTAGATACTTGAAAAATGCTGACGAGAGGAGATGCCCGCGTGGTCGTGCGGTACAAGGCACTACCTCATCAACAAAGAGATAAGAAATGTGTGGTGCTGGGTTCGAATCTCGTCCGTACGATTGTCGCAGTTTCACACCTCTTCAATTTTTTTTTTAACGTTCAATAAAGAAACCAGGAAAATCGCGAAGCGCAACTGGCGCTTCGCGCCAGTTGCGCTTCGCGATTTTGACGGCGTCCAAGCGCGCTTCGCGCGCTTGGACGCGCCCGCGCGACCTAGCGCGCTCCGCGCGCTAGGTCGCTCCGAGGAGCTCCGGCGCGAAGCGCCGGAGCTCCTCGGAGCGCGGGTGCGACCGGCGCGGAGCGCCGGTCGCACCCGGGCGTGCCACTCTTTTCTAGCGCTGGCTCCTACGTCTAGCATCAAGTATATAGGAACGATTATAATGAGTGTTAAGCATCATCAGCGCCACCTGTTGGCAGGATTTTGTACTACACTCTCGACTCTAAAATAAGGAGACATTTGCCTTGGAAAATATCAAAATATTTTTTCAGAGTGTAGTACACAATCCTGTCAACAGGTGGCGCTGATGATGCGTAACACTCATTATTATCGTTCCTATACACTTGATGCTAGACCTAAGGGCCAAGGCGAGAATATGGCAGGGTCGCTCCGGGTGCCCATGATATGTTGTATGGTAGTTTGTTCATCCATGGTGAAAATTCCAGGAAGAGTTAACGGATGATCGTCTGCGTGGCACATTGGTATTGTCGCTGCTTCGGCATCGTCTAAATGAAACATGAAATGCAACATCCACCCGTGGGACCTGCGGTCATGAGATTTGTATATGTCAAAAAATGAAGGGGTAAATGTTTATCCGCGTGGTCGTGCGGCTAAAGGCATCGGATTGATCGATCACATCAATGTCGAATTGACGACGTACCGGGTTCGAATCACGCTCGTGTCTCGACGCAGTGTCATACTTTTCCATTTTTTGGGCGTATGTTTTTTAGACAGTAGCAAAATTGCCGGGCGCTCCTGGCGCTCCGCGCCAGTCGCACCCGCCAATTTTGCGGGACGTTCCCACGACCCCAGACCCCACCTAACCCCGTGTGCGGCTCCTAAGTCTAGCATCAAGTATATAGGAACAGTTGTGCGTGCTAAACTGCCACCTGTTGGCAGAATTTCGAACTACACTCTGGACTTATAAAATTTTTGATATTTTATCCAGCTTCATCGAGTTTGATTATTAGCTACCAGAGCGACTTGAGCTCAGAGCTGCCAAAAAGCTGCACGGCCGGGATTCGAACGCCTGACCTCCTCAACACGAAGCAAGCAAGCTAACCACGGAGCCACGCTGGACTGATGAGAGGGAACTGAAATAAAGCAACTAAAATGTCAAAGATTCGATGTAGCTACAATCTCTTTACATATCGTTGTGTTGCAACAATTTATATTTATTAAAACTCTGCGCTACTTTGTGACCAGCCTCGTGGTCAAGTTGTCACGTTGCCTGTTTTAAGTATGCCAGCGGGGCCGAAGTATGATACCCGCTCTGTGAATCTAATATTATTTCACTAAAAGTTTAGGTGTTCGACCTATCATTGACTTCAAATTATACGTTTATTTGCCAAAGTTGAGAAAATGTACATTTAGGCGTTCTCAGTAAATTAAATTAATAATAATACAAGTATGAGTAGCAAATAAATGTATGTTAAAATTTAACATAAGTTCATCTATATATTAGCACTCAGATTATAACAAATATGACAGATGTATTCAAGAATATTACATTATTACAGATACATACACAATTACGACATTACATACAACAGGTACAAAGAACAGATTACATATAACCACCAAGATATTATCTACGCGCATATAGAGAAAGAAGGCTTCGCTTCTACACAATGTGTAAATGCCGGACCGGACCCCAACACCAAGCAGTGCTGAGGCACGCGGCCACTCCAAAAAATGGGCTTTCACCAGTTGCCACGATCTAACGCGAAAATGCAAGCCTTAGAGTCCGACTGGAGGAACGCCAGTCGAACCCCGTTGCTCGAAGGTAGGTCCCCTGGTCAACCATACCAAACAAGTATCACCGAACCAGCAGTCGAGTTAAAGCACAAAGTGATCGCAAACGCAATCTGTTGGATATCAAATGTACTTGATCAATTAAAATGTCGATAAATCACGGCCATCGGTCGGTAACCCTTGTATCCACCTTGTTGAGTTGCTAACCTTGAAGCTATAAAATAACGGAATCGTGCCCATAATAGCCCAGTGTTCGGAAGTGCAAACTATCACATGGACCAAGTATGGGCGAATCTTAAAAAATCAATAAAAACCGTAAGAAACGTAAAACACATCCATTGATTTTTTTATAATTTTTTAGTGGAAATTTAAGTGAGGGACTTTGACTCGCGAGGGGTGTCAACAGGGGTAGAATTGTAAGGGCAGTTGAATACAACCCCCTATTTGAACCTACGATGGAAACTTACCACAATTTTATTGATTTTCTTTTGAGAATTCCCCGAGTTCTTCGACTCCCAACGCCTGGACTGTAGACATAACGTAAGCGCACAACTATACGATGGGTGGCCTAACCATCAGGATTCATACATGAATATTGGTGTGATCACAAATCGGTCCCAATATACAGGACCCTATAGCGCAGTATTTATTTTATTTTTTATTTTTCGCAGATAGGATAATGGGTAAGAGGTTTTTGGAATACAGATAACTGTGTAAGCAAAATTTTGTTTTTATTGTTAGTGATGGTAGTACATTTTATTATCACAAGCAGCAACAAAGTCACATTTAAAAAAACTACCTTCAACTAAGTTTTTTTAATGCTAAGTGAAGAACAACTTATTTTCTTAAAGTTTTGCAACTTATTCCTGTTACTTTATCAAGGGTGAAAGAAGTCTTGACATTTCTTTGATAACAAAAAGAGCCACAAAAATATAAACAATTACTTTTACTTACATAATTACCCTCATAATTACTGTTGGTAAACGTTGGGAAAATGAGCTGTTCTTAGCATTAAAAAACCAATTTGAAAAGAGTTTTCTCGAAACCGGTGCAAAAGTCCTCCGAATCCAAGCCACGAACCAACAACCATTTCAAGTTCAAAGCAGAACACAAAACGGATTTCAGACCGCCCTGGAAGCTATTGGGTAGCTACGTCCAATAAACAAAATCAAAATTAGTTTTACATTCCAGTTGACCGGTGCTTTTGATTGGAGGAAGCTAAAGAACAGCTGACAGTTTCCCAAGATATCTGTCTCAGTGACCTTTTGCTTCTCATCCTGCGGTTGTTTAATTCCTAACAACACTTATATTGGTGACTCCGGGAGCACCGTCGAGCCGTGGACCAGGGACAGAGCACCTCCTCTCTGTACCAACATTTCGAGATGACAGCACACACGATAGATTTCGACGGCATCAAGTCGCTGGCCGCAGTCTCTCACTACACGGCAAGGACGATCCGGGAGGCGATCGAGATCGAGAGGCGCCCTCATAATATGAACAAGCGCGACGACTCCATCCGACTGGCCCACGCCTGGAAACCGGTCACGGAGAAGATCTTGGTGGCCCCCTGAAGACCCGTCCGAGTCATCAGTCGAGAGGTCGAGACCGAGCGAGGGCCAGTCCCCCGGCTACAAGACCATCAGCACCGGCGAAGGCGGCCCCGCATCACGCACCCGTGCGGCGGCCGCCCGAGCAGGGAAACAGAACGGTAACCCGGCTACGCAACCTGATTCGACCAATCCCGGTCGTCCTGGGCTCTGATTGGCCCGCTTGCCGTCTGCCGTTAGACACAAAAAAAGCAGAGAACACCAGCTGCACATCACAGTCTTGATAATGCCAGCGCCAACGCTGGCGAAACGTCGACCACCGACACGGTCCTTTTTAGGACCAAAAAACCATTCAACAGAGCAAAAACTGTTTCCACCTACACCATCATCTACCGGCTCTGAACCCCTTCGTCTTACCAACACTTATATTGTCCTATATGTGTGTTTTTTCCGATGCCAAGAATCGATCACTGTGATAAAATAAAAAACAAGCTTTTCTCCCCAAGGGACAGAAAGTGGACAAAGCGGCTGGTCTTGCATCGACGTAGATCGATGTTTCCTCAGTCGAGTTCTACTTCTGTTGGGTGCAGCGGGTCGACTTTCACGGCCAAGAGGGGAGGGAACGCCAACCTGCAAAATGAGGGAAACATTAATGCACGTCAGGATAGACAACTGTGCCAGACTGGCAAGCTAGCAGGTTGCAACTCTGGTTGTTTGATTATTGGGATTTAAAATAGCACTGTTTTGACAACAGTCCATGTGGCACTGGTCTAATGGCGTCGGTGAATGAGTGGGTGATGATGAAATTAATCTAGCCTAGAAGGGAAAATGTAAAAAAATTAAGCGATAAAAAAATGTGTCGCTGGTTCATCTGGTGTCATCTGGTTAATTTAAAAATCCTTTTGCAAATGTCACGGAATGCTCACCGTCCGGTTTAAACTGGCTAAAAGCTGGTTCAAACATACCTGGCATGCTCTCTTATAGGCAGTGTACACAAAGGCACTCTTATAGGTAATACAGCATTACAGGTAATCTAGCATTAGTTTTAAAATGTATGCTCTAGGAATCTTCATTTAACTGAGGTAAAAAATGGTGACAATTGTTAAAATAATGCTATTGTCTAGCATTTCTCTGAATTGCTCACCTTCAGTAGACATGACAAGCTTTAAGAAAACTTGTAGACAGTCTCTGTTGTTGGCCTTTCACAAAAACAGGTCTCCAGCAGTCGTTGACAGCAATCTAGAAGAATTATTATTATTATTTGTGGTGTTTAACGACGCACTGTTTTGACAACTGGCCCTGCGGCACTGGTCTAATGGCGTCGGTGAATGAGTGGATGATGATGAGGATGATGATGAACCTAACCTAGCCTAGAAGGGAGGAGGGGAAACCCGGTGCCGGCACGTAGCCTACTCCTGTCGAAAAGCACCAAGGGGACCACCGGCTTCACGTCCCTTTCGAAGGACGGTACAACTCGAACAGCAGAATTCCTCCACAAATCCATGCTGTCGAGAGGTTGATAAGCAAGGCGAATGAAGTTGCTGTACTAACTTTCATCCCTTCAACCTCTCTCCCGAACAGAACTGGTCATGTGTATAATGGTCACCCATTCAATACCTGACTCAGCGCAGTGTTGCTTAACTTCGGTGATCTAACGAGAACCGGTGTTTCCAACACGCCAAACCGTTCGGTCTAGAAGAATTCATGACTCAGACATCGACAGCTTCTCGTTGGTTTCTCATCAGAGGATTTCTATGAACTTCAACTAACCTTGTGTAAAGTTGTATTGAAAGCAGTGCAAGTGAGTCGGTGGTTCTTGAATCCCTAATGCATCCAACAATGTGTTGCTGCCATCCTTGGCTCCTGGCCATCTTTGGACTCGGTTTGCTGCAAACAAAGAATCAATTAGTACCTAAACATAAACTACATTGAGTAAATCCCAGACCTTAAGATCAAACATTATTTTTTTTATTTGGCAGACCTATAGTAAAATGGACATGAATAAAAGCTAACGGGGAGACTAATGGTAAGACTAATTGGGAAAGGGATTGGAATTTTAGAAAGAAGTTAAGAGAGGAACGGGTTTAAGTGATTGGAAACAGATGATAAAGAATGTTTATAGTTTTAGGAAGTTGTTAAAAGAAATAATCTAAGATCTCAAATGCTACTGTTAAGAAATTACTGAACAAAAAACAGAAAAAAAAAAAATATATATATGGATTGGCAAAGTGGTTCACTGTCGTGAGTAGATGGGGTTGTGTGAAAAGGTATTTCTATGTTTTAATTGACTTGCGGTCATGAAAAGACTACAAAGAACCCAAAGTTGATATTTCATCGGCGTTGTCGAGATAATACAGAGATTAAAAATAGTTTGAGTTGTTTAAAATGAATAAAAATACAGAGTTAAAGTAGAGTTAAATAAAGAGAACTCACCACAGATGATCAGAGAGAGATTGGGTCTGAGCATATAGACGGCGATTACTAGGTGAAGTCTCGTCGAGGTGATGTTTGGGATGTTTTTAACATTTTTGAGCTTTCCCTTACTTATGAACTCATTCTCAGTCTGGAGTAGGTTTTCCAAGTCAGGTTTTACGTCAGATGTTTGACTGTGTTCTGGTGCTGCAAAAATTATTGAAACAATGTTAGTATTGGGTTTAGTGCCCATAAAACAACAGGGTTACCACCAACCACAGTAGAGAAACGTTGCTAAAAAAAAAATCGACTGTATACAACATATATATAAGTATTGTTTAAATTGGGGAGAATATGAACAGTTCATCCAGATGAAGCTGCAATTTGAAGCTTGTCAGTCAGCAAAAATATCTTCCATTCAACATCAAGTCTTATAGCCACTAATCCTTTATCTATGCTTATAGGAAGGCAGTTGAAAACTTCTATTGACAGAAATTACATATAAAATAGTCAGGAATAGCATAAAGAGTCACCTGTAGAGGGTTGCAGTTCCATAGTCTAGTGACTGAATTGCAATTGCAAGTATCTGAAACTGGTTGCCAGGAGTGCGATTCTGTAGCTTTCATTGAGTTCTCGTCTCATCTCACTTTAAATTGTTGAAGAGTTACAGAATCACACTCCAGTCACAAAGATGACTTGCTCCATTACCGAGTTCAGGTCTCTCAGCAGTAATCTTGTGATCAACCTTGTGACCTTTTTAGCTCGCACTTCAATCGACATCAGGAGTATCCTAGAAGCAAAACAAACCCTCCCTTAAAACATGGAAAGCTACGCAACAGTTGGTGAAGAGAAATGAAGCGTTCAGTTAGATGATTTGGTAGCTTTACTCTGATCGTTTAATGGCATCGTTTAAGCAGCAAAGGACCCGATTCTTAAAGAGTGCTTTCAGACACCCTCGCCTGGCAAGGAATTTATTTCTACACGTAAAAAGGCGATATAGGCCATGAGCTAGACGTAACCCATCAGCAGAGATCCATCAGTCATAGGCATAACGGGCATAACCTACGCATAACCCTACCAGATTGAATAAAGACAATGTCAGGAGACTTACCCAGACAAGAGCAAAATTATCAATCTCATAGGCTGAGAAAACTTGCAGAATAAGTCTAGAGAATACTCTCAATGACAAAGTACCGTAATTTAGAAGAATATTGGACTATATTAAAGCCAGAAAGCGTGGTCGCAAAGCCGACTAATGTGATGTAAGCTCTTTCTTGGCACTGTTCAGCACGACTTCCAGCTAACAAAAAAAAATGTCGTTTCAAAATCACGCGGATTATTTTGCGGTGAAGTAAGAAAATATAATAACTGCTTGCGTAAATTTACAAGTGAACATTATTTCTAGCGCAAATCTTCCTGTCAGTGACAATACTTTAAGACCGTTTCCCATTGAAATTGAAAAAAAGGGGTTAAAACATTCATTAATGAATCAGATATGTAGTAAATATATTTCTTAAACTAATCATTTTACTATTTCAGCTTGATCACGATCAGTGTTCATTAATAAATATTACCTTAAAAAATAATTTATTTACACCCAGTTTTATTTACTAACGACCAAAGATTCAATAAAATATGGAAAATAATTAAAGTAATTGACATAAAAGTAATGCATGCTAATATTAATATTTGTATTACCTTCATTCTTTATCCTGCCAGTTTGGCAGCTTGCAAATATCGCTCTCGTGTCCAGCTTCAGGACAGAGCGGGTCTCTGGTTCTATGCCTGTTCGCATAGCTTTCTGTTTGTTAGAAGGCTATTCGAAGTCTACTCGGTGGCTGGTTGGAAAGCTCTGAAACTGAAACTGCAGATGAGGATAAAAGATCAAGGAATACTTCACTCACCTGTCAGGTTGGTGCTTGTTTTTGTAGAATGTTACCAAATGTTAGTAAATGTTAGCCTTTTTTTGTCCAGGACTGGGCCAAAAATTATGACTATCACAATTCGATTCTAACATATAACATCTAATTCAATCTAACATCTGTCAAAAATTCAAATAGGTACCCTCCCATCATTTTTGTGCAAATAAATGAAAACCACATTTTGTAATGTCTCCGGGGCTGGGGAAAAAATTAGTACTATCACAATTCGATAGCTTGTCACGTTCTCTATCATCTGTGAAAAATTCAAGGATGTTTCTTTTCGTGTTTATGCGGTATTACCGTATTATGAATGGAATATTTTGGTTTTGTTACTTTTGTATACACTATTTTTACTGCGGTTTATTTACTTTGTTTGCGAAGCAATTCCGAGCTATTGGAGGCGAAGGCTGAGGCTAACTTCTCACGACCTTCTACACCCACATAGAGATCAGTGATTTACTCCACTGACAGCTAGCATTGCAACTAGTGCATGAAAGTGGGAGTGAAAGTAGGATACCTAAAATCTATGGTAAATGGTTTACCATTGTAGGTTTCTACTCGTTCTATGAAGAATCTTTTGTGACTCATAAGTAGCATGTACACATGCAGAAATAGATAGATACACTCACCAACACATTTTTGAAAACTTGAGGTATGAAAATTAAGAATTATTTAGTGGACCTACCAGTTGAGTGCAAAATGCTCACATGAGCTTTTATATATTACAGATAAGACATCATAGATTCTATCATGGCACGCGTAATCACCCAAGAAACATTTGATGATGTAGTGAAGGAAAATATTGAGGAATTTGACATGACTGCCGATGAAGCAGTCGATGATGCAGCTAAACAATTCATTGCTCAGGTAGGCATGAATCCACCTTTATTAATTCATTAGAAATTATCCAGAATATTAAAACCACCTTGCTGTGAATCTGAATCACCTAGGTACCCAGGTACTTTTGTTTGTTAATTGTTTTAATCGCAAACGTTTTCAGGGGGTAGACTTGAGTTGCATAATAATGGACAAACTGTCAGAAGGTCAGCAACGGCCCATTATACAGCTAGTTGAAAAGTTGGGTGCATTTTTAAAAAACAAAACAGAAAACACTCTGGAGTTTGTTGAGCTAATAAACAAACTTAAACAAGAATGTGACAAAGGACTGGCGCAAAAGGTCTTGGCCGGAAATCAAGGTGCCTACGATATCCTGGTCGACTCATTGGAATCATATGTCACCGATCGAAGTGTTAATGTTCCAACATTGTATGCCTTAATTTCATTGATGACTGGTAACCCAGATCTCCTAAATTTGAGAGGTATAAGCCAGATCAATAACTACATTGACAACCAAGATGACCCAACTGTTGTTGTGTTAGTGCTGAAGTGGACGAGACAGTGTTGTATTAAACATGAGATGAATCGGCAAGCTATCTTTGATAATGATATCGTATTGAGACTGAAAAGTCGACTCTACCACGCCGACAGCTCTGCGGCTATTATCCGGGCTGTGTGTGGCGTAATAAGAGGCCTTGTTCTTGATGACGATATCCGGGTGGAGTTTGGCCGAGCTCATGAACATGCCAGACACCTCTCAGGGGAAGTGCTTTGCGGACTCACAGATTTACTAACAAGTGCGTATGTTATCTGCTAATTATCTATGTTATAGCTGAGAAAATATTTGGGTGGAACGAGGTGCTCAATGAACTAGCAAATTATTGTTTATGCTGTCTTAATTAATGTTCATTATGTTGATAGAGTTTAAGACAGACGCAGAGACTGTGGGTGATTTAATGCAGACCTTGTCAGCACTTGTGGTCAAGGATGAACTCTGCCAGAAAGTGGAGGCTTCGGGCGGCCTGCTCTTTGTGCATGACGTCTTACAAGAATTTGGAGACAACGAGGTTAGCACGGGGTCTATCGTAATTAAAATACAACCGCTCGATTGCTGAGTTAAAGGTGCCAAGTCAAGCTTGACAGTGCCATATGACAGTCGGATCTAATCTCGAATGCATTTATTGCAGAAGCTGACCAGACAATGCCTAAAGCTGCTGAAAGCCTTGTGCGGCAATGACGATGTCAAGGCCAAGATCATAAGTGTGGGTTGTGGACCGCTGATTGTAAATTCCATGCAAAATAACCAGGTATGGATTGCCCAGCCATCTCCAGAGTAATGTTATATAATCTGACTAGCCTGTGGGCCTAGTTCAAGAGTCAAGACTGAACTGAGCACTGGCATCTACTTAACTCTGGGAACCTAATCCTTTTTCTATGCTCCGAGTTAAGGTTCATTTTCATACAAAAATTATAGGTTTGCAGAAATTAAGCCACAATGGAGAACTTGTGTGGTTAATGTGAAGTGGTTAAACATTTTTTTTAAATTTGGTAAGAAGGTTCTAAGTCTCCACATCCTGCAAAATATTTTGGCTTTTTTACCCCAACTTACCTTAGTTAACGTCATTTCAAGAGTGTGTCATTCTTTACGAGCAGGCTTCGGTGGACGTGGCGCTGGCTGGATGCGCCGCCATTGCGGCACTTACCCTACGCAACCCAGCCAATAGCAAGGTGCTGTTCGATGCCGGCGCCCCTGAGCAGATTGTGGAGGTGATGCGCATCCACAAGGATAACGCTGACGTGCAGGTACGGCTGCAAGGAGCAACCACATTTGAGGATGACAATAAATCCTTGCTAATTGCCGAGTTTTGTTGCAATGTCATTCTAAGACTGGAAGGACAAAGTTGACATAACACATGCACATCAGTTTCAAATAATTTTTACGCTGTGTTTTACACCTGTCCCAGGAATAAAATTCCAATACAATAAATGGAACAATTTTGCAGCCTCTTTTAGTGTTCATAGAAACAATCCTACCCAGTTTGGGCACAGTAGATATCCGTGGACATTGCCTCATGATTGAGGCGCATGCATTTAGAAAATGGGAACCTAATGGTGTAGAAAGTACTGACCTGATTTTAATTCTGCCTAATACTAGGCAGAAGGCCTAGTTACGAGGCCTAGTTCTGCCTGATAAAGTACACTTGAGTTTTGTAAAGCATAATCTAGCTTGTTGAAGGGTGTGCTCACTTGTTGACAAGATTCATTCTTCGGGAGTTTTATAGAAAAAATGATACTCAACCGGGCGGCAGCCAAGGTCACCAGTAAGTTTTCAACTCATGTTGTGTTTTAGAAGCAAGGCAGCTGGGCGGTGCGCAACATGGTGTCGCGGGACCGGACGCAGTGTGCACGTTTCCTAGCGCTGGGTGTGGAGCCGCTGCTACACGACGCTCTCGCGCGGCACAAAGCGCGCTGCGAGTACGATGCCAAGGCCGCATTGCGCGATCTGGGTTGTGACGTCGAGCTCAAGGAGCGGTGGACTGGCAAAGGGGGAAAGCTCAACTGACGCAAAGGAATGACTTGCTTGGTCATCCTCATTTGCCATCTGAACAGACTTCCATTTGGCTTTGTTTTGGTGCGGTTTATCACAAGACTTGAATGACTTAACACCATCTAATAAAAGTTGCTTCTTGCCGACTAACGATGGTATTTCCGCTTCTGGCGTAAATTCCTGCATTCTGAAAGGTTGGGCTTGGTCCACACTGTGGAAACCACATTTGTTTGAGAGCCAAGCGGTGTCTGGTATGTCGCTATCAAATCTGTTGCCAGCCTGAAGCAAAGATGTTGGGAAGCTGTGCACAATTCGCCTTGAGCTGCCTAGGTGAGACTAGACTGTTAATACTTATTTACATCTCTAGACTTACAGTAATCAATTAAAGGGAATCTCACATAACCACGTAACGCTTCTACATTACCATTTAACTGATTTCTAAAGCTGAAAATATGGCAAACTGAGCCAAACATGCCAATAGTACATAACGAAAGTTTCAGAAAATGTTCTAACTAAGCATTTAAATTTGAGTTGATTTTTTGAACATATGAAGTCCAGTCAGGCAGTACAGAAATGACCGAAGGAATTTTATCTGTTTGTTAAAACATACTAACTGTATTGTATCCAATGATCTACAAAGTTGCACAAATAGTCAGTACCCAGCACTTGTGCCTTAATGTTTTTTTCTTTTTTTAAGTTTGTTTCGTGTTAATCTTCTTTTTTTACTAAACAGAAAATAAAATTTTGGGGTGTGGTGCTACCTACCTTGATTTTATCAGTCATTTCATCCCAGAAATTTTCTCCAAAACCTAAACGAGATGTCCATGTTTCCAGCCCCCAGTGGAAGTGCAATGTCTCTGGAATATTTGTAATTAAAACATCATTGCATGCAGGTTTTCTGATATTCGTTGTGGGTTTACCTTTCAATGTTTACTTTGTGTGGCAAAAATAAAAAATCTATCATACTATTTTGTAGGTTCTTGGGCTTAAAATACCAGGAAAAGTGTGGGCGGATGCACAACCTACCAAACACAAAAAAACTTTTTAGCTGCTGCCTTGATTTGTAGAGTGCAGTGATGATGGGCACAGAATCTATGCTTAACTTGTGCAGCCGGCTGCTTTGTTTTTATTTAGTTCCATTTTCTTTTATCCTCTTCCTAGTATTTATTATTATTAATAATATTTGACATGGTACAATTAACTTTTTTTTACAAAGTGCACACCTAGTTATCTCCCAAGACTAGGATTAACTCGGAAAAATCTTACAGTGAAGAAACAAATACCTTGTGCATTACCTACCTTTACAGTACCCTAACATTTTAATTACCTTAACATTAGGAAAAATTAAAAAAAAATGTGCTGATGATTCTTGTACTGAGTAACGACACCCAGCCATATTCTATCAGCAAAACAATATGAGACGGGTAGTTTAAAGAATTAGTAAGTGGTCCTTTGCAAGTCTCACAAGGAATTGGCAAGCCATCTTCTTAGGATAGTTAATCAAAATTATTGTTGCTGATTTTGTAGTGTTACCAATGACACATAATTTTATGTATGATGTGTTATGCAAATAACGTATGAAGTAAAAAATCGGGCTGGTGGTCAATGGTCATTAATCAATATGCTGATATAACAATATAAACATTTATTTGCCAATTACAAAATAGAGCCAGAGATAAACAACACAGGACAACTAAAATTTTACAGCTGTTAAGCTTAAATCTTTTTATTTAAAATACCATATCCTATCATTATCTAGACATGCAAAAAATCTAGAAAAATTCTAACCAAGCTCCTATTCCATAAAAACTTAATTACAGGGTCACTCTTGAATGCAAGAAGTAAAGTTAGAGCAAAAAAGCGAAAATTTAAGAAGCACACCTAGGTGGCGACTGAATGGTCATCTAGCGGCGTTATCAATTAAAAATTTAAGTTGAAATTCTCAACCCATGAGTCCAAAAAGCATAAAAAAAGGGAAGTTGGATGTTAAGATTATTATTGTGCTTTCTTACAAAAAGTGTTTCCATTAAAAACGCTGCAGAACACAGAAAATTATCTAATTTAAAGGCAATGATTTTTGGCTTACCAGTACTTACATTTAAGCATAGAAAAAATGTTGGCCTAGTCTTTGAGCTGCATCTAACCAAAGATAATGATTTCAGATAGTTACTAGAGGGACAACTTTAATTCAATTGAATTTTAATGGTTTTTAGGCAGTCGACACTTTGAACAGTCAGGGAAATTAATTAATTCCTATTATAAACACACCCTCGTATTACTATTTTGCTCAATCCTTCGCCTACCATTTTGAAATGGTGCAACCAGTGTCGACTCACCAGTGTCCTTTCATGAGATAAAATGACTTCTCCAGCAAATCAAAACGACCCTGTTAACAACGCTGCTAACAAGCCTTTGTATCAGTCTTCTTCTAAGATGCACTTTTCCACAAGTGTCCTTAATTCTGGATTTTCCATAGCAGCAGATATCCTTTCCTTGTCATTGATTTGTTTGTTAACTGTTGGAAAAAGGCAGTTTTAAAAGGAGTTATTAACATGCATAAAAAAGGTAGAAGTTTGGGTTGAGGTTTTTACAACAAAAAAATTTGGTTTAGAAATTTAGTAGTTACCAAGAAAGATAACTTACTTTCATCTTCTGTTGTGTGAGCACCTTTTTTGATAAATATGTCGAGCTTAAATTTATGAACAAGACTCCGCTCCAGCTTGATTCTAATACAGAGACCTATGAGAGTCGCTAGGGAGCAGTGTGGCACCGTAGGGTTGAACTCAATCCGAATTACTGCATTGATGTTTGATGTGCTGAGAGACTTAACCTAGTCATGAAGTAATGAAAATTAATCACTGTCATCTGCAAGAAAGAGGATCTCATTTTCACAGGCTTTTTAACCTACCATTACACAATCCTCATAGACAACATTTAGGTCCTCCAGCGTAGCTGGTTTCTCTGGATCACGGATATTGCGAATAACATCTAAAAAATGGAATGTATTAAGAATTTCTAAGGCTCCACAAGGTAGGCAGTTTCATTTATATTAAATCGATGGCAGCATCATAGAATAACGATTATGTTAGATAGAAGGTTATCGCTCGTGGAAGAGGCAAAGCTTGCAATTATTAAGTTGTTCAGGGCTTTAGGGGTTTTAGAGTAAAAAGCCACTAAGCACATAGGCACTAAGTTCAAATTACCCGAAGTTCTTTATGTATATGTATGCACGCTATGAACTGAGATGCAAAGAACTGCTGGTGGCATACATATACGTGATAAACTACGGCCTATTCGAACTTAGCGTCTGTGCGCAGAGCGGTCTACTGCTTTTAGCGTACTTACTGGGCCCAGCACAACCAAATAGTTGCAAGCTTTGCTCCTTTCCATAAGCCTTCAAACTAACTTATGTTTATTCCATGGCAGAATGTTCCAGTAAAAAATGTACCATAGTATTCTCAAGGTATTAACTTTCACGAAAGTTAAAATTTGTAAAGTACACCGAAAGTATAAACGAAGGTTATACTAGCGTCTTTGACACAGATAGTCTATATACCAGCTCCAATTTACATCAGTTTAAATTAGCATGCATTTCTTTCTTTAATTAGGCAGGTTAAGAGCAACAGTCTGATAACAAACTTTCTACCCATTTCGTACTCAAATAAGTTCAGACGAAGCTATAAACAAGGTTAATAATTACCATAAATAGTTTCTCGAAGTTCATCTGCACATTCCACTGGCATATCCAGCGATGCAGCTTCCACAGCTGTTTCTATCATAGTTTTGTCTGATGCCCCTACCCCAAGTAGGGATTTTGACTTTTGATAAAACGAGAGAAGCATGTTTATAAAGTTAATGTCACAGCGAAGTTAAGTTCACGGTCAAGATAAGTTCACCGTGGATAAGATAGGACATACTGCTAGCTGCATTTGACCAATTTCTTCAGTTGCAAAATAAACTACGACTCACTCTGTCACTCGAACTCAGAGATGTTAGGTTATAATTTCGTTAGCCAATGCCGGCAACACGATAAAATATATCTCCATCGACCCTGTCACATTTCTGTTGGTAGTACTACTTAATTTCAGACGTTTACCAGCGGTAAATTTCAAATATTAAAATAGGGATTTAGGAAACTGTTGAAAATCTATACGAAGGAATAGTACGTGTTACGTCTCCAACGAGTATTAATGTATTGGGAAACGAAAAATTAAATATTCAATTAGCAGAGTATCTTTTGGCTAGGCGAAGTGGCTCAGAGCCACAGTATTTTTTGTGTAACAACGTGCCAAATCAAGGCACGTTTTTTCAGTCCTAGGAAGATAGTTGGGTAAAATAAACGTTGAATTGAACTATCAACATATTGTGGAAACATCAAAGTACAGAAAACAGAGGATTCTAATTTTCCAAATGACAAACCAGTTTCCTTTTCAGTGGAGTTAAAATGCGAACCATTCACCACCAAATGAACACAAACAATTGTCACCCGAACGGTTTGGCGTGTTGGAAACACAGGTTCTCACCAGATCACCGAAGTTAAGCAACACTGCGCTGAGTAAGGTATTGGATGGGTGGTTATTATACACATGACCAGTTCTGTTTGGGGGAGAGGTCGGAGGGATAAATTTAGTTCAGCAACTTCACTCGCCTTGTTTATCAACCTCTTGACAGCATGGATTTGTGGAGGAATACTGCTGTTCGAGTTGTATCGTCCTCCAGACGGGACATTAAGCCGGTGGTCCCCTTGGTGCTCTTCGACAGGAGTAGGGTACATGCCGGCACTGGGTTTCCCCTCCTCCCTTCTAGGCTATGTTAGGTTCATCATCATCTACTCATTCACCGACGCCATTAGACCAGTGCTGCAAGGCCAGTTGTCAAAACAGTGTGTCGTTTAATACCACCAATCAATCAACAATTGTCAATGAATGGTCCTGACTTAATATAAAACAAGGTATTTCTATGCGCAAGCATAACGTTTTTTTTTTATTTTTTTCTCAGGCCTTTCATGCGTAGTAGCCGGCTATACTTGAGCGCATCCGAGCTCATCAGAAAACGGTTGTTGTTATTTTGCAGAGAAATGGAGACACTGGTTTATCATTACGACGCGTTAAACAGGCCCGAAGAAGCACACAATTTAGCATGCCATGGGTATTGCTATTTCTTTACCATCGTTTGTGTGAACTGTTTTATAAACAAGATACGTACAAGGTTCTTCTAGATAGTGTTAAGCTTTAAGCTGTACAAAAATGAAAAAAATAACAATGAATACCACAAGCAATTATAGTTAGTACATTATCATACCACATTTATTTTCAAAAATTATGTTTTGAATGGTCACATAGTAGATTTTTAACTAAATGAAGATATTCATGGGCTTGGCCCAGGGGCCATTCTGTGATCTATGTAGTATAATTTAATGTATAATAATATAATTATGTACAATATTCAACTGAATCCTATAAACATAGTCTCTGACGCACTTGCACACGTCCCCCCTTTCGACATTCTTCCACGCCCTCTACGGCTTCTTCGTGTCTCCTGACAGGGGTTCATTGTCTTCCACAGACTAGATCACACCGTGGCAGGACAGGGCGGACAGGGAAAACACTGACGCTGTTCGACAACTGTTTGTATCAACCACATTTCGAAGGCCACGAAGGCTTTTCATCTCATCCGCTTTATTAAGAACACCGTGAAGCTGTATACGAAGATGTGCAACGAAAGCGACACGCTGGCAGAGTTCTTGTTGCCGTGCTGCATAGCTGCTGGGTGTTCTCCTGGAACAAGACACGACAACTCAAGCGCCTGGCCACAGTCAAGGCCAGACATTGGAGATATTGCCAAGAAAAATAATAATATTGAAGGTAATGCAACCTATGGTAATACTTATGAAAAATGTAAAATGATAAGTTTAAAAATGAAATGAAAAATATACTTCTGGTTTGAAAGATGCATCTCTTTGGGTTGAAACCGATTTTCTTGGGCCTATTTCTGGGGAAAGTAGCAGAGGTACCGCGGTGCGCTTAAAATTTAACTCAACTTCAGTCGCACTCGCAAGTGGAATCAGTGGAAGAACTTTGCTAATTAGAACTTAAAAATCACAAATCTAAATTGGCATACATCGTATCTCTTGTAGCAGAGACCGCTGTACAGCATTGGCCGAATTACTACTGAGGCTTAGTTAAATGTTTATCTTTTTTTCATACCTTCGGAACAAGGAGACTTGTTGCTTGCCCCTCCCCTCAATGAGACAGTTCACTTCTAGTTTCCATCCCCCTCTCTGTATAGTCTCTCAAACAAGGGGCAACATCGCCGATTTCTTCGCATCAGATATGGTCAATGTATGCCAGTGCTACCACCGCATAGATTGAATGCTAAGTTATATCGCCGTGCAGTTCCACAATTGCGTCAAGTAGGCGCTCACATGTCAGAAATTAATCTGTCAGCACAAGCAACTTCTGTTTTTTGATGATAACAGCCGTTGGCAATACCTTCGTAGCTTTTATATTTTCAATACTGAACGAAAATCACCGACGCACGCGAGACTATTTTGTGATTGTAACAATGAGACCCAGAAAAGCAATCTAACTTGAAGTTATTTAATATCCTGATGCCACTTTGATTGCCACGATTATCTTGAATACGTACCCAACGTGTCCCCTTTGCAAACAAACGAGCAGGATACTTTTGCATTGTCACCCGCAAATTTAGATCATATCACCCCTCCCCGCACAACTTCGACTCCGCCGCAGAGTGCTTGTGGCAATAAATCATATTATTTCCTAGCAGCATTCTAATGGCCACCATGAAACTGCACACGTTTAACATATAGTTTCAACATCGACATCCTATTTAATGTTGGAGCAGTTGGGGCATATTTAACGAAAGGATTTTGGCAGAAGATACCGTTAGGGAAACGCCAGGCATGATTTTGCCATGGGTTACCATTGCCCACTCTTCTCGTCGTGCCCCTTTCTTGGCTCATCCACTGACATAGGTGCATTGAATTAGGCACCTCGTTTTCTGGTGAACCATGCATTGAATACACACCAAACCGTATTACGTTATTTAAATATTGTTCACGAATTTGCAAGGATAAAGTAACGCTCGATAGAACATATTCGATGTTTCCACAACGACAAAAACTATCTGAAATTAGATTTAAAGATTTTTTTACCAAGCTGAGATAAAAATTCATAGATTTGAAAACATTTTCAGGTTCTGCGTAGACTGGTAGATTCCAAGTCGCCAGTCGTGGACTTCTGCTAGAAAACTGCTACCTTAGACGCTACCTCAGTGTAGCTAGCACATCTGCAAAATCTTGGTATGAGCTCCTATGACTGAGCATTTTGTACACTCTAAACAAATCGTTTAACATGACCCGAAATAATGCGATCATAGATTATATGGCGGAAGAGTTGATGAACATGGTAACAAGCCCAGGCAGCAGATTGTGCACAGTGGTCGAGTTTTCGTTGACGACGAAGTGCGACAAAAGCTCTCCCACAAGATGTTGTCTTTACCGTATTATTTAAATCAGACATGATACCAGACCAGTTCTGATTCATGATGCAGTGCTTGTACTTAAATACCGTGGAGCATAGCAATAGCTGATCTTTGGGCATGACCTTCTGAAGATGTAAGTTTACCAAGTAAACCTAGGACATCATCAACGTGACGACCTCTCAAACCTGGGTCAGGACCTACCATTAATGACGTGCACGTTGACACTCGCCGGCTCAGCCACGGTGGGCAGACAAGTGTAGTTGCCAGAGTCCGTAGTCCGCGCGCGCGTTATGCGCAGTCGCGAAGTGAGCTCGTCCGTCCACTTGGTGTCGACGGAGACGCGCGGTGCCGGCTCGTGCTCGCGCAGCGGCGTCGTTGTTGGCGTCGCCTGCACGGCGGTGGTGCCGCGGTACCAGAACACGGTGCCCAGGTCGTGTGGGCCTTGGTTAATTATGCAGGTCAGCGTCACGGCACTGCCAGTCTTCACGTAGAGGTCGGTGGGGCCGACAATGCGAGCCTTGGCCTCTGTGGACGAGGAAGTGGTATCAGCATGGATGTTTATAGGACAACCTCCAGCAAGTGTATGCGTATAATTTAGCTCTAAAAAAAGTCGAAAAAAGTCATTCCATAAGGCATAAACGACACCAGGATGAAGTGACTCTAGTTGATGAGCGGTGTGATGAAGACGGTGGACCTACCTCCAAGGTCGGTCTGATTTTAAACCAGAATTTTCAGCTAGAATTTGCAGCTAGCATTTTCTTCTAGCTGAGAGCAAATTTTTTTTGTTATATTTTGCAAAAGGAATCGCTGAGACCACTCTTAAAAACCAATGCAGCCATTGTTCGTCATTATTCCAGTATCGGTACTTTCAGATGGTTTGCGAACATCCACCTCTACTGCTTAGAGACGTGTAGAGACGTGGGATGATGCTTTGGGACGAAATCAGTTTTAGAATAGTATGTGATTTTTATAAAAGTCAATTTTGGCCATTTTAACTATATTTAGCGAGAGTCGTTTCTGACTAAAGGAGAAAGGAAATGAATTTCTATCACCATTTCTACGGAGAAATATCTAAAAAGCCACATCTCCCTCTGTGACAATGATGTCACGAGCCATGACACAGGTGACTGATAGTCTTGTTGGGAACGACGTGATGAATAGCACCCGGTAGGAAAAACTTGTGGCTTCAAGAACTCGTAGCTCGAAAGCATAATTCGTTTGCCTGGCATTGCTGTCGAAACAATCCGCGCAAGCGAGGACACCGTTCATTCGGAAAACTGCCAGCGAGTCCTCGAACTGAAGGCCACGCGCTGGCAGCGAATGAAATCTACCAAACCGCTCGACCACCTTGCTGACACGCCACATCGCGACGTCTGATGACAATGCTTTAGCTGCTGTCAATAGGCTGCTATACGATTGGGACAACATGTACAATCGATCCTTTTAGTTTTCTACTGCGAATCCCTCGACCAGGAGAAATTCGCGAACAGCGCAAGAAGAAAGCATTCAACAATGGGACCAATTCTATCGCGAGTCCAAATTGATTGAAGTCGTCCACCAGATACCTTTTATTGAAAGACTTCCAAAATAGAGTTTCTACTTTTTTTCGCAACGAAAATGAAGGGTCTAGAGGTCTGCCCCCTCCGGAAAAACCACATGGCTCACTATTTCTGAACCACAGGTCTAAAAGTTAACAAATTGGGATTTTCACAAATAAATGTGTCTCATTACCGAGCAAACAAAACACAAACTACAATTCATTACCAATCAGAAATAATGAACAACGCTCTCGTTTGGCCAGGTCCGCGGACATGTTCCGCTTTCAGCAATAATTAAGCTACAATAGCGCACACGAGTAGCGGCTGGGGGGGGGGGGGGGGAGGGGGTGCTACCCACCTGTCAGGGTTCGTGACCCAGATGCGTTTGGGGCGCCATTATAAGCGTGTTAGTGCCGCCGGCAGCCTCTGCCACCGCGTGCAAAGGCGCTGCCGGCAACAATGCATTCCGTACACGATTCGATAAAAGGGTACATCTCGATGCAATGTACCTACGCCAAGGGGTAGGGGAGGGGGGCTGTCACCGGTGCTAATATGCATGCATGATAAATGCATTGGAGAAGTGCAGTGCGGAGGTGACCGCTAGTTTTGTGCATTATTCATCATCGTCATCATCGACATTCGGGGTTGGTGGTTAAAGGGAGGGGGGGGGGGGGGGGGGGGGATCGCTTTGTACATTCAACTGATTGAATTAGGAGGCGTGGCACACAACGTTGGCATAGTTCCCCTGTGTCCACACGCGAGGGCAATTAGTTGAACAATGCAGCTATCATGTGGGTCGAGATTTTTATATCAAATATGTAAAATGAATTTGCTCTTTTAATGTTTTAATTCATTGCTATAATTTGTTTTGCTAGGAAGCCTTGCCATTAAAGTGATGTCAATGGAAAAAATCCAGCATTAAAAGTAATGGATAAACAGGTTCTAACTATGATTAATCAATAATGAGTGTCACTTGCTCAAAGCATGTATCAGATTGTAGCAAAGGGGGGGGGGGAAGGGGGGGGGGGGGGAGGTTTAAGTGTTTCTGCAATTATATGTAGCTCCACGTAATGAATCGCGGTAATTTCTCCGAGCGTCAGTCGTCAGCGTTCTGTTTCTTCCTCCAACTCTTCGGCGTTGCCGTTCGCTTCGGAGGGCTTACGCAGACAAAGCTGTCGGAATTAGAAGAGACTTAGAGGCGGCGCAAACGACGACTTACTATAGGTTTACTTTCGCCATCGAGGGCGTGAAATCGATCATTTTGGTGCGAAATGACGCGAAGTCGAGCTGTGCCCGTGGCGTCTCAAGAAACAGCGGCCCAAAATGGCTCGAGGTGGGAGAGTTTCTACAAGAAATGATATTATGCACGCGTCAATCAGAATGATCCATGCTCATAAGTCATCGCAATATGTCAGTTCGGATACGTACTGAGCCGAGTGAAAGCAGGTTCCAGGGACATTTTCATTGCATTCATCATTATTCCCATGATATGTAAATCGCAGTGCAATTAATTTTAATTTGTAATCTTGTATAAGCTGTATCGTTTTCTGCTTGGAACGCTGCTCAGCCGAGGAAGGCAGGATACTTACATTTGTCGAAAGATGCGTATAAAGGAAACGAATTCGAGGTCATTTCACAGGGGTTCAAAACGCCTGCAAAGAGCGCAGGAATCTGCTATCCATGAAGCGTGTCATTTAGATTCGCCCCCCCCCCCCCCCCCGTCCCACCCAAAAAACCTCACACCCGTCCTAGGCATGCAGCGCTCCGTGCGACCGGAAACGGAACTCAACGGCGCGCGGGCGGCCAAGTGGAAATTAAGGGAAAGGTAGGAAGCAAAGAGATATAGATAAATTGTTAAAGAAAATTGAAGAAATTTCTTGAAAGGAATCTGACGGTTTTAAAGGGTAGATAGAACTCAGACTGATGTTATAGCATGCTTTTCTTTTGCTCGCCAAGATAACGAGACGACAGCAAATCTATTTGAGTATTTTTTCCCTCGCATTTAAGAGGGGACGGAAGCTTCTAGGATGGCATCCAAGCTTCATTGCAATTAGTAAAAAAAAAAGGGGATTATAATCACATCTTGGAGATGGCTCTATTGCTGTACTCGAAAGCTTATGGAGAGCAAAATAAATACCTTACGTTCAAGTTAAACTGGTAAGGCGAAGTAGTTAAATTTACCACTGTTTCGTGAATTTACGACTCTTGTAGCCGACAAAGATGAGCTCAAAGTGTTTAATGATTAACTTTTAGCACGTTAAAATAGTGCTATTGTAAATATCAAGTCTCAACCCGTTAGCCAGCATGCATGCGATATTGATTCCCCACCAGTGAGGAAAGAAAACAGTAACGCTTGCATTTTCTAGCATATAACATTATCACTGTCAGTCACAAGGGACCCATGATCGAACCCCGGACAGACCCGTTTGCGCATGTAAATAATATGTGCAGCCGCGCCGACAGGGGCAGAATTAAGACGAGCACTCTGCCAATTTTTACGACCCCCCACTGGGCCACTCGTGCAAGAAGATCCGGCCATTATCTTTCAGTGTTCTTCTCGCGATCTCGACGCGTAACCATGACTTCGCTGAGCACTGCAGCGGTGGCTCGGCTTGGTAGGCGCATGGAAGCGGCGTCGTTGGGGACATCGGCGACTTGTTCAGTAGAATCGTTAGGATATGAGAAATACAACGAAGATAGTTATCAGGGAAACTATTTCTCCAACTAGAGTTCGAGTGCTAAGCAAACTATTTGTGAAATGTCGTGTCTCGCCAGGTCTGAACTATGCTTCCCTCATTGCATGTCTCCGTAAGTGTTGGCTTTCCTCGCATGCATCTGAAGATCCTTGGGGAAGTAGTGAGCACTAAGCAGAATGGCATCCAAGAAACGGCAGGGAAACAGTTAGAGTAGCAAAATTCTCAGTTAACTATTAATTTTTAATAGTAGTGCAGTTTTAAAGACGGAACGAAGTTAGAAGCTTCAATTATCTTCTGTCTAATGAAGAAACTAGTTACGCTCTATGTGCATGTTTAGCGCAGGGATGCGCAATGCACTAGATTTTCTCTAACACGTTTCACTAGCCTAATCTGCATACGGACCACAGTATTACAGATTTAATAAGCACATACATGCGGCAACCGTTTCCCATGCCCAAACAAAAAAGCAAGTAGATCGGTCTCATTAAAAACATGATCTATGTATTCTTTAATTACATTAGAATAACGACATATTTACGGCTACAACAAAGCAGATGGCTTGCCGCCAGAAATCTTTCCACGCGATATCTCGCGCTTTAATGGGCCTCGAGGCCCATCCCCAAACAAAATCCATGTGTTCACCCATACTCAGATGTATATGCGAGAGTGCACGAAATTGGTCGCCACGTTCGGTGTAAAAACCCGGCTCACGTACGCTGGCCGCTCATAAAAAGGTAGATTGGGTCAGTATATCTTGTAATTATCATCGGCGGATGGATGTACCCACCGATTCCGATGCACCCCGGCCACAGGGCCGGACGAAACGCTAGGCAGGAGCGAGAGAGAGCCACTAGTTTTTATCTTTTTATTAATGAGATCTGAACGCGGCCGTAACGGGCTTGTCGCGCGCGAACCGGCCTATAATAAAGAGCAATCATTTCCGAACGCTAACGCTGTGTGCAGCGCCAAGTTGCGAGATAGCCGGGATCGGTTATCGCGATTTACGGCAATGGACCTCGAGTTATGGAAATTTTTTCAAAACTCGGAATTCGCGCGGTAATCATAGGTAACACCTAATTTTAACTGAGTCGGTAGAGATATAGGTAAAAACGTTATACCTCTATAATCTATACGATTGACGCTTGAAATTGACAGCGGAATCTAATTATTTTCCCGATATTTGATCGAGTGCCACACATGGGTACGGCCAAAAAGACCGCGTTTGACATTCCATGGCACTCACAATCGGGCCAAACTCTTTTTAACTACCTCGCGTACGAGCGGCACTTCGGATCGCCTGCGCCGACACTCTTTCCTTTCCAATTTACGCGTCGCCGTCTATCTATATCCAATATCCACTTGTTATTTCATCTCTTTACTCTGGCACAACGTGGGGGACGCCGTTGGAGATGCCGTTGGAGATGCCGCACGGAGGAGACGAATGGTTTCATTCGGCGCCCATGGCTTCAGCGGGCCGAGGTAAGAAAACAGCCCGACGCCGACGACGTCGACGACGAAGACACGCCGGTGCAAGATTGATATGATGCCGGATATCGATTCGGCTAGCGAGTAGCGACACGGCAGCGGATGAGCTAGAAAACAAACAAGGTGCTTCTCTCCGCCCAGTGTCTGCGTCGACGCACGGGGCTGCAAAGGCAATATTTGAACCCCACCTCGCGCGCTCCATATTCTTCGGGGATGGTATATCTGTGCGCGGAAAGGTGCTAATATCATTATTATGCACCTCTTCTCGGTGATAAATCAACTTTGCGGCATTCGCCGAGGGAGAAATGTTTCGTTCGGAATAGGGAAAAGTGTTTGCTCGCGAGGGAATCTTGCGACCGAATTCGAATTCAATTTGGGAAAACTGCCTCTGCAAAATTTCGAGTACAAAGCTTGGTTTCCGCGCGAAGGACCTGCGAGACTCAGCTGTTTGCAAAGGGTTTACGTTATTAGCACATTTTGTGGGCGCTCGCTTCGTCGCCTCGCAGCCCACAAATCGTGACGCAGGAGTTATTCCATTTGTTTTTGCCACTACTGCATGATAGAAAAATCTCCCCACTAATGGGTGAAATTTGATCGAGCCCATGAACTAGTTTTGTGCGCGTCTAATGCGACTCATTTCTCAAAACTGACCGCCGCGATCCATCTCGGCGGTGGGCATTGTTTGCATTATCGCTGTCGACGTCGAGCATTCGCCCGATATATGCGGGGGTCGCTCTCAGCAAAGCAATCCCAGTATTCAGACGCCGGAAAAGAAATGATGTCCATAAATCACAGGAACGCAGATAAAAAATAAATAAACACGATTTTATACGATATAAAAGTGAAAGCCTTTGTCATGTGACATGACACATTGCTTGGTATTCAATATCAGTAGCTTGCTTCATATACGGCTAAACCAACTTCTGCAACATTCGCGCGGCGCACACAATTGTCAGTCGGCATTAGTATTCATTAAATTAGGAAAAAAACTTTGAATAAAGCTCTCCATAATTGACTCTCTTCAAGTTTGTAAATTCAAATCTACGCACACTTCTTCGCTATAATTAAGATGAAAGTATATTCAAACTTAAACCGGATTATGAGCGCGAGCAGAAAAATGAAAATATAAGATTTAAGACTCTATATTACGTTGGCGGCGGCCGTGCTTCGAGCTGGTTCAGATTCTCGCGCAGAAAAACTTTCAAACAAAATTTATTTAATATTACTAGGCGGTATATATATATTATATTTCTGACTGAGACGTCCCCCTCCCCCCTCGCCAAAACCACCCCAGTCACCCCGGGGGCGTAATGTGCGAGCCCCAGATTAATGAGCACCTCTCTGGGCGTTAATTATTCACCCCCTTGAGACGCAGGAACCGAACCCGGGACTGGATCGAGATACATTTAATTAGATGCAGTCAAAGCGACGCGGCGCGGACGAACGCAAACACGCAGAGTGCGTACCAGGGACGCACTCGATTAGCCGGCTCTCTTCGGCCCGGTCGCTTTGAAATGTCTCACTCATGTTGATCTATGAAAATAGCGTTCCGCTCTTCGATACTAAATAAAATATAAGAACCGTTTATGCAATGTATTGATTAAAATCAGCGTCAAGTCAAGAGAACCCACCAAAAACCTTGCTGTGGTAGCTGTGCACCATATTTTAAGAGAAGGTCAACAGCTTAAATTCCATCGCTGCTGAGCTCCTTACGGAGATTTTCACAAGCACACGCCAAGAAAATCGAGACTCTCTTATTTCTCAAGACCTCCTCGACACTCGTGCCCTTTCAGAATTTTACCCCAAGCATGAATCGTCGTTTCAGTCAACCACCGAACACGGCGCTAGACGAATATTATTACAATCATGCAACAACAATACCAACGTTTACATAAACTACGTCCTGAATCGTTATTAAGTTTCCCAGTCGTCCCCTTTCCCCACGCCTATAGCCTCCCGCTTCGTGAAACAATAGTTTCCTCCAAGTTGTGTTACTGCTTTTGACCTGGGTTCCGACCGACGGAGCGAGAGAGCGGACTAGAAATTCGAGACAAAGTGCTATAAACTAGAATGAGACACATGCACATACGATTTACTGCCACGAAGGTATATATAACCTCTTAGCGTTGCTGGGTTTGAAATAATCTGTCGCTGGTCTCACGTTTGCAAAGATGGCGGATGGCTGGAGCGCGTCTGTACCGAGGCGGTAAAACGTTCAAGGACGCAGCGCTTGCAACGTGGCACTCTCGCTGCGCGCACGGCAGCTACCGTTTACGGGACACGGTGGTTATCAGGCTGTAATCTAGGGCTGATATTGCGTATGCAAAGTCTATTCTCAAACGTGCAGGGAACTTAATTACGTGAGCTAGATGGAGATAGATATTAATTTCAAGAATTCGAGCCACACGAGTTTGAGTTGTGCGTCGAGATTATCCGCCATGGAAGCTGATGATGCTGCAAGAACGTAGACGTCTTGTCATGTTTGTTGGCCAAAGTTTGCAAATGAGTAACTGTTGTTTACGCGGTGTATGTCTCACATGGGGTATTTACATCTTTTACCTGCTTCACGTGTTTTGTTGAATGAAGAAATGGAGAAAACGGAGAACACGTTTTATGAATGAGAAGCGATCGCAATTTACAAAACTCGTGTTGAGTCCGGCTTGATCCACACAGAATCAAAAATCTCACCCCGGAAAAAGATCGCCGCCTTCTAAAGCAAACCGTCGCGGTGAGCTTTGGTAGTCGACCACTATCAAGTCCTATGAGTTCCACACCCACCGACGTCAGGTGCAATTTCACCCCCGTTCCCCTCTAAGCCTACCCTTTGACACACGATCCCTTTCACACGTGGGATTACCCCCTCCCCCCTCCCCCCCCAAACCTACACCATACTCCCATACCCCGTGGATCCTGCTAGCACGCACACATACAAACTAATTCCATTGGATCTTCTAATCCGATAGTACGCCGTGCGCTGTGGATGGCTCTGGAAAGACTGCTGAATAGCCGTCACATGGTTGTGCCTACCTATGAGGTTGCCGTTGTATGCTGCTTCTGTTTCGTCGCCGAGCGCGAGACGTGACGGAATTCGAATGGATTTGCACGTCCGCCACATGTTGAAAAGTCAGCCCGAGAGTCAACGTCTAATTTTTTTTTATAGGTTAAAGGGGTTGGTGACCTCAATGTTAAAACGTCGAATTAGTTTTGGTGTACAGATAAATAATTGACTTACAATGGCACACTAAAATGTGTTGGGAAATCTATGGGAATATAAGAGTTATGGATGTTGGGGGCGCTCGGGAATTTAAAAAAGCCACGGATAAATAACAGCCATATCTCTGGTTGGTTCATTGGTTACAAATATTTGTGTGACCAAAATAACTTCTGTCTGCGTCCAAGTTCACAGAAAAATGTAATTTTATGGGTAATAACCAATTTAACGCTATTTTACACTATCTCTTTTCAGGGAATGAATTGAATGCCGAGGATTGGCTATATACAGAGAAAAAAACAACCCCTTTCGAATGCCATACGAAAAAAAAGCTAAATATTTTACGACCTCTTCGTGAAATAAATTGATATCCTGCGACGATAAAACATTTTTTTTAGATCTTTGGATTGTGAATCGGTCAAGGGATCGCTCGTTCCCGCCCCTCGATTTCATTTCGGCTGCTTTTTGGGGATAAACTAGGACGTTCCGCGCGAAATGTTGGGACAAAGCTGGCTCTTCGCACCTTGAGCGCTCTATCACGTGACATTTGAGCTTGGTCTAGATCGCATGCGTAGCACACACTTTTTTCTCAGTGGGACACCAGGAAATGTTGTTGCAGCCCCGGCCTGTTGGTCCTTTTTCGTCCCATCCGTAAATAAAGATTTTTTTTTGTGTTAGGGTGGGATTTCAAAACGTCAGTTCGAATCTGTTTCGTTTCTCCCGTGAGATCAAGAATCCATGTGTTGTTTGAACGTAAATCTAATATCGCAATATTTTCATGAGAACACTAGTTCAACTCTGAAATCAGATTATAATTGCAAATTCTTGCCATGGGCAGAATATTTTACTATTAGGCACATTGATAACTCTCTCAACACTTGGTGCCTAACTGTGCAGGCTCAAACTCCGATCTTCACCTATAATTGGACATTTCACAATAGTTCCGATTAAGGAGACTGTCAGCTGATCATCGACATAACTCACCAATGACGTTCAGTCTGAAGGCCAGACTCATCTTGGGCTCCGTGTTGACTTGGCACTCGTAGATGCCGGAGTCCCGATCCTGCGGGAACTTGATCTGCAGTGTCCAGTTGTCAGACTTGTCAGGCCGAATAACCTGGAAGCGTGCGTCGCTGGTGTACGTCAGGATGCCGGCCGTCAGGATGTGGAGATCGCGCTTGCGGATCCAGGACACCTTTAGGACGAATGACAAGAGACAGAGATTAGCTTAGTAAGCTTTGATGTGTTTTAATTGATGGAATTTTTCTTTCGTAGAAGAAACTACATTGATATAAGGGAACCACTTACAAGATATTTCTCAAGGTCAAACGTATTTTTAGTAACTTTCCCGTTGGCGAGAATCCCGTTTTCCCGAGGGATTTTTTCCGTTGTTAAGAGAGCATGGTTATTTCCACTGGAATGGTTTCATGGATTTTTATGCATTAATGCTAATTCTGGATAGCTTACTTAATACTCGACTGAGTCCATCCACGATAAAAAAAAAAAAGAATATACGTTTGTAATGTATCAAATTCATAGATGGTGTAGTGGACCGCTGGTCTCGGAATCAAGATTTTACAATCAACTGAATTTTAAATAATCACAGAAGAAATGCTTTTAACAATTATTTCAATGCCTTTTTGAGAGAAACGCGTTTCTATTCAATTGGCCAGTATTTTAATTGTGTACAGAACTGACTTCCGTAAATCATGTTAACTGATCCATCGTGGAGAAATCAACAAATAGAAATAGAAATACTATGCGTGATTTGTAGGTGAAACGGTCCTCTTACAGAGACGTTCTATGGTTGGGATCTTGATACACATACCGTGTAATGTATATCCAGAGTGGAAATTGTCAAACTAGAAACCCACACCTAGAGGTGACATTAATTGCTGTGTTTAATCAGATTATCGGAGTAATTTACTTCTTGTTTCACTGAATCATGTTCTGAGTGGAAGTCTTAATCAGACGAACACAGAGGGGGAAAATTTGGAATCAAATGTTCCTCCAAAGACAGCAGTTGTCGCACCTAATCATAATTGAATCGGATGGCGAAAGTTTGTCGAACCTAAAACCGGTCCTTTGAGAATTATTTCTTACATTCAATTAATTTTGACCTTCACGTATAGAAAGCAAATGAAATTATTGTTGGATAAAATAATTTCTTTCATAGGTTTTGCAGTTATTATTTTAAGTTGGACTCGTCTTGCTTGTTCGGCAATAGCCTCTTATCTCAGACCTCACTGTCTCGAGAAAACAATGTTTGCGTGTAGACTTTTACCGCTTTTACTATATGCACATTGCAAAGCAACGCAGACGCTAATGGAAGTTGAACATTTCTTGCAGAGAGAAGTCAAAAAAACCCACACGAAAGCCCCCATTCGATATATCATTCTCAGAGTCTGAGCCAGAGGAACACATGTATCGGAACTTAGTCGTGGTGGAGGCTGCCGTTGAAATCAACAGGATGAGGAATCGGGCGACGTCACTTTTGCGGGACGCCCTGCCATGGGGCCACGTGTGAAACATGGCAATATTTAACACAATTCACGTTTCAAAAACCACTGCAGCACGCGTGTGTGCGTTATCCACCGACTTTCTCTTCAATTCGTTTCGGTGTTTTTATTTCCAAAAACTTTTCTACAAACCCTCTGCCCCCACTCCCCACCACCCGAGTGTGTGTCCCTGCACACAAATCTATCACATTTCGTTAGGAAAGCTATTGCTTGGAAATAAAAATTCAGTGTGATGGATTGAGGTCGCAGGCAAAAGATGAATTAACTTTCGAAAAAATGTTTGAAAAATGCTTGAGCTGATTGTTTGCTTACTTGGTTCCTCCCATCAAAGACACTAGAGCTAAGCGACGGGCGCCAGCGACGGTATAACTTATCGTCAGTTGCGCGGAAAGAAATATATTAAACCACATGCCAAATTTTGGCAAAACGCAAAAGACACCTCGGGGATTTAATTAATGGCTGCTACGAAATGATCAAGGGTTTCGTGCGAAAAATGAATTCTCCTACTTCAAAGAGACCCGGTGATTAACGTGCCCATCTTTTTGTATCTCATTCGCCGCGGGGCTTACAATTTCGGAAGTCTAGAGATAAACCCGGGCACGAGCTCTCTTCTTTAAAACTGAGGATCAGCGGCCATTAAAAGGGCAAAACTGTTTTCTTCATCAACGACATTAAGCCCTAATCCTTTCGACTTTGATTGAGGCGAGGCTTTGCGCAAAACTCTCTCTGTTTCTCTCTGAAAGCCTCGACGACGCAAGGACCAAAAGGGTGGGAGAGAGAGAAATGAGGATGCGAACAGTCCAGGGCCACTACGTTTCTAGCGATCTATTAGCATCGACGTCATTGTTTCGCGAGCTGCCACTTGACGGGGTTGGGGCAGGCTCCGGTTAAATGATCAACGACGCCGTGGTCCCCGAGCTCTTTAGCCGCCGGCCACGTCGTCGCGGCGCCCTCGGCGACGCCAAGTTAGCGGCAAGAGCTCGGAGACGACGCTGACGGTCGACGACGGCGGCATCGTATCGATCATTCCCGACGACTTGGTGGCAATAATAACCCGAAGATCATCTCTTCCCGTCGATAATCACGCCCTCGGGAATCGGTGTGAGCCATTAGCAGGCATCAATTTCGCCGTAGGGTTAGCAAGGCGCAGATTAGCACCGGGCCGGCACGCTCGGTGGCCCTCGTCAAACTGCATTAATGTGTTTTGACGGGTTTTATTGAAAAGTCTCTGATCTACCCCATCTCGGGACTGGGACGGCGTCGTGTGATTTGACGACATGGTGATCATGGGAGGTGTTCCGCTCTAGTATCGGCACGTCTTCGGCGAGACGCGCAGAGGTCGTGGCTACTGCTTTATACCGAGTATTCGATGATATGAATAGAGGTTTCAGATCCTTTTGTGATCAATAAAGTGCCATTCCACTTTCTTTGCCCTCGCGCCTCTTCTCTCTCGCTCTTCCAGTCTTGCGTATAAATTCGTCGGCCTCACTCCCGCTCGCAGCGGACTGGAATGGCTCGACGAGAAGACGGCTAAGAAATATGTCGAATTCCTCAGAGACTGCCACCGAAATCCCATAAGCTATAAATACGCAGTATTTTCGTCCTTTTTTCAATTCAGTGCAGGAAATGAGAAATAATTTCTTCCACAAAGTCTCCAGCGGCATCTCGCTCCTTTTCCATCAAACATCTCTCCAAATCAAGGGAATTTTCCGCGCTGCCCTCGACCGCCGCTGCGCGCGCTGCGTTAGGAATTAGTCGCGAGGCCGAGGAGTCAAGGTCGCTGCAGACAACGACCTTGTGGACTAACCGGTTGCTATAGTTACGTCGCTACCACTGTGTCGTCATAGTCGTGTTGTATAATAGTACCTATGTGGAGTTACGCCAGGGGAGGCTTAACCAGGACCAACTTTGCAGAAGTTGCAGCTTCGGCAACTCCGACATCAGTCGTACGCACGGCCCGGGTCGCGTCTGTCACGTCAAAGTCCCGAGAGAGGCAGAGAGAGACGGAGAGAAGGGCGTCGAGGGTCAGATGGCGATTCCTACTGACCGGTTCTATCCATCAACATGTCAGCCCCTCACCCCTCTCACACCCACTCGCCGGAACGACACATGCTGCTTCTCACGTCGAGCGCGCAATCTGAATAATAACATGTCCGAAGTTGCCTTGACCGTCAAGGGGCGAGTAATTTGGTGTCAGCGCAATCTCTAATGCACCTGAGCCCGCGTTAGCGAAATGGTCGCGGCTGCGCGCAAGAGAATCCACGTCAGGCGACACTACGAAACCAAACCCCGGTCTCTCTCACCATCCTCTACGCCTCTCCGACACACAAGCTTCTCCGGCACGCTCTTATCTCGCAAAAGCCCGTTTACAATGGCTCGACATGCAAATTGAGAACACTTAGACGCTGCCTTCAGCCAGTGTTATATACATAGATGTACACACTGCACCACCTACACGTGTAGCCGGCTTAAAGTGAGGGAGCACACGGAGGATGGTGTTACCGTTCTGTTACACGGGCCCCCGGGCCAGGTCGGGCTAAATATCAATTAACACGGGTCGAAGCGCGGCGCCCGGACCGCGCTTTCATCGGCCACCGAGCTCTTATCAGCACAAAACCTTCGGAGTTAGATGACGACAAACTCCTGATGGCCGCATTCGTTCGGTTACTGCCGTGTCGTTTGACGTTATCACATGTTTGTACTGTGAAGTGAGATTCAGCGCTGGATTTGCAGGATAAGGCATGGCCATACTGCAACGGTGGCCAATATCATGTTCATGATTACGGCCGTAATTGATGGCAATTCATTTCGCTGTTTCGCTTTTCCGTCGTACGTCGTTATTAAAACAATGTACTGTGCTTGGTATTATGTTGAAGTGGTAGTCGTCAGCGGCATAAGGAACCATTTTACCCAAACGAGCCAATGTGAGCATGTTCACGTCGCTCCCGAAAATGAGAACGTGTAATGCGATAATAAATGTGAGAGAGATTTTTGTCGAACCGACGGAAATTTGCGATCAAGGGGTGCAGCCAGTCGCAACCCCAGCGCTAACGACGGACGAGACATAAAACAGAAGCCGCCTCCGGGTAAGAAGATGATGACACACGCGCTTACGAGGAGGAGATATTTAGCGAAAATCGATGGTTTCCAATTACCAGCGAACAAGAGGCCGCAATGGCATGGCGTAACGAATCGAGCCGCCGCACGGTCGAGCTCGCTCTGCGGCAAGAAAACAGTCTCTCTGTTACCGCGTTCGATTCCCGGCCGATCTCGGCGGTCGAATCCGTGCAGCCAGCCAGCCAGGTAGGATGCCGTTCTGGAGAGACGGCCGCCGTGGATGTCCCTCGGCCGTCTCGCGGCAACAATATATGCGTGGCTGCGTGCGGCGAGGCGTGCGTCGGGGCCGGGGCGTTGTTTACGCGAGGCCACGTTGTCTTTGGGGAGATGGCCGCGACTTTCCGTTCCTAGTCATTATTTCCAGAGCGAGCCGAGCGGAGAAGAGAAACCGTTTCTGCTTTAAAGATTCCGTGCCGTTGCGAAGAGGATTTGGTTGGTAACCTGAAGTGGAATGGTGCACTGCAGGAGATTGTCGTCTCCCTCTGGAAATGGCTCGCATTTTACTTATGGTGCCGGGAAATTGCAGGCTGAGCGGGGTGTACCGCGGTAGTTGGTGGCCGATTGTACCGTGCACTAGACAAACAGTCGTGACGTTCGCAGCAAAAAGGAGTTGATCTGTGTATGTATTCCCTGCCCCCCCCCCCTACCTCGCACCCACCCCACCAACGCACACATTTTAATCTGAGAGAAAAACGCGCGTGCCGGGAATGTGATATGCTACGAGGACAGCGAAGAACAGCACAAGTGGAAGTAGAGAAATGTGCACCAGACATAAACCATCAGAAGCTGGATGCAAATTTTCTCCGCTCTGAATAGCATGCTTGTTTTTCATTCGACCAATGTATTGGAAAAGTGTATATATACAAGACTTCTTTGAAATGAAGCCAAAGTGCACGCTTTCAAATGCACATTCGATGATCAAGCGAAGAAAATTAAAGAGAGCACGCCGGAGATATTTCAAGCGGGAAATTATTCCGTAAACTCGGCTCAAAGAAATCGCGAACGAAATTCCAAGTAAAGCAAATCTCGGGCATTGCACGGATGAAAGAAAAAGACAGCGATCGCTCCGATAAATTGGAGAAATCACCGCAAGATCTGGCTCTTATTAAGGTCCAGATGGCGCGATCGGTCCAGATGCCGTACGACCTGGGAGACTGCCTCCTTGATCCGGCTGTTAATCGATCTGCTCGGCGTCACGACCTCGTCTAGCCTCGTGCCAGCAACAGGCCCACGTATTATTTTCTCATCAGCATCAGGATCTAGCATCTGCAGCGCGCACTGGCGGTCCGTCAATGTCAGCGCGCTGCCAGCGTTGTGGGCGATGCTAAATAGTCCCGACGAAAGCTTTTCAAATGGCGAGATCGGATCTATACAGGTATGGCGGCGGCAATGTGATGAAAAGCATTTTGGATCTAACCTGGACCGTTTGCCTCGTATGGTAGCTGAGGTCGTGGGCCTTTTATACAAACGGAATTATTGCTGATATGCAGGTAGAGTTTTCTCTGGTTGCATTTGTTTTACCATTCTAATTGATAAAGACATTTTTAGCTAGCAACTGCAAATGGAATACATGTATGGACGGTAAAACGCAAAAATGCAAAGAGGTGCCGAAATGATTCATCGTTCTTAGAAGGCAGAAGTAATAAGGTCAAGGAAATTTACTGTACATGCAAGACCCTTAACAAAACACTGTAGTTATATTTAAATCATCATTTCGTCTTTTGACGCTATCGCGTGCCAGCCAAAAATGCTCTGGGAAAAGAAACGTTCGGAGCGTTCGCGTAAAACACTGCGGGCTATCTGGCAGCAAAGACGAGGCAAAAGATAATTAGCAGCGTATCGCAATGTTTTATTCATAACTCCTCGTCGTAGTCGTCGTTGTCGTCGCCGTCGTCGCCGTCCCAGACTGACGGACCATTGAAGTGGAAAAGCATCAATAATAAATTACCTAACTTGTCTGCCGGGCAAAAAGTACGCGAACCTGGCGACCCCAACGCCCGTTTTCCGCTCGATGGACCCGCTCGGAGCGGGTGAGCGCCCCTTGTTAGCCGGTGCGTTCACAAACTGTCGGAGCTTACTCAATGTCGACTGCAAAAATATGGTAATTGAAATCGCCGCCATGATTAATTTGACGCGCGCCGCTATTGATGACGTATGCGCCGTGCAAAACAGTAAGAGCATGCAGGGCTACAATTTGCTTCTGCGGTTGCGGTCATAAATCAGACGAGAAAGCGGAAAACCATTGGAGTGCAGCATTTTTTAAATTATCAGAGTATATTGTGAGTTATTTAAAAAATATGTGCAAAACATGGTAAATTCGAAGGGGCTCCATTCAGAAACCATGTCTAAAGAGTGTAGCACGGGCCTCCTCCGCTGCAAACGCTTTCAAAAATGGTTATCATTGGATCAGAGCGTTTAAGCAGGATCGCAAGCATCAACCAGACACGCACGACAATCGTCAATCGTCCACATTTTGAATGAGATCGGGTTCCCATTCACGTTTCCCAATTTCCCTAAACTCAAGTATTCCATTTGACTTCGCCGGTGCACGAGAAAACAAAACGGCCTGTGCCTCTCGACACCGAACCAGCGCCACTCGGATCTCCTTGTTCGCCTGTTTCGCCATTTTATGTGATTTCTCGGCATCGTCTCAATCACGGCTCGTCGAGATTCGAGAGCTTTCGAGAGCGAGCCACCGTCGCCGCCACCGCCGCAAGTCTCGTCACAGAAATGGAAGGAAACTTGCTACGACAGTTGGAAAACTTTGCTTTCGAGAAAGACAAGTTTTTGTCGGTGTGAGAGACGCACGCACCTAGCATCAGGAACTCGGTTGGAAACTCGGCGCACGTCGCTTGGGCGCGTGTCGTACGGACGCCACAACGTTGTTTTGCCAACGCAGCGCTGGCAACGCCCGTTGCCCGGCAAAGCAGAGCTAGTTATTTTCGGTTCACGACGCTCACGATCGCGAAAAGTTAACCTGTGTCGAAGCGGGCTTACAATTGGTTAGTGCCGTGCTCAAGGAGATTATGACCTTGAGCGCTGATTGGTTGAACCGTTGAGTGTAGGTTATAGGTAGAGTTCCAACGTCAATGTTAACGTCTCTGCGTGAAAAATTACTACCTTACCGACAAAAATGCAGAGTACCGGACAATCACGTTAAGTGGAGCCACTGTCGTATGAATTTTAATTTCGATATTTCTCGTAGGTTAACTCGCTTTTGAAACTTTTCATGCTCAAAAAATCTCCATCAATGTTTACCTCAACGATTGATATACACGTAACGATATTCATAAGCGAGTAACCTACTATAAATATCGAAATTAAATTTCATGTTACAGTGGCTCCACTTAACGTGAACTTCCGGTACTCTGCATTTTTGTCGGTAAGTTAGTCATTTGGCGGCCATCTTTCACGCAGAGACTGTAACATTGACGTTGAAACTCTACCTATAACCTACACTCAACGGTTGAACCTTAGAGAAAATAATACGGTTTTGAAGAGATGCTAACAAACAGACGAAGCGTCTTTAATTAACGCTGACATTAGTAGTTTCGACGGGACTTGTTAACCCAATTCATTTTTATGTGCCCCTGTTTCATAGCATTGATTCCTTATTGGCCCGAAAGCTCCGCATCCGATCAACTCGATATTGACGATAACAAACATGGAGAACGGCGTTAGATCAGGTACCCACGTTTCTCATCCCATTTTACAGCGCGGAGCTTCTTCAAAGCTCTTCAATCGCGCCGACGGCCTTCTTTTGTTATTCATTACGTCGATGAGCGATCGCATTTCCATAATTCCGTCGCAGCTATCGAGCTTTGAGCCGATTTAATGAGAGAGACGAGGGCCAAGTCGAGCAAAGGCTAACAATGTTACCCTTTCCTTACGTTTACCTCACGAAGACTTGAAGGCCTAGTAACTAGTACATGGCTTCTAGCCGAAACGACTGTGCCATCTCTTCTTAAAGGGGGTAGGATCTTTCTGAAAGATGGCACTAATTTTCCACCTCGATGGTGGATCTCTGCGCGCTAGCGACCAAAGAAGAGCGGGGACATTACGTAACAAGATTGGGTGAAACCCGACGACGCCGAACGCAGGCGTCGGCACGTGATCGAGAGCCAATGTCAGTGGCCGTATCAGCAGTTTCGATAAGACGTCGCGACGCCACCGCCAACGCCGACGCCTCGTAGACGCCATACACACGGATAGTTTTGGTCGTCGCAGGCGACTCTCTCTCTATTTATATATATATATATGACTGTTTTTTTCCTTTGTTTCTGGGAAATGAGACTCTACGGTCTCGAATCGTTGTGTGGCTACAGAAAGGCGAGACAATCTTGTGGTGCGTGAAAATGGCTGGAGTTTTAATTTTCCAAGCGCGAAGCGTTGACGAGTCTGGTAATTATTGGTGAACTGCAAATTGCGTCTCACTGCTAAGAGTCACGCCGTCGTGTGAGTCAAGCGCGAGTATGAGCCACTTGCAAATGGCGTCTGCACGAGGAAATGCTTTTAGTTATGATTAGTTTTATTTTGCCTGTTGGAAATCCAATGAATATATTTTTTGAGTGGTGGGGATGTGAATTGCCTTTCGCCTGCCATATTTCACGAGGCATTCGTGGCTAGCCCCGATGGTACGTGTACGCATGGCACACCAGAGAAACTCTTTGACGCCGAAGTTTTCCAATAGAGGGATGCAAGTTTTGCCTGGCGAGGCTGAATCTTCGGTGAAATATCTTGGCAATATTTATTTGAGAAGTAGGTGTCGTCTTTTTTTTTCGGAAGGTGAACGTCTTCGGCTAATAGCATGACATAGAAAACTTTGAACCCCTTTTGAAGAGTAAATAACGTTGCTTGTCAAATACATTTAAAGGGGCCATTACTTCTGAAAAATGTTTTTGTGGACGCTCCAGTGTTATGGAACGTCATACCAAATTATGCCTAAAGGCAACAGCAATGTCCCAGGCAATAAGTTATAGAAATAGTTAAGGTTAAGAGCAGGAATCTCAGAGGAAGTAATCAGATATCTCACAGGAAGAAACTCTGATTTTATTGAAAATTTATGATACTGCCAAACTTCTGATCGATAAGTCAATTTGCACTATTCTTTTTTATAGTTTTTTTTGTATAGTGTGCATATGTTTAGTTAATAAAATTTTTGCTGTTCACCTTAAAAGATTTTGTACGTTTTTCTTGTGGGAAACACTTCATAAAACCTCGTGAAACTGTGATATGTACAGCAAAAATGGCATGAATTTTCATATGTGTGACCGCCGATAGGACTTTTAACTGATACTAACCATTTATCGGCGACAATGTTTTAGTGTGCGTGGTAAAAGCCTTTTAAAGTGGCATATACCACGGTCAACGCTACTCTACTGACGCGTAAATAAAAGGGACATCAGAGACAGTAATTTCCATCAACATATCACTGCGCAAAAATAAACAGGTAATCAGTTATAAACGACACACGTACTACGCTCTGTAGTTTTAAGTGTCAATGATTACACAGGGGTGGGGGAGGGAGGGGTGGGGGGGGGGGGGTTGCCACGAGCAGCAAACAGTTAATTTAGTAAAACTGCAGCGCGCAATTAGCGACATAGCGCCTTGTTTGCCGGGCAAAACACCCAGCACTCGCTGTACAAGCGAGGCGGCCTGCACTGCAACTCCCAGCTCCACCGAATGCTGACCATGCGTCGGCCGATAAATCCGGAGAGCAGTGTACAAATAATCCAATAACATAATGATAATGGAGCGTGCGGTCGCTCGCGTATTGAAATATATTGCCGGAATTAACTCGAATGGCGCCCCCTCGCTCGCCCTTACCCCCTGCCGACCCTTAGCGTGAAGGGGGGTGGCGGTCAAAACAGCTCGACGAACCCGTTCCCTTCCCCAACCCCTATATGGTCACCAGTCAGTGTTATTTAGTGCATAGATACCGGCCATCTCTGAAATATTTCTGATACTAAAAGGGGACGCGCGCGAGTGGCCAAGAAATATATATACGCTTGTGTCCAAGTTGGTGAAAAAGCAATTTTATTCGACTCCCTCCCCCCATCCCCCTTCAAAAATTCGACGGTTGTTGCATGATTCATCGAGTACGGAAACATAAAAAGAGGTGGCCGGCCGTTTGGGCTCTCGATCTCATTTCGAGTTTTTATTTCATTTTCGGATTTGACGCTGGATTTGTAGCCGTCGGTGGAACTCTGTGATAGGAGGTTGGGGGGGGGGGGGATGCCTTTCATGGTGCTCCTGCGTTAGTTAACAACCGAGGAAGTCGGCTGGTCGTCCTCAGCACCACCCTCTTGGTGTTCTGTGCTCGCTCCTCGCTGTTGGACAGGAAGCTACCGAAACGGGACGGTATTGTCCCAGTCTCGGGTCTCCAAATCCTGCCTCCCGAGTTCTGAACGCCGGGCCCAAGGAACTGTTAATTACTGCTGCGCTTAAACTTACCCGAACTGCCCACGGCGCTCGTCTGTTTACCCGATAGTTTGCAACTACACGATATGCACGTTTTGCGAAATTTAACAATTAATTCGCTTCGGAGATTTTCGCCACATAAATCGCAGTTTTTTTTTGCTCTCTAAACGGACGAAGTGGGTCATATTGGTACAGGAGGTCTCTTTGGCGCAAGTGTGGCTAACGATCGTGACGGTAGTTTGTTTCGGCAAAATGGTGTAGCGACGGAGATCGCAGGTTTGACCACATCTGCGCTCGCTTGCGGCGCAGTTGTCCACCGAGAAAAAAAAGCCATCGAGGGTGCACGTCTAGCATATACCGAGGAAAAATGTCAATTTCAAACTTATTATTATTATAGCCAGGTATAGTGAATCTGAGAGTATTGCAAACTTTTAAAATCCAATTTTTCTTTGGTCAAGTGGCCGGTGCTTCGTAGCGGGGACGGTCAGTCCCAGGGGTCCCCCGCTCGACCACTGCCGGTGTAAATCTTCCGTTTGCTGCCGCTGCCGCCGCCGCCGCCTCCGTTGCCGCCAAATCCCTGGTCCGACTAATAGACCCATAACTTTGCCCGAATATGCTCGGACAAGGATGGGAACACTGCCCCTTAAAGCCAGCGAGAGGATATAAAAATGAAAAGAGATTGCCTGGGAAAGCTACGAAAATAGCTCACGGATTTAAATCTCGTGATACCCGAGGTAGAAGAACCTTACATCTAGTTTCTTTTTGAGTGCACTCGAGTCTAACTTTTCGTGGGAAGAAAAGTCATCTCAGAAAACGGTTTATAACTTTGCTTAGCACTAAACTTGCAAATTAGTAACGGTGGTAATCAGGATTGATGGTCTTCTGCAAGCAAGGTACCTTCCAATCAGACATTCTGAGAATGCAACGCATCTAGTAGCAGCATAAAATCAGTTCAACCGCAAAGAAAGCTACTTCTTCGGATGTTCGCGTTTAAGTCAAACAAGACAAGACGAGCGTTTTCCCGTTCAGCAACTCGGAAACGAATCGCACCCTTTCATCCGCTACCCGCAAAAAAAAACACTCTCAACACCGACGAGCGGAGCGGGCCACGCTGGCAATGCCGCGAGGAAACAATATAGTAGCAGTCCTCCACGTAGAGAAAATCGCGGCCATCCATCGCTGGTGGCCCACGAAACCGCAAGAATAAAACAATTATTAAGGCTTTCTCCTCGTTAGTCTCGGGCATAAAAGTCGGGATTTGGCGGCGCTTATGAGATTTGTGCCTCGTGGATGGCGTTCCCCACCCTCACCATCCTCCCAGCTTCACCGCGAGGCGACTACGCAAGGCGTTTGGATACCACACATTAATCTCCAAACACCGCACAGGAATAGTTTCCAAAACGGTGTCAGTTTCGGGATCCGTGAATGATGTGCAGCCAAGTTCTCCACGTCGTTTGACGAACCGTGTCTCTGGTTGGTACGCGCGAATTTCGACGTAATGCATGCGGTCAGTCAAAGGTGAATGGCGAACAAGAGAAATTTGCTGGCGTGGAAAAATAACACGCACCTTTATATGCCTGCATGGCAATTTCATGGAAAAGCGAACATGAATATTTATATGCCGCCTAGTGATGTAGCTAGGTTCGGTTTACGCTCGGCGTAGACCCGCAGTCTCAATTGCTTTACATTGAAAATATACAAAAACAATGGCGTTGTAGACAATTAGGGTTGATTTTCATAGCGGGTTGGTTTGAAGTTTATAAAGGTGATCGCTACATGACACTGGAATATGAAATGGAAAGTACATGCCAGGCTAAGTAGCGATGCTTTTTTTAATTAATGTGTTCGTTCGTGTTACCTTCGAGTGTGTGTTTTACCACCAGGTAATGATTATTGCAATCTTTTGGGGCATGCTAAACAGCAGTTAACCAGTGTCGGTTGTAATAACACTCAGCCACGCAATTACGTGATTAAATTGTCTGTTAATCACTTGTAAACTGAGAGTAACTAATTATCAGGCAAAACGCCGGGCAATTTACTTGCTAGTAGAGCAAGTACTCGACTTACTCCAGAGAAAAGGAGCATCGCAAATGTTCACCTTCTTATCGGGTGCAGAAAGATGAAAGCTAATCTCATGGCAGACAACAGACAAGTGCATGCAGGTGCATTGCACAAAGTGCATTTCTCCGCGGGTGTTTGTGTGACAGTCGGTTATTGTTCGGTGGATGCACACCGTTAATTGAATTCCTTGTTCTTAGCTTTCCTCCAACCGAAAGATCTATAAAAAGGTGTAAGTACTTTCTTTTGATCAGGGGCTGCCTGTCCGCCTGCCTCTTTGGCTTATAATTATTAACAATATGAAAACTCTTGCGGGTGCGCCGCTACTTTCGGTGCAAGCCGCTCCGTGTTTCGATAGCGATGCATCCTCGAACGCGCTCCACCGCCGCTCCTAATTAATCCCTAAACAAAAGACTGCGTAACGAAGCTCATAATCACAGTCCACCAAAAGCCCCCATGTTTTTCGCCGGGGCAAAAAAGTAAAAAAAAAAAAAAAAAGTTTTTCTTTTCCCTCAGAAACTAGATTTGAAATGCAAAATAAATCACCGAACACGTGAATCCTCGACGCAGCAAAAGATAGAAGTTTACTGTGTTCTATTTTTCAACTTTTAACTTCAATTTATGTCTTGCTGCATGCCATGATGAATGTGTTGTGTAGCACAATACAAGACTGATTACAACAAAACCTATCTGATAATTGGATTCGGAGTCACTCATGAATAAACCGTCTCAGAGGTAATCCGACTGATACCCATTGACCAAAGCAAGGCATGCACTCTCTCTTAAGCACTCGCCATGGGCCCGAGTCTCTCAAGATCTAAAAAAAAGAGCACAATAACGAATTAGCCTCATTGAACTCACATTCAATCAGAAACGATTCTTCATCATCAGCAACATTTCCCGGCGGCCATCGAATGAAGAGCGCCTGACCGTTTCGGGTCTGACAGAATATGCACTCGTTTGATTGGGCCCCGTGGGATCACGTTCAAACGCGGACCGATGCTCAGGTCCGATGGTTAGGCCAAACAAACAAATTAAAGCAGACTGTACTACGCCACGATACCTCTGTAAAACGCGTTTACCGCGAGGGATTCGCCCAAACAGACGTGAGCGCCACCATCAATGTTGCACGTCATTTTATACTATAGATCACAATAAAGTGGATTTAAAAATTCCATCGGGGCTGGGAGAAAAACACAAACGCGTAATTAATAAAAATGTAGACTCTTGTGTGCCTCACAATGACGTATTCAAACGCGATTGTTTCTCTGCTGTGTCGCTACGGCAGAGAATAGCGATGTTCAGGTTTGTCATTCTTTCCTTAACAAGCTTGCCAATTAAAGTTGCGAGACTCGTTTAATTAAGCAGCTTCATGTTTTGAGTCCTGCTCGAAAAGCTTAACTCGGACGACGTTTTTTCATACGAAACGATAATAATCCCCAATACACTCGGATCGAATTGATAAGACATGCAGGAGTTGCGCCACGCTGCAGCTTGCAGTGTTGCACGAAGCGGTCCTCACTGTAGCCATGTAGCAAAATGTTGAATGCCATTGTCGCCAAGTGGCGACGAAATGCACTTCAGTGCAAGTGTCAAGTCTTCAGTGCACTGTCAAGCGCGCCGGTAAAATGGGGTCATTACACGAGCGGGGACCCAGTTTTCGACCGCGTTTTCTTTTGCGAAAACTTGGGTCTTTGTCGTGGGTGCAAAGGGAAAAGCATGTCGTTTTGTGTCTCGGAAGTGGAAAGCGCACACGCCATGGAGCCAATTACGGCAACGTATTCTGCATCCAGAAACAAGGAATGCACAGATTTTGGATAGCCTCGAGTGGATCAGTTCGCGAGGGCGTCCAATTGACGTTGGAATAAGTAGCTCAAGTGGCGACGGCAAAGGAATTAGACAAAATGGAGTATTCAGTTCACCCTCGCGATGAAAAGGGCGAACGAAACGACTGGAAAATCGAGAAGCACTTGTGTTGGAAAACAATTTTCACATCGACGAGCTTGAAAACGAACGATAATTTATCAAATAAAATAGAAAAACATTTGGGCAATTGAATTTCCCTGTGATTCCAAATTACAGAGCAGCGATAAAAATTGATGTCGTGCGTTGTGCGTTCAGGGGAACCACAATTATTCCGGTTAATTAATTGAAATTCACCAATAAACTTTCCATTTATAACTTTTAATTGGTACACGCAAAGACGCAGTACAGAGCCAGTACAGTCTTGGGGGTTTAGACACACCACACAATTTAGTAGAACAAGCATTATAATTGGCATACGCACATAAATATAGAGAGGACACTTTGAGAAAATGTCAAAGCGCAAGGAATTTAGCAAAAATGTCTGGAAAACATCTTAATGCTAAAAGCTAACGCCCCTTTGAAACGTTTCCCTTGCGGCATCTCGACGCCACCGCCGAATTTCCAAATAAACCCAGAGCATCGGAAAAGAAGACAACGAAATGTCCACGAATACCACACCGCCATCCATTCCACATACCCACATCGCCACAATGCCATCGCCAGACTAATCGAATAAGACACTAACTCCAAACATGCATGCACACACAGTCGAGAAAAGCTGAAAGTATTTTAATGTAACTTTCACTCACTCATTCGTATGCAGAACGAGACTGGCGTTAGGAATTTTCTCCATTGTAAAACCCCGGAGTAAAAAAGCGTCCCGCGATGACATAAGCGTTGCGAGACCACGCTTTGGTATTCTCGATGCATGCTCGGTGGCAAAACGAACTGCCGGTCGCACAGAGCGGGGCTGTAGATGACAAAACTGACCGAGGGGTCTGACCGCAGCGTCGTGGCCCGCGACGCGACCACGTGTGATGTATGCAAATCTTGCGACGCGCGATGCGTGAGTTCGGTGCGTGAAACCACTGTCAAGGTGCGACTAGCACGTGGCACCCACGCACAGGACAGGAACGCGAAAAAATATTTATAGTGCTAATTATGAAGTATATAACACAATGGGTTTACATGTTCCATACACTGTAGGTATTGTATGCGTAATGAATTATTAACACAAATTTCCAATGCCAATTAATAACCACTGTATAACAAATAGATGTGTTTATGCCTGCCATGTGATTGTTTATGATTGATATTAATTAACAATACTTTAGAAAAATATGAAATGCCTGCTCTTGCTTAAGGGTATACGAGCAGTATTAATGCAGCTGTCCATGTCCACCAACGCGCTTTGAACAAGTTCATGGGTGCGCCTTAGGTCATAGAATTTACGCACGGTTGTGGATTCTGTACGTGAAGGGTTTCACGCGTCGAGGCACGCAGCAACGCGCGTCATGCGTGGCACAGTCCGCCCCACTCTCTCCAAATAATTCGATCGCCCAGCGCCAGGGATCGGAAATTAGATGAGCAATTTGCATTGCAAACACCGTTCTAAGTGGTTGACGCGCTAACTTAGATGGGAATTCAACTGAATTATGCAAGGGTCGTATTAAAACTAGTCAGCTAATTTTTTTCTGTATCCACACTATTTTGCGAGCCTGCCTTGTGTGGGACTCAACTTGCTAAGAAATGAAAGGTCATGGTCTCTCGCCTTTCTCCCCACAAAGGCGTAAAAATATTGTTTTACTACCGCCGGTGGAGCTGTGCGTGGTTGTGGAATGTGGACACGACCGACGTCGACGCCGACGCCTCCGACCGACGCCCGGCTAATGCATTCATTATGCGACGCAGCAATCCGACGTCGCGGCGTCAGAGGCAACAATAATACATGGCGTCAGTGCGTGGCAAGCAGTGAACACTGCTTGCCGGGGAAGCCGTTAATGAAATAGGGGTAAATAAAACAGGCGTACGTGAGGTGCTGCTGCCGTTGGGAAACAGAAAAATAGCAAAAAATGTGCGAGAAAAATAGATTTTTCTGCTTATTTCACAGAAAGCTGTTTTCGTTTGGATTGTTGCATGACAAAAGTTATGTAACAAACTCGCAGTGACGAAAATGTAATCACTTTTCTTGGTAAAAATGAGTAAATTGTTTATTAAAAAACAAATTGGGTCAAATTACATAGTCACCTCGTGTCTGTAAGAAATGCTGAGGCAGAATCTTTTCATCGCACCTTGCTGTATTATTTAGCTGCTAAAGTTCAAATTAATGTTTCCAACTTCAAAAGAAATCCAGCTAACGGAATATTGGAAACTCACAAAGAAAAGTTAGAGCGCCGCCTCTCGGGAAACGCGTTACGTGTCTCCAGATTTTCTTTGAATCTTAATAGAAAAAAAAGTATAGTTTATCGGATATCACAAGTGTTTTTCAGCTTGCACCTTTCAGAAAATAAATTAATGTTTTTTTTACAATGATTACAATGAAAAGTACCTACTCTTACAAAAAAAAAAAAAACACTAACTCGACTGAATTTATTTTTACTCAAACTTAGGTCACTTGGGAGCATTTTATGGAAACCTGAGTAAACAATTTCTTCCATGCAGCTTTGTCAGGTTTCTCCAAGCAACAAACGCTTATTGCTTCCACGGTGCATGGCAATAGCGAAACAAACAACCCGAGACACTTGTGGCTAAGTTCACTAATTACACCACCACTTTTCTCATCGCCATGCATTTTTAGACTTTTCAACTTCTTCTCGCGGTTGCCATCTCCCTCTCCTTCACAAAGGTCTCGCTGCCAAAGCTTATTGTGTTTAATAACGACTACTTTGTATAAAATACTTTAGAGGTGAATTCACTGAGAACCGCCAACAAAGTTTTTATTCTGTGTTACGCTAGCACAGGAGCCAGTCAGCACAAATGTGCGGAAAAGCCACAGCACCTCTGAAGACCTTGCATCTTCCGCATGCAAGCGTCCGTGCAGTCTAACCAACTTATGCCCGGCTCGGGATTCAATGCAAGAGCTCCCTGCTGACCCATTCACTCGCATGATTGAACACTGGATTAACCCTTCAAGCTGGTGCCAATCAACAACGGATCGTGTTCAACTCGACTCCTATTTCCTCTATCCACTTGACATGACACAAGATATTCAAGAGAAATCGGTGACTGCAGAGCTCATTTAATATCAATCCCGCTCCATGACTTGCCGCACACTATATGATATATAACCAGGTTACAAATTTCGCTTTATTAAGCAGCATTTGATAGTGATCTCTCAATGCTAATCGGGCGAGCATCTTCTCGTGTATCTCAAGAGCTGTTGTCTTCCGGTTAACATGATTATTAGTGTATTGGGTGGGAAGGGAGATCGTCTTCGTCGCTACACCTCTAGCACGCTGGCTGGCTGGGCGTCTTTGGCATCTCTGTGCCACTTAGCTGCAAAATAGATGCTCGAGTTTACGCCCGCGCACGTCGCGGCGCTCGCCTAATCGAGTTACTCGCGTATCTGTGTAGTGCGCGCGATCGACGATGCCGCCGCCACCGCCGCCGCCGCCGCATCTCCTCTTGGCACTAATTGCGCCAAGCAAGTCAGCTTAGATTGAGTTACAACGGAATAGATGCGAATAATAACAAAGCTTTCGCTCGAGCGTGTGCTCTATACATGGTAAAATTTGCCAGCGCCATTGCGTGGTGGGCTGTGGGAAAATCATTAGTTAGTCAGACTTAACGTGCTCCGTACCGGCTAATATGTCTTTAACCCCCACCGGGAAGATTTTAAATGTGCCAGTTCCAGCACAGAAATATTAAATTCCGAAGCGAATAAAAACTTTTGCAGACGTATTAAATTTTCCAAGCGCACAATTCCTGCCATTTAATTCCTCAAAATTCCTAAGAAAATGTGGTTGTCTAACGCAGACCCTATCGACGGTCCCCACGGGACGAATGAATAATGGCATAAATTATCCAATTACCAGACAGCCGAGTTGCGTACGCTCGCATTTTGCATCTGTTGTGAGACATTACCGCAAGATTAGACCTCAACAAGTTGTGAGTAATCCCGCGGCAGTGCCACTGGCAGCACCGGCGCTGCCAGGACTTCGGCGATGGTTGGCTACAGTTTCGTGCAGTTGTAAGTTATTATGTCTAGGCTTAATGGAGTGACAGAGAGTTGCCCGTTGAAACATTATATTCGCAGGGCAGCGAGCAAGCGAGGGGGCTCAGCACGAGGAGATCTCGCTTGCTCGCCGAAAGGGATGATCGATGGTTACGGGGACGCAATGCCGCATTCGCAAGTAGTTGGCTATATTATCGCGCTGGGATACCGAACTTATCACTTCCAACCATTTGCTCTTCGATACGATTGCCGTCTCTATCTGAAACGAAGTTTCCAAGTTCTGATGGGAGACTAAGCTGGCTCCCTGATATCGCTTACACGACGTTTTTAAACGTTAGGGTAACTATTCTGTATTCACAACAACATCGGAGCATAACATCAAATGTCACAAGAAGTTCTGAGAGGTTTGCACGGATTATCTGACTGGTGCAAAAGTCTTTAGTTCAGCGTGTCTCTTCAGCCTATTTGGGTAACCCTAACCTAGGTCCTGCGTTTTCACTCACGCGGGTTACGGGTTCGAACCCTGACGGCAACAGCTCGTTGAACGCGTCGCAATCAGACGTGCTGCATGGTGCGGGGATCGAGGCTGATGTGAACCGCCACACCCCCTTCCAACCCCACCCCCATCTCATCCCCAAATCCACGGGTCGCGAAGAATATTATCTCGAAAGTGAAATCGCTCATTTGCCTTAAACGAATCCTGAGAGCCGTTCCCGATGGAGTTTCCGCCTGGTCGCGTCAGATAATCGCATCATCAGGAGTCTCATCGGTCCCAGCCGAGTCAATCGCGCGTCGTCGTTATACACGAACGGAATTAATGAAAGACGGATTTATTTCCGCCCCCATGTTCGTGGACTATCGCGGTGTGTCAACGCGAGTAATTCTCTTTCGTCGGCAAGGAACGCGTGATTTACCAGCAAGACACTAATCCATCGCAGAACATCATCGCCGCCGACAGCAGATGGACCAAGAAGGGTCAGAAATGCTCTGGAGTAATCCATACTTAGCCTTTCACACGCCACGGCAACGAACTATTTGGCCTAAATGTTGGTATTCATTTTCCAGTTTTTCTAAAGCACACTTGATAGTGAAAACTTAAAAAAAAAAATGTAAAGGAAAGAAAATCCAGAGAATTTTGGTTTTGTTTTAGACCTTTGGCACTGGTCCAAAACGCGTCGATAAGTGAGTGGGTGCTGTTATGATAGAAGATGAACTGTAACTTACTTAGAAGGGAGAAGGAAAAACCCGGTGCCTCCACGTAGCCTATTCCTGTCGAAGAGCACCAAGAGCTTATCGGCTCAACGCCCCAAGGACGGTACAATTCGAACAACATAATTTCTCCACAAACCCATGCAGTCAAGAGGTTTAATAAGCGAGACAAGTGAAGTTGTACTTTATCGTAATTCTAAGCTATTCTATTCGCAATGATAAGACGGTTGTAACGAAAACAGTATTGTGTTAATACCTCTTCAAGAGATGATCATAACCTATGAAATTAACAAGAAGTTCTCACTGATTCGTACTCCCAGCCAGGTGACGTGTGGACCAACAGCTAAGGGATAGGGAGAGCATCGTCGGCAACTCACCCCTTTATCGCCCAGCTGCTCGACGCGGCAGTGCAGGAACGCCGTCTGGCCGACGGCCGTGGTCACGTTGCGGGCAACGTTGAAGTCGAAGTACGGGAACGAGCTGTAGTTGTCAGCCGTCACCGCCTCGTCCACGTGTTGCACTCCTGCAGCGCGCGGGCAAAAAAACAAGCAAAGGGTTTTTATTAAAAGCGTGTTCAATTATTCAGGGGGCTCGGGTACATGTTTGTTAAAATTCATACCGGGTATGCGCATGAAAAAGATAATATAAAAGGGTGATGTGGTTGACTATATTGCGAAAGGAGAGAAAGTTTAAAAAAACCATGAAGGAAAAATACAATGAGGCTCATTTTCTTGAAAAGTTACAATAAGAAAAGAGCGTTTAGAGACGAAACACTTCGAATAAATCATCTAATTATCACGACCGGCTCCGTAAGACCTTCTTTCTCCAGGTAAAAGTTGCAGGGCGCTTTACAAAACACCGTCTGGCTTTCTGCTTCCAGCAATTACATCCAGACGCCGTTCGTGTGTGTGTGTATGTATGTGTGGGGCTCTCAAAGAAATTTCTTCAGGATACCGGGATTACAGAGTCTGGAAGGGCCTCTAATTCAATTCGCGTACCGTCTGATAATTGGCCCGGGCTCACTTTATTCCACACAAAGTGGAGTATGAAATTATTATCATGGGCTGAAGTATGTTAATGATCAGTTATTATCCTGGAAGAGGTTAGAGAGTAGCGAAATACAACTACCCTTAATCAGCCTATCAGCTGGATAGCAAAGCAGGAGATCTCATAGTGTTCGTTTCAGCATGGTTTAAAACGTTTTGCAAGATCTTTCGGGGAAATTTATTAGTTTAGTTATAAAATATCCATTGAGAAAACTGAGAAACTGAGAAAAATTGAAAACTCAACAAACATCCTCGACACATATCAAAAGGATATTTCCTCAGTTTTTGGTAATATTCCAGCTGAAGAAAAAGTAGTTTTAACACAGCTCCTAGACGCAGCCCGCAGAGCAAACCGGTACCACCACTACTAGTTACATGGCTAGATTTTCCAAGTACAATGACATGAATCCCGTTTAGTATGAACTAAATTTTATAATAAAGCACTCAAAATTATATTAATGAAAAAAATCAGCAAAAAATTAAGTAGCTCTAACACAAATTTAAAAATGGAATTATAGCTGTTGTTATAATCAACGAACAAATAATGTATCAAAACTACTAAAAACTTGTATATTTCCAAGTATAGTTTTTAACCTTTATATATAATATTGGCACAGGTATTAGCTTATACATATATTGTGTGTTCAAATTTATATTACACATATCTGTGACAACTTACAAACCAATTGGTCAATCGTGAAATAAACTGATTTTTGCTGTCATCATCTTCCACCCGCAGCAAGACGTCATTTTAACACATTTCTTAAATGCAGCCCGCAGAGCAAACGGGCACCTCCACGGCTAGCACACTAATACTTATTTTTATAAAATGTTTGTCTTCTCTGCGTTTTGAAAAGAAGTGTGTACAAGAGTGCTTAAGGCATTGCGTCGTGCATTCCATATTTCGTTACTCTGAGCTTGTGAATGGGACTCTAATTTGCTCATCAAAGTTCAACGGCAGCGGCAGTCAAGCAAATGTTGGGGGGGAGGGGAAGTGGAAGATAAAAAGCCGAAAGATAATGAACGAGTCGCTGACGTCGTCGCCGACCACTCCGTCTTCACGTAAGCCTTCTTTCCAGCCCCCAAACCCCCGTCTAAGATCGTCGACGTCGTCTAGGACAGGGTTGAGGGGGCGAGGGGGTGGTCGAGCCGAGCACCTCTCCGCGCGACGGGAATTACCATTCGCCGTGGTACTTACTCGGCTGCGAAACGGGCGTTCACTTTCAATTTCCATATTCAGCACGATACAAATTGACGATTTCAGGACGCCGAGGTGACAGTATGCACGCTCTACGCCGCCAGGGACCCAAGCAAGTGTTATAAATGATTTCTCCTCGTCGTCGTCGTAGTCATCGTCGTAGTCGTAGTCCGCAGATAGCGCGGCTTGGCTGGCTGCGAGGGGCGAGCGCGTTGGGCTCGAGTGGACGGAAATAAATCCACTCCGCGCGCTTTGTCAAAGGGAAAGTCACCGAGCGCTTTGCGAGACATGGCGCCTCCATTCTTCGCTAGAACAACACCCGTGGGCGGTTCGTTAAATGAAGGGTTTCTTGAACGGCAAAAACATTAAACAACATCATTTCATGTCGGCAGACTCGCACTCGGTTGGCAAATGTAATTAAAAGCGTCATCAGATAATTAAAAATAACCACACAATTTCTGAAAGCGCAAATTATTTTTCCGGATTCTATTCTGCCGTGAAGCTTGGAGTTCTAGAACGCGCTTATTTAACTCGAAGGATTTCAATGATACCCAGGAATTGCCCCCAAAAGCTCGGTGAAGTAATCACTTTAGCATCAGAGATCACGGCCGCGTTTAGCCGTGGTTTATCCGTCGTTGTTTTCTGACTTTGGTGCGCCCGGAAGGGGAGAGGAAGGGGTGGTGGGAGAGCTAGAACTCGAAGTGAGCCGAGAGAGGAACAAAATCTTGTTATTAGGTAATGGAGGCTGGCGAACTCTGTTGGCAGGACTCGCGGGTGTAATAAGAGCAAGTGCTTCTCCGTGACACTTGTGACGGCTGCAGGTAGCAGTGGAAATGACGGCAAGCTAAACACAATTCCAAGTTGATCCAAGAAGTTTGCGCGCTTAGTCGCCGTCCGTCGCTGCGTCGAGCATCTCCCTGGCTGATCATATCCGGGTGAAAGGTAGAAAGGTAGCATTTGTTACTCGGCAAAAGTCACGCGGCGCGAACTTCGTCAAGCGTTTGTTGGAAAATAACAGACTCTTTGAGAGTTGTTCGGCTACCGTTTCTACCGTTATTTCAGAGAGTGGATCACAAAGTATCACCAAGGCTTACTTATGACGAACATTTTTAAACTTTGCGTCCCTTTTAAGTTTGAACATGCACTCATGCGAACTGTGACCGATATTGTTCCATTGTAATTCCTTCGGAGTTTCCAAATGAACGTAAAACTGACGTTGGTTCCAAAGTCAGGTACCAGAATTGAAGACTGTTATCAGAAAATCTTGACAATTCGCTCAAAATGGTCGTAGAGTTGCTGCCATGAGCAATAAAAGTTACGAATCACTTCACAGAACTCAGGAAGTCCACATTCGAGGTCATTCATGCTCGTCGCCGTCGCTGGGGCTTAAAATACCCCTCGACGATGGCGCCGGTCGCATCATAACACCTCCCGGCCCCATTCTACGCACAAAAGGTGAGTTCCTTTCTGTTCCATGTCAAATCAGCGCCGGCGAGAAACAGAAAGGTCCGCGCGCTTCGGAATCCAATCCCAAAAGGTCAATGCAAGAACCGTTTAAGCACTTTAGTCCGCGAGAATACGCGGGGTGGATGAAAAATGTCAAAACTGAAACGTTTTTTCCGCGCCTCTCGCCGCCACCCATCCGCTTGCTGTCTGTTCGATTATGACCGTTCACTTTTGCTGGCCGCACGAACCCCGGAATTCCGGGCCGACCAAATTGAAAATGAAACAAAATGTCAATATTGTGGCTTCGTGGATTATAACCCGACGTTTGATTGAAACGGGCAACGAGTGACTTAGGTGATTGAAGCATTAGGTAACATGTTACTCGACAGTATGATGTAAGCTTCCCAAACCCTACAAACTTAAACTATCATGTGAGCACACACGTGGTGTGTATCCATGTGTATCAGGACCAACCCCACGGAAACCAATTGCTGTAATCGGGCTATCGAGTGTACAGCCCCTTGTTGCCTCACGGGGACAATTTTAATAAAACGGCGCTCCCTTTCTCTCGCCAATTTCTGGACCCCTTCACGCTAATCTGCACCGAGCCCCGATAATCTCTCGCCAGCTGTGTGCCAACAGCACGGGAACGCGCGACGCAAACAGAATACAAACAACACGGTGAAAACGTTGAGAGCTGGGTGTCGGAATCAATTCCAGTTGCCTCGTTGAAATGAAATGCTACGCAAATGGCAAAGATGTCTCTTCTAATTTAGATGTAATTTAGAGAAAGAACGCGCACGCACACGCCTTGCTCTTGCGAGATTGTGTTGCACAGCGAAATTGCAGACAATTGGGATGAATTTATTACAATTATCTGTCAAAATCCCGGGCCCGACGTGACACGGCTCTGTCGAGACACCATCCCAATATCGCGTAGATGTGTTGTGTTTTATCGTTATTACTTAGTTCGTATATTAATGCATAAAACACGCCATAGGGAATGCAATCAAAACGAAGTCTAATTGAGTTCTCCGTCTGTTGTAAATTTACCTCTCAATGTACAAGACGGAGGCAGCGCGCAACGCGAGTACGCCATTATCTTAAGCAGCAGTTCTCATGTATATAGATGACTTCTGACGATGCTAATAAGAACAACAAGTCGTCGTCGGTCTTGAGCAAAAGGTTCTATTGAATAACATGTTCATTTGCCTTGAGCACTAGATGTACTCGCAAACGTAGACAATGGACTAAATTGAATATCACGTACTATTTTAGATGGGCATGTGTGAGCGAGTCAATTTGGCTGTGCGGGTGAGAGTGCAGAGAGGAGGAAACATCTTGGTAGCGTTTGGTATTGTGATAATCGAAGATGTTGGCACTTTGGTATTAAATCCTATCAACGAGAGGTCTGCGTTTCGGGAGGAAGTTGCGGCTTGCAACAAGTTGGGAAATAGTGTCATGAAATTATGCTGTGAACGAGGTTGGTATTCAAAAGTGTCTTACTTGTCCGTTAACAACTTGAATAATCAGAAATTAACAGAATTATATACACTACATAGGTTGGTACCTATATATCATAGCTTATATCTCCCGAAATGTCCCCATGCTGCATGCTTGTTTCTTAATATTTTCAAAGTTCAACGTCCACTTGACAATAACCGTTCATGCGAGTGAGCGACCCATCTCAACGGGTGGCCAGCTTAAAGCATTAAAACCTCACAGGCGTCTGTGCGCCATGAAGCATCAACATCCCCCAGAGACAAGAGTGCCCGTAACACTGGAGTCCAGGGTGAGAGGTCGGTGAAATCTTCCCTCTGACCTGAAATCGAGACCTACCCATCTTCCTCCCCGTCCTTTGAACAGGAACGCCATTTTTCTGCGTCACGTGTACAGGTATGCGACGAAACGAAACGAAACTGTAGTCGATTTAACACATGATTTCAAGCCTGGCAAATGTCACGTACAGTAGGGGATAGAAAACAGACACTGTGGTGGTGCATGCAGTTCAGGTAAAGATGCACGCATTTGGGAGGACGAAACGAGAATTGGACTCCCAAATGCTTGGCGCATTGATTAAAAAACCAGTTTCTTATCAACACAGTTTCTAGAATGCCAACCCTATATTCAGAGTGAAAACGTTACCATCCACGGTAAAAAGCTTGCAAATCGTGGCGAATGTTTACATAAGCTCTTTGTGCATAAAGCTAGCTGCGATGGCCGGCAAGGCAGAAACGATGGCTACACACACACACACACACACACACTCACGCATTCAGACACAAGAGGGAAAAAACGCGAGGGATGAGATGAATATTTCACTACGTCTCCGAGCGGCGGGTCCGACTCTTAGAGAGAATAATAGAACAAGTCGCCGCTTGGAGCGCGGCGGGAGTAGTGAGGGGACGTGGGCCCACCGCTTCGCTTAGCAAACGGTGACGCGAAATGCCTGCAGTTATCCATCCGCTGCATGAAAGGCGGCAAGGCGTCGTTTCGTGCGGCGTCGCCTAGCGTCGCGCGACAAGAGGACATCTCTTTAACTTATTTAAAGAGCCTCGAGTGTAACACCTCCTAGCTCTTCACCCCAAGAGAATTTGCAGAACTTTGCTTGCTCAAGACTACCAAGAGTGCACGGCGGGCTTGCTGATAAGTTATTGAACATGTGCATTCCATTGCCATACATTTTGAAAATATCCGCTTGTTTATGGTGAAGTTGTGGATCTCTAAGTTTGATTGCCAAAGAGCTCCAACTTTTAGACGTTCGAGGATGGTAACTACCACCAGACTCTCTGCAAACGCAACATGATTAAAGTTCAACAGGTCTACGTGAAGCGTTTCACTTTCTCTCATTTCTCGGGGGCCGAGTAGTCAGTTTTGTCCCTTTGTTTGCCGGCAACGTTTGACGACAAGACGCACGTGGACAGAACCTACACAATGGGCACGCATCTAATTGAATCAAACCCAGAGCAACGCTCTGTTATCGAACATTCTCGGAAAGGGAATTCACATTTGATTTATTCACCGAATCGAGAATCTTTGTGCATAAAATGAAGTACGATAATAAAATACCTATGAATGTTTGATTTATACTTTATGAACCCCAAAACAAGAAATGATTCCTGAACTCAATAGAAAACGTCTACGTAATAAATAATATCCACTCGGCTTGGTCCTAGCGTAGCGACGCCGACGCTTTTTGACTTGCTCGTTCGATCCGAAAGCAAACTTCGATCGGCGTCGCGTAAAAACACACAAACAAGTGGGCGTACCACTAGACAGGGGCGTGCGAGACCTGTATCTCCCTCCCTCCCACCACCTACTGCCAGTATTGCACTGCAGGTATTAGACGTATGCTCATAGAAAAACCAAGGCGGCACCACCACGATTTATCTGTGGCGAATTACGGATTTATGTGCCAGCGTGCAGTTTACTTCCGTGCGATTCCCACGAATTGCCAAAGTTTGGGAATTAAATAAAATAAAACAGAAATCTGTGTGCATTCAATTGGGCCACCCACGGCAGGCTGAGGGCAGACTGTAGGAGCTCCTGGGTGGAAGGTGCCCGAAGATAAATGGATACGAATGCACGAATGATGGAAATAAAGCGGCCATCGATTCCAGTTTGTTCTTGCGATGCTCCCGGGACAGTACAGCTAGGGCATAGCTACTGGCTGGGGAAATGATGGATGGAAATTTCAGCAAGAATCCTCTGTGAACGTGCAGGTAAAGAAGTAATATTTTAGCAGTGGAACTTGCACAGCTGAGCTTCCCTGGGTAGAAACCAGGCTGTTCGTACAATTATCGCGGTGATTTTAATGATTGCAATAATATAAAAGGTCTGCTTTCCTTGTCAGTTGTAATTCCGAGTTGAAACTTTATTTGATCTTTCGTTCTTTGCTGCTGAATCAGCTGCGGTGCTCAAACTTGCCCGCACGCTTGTAAGATGCTGTGTTTGCTGACAATTTATCTGCTGTACAAAGAGCACATGGCGTTCACTTACAGTTTGGTTTCCCGAGTAAGAAATAAAATAATAAATATGGGAAGGCCAAAGAAAAAAGCTCGCTAATGGGTCCGACCACGAGTAAGCTGAACAGAAACCGTGGTAGCTCTTTTACTATTGTTGGCTGCTCTCTTTTTCTCCACAGCGAGTCCATTAAGGATCAGGAAGCTTGCTGAGGTCGAGACTTAGCTCCTGCAGGATAAATAAACAACTTCTTTTCGGCGACAAGAAAATGGGAATCTCAAAATGAAATATTCACAAATACGTCCGCGCGTATATTTTTGGAAAACGTTCAACATTTTCTTTAAGACTCGGAAGTTTTAGTGGTATTACTACTAGCTGAGACTTGCAATATTCATTTTGATATTTCAAGAGACGGAGTTTCTTAATATGAAAATCGCTGCCATCAAAGGACGCATTTCTCTTTCATGTCCCATCTTAGGAAAGTAACATGTTATTATTATTATTACACACTTGACTTGCTTTTCTTTATGCGCTCGGCCCTTTACAAATTACACGCACCGAAACAAAATAAACCTTCCTCCAATCTGCAAAACCTCTGGCTGTCATCTCAGCCGGGTAGCTATTCGATGGTGTTTATGTGCGGTGCTCATCTCCATCCGTTTACCGGCAATTTATACCAACGTCCGGGCCCCATTGAAACAAACGGGGCCCCGTCTAGTGGATTAACTGCGTCAAGGCACGCGATGCAAGGGGGCTCCGGCCGGCTATCCGGCGGCAAAGCAAGGGGCATGTCATTCGGAGGCCTATCTATCGGAGCACGCAGCAATACAATATCGGAAGACGCTTGGTCCTACCCAGCGCCAGACCACAGGCCGACGTAGCCGCCGGAATTTCATAAAACAAGCGTCTGCAAGGGGTGCTTGCAAAGTAGCGCGGTGGGAAATGCTCACATAGTTTTTATGCGGTGGCCAGGAAATATTGTATATTAGATATAATATTAACTCACTTCGGTGGTGCCCCGCGGAACATTAATCCTGCGCGTAGCCTGCAGCTTTCCAGCTTGTGCCAGGACTGGAAGCATGTGCTTGGGGGAAAATTGCTATTACTCACGTATTTAGAGTAATAATAAGAAATATGCTACTATGTGAACAAGATGCGAAAAGTTAATTTTATCGTGGACTTTTATTGCGTTTCAGGTCTAGGTGATCGACAAACTACACCAGACTGGTATTTTAAGTTTTAACACATTTTTTGTAGTTAAATGAGATTACTTAGGTACCTGACTCGCAAATAACGAGTTATGGTAAACGTGAAATAGCTGCGCGTAGCATCAATCAAACTCAAAGCATTTTTGTCTGTTGCAGTCAAGTATTTGCGTGAGTGGGCCTCGTGATGCAGCATAAAACAAATACGATACAATACACAACGCAAAGCAATTCAAAGAATAAAAAAAAAAACGCCCTGCGTTTTACCTCGAAAGCAAGCCAATCGCTGGTTCTGAAAGAACATCATCACATTGAAGAAAAGTTAAGCTTGTGAAAGGGTAATGATAGCATGACAAGAATCATGGTAGCATGAGAAAGGGCCGTACCAGTTTGAGAAAGGGCCATGATAGCTCGAGGAAGGGCCAATACAGCTCGAGAAAGGTCAATGCTAGCTCCAAAAAGAAGCACCAATATTCAAGGTAACTCCACCAGCACGTCTAACACAAACGAAACTGATTTTCAAAGCCAGCCGTGCATGCGATACTGTATATACATCAAACACTTCAAATAAGCTAAGAAATGACAGGAGATCTAGCCTCTACTTTTTCGAATTCGCTAGCCAGAAAACGGAAAAAATATCTCAAAATTAAGACGTCGTCCCGTATATTTCCCTGCTCATTAAAAAACAATAAACCAGTCGACAAGATTACGTCGATCCGGCAATGACGCAAGCTGCTGCTATCAACAATCAGGAACTAAAATACGCTCGAAACTAAACATTCCATCGCCCGTGTCAACAAAAACAAAACAGAGCAGGCAGCACTTTGTCGGCACTTAGTTAATCCCCGAGCTACGCCGAGCTGCATCAACCGTCGACCGCCGTACCCTGTACGTCGTACACCCCGAATAGCGATCGAAGACAGCCATGGCAAAACTAGACCCACGTCGATACTCCGGGACCAGAGTCTTCAGTTCGGTCGTACCTCTCACGCCTGCGATAATCACTTTAAGGATAACCGTGATCTTATGTTGAAGGGGGGTGGGGGGGGGGGGGGAACTGAAATCTCGCTAACTGAACATAAGCGACAAAGCTCTTACATGCGATACTCGTTCAAAAACTTCCACTGCCGCAACCCTCCTTTGCGAGATTGTCTTTATACACGGGATTAGCCGTGGAGAACAGTTCATGGAGCTGCTTTACGATATGAATTGCAATTTTCGCTGTAATTTTTCTCTATATTTATCTTTGTCGTTTGGCAAGCAGGAGCTCATTAAAAGCGGCTTTGAAGTTGCTGCGTCCCGGCCTGCTCGGTGTTGGCGTCGGCGTCGTTCGACGTCGCACGGCGTCGCTAAAGGAAAAAGAGCGAGCTGCACAAGTTACAAGTGGCCGCCGCGGGCGATACGGCTACGTCGACCGAATGTAGCAGAGTGCAGCCTGTAGCGGTCTCTGTGTGTGTGTGAGTGTGTGCCCGTAATTGCTCTAATTAGAGTTTTTAATCATTTATAAAGAGACACTGATAAGGCGCACTGACGGCGATGTCGTGAAAGGCTCGAGCGGCAAGCTTGGCCCGCCGAGATGTTTTCTAACAAGCCCGCGGACTTTGGAGGCGGAAAAGCTGCTAGACACTTTTCAATGGATCATTTTCTGGCAGCTTGAAATGTGCTGGAGGGTAGCAATACTTTAGAGATGTGTCACCATTGCCCCGAGCGCACAAAGGATAGCGTGGACTAGCGTTTAATGTGACATGAATAAATATTTTTTTAATGGTAGGAGTGAAATAAAAAAAAACATTTCATTTAATTTTCGCTGGATTATACGATATACTGAAAAAGATCAAAGTTATTTTCATAGTCGGGTAGGTATTAAAAAACTAACAATGACGCAAAGCAAATTTAGACGCACCAACTTCAAATGTAAATATCACTCGTTGGCTATTGAATAAGGGACGTTTTACCCAGCAATCATATCGAAAATGTGTATAAATGAGTACTATTTGAAAATCGAAATACTGTTTTAAAGTAACTAACAAAGCTTGCGAAGACATTTATGCACCATTTATGTTCATTTAACCCACGAGTCTAGCTAATAAAAAACAAGCAAGCAATAGAAATGCTCAACATTTGAACACGTATGAACCAAATATCTACTTTAATCAACGCCAAAATGAATAACCGTGAAGTAAACTTGACGGAAAGTTTTTGAAAATACTACTTCATAGCCAAGAATAACTATGTCAAGGAGGCGGCTATGGCGAGTTGGAAATGACATGAGTCAAACGACGCCTCCACTCACGCACTGGCATGCCCCCGGTAAATTCCGACCACTGAACCGCGGGTCGAACTCGGGGCTGCACTTGTGCAAAGAAATCAATCTTAGCAGCTCCGTTAACCGTGTGGTGGGTTTCCCTGTCACGGCATCTCTCTTTATCTCTATCTATATCTTTAAATCTCTCTCTCCCTCTGTTTGTGTGTGAGCTCCTTGCTTTATCGAAATCGATAAGCTCTTAGTAAGAAACAAATTCGATTTCCAGCGACACAGCTCGGTAAGAGAGTATTATTACAGAAAAACGATCTCTTTATTTACTGCGCTCATTGATCATGGGTCGGTGCAAGACGCGGTTGAAACTCCACGAGCAGCAATACTTGCTTTGACTCAAGAGTTGCGAATTCAGAAGCATTCGATTTTTTTTTGCACCCATCTTCTACTTTAAATATTTTTCTCTTTACTTTCGAAAAGTTCTGTCTATTTTATCACTTAGACCCACGTCAAGTTGTGGCACGGCCAGAGGAAAACTTTATTTCCACGGGTAGAAATGGGATGCAAAGGAAAATCTAGTTTCCTCGAGAAACTATAGACTAAATCGTGAACTACTACGTCACATCCTCGACGCCCAAAGCCCATTTCCACACAGTTCGATGTAACTCTCCGAATCCGCACGCAGATGTAATAGCACGCAACGCCGCGGTCCACGGACGGCGATCACGTCCCATGACATCGGCTAGTCTACGAGTAAATACTTATCTAAATTGTTAACAAAAAACACACGATTGACCTCGGGCTCCCATTCCTCCGGCTAGATACGTCACGGCCAGCTAATTATGCGTTACGATCGGCCATATGAGCACACATACCGCCACTGGTCCGCGGCGACCTTGGCTATGTTCAACAAGATAGCACTTGACTTGTAGGAAGGCGATCCGCTTCGCTCGACACTGCAGAGCGAGAATCGAGCGTAGTTGTAGATAGCTCCCGCGAGTTGAGACCAGCTGTGTGCAAACGTCAGACGTGTCGTGCGATACTCTCCTGTCATCATGTTGAGACTGGGCGTCGGTGTGGCGTCGCGACGTCTGCCGGGCGTCTGCAGTGTCGTGCCGGCGAGGGTTAATTCGACCGGGGTGGCCACCGGCACTGCGGCTTCGGAGCTCCCGAAAGGCTGGGATACTGCTAAGCCGTTCGACCAAATCCCGGGACCGAAGCCGTTGCCACTGATCGGGAACATGTGGAGGTTCATGCCGGTGATTGGTGAGGGAATTATCGACGTGTTTATATGACGCTTGCTTTGTTTTGGTTGTGATTTGGATTAATATATTTTTTTCTCAGTGTCCGTGGGACTAGAGATTTAAGCGAAATAGGGATTTTTTCAGTCGTTCTCTTTGAATTTTTACCCGAAATAAATAAAAGAGGATTTATGAAATATTGCTCGTGGGCTTGTGAGCGCTCTGCAACGGTCCTTGGTAATTGGCAGCGCGGAATTGCTGCGACAGTTAAGTTTCGAGATGTTTATTTCTTAATTATGACAAACTCGTCACGTGTCGAGCGTGTTGCATAAGTAGGGATTGCGCCAGATGCATGGGTGCATTTGCTTGAGCTGCACCAAGTTGTTGGTAGCATGCATTCATTAGATGGGATTCGTCTGCAGAATGACAATTATTTTATTGGTGTGACGTTGTAAAAACAAATAACAGTCTGCTTGCTAGTGAAACGGACGCCCTGAGAAAAACTGCAGATACAATTCAACGAAGTGCATTTCAACAAAACTTTATGATTCCATGTACTTTGGCATGGCGATAAAAAATTCGCAGCGATATTTTTATCAATCGACATATCACAAATTGTCCTTTTTTTATGAGGCAATACAATACCTTTCATCTACGAAGCAATCTAGAAAACAAGCTTTTATCTACTTCCAGCTAAAAGTGTGTTATCTCGCATATTGAATCTAATTTCACTCGCAAATGATCACGTGCTGACAATGATGTGTTATCACAAAAGTATAAAACGCCTTCGATGAGATAAAGGCAAGTCATGACAACAGGTTTCTTTGTGAAAGCTGTACGATTACAAAAAACCTAAATGTCACTTTGAAAATATGAAACCACAATTCATTTGAGAGAAAAAAGTAGCACATCGATTTTAGCAATAGATTTTTTTATCGTTTTAAGGAAAATAAATCTAGATTTCCTTACTTATTGAACTGTGTTTACGCCATTGACATTAAACCCATGCATATTGATTTTTTTTCAAATTTAAATTAAAAATGCGTCTCTAAAAAAGCGAATGCCGTCTTAGCCCCAGCGTATAGCAATACACACTTGTTGCTTCGTGAACAATTTAAGGCTCAGTTATTTTTACAAAACGTAAGGATGAGATTTCATACTTGGTAAAAGTTGTGCAGTACCTACCTAGCAACTAAACCAGCTAGAAATTTAGACGGTACATTATAAGTGCTTCGAATAAACCGAATTAAGCCAACCGAGACCTGATTACGTAGCAAGATAACTTTCGGACAGGAATATTCAGATCAGGCAATTGACATTAAAAAGTATCCATGCATTGTTAGCATGATTTAACATCGCACGAGTTTTTAAAATATATATAACTTTCAAAATATTAAAAAATTCTCCCTACCAATAAACCGAAAGCAGCGTTTGTTCAACAGGCGAATTCCATGGCAAGGACCTCGTCGAGCTCCACGACACCTTTATGTCCAAGTACGGTAACATCATGCGTCTCGGTGGCATCCCTGGACGCGAAGACATGGTCATGCTTTACGTCCCCGAAGACGCCGAGCAAGTGTTCCGGAATGAGGGCGCTTGGCCGATAAGAGAGGGCATCCACAGCTTCGCCTATTACCGGAATGTGACCAGGAAGGACTTTTTTGAGGGAGCGGGAGGCGCCCTGGCCACGTAAGTCGTTAGTTAAATGACGTTTTAACGAAAGATCTTGCATGTGCCAGCAGGATTGATAGAATATGGCATAACATCTAATAAAAATATGATTTTTCTCCGTCTCGTTATAGCAACTAAAGACATGCAGTTGAAAATAAAATATTTAAAAGACAAACTATGTCTTGATTGCAGATTTTATTCGATTGATTCTTAAATGTGAGTGAAAAATCTTTGTATTGCACTTTAATTGACCTATCGTGTAACTGAATTTGACCCAGCTGATACCAACATGCTCCTAGGAGAGACTGAACAAAATTATCTCGCTTAATTTATCGCGTTGCGTGCCTTCTAGGCGAGGTAGCATCGAACCTGGGTATCGCGAGCTCAGTAACTAACGCAATTGCTAGGGGGTCAACGAAGTGTTTCTACTTTCAAGGCGGCACCGGACTTGCAGGCTCGATGACCTGGCGATCGATCCAAGAAGCCTTCTTTCTCAACCTCGCCGAGTGTGTGACGCGAATGTCGATGAGGTGGATAACAATGTAGGGCTTACAGAGACAAATCTTTGAGTCAACCTCCGGACGCACGATAGAACCGCGGGAGAACGTTTAAAGAACGTTTTTGTATTTTGTACGCTTCGGCAATGATGCCGTGAGATTTGGTGGTTAGTAAATGGATGGAGAATTGTGTGTCTATACAAGATAATTGGCTGCAGTAGGGGGCCCGAGCTGGTTTGATGACATGGTGTACACATTATAACACCGAAGTTAAGCAACACTGCGCTAGGTGTCTGGTATCAGTTGAGTGACCGTCACACACATTACCAGTTCTGTTTTAGAGATAGGCTGGAGGGATGCAAGTTGGTACAGCAACTTCAGTCGACTTGCTTATCAACTTTTCAACAGCTTGGCTTTGTGGAGATATTTTGTTGTATTGTCCTTTTATTTGGAAGGGACGTTAAACCGGTGGTACCCTTGGTGCTCTTTGACAGGAGTAGGCCACGTGCCGGTACTAGGTTTTCCCTCCTTCCTTCTAGACTAGGTTAGGTTTATTATCATCCACTCATTCACCGACGCCATTAGACCAGAGCAGCAGAGCCAGTTGTCAAAACAATGCGTCGCTAAACCCCACTAATAAATCAACCAACTACTAATCAATGTTTCAGACAAGGTGAGGAGTGGAGTAAGTTCCGGTCCACTGTGAACCAGCCGATGATGCAGCCTCGCGTGGCGAAAGTCTACGTGGCGCCCATAGACCAAGTGGCAGGGGATTTCCTCAAAAGGTAAGCCCGTCGTCTCCGTCGGCCCGTTCTTTTTTTTTACACGAGATAAAACTCTGTTTCCCTTATACCTATGTTTATCGACATAAGTCTACCTGGGTAAGTCGTCTGTGTCTCATGTAAGATGCATTTCTTCGGCTCTGGGGAAGGGGATTTGTCGTGAAATATTGATGGGAAAGAATGGATCGGATCCCGTCTTGTGAGCGAAATATACAATATACACTTACAGAAAGAAGTACAGAGAATTTCTACGAAACGAATCTCAAGTCTATTGTCATATAAACCAAATAGAGATATGTTATAAATCCAGTGGAAGACTAGAGCTAGTGGTTGTTATGCAAACAGTTATAGAAGCATCGCTTTCATTCCCCAAATGTCGTTTTGCCCTTTTCCAAGGATTCAATCACAATAGCAACTCCTTGGCAAAGATCAACATTTAGATATCTTGCAGCTCTCAATCGGGTTGCTTTGTTTCTCGCAGTGGCAAGACGTTCCATTGATTTGCCGAACCAACCCGAGAGCTCTAACGCAAGATAGAACCGCTATCAGGAGACAGGCGATCTTGATCGCTAGACCTGCTTAAACTGGGGGTAATTTCAGGCAAGCTGCTTCGAGAGCCTCCGCTAATCCAATTGCTAGAGCATTCAAACACACGTAAACGATAACAATTAAACTATTAGGTGCCCCTCGAACAGCAAACACTCGTTATCTTCCACACTAACAGCATTACAAGTTAGCGAAGCAGATTCCTTGCGAGGTTACTTTCGTAGCACGCACGCTGATTACGTGCGAAATTCAGCCCGCGACGGGCAAAGTTTAACTCCTTGAGGCTGACCGTGCGAATGTGTTGGTGTCTGCAGGATCGCTACCCTCCGCGACGCCAAGGGCGAGCTGCCCGGTGACTTTATCAACGAGACCTACAAATGGGCGCTGGAGTGTAAGTTGAACAAGAGGGAGCCTACGGGGGATGTTTTCAAAGAATTTTAACTATCCATTCCCCCCCAGATTCCTTTCAACTGTGTTTTTATTCATGATTGACCCAAAAAGGAAGACCATTCACCCACATGAAAGCAGAGAAAATATTTTCGTAATAACCAGTTGCACTTTAAGTAGTCAGGTTGATAAATGGCGATAAAGTGGGAATGTCAGCAAAAACTATTTCTACTCATAGTATAAAAATAAAAATAAAGATTAAGCTGAAGAAAATAACTTGTCGCTGAAACTGGGGTACGAAAAGCTAGCTAACACCTAAGCTAGCTTCAATCAAAAGTCTTAGTCTGACTGGCTGTCCGGGCAAGGTCAAGAGCAGAGGCCATGGAGGTGTAGGCTCGAAGACAATGTTTGCTGAGCCAAGAAAGAAAATCCCCGTCGGGGCATGCAGGTCTCTGAAGTGAAGACGGAATCTAGCATGGCACAAGCCAAACGAGGCATGCTGCCGCCTGAACAGCAGTTCAAACATGCTCTCAGATGGGTGGTTATAATATTCCTGAAACGCCTACGAAGTATTCTTACCTAGCGAAGAGAAAAAATACCAATTCCCATTCCGAACCGTTGCAAGACAAATAGCAATTGAACGATGGGTAAAAAAGCTCCGAGATGGAGCATTAATCACGAGATATTTCATAAAACGAATTATAAAATAGGGAATTTGTTGAAAGAGTTTGATTACGTGCTCGTGAGCACTGAGTGGAACGGTACTGTGAGGGATGAAGCACTTTTGGGGTTTTAATAAGGCTTAAGTAGTTGAGCTTGAATACCAAGAGAGCGAGATAGAGCTCAATTAAAATTTGATGTGCATTACCTTTAACGAGCATTGAGACGTCTTTAAACTGTAATGACTTTTGATAAATTATTGAAAAGTTGACCTTCTATTTTTACTGCCCTCTCAGCACGCTACGAGGCAAAGTCTTAGCCAAGCAACGATAAATTAAGTGATAAATATCAACGATTATTTGATTCTATTAAAACTCGCAGTTAAAAACTTTAATGTGTCGGTGAAAACGGCGAGCGGAAATTTTAACGGGAGTTTTCTCGGCCCGTTTGCAGCCATCGTGATGATTGCGCTGGATACTAGACTGGGATGCCTCGAGGGCAAACTGAGCCCCGACTCCGAGGCCCAGATGATGATCGACAACGTGCAGGTCATCTTCAACAGCATGTTCATCATGGACACGAAGATACCTTTCTGGAAAATCTACAGCACCAAAACATGGAAGAGCTTCGTCAAGGCAATGGACTCAATGACCAAGTGAGAATTACTCTTTTAGAACGCCTATTCATCGGGTGATGGTTGGTACCTCCGTAAGACCCAAATTCTGTACCCGCACCCTATTTCACCCTAAGGGAAATGTGCTTTAATCTCACCGAAGTGTACCTAGCGCTACTAGACAGAACCATTCGGTTTCAAAACTGCATAGTTATAAAGTTAAGCTTTTTTTTGGAGTCACAGCGTAGAATCTCGTGGCCTTAAGCTTATTTATAATAACATTGGGATCTCTTGAAAGATGCAAAACCACTGTTTTTCTACAGATAAACGGAGATTGCCAAGCTCTTGTAATTGTCTTTAGTTTTGAGCTAAAAAATAGCCTCGGGCTGAGGTTATAGTTTTTAGTTTTAGTACCCTCAGCGTTTGTCTTCAACTTTAAATATATTTCTTCCAGCTGTACCCCTTATTACAGTTAAGTTCGGGTTCTCACAATCCCAACCAAGCCATTAGTTGTGAAGAGAAGGGTTGGTTAGCCTAGACAGTCGTCCCCGGCTCCTCGAGCTGTACGGTTCGCTTTGCAGGCTTAAAAAGTGGTATTTTTAATAAAGCAAACTTACAAATACTTACGTTGACGTTTAATTTGCGAGTGAATTTGTTAAACTTTTAAAACTGCCATGTCAGTGGTGGTTTACTTAATGCACCCTACAGTGTCAACGCAACGTTCTTTGCAGACTATCCATGAAGTACATCGACAAGTCCCGCGAGCGCTTGGCCGCACTACCAGCAGACAGCCCACACGAGAAGAGCGTCTTGGAGCGCATCTTAGAGCGAGATCCCAACCCAAAGACGGCGTGCACGATGGCCTTAGACATGATGATTGCTGGCGTGGACACGGTAAGTCAACTACCAACATTTCAGAACGACACCATCAATTGTTTGGGCTTGCACGAACAGGTCCAAATATCATCAGTGTCTGGTGGTCAAATGTTTACAGAAATCACTCCATTGTTTGAATCGATAAATTTCTGACCGAAGGTGTTATATCAGACGCCAACAGACAATCGCCAGTCTTATTTCAATCATCTTCAATTCTAAGTACTCAACTCACGAACCTTAGATTGTAACTCAGAATGTCCATCTCAAAATGTTCATAAAGTCTGAGTATCTCAAAAAATGCTAACAACTAATATTCCATCATCACCCTTTTCCTCTCACTTTTTCTTTCGGTAAATTAGCTCCGTATCGAGCTTCGCTGCAAATACATGTATCCTAATAATGACAAGATTTTCATGAGACAATCATGCATAGACCGACATTTCTCTGTTGTGCAGACTTCCACGTCTGTAGCGTTCTTGCTGTACCATCTTGCGACGCACCCCGAGAAGCAAACGAAGCTACAGAAGGAGATCGACACGGTGATTCCACGGGGAACCACCACGCCGATCACGGCAGACAACCTGAACGACCTGAAGTATCTCCGGGCGTGCATCAAGGAATCGATGAGGTGAGAAAATGGCGTGTTTTTCTCTCCGCCGCTTGCCGCCTAATGGCAGGTTTATGCAGCGGTGGAGCGAACGGCCATATTTGTTAGGTGACTTTTAGCGTCTTGTTTATCATAGGGGATGAAGTACATGTATACTACAAGCTGATGAAATTTGTATTCAGAGGTCAGTTCCGTGAGATTTAATGCATTCAGCTGGGGGAAACGAAAGGGACTGAGAAAATGCAATTATAATGTGGATGAGATCACTGGTCTGCTTGGTTCCAACAAGTGTTTCTTCCCGGGTTATTTTAACTAATCATGTATTTCTTGTTTCCTGACGCAGGATCACACCGATTGCAATCGCCAACATGAGGAAATCCGTCAAAGAACTGGTGATTCAAGGATACAGAATTCCCAAGGGCGTAAGTTTCTTTAACCTTTAAAATAGGCTGGTAAGGTTGTCGCAGGGTAAAATTAGCGTTGCTTATTCTCGCACCAGAGACGGCCACTATAGGCGAATTAGGCTGAGCCATTAATCCTGATGGAAGCACAAGTAAAGGGTGCATTTGGCGCGCAGACCACGTCGGTGGCTGCAGTAATCAACGTTAAGTCGACCGCGCCCTGAATGCAATTACAAATACGAGGTTTCATGAGACTAAATGCACTTGGTAGCTGCACACGTTTTCAGACAGTGCCTTGTGCATATGCGCATTAGAAATGTGTCTTCTGATAATAATATGATGCACAGAAATGCAGTGAGAATGGCATGCAGATGAATTTTCAGCGAAAATATTGTCAAAATGAATAAAAATCCTTTCATACCCCCCGCCCAGAGAAGTGCTTATTTAAAAAAAAGGTAGCCACGGCTAAAAAAAAGCATGGAAATAGTCTGACCGCACGTGCGCTTGAACTATACACCCAATTATGGTAATTTTTATGAGAAAACAGGTGATTGACGACGATATTCTTCCAGACGGACATAGGGATTGGCCACATAACTATGTGCCATATGGAAAAGAACTATCCCCAGGCCAAAGAGTTCATTCCCGAGAGGTGGATGAAGGGCGAGCAAGAAAACACTGACAAAACAGCGAATCCTTTCGTGTTCCTGCCCTTCGGGTTCGGCCCTCGGAGCTGCGTCGGCCGCCGATTCGCCGAGCTCGAGATCGAAGTCCTTGTTACCAAGGTACACGTCGCAAACGAGGTCAAAGAAAGGTGAAAGGTAGTTCAAGATTAACTAGCGATTAACCATGGGAATGTTATCTAATTTCAGATCGTGCAGGCGTACCAGATTGAGTGGCACCAACCACCCCTAGAGTCAGAGAGCAAGCTTTTGAACACGATTAAATCGCCGTTGAAGTTTACGCTGATCGACAGGAAGTAGCTGATGGCTTCGACTTGACTCGGGTGACCCGGGCGTCAGCGTTGACCTTGAGCTGGGAGTGTGCCCGGAATTTGAAATCGGCGATTGCTGCCGATCAAATGTTACCAACTTTCAAGGGTGTATAATAATTCGTTGCGAAGTGATACCAACCCGAAATGACGAATCTGGGACCAAATATATGTACGAGACACAAAATATCTCTCTATTTTAATAAGCTCAGTGAAATGTAATGTCACAACTGTAAATAGCTCTCAAATATTTTTTATCTTTTAAGTGCATTTCAATTGGTATTGTTTCCATTCAGGATACAACCGAATAAAAATGCGGACAAATTTTATTTTCTACTTTTGCTCTTTAATCCTCCTCCATTCTTTGAGAGAAAAACTTCTCCCGACGACGTTGGTTTGCATTAAAAGGAGGGGAAAAAAAACCGTGCCCCGTTGAATGTAGCTACTACGGAAAAGTTGGTCGTTCGTCTTATTCAATAGCTAATTTCCATGAGCAAAAACTTACATTCAAATGTGGTTCGACAATTTGCGTCCATGACTGCTAATTCCGCGTGGCAAGTTCGTAATTACAAAGTTTAGCACTAATGAGAACCTAACACTGTGTTTTTAATCAGCAAGTTATCCGTAGCGAAAGTCAACTCAAACGTCTTCGGACCAATATCGATTGGTTCGAGAGCCCAAAACGCAGTGTTTTTATTAGCACTCTGTTTGCTCATGGCAAAGCAGTATAAGAGATGCCTACAACAAAGCTCCGAATTTGTTGACTTGCCGGGAGTAAGCCGACTTCAAAACGGCAACTTCTTTAATTACATCATTACTTTCGCAGAAAGGCAGAAAAACAAATTACCTCTCTAATGCCACAATCAGAACTTTGGCCATTCAGCGCGTTACGCGTACACACGAGCATGTAGGCAGCCAGGGCGGTATCAAACAATGTTAATAGTCACTCCCTCCGATATAGTCCCTGTATAGTATATGGCGGCCACGACAAAGAAATTCCTATCAATACAAACCGCTCCGTTATCGCTGCTCTGTATTGGTATTACTTTCCAAGGGGACCTGGCTTTGCGGAAGGCTTTTGTTCTCTCAGCTAGTTCCGTGGCGAAAGTTATTTAAACTAGCGGGCGAAAAACAATCAGGTTCCAGGGCGCTATCCAGCCGAAAATAATTGAATTCGCAATTCGAAGTGGGGCTTCCTTGCCTGTCCGGGCGCTCGCGATTATATTTCTGATGTATTGTTCACCTGGCATAATTCAGAACAATTTCTTTCACAATAACCACATACTAGACTTGCAAGTTCTTTATGCAATTCCTATTCCTATTTTCTACAAGCAATATTTGGCTATAAAAACTACCATGGCAGTCACGATAAGCAACAAGCCAAGACCGACGTTTATCAAGTTAAAAAATGAAGACAAAATAAACAAAAACTTTTGGCATGGGGTGTCGGCTACGAAATCCACCAAGTCCTCAGCAAGCATTTTCTTCAATCAAACGCTCTCAGACACTTGTGTTTACTTCCCACGAGATTGACGTGTCCTCGGAGAACAGGCGCGCGTCGCTGCGAGACTCCATTTCTCTTTTTCGGCCTGATCCATCCATTATTTCAAGTCCTCCTGCCTTCCCAACCCACGAGCACGCCGATCAAACTAGCAGCACCGAGCCCGCTTAGCGGCGACGTGTTGGGACGTTAATTTCGCGACTTATATCTGCGTCAGAGTGCCTATTGATTTCGGCAGAAGAGTTTTCTATTTGGCAACGACAGACTCGATCAAGTCTAAAACCGCATGTATGTTGCCATCGCCGCTCTTTTTATTTACTTTTTTTCGACGCCGAGAAGAAACGTGGCGTCGAGCTATTCTCAGAGGTGGCGCTCTGAACCTTCTCCGGCCCCTCACCGCTCCATCCTTCCCCTTTAGCCGGGAAGGAGTGAATCAGGATCAGAGCTGGCTTAGGCGACATCATAATAACGAACACACAGCTGACACGAGGTCCGGCGGTCTAAGCCAGCCCAGGATAAATCTGATAAACACGGCGACGCCTGTGCCGACGTCGTCGTCGACGCCGCCGCCAACGTCGGCATAGGCGTCGGTGCACGGCGTCGCGAGGCGCCTTCTAAAGCAATTACATGTATTAGCTGCTCGTTTTGATCCTATTCATCGACCCTCGTCGTCGCTGCCGAGACCTGGCGCGCTGCAGAGACGGGGTAATCCCCAAATTACCTACGCGAACATGACGTGCGAGTTCGCAATCCTGCGAGACGCCGACGTCGACGCCGACGCCGACGCTGACAGGCAGATGACGAGATAATGGCGGACGCAAGGCAAGCATTGGACACGTCTGAAGATGCACCAGCTTATTGACTGAAATTAGGGAAATCTGCTTTATATGCCTTGTGATTCACGAGAAATTTAATCAAAACTTCTTGTTACCATATAAAACGAAGACGTGAATCGCTAGGAAAATGATTAGTTGTTTGTCTTTATATACCACCTCAACAGAATAACCACTTCATTATCATTGAAATTTAATTGATCTCATTTTCTTCAAAGTTGAATCCCACATTGCACGTAATTGCTTTTCCAAGTTCTAAATTCCTCGGTTCAGTATATCTCCGTGGCGACGGTGGCGGCGACCGCGTGCTAACCCGAGGCCAAGAGAAAGAAGTGAGGGAATATTTGTATGAACTTCTCGCTAACTTTATCATCGCTGCTGCAAATAATAATTGGCAAAATATCACAAAGACGTGCGGGGCGCGTGGGTCCCGGCGTTCGTACAAGCTGGCCATCGATTAGCCGGTTGGCGCACGGAGCAATTTGGCCATAATGAGGAGCTGCTCCTTCTTTATCCTCGTCGACTTCGTCTTCATGTTCTTCTTCGTCGTCTTCGACGACTGTTTTCCAGCAGGCTTCTGCGAGCAACTCTAATGGCACCAGAAAAAACGCAGCGAGGGGAAGAAACGCAATAAAAAAACCAAATGTCTACTCCAAGACACGTCGTTATGGCACCGGAAAACTGTTGAATTTTCAAATAATAATTCAAACATGCTATTTTTTCCGCTTAAAAAAAGTCAAAGCGTTCTGTACATCAAATATCAATTTTCCGGAAGCCTCATCTTGCAGGCGGAGAGTAAAAAGCGACCTCTTAGACCAGCCGAAAGCAGCGAACGATATGCCATGCCCTGTGCATGCATCACGAGCCGACTCCGCGAGTGATAAATCGGTTTCAAATTCTCTTTTAATGCCTCGTACGTAACGATCAATAATAACCCGATTGCCGGTTGCGGTTGCCAGGCGCAAGGTGAGTTTGGGGTGGAGGTCTTCGCATGCTGTACACGTCCGCATAACTGCCAGAGGAAGTAACATATTTGACATTAGGATTCCGGCAATCTCCAGCTAAACTCCCCCCGTGTTGTGTTCTGTTGTAGTAGCCTTGCTTGGAAGCTCGTAGCTTTAGCCGTGCAGCCGACGAGGTAAACACCGGGAAAATACAATATTTCTCTCTTCTATTATCTTGTCACACTCAGCGGGATTCGCTAGGGAAACAATTTGCAAGAGGAAAGTCACCGAGTTCAATCTCGATTCGGTTCACGAGTCGATTTCAGCCGGTGAAAAATGACAGGGCACACAGCACAGTGTCGCGGAGACTTTGGCGATACGTTTTCAAGTTGGCGTCAAGAGAAGAACTAGACAGCCATCACAATTAAAAACTACGCTCTGTTAATGTCTCGATGACGTGAAACTATTTTAACAATTATGCAAATTCAAATGACGTCTCCTCTCGCAGTAAGTTAAGAGTATTTTGTCATGCAAATTTTATTTTAGAGAATACAAATCATCGGCGTATAATATACACAGAGGACACAAAAGAATAATTTATCCTGAAGAAACGGAACAAGATTCATTCCCTGACTTCTCGCCATTACGACGTTTTTTGCTGCGCGACTCTCTTTTCATATTAGGCCTTTCAGTTCGACTTCAAACTCTCTGATTTGAATGAATATTAAATCTACTTTTCCACACAAGTTAAAAAAAAAACTTCGGAATAGAGTCGTTAGCGACGAAAGAGCGACTCAGCCTTGCAAATGTAACGACATGTGCTTGCTATCATAAAATGTACGGTAACTAATAAGACGTACACCTTGGCACCCTTCGAAATATTTATTTTGCCATACCTTCGACTTTGAAAGAGCACCTCTCAGAATGACTATCATTGCTCTCGTCTTCGCCAGGGGTCGGATGGGGACGGGCTATAGAAAACTGAGTGCTTCGTCTCCGAAATTAATATTACAGAGCCGTGACACGCGGCAATTATCATTTGCGTCAAGTTTGGTGCTCCGACATTGGCGCAGCAACGGCAGGCAGTGCCTAATGGAGCACTCTCCGAACACCGGTAATTACCTACGTAGATGCAGCAGCCAGCCAACCACCAGAGTCGCCATCGAGACTCGCAATTTTAACTGCTGATAATGCCTGGCACGCCGGGGACCTGTGCATCGTGCCTTTCGCGACACATTAGATTGGAAATTGTCCCAGAAATGCATGTTTTATCTCGAAATTAATTGCGAACTTTGCGGTGGTGTGCGGAGGGTGGAAAAAAGTGTGGCAAGGATGAAAAGCAAGCTGCAACACGTGAATAACGCGCTGCGCGTTTTGGCGAACGTTTTTCTAATCTGGGGGAGAATTTAATTAAATTAAAATACACATTAAAATCATGCGATGTTAAAGCACAGCACAGAGAGCAAAACGTGTTGACACTTTGAAGCTAAATTTTATATTGCGTGCAAAGATGTAGCACATGCAGCAAAAGAAATGTATTTCGATAAAAATATTACAAAGTGAATCGTAGTTGGCAAGTGCATTCAGCAAACGAGAGATTACAAATCGGAAACTGATTAGCGATTCGACAGGATCTGCCGTCGAGTGAAATTAATTTGCTCGTTGATTGATGACCACCCGATTTTGTCGAAATGAAAAACACATTTCGCCAGAAAACACACTCCCAATAGCTGACTTGTGGAGTCACGTTATGAAATGTGATGAAATAGCCGTCACTTTCAATTATTGAAATCCATGCTCGGCGCTCCGCACGATGGCGACTGCTGCTGCTTCATCGTGGCGAAGTCGCGTTTCGACGCTGGTGATTGCCTATTAGTTGGAGCGGCACGGGCGAGGTGATTGCCAGCTCATCAACGACTCTTTCGCACAACTGTGTGGTTTCAATCAGACCTGCTCTATAGACGCCGTCACCGACGTTTTCGTTGGCCTCGAAGTAGCTTGACCCAAGGTGGGACGAGAGACTGGCTTCGCAGCGTTTGTAAGATTTAAGCCTGAGAGTTTGGTAGCCCTAAAGGCGTTCACTAAACGTTTAGAGCAAATATGCGTTATTCATATTTCGATATTCTTCACATATTTTTAACGAAGGAAATGTCTTTTTGAAAGATTTATAGGAAAGGGTTCGCGTCATTTCGTTTTCGGTTCGCGTAAGTCACCAAAGTGACATTGGAAACACATGGGTACAGACTAAATCACACAAGGATGAGTTTGGTAAAGCAGGGTCCGTTGAAACACCAACTGTATCCTGTGCATGTCAACTGAAGTAAAGTATGACGTTGTCGCTACCTGTTCTGTACTCACTTGAGACTGGAACCACCACGCTCAAGTCCTGGAGACTGCCGCGCCCTAAAACAGAAAAAAAACGGCTCTTTTGGTTCACGCTATACACAGAACAAGCCAATTAAATAAAAAATGATTTTTGTTTTATTTCAATGCACATGAAATAATATCATGAATAAAAATAACAGCATTTTCAGAGGAACGAAGGGTATGTAAATATTTAAGGGTTGCTGAACGGTAAAAAAGCTCGTAGTGCAGAGCCAATTAAATGATATGTGGTGGCCGACGATACATGCGCCCTTAACGGCAGTCGGCGATGCACATTCGGGTAGCAGAGGGGGATGGGGCGCATCGTGAGTCCCGCGGCGCAAAACAAACGAGCGGGTGGTTGAATTGGGACCCCGCGTGACCACTGCCACAACCCCCGCACTCCCCACGGCTGGAAGGCGGGAATAATAATTATGAAATTCGAGCGTTCATTAGCTCAGCATTACTCGAAAGCACTGAAATGTTGCCCATCTAATGAGTGGCTGCGGATAATGAGTCAGTTGAACCGAACTAATTTTTTGATGCATCACTTAATAATTGGTAGCGATTTTCGATTGCTGATTCATTAGGTCGAATCAAATTAAAAAAGTGCACCCTTTGAACTTGAATACAAACATGGAACGTAACATCCATCATAAGATAAAAACAATAATGTTTGGTTGCAATTATCTATGGTCAAACGACAATCGTAACTTTGGCCTATCAAACTGAAATGCCTCATATCTGAGCTGCAGAACTACATTGCCATCATACAGTGTGTGTCAATATCGTGCAATGTGATTGTGCGTGTGGCCCATTGCCGAGATTCTGCTTTGGAGGTTTACAGTGCAGCATCGTTCCTATGCAAATTGCGTTGGCAGTGTCATCATAGGCCGGCCGGCAATTAGATTGGCTGTCGCGTGGATTTCCAATCGTTCCATTGCCAATGCCATCGCGACGCCGGATTAAACACTGTCCATTTGCACCGGACATAGATGACGTTACCCTAATGAGAATTGATCATTTTTGGACACGTGAGTAAAGTAGAATTAGCGGACATGGTTAATTGGCTGCAAGTGCTTCGTTGATAAATACTTGACTAGAATGATCGAGCTTGTAGAGTGCCACGGAGAATTTATTTTTCCCTCTAGCGACACACAACGATTTCATTTTTTTTTTTTTTGTATTAAATGGTTCTAGTTTCGAATGGGCATCTACAGAGGCTTGGAATCAGAAATTGTAATTTCAATATATTTGAAGGGTTCGCAAAACAGAATTCGCAAGCAAAGAGAATAATTAACGTTCAATACTGTGTACTTGTGCACAATTCGGGGAGGAAGTGCGTCATTTATTAGACATCTGATGGCGATATATATATATATATATGTGCCATAACAGATTCGCTAATGCAATTCTTGAAAAGTAGCGCTAGCTGCGAAATTGCATTACAATTGCCGCCAGTTATATTAATGAAACTTTTTTGCTAGCTTTTAATCCTTCCGCCGGAACTCGTTGTCGCTCGGCGATTGCAGTAACAGCAGAGTTGTATTAATTGATATAAAATTGTTAAAATCGGATTAGGGGCTGAAACGACGCGAGAAAAGCGATACAGTATACTTGATATTTCACTGAATTAATGTCGTTCCATATACTGTCTGCAACATTGCCGACATTCCGAGCTTTACGGACTTTGAATTTGGTGGAAAGTGGAAATAAGGGCACAGTATAAGTGAGCATTCTATACATCAGCTTGCCAAACGAGGGAATCACTCAGTTAACTCATTACGGATTAAGGTCATGTACAATTGGAATATTCATATGCAGTGTCCTTGTGTAATTACACAGTACTTTCGTGCATAATTATTTGGAACATTACAAGAAGACAAAAGGGATGCTTGCCAGAACTAGCTTTTATACTTTAATGCCAGTGTCAGTGCGCTGTCAAATTTGGTTACACACAGTATAATCGATGAGATGCTTGTCCACCTGTCTCCCATTAATTGGTCGTTTCACCTTTTCTGTGTCAGGTGTTTCAAGCCAGGTGTGACGGGCTGTGAATCAGCATGCATTAGTGTAACCACCCTGAAGATCAGACCCATTTGTGATTGATGATTGCCATAGCCTACAGTTTCTCTCGTCGCCAAATTCAAAATAAAGTTCAATCGGCACTGAAAGCTCGCCCCCTTGTTGCGAGTTTTCGCGAATTACTTCATTTCGGCGGCTGCTTAGTTTTTCCGCGCGCTGGCTGAAACAAAACCGCATTTGTAAACAACCGGCACGGGAACTTTGTGTAATACGAGAAAAACACAGGCGCGAGAAAAAAAGTGGTCGTCCTGGGAAAATGATCATTTAGGCCTACTGTGACGGTGCGCCTATATTTGCGTTCAAAAGTACACACGTGGAAATGTGTCGAAAAAAAAACAGGCAGGGGTGAAACTTTCAGAACTTGGCGCATGAGAAAAATAGGTCCGCGGGAAAGAGGGACGACGTCGACGACGACACACATACACAAAGTTACGTCGAGCATAAAATGGCAAGTTGAAAAATTGGGCATAGGAAGCCGAAAGAGACGCGGCGCGGGCGCGAGATGCAAAAGTTTTTACTCGGTTTGTTTCTCGCGTTGGTCGTCGAGTGTGAGGCGTCGTCGGCGTCTCGACGTCCTGGCGTCGGCTCATGAATAAGCTCGACGCCGACTGGGCTTTGTTGTCGCCGACGACGTTTGTTCGCGCAACAATGTGTAGCCTTTCCGGGTGTTGCTGCACAACTCGGGCAGTATGTTTTTTTTTTTAGTTTTTTTTTCTTCTAACAACTCAGTGCGCTTGCTATTAAAATGTGAGCCCTGTCCACAGTTGGCAACGAAGAAATTAATAACGCCCTCAAATAAAGCAAGCTCCTCAAATGTCAGCGCAACGAGCTTGTTAAATTGCCCCGGAGTGAATAAACAAGTGGGGAAAAAATGTCTCGGTTCAAAATTGGGTCAATTTATAGTACAAAAGTCGTTATGGATGAAACTATTCTAATGACTAAGCCGTTCTCAGAAAGAGCTCAGCGATTTAACTACTCGTAGTTTCCGCAAGCAAACGTGTTATGCAGTAATAAGTTAATGTAACAGATAAAACTAAGACAATTCAACCAAACTCTGTAGTGTCCCTTTGTCGTCGTGACTATGGGCGAGCGTCCATTTCGCCCCGGTCGAGCTTCTTTATGCGCGACGCCAACTTCGCAAATAAAGTTACAAGTTGTTTTCTTTCGTGTCTTACTGACTGATTCTTGCATACGTTTGCCCCAGATACAGAAACTGGACGCCGAATCAGAATGAGGGGGCTCGAATCGGCTGGCACAACGCAGACGAAATTCGCCTGGTCTCGGGAATCAGTATTGAAACAATAGCGTGCGTGCTGCACCAAGTGCAAGGATTCGAACGAAATTGGAGGATTTAATCGTTTGAACAATTTAGAGACCCTTTTTTCAAGCAGCTGTCATATTCCACGTTATAGATTTTTCATTCAAAGTGTGTTCTCGACAAAAAAGAACGCGTATGTGTCACTTGTTTTCATTATTTATCTGCCATTAGACTACTTTGAGCCAATCAGCTGGTGCGATCGCTCCACGTCCGATCAGCCGTCGAGGGAAAGCGCTCTCTTCATGTCCCAGCCAGCGATTTTCCGCCCGCAGTACTCGGATTTCCCAGCTCGCTTTCCAAGCCCTGCACTGGCTGAATACGACCCCATCGCCGATGGCATTTATCACAAGTTATTATTCCATTTCTTGCCAAGACCCGTTCAATCAGCATGTAATCAGAAAGTTGATATTGCATATATAGGCGACAAGCTAGCAAGGAAATCCGTTCTATTAATTTTATTGCAAGCATATTTCCAATTCACCCAATAGCATTTGCGCTTATATACTACATCGCATTTCCGTCTCGAAGTCATTTCGCGCAGCTACCTACAGTAAACAGAAGTTCAATTTTGTGTTTTTATATATTCACGATTCTCCGCTGCGATTTTCCTTATCCTCTGGCGGGCTCGAACGGGGAAAGACAATTTCCTGCTCCGGCCGTCAACTGCAGCACGTCGATGCGAGGTCGGAGGTCGCGGATCAGAGAGCTCAGCCCACTTTGATCACTGCCTCGGTCCATGGCGTTGCGTTCCCCTTTCACGCTCTCCGATGCGTTCGACCGATTCGCCCGGCACAGGACCGGGCAGATCGAACGCATCCCCCAGTTTTCACTGGCGGCCATCCTCACAGCTCTATCTCGAGGTGCTTCCGGCTCCATCTTACCGGAGGACCTGGGATGACCTGATTTCAAATTTAATCACATACGAGTTTCCTGCCTAACCCACTTGCACCTGCAAACAATTCGAGTCTGAGAAAGGCTCGGATCTTCTGCTTTGACATCAGAGGTCGCGTATCGTCAACTTGCACCGATGGCAAGACGCCAGAAGATCGATCGGTTCGGGTGAGCACCGCTCATTGTCATGGGACTCGCGGCTGCCGGTGCAAAAAGGTGCAAGAGGATTTGATAATGAAAACGTGAAGAGCGTCTGCTTGTGCTCGGCGGAGATAAGATGGGACGCGTCATTTATCGTGACGTGGGTATTTTACTCTCGATATCGTTTTCAAAACGACGCATTCATTGGATGTGCAACATCTTTCGTGGACATTGAGACGTGCTGTACGCTTTTCGGTGGCCTCTATACCATGGCAGGAGATTTTCTAAACGGTTCAAGGAGTTTGCTTGAGCGTATGATCGATATCTAACTTTCCTACATCCTTGGATATTGCATATCGCGGCGGAAAGCGTCGTCGTTGCTGACGTCGGTGCTCCGTCATCGCGGTACGTCGGCCACCGCAAGGCGTCGCGACGCCGGTGACAAATTTCCAGACGTCACTCACTCGGCGCGGCTGTAGGACGTGGCGAGAACAGCTTGCCGGGGCAAAAAACAATCCTCAAAAAGCGAGCACGGCGCTTCAGGGCTTTGGCGTCGGCGTCGTTGGGGTCTGCACGCGAGAGCACGGCTGGCGTTCACGTCTCATGGAGTCGGCCCGCTCTCTTCTAACTCGATCATCCTTGCAGTTGAAATATGTCACGTCACGGCAGTCTTCCTCCAGAACCAAGATGATGATATCAAGCCACCCATTCGCAGTCTTTATTACCTGTCAAACGTACTACTTTTATAAATATGCAGAAATGCCGAAGAAACTCTTTTTGCACGATACCGAGTCTGCATTATCGTACAGCTGGGAGTGACTAGAAATAAGAGGGAGCGTCTATGGATGCCACAAGGTAGGATCGGCAGTTGTACACAAATTCAAGAACGTCTCAACTTTAGCCAATGAAAAGTAACGACGCAACTACAGTATAGCAACTGTGGCAGTTTCCTCCCAAAGAAAACGCTAAACCACGCGCAGTGATCGCAAACGACCGTGTAATGAAAAACCGACATCAAATGAAAACACGTTTCGCTAAAATTATCTGTCCCTCGAAAAATACTCGCCGCAAGTTTTGCTTGACTACGACGCCGACCAACCAAGCGATAGAGGGCGCCTCGTGCAATCTGCGACGGTGAATCTTTGGGGGACGCTCGACGACCCTGAATAGCTGGCCGTCGGAAGGCATTTAATCGGAAGCGATGTAACTAACTTTAATGCCCCAATATACCAGAGCGGCAACGATGGGGTGTTTTCACAACCGACCGACGGCGAGGGGACGGCGATGACGAGGCGCCGAAGGCTCTCCTAGCGCCGGCCATCGCGGTCCGCGGACGGACCAGGCGCCTCCAGAGATTGCCGGCATTATTTTGCATGGCAAGTTCCTCGACAAGCCGAGTAACCCAATTACTTTACCCGACAGGCCTCTGGCGTCGCACTAAGAGGCGAACAAGCCCCAAACAAGGCAACTAACCGCACACTTCCATCGCCGTGCACAAGTTTGTGTTTGCTAAACAGGGATTTCTTCCCTGGATTGGGTAACTCGATGATGACGGGAGAACCTGCAGCAGTCTCGTTGAATTGCAACGGTTTTGTGCCGAGATATTACGTCAAGAGGAGCTCTGGGCCAGAATTATAATCGAGGAAAGCAAGGAAATTGGGTTAATTACGTAAATAAATATATTGAATAGGTAATGAAATACTGCGGTAGGAGTTAGGAAATAAATTAAACGTTGTGGCCACAGAAAAACGAACCAAAAACCCATTTTAAGCAAAATGAGCGAACCGCAAAGTGACTTAAACAATCAGAGACACACTTGCAAACAAATAAAATGCGTTGTTCCCTACACGATAGAGGAATGCCGGTGCAAGCTGCAACGGGAAAATAATATCACGTCTGCTCCGGTAGGACGTTTATTATTATTTTGTCACCAGCATATTAATTATGAACGTGGTAATCAAGTGAATAGCGGGTCAGGTCGCTGTCATAGTAAACGGACGGCTGATGGGAGACACGAGTATCTCAATGTCATGCAAGCTCATGTAATCCCTGACATCCTCGTTATTTTCATACTGTCGGTCGGGGCGTCGAGCTAATGCATTTGCCATCTACACATCACAGGCGCGTTAGTAGCAAGCAAAAAAACGGCGATCGCTTATTGAGCTGTCCACTGAATGTGCCAACGACGATACCCTCCGTCCCCCCCGGCTCCCTCGGCAAATGCTTTCACAACAAATCGATGATTATTTTTAAACAGTCGCACGCTTTCAAATAGGACACCGCTAATGCGACACGTACATGCGATTTCGCAGGTGTCATCCGGACGAAACCAATTACATGCCTTCCTCATCCCCCCGCTCGACGTCGCCCCTGGACGGGACCGGCTGGACGGGGAGGTGGACACTTTTTGACCCCCCGCGTCCAAATATTGATCCCTGGCCAAACTCCTGCCGCCGGTCCGGTCAGCCGAGACGATAATTACCGAGATAAACCCACTCTAATTGGCATATTGAAGATCGTTAGCCGCTGCGCCGTGCGGATGGCTAATCGAAACTAAACGATTGTTGCACTCGCCGGTGAAGTACGTACCATTAGTCGCGTGGCAGATCTTTTCTACAAGGAAGATTCTAATTATCGCGGGCGAATCACTTCGCAGGATCGTTTCTCATTGTGTGGCTCGAGCCAGCCGGCACACAGGACTCTGGGAGTCTCAGTCTCTTCCCCTACTCCTGCACATTCCCGGACCCCGCTCGGGGCTTGCTGAAATAAGAGCGCTCGGTACGGCGTGGCCGTTTAAATGATCTCGACGAGGCTGGGAGAAGCGCCATCTGCGTACCAAGGGTGGCTGATAATTTGTCTGACATGTCTAATGACCGCTGCAAGAATCGGTGGCAATTATCGGGAGCAATTAACGTCGGCGATGTTTGTCTGGAGATTGTCTCCGACGTCGCCGAGACGATGATGACAAACAGTGCCATTGGTTCGCGAACGCCATGCACACGTTTCAAACCGGAAGTTTTCATAGACTTTTCGTTAAAAATGTTTAAAAGTGTTTTTAGCTTAGTGTATTTGCCAGACCAAGCTTTTAAACGTGGTTAAGGTGCCGCATAGTGATTTTAAAGCTGAAGTGGTGGTGCCAGGTTACGTATTCAAGCATGATGAAGAAGAAGTCAAGTTCAGCATAAAGTTTAACATAAGTCGTATATTTTCCAAGTAATACGAGCGAAGTAAGTATGTAATTTTATCAATGTTTTACTCTGTGGTATCTTTTTGCAGCATAACCTAAGTTACGTTTATAACCATTCGACGTTTTAAGCAAAGCTGCAGCTGACTTTAGTATTAAAATACTAAGGTTTTCAGGTTTACCGTTGCATCATTTTTAATAAGAGAAGAAATACAACGAAAAAAATTGCATGTTTTTAAGATCACTTTAATTAATTTACGTTTTAAACGACTAATTAAGCTGTAAAAAAAGAAAAACGACGTCGCATAAAACGGAACGCCACAATATTTTCGTTTCATTTCCCCCAAGTGCGTGACCCAATTAATCTTTGAGACCTCGTTAATATTAAACTGATAAATTATGCCAAGAAACACGATGCAATTTTATTCGGATCTGCCGCTGTGCCCCGCTCAGCCAGCACATTATAACGCGTGACTAATTGAATTACGTGCCCACCGCACTGCAACGCATCACGCCGTACGCGCGCTGTGCCAACATTTCCACCGACCTACCATCGCATGGCCTCCCAGTTCGGCGAAGAAAATTGCAAATTGAGAGACTTTGACGTTAAGTTCCGCGCGATCGGCAAAAGACTTGAGGGTCGTTACAAACACCGCTAGCGGCGCTTGTGTAGTGTGTACACATGCCCTGAATCAGCGCATGTTGCTGCAGTGCAGTCGAGTCAGCAATATACCGCTGACAAAGTTGTGCTCAAAGTGCACGGATATGCAGTCGGGGTAAAGTTTGCCCTGTGCAGCACACTGCATCGATTCAGCTTCGGCACGTCCAGCTTGAAGATTATATTTCTCTGATCTGGTTTGGTTCATGCACAACAGTACCTATACAGCTTTAAGGTAGATCAAAATGAGCCGGGCTATCGGAAATGGCTTCATTCATACTTGGGTCTTGGTTACTCAGATGAAAGAAAAATAGCGAGCTGTAAAGAAGGCTTTGCTAGTGCTTGGCCAGTACTGCTCCCAGTACTGTAGTGATCTTTACCAAGAAGATCCATCCTGTTATACGCCATTCAACGAGGGACTTGCGAAATCACAGCGAGTTGCAATGCACTTACCTGCATTCATTGGTTAAAACTTGCAGCAGATTGAATTGAATACGAGACGTGGGAGAGGTCCCAAGAATACAGCTGATCTAATAGATGTATATTATCTTTCGTCTAGCATCAGTGTATACTGTTCTTAAACGTGCAACGACTCCAGAGAAGGAACTAAATCGTGTGGTGATAAATAATGTCCGTTATTAAATTTCGCGTTTCAATCAGGAGCGTTTTGAAAGTGGAGCGTGGGATTTTCTGGGATTTCCCGGCATCGTGTTTTCCGATATCCTCTATAGCGTTGATGGTACAACTTAGTCTTGGTGGACTATCAGCGTACATTTTGTATCATTTTGTGGAGTATGTATATACATATATATATATATATATCTAGCTGTACGAACCCTGCGACGGCAGCTAAGCGGTACAATGGCCGAATAAATTGGCGGGAAAAGGGAGTACGAGATTATAAAGTATGCTGCAGTAGCGGCAGTCAGCGAAGAATGTTAGGAAACAAAGTGTGTGGACTCGTATTTCAGCAAAAATACTTACAAGAGCAATATGACCCAAGAGATATTATCTGAGGGGACGTATGCTAGGCGGGAATATCTCTCACTCCTGTTTACCGCAGTGCATTTATTGGGTATTTCGTTACATCAATAACGCGAGCTCCGGAAAGAAAATTATTTTCCTTGCAAATATACAGATTCAGCGATTCTCATGAGAAACGGGATGAAATCGGCCGCATCATTTGTTAGGAAATGTCGTCACGACTAAAAGTTTCTCTGTAAATCGGCTGCACGTTATCCGTTGTATAGGTCGTCTTTTTGGGATTTACAAAAGAGAGCTGACAGATAGATATTGCAAGGTGCTGATGGGAAACTTGGTGTTTGCATGAGACTAGGAGATAAGTTGGGTATTCTGGTACATGCAGACATGCTGTTACGACAGCTCCAGTATAACACAAGGAACTGTTTCGTGGGGAGACTGATACTGCACGGATGAAGACAGCGTCGTTGATACAGCTTGGAACACGCGTTTCGGGGGTGGCTCGAACGGACCTTGCCAGGTGGCGCCAGTGAGGTGGCCGTTTCCGTTGCCATCGAGCTGCTTATATCCGGCTCGAGATTGGATTGGAAATTCCTGGGAATGTTGTAAGAGGGTCGTGGGATTCGAGAGGCCGGGGGCAGCGAGGGATGGGTGCTCGGCGACCGTCGGCCAATAAAATCGAATCGAGAACATCAAATAAGAGGACCTGTAGATTTAGCTCGAAGCTATTTAAATAATAACAAAAGAAAATCTATTCGGAATCCAATAGAGGCCCATGGATGGCTGGAAAAAATGTAGACGATGCAGAATTTTAGGAATCGATTTAATTCATGTTAGAATGTAATACAAAAATTCTATCTATTCTCTCTGCAACGTTAACTTTTTAAGTTCATTATTTTATGGCATGTCAATCATAGAATGTTTCATACCTCTTACATCAGTTAAAAGAGATTGCAGATACTATTTTCGAATGTATCTTTGAAATTCTATCGAAAAAAAGCAATAAGCCAGCACACACAACCTCGCATTTTACAATTTGCATGTTTTCGCATGAAATTACAAATATCTCCTCATCGAGCAAACTTATTACAATTCCGGGGGCTGAACAAGCGAAGCAAGCTTTGCAACACTGAATGCGCGACGACTCCGTTGCTCGTAACTATTTATTATGGTGGTCTCATAAAATCGCGGGCACGCGGGCTGGATGCCCCGGGCCTGGGCCCGCGCTGCCGGCCCAACCTGCCAGCATAGGCGCAGCACGCGCTCGGCCCACAATACGGGCGACCGGCCTCGAGAAGTTTTGATTTACCACAACGGAAATTCATACAATTTGCCCATTGTTGTGGTTATGTATGTGTGTATAGCAACGTTTTCGGCTGACTTATGACAGGAAAGTCCTCCGAGTGCGTGGATGCCGCCCAAGCTCCGCATCGCCCCCTTTCACCCCTACTGTGGGCGAACAGCCCCTGCCTCCTCTATGCAAGTGAAGCCGATCAGCATTAGCAAAGTTCGAAATCGGTGCTATTCGTGAACAACAATTGTATTCTGAAATGCACCATACTTTCATCGATTCCACTAATCTTGGGTGCGTCGGACGGAGGCTGCAGACGAAGGCACCGACCATAGCACGTTTACCTTACTAAATTCCGTCACGGGTAGCCCAGTGAAGGTCCATCATTTTGGAAGCGACTCGGAGCTGAGTTCTGGGTGCATTGGCAATGGTTTAGTGGACAAACTGATGGAACTTTCATTCCATACCATCTCGAATTATGTAAATTCATTCAAATCTGTGTTTCCAATATCCGACGCGACCGCGACCGTGCACGATCCTGGTCCTTGTTCGCTCGGTACGAGGGACGCCGTCGGAGGTGGACTACGACTACGACTACGACTACGACTCCATGCTGGAGCGGGGTGGGACGGGGAAGGTGCCATGTGCATCGGCGATCAAGTTTCTTGCGAGGCCAAAGCCCTGCGTTATGACTCGGACAACTCGCTCTTTTTCCGGGTCGCCGTTTTTCCGGGTCGCCGTTTTCCGGGTCGCCGTTTTCCGGGCACGGCGCCATCTCTGTGATGCTGCGGGCGTAGGTCGTCCGCTCGCGTAACTTTTAACAACACTTGGGAAATAAAGGGAAGTAACGGGGAGAAAATAAAATTGTGTCAATGGGCTGCCATCGTGACGTGATGTGCCGAGATGATCGGCGAGAATACGATCAGGAAAAACGATCGAGTGGAAACATGTCGGGCGAAAAGTTAAGCGTCGTTTAGAAAGCCACTGTCATTCCAGAAATGTGTTCATAATGTGGCGAGGATGTAAAATTATAATTATTAACTGGCTTTTGTCTGAAATTCTTGGGATTGTATTCTCGAATGGCGAGTTATTATATTTTAACTTTCGCATAGTTTTGGTACGAAAAGTCAACTGGGAAATGCAATCATGCAGCTGAATGGCCGAAGATGCCTGGCTGGCTGGACGCGATCTTTAACCAAACTCCTCGAGAGCAATGTTTGACAAAGAAGACTTGGCTGAACTATACCAATTATCGGTCCATTGTGTGGGCCAATTCAAGTGGACGGGAAAAATCTGTTGGCCTGGAAATAGAGAGAAGAGACGTCCGTTTCCTCGAGCGTCCGCCGGCCGACCGCCTGCCGACAGCCCGATGCGTTCATAACTCCGTGTTATTCCGAAAGATATCCGGGTGAATTCGGTATACCCTCCTCGAAGCTCGGCACCGCGTTGATTCATGGCGGAAAACATGGCGTTTTTATTTCGCCGATCCCATCTCTGGTGAGCTAACACGCAAATGAAATCAAATTTGTTTTAAAAGTATATCACATCCGAGGTAAGGTTTATTGGGAACTCTGATTTACGGCACGAGCAGAAATCATAATTCACGCAAATTCATGGGATTCTATTTGATACAACTCCCTTGGTGGTTACAAGCAGCATGCAGACTCGGAAAAAATATCGCGTATTGATGATGTTAAGATTTATTTATCCGAAGCATTGTGGTTTGGCATTTCCCTCGACTCTGAAACTGTGTTTTACTCGAACGGGAGCGTCAGTTTGGTCATACAGTGGCTCGGTCGAACGCGACGCCGACGCCTCCGGTCAATGTATCGACGAGTGCAGCTCGATCGAAAAGCACCACATCGCACCGTCTCGAAAGTTCCCCGCGAAAATACTGCATGAAATCGTGAGTGCCCGCCGCCAAGTGTGTTTGAATGCCCACCACGATTGCACCATAGTGGTAAAAGTCCACAACGGAAGATATGCAACAGCTCGAGTTTCCAATAAATGTCAACTGTCATCCAGACAAATTCGATTGTTGCTACGGTCATAGAGCGATCAGCTACGGATATGGACGACTTAACTGCATGGGTATTGGTTATTCGAATTGGAGCTAAACGCGATTCCAATGGCAAAAACGTGAACGTCACTAGAAAAAAGTGTGCGTGCATGTGTGGGTCGGGAGGGTGGTGACATAAATTGAGTTTGCTTACACAAACTGTCACCCATAAAAAATATCATCAAGTAGTTTCTACAATTTCCCAAATTATTGCTCGCAATATTCCTGGCCAGTATTTGGTGCCGCCTACAGCTGCAATACATTCTGCAAACTAAGTCACCTGGCCTAACTCTTAGGCAAGGAATTATGATGCCCATAAGAAAGCCAATACCCATGGACTATAGTATGAGACGGTAAATGTATGCAAATCACCGAATTTAATACGTTTCCGAGTAAAAACAGTTGAATGTACAATCATGGTAGCAATATCTCAAACGATCCGTTCGAGGCTGAGCGGCAAAAAACAGCAGCGCCGCAATAGGCAAAGCCACGATGCTCTAGATTCACCTGAGTTAAAATGTGCCGTGGGCGATAACCATAAGTCGCCGTCGCACTTTTCCAAGATGGAGGAGCGTCGTGGGAAGCGCTGGCCGTTGCCTTGCACTTGACTCCCGACGTCGCTTCCCCCCCCCCCCCCCCCCCACACTCTCATTCCTCGTGTGGCTCGGCGAGACGTCGCGGGGTCGTGTCACTTAATTCAAAGCCTCTTTTACCTTTTGTTATTTCGCCCGTGCTCCGAAAACGAGACGTATATATATTCGAGGATTTCATTTCAATTCTACTCCCGAGCAGCCAGCCAGCAAGAATTACTCGCGAGTTATGTCTCTTGCCATTTCCTTGGTGGGTTTCCTTTATTTAAGTTTAATTCAATCGTCTGTTTGCACCCGTAAACACTTGGCGAGTCCTCTATCCAAGCCCGGAACCCGAAGCCCTGAGCCAGAAGGAGTTCTCATTCGTTTCGAGCCTATTTAGAGTAAGGTTTGTTTGTGATTATTGAAGCATCAAGTGACGACGCTCAATTTGTGTCAACAGCCAAAAACAATCAGGTTTAACTAAGGAAGAAATTAGAAAGGAAGCGCGTAGAACCAGGCATGCATGTTCTGTAGGTAGGAAAGTACCTGGACAGATTTTGTAAAGCTCACAAGCTTGGCAAACGAACTGTTCCCTTTTGCGTTGTTTTATACACAGAGAAACTCAAGTTAGTTACATTTAGCAAATCCTAGACTCAAAGTGGTGTGCGCACAAAGGGGCTTGGCGTTGATAAAGTACAAGGTGGGCCACATTGCTGCGGCAATCAGTAACAGAAAGCAGTGACTATTTAATTGCTTTGGACTTGATTAGCGTTGTACGAGCATTGCCAATTTCTGCATCCGCGCATGTTTTCACAAGGTTGCAGCTACGTCGCTCAGAAAGGAATACGAACATGACGAGCCATGCTGCGCGCGATTGTTCAAACCAACGACTATAAAATAATAATTAAACGTTGTAATTAGAACCGCAGATTATGTCCGTAACGACTTAAATATTAACGCGAAGTATAATTAAGTTTGGTGAAATCCCATCAGGCGGACGGCGAGATGGGATTCGAGCAGCGACAACGGTGAGATGTGCATCGCTTTTCCTCGCTCTTCTGAAACTGGAACTTGCAGGGAGTGGATGCACGGGCGGGCGGGGTACAATGAAGTGCCTGGCGAGGAAAGCACATAGCTGCTTCTTCCTGGTAATTCGATTTCGGGGTTTGCTGGTTGTATCATCCCTCCGTGGCAGAAGTAGGTAGGTACTATACCTGGGTAACTTATTACTGTGCTGTGTAATTATCGCATAAAGATTAAAACGTCGTTAGCAGAGCAAGGAACGCGGGGCCGACTTAATGCAAGGCGCACACACACACACACTAGAGACAGACGACACAGAGCTATAATGTGATGGCACGAAGAAATTAACTTCGGGGAACAAACCAGAGGAAATTTTCCGCAGGGTAAACATTTCGAATGTCGTCTGTGAGTTTCCATCTATTTTGCGTCAAAAGAAAATGCTCTAGCGAACGATACACGCAGAAAGGAACTCTGAATGAGAGATGATTAGTGTAAGTTAATCTGACTAACTGTGCAAGCTAATGAAGTCTGAGCGAATCTTTTGCTGTTAGTCGAGAAAATACTAAATAATAACAACTTTTACCAAATTATCAAAAACGGTAAAGAGTCAAAACTTTTTAATTATGAAAAAACAACTAGTAAGATCTGAGATCGCTGCTCATTTTTCTTTAGGAAAGTTTCTTCCTTTCAGTGCTATAGGAAATATTTATTGAATCAATTAAAAATTTCCCTCAAAAGTCAATATACTACCTTTTTTGTTGGTAAATCATCGACATTTTTGACAGTAAGTATGCGAAATTTATTCCTTTGAGAAAAAAATGTGCATGATGTATTCCAAAAACTAATGTGCACTGGATTTTCAAGTTTTCAAGTTATTATTAAGAGGGTCTTAGCTCGAATCATGTTCGTCTTAACTCGCCTCGACCATCTAAGATGTGTTACCTACTCAGGCGCCTACCCCCACCACTACGAGCCATGCAAACCAGTGATCACTGTAAAATCCCAAACCCACTGTGGTTACCCTCGGTAAAAGAAACATTCGGCAACACAACTAAAATAGTAAATAGTGAATGGAATTATGGTAAATAAATTGCTTTTTAAAAATGAGTGAACAAAGCTCCTTGTCAAAAATCGATACACCTTAGTTTTTAAAAGACACTATGCTACGACAGTTCCGTTCAACCCTGGCGCGGTTCATCCCAACAGATCAAGTGCCGTAATCCAAGTCTTTTCGTCGAATTGCGTCAATTACGAAGGTCTTAAGCTCGCCGGCGAAAAGAAAGAGCGAATACGACTTGCAAACTACCCGCAAATTGGCGAGTTCACTCAACAAAGAAGATTAGCGAGAGAGTGGAACACGGCAAAATTACGGCAAACCAGTTCAAAGACTCCAACAACTTCATCCCCGTTATTTAACTCAGCAACACACGAACCCCGGCGTGGAGGCGCCAGGTTTACCCTGCAAATACAAGCCATGGACGCCACGGTGTAAGCCGTCAGAAACGGTAAATTGTACACAAACGAAATAAAGAGTAAGACATTGGGACCAAGAAACATTGCGAGAAAGACGGTGCTGCACGCCTGGAGATTTATTGCACGGAACGTAGCAACTATAAGTGATATTACGAGGGTAAGCCAAAGCAAAGGGGCGCACGCTCCCCTAAAATGTGTAGTGTATAGCTAGGTGGGTGGTTGGCTAGAGCAATATAGTCGTAAGCCGTTTATACTTTGATTGCCTTTCCAGCGCTCAGGAAATAATGGCCCGTGTAATATGGTAGGAAGATAAGAATGATGATTTCTTATTACGGCGCGTGTTCGAATAGGCCGTGGGACGTCGTCGTCATATTCCCGAGAGCGAGCGCGGCTTTCAACGCGATATTTCAATTGTCTGTGTTGTGCAATTACCTAATTGTCGTCCATTATCTGTCGAGAGGGATCGTTTCACGCTTTCGACTCGAGGCATGGGGCAAAGAAAACATCAAAGAACGCAGCAATTAACAGGTCGCTTAAGGGTGGGTACAGAAATAAATCAGGCGACGCGCTCTGAAATTATGAAATTGTAAATGTTTTCGTTCAAAGTCGCAGTGGCACAATTTGAATTTGGAACTTAGGTATGCTCGCGTTCTCTTGCTAGTGAACGCCTAAAGCTGCTACATTGTTTCGAAAATGAATTTTGCAATTCAGCATCACACACGCGAAACAATTAGCATGTAGGTGGTAACGTTTCCGTGCACCAATTTCCCTGCGTCTTTGTTGCTGCTATTGTCTGGCTGAGAGATCCCATTGGCTCGACGTAAGCCAGCGCTCTTCACGAGCAGCGGCGGGCGAAGGCAGCAACTCAGTTCCTAGCAACAGCGCTGGCTGGCAATGCCGACCGAACTCCTTTGGGGTAATAAGCCAAATTGCTGGCAGATCCCAAACAATGGCCGCGCTCTTGAATTATTCACCCAATCTATTGAGTCGACTTATTGCATCACTCGATCGTTTCTTTAGCAAAGATTTTATTGATGAGCACGATAAGTTTTAAGATGTTTACTCTTTCAGAAGTACATTTGCAATTTGCATTCCCAAGTTTTCGCCGTCAAACTATAAATTAATTATGAGTCTGAGATCGCGGAGGGCCGGCTTCCATCTCTTTCCGTTCTCATGGTCTATTTCGGTATTTGAAACTTGTACGCGAGAACTTTGCAGGGCATCTTAAAAATAATAATGTGATTAGTTTAGAAAAGAAATGAATAATTTAAAGAATTACATCCGAGCGCAATTATTTCACGAAGTAATTAATATTACTTTATTCCATCGTCAGAAAGAGTTGGCAGACAGCATCGCCGGGATACCCGAGAAGGAAAAATAAGCTGGTAAAGAATCGGGTCCCGTTCAGTTTTCGCGCATGTTGCTCGACAATTCGGTTAATTGCAATTTCGCTTTCCGAAGCATTAACAAAAGGCCACGAGCAGCCCTCGAAGAAGAGGTAGAATTTACTCGATTATTATTTTAATCAAGACTGAAACATTCTAATGAGAGACCGGAAAGATGCCTGGTTTCACACTGCACACCACTGTCACGAACAGCCAGCTCGTTTCCCCACGCGGACGACTCTCCTTTTTTTATCCTCCACGCCAACATTAGCAGATGAAAAATCGCGTTCACGAGCGGATAGGGGTCACACCGCCCACGAAAGAAAAAAATGCATTAAAGATTCATGTTTTCGATATATCGCTCAGCTTATGTGATGAAAAAAAACATGTTAAATTAAACATTACCACGACCAAGAGTATATGCCGATGAGACATGGGCAAGTCAAAACATCCCCTGAACATCTCCCACACATTTTGCCACGCACCCCACGCATTTTCCACCTCCCAACTCGCCCTCCTAATGCGCTATATTCCAGGATAGGCGATTAGAGGGTCCGTGGTCCTAGGGTTGGAATCCACAGTAAGCCCGTTGTTTATCAGCAGAGACTGACGTGTCAAAAGTCGTGACGAATGCCTCCCCCGACGGGCTTGATTACCTGCCTCTGATAGCGGTCCTGGCTCAACCGACCGGACTGACCGCGCTCTTAAGGGGTAGCTGCCGTCCCCGCCGCCCCCGCCACTGCCCGTGGTCGAAGCACTTGCTACATCTGATAAAAGAAGATTGCGCTGCGAGGAGGACGGCTTTCGTGGTGCTGGACTAATTGCCATCAGGGCCAAGCACGCCTTTTACATGCACATTAAGATAGGAATGGTCGCACTTGTTATGGTTAACTGAATCTAAACGGACAATTTATCAAATAACAAATACTCTTTAAAAAGCACGAAAACACGTTGTCAAAAACAACGTGCAGGCTGACCCATAAGTCCTTTCGCCTGGCCGGTCTCTGGAAGTGCAATGCGCCAGCTGCGACTCTGCCTCGTTCGATTCGGTCCAGAGCACGGGCCAATCGGAACACACCCAATTAACTTCGATTTGCCATCATTTACTGGCGATTTAAATGCATGGCAATTTTGGTCAGCGTCTGGCATCTTCGCGCATTGTCGGCGTCGCTTCGCGAGGACGCCGTTACGTCACGGATTGTCCATGGTGCTAAGATACGAGCTTTTGCAAAGGGGTGCGTCGGCGGAGGAGGGAAAAAACGCAGCCCTACGGGACCTCAACCCGGGGAGCTAATTATTTCGGACGTCGCTAAATCAGATTTATTCCTCGCGACGCAGCATGAGCTGAAATAGGGAACCGACGCCGGCTTTCGGCTAGAATTATCGCCCGGCTATTACGCGGCATTAAATATAATAAAAGAGCGTTGCGCCAGCGAGTTGCGAAATGAAATTGTGCACACCTAGTGTTGGGAGTCAGAGACGAGATTGCTTCCTAGCAAAGCGACGTGGTTTCCATTGAACGTCATTTGCAACCGTTTTTCTTTCATCGCCTAGTAATTTGTTTCGCTGACAGCTCTGCATCGCTTCTGATCTGTCAACGCAAACTGCATCCTTTTCGATCTCTCACAGCGTGTATCTAGCGTTGACGCCAGCATCTACTCTGGAGCAACCTCGGACACCTAAGCGAATTTCTAGCAAGTTTTCCCGCGTGTTTGCCAAGGGTTGTGCACCACCGATGGGGCCGGACCGAGATGCTGCTGATGCAGATCTCGCGCGACGCCTCTCCACCAAGTCAGCACATGCAACGAGGACCCTCAACAAGACAATGCCGAGCGTGTTGACGACGCAGCGATAAATAACGTGTCCTTGTGATACGCGCTTTCATCCCCCCCTCCCCCCCCCCCCCTCCCATCGTTACTCCCACCGTGTACTGTTGCCATGCAAGTGAATGACCTTTCAACGAGGTGGTGTTATATTAAAAACCGAATTCAAATCATCGCGTGTGTGAGTGTATGTGTATCACCCGATGGCGCGCAATGTGAAAAAAAGGCGTGCGCGCTCGCGGGCTATTTTTATTTTGGTATGACATGTTTTGTGATAGATGCAATTTCGCTTAGTGTAAGGCGCCCGCGCGTTCATCGAGTCACATATTAAATCAGGTGGCGTCATCAATCACTTTTCGCCGGCCGCGAGATGTGTGGGGGCGGTGGGGAGAGGCGTCGGGGGTGGTTTGGGACCGCTGTGTCCTCTGCTGTGTGCCCCTGAATGACCCTGGCCGGCATTCTGCGAACGCCTGTCTCTTGTCCTGGCAGTGTTGTCGCGGTATATAGGTCGCCCGGTACACAATTAAATTACAACGTGCTCCAGTCAGGTTGCATCTAGCGTTAAGACACTGCAGGTAGAGCATGTTTTGCTTCAGGTGAAGTAATCTCGAGCTGGGTCTTAGCGTTTACAATAGCGACTTACTAGCGTGAGCTAAGTAATTACTTGAGTCATTATTATCAGTTTAATGAGCAAACTTGTAGAAGGGTATGAAAATTTTACACTGGATTCTTTAGCTAACGAGGATAGTGTAGCAGGGGTAGCGCGTGTGTGCTGGCAAAATAATTGGTTATTTTAGAGCTTTGTGAACCATTCTATCAAAACTATTGTTACAAACTGTTTGATGTGGCTTCGCGTTTGCCAACTCGGAATCAAAGAGCAGTTTTAATAACTTCGTACCGATTTGCAACTTGCTTGAATAAATGATGCGTTATAATTTTTTAACTACAACGGTGCCGTGAGACATTTAAAACGAAACATTGGTCGAATCTTTAATCATTTTAAACTCGCGCGCTCGCCGCAAATTAATTGCAAGTGGATATTTAATTGAATTTTCTAAGAAAATAACCGTTTTTAATTAAAATATGACAAAAGTTTGCCGCCACAGTGGTTTTCTCATTACGCCTCGGCTGTGCTGACAAATTACGTTCCGTTCCTCGTTATCGAATCGGAGAAAAAACTAATCTACACGTTGGAATGACAGCGACTCGTTTCACATCGATTTAATAAAACAAAAAGCAGCGCACAAAGTTTCCCAAGCCAGCGCCACCTTGTAGTCGCCAAATATTTGCAGACTCTAAAAGAAAGCCTGCAAATATTATTAGTTACACGTGCACTTTCCGCTGGGGCATTTGTCAAAAATATAATCTCGCTGATTCGATTGCAGACGTTATCAGAGGCGACGTGAGCGTCGGCGTCGCAACTCTTTGCCTCCGCCGCTGGCGTCGGCGTCGCTGGCAGAGTGACGCGCAGAGTGTATCAAACGTGACGCCAGCAAATTAAAGTAAATGACACAGAAGATGTTACGCGAAATTGTTCGTGTCGGAACTAGTTGAGTTTATGAATTTCTGCGCCCTAGCGGAAAAGAAAAGACAGCTCGAACGGCGACCGAGTCGGTGCTCGCGTTTTACTGCCTGCATCTGGCCAACGTACACCACTGCTATTTTCTGCACACATTTTCCTTTTATAACTATGTCAACGACGGTCGGCCGACCGGGGCGTGTATCGTAATGAACATGCACGCCCGTGTTGAATAGTGCCTTTACTTCAAAGCCTCTCCTTGTGTCAAGAAATTTAATAAAATCCAAGCGTGACAAAAGACGTCATGCAGACAGAGAGACGCCGAGGCCGTGGAAGGAGAGTCCCGGCGACGGTGACGCCGAGGCTGTCAATGCGCCGTGAAGAGAGTGCTTCCCTCACGATGCCGGCCGACGCCCGTCCCGACGGCGGGTCGCGCGAGAACCTCAAAACTCTCACCCGTACCCACCGCGAGAGACGCCCGTCGCCTTTTTTTTTATTAATAAATAAAAGCGAAGAGCGAGTCAACGTTGTGACAGGCCTTTGCTATACATCTTAGCTGCATTATTGTATAGGTGAAAAATAGGTGAAATTCATGAAAGTGGCTGGCTTCTTTGGCTTACTCCCTGCTTGCTGGATTATTGACGCGGGGGGACTTCACCGCGCGACGTATGGTAGCAATCTTAGCTCGACGAAGAAGAGTGAAGTTAGCTGGAAATTGTTTATAATGCGGAACAACTTTACTCAGTTTGGTGCGATTGATAGAAGGCGTGGGTCGATCCAGCATTTTGCTAATGAAGTTCAGTTTTCGCTCGAGGCACTCCACGTTTAGTTGAAGAAGTCTCCTGCAACTAGATCTTCCATTAATATTTCTCATTTCCCATTAGAATGTGGAGTCGCAGGAAATTTCCGAAACAACAAGGTAGACATTGTTAATAATAATTGTGAAACGTGGATGTAAACTTAAATCGGTTTGTCAGAAGGCGGCTCATCTCGACGAGTGAGTTGAAAACTTTCTCCAAGAGCGTCGGTGTCGGCGTCGGCGTCGGTGGTGTCGACGACGACGGCGTCGGCATCGGCGACGAGAAAACAAACACACTTGGCTAATATATGCGGCAATCTTCACGGGGAGTTATGCTGTTTCGAAAGAGCTGGAACAAGTGGGACACCGGCGCTCAGCCTCGCGCGTAATCATTTGTTATGTGCCTGGCAAGATCGTGGGTGGCGGCGGCGGCGGCGGCGTCGGTTGGGGGCGGTGCCAAGATTTACGAACGCGGATTAACGAGGAAATGTTCTCGCGCCTCGTGCCCGAACGACTCAACACGAATGCAAAACAATCCGTGTCCCAAAAATACGCCCGCGAAAATTACGTTGTTTTCCCGGTAAACATGGAGCATAAAAACTATGTTCCGAGAAAATGCAACGCGTTGAGCTTACGCAAGAAAAAATACCGCATTTTTGTGAGATGCAATTTTCTTTTTTTTTCGAGTCGCTATGTGAAGGATGTTATCATTATCGAGCCGTAGCAGCAAAACATTGTATGAGGGCAAATGTTAGGGGTGAAGAGGGTGCGGCAGCGGACGAGCCCGGCTATAGCTAAATGTTCCCATGAATCCAGCCGAGGACAATGAAGCTTCGAAGAATGGAGCAGCTTACACCTAATCGAACATTCTTCCCGTCCGGTCGCTGCAAATGCCTGGAGTATGCTTGTGTCCGGGGCAGGGGCCAAGACAACCACCCGTACACGCGTGTCGCTCACGATGCTGTTGTCTACACGCTCCGATGGCCGACGTCCAGCACCGCCATGCGTGGATGGTGTCCGCTTGACCAGAGACGAACAGAGGAGAGCCGCTCGAGATTGATGGCCCCGCTGCCTCGCTACTGTGTCCGCCAAGTTATTGCATTTATCGACCAGCGACCGGTGATTGTATATACGGTGCATGCTTGTGTCGGGATGCGTGTGGGCCGCATGATTTATATTGGTTGTGAGCGATGGATATGTGTGTGTGGGTGGGTGTGTGTGTGTGTTGGGTTTGGCAAAAGATTTTCCTCTTTACTTTTTGTGGGATAGCTGTAACACATTTTTAAAATGGCAATGGTTTTTGTTTATATATGTATGAATTGAAGATATTCCGCCTACCGTTACGGTATACCTTGAATATACAATTATTTCTGATAGAGTTTCGCTGACAAGTTCAGATGAGTATGTGTTTACAAAAAAAAATAAAATAAAAAATTTAAATATAACGACAACATGAGGTGTTCTCAAATTTGCAAAGGAGGTACTCTGGCAACACGAGCTGAGTGGTTTCTTTTGATTATCTCACCCTGTCTTCGTTCCAGAGCTGACGAAGGGAATTCCAAATAGCAGACTGGCCATACATTCAACAATGGGCCCCGTCTTGCAAACATATCCGACACGCGAATGAGATTTTATGCTCCGGGAAGCGACCACAATGGCGCGCATTCTTCCTGGTGCTACCATCCGCTGGACCTGGTCGGATTGAGACCAGGGGCCGGGAACGCTTTCACAACGCAAAGATTGCTGCTGGCTTAAATGTACCGTGAACTATGTTTCCACGATTTGGAAAACACTGTCTTGTTCGATGAAAGAAGTGAAGTTCATGGAAAAGAATCAAGATGCAGCTCGTCTCTGGACTTGCATTACAAAAATCGTTTTCGCACGTCTGGAAAGCAAGGTGGTACATGGGGAAACGGTGCGCGATTGCTATAAAAGGCGACGTCTGAGCCGAGATATTCCAGTGAAAATGACTGTTTGATGTCGGTTAGAGGGTAGTACATATGCTGGCAGATTTCAGCGCTTAACCAGAAGCACAATTAGGAAAGAGAAACCCCGCGATTCGGCGATGATGAGCGATGTCAGAAAGAGATGCCGAGGTGATTTAATGGTTTTAGGAAAGGGAGTGCGAGAGAGAAAGAGAAAGCGAGTCGTGATTATCGGTAAGTAATTACCCGAAAAGAGCGGATTTCCCTCGTCAACTTTTCCTGCAGCAAGCGCAGAGTCGGAAAAACTCGTTCAAAAGTGCGAAAAAAAATTGTGACATTGGATTAAAACTTTTCAAAAAAAACAGTAAAATCTGACTTGCGCCATGTAGTGGGTATTGATCCCTTCAAAGTCGAGTTTTATCTAGCTCGCAAAGAGTATTTTAAAATTCAACTCGAAATGACCAGTAAAGCTGGCTTACTGGAAAAGTTATAAAACCCACAATCATATAATTTTCCTTGCACAATAATAGCATGAGAAACAAAATCCTTGCAAATGTATCAGCTCATACAGAAGCTGAGGGCGGTGGCGGCGACGGCGCCTGCGGGGAGGCCAACACCCCTTCGAACCAAACGAAGGTGCACGGGTCCATGAAATGCAAGCAAAGAAGTCGGAACAGTTCGATCTGAAATTTATGTGCATTCTCGATACGGTGTGTTTAGTGCAAGCACACGTCCAAGGCGCTTATCTCGGCCTCGACGCCCGAAGTCCGACGCCCAGCGTCGCGGCGGCCCGCGCAATGCAGCAGGGCGTCGGGATCGTTCCGCCTTTCGCGGCCCTAATGTATTACCGTAAGCCCGTTCCACTTCCAAGCACCGTGCCACTCTACACAGCCCAACTCCTGGTCATAGACCGTATTTTGCTATTGTGTACCCATCGTATTACAATATGTATTGTAATTTGTATTGTAAATTGTATTGCACAGATAATCAGCTTATGTGAAGATACCTATACGCATGACATATAATTACATGTTGGAATTTAATTTAATGCAACGCGAGTGGGTTCATGCTAACGGCCAAAGGTAAGCCCGAAAGTTCGGGGCAAACGGCGTTCATCCCTGCACATTTATAGATATGTCTGATGATGAACACATAATCCCGGTCTTTTGATTGATGGATCGTAATAATAGGCGCGTTAAGTATCGGAATGGAAAAAAAAGGCGAAAACAGTCGCCGAGATAAAACGGTGCGGACGTAATGCTGGTCGGTTTCGACGAATCGTCCGGCCGCACTGTCGGGCACATTGAATGCATCGACAGTGCAGTGTCACGTGCTAATCCGGCGGCGATCGGACCGATTCGGATCGATCAAAGCGACGCGTTACGTCATGGATCACGGAATCAATCAGCTGCGGACGGTTTCAATGCGACAGATAAGCCCATTCGGTGCGTGTTTCTGTTTCCACCTATTTATGTGCGCGAATTCCCGGCGACACTTTTGAGTGATCTGATCAGTTTTCAAAGCGATCCGCGGCTGTCAATAGTCTTTGGGCTTTCGATAAATAATCCCATTCGAAATTTACAGCTCCTGCACATTTTTTTCTATTGAACAAGAAAACTGACACTGTGAAAACTTGCCAGCTTATCTGGTATAATGAGGGGAATCATTAAGAAAGAGATACATTCTCCCAAAACTTTTCCGTTCTCTCTCCGGGGAGTCGCATCCTTACGGCGCGTCAAGAGCTCCCGTCGACATACCCTTCTTATTCCACACGACAGCGTCCCTAGCAGCGGAAACCAAACGCACTAACCGACCCCACACAACTTTTATTACAACTGCAGCTCAGCTACTTCATAAAATGTACAATCAATTTGTTAGCAAGTGCAGGTTATCGCTAAATCTGGCTCTCTCTGGTCGTTCCCTTCAACGCCTTCTTCGTCTCCTAATCCACGCACGAGTTCGGCTGGAGCGCTATTCAATAGTTACTAGTGGAGAGTACGTGACATCGGAGCGAAATCGGCGTACACTTCGCAAGGGGCTCCCAAGAAATAATCAACAAAGGAGCGGGATTAGCACAACTTCGATAAAATATATCGCTGCGTTTATATGCGATCGCGCGATTTATGTCCCTACGATAGTTCGATATTACTTCAGTTCGTTACATTCTGATTGTAACAGCTGTGATCGTAACTCGGAGACGAGTTTATTCTCTCTCTTTTAAATAAGAACCGGCATTCAAAGAATTGCACGTTGGGGGTGTATGAGGTAGGGAGTGAGGAGGGGGGGGGGGGGGGGGGGGAGGGGGGTTGGCGTGGTGCAAAGGGCACATCAATTAGTTGCCCGCTCTGCGACATCGGACCCAGAGTTTTGCTAATGAGGCGAATCGGCAGAGATCCGATGACGGATCCAAGATCAAAAAGGTGCATGCTCGTCTGTACTACGGTACACGCAACTGGATTTTATTGCTCTCTTGATGATGAACGCCATGGCTTTGTTTCCGTCTTCGACTAGCAGACATGTAATACCCTTATTGACGGAGTATCGCTACACGTAATTTGCCCTGCGAAGACTAAATCAAGGAGGCCGGTGATGTTTCACCCTTGTGCGCCCTTTGCTCCCCCTGTCCTCCCGGTGCGAACCCTCTTCGTGTGCCCAGCGATGAAGCTGTGGCGGGGACCGGGGGAGGAGGGGTTTGGATTTTGGACAGGCTCCAAGCGAGCCCACTTTGGGTAAAAACATACGCTTTCGCAAAGTAGTGCTAGCAATGTTGAACCCGTGCATCGTTGCTGCTGTCTAGGTCACTTCTCTCAAGTCGATGCAAAACGAATCAACAGCTTGGAACTCGGTTGCCCATAATGCAGACGCTTGAATCGTGTGATCATGTCTGCATCGCGGTGAGCCGGCGTCTGCCGGGACAAGGCTCAGTGCAGTCAGCTCGAGAAATGTAATCAAAATCTATGAGACAACTTAAATGCCAAATCATACACAGTTAGTACATTAATGCTGGAATTAATGCCGTCGAAGAACATCAGACATGGAAATGCATTTAATTACGGGGGGAATAAATGGTGACTATATCTGGGGCATGGTTTAGACCTCGTGACGGATTTCTCTATGCTTCCGTGCGAGATGGCTATCTGATAATTTGCGCTTCTGTCACATCAGATCATAGACGCAATATTGCTGCACGTGGCATGGTGGTTTCGGGCTGTACACCGTCCACAACTAACTAGCTTATGAATTATTTAATACTTCAACGGCGTCACTGCAATAACAATGCACATCGAGTGCATAATGCAATGTTTGCATTTATGGAAAAACGCCCCCGGCGTCACTTTAGTGCATGCTCATTTTCAAGTGCGACAAACAAAATGCAGAAAACAATCAGCTTTGTTGTACCGTGCGGAGAGGGAAACAGAGGAAAAACAGACGGAAACGTGAAAACACGGAAAAACAAAAACTTTCAGAAAAACATTGAATGAACTTATTGTGTTTTTTTAAACGTTTTCCGGTGCACCCCTTCGTCACGCTGCGATGTGGCCGTCGGACGCAGACCTGGAGTTATGGTATTAGCGATGGCCGTCCATCAGGCGAGCGTCCGCATCCTGTGCTACCAAGGGGCGCCGGCGTCGCGACGCCCAGGTGAACCGACGCCACCGTGTAATTGGAGTCGAGCCCTTGTCCCCGCAAAGTTTACGCAACGAAATTTATCGGCGACTTCGCAGCGAGAGATTTTCCCGCGCTCAAAGTATTACTATATCGTCGTCGACCTCCACCACGTGTATGCCTATATATCCAAGGGACGCTTGCCGGAATGCAATTTTTGCGAATTATTACTCACGTTGTCCGGCGCTTTTTTGCGGGCTGGTATGCAGAGTCGAGTTTTGGACCGCGGCCAGCTAGGCAAGACAGTTTTAGTGTAATGCACTTCCAGCTGCTCTCTCATTCATGAAATCCATGGCGATGGAAATGTCGAGCATCCTGAACCAGGGGTAAAAACACTGGATGAGATACCCAAATAAAACCACCGCGCGCTTCCTACCCGGCCTCGGCTATTGGCAATCGCCCCCCGTACATGTTGTTGGATCTGCCGCGAATTGATAAATTGTCTCGGAAATTTTCTATAACACAGACGCGCCGCTGGCAATTCGTTTTCGGGCGGCGCCACGCCGATCGTGTCACATTTTAGACGCCGAACGCATTTCTGGACGCCGCACTTTCGACGTCATTTCAGACGTCGCGCTAGGCTCTTCAAACAAAACTACCTCTCTCGCGTGTGCCTTTACAAAACTATAAATGTGAAGACCCGCGCGGTTATTGTTCACGAAAATATATTGTTTGCAGCGCGTACAGCTCTCTATAGCTTCGTCTCTTGCTTTTCTCGTGTCCCGGATTTATTTATACCAACCCACCCACACCTTCCAGCTTCCCGCCCACCCACCCACTGCCCCTAGATCCATGGGCAATTCTTTTGGTCGACCTCCTGATAGTCTACTCGCCAAAATTGGCCGCTGCAGCGTGTTTATATGGCGCTTGGTCCGTCCGCTCCCTGGGGCCTCGACGGGAGGGCACTTACATGATTCTTTGCCCCGGACCTGGCCGGCCGGCCCGAGGGACGCGGGGTGACGGGGGCGGCATGGGAAGGGTGAAGAGGGTGAAAACGCATGGACAGCGATCTCGGTTGCAGCCTCGACTCGGACCCGTAGCTCGGCGATCGCTGATTCGACCGGGAGACAAACATCCTCGGAGTAATTTGCTTGTTTTTTCGTCCACGACAGCAGGACCAGACGAGCTGCCTCGGTCGAGCGAACGTCAAGTAATAAATGAGCGCCGAGAGTCGGGCCGAAGTGGCCACGACGCCGCTGACTCACGACCCCCGCGTCTTGGGGATGACGGCTACCTCTTCGCGGTCGTGGCTCGCCCCCCCCCCCCCCCTCCCCCCATTCCGCCACCCAATTAACTGCGCCGCGAGGTCGAGCTGACCAGATTGGTTGGTTATAATGGTGAACGAGAGTAGGTGTGTGATTGTTAGGATTTCCTCAACTGCTGAAGAGCATTAAGTACAAAAAAAAAGGATAGGCGTAGAAACTGCGATTTCTTTCGAGAGATCAACTCAATCGTTCCTATAGGTAAGCAAAATTGCAGGAGATGAGCGTGTTTTGCCGAGGCAATCTCAAAGTTGGGGATTGATTGAGCAGTACGCAGCCGTCGGAAAGTTTTTAACTGATAGTAATAGGTCCATTTCGTGTAGACGCCACCGCGCCAGTTGAAAAACTGTTCTTTATGGGGCAATAAATTCTGTTTTGAATCCTAGTTGGACACTTGTAACAAGTTGTCGTTGTCAAAAACTAGGTGAACTAGCTCAAAGAACTATAATCGAGTTACTATGTCGCTGAGGAAACGTCGTCATTTTGATTTTTCAAAATAAATTCTTGCGGAAAAAAACTCTGATGAAATGAGGCGGATCACAATTTACTGTGACGACTCGAAGGGTGACAAACTTATTGCACCTCATCATTTCCATGCACAAAAGACAAACTAATAATGTACAGTTCTATAAGCATCCAGCAATTCAGCAAACGAGGCGTTGCAACGTGAGCAGCAACCTTTGCGCATCAGGACGGCGTTCTGTTCAACGCCTGGCGCTAGCTTTACAGAACGGTGACATCGACGGTGAAGCCGACGCCGACGACCGGCATCGAACTGATTGTGTATTCGAGTAGTGTGCGACGGCTAGTTTGGCACATCGAGACATTACAGACACGTAGGCTAGCTCGGCGCTGCTAGGCGTGCCACCTTCACAGAAAGGAGGACCCTTTGAGGCGGAATATTTTATTTCCCTCGGCGACACGGTCAACACACAGTCCTTATTTTTCTGTTCTGTTTTCTTTTATATATATATATATATATATATATATATTTGTGTGTGTGTGTGTTTGTATGTGTGGTGTGTACCTGTTTTTTTTTCCTGTTCCTCGTTGGACCTAGTCAACGGTGTCCCACATTTACTGCAGATCCGGAAAAAACTTGTTACCCACAAAACAAAATAGCCGCCACTGATCCCGGATTATGTAAATAGATGATAAAAGTTGAGCTAGTTACATTAAACGATCAAAGCTGCATGTTTAAATTAAAAGCTTGTGTGTTGTAAAAGTTGGGGGCTGCAACTTCTAATGACTAACAAAGTAAGCAAAAACAGTACACCAGATTTCCAGTGAGCCAAATAGCTATTTACTATCACTCGAGTCAAAAGGAGACTTCTCTCAGCCGCTCTCAGATTTTACTCATAAAACAGCCCTTAATTTTCGTGCATGCTTCGCGGTGAAGATTTTGAATAAATCATGTTTATTATAACGAAACAATTTCAGCAAACTGTGATCACCAAGAGCACTTGAGGTAATCCTGTTTACGACGCAATTCTGCAGCGGCAAGCTGCGCGTTCAGACGCGGCCTTCTAAGGGATGTTTGGCTGAGACTCAACCTGCATCTGGCGGATGGTGGTACCTAATCCTTGCGGTGGCAGGGCGGCTAATGAGTGTCGCCCTAATTTCGAATGACCGCAGCCTCCTGGGAAGGACTTTTCGTGACCCACATGCGAAATCTTGCCGCCGGTGTGAGTCGTAGATCCGCACGGTGGAGGTGCCAGGTGTAAGCTTGAAAAGCTTTACTCTGGTGCAATGCGATAAGGAGATAACGGTGGTAATGAGGCGGTATTAATGCTAAATATGACTCTTACTTTCTTGATATCATAGGTTGCAGGGATGGAGGTGCCAGTTTTAAGCATACACTTTAGTAATACGCATAACTCTGTAGTTTTTAACAGGAACTGAAAATTAAATTAAGATGCACTGGATTATCAGCTTCAGTCACGAGCATTAATGATACTTGTGTCTGGCATTAGGTCTTTGCATTCGCCGTACCTTTCTAAGCCCTCTAGAAACCATAAAAGCACGACGTTTATGTTTCTGTGTGGAGGTGCCGAGTAGCTGTCAAGTGCTCTGCTGGTTATTTGACTTGCAACCGATTTGGGTTTGCCCTGTCAGACAAAATGTGTTATAAAACGCTAAAATCCAACGAACCCCTTCCCTCTGATCATGAATAACCATTTACAAGCTTAAAAACGTACAGCGCCAACCCTTTAGAGACTTGAATTATTTGTATTCGAAAAAATAGCAAACGTTCATAATAGAGGAATATTTTTTTATTAATTTTATCCACAGGCGTGTGTTTTTGGCACAGTAAAACAAATTTGGTCCCTTGATCAAACTAAACTCTAGTTTTTTTTTATTTTCTATGCCCAAAATAAACCGAATCGCTGAAGCAAGCTTTTCCCATTGACACAGGCTTATGGTAATCTCGGGTTCCAGTGCACTCGCACAGGCTGCCACCGACCTGGCCATGGCCCGCGTAATGGTCTGTAGAGGATAATTATTGAAGGCAAAGCTCGGGTAAAAATTCTCATTCACATTTCGCGTACACATACATACACACACATACGAGATAATTCGATAAAATGGTCAGCTTTTGGAGCCATTTCAATGACCATTACCATACGATAGAGCAGTGAAACATTTCGCTTATATCGCAAATCCCCGAGAGAAGCTTGTATAATAGAAAATAAAATACAGACGTCTAACTCTCGAAATTGAATATTTCCTTCGCCCATGCTTCAGCTCGTTTGCAATTCGCTGGCTGATTATGCACGTTACATGGCGCCACGATCGGCCGGGACCTGGCGAAACGAGGTTAAACCTGGAAATATTGCTGACCAGGCACAAAAAAAAAATCATAAATACAAACACACATACACACATAAACAGCGTTGCGGGCCAAAGAGAAAAAAGAGAAATGTTCGACGACTTCTCTTTCGCCCTCTCTGATCTCATTACCATGGGTAACGTCGAGAATTGTAATAGACTCAGTTTTGGAAGGACATCGGTGCTCAAAGCGCTCATGGCACCACGCGTTTCCCAGGCCAACTACGTCGACCAAAGACAGCGTCCCTCTTCGGGGCGTGGAAAACAAAAATAAATGCATGGAGTGCTCATGATACAGAGAATAATGTGCATCTGCATAGCAGCCAGGATAGCAGTATGCGTTCTATATCCACGATGTTCACCCACTGTAAACATGGCAAATAAACATGCAGTTTTGTGTCAAAAGTATATAGAGTCGTTGTAGAATTGATCACATTTCTGCATGTTATAAGCGATGAATGTTAAGCAGGGGACGAAAATAGTATTATGCAATAAAGTATATTATAGCTGGCAATGTGAAGAATTATAATTGAAGCAGTGCGCGCTCGCCGGTTCCGCGCTGGCAAAACGTGAGATTAGAACTGGGGAAAATATGGAGACTCGTTGCGGGAATCCGAGAAGACGTTATGCTTGCACGCTGCTCAAACGAGCAATAAACTAGGAAGTTATTCGTGCAAGACGCTAGTCTTATTAGTTTCCGATTCGCGTCGCAGTCGCGTGACGCGCGTGTCTCGGAATATAACGATTCGCGACTTAATTAGCAAACTAGGTTGATAATTACTCGCGTTGGAAATATGAGCGATCTCTTTGCACATTGTTCGAATTCTTCCTCGTTGTTGTGCAAAACGCGAGCTAAGCTCAAGTTCACTCGACGAAACTCGCTGCGGGTGGAATTATAACCGAGAAACGTAGAACCGAATCGTCGTTAACAATCATTCCAGGCGAAACCCAAAAATCCAAACTTAAAACGCCGACGAAAATTCTTTTTTCAGCTCTTCGTCTGCAACGCCACGTCCCCCAATAACTTTCACACCAACTATGAAACCGTTTTTGCAGAGAAATTTCTACCAAAGAGTATTCCTTAATCCTGTCGAGTGGTAGCGGAACAAATAGCGTCACACGAACCACGCATACAAAAGAGCGCCCCACGGCTCGTTGCATACCTTCGATTCTATGACGGCGTCCACGCGTCGCAAGACGATGCCGTAGCGTCGCGACGTCTGTCACTTAGCTCTGAGAGTGTGCTGACGTCGATCGTCTCTGATCGGTGTGTGCGCACGAGGGAGTGCGAGCGACGAGTGCTTTTTTCGGTACAAGTCCCGGTACCGGTCCCTGTCCGTGGCCCGCTAATGCGTGACGTCGTAGTGACAGATGACAGCCGCTTCTCAGAGACGACGCCGCCGCGTCGATGGCACACATTCTTGCACGAGGACCGGGGAATAAGAATGAGACATCTCGATTGCTTCAGAAATGAAATTGATATATATACCTAGACGAGATCAAAAACGATGCCCAGGGAAATTTGGACAATTTTCCACTAGGACTCTACTTTTCTGTCTTTGATTTCAAATAGAACGCCGACAACTCTTTGTGTATGACAAAAAATATTGGAAATTGCGATATAAAGTGTGCATTGCCAAAGGGTTTGAATTTTCCCAATTGCAAACAATGATCAGTTTGTTCTCTGGACGGTACGCGATGCGCGGAGAGATTTTAATTAGGATATTGCCTCGATTTAGAAGTAAATTGCAAACATAGTGCTACCTTCATAGTTCGCAACAACGAACGTTTGTTATTTGATTGACAAATGAATGTTCGATGAACACCAAAACACACATTACACTTCAATTCAATCTGAAAGCCCGAAACACGGCGTCGCTAGCGCGCTCTCATGATCTATATTTGCGCCCGGCTTTTGATGAATTTATATCTCGTCGTCTGTCATGTACTCGGCTCCTGCAGCACATATTCGCCATATACTTTGAGATGATTGTGTTTCCAGAATCTTGCCACCACCGCCACCGCCGACGCTGCAGGGCGAGGAAACAGCTTCCCGTCCCCAATCTCCGCTGACAAACTGTTCTAAAATGACGGGGCGAGCCATCAACAACGGCGTCTTTCTCATTTCATAGCTTCGACAAATCACAGCTGCGTCGCCTTGATTTGACTACAAACGGCCTAATCATGCCCGCGCGTCTGCGCACGGCCGTGGCAGGGATAGAAAACATTGACCAAGGCTTGCTGAATGGGCTACACCGTACAACGCGCCCAAACCCTCGACGCTGAGAGCCGGCGAAACAACTCGTGGAAATGCATCGTCCCTTTTAGCATAGCGATTATCTAATTTACATAATGCTCGTTGGTGCCTGAGATTACTACATGGAAATATCGTCAGCATCGACCCTAAACACGGAGCCACGGCGTCAAGATACGCTACTCCGCTATCCGGGCCGGCCGCGGCTTACAAAACCATATTTTAGTGAGCTCTGCTTTGCAGTGGCAAGCCGCCAGAACTGTATGATCCTGCGAGGCCAACTGTTTAAATTATCAATCGATTTCTTGTGCCCGTCCCCGACTCATCGTTTCTGTGTCAGGAAGTTTCGAGAATTGGAAGGCGAATTCAACCCGGCCTCAGGTCATCTGAAATGCACGTAGTAAACCATGGCAGAGCTGCTGCACCTTGCATCGATCTCACCCGGCATTGGCGTTCTCTTCAACAACTATTGCACCTGGAGAATTAGGTCGTCAATGCCATTAAGCTTCGAATATTAATCAAATTACTCATTAAAATATGAATGCGATGTAAAAATCTGGAAATGTTCATAAAAAGTGATAGAAACCAGTTGCGGGCGCATTTAATGGTCTGATAAAAGCATCGAGTTTTATAATCGCACCCAGCACGAGTGGCTGGAGCATAGGTTGACGGGTGGGGTTGAAAAGGGTGGGACGATGTCTTCGCCCTGCAAGCAGATTGTGCCCGTGTCCGCGATGTCCCGATTTGCATGCACGTAGTCCAGTCCACTCCTGCCTAGTCCACCACGGCCCATGCAATCGTAATTAAGCTAGCCGAGTGGGCAAAGCGACCAGTAAATCCGGGCATTATCTCTGCCGGCTGTTAAAAATGTTATTACACAACGATATTGCGTGAAATGATTTCCGTTATCGTTCGAAATGAATTGCTGGGCGCGCGCGGCAATGGCTCATCTTTGCACTTATCGTCGCTCGGTTCGGTACGCCCCGCTTCTAGCGGAATATTCTCATGAAAGTGTCTCGGCGATAGCGTTTTATTGCAAATTTAGTTCGAAATATTCAGATATGCTTGAAATAAACCGCCAGTGCACTATACAATAAACAGGCATTGCGCTATCAGACACTCATCTTTATAAACGTCTTGTTGCCAGAGCTAACGGCCACGTCTGGCTGGCTTAAAAAACAATATTTCAAAAAATCATTCTTCATAAATTAAATTTCGCGCAAATTAAATGTGCTCGCGCCAGACAACTGAGCTTGTGTACCGTCGGAAATTAAGTCATGAGGTTGTTGGCTCCCTTCATGAACATCAATTAAAACGGGCGAAATTACAAGCCCGCTGACAGCTAGTGGGCGGAATTTTGGTTTCTGGGCGAATCCAGCGTGTACGCCCAAGAAAAGTGCTAGGTACCACGTCAACTCGATTATCACGTTGTAAGCTTCACGTGACACCTTTAACTAGATCCCTAAAAACCCATCAGCCCCAGCGTTGCTTCCCTCACCGAAACCTTACGTCGAGCCCCTGCACGCGCGATTCTTGGTCCAGAGGGAGAGAGAGACCGACCAGGACCCTCCAGATGCATTCATCACCCACTCAAGTTATTGGACGGCCTTGTCACCGTGCGGCCGGCCCTGGAGCGCCCCTGGCGGCAATATCGTGCGGGGTAGCTGGCCCATTCCGAGGGCGATCATTCACCAACGACCACGGACTTCGTCCACCAACAATAACCCGCTGAAAGGTAACGATCGTACCACCCCCTCTGGCCGGCCGCACGGCGTTCAGCCCCCTGTCCGACAATCTTTAAAGGAGATATCAATATAATGGGCCGATAAATCAGCTAGGCGAAAGCTAACGTCTATATACAGATAGGTATACAAGATTATTTATTATTAAATTTCCGATATTTTGAAACTAGATTTGCCGTAGCACGGATTTTCTCTAGAGCTAGTTTTCCAACGTTCAGTTTAAAGCAACAAATCCAAGCTGAGAGTACTGTGTTGTGAATCTCTAAACCTGATGCGAGTTTTCCTCCGCTTGTGTGTCCCATCGCGTGGACGCCGAGTCACATGACATGCCAGTGATTTGCCTGGTTTTGTGTGTTGTTTTTCTATCAGTGATGCACGCGGCGTCAACAGTTCCGCATCGACGTTCGTGTCAAAAATCGACAGGCTATACTCGTGTCGACCGCTGCAAGCCTCGCATACCCTGAAACCGCAGCACGCAAACAGGGGCCTCGAAACGGCTCCGCACAACTCCACGATTACTGTCAGCTGATTGATGTCATGTGGACGGATAGCCGCAAGAATTCGCGACGTCGACCTCGACATCGACGCCGTCACCGGCCATTTCGACTGGCATCGCTGGGCCAAAATATGGCGTCGACTAAAAAAAGTATTTGAAATATTCCATCAACACGGGCGGCGGAATGTGTCGCGGAGAATTGGAATTTCTTCGTACCCGACTTCCATTATTCAAGAGTTCGCGAAATCGACTTGCGCCGTCCGCCATTGGGTCACAGGGGTTCAATATAACAGAAAATTATGGGGAAAATATCCGACCTCATCGCGGGCTTGCCACGGCGCATCTCGACAATTATTTATTCGCAAAGATTTTTATTACCGACGTGTCGATCCGAATCGCGAACAGATCAAAGCAATTCCGGCGTCGTCACAATGTAATTTCCTCGTTCGTCGCGCGAGCCAAATTGACAAGGAATATTAATGCCCCGGCTCCCAGCGCGATGACACACTTTATGTCAGCTTTTCAGATTACATGAAAATATCCCTGGCTCTTATTATGTAATACCTTCAAAGGGGATTCCTTCGTTTTGCTCCACTTAATCCGGTGTAAGAAAATGAGTTCTTAGAACTGTCGCAATTTGCGCGTACAACCGAGCGCAAGGCGCTGATACAAAGAGCAAATCTATGATTGATGAACCTCAATGTTCTGTTTGGCTTCTTAATAATTCCCGGCTCATGGTTAATACCCGTCGTCGGAGATTGTTCACCAGTCAAGTTTGAATTGAACTTTGCAAACCCCCCCCTCCCCCTCGCTAAAGCACCGATACAGCTCACTATCACGACGCTCGACATCATTGACTTTCCCCACCTGGCCAGCTCGCACATTGATGGCAAGCATATCGTTAGCATGCGGCGATAATGGAGTGCCACGATGGAAGTAGGTCGCAGTAGGCAGCAGCTTGCCGATTGACCCTACCCCGACCATTCTATCGCCTCCACCGCGGGGACACGATCGCCCGAGACGGGGTGCATTGCCAAAACCGGAGCTGACTTTTGGCGCGAATCCACCCCCAGCCGCCGCCGCCGTCGTGGGGTTGAGTCATGGCCGGGCGCATTCGAGAGGCTAAGCGCAATAAATAATAGCCGACGACGCAGCCAGGGTAACGTGGAATACATATTTAGTGAAATACACGATGAAAATGCATGTAAAAGTCTAGCGATTACAATGGATGTCGAATCGCTCGCGGCCGGGCGCCACTTTCGAGTAGTCGTTGTCGTCGTCTAACGTCGTCCTTAAAGTAGCACTCGGGATAAATTAGTGAACACTCGCGTGGGCATGGCAGGGCAAGAGGGTGCCTGCCTTTTTCCCCCCGGAACTCTCCTCCTGGGCAAATAGCCACTCTTCGATTGAAAAAACATGAAGACGAGTTATATCGATGGCTGCTTCTGAGGGGATGGGAACTGCTGGGTGCGCAGGGAATTCGTAACACCTACAAACTTAGGGCGGACCCGAAAATTAGCAGGCCGTCGCAGGGGTCGTCGATAAAGAACGAGTTACTTAAAATCCATAAAACTGGGAACCCAATTTAACCCTCGTTCGAACTTTCGAGACAAAAAAAAAACGGTCGACATTGCAAGCGCCGTATATAATCTTGGATTACTTTGCAACGGTTTGCCTCTCCGGCAGGGAAAACCATCTCGTATCTCTGGACATGACTCGCTCGCTTCAAGGCATAAATTATTAATGGACCAGCGCAATATAAAAATATTACATTCAAAACAAGTACCAAAATTTTGAATAATTCGCTGAACACCAACAAATCAATATTTAAACAAACTGACAAATAAATTATAAACCCTTCGCTGGCACATAACGCAATACATAAACATGCATACATGAATATTGACAATAGAACTTTGATATTTCACGTAACATCCGGTCATTATGCGGCTGATTTGGGTCATTTTGCCACTATTTGGGTGGGTAGACGCCAACCAGGCGTGCCAGCCACCCCCACTGCTGCCGCTCTCGCGGCTACCGCCCCCCCTCAGGATGGCTTTGGTCATGCGGCCAGCTTTGCAGGCGGCCATAAGTGAAATGATTTAGTACGAACGCCGAACACCGCGCTGGCTTATACGGGATGTTGCAAGTTAGCCCAACAATTGCATGAATTTAGTCGCGATCGCTATACTCCCGTGTTGTTTATTAACGGCCATGGCGTGCCAAGTGCAGTTTGCAGTGCACACTTTATGCAGCTGATGCACTTGGTCGGCGGGCGTGACTTATTTAGGATATATTTTGGCCATGTGCACCGTACAAATGTTTCGATTTCATCATTACACCGGGCGGTACGAGGGCCGATTGATTGATGTGGAGATCAAGTATGCATCTCGCCTGCGAGGGCCAGTCAGGCTATACAAATGTATACAGTAGGCGAGTGGATGCATTTCATTTGCAGTTGCATGCTGCAAATACAGGAAATAAAGCAGCGTGCGCTGGAATTGGAAACCTCATTCACCTGTCAACAAGAACGCGGACGAGAAAATAACTCGAGTCGAATTTGTTTCATAGTTGCTGTTGGAAGTCTGCAATTGGTCGAGATGTAGGAGGTGCCAAAAAAAAACACCATGCGACGCCTGCTCCCAGGTTTAGCTCTCCCACATGCATTATGCAACGTGTTGCCAGCATTTGTTTTATCACAAAACTTAATATGATCTGTATTGTTTTCTTTTTAATCAACTGTAACCCTTGGAAACCGTGCCTGTAAGTGCGGCGAGCACGTTTCGAGACAAAAAAAACACACACACACAAGCTTTCACAAAGAATTGTAAACTTTTCACAAACACACACTCGGGCGCGGAGGAAAAAGTTAGGCCACGTTCACAATGCTGTTGAAATAACAATTCCCGACATCGTGTTAAGGTACACACTCTCAACAGTCGCGCATAATGTCCTCACTTTGTATCACCGGTGACGCGGCATGGGGGAGGGGGAGCAGGTTAGAGAAAGGCAGGAAAATCGAGGCCTAATATAATTATTTTCCTATTTAAGCCGAGTTCTCCGAGTTGGCTTGCGTTGGCGCGCTGCTGGGCGACCGATCTCAGCCGACAGGTGCTGAATAGGATACTACTTATGGAACTTATAACAAGATTCGTGTTCCGAAAGAGTAAAACAAAACTTGAACACTTCCTTTTTATTCCCGCGCGAGTTTCGGCGCCAGATTAGGGGATCTCTGCACTGTGGGACGGGATGAGAAAACGGGCAGGCACGGTACACGGCTCTTATCCCTAACCGGCGTAAACCAGCATATAGGTAGCAGAACCCAGGTCCCGCTCCCTTACACAACCCGCTCATTATAATGATGTAAGACTTTGCCTCTTTCCCTCGAGCATATCTTAGATTTCACGGTGAGTTTGGAAACTATTCGCCGCGTTCGCTAACGCGCTACCAGCCAATCACAGACCGCAAGCTTTATTGGGTGATTATAGGCGCTGTCGCCATGCCGGTATTTTATGCCCGACGCCTCGACGAACGCAAGTAAAATAATAATGCAGGCTGTTTGAATGGAGATTAGTTATGTGACAGCGTCGCTGGGTTGACGTCGCGACGCGTGGGACGACGGAGGAGGGCGACGACGACGCCATACAAGATGTGTTGTGGAATTGATTCAGAGTGTCTTTACAACGCACGAGGGAAGAACGCTTGTGAGGTGTTTCGGTCTAAGAAGCTGAATAGGTTGAAAGTAAATAAGCAGGTAGGTGTGCATATTAAAGATCACAACCAGCAGCATAACTATACTAACCCGATGCTGTTAACATTTTGGTACAATTTTCATGGCCCCGACAATGCTGGCGAGATTCGGAATTCGGTGGCATAAAATGAAGAACCTTCGAGGTCGTGACAAAGCTGCAAGTTTTCCGTTGGTGGGAGCGAATGACGTGGCAATCTAGGAGCTCTAAATGTAGGGTGTGTATATATACATATATATATGTTTGGATGGTGGAAGATGCTGGAAGTGGAAAGACGAGAGAAAGTTTTCTGACGATGACGTCCGAGAATTATCTTCAAAAGTATTTCCGCGGAGTAATTAAATGCGAATCTTTGGTTGACAACGGAAGTGCGCCTGGGGTGTGAGAGACCTGGAGATTGCCGGGGGGTGGGGGGGTTGGAGGTTCATAAACCCCTCGCGCATTTCGGCAAATCGTAAAATGTAAAAGAGTACGGACTCTCCGCGAGAAATGAATAAAACGTTTTCCCCAACTCTCATTTATGCCCCGGCGCTGGTGTGTTTTGGGAGCATTCTTTGAGAGCGCGGCGAGCCACCCCCCCGTGCTGGCCGGGGCACACGGCGCACTGAAAGAAAGTTAACAGGAAACTTGGAGAAAATTTTATAACGAAGCCCCCGAGGACGTTTAAGAGTTGTAAAAATTAATGGCTACTTTGCAAATCAAGAGAGATATTTTTTTCTCTTCCCCCCACCGTTTTTCGGTCTGCCAGTAGTGGTGGTGGCTCTGTTCGCCAGTTCTCGAAATGGCCATTGACTCAGACACTTAATTTAATATGGAGTGTTGAGGCGTTTTCCTATTAGTCGTACAGCGATCGTCGTCGTCGTCGTCGTTGAAGTTGGTAAAGGAGAGTCGTTGCGACGGACTGGTCTCTCGTAATGACCCATTTGGACATCGGCGTAGTTGCCATTAGGTCCGCTACCCACGTGCATGCACTCTGCTTTATTAGATGCATCGCTTGCAGGAACGGGCGGTTAATGCATGCTAATTGCACTAAATTCGGTCATTTCTATGAGTCACTGCACTTTGCCTGGCCCGGCGAACGGTGAATTTAAAAGCCATTTGCATGGAGTCTTTGAAGCACCACGCGTGCAGAGTGTTAATTTTGGCGATTAATTCGGTGGTTTGGGTCGTTAAGTCATATTTACCTATGCCCGAAATTGGGTGTTGATTGGGAGTGAATAGAGTTCATGGAGCTCAATTTTGTCAACCTCAGAACTGAAAAGTGTACCATGATGTAAAATTTAACCATTTGGAAAGCATTTCTTTCGTTTCGTTACGATTAGATGCAAGAACTCGATTTGAAATACACGACTTTTTGTTCTTTCTCCTGTTCGCAGAAAACAACTGAGGAATTAATTTTTAATGGTTGGCTGCAGGCCATTCTTTTGTAAACTGCATTTTCTTGGAAAATTTTACGATAGAAAATCACCGCCCGAAGGCTGCCAGAACACAGTACGCGTCTAGGGGCCAAGAATTAACCGATAAATGCAATTGAACATAAAAGTACTGCAATCGGCTAGCTGCTATCATCAGGCTAATGGACAATTACAGGATATTTAACCGAGATCAAAACAGAGCAAACCTTTATCGTTTGCTGGATATTATTTACATTTGTCACATCAATTTTGATACAAATGTCACATTATTATTGCACAGAACAAAGTGCAAGCAACTATCAACCGGCGTTACCCGCTTAACGTTTAAAACGTTTATCAACCCTGGGCGTTGCCGAGAAAACGATCGTGATCTCTAAGAAAAAAATTTACATGATCGCTGTCAGGAACTGTCATTAAATTGTGCCTACCGTTGACAACAAAGTCTGCGTCTGGGCCGATGTACCGCGCTGCATGTCCGCTTTCCGACGTACTGTGCAGTTGGTTTCTGCAATCACCCAGCGGTCACCAGTGCCTTCAAAAATGCATTGCACACCGATTCATTCGGTACGGTCGGTATAGTCACCGGTCTGTACCTGTCGTTCTCTCGCCGAATCAAACAGCGATCTAACGAATTATTATCCTCAAGACTTGGAAAAAGCCAAGCCCTGTCCACCACCTCATCCATTGTTCACCCTCCCCCCGTGCTATGAAGCAAGCGGCGCCTGCGCCTCTCATCTCATGAACACGACGCGAAACAATATCGAAGCTAAAAACCTTAATTAATAATTCATCTTTATGCGAACGCTTTGAGATTTTTCTCCCTCGAGTTTTGCAAGGTTTTACACTGAAACATTTCTCACGCTTTCGGGCTCATTTCATAATTTTGTTTGCCTTTCATATTCTGACAACGAGTTTACTTATTTAGATTAATTCTGAAAATTTCACAAGGTAGAATTTAATTATATTTCGTTAAATTGTACATAAGATCAAACAAATGGAATGGAACAATTATGAACGACGCTTTAGCGATAGCGAAAATGAGCTGTGCAGCAAAGTGTTTGGGATCTGCCAGGACACTTCGTCCCATGGGCATGGCGCATAGTTATTGGATCATCGACTCGACCTGCAAATCCGCAAGCTACCTCTCTGTGTCAACTCAAAACATTTAACAAAAAAATCATGCAGCAAGGTTTTATAACGCTCATTTCCAATTTAATTATCTCCAGAATTTGGCTTTGGCTTCACATCCCTACCGTGTATACGAGCAGTACGTGTTTGTAATTGCCACGACCGGAGCGCTTTAGCAGAATCTTTTCAAACGTGTCCGGACGCTGCCCGATATCTGATAATTGGCTGCCTCCGCCTCCTCCGCCTCCGCCGCCACCGCCGCTGACCAAAGCGACGCAGCCACTACCGCCAGACGCTACTCGAAAAGTATGCGTGATATCTACCATTACACGTACCAATGTCCATCGCGAGGGAAATCAATGTCCGCTTGTCCGTCCAGCAAACATGTCCGACGTCCGCAAAACGCTCGCAAATCCACAATAATTGCTAATTGCTCGAGTGCACCGGCCATCATATCTATGCTCGTATCTCTCTCGGGCGCGCGTGGATATGTACAAGTCGGCTTGTTAGCTCTGTTAATGCAATATTATATCACCTCGCCGTGCTAAATGACCTAATTATATCGGGGCAGCGCCACAGCCGCCGCCGCTGTGTCTGTGTTTAATATTGTGTTCGGCACTAATTTATTACACGTTGCCTGTTTGCGAAATAACGTCACGATAATAATTGGGCGCCAATTTTGCTCGCCGCGGGTTCATCATGTAATAATCGGTACTGTTCGTCCTTTGGGGACTCTGTCGATGCGCTGCAAGGCTGCTACTTTGTGTCAAGCTTGGGCGGGGTAGAGGTCGCCTTGAACAAAGAGTGTACCTTCTGTGCAACGATGCGGGCTGTAACTTGGTGGCTTGCTAGTGCAGATCAGAGATCACTAGGAGCAAAAAGGATTGAAAGGAATTGTATACAACGCAGAGGTAAAGGTGTGTAGAGGTTTTATTCTTGCTTGATTATTTACTTTAATTTGATCATAGATTGTTATTTCATTGTGGACTGTAATGTATTTCAAGTTTGCCCAGCGCAGAGGTTATACAGTGCTTTTCGATGTCCTGAATATCAGCTGTGTGACAAACACACCAGAGAAAATTGGGAGTAGGGGTGGTCTTTCAAGTAAACTGCTTAGTGCTATGGCTAGGATCCTGTCTTAGCCTAGCCTGTCCTAGTTAGTGCTGGTCAGAAGCGATCGCAAACAGTGCTTTTGAGGCAAGTTTGTGCAGTAGCATTGAGATAATCGAAGAGTGGTACTCACGGTCGTCGAGTCTGTCGTCCAGTGGCGGCGTCTTAAGTGCGTCCGCCGTCTGGATGAACTGATGCTCCTGCACTTCGACGCCCACCGGTGAAACGTCGGCGCCTGCAATAAAATGGCGATGGATTTAGAGACTTCTTCGAAACGAAGTTGCTGAGAAGGCAGACATCAAGTATGATCTCAACTTCGTGTAAACATTTTTTTTTGTCGTTTCTTTACGAAACCCTGAACGGATTTTCTCCTCATTGTGTTGGCTTTTCACAATCTGTTGTCCCGTGGAAGCACTAATGTAGCGGATTTCACGTTTTGGCATTTCTCCGTGCGCAAATCCGCCTCACCAATTAGTTAATTGGTATAATAAACCATATAAAGTTAATACATGTAGAAATAATGGTTAAACTATAAAATAGGGTCGACGGCGAAACTCATCTCTCTGTATACTTAACAACAATTTGCAAAACAAGGTAATTCCATTTCCTTCCTGTTAGCCAAAACGTCAATCCGATTCACCCGTTCAAAGTGAGTGTCACAAAATCACCGCATAAGTGCGCAAACTCGCAAAATGTACATGAAGAGATGGGGCAACGTGATTTGTAATAAATATCTGTGTCCGCCAGTGGACACACTACGAGTAGGGTCAATCAAGGGACGCCCGCGGCGTCAGATGATGGCCAATGGACGATGCCACGTCGACGGTGTCGTCGCTTTACATATCCCAGTCGTTGAATCTCGAGAGTCCTGGAGAACGAGCACGACACGTGGTCGCTTTATTGCATGTCACTCCTGATTTTTACACAATTTCATTAAAAATCCTTTCACTTCGGTCAAGCCAGAGTCACGCGAGTTTTATCCCCCTTCCTGTACACACCGACGGCAGAGAATTAATCGAGGACATTTTGTAAAACAGACCTGACAAGAAGTCAATACACAAGTTTAGAGATAGGACCAACAATACTACAAACTTGCATGCGTATAACTCGATCAAACTAACAGGTATTAACTCTTGATTGAATTCAGGATAGAACAATTGTAGAGCAGGCAAATTACTTTAAATCGCTACGAGATCATTATTACACACCCACAGCAGTGAACATGCTAATTAATAATTAGTGATAATTCAGTAACGAGTGGCGTACAAGTCAAAACATTCCAAGCATGATGAACGCCTTCGTCGTGTTCAAACACCGCTCGTTCGCTGACAGAGCGCTCTCTCTAATTTCGGTGAATTGTCAACGGAGGCGTCGTCGTCATAGTGTAGGCATGGCCATGCTCATCGAGGCACCATGATTTTGTGAAATTAATGCCGTGATAAAACATCTCTGCTACAAGTGACGCGAGAGCATCCTCGCTAAAATATTGCGAGATGTATTAATATTGTTTCATCAACAACTCATTCCCGTGGAACGATGTGCATGGATAGAACACGAGAGAAAGGTGCAACATTTCGCAGCGACGCCGACGCCGACGCGTTCAATGCTTGTTCTTTTCAGCTGCAGAAGAGTACGCCATAGCCATAAATTGTGTCTCCGTTGCTGAAGCTGTTCTTTGCAATAGCGGGGCCCGATGAAGCGACAGCGTCGAAGAAAAGCAGCACACAGCAGCAGCAGCAGAGCGAGCATCGTGGCTAATGTCTCGCAGAAAGTTGCACGAGCAACGCTAGGGAAAGCGAATCACATTGTGGGAAACACCGGCAAACACACACACAAAAGTCCTCGGCGGTAACCGAGTGGTGGCGGCCTGACCCATTTATCTTGCCCCCGCGCGTTGCCTCGGTGCAAAACTCGCTGCGAAAGAATACTTTCTCGAGAATTTGCATGTACTTTATTTGCACTGACGCAGCGCATGGCGAGGGAGAAAAAAAAGAAGTGCTGTTGCAAAGTCTGTTATAAGCTAGGGTCAGGAATCAGAGAGGCGAGGAAATATTTCACACGAGTTATTTCAATAAGCAGTGCTGCTCTCTTTAGAAGAGGGGCGTCTACCTGCTTAATGAAGATGAGTTATTATTATAAACCGGGGCTAATTCCGCTCGGACCAATCTTGACGCTCTAAACAAATCTCGCATGCTTAAAAAGAGGTTCATTTAGAGCACGGCACGCTCCCCATGGTTTATTACCTTACGTAATTAGTTTTATGTGCTGTTCGCGCTTATTAATTTACACCATAAAAATAAGCGTGACACGCATTTTATTAAAAAACAAAAGGAACTCATCGGCTTAGTCAGAGCTAGACCTTTCTCGGAGCCAGGTGACAAAAATACTCTCTCTGCGTTGGGTTTGAAAGCCCGGCGCCTCCATCGAAACAATTTCAAGCATTTCGCCGGCAGGGCCATAAAGAACTTTCGCTCGGAATTTCGCACCTCGCTTTCAATTACAGCGTTTTCTTTTCATTCAGCGCCAGAGCGAATGCCTACTTCGTCACCTCCCTGCCCTCCCCCTGCCACCCCCGTCGGTCTCCCATTTCTAAACAGCTCTGTTTTCCCACCCGCCTTGGATTAATCAAGCTGCGACAGAGATGACAGCTGTCCGCCACTCTAGCTCGCGACATTTCCAAACCCCATCGGCGGCCGAACGAAGACGCTCCCACTCGGATCGCATCCAAATAAATAAATCCTCATTTTGACAAAGTTTACGACTGATACCGACCCCTGCCGCGACATAAAACATACGAGCGTCTTTTCTTCACCGATGGTATTTTTGCAAAGACATGTCTTTTTACGACCTCGTGTCGCTACGAAGGTGAACCTTTACTCGGACATTAAAAAAGACAATTTGTATTATGGACCTAGAGTGTTCAACAAAAATGTGTTTCCGTCTCGCTCTAACTGTTTCGCTGAGTGCATTGCTATCGTTGTTTGATGTGACGCGGACAGCCAGCGTAACTTCTTCGGCTCTTTCATCAGCTGCTGACATCGCATGGAGGGGGATGGAGAGAGTACAAATATTTACTGTTGGGGGCAGCGCAGGGGATGCGCCGTGATTCGTAGAACAGAGCTAACTCGACAAACAAGCGACAAGCTCGACACAGTACACAGTGCCACGGCCGGGCTTAATTATCCCTCTTGGCAAATAGTTGATTGAGTTATGATCGCGCATCGGCTGACACTGGAAACTTGTGATACGACTCGGTGTCATTGACATGGGAAGGGGTTGAACAGCAAACCAGTCAACCAGTTGGCAAAACAAGGGCGTTTTTTTTTTGCCGCCTGAATGAACGAAAAGCAAGATTTTAATCTGGCTTCTTTTCTTTCCATGCTGTCCGAGCTCGTAAAATATCTAGTTTCTTCGCCTGACAGTAGCGGTAGCGTGCACAAGTTTGTTTCTTCCGGCCGTTTGCAAGATGACTTCCGGTATGTGAAACGCCTGCGCGAATATTTACAATCTTCGGTGAACTGGATCGAGTTTTTCTTGTCGGGAATTTTACTGGACACGTATGCCCCGGCTGCATGTATTGCAGTAGGTACCTGTAGGCAATCAATGTATGTCCGCTGCAGCTCAGTGACTTCGAGTACATTGCACATGTGCATGGAAGAAAACGGAAAACGAAAGAAAAGCGGGGAAAATGTGCGCCGACGATCACTCGGGTAGAACGAGGACCGACGCCGAAACTGAACAAAGCAGGCGACGTCGCCTTCTCTGTCTCTGTCGCTGTCGCCGTGATGAAGTAAAAACGAATCATCAACGAGATGAGAGCAAAAAAAAAGAAAACAACGTCGAAAAGAAAATGAACCGTTTACATTTCATTCCGCACGTGTGCATCTTGATTCGCGGCGCTATTATTTTATTTTGTCACTCGCAATACGCAGTGAAGGCTGAAAGCGCGTGGAGACACGATGAAAATCTTCAAAGAAAATCTCTCGCTGAAAGAAAATTTGAAATCTTTCCTATCCGCTGCGATCACCCACTTCGACTTATTTCGCTCGCAGGAACACTTTTTTTTTTATGGAAAGCCACTTATTTATCATCATTCCCCTTGCCTTGTCCACTGGCCATTAGCCTAAAATGACCATGCCGTGATATACCAAAACGAAATCGCCCCTCTTTGCATCATCGTCGCCGCGATAAAGCATTGGTAAGTTATCGACGCCGGTCATAATTCCCGCGATCGGCGCCTCCACCGCTTCACGCATGGTCGGCGATAAGCATTTGGAATATAGGGAGCGTTTCGCACTCGGCGTGCGAGGATGCGTCACAACTCGTCTCCTCTAACTCCACGGCACTCTCTTTGCCCACCAACGACGACGACGACGACGACGACGACGAAGACGACGACGAGAGGGTGTTTTCTCAGCCATGGCCTTTCAATCCCACTCCAGCTTCGCTCATGTGGTTGGCTTTCAGTAGACGTTCGGGGAGCTGGCTTTTCCCGCTCATGGCATTCATCTTGCCCCGGGAACCCGGCAACAATCATAACAGTCGCGTGTGCTACATTTGAAAAAATGCGTTTTGACGTTCTGTCTCTCTCTGTCTCTCTCTCTCTCTCTCTCGTCCGACAAAGTTAAATCAGTATCATTCCAATTTCTAACGTTAACATTAGATTTCGTTATTGCCTTGTTAAAAGTACACACAAATAGGAATTGTGTATCCAGAAAGCATAAAAGTTTTTTATTCACTTTTTTTAATTCCATTGGAAGGTATTTTTCAAAGGAAACTACTTTTATTTGTGCTGTGGAAATTCGCAGTTGAATTTTGAACGCCGCACGCCTCCAAAATAAAGTTACCGATTTTAGGCTAACGAATTGCCAATCGCTTACCATCACGGTTAACATTCTAGCTTGAAATACGCAAAACCTCTAAAATTTCCACTCTCTACCAGTATCAGCAAAGTCTTGAAAAGCGGCGGCCGCATCATTAGCAGCGTCCGACTTCGGCAATGTAGCCAACGCCGCCCGTGGGCCTACAAGAATCGAAATCGTATCAAGCCTTCCCGCGCAGAGACGCACCACAATTGCATACGCAGAGCAGACGCAGTGTGCGCACGGCACCGCCTAGCGCGAGTTACGGGCGGTACGTGCCCGGAATTTGCACGATTCTGAAAAGGCCAAGCATTGTTGACCCAGCGCGGTGATCGCCAAGACATTCCAGTTAATAAGTCTTGCGGGCAAACTCTCACAGACGTCTACTTGAACGTGCAGAGTGCTCTGTACACGGGATGTACTTAATTAATTATTTACGGCGACGTGGGCCGGATAATTTGTAAAGCCAGTATACAACTTTCGTTGTGTGCTGAGAAAATTCACCTAGTTTGTTGTGTCCATATCGAGAACCTCAGTGGTCTCCTTTATAACTCAATTATTGTTGGTAACGCATTTAAATACCAATTGATTTGTTGCAAAGTTAAATATAGAAGTTCTCAGTATAAAGTATTAAACAAAAATTTAATGCAGTACCAAGTTTAAGCTGTAAGTTAAAATAATGATTGGTAATTTTATGTGTAAAATAATGGCTTCGCAAAGTAGGTCACCTTTCATGTCTTCAAAGTTAAAGTTGTTGAGCTCATCTGCGATTACTACATTTTGTTGTTCGCAGTGCTAAGCAAGCTCGCGCATTGTTGTAGGCACGATGAAAGCCAACGATTTGCTACACTATACAGTTGGAGCGTAGACAATGGGACCTCGCGAAGGAATTCCGCATTTTGTCACAATTTGCACGAGCGAGGACGGTTAGGAAGCGCGATGAATTGATAAGAGAGATCGGGGAGTACTAAATTACTACTACTGTGGCATGCGTTCTACAGGAACCATGATAATGATTCCCGCATCCTTATAGCCGAAACTAATTCAAACTGGATATATATGTAATAACTACCATGTGAATTTAATACCATTCTTATACCGCGCATTTCGTTTCAAGCACACCGCAAATAATTACGAAACTAGATGCCGATTTCAAATATTCGCTAGCGAGTCTAGATTGATCCACGCGATTTATCGCCAATGGCTAGGTAAATATCGAGTCATTGACGTTTCACAAAGAGCCGACACAGGCATGCGACAGAGAAGAATTGCCGAGTGAAACGCGACGCCAACGAGATGGCGTCGCGACTCTTTATGACGCCGATAGGCTTGTCAAAAAGGACGCCCGCCCGCTCACCCGCCCGGACGCTCACAGATCACGTTCCCCTCATACGATGCGTTTGATGTACACGATTAATAAACTACGTAGCGGAATAATGGCGATTGCAATCGGTTATGACTGATTCGGATATTCAGATCAGAGATTCATTACACTATAATGCCGGCGTAGCAGGCGAGCGCACGCGTAATTGGAAAAACACCTCGTGCTAAAAATTCGATATAGTTCCCGTTTGGAGGGGTTCAGATCGGGTTTTGATTTTTTTTTGTCACTGCTGCATGTGAGGTTGATTTGGTTCTATGAACTTTTCGGGTGATCGTGTCCACGGATTGTTGCTGGCACCGAATCGATCCTTCCGGGGCTTTAAATCGTGGGACTTTTTCTTCGACTTGGACGCGTACCAAGAGTTCACCGATGGTGATGGTGTTTCACTGCGTAACCCGCGTTCACCCCCTTAAATCTGTATTTAATTTTTGTAGACTCTACTCTCGATTGCTGATTGAAGTGAAGGTGAAGCTCTCTGTGCTTTGAACTGGCTCAGAGCTGCGAGTTAGAGCGAGAAAAGAGCGGACTAGATGCGCCATTAATTCAATATCCGGCTTCCGATTCTCATCGAGCGCCAAGTTGATTCTCTCGGGCGAACAATGCGGCAAAGTTGCCACCAAATCCAAACACATTTCCAAAGCAGAAAAGTTCCAAAATTCCTTTTGAAGCAGACCTTCATGCTAAAGAATACAAATTGATGATAATATTTTAGCGTATTCTTTATACTTCAAAACAAGGTTGTGATAGTTACATAAAAAAAAAACTATAATAGTGCGGAATTAAAATTTACTTTGTAGTTACATTTTACCACAAAAAGATCCTAAAAGAGCTGATACCCTAGGCTATGGCAAGCACCATAGACCAAAAGCGGTCAGCTATCCCCTCGGATTACGTTGTCAAACTTTTTGACCATTCCGTGAATGTAATTAAGTAATTTAATCACGATAGCTCTACTTGCCTCCGAATCGCTTTCGAAGCGTTTCGGTTTGTCACAAATTTTAATTAATTTCAAACTTTAACAACGTTTGAAAATAATTCCGCACGACGGGCCGAGCAAAATAACTTCCCCCCTGAAAATCGTCAAACGTAATCACTTTTATAAACTTCATACGGTCGTCGGGTCATACGAGGTGTACATGATTGTGGTAGTGCATGTACCGGTTCGCGGTCCACGGCGGACGCCTTCCAACCGAAACATTGCCCTCCGCCGCGACTTCCTTCATGCCCGACTTGATGTGCGGGAAAACCTGCGTGCAGCTTTCCCATTTCCATCCACTACCTATTATAGCTAGCTACGTTTGCCGACGTCTCGGTGCCGGATCGTGCCGGCCAACTAGGCGGCTACCTGTCTTCCGAATTGTGCTGCTGCTTGCAAATTGCTCTTTGTATCGCAAAACTTTGTACACACAGACATACACAGACGGGGTCTAGAGTTTTTATATACAAAGAGAGTGGCCATGGTCGCTGAAGCACAAAATATCGGATGAATAATCAGTAAAATTACGTTGCTGCTCTTCATTGTTAATAATGCATACAAAATGACCAATCGCAAATATCGTGTTGACAAAATGGTATGCAATTTTTCGTGCGTAGGTATATGGTTCGGTTCACATGTAAGATAAAAGTTATTTTTGATCGTTTTATTTGATTTCATTGTGGAGAGGCAGCAAAGTTGGAAAATTAGAATTATACTTTTATTTTAAGAGTCGACGAACTTTACGCAGAAACAGTCGCACAAAAAAACACGCAAAAACTTTTTCAAATTACACCAAGGACGCTTCTCCTTCGCGATGGCTTTGCTTGTGGGAAGAGGGGCTGTGGTGGAGCTCGGAGGGATAGGATGAGGTAAAACGTCGCCGCGGGGCACCGCGACGCCTGATAACAAGAACGACGCTTGCACGCACACACTCGCGCACACTTGCACACACTTGCACACGCACACATCAGCTTTTGGGAAGATTAGCTGCGTGGACGCTTCATTACAAGTCGTAGACGCGTGCACAACTTACAATTTATACCGTGAATAAAGTATTCGACGAGCAAGACTGGCTACTCGGTAAAAGTACGCTGCAGTGATGCGCGCATGGCTGGTAGAATAACGTTGCTTTTTAAGCTTCAGAAAGTCTCCGCTATACATACTCATGCTGGGCATTGGATTCATTACAGAAAGCATAAATCTTACGAGCACATAATCTCCCAAAGGTGTATATAATTTATCTCGCCGGATAAAGTGCAAAAAAAAGCACACACAGATTTCTATAAATGTTTGAACGAGCGAGGGGGGTAAAAGCCAGGGTTGAGAGCGAACCAACGACGCCCTATGCAAATGGCCTCTCTTATTGGTATTCCGATGTGCAACTTTCATCCGACTTTAGCTCGAAAACGGGAGCTCGGCAAATTTAAGCAGAGCCTTATAATGTCCAAGTGTGTCCCCGTGATATAAAACTGTTCGCGTTTTATGCCCGCCTACAGTCTAAGGCCTTCGCCCCCTGTCCCGACCCCTCTTTGCCGGTTGTAAGCCGTCTCGACGCCGTTCGGGGAGAAACAACATCAACACCCTACGTTTAACACGAGCCTAATCCCCGACGCCGAAGACGCCGTCGCCGCACAAGCCTAATTCGCCATTTGATCCTTATCTTAATTTTTTGTGCGCCGTTCTTGCTAATACTAAAACCTCGTTTTTGGTGACTTCATTTTGCGCGTCGCACGAAAATATGCAAACGTTATGACTCTCTAACAAGGAGGGCGGGTGCAACTTTTAAAAGAGCCCCGCTAAACAAAGTTACATTTTTAGACAATATCACCGTTTCGGATCAGAGCGTATACCTCTCAAATCTCATCGGTTTTCGAGCAAGAAACGGGGCAAATAAAATTATTCCACGAGAAATCCACTTCCTGTTTTTTAGCGGAAATCGATGATGCGTTCCTTCTCTACATCACGGCGTCCACATGGCCTGGAAGAAATGCAAGGCATCAAGGAACGGATAGGGAACGTGTAGCGCCAATACGCCCTTCCATCCCCGCTGCGAATGAAGATGGATTTGACGCAATAAAAGAGCGAATGCAGTATCGCTGATAAGGTAATCAACCAGTCTAAAAGTGGATTGACATGACATCGCCCTGTGCACTATAGCGAACACAGCAATCGCTAGTTTATCACGTGCGGCATGCAAGGCAATCGCCCTCCCGCCCGCGCCTAGTTGTGTCGAGTTTACCTTCAGGTCAATCGGAATCTATCGTGAAACGAGCGCGAAACAGCCGGAATTCTTTCCGCTTTTACCTACTTTCGGAAATACTTTCCATGATATAACCGTCAACAAACCGCAAGCTCAAGCTCTCAATTTTTTTTTTTTTTTTGTAATTCGAAACAGTGTTTAGCCGCGCCGCCAAGCCCTTTTCGAGAGACCTCGACGCGGCACCCGGCACCCGAAACAAAATCAATCTCGCCGTGGCTCTGGACTCATGGCTCGCCGTGCCGCGAGGCGCGCTCTGTGCATGTTTTGGATTAATTGCCTTCGATGGGACAACGCCATTAATTAACATGTTTCGAAACTAAGACGTCGCTGTCGGATAGCTCCGAACTGAAACCGGAAGGAGGCAAATCACTGCCACGAAGTCTGTCAGCTCCTGAGTTCCACAGCTCCTGAGCACGCAATCACGGCATCGAGCGGGCACCGGAAGAGGTGCTCTATGTCTGCTCGCCGTACAGGGCTTTTTGACGGGCCTAAACCCTACGTTAATAGACGATGGCCGTATCTGCTAAGCGGACAACACTTTAACAGGATGTATTTCAGCGTCACATTTTAGCCTTTGACTTAGATTGTAAACAACATCATTTTTATTACAATGAAATACATTTATTGGGACTTTTTTAGTTGGGCTACAAGGGGTTAATTGAACCTCTTCACCAACACGATACTACAAAATCCGACCAGTTCCATGATTAAATCCTTTGTTTACTAATACTTGTACTTATTTCGTGCTTTCTCTACATAGTTTTACTTATAAATACGTCTTATTTCTTGTTGTTATGTTTCTCTTTTGGTTAAGCATCGTACATTTAATAACAAAACTTATTCTCAAGTACACACTAATGTTGACAAGCCTGTTGACAATTTGCCGGTGGTTGTTGGTACAAACATTGCGTCCATGCGCACAGTTGGTTACCTTCTTACCATATACAGACGGACGAAATGAGAACGTTAGACTCTTTACTGCGCAAGTGCCATAGCGTAAGACGAGAGCAAACAATTCGCGACGTCCGTGGTCAACTTTCTTTGCTCCTGCATTTGTCGCAGAGGAGCAACTAACAGATGGCAAGCAAAACATGGACGAAAACCGCGGTCTAATCAGCTAATTATTCTATTCGCACGCATTTTATGCGTGACTGCATCGCCTGAAAGAGACTCAGGCGCTGCGAAGTGCGTGCGCATTGCTCGCGCGTTGCCATTTATCTCCGAAAGGTGCGCTTGCTGCGTGGCTCTGCCGTTGACGTGGCAGCTACTCATGGGCGGTAAGAGAAAATTGAAATTTCATACACATTCTCCTTGCACGAGTTCGCTTTATAAGACGTCACTTTTTTTCCTGCCTCTCGCTCTCTCTCACTCCTTCTATCTGCGAGATGTTTTGATTAATTCAACTTTTCACATTTTTCTCGTGGAAAATCAATCATAAAGTTGATAACTTTGTACCCGGCGTGAGCCTGCTGGCAACAAAACGCATCGCTCTAGCAAATAACAACCCCTCAGGTTATTCCCTTGGTTCGATCACCGGATGGCTTAGATCTGTCTTCTTATTGAGTATAATCAAGAACTCATGGACTCTAGATGAAAAGAGATTGGCGTATTGAGCCAGCATGAGCGGGTTTGGATCGCAGCAAGTTCCTGCCATATATCGTGTACATTGCAGTCCGATGCAATAAGGGGCAAAATGCATTTGCCGGTTCATCGATGCGTAATTTTCTGGGTCAGCGGCGTCTCCGGAGCAAGAAATTGCCAGCGAAATGCTGTGGGCATTACTTTATATGAACTTCGCCCAAGTTGCCGGCGCGGCGCGGTGCAGCGCGGCGTCGGCTGGCGAGCGTCGAAGAAAATGTGTCCCCAGTTAGCACGAAGAGCGGTGCACTGTAGCGACCACGAGTGGGGAGCATAATTATGTGGCGATGATTTTAACATCATGTGGTCTTGGGGGACGTCTGGGGACTACGAGCCACCGTGGTAAATGCCAAGACACCGATTTCTCTGTTTTATTGCGTCGCGTTCGAGTCAGCAGGCTGCCTCTGCAGTCTTACGGTAAGGCTGCGCAAAGAAAATTGGGATTTTATTTGATTTTGAAAAAAACCAGCTACATGAAGGGACACAGAGAGGAAGGGGGGAGGGCTGTTTCTGTACAAAATGAAACAAAATTAATTGCCATCACAAAGTTGATAAGCGAGCAGCGGCACCATTGATAGATAAAGCGAGTCCCAACGGCAGTCGACGTAATCGAGATTTGGATGGATAAATCAGACTTCGCTTGAAACAGAAATAATTTCGCGCTCATAATCGATAACACTCATAACCGGAGTCCCGGGCAATCGTGAATTCCGACAAATGAAAACAATGCCACTTTGCATTCGGCAATCCATGGTAAGTAATGGCAGCGCCGCCAGACCCTTGGCCCTGTACGACGCGAATGGAGCCAGTGGACGTCGGCGTTGGCCCAGCTGGAATGCATGGTGTAGGTATGTGAGCAGATTAAACATTCGCCACTCCATTGTTATCTAGCACAAACACAACTAGTTTGTGAAATGTGTAGCGAGCGGCGGCGGCGGCGGCGGCGGCGGCGGCGGCGGCGAAGGGCAATTCCAATATAGCAGTCGAGTTACTGGCTTATTTATGTTTGGACAAAGGATTTTGGTTTCTATTGTCTGCCGCGATCAACGAAACTGAAAACTATTTTCCGATCACAGTACGTGCAGAGATGCTGGATGAAAAGTGCAATTTGAAAAGCCGTCCCGATATGGCGGCAATAATTTTTGAGACAATAACAACGTTGGTGGCAATCAATGCAGCAATGAAGGGATAGCAGTGATAGCGTGCATAAATCGGGTATTAACAAATGGCAAATTCTTGATCGGTTAGGACTTTAGTTTGAATATTTGAATTTAATTGAATGATGGGTAAGCGCGACAGTGTTCTACTGCAAATGAAGGAGAGTTGTAAGAATGGTTTCGCCGAAACGTTCAATGGTTTTGCCGAAGGAATCGCCGTCTCGTGTTCCAAGTTGAAAATTGAGACAAGCGAAGAGTTGAGACACGGAATCACCTTTTACCGAGAATCCAGAGAGATTATATTTCACTCAGCGGAGTCGACAAGAACTGGAAATTGCCAGAAAGCTATTTGCAGTTTCTTTTGAAAAAAGTGGGAAATCACGATAGGGAATTATTCGACTGAATCGATTATTGAACACAAAGGAATACTAAAATTTAATTTTGCAACAAAATGATAGAAATTTAATTAAAAATAAATTAGCCTTGTTCAGGTCATAATCATCAATTAACCTAACGGGTGAGCTATGAGCGTGCTATTAAAAAACAGCTATTAATTGCTCCACGTGAGGCAATTGAGTTCGAACAACGCCATGAGTCTGATAAATTCCGTGCGGGCGGGGAGACATTGAAACCGCATCGGGGGGCTCAATATTTCAGAGCCGTCGCCCTAAACCATCTCTAAATTAAGACAAGACGAAGTGGCTACATCCATCAGCCACGTGCTCTTTACAAATTGAGCTGCGCTATTTCGTTGGCTATTGAGCTAATTCAATTAGCACAGCTAACTGTTCGAATGCATCACACTCAACTTATTAGTAAATGCGCGGCATAATAAGGTCGTGCTCGTTTTGTAACGATGAGGTGAATAACATGCCCCAGCTTAGACGGCTTTGCATATTTTGTCAAAGATCAATCGCCTAATGCCTGCACCTCACTTTAGTATTGCACGGACCATTAGGATAACAACGCTGAAAGCTCCAGATTTAGACACACTGCAATTTAGAGAACAATTTCAGGGACGCAAAAAGAAATGTGTCTCAAACTAATGCGTTTTCCGGTGTCTATTCACCAAGATATCTCTGCTTCCATCATCAGGTCCATTATCTGCAAAGCCCTACCCGCTCATCTCATATTCCTGGAGACGTGTTATTTTAACCAAAATGCATGCCCTAGCGATCACTGGGCCGAGAGGCACACGCACAAAAAACAAACATGGGCAAACAGAGTTGCCACTAAATACACAAACAAGCGACGACGCTTCTGATTTTCAATCTACGCCTATTAAGGGAAATAAAAAAAGATCCGAGGGACGTTTCGACAGCAATAGTATGGCTGGCATTCAGTCATCACGGGAGGGAAGTCGGCTCTTGCGTTTTATGACACACGTAAAACAGCTCAGTGAGGATGTAAAGAGACGACATCGTGGGATCATTTTGAATGTAAAACACGTGTTGGTCGCTTCAGGATCGCCTAGAACACAACAGGTTTCAGGAACCATAGTGATGATTGAAAAAATTGTTACTTTCGTGAAAACCCATGTACTTCAATATGCATAAATCCATACCAAGGGATCTGTGCAATTAAGCTGATCCAAACCCAAATTACACCATCCACTTGTGACCTAATTAATACCGGTTGATTGGTTCTCCTGTAACTATTTGACCAGGCGAGGACGCAATCAAGTATTGCCGATGTAGCACCGACCGAGAAAATTAAACTATTCACAGATCGATTCAGCCAAGAGTCTCGACTTGTCAAGTCTTACAGTTTGGTTTTATGCTAATTGCAAGTGCTTTAATGAGCCCACATGCTAATTAGAACCGAAAGGCAATGAAGTGGCTATCGAAACGGAATAAATTACCATGCAGTTGTCAGAAGCGTGGGGCGCAAGAAAAATCGTGTGGCTGCTTTGAACTAGTTTCGACTTTCCCAGTTCAGGCCAGTTCCAATTCCAAGTACCGCGTCGCAATTGTTGCGTTTTAAACTTGTTCCGCGCGTTAATTTTTCGGAAAACGACTGTATTTATGTCGCCAGATAGCAGGGTGCTCCGGCATTATGCTCGCAACGACAGCGGAGGCGGTAGCGTCGGTATCCTAAGAGACTCCCTCCGAGCAAATTAACTCGAGATATACGAGTGCAATTCTAACCAGATAAGCGCGCGTGTATTTGCAGTTTTATTTTGCATTTAACGCAGAGAGCGGCGAACACCAACGGAAGTTATCTTGGCCGGTTTGAATTACAGGCGGCATGCCTTCTTTCAGCAGACCCTCTCCTTTCGTTGTTAGCCGTGTCGTGCCAGCATTGAATCCGTGGTAATTCCAGTTACACCGTGCTCCATTCTTCTCAACGCTGTATGAAATTGCAATCACATTTGCAAGCAACCATTCAACCAAGCTCCATGGGTTGAAAACCACTCCGCCATTATAAAACCTCCTAATATAAGTGCGACGGGGTCAGCCATGCACATATGTTAAGTATGTCCTTCAGCAAAAACCCTCCACAGTCTATGAAATGTTATCTTCGATTGCAGCTCGCCGCTCTCGAGCATCTCTTTTTGAAAAACAAAATCCACAAGTACTTTACTACTCGACGCTGAAAATTTCCAGCTCGACCAGCGCGTTGCGCGAAATGTAAATTCATTGCATGCCTCACACATAGTAGTACTCACATACACATCCGAGGGCAGTAAATTTGTGTATAAAGAAAATGCCGACACCCTCGCGAGCCGTAAAAACGAGCGGAATGTCTCTTGCGAACCGCGAAAGATAAATAATCTGCGTGTTTATCCATCTTACTTAGCCAATACGCGCGAAAATAAACTAACAAAGCGCAAGCAACCAACGCATCAACATGGTGGACGAACCAAATAAGAGCCTTTGCACTTCCTTGATGTAGAATCGGTCCCAAAAAATATCATCGGTATTCCCGCCACGTTTCAATGCCAGTCCCTAATACGAGCCAGTTCGACACAGCATGCCGATCTACGACGGAAAGGAGCCACAGACGTAGCCGCTATACGAACCAAGATATTCATACTGGCGATAAGAATTTGCTTTACATATTACACTGCTTCAACGCGGCGTATGGATATGAGCCTCTGGGCCAGCCTGTTGGAAGATGCATGAAGCTGGAACTTTCTGCGAACTCGTAAACCTCGTGTGAGGATCGATGTTGGCTAGTGATTCAGAGGCATTGTAGCCCACGGTCATGATGTATCGATCAAATATTCATCGCATTACTCGATTGATTCATTTCTGGTAGTTTCTGAGATGTTTATAGATCTCTAAAGGCGACGTGGGTGTATGCGTGAGCGGACGAGAGCTTGTATGCCGCTGGGATCGATCATGAGTGTGTGTAGAACATGCGTGTGGAAACGTGTGAACGGCATGCGAGCATCTTTTCAATCCTGTGCAGCTCTAAAGAAGGACGTTGTGAGTAAGCCGGTGAACACGAGAAACCCAACATTTTCCGTGCCTCGCGTATAGTATCAACGCTCATGTGAGAAAATCTTGGTTGAACACAATAATTTACTCAGTTAATAACGAAGAAGGAAAGCGTGGAACACAGCATGGTGCCTGAAATGCTCAAAAGATTGAGAATAAAAAAAAATAGGACTGAGATTTGACCCGAGAAAAACGTCTAATCGCAGAAATAACTGAGTGTGTGACATGCGGCTTGCATTGGAGCATTTTCCAAATTGCAATCTCAGGCGGATCTCTGTTTGGTCAGTGTCGCGACGCCTTGACAGCTAGGTCGCTTCTGGCAAAGATAGCATGTGTTTGTGTGCTTTTGATTTCTAAAGGCGGGCACCAAAGAGCAGACAAGCTTTCCAGGGAACTCGTTAACAATTCAAACCTATGCGTGAAAGCGTCAGACAACTTGGGTTGTTTCAGCCACGAGATTTTCTAACAAACTTCCTGGGCCGACGCCGAATTTTAATTCGCGTATCTAAGTGAAGAATAACAGTCCCCGCCTGCCGAACCAAGTTGTTAAAATATGCAATTAGTTTAGAATACCCCAACAAGTTTCGGTTATTTTCTTTTTTTTTTCAGAAACGATAAATAGGTATGTATTGTTCGCTCTGTTTCTCATTAAAATTTCATAACTCGTTCTGCCAGAAAAAAAGTTAAATGAGTTCACAATTTACTGTAAGCAGTCACGAAATTAGTCCGACTGTAAGCCTGAGTGGCACGCCACCCGTTCCAATGCCTACGTGATTAGCACGCACCGGATCCCGAACCCAGGACCACGTCACACGATCGACCACAGCCGCACCTGCCTAAGCCCTAGCAAATAAAGCAAGTGACTTCTCTGAAAAGCGACACATTTGATATTTATTCCAGTTTATTGCCTTACGATAAATTATGTGCAGATGCAACAGCAAGAGCATGACAAACTCAATCGCATCAAACAAATGTCAAATTCAATTTTCCATTACTCTCCAAATCACGGATTAAAAATGTATCAACCTAGTAGATTCGATCGGTCGACGATGCACTTGCATGATGCAATCGCTCACGTGCTCCGAGCACATTTAGCGTGTCCGGTGGCCATCAAGCGTACAGCGCAGAGCGATTCAAAGCGTGCTAGGCACTTTGCTGACGTACACGTACCGACGCCGAATGCACGGCCGCTCGTTCCACTCAATTACGGGCAAACAAATGAATTCCACGTGCGTCCAGTACCGATGGCACTAACGTCTCGCGGTTGCTTGGCAGGGCGCCGCGACGCCCGGCGTCTGCTGGGCCACGTCGGCGTCGGTGCGGTACATGCTTGGGGTGGCAGCCAATACGTCGCAAATGGAAATTTATTAGGAAATGTTTGTCGGATGTTGGACGGGTGGAGGTGCCGGGTTGGTTTGCTCTGCGGGCTGCGTTTAGGAGCAATGGGATGGTATTTTCTCGCGGTGTCAAGTGTTATCAATAATCGCATGCAGATTGAGATAACCAGCAAAGAACAAGAAAAATCCTATTTAAATTGATAAAATGTATTTGCTTTGTGGATTGCGTTCAGGGGCAACGTGTTAATCTGCCTACATAGTATTAATTGCCATAAAATACTGACGGTATTTCGGGTATTTTGAAGTTTGACATGCATAATACCTCTTAATTAATTTAAGATCAACCCATTTCTACGAATTTGAGGTCCAAAACGAGATTTTTGCTCTGCGGGCTGCGTTCAGGAGTATCCTGTTAATCTGCGCACGTAGTACTAATTTTAATGTAATAATTACTCGCTTTTCGGGTAACTAGAACCTTTGCTTTACAAGCACCTCTCAAAAAGTACAGGAATTGAAGACCTATATTCTAATTAAACTGTAGTTTTTGTTCTGCGGCTGCATTCAGGAGTCGTTTATTTTATACACTTTTTAATGTTATTAGTCGCTGTTAAAAGGTACTTGGAAAAGAAATAGTATTGTTACCCATCATGTTCATAAACCAGAAAAGCTTTGAAATGGAAGTTGAAGTGATTCTGGGAATTTGAGTTTCCTAATTTGCTTCCATGTCTGCGTTCTGGGCCAGAGGTTAAAACAAATTAACCTGTACTGAGCTTATGCAACGCTTATAAACAAAATCCATTTTCCTCGAATTTTAGGTAAATTTGCTCTGCGGGCTGCATTTAGGGGTAGAATGTCGTCGGACAGTTTAGTTTGATAGTGATAGTGATGGTAGGTAATTGAAAAGCAAGAAAAATCGCATAAGAAAGTGGAATTCAGTTAATCCGCGGAAAAGAAATATATCGAACTTTCGAGAGTAACACCTTGAATCCGCAGCTCCACCTAATAATCGGTAGTACAGCGATTTAAATACAAATTCAAATAAAATTAGATTAAAGGCGTTTCAGCCCGGCTTTATAGATCAAAAATTAAAACGACCGTGCCAAATTTTGTAATGCCCAGTGCTAAAATTTTCTTAACTCCTAGAAAAATTGGGAGTTAAATCAATTGCCATGGCAAAAACCAATCACAAGCAGTGAAAGTCAGCCGTTGCTGAGAGTTAGGAGCTTAACTCAGAGTCGGTACATAAAGAAAAAACCGGGCATTCCTACTGTAAATAGAAATATATAATATCGTAAAAATAATAATATCTTAGGTTGAAAACGACTCAAATTTTTGTAATAAATACGTACGAAGACCGAGGTCGTGGTAAAAACCTAATAACCACTAAACTTGCTCATCAACTACATTGCGTCCAACTGTCCAGATATCTGGCAAAACTTGGTTAGCGTGACAATAACGTAGACGTTGCAGAAATCCTGGTGAGGCACGGTGGAGCAGAGAACTGGCGACAAATGCAGGTTGCTGCACGACCTACTTGTCTTTGAGACCTTCGCAGACATATCTTTCCCCACAACCTAGTAGCGTTGGCCAACTTGTCATAATACATAAATTAGCTTCTCGCTACCGGCGGGTTGTTTGTCTAGGACAAAGGTATCATGACACTCTGATGTCGCCCGAAAAGACACTTGCTTAGTCGATGAGAGGCCTTAACATGTTATACTCTTGCTTATTTGGTGAGCTGATTCAATGGCTGATTCGGGCTCAACATGAGAGAAAATAAATTCGTTCTGAAAATGTAGCAAACTTGAGCAAAGTTAAGGAATGTCAGCAGTAATAACAATCGGCATGTCTATTAAATTGGTGGCCGGTTTTTTTTCGGAATTGTGAAAAGCCTCCTTCTCAGAAGAAGCGCTTGCGAGTCAAAAGTCCTAGTTCCAAATTGAAAGCGAGAAAGGGAGTGGGAGGAATGATTCGAAATAGCGATCGGCGCAGCATTATTTTGATCAAAACTTTGGTATGTATATAACCGGACAAAACTATTGCCACTTGGCAAACTTGGCTATACTACTTGGCCATGGAAAGTTGAGACCGCGTCTTCGGAGGCAACTTGGAAATTGGTATAATTCAATCAGTCAGCCCCGCAAGCCCAAGACAATGCTCTTGGTTAAATCGGGGTCCTGATTCGGCAGTGTGGTCTCACCACCTGAGTGTAGGTATATAGTGGCTTCGCTTCCGATTTGCCGAGCCGATTTAATGGAAACAGCACGGGGAAACACAATTATGGAAAGCTTCGGCGACACAAATACACGGAGCGCTATGCGCTCCGAAATTGAATCTGCACTTCGCAATTCACAGAGCTAGCAATAGAAAATAATCACAATAGCAATTCAAAGCCATCAAAAACACTATAAAGGCTGAATCAAAAAACGCCTCGTCATTTTTCTGAAAACGATTGCCATTATTCAGTCCATCGATTGCTTCGCGCAAAAGAACATAAATAAGCTCTTTTATCGATGTTGTGATTTCGGTTTTTATCGCATCGGCCGAAAAATTAATGGAATTACAGATCGAAGTGCTTTCTCCGGCCGGAAGATGCTGATTGATACATGACCTCCAGATTTCTTACGGCCAACTCGCTTCATCTTCATCATCATCAAGAAAGTCGATTACTTCCACCTATACCACACACAAAATCGATCTACCCAATCCGTACCCTGGATCTTTCCGGAACCGTTACAAAACGCAATATAACCCTTAAAAGAAAAAAAAAATCGTCCATTTCCTCTGCAAATCTCCGGCGCCGGAATGATGCATCTTGCACTTACCATCGGAGAGCGCGCCGTCGACCCCGACGAGCAACAACCCGAGAGCAACGAAAACACACGGCACCACACTGTCTACGGAGCGCGCCATCCTCACCAAGCCGCCGGTAGCTGCTTAAGAGATCGCCAACATCGCATTACGCACGCTGTACGATGTCACATTCACCCCAACGGTCACCAGTGCACAACACTGAATCAAACGTCTCAGCGTTCACCAACGCTCACACTAAACAACGGCACACAACGATAAACCTAAACGAGGGTCCACCGGATCTAAGGTAGTTCCGTGGACCGTCCCAGCACGCCAACCATCGCGAAATTAACTCGCTCCTTGCAGTCGTTCAGCTCAGAAATACCTCTGATCACTTTTAAAATGAAAATAAAAAATGCTCTTACGCGGTAGACCCGCGTTTATTTCCTAACCCCCAACCCGTCGCCTGACTCCGGTCCCATGCGTGGCCAGCACCGACGACACACCAGATAGCACACACCAGCAGGGAGTCACACGCGTACTACGGCGACGGTTCGGCGATGCGACGTCCGGCGACACGGCGGCGGCAATGACGACGACGCCGCCGTCGACGCAGCATCTGGCCGACGACGAAATCTGTGCGCCACCGCCGTTGCGCGCGCAGCGTCACGTTCAGCGCCGCTGTCTGCACGCGAGCGCATGTAACGCCGCGGTGTTTTGGGGCTCGACTTCGGAAAGGACAGAGGCACACCTGAATTTCACGCTTGTTGTTTTGTTGGGGGAATTTGCTCGGTTGAAGGATATTAGCGGGGAATAATCGATAGGCAGCGGGTATTTATTATGCGATTGTGCGTGCAGTAATGGACCGCGCAGGATGATTTCCGTGTGTTCGAGTGCGTGTACACCTTTTGAACATGCCGGGTGAGTCGAACAGAACTTCGTGATTATAGTTCGGTGTTGGTCCGGGTGCGGGTGGGTCGACTGGTTGGTGGGGATTGCACGCAAGTTTCGCTAGTAATTATTCGCTTCGGTTACATCGGTAATCAGTGTGCAATTTATGGCGGGGTCGGTAGCGTGGATTTGCGACGACGAGGAGCGCACCGACCGCGTTTTGTGGGACACTTTGACGCCTTGCGTGGAGTCCTTTGCGCGGATCGTGTTCGAGAGGCTGCCTCATGGCTCGCCGAACAGCAGTAAATGCGAATTGATTTCACCTCTTCGTTAAAAAAATGGGTCGGACTAAAAATGAGGAGTTTTCTCTACAAAAAAGATTAACTCTTTCCAAAATTCTATTCTAAGAAATGATTAATCGCATTAGGTGTACATTCTCTTTCTGGGCGCGTTTCTTCTAATCCTTGCTCAGCTTATTCCCACTATATCTTAATCTGCAACAAAAACATTCCGACACTGATAAAATGCTTGCATCGAGCCCCATAGCCGGCTTAAAGAAGCAGCTAAGAGAGCGCCTCTTCGTTTCCTCTTGTCGAGACCGACGCCGTCCTTAGGTTGTCGCGATGCAGAAACACAGCAAAAAAAACACCTGCTTTCGACACTGTTGTTTACATGCAAAGGACCTGCTGATCACCGTCCTTGGGTTCGACCGGCGGGAGAGCAAACGACGCAGCATCTCGCAGCATTGTGCCCCAGGAACAAGATTAGTACGACTCGTCGACGACGCGGCAGTCTGCATTGTTCCCGGCCGATGAATGGGAAGGTAACACGCACGTCAACTGCTCGAGATAAAGCGGCGTCGGGTGTCGCGGCGCTTGTCCAGCGACCGTGAGCTCGGCGTCGGATTTATCCACGGCGGACCGCAGCGACGACGATATCGCGACGGCAGGCGGAGGCGACGGCGGGGGAACAAATTGAGCGGTGCATGTCACAATGTCTCGATTGTTTTTGCAGTTCTTTGTTGGTCAGACAAAGGAATTTTAATTCTGTGGAGGCGATCGATCGACGTTCGCGGACCTTTTAGCTGGCTAGCTGTCCGAAGCCCGGACGAGTTGTTAATGATATTCAGATTTTGGAGAGATATCGAGGCGCGTGGCTATCGGGAAGAATTTCCTCTCGTGCAGATTCAATTCAAAGCGGATCTAGGATTATGATTGCTCTTCTTAGCTTCACGTGCTTCGTCTTTCTCGAGTGCTTGCTGTCGGAAGAGGCAAATTCGCTTGAATAAAAAAGAGTGCTCTCCTATTTTAGGAAAACGAATGAACACTCAACATGTACCATCTTACAAAATATAGTGTGTGCACTTACACAAGCAAATAGAATTTCAGGAGGAGAAAGCAAGCTTTTTTTGTATTCATGCTTATTGTTTGCAAACATGGCAAAGTAATTTTCCCATTTTCTTTCCCATTTGCACCATATAAGGGTTTTCACAGCGAGCGCTGGAAGCACATAGAGTGCGAGGATGGCACCTCATTCTCGGCAATTGTGCAGATTAATTTCGAAAACGTCCCGCACCAGGCTGCGGCTTGTTGCTAAGCGACACACGTCCCACTATTTGCAAAACGGTGGCATCACGGGAGAGTGCATTGCAATAACACGACATCTGGGTTCTCCTCATCGCCGTCTCAGGAGGTAACATTGAGAAGGGGTGGGTACGCGAGCGGGGGTGCGACAAGATTTTCGCGGCAAAGCGCAAAGAAAAGCAAGAGCATGAAGTGTCACGGGAAGACGAAGCCACCCTCGGATCTCGGAACTGGGTTCTTTCGTTTAACGCCGCCATTGTAAACACGATGGCAGCAATTGAAACGATATTATGAAACGCGGAAAGCTGGAGCCTTGTTTAGTTTCTCTCTAGCGTAACGTCTGATGCACATTCGAGCAAGAAATAAGAATGTGTGCAAACAACTGCAGCATCGACCTGGCGGGAAGTGCAAACAATGCGAAAGCCGGCTCTTGTTTTGTCGACACAAAGCGCTCAAGTCACTCGAGGACAAATAGGTACAACGGCAAAGGAAAGAACGGTCGTCTTGAAAGTCAAGGTGTTTTTCTTGTTGTTTCTCATAAACGTTTTGCCTCACGGCTCCCGTTATCCGAGCTGCTTAAGCCAGGCCGCTCGATCCGATCGGAGCTCCACGAAAATCGCAGCCAGCAGCGATCACAATGTTTTTCTAGATTGCCTGGAGCAGGGAGGCGAGCCTAGCGCGTAGCAGTGCAGTGCTAGCCAAAGCGAACGACCTGTTTTAAGACCCTGATGGGGTTTTAACGTCGCAGCCAGTTTTACTTACAGGCCCAGAGAAAAGTTGGCGTCCGATCGTCGCAAAACCGATTCGCACAACGAGCCAGTTCCGCCGATTGGTCGTTTTTACGCCCGTCGGCGGAAAATTGAATGGCCGGCGCTCGCATTTCACACCTGCCATACGGAAAAACGAGGATTACTGTTTAGTCAGAATACCTGATAGGTAATTTTCTCAGTTCAAATTGCTATTCCTTTTTATGAGAATACGGAGCATACTTCATGGGAATGAAAGTGCCTGATTAGGGGTCTATTAAAGGACAAACTCCAGCTTAATACGCGTCATTTAGCACGGCGTGGTCCTGTCACCCTGATAAACAACGAGAGTGGGCGATCAACGGCGTTGCAACGCCTGAACAGCTCGGGTTTAACGGTTGGAAATACTCCGCGTACACACGCAAACACCCTTGTTAACAGTAACAATTTCATGTAATAAGCTTAGACTTGTATTTATGTCTCGGATTATGAAAACTAGGACAAAAATGTCAAGTGGGCTTGTTATTAAAGCTATGTTAGTAATAGCAACGCTTTAATTCAAAATTTGCAGCCGATATTATATGTGGATTTTAGCCAGCGCAGTTTTTAAAAGCATCCCTTTTTCTCTGCTGCACTGAAAATGTGTGCGATAATTAATCATTTTAAAACTCACTGCGGCACGGGTCTTATGTGTACGCTCATGGCATTAATATTTCCCCACTAAATACTCGATAAATGCAGTAGAGGTTCAATCAGCATTGCAGCTTCATCCAGATCAAAATTGCAACACACGCTATAGCGGAGACAGTGGGACCCTGCTTGGTTTATTTGCAAGGCATGGGCCACTAGCGAGTTCTATAATCATATAAGCCGCGGGTTAAATGTCGTCCCAGCAGCCTCTGTTTTCCATAACAACTTGTGCAGCTATTTAATTAAAACGAGCTTATTATTTTTAAGCCACTATCAAGCGCACTGTTAATTGAGAGTCAAAGGATATTCAAATTTCTTTTAAACGAATCTTCTCATTCGCCTGACAGTCCGGAAAAGGCTCGCCGTTATCGCTAAATATAGATGCGAGCGCCACGTCGGGATTACTCGGAATCCATTAGCTCGGCTCAAGATATCATTGAGTGTACTCGTTCTCTAGGACTGTGTACTTTGCATTGCTAATATGCACGAGTACTTCATAAAGCAGTTCCTCCTAAGCCAGGTCCGTCGGACCTTCGTATCGACCATTATCTAGTGCACGGGAAGGTCAGGCAAATTCGGGAAGGTCTCCTGGCCATCACGGTTTGTTTGCTTACAGAGCCTGGCGCGTCCATTCGAGCAGGCGAAAGAGTCTCCCTCGTCCTAGGAATCAGTGCACGCCGGGCACTAGGTAATAAATAAACATACTAAACATATACGCTCTGCTGCATGCTTGGTATTTACATTGGACAGAGGTGGCAGCATTCTGGGCCAGCAATTTTGAAAATTGTGTCTATTCAAGATCTCTGGAATATCACTTTGAATGACACGGCGACTTTTGGAATGAAGGAAAACCCCGAATGAGCGTACGACAGCGCCAAAGTAGTAAGACAGTAACTTGAACATTGCTGGGGAATTGACGTTGCTTATCCTCTGGCGGTTCACGCGAGTTTCAAATCATGACTGGTGTGAAAAACTTCTGGGAAAGGCAACAGTTATCGATCAAGGCTGCCCAAATAGAAGTATATAAATAATTACGACGCAACCGTTCTAAGGTCTTTTACCACACGCACACCCTTTTCAGCCAATTCCAATTCAACACTTGTTCGAGACCAATAATCACTGTCGCTAACGTGTTGAATCCAAACTCTCCGCGATTATGCTTGACGACAGCGTTGACAAGCCAAGCCATACACTTGGCAGTGGACGCGCCAATATCGCGCGACGCAATCAATAGCTCTCTGGCAACCCTAGACGGCATTCGATCACAAATCATCCTGCCATCTGAGCCAGAACGCGGCGAAAATTAATGAAGTAAATATCGTCAAACTCATTAATCTCTACGAACGCGCCGTCGACGCCATAGCAACTATTCGGCGTCCGACTTTTGAAGAATCGCGCCCGGCCAGTCCCGTCCCGTCCCATCCCGTCCCGTCCCGGCCGTCTTCGTGCTATGCCGAGTGATTGACAGACAGCCTCCTCTGCCGCCCCCTGGTCGCGCCAAGACGAGAGAGAAGTTAAGGGGAACAGGAAATGAATCTTGAGAACTTAAAGAAAGTCTGGTACGCGAGTTGTGATATTAGAAATTTTTCTTAAAGAGCCGTTCTTGCGGGATGAAATAGCTGAATGACATCTGAACATGGATCTATTTCCGTTTAGAAAGTCGATTTGCCTGATCAAACACAGTCAAATTGTCACGCGCAGTTGCCGCGTTCATATTGAGAAAAGGTGCATGCTTTTTGGAAGTTTCAATTTTCTCTGCACGCTTGCAAGTCGTCACATTTTAGTGAGCGAGAGGCTGGTTTGTGGCTACAATGGACAGATGAGAATCACCTTGTGATCGATGCAAGAAGGTAGGAAAGTTGTCTCACGCTTCACGCTTTGCTTCGCCGAGAGAGTGGGCTCACGAGCAGACATATGGTTCATTATACACGGGCCGTAACGAGCTGTTGTCTTGCGACGAACAGAGATTTCCAGCTAACGGCGACGTGCATATCTCGATGCCTTGGGGATGCTAGCGGTGGAAGCGGCGGCGGCTCGGCTCGATACAACATTGAGATATGCTAATGCTAAATTCCAAATTGAAAGTGGTATCGAAATACAATATTCAAAACTTTCATATTTCATCAGCGCGCGTACGTGAGGGACATAAAGATCGACGGAAAGCCCGCGCCAAAAATTATATTTACATATTCAATACGAAACGCGATGCAGCCATTTTTCATAAATTTGATCCTTTATGTTATGAAGTAAAGCTAACTGCTGGGGCAGAGGAAATCGTCTGCTAAGAAAGTTCGACGCTTGCCCAAATCTTTCACATGACGCAACGGGGGAGAGGGAAGCAAAATCGAAAGTTTCAATCCTAGTCAATTTCGCCCGAAAGCCCACAACGCGTCACGCAGGCTACAAAGAACGAACAGTGTATTTTTGCGTAAGCGGAGTGTTCCTCTCTTTGAATAAGTGAGGTCGGCTCCTCCACTGATGTGCTTAAAACTATCACTGCTGGCGGGCGAGTGAATAACTCATGTATGGCGCTCATGCCCGCGATTCGCATGCAAGAGCGAAACTTAATTCGATTACCCGCAGCGCGAAGGAGTGAGCCCGTCAGGCGAAGATGAAACATTCAAACGGCGAGAATTCAAACTTCTACTGTGAGTTTTCTCGCGAAACAATGCTCACCGGCACACAAACTTCCAGACAAATACAGAAATAGGTGCATTACTATTTCATGCGCGCACCGAGCAAAGCACAAGGAAAAAAAAGACACACCTTAACTTAGCGATAGCATGCTCCCTTAGTCACGGAGTCTGGGGATGGGAATTTAGTGGCCAACAGAGCCGATCGGAAAGCGCGACCAAAAGCGATGTGACGTCGAATGTTGAGTTCGCTCCTCGTTTTCCGCCCGGATTCCACTAATTTATGCCGCGACGTTTCGGTTATGAAAGCTCAACGCTTGTCCCCAAACTGACTTAACCACTTCGATCCCCCGAATTGATTCCGTTAGGGACCGAAATGCCGATAAATAAGATGCCCTCTCGGGTGGAAACACCTCGCGAAGAAAGTCACGCTAAATACGAAACCGAGTCGCGCGGCGCCGAGAAAAGTTTTGATGAGTTTCACTGCCCGTCAAATCGATCATCGGTGGGCCTCTCTTTTACACAATTTCCCTTTCAAAGCGATTGCAGATCGGTGTGAGACCCGAGCAATCAGCGTGCACTCAGACACTGCCAGGCTAGATTCAATAGCCGCGTAATCGAGCGCCTGGTAATTACCCTTGCACTATCGACGCCGTTCCCTGCGCGGCTGCTGTGGACGCGACGCCTAGCTCGCGACGCCCAGCGACGCCGAGGACTGCAACAGAAAATGAACGTGATGGCACAAACAATCGGGCACAGTAGAAGTGAATGCGAACGGATCGTTACCATTTTACGGCGGGCATATTCAAATGCAACAGGGCTTGAAACACTATTTTTAATTATAATGTCCGAAATCGGAGTGCCTGCCTTCGGAAAATGGGCCGTTTACCCACAGGCATTCGGGAAAAAAACAGGCTCGATCCAGACTGGGGCTCCTGGACTGAGATATAATCCTGCTAATAAATTATTGGGTTAACTATAATGTAATTAAATTCGTTTATCAAACAGACGAAGGGGATTAGTTTTTTCCGGAAAAAAAAATCACTTGCTTGAGCACAAACAAAAGCGTTAGAGAATATGAAAAGAATTTAAATTAAAGGCTGAATGAATAAAAAGAAGAGACATTGAAGAAGAATAGCTGGAACCAGTGCTTGAAGAATGAAAAACCTCGTCTTTGCGAGATCCGCCGAAGAAAATTCGATAAGAAACCGGAACCCTGGTACTCATTATCGTCATACGCAGCAAGAAATTTACCTACTTCAAGTTGAAATTGACATAAAACACACGCCGAGGAGATTTGGAAATTGACGCTGGAAAAACACGGAAAGTCGTGGAACATAGACCGTGGACTGTTGGTGGAGGGTGTGGAAGGGAGGGCGACGTACTAGGCAATGCAAATGGCAATGCCAGGCAAACGCTCTTACCCCCGCAAAGCATGGCGTAATAACTGCAAGCATAGGCTCCAGAAGACGGGGGGGCTAATTACACAAGACGAGGCAATGAAAAATTCAGACCGCACACTCTGCAGACCACACGGCGTTCTGTGCTTTGCTGGGCGGCATCGGGTGGGTGGGTGGGGGTAATGACCACAGCGTCACGACGCCGACGTCGCTGGATGCTGTGCTATGCGTGCCGTGTGCGTGCGTGGGGCTCGTACGCGCTAATCACAGCCTCATGAGTAGCAATGCGTGTCGGGTGCGTGGGGTGTTGGCGAGATTCAAGGATCGTGCGCTGTTTTTTGTTGTTTTGAAAAGTCCTGAAGCATTAGATGCTGACAGACTTGAAAGTAAAAAAAGAAAAATAATAAACAATGAACAATGAATAGTGAATTTGCGAATATCTTACGATAATTTCGCAGATAAAGGAATGTCTGATTTATTTTCTTTCTTTTTTTGCCAAGCGCACAGAAAGGATTTGCAAGACACCTATGGAACTGAGGAAATGTTTTGAAATTAATGGTGTTGGATAGATGTTAAATTTCTCAGCTTAATCATAACTTTCCAGTTCTACACATCGGTATGATTGCCCTGCACTATTTCCCTTCACGTGTGCAATATTAACCTGCAAGCTAAACCAGAAGCTCCGCGTACCTCATCGCCGGGCGAGGTAACTTCCCTCTTCTCATACATCAGCTCTGTTCGCCCAGCACATGCATGCCTTACCGTCGTGGTTTTTGCTCGGACATGAGAAAATATGACGATTAAAGCAGGCAGCTGCACTCTCAAGATAAAGCAGTATGCGCTTTCCTGCTACAGTTATGCGGCGAGCATATAGACTATAATGCTCAGAGAACGCAAATTACGAGTCTCGGTCCATATTACACGGAAGGAAAAGTGAGCCGGTGTACGTGTGAAAAGCGTGGGCTTTTTCGCCAGTGATTTCCGAGTGAAGTAGTCAACGCTTTTCTCGCCCCCTTTTTCCTCCTGACGTTTTCCCGAGGGACGCGTTGTAAACATGCATGCGCCACCAGACGTCCCAACGATTCCCATTCAATGGCTTCATGCTGGCTAAACCATTATTGTCTGTGTATTTTTGCGCGTAGATTTGTAAGCAATGTGCTTTGCTATGGGAATCGAAACAAGAATAATGTCCCATTGTGCGGTGTTAAGTTGACCCAGTTTATTTTTTTGTCCTCCTCTGCGACGGATTGAAACGTGGTCCTCGTCGCAGGAAGGTGTGAATGGCAGTGCTAGAAAAGAGAGTCGTGGCATTGTAGGTTGACGCGTTGTGCAGCGAAGAAAGAGGCACAAGCTCATACAAGATAATTGACTCGGGATCTGGGGAGTTGGTAATCGAGATATTAGACGCGTCTTTAGGAGTCGCGGCGACGGTTACGGCGCCGTTGCCGTGTTTGATGATGACATAATTCTCAGCGTTTAGTGAAATCATTTTAGGAAGTTCGACAGTGCTAAGGGGCCTAGATGGTGCCTGCGAGAGCTGTGCGGCTGTTGGTTAAATTAAAGTTGTGTCAATAATTAATCAAGACCGCGATCAGTCAGATTCATTTAAAATGAATCCAAAAGGCGGACACTTTTTTTTTTCTCCATAAAACAAAGAGCTGGCAAAATGGAAGCGACACTGATGTGAATGCTCCTAATGTTATTCCTAACAACGTGTGTTCAAGTTTCATTTACATACTAAAAAAAAACGCAGCACGAAACAGTCTCGAAGAACATTAAAACCGTATTTTGGTAAAGAATACTAAAATCCGCCGAGCTGCGTTCAAACTTTCCCAAAGTTGAAATTGCCAAAGGAATTCATTTTTATTATTTCACCATCTCGAATACAGCTCAGCCGAACACTCAAGATGCATAATACCAACACCGCCTAACAGTTCTCTACGTCCCAAACTCGAGCACCACGATACTAACAACATCAAGACCCTACCCCGTCGTCGAGTGTGAGAAACATAATACCTGGTGTATACCGCCGCAGAAGCTGGACCATACTGAGAAGAATCCACGCTGATTGATGCTCACTGCAGAGGTCAATGCGATACAATGGCCCCAGCACCATCGATGACGAACGTAGTATAACTTATTCTAGTGGTTGCGGGGAGGAGACGCCTTCGGTTTATACTTTGACCTGACGGTAACTAGTTCGAGCCCCAAGCCCGTGTGTGGGTTAGGGTTTTGGTGGTGGGTGGTGGGTGGTGAGAGTAGGATGGGATATATCATGACAATGGTCGTGATGTTTTCTACGCGACCTCTCGCGCAGTCCGATCAATAATTCGTCTCCGCGCGCGGCAATCCGCCGCGAGACGGATGGACAGTGGCAGCATAGCGTTAAGCGCGTCACCTTCTGAAGGTGTGAAGGGCCAACGAGGGTAGCGGGTCGAACGAAACGCGAGAGCAATTTCATTAGCGACTTAACTCGATTGTCTTGCAGTTTCACACTGCTCGGGCGGCGCTGTGGCCGTTTTGACTTTTGGAATAATTTATGTGGCCCTCGATTCGAGGAAAGCGATTTCATTAGGATGTTGACGTCATTGATCGTGAGTAGTGGACACAGTTTTCACGGTAACTTCTTGAACTTAACTTTTCAGCTGCTACATATGCAAGACACGAATATAGTAAGAATGAAATTCTATGCGAAGAGGATAGTTATTATTTCATTCAGGTTCGACGAGTGGTAATAAGAACAACTAAGGCATTTTCTACCTTTTCTAACCTACATGTTCTTGGTATGGTGACCTTCCCTAAGTTCGTTACGCCATCTAAATTGAAGAAAACGACGAGCTTCAAAAGTTAAACAGTCGGCCTGTAGACTTTTGAAAACACTTTTTAATTATAAATTTTAATTATATTTTAACTGAGCAAACATTTTTTTAAGTGCAAAACCGGCATGTTAGGGCCTGCTTAGCCATGGGGAACAGAGCCGATGGCAGCAAGAAATGCTTCGGAGATCTTCTTTACGTTAAGGGTCTTGAAAGGAACACATCGCGTATCGTAATTGCTCCAGTTCAAACAGTTCACCAGGCAGAAGCTAGGCACGATACCGCGTACCGCAAGATCGAAGTATTCTGTGCCAAGTGGCAGGAAAGAGGTGGCAGACTCAAATCACCTTATGTTGGCTTTCTCCAGATATTGTTATCAGATACTGTAAAAATAAGCTTGGGCGTAGTCGTTGAAAGATGCCCCCCAAAGCAAAAGGAATATTATGTAACCAACCACTTTATTTCTGTATTCCTGGAATTCTGGACGAGGTCTTAATCTGGAGTGGCGATTCCGAAACATTCCGGGAAAACACGATCCGACGGAAGTGGTCGGTGGCCGAGCAAGCGTGTAACCTTTTAGGTTTCCTAATGTTTCGGACCCATGCGAGCCACTTGCCATGTGAACGAGATATCTATCGCCTCAGGGCGAGCGAAACAGCCCTGTTGTCGTCCGAAACAGCCCTGTTGCCCGGCGCTGATATCGCTGCCATGCCCCCCTCCCCCCCCCCCCCCTTCTCGCACCCAGGCCACGGCTGGCCGATTAGAATAATTCGATAATTTGATTCCCCACCAGAGCTATGCGCTCGTCGACACTAGTGGAATTTTAGATTGTAGCAAAATTAAATTCGAAAAATGTAAAACAAATTTTAATTAACTTTGAAAAAAGTTATTTTTCTATTATTAATTTAGAAGTATAATTGCGTTCAACTTTTTTTTCGGACTGAATTTGTATTATTATGATTTGCATTTTTCTTTAAGCCGGCTCAAAAGGAAACTTCAGACTCTGGCGTCGTCGCCGTCGTCGTCGTCGTCGCGCGAATCGCCACGCCGAGAGTGTGGCTGATAAATGGGTCGCCCCGTCGTTCGACCTGTCACGTGACGGTCTTCAGGGAGGTCGCGTTCGACCAGAGACAGCCGGGCCGACTGGCCGACCGGCTCCCAATCGGCTCCAGATAAACACACATAAACTCTCACTGATGGATGCTGCCCAGGCCATAGTAGCCATCGGGTTATATAGCCACCCCGATAAACTCGCCGGCTTGCCACAGCCGCACAAAAACGACTCCAGCTTTCTAATAAAGATAAATGCGATAGCCAGCTTCAAAGCGGTGTGCTAGCCAAGCAAAATGTGCCGTAGAGTGGGCATCACTACAATGTCGCTACGCGAGTGGGTGCGTATACCATGAAAACGTGGTCGACACGATAACATTGCACATTGCAAAACGTTCAAGGACATTCATGAGATCACGTGGGCGAACCGACAACGTCAAACCGGTCTCTTGGACTTTTTGAGAGACCGGGCCCTCGTGTCTTTCCGCTTCCTCGATTCCAGGCAGCGAACATCGAATGTCTGCTTTCGAGAGGCTTATGTTTGGCGAAGCGCAGAAGTATCACTTGAAAGCATTCTACAAACTAACTGAATCGTATCTCCACAGACAAAGTTGCCTACCTGCTATTACCACTTCCACACTTGACCTCCATGGTCCAGCCGAGCTTAAAGCTCGACACGCCGCACCGTTTCTGAAATAAAGGCGTTTCATTCCAGCCACAAGTGGACACCATATCGGCAAGTGGAATTGCATAGCCATGAGCTTTGACGCGGGTGAAGTCGAAAAATCTGCATGACTGCTTTACACCCTGCGGTGTTTTTGATAGATAACCATTGCACAATGTAATGTGGGGGTAAATTGGTGTTCAAGATAAGTTATTCCACGCATTCAAAAGAGTGGCTAGCTATGTGACGCAATGGACCAACTCCAGTTTGGATTATTCTCTTGTTCGGCGTGATTGGCGTTAGGTCAGCTGCTGTTCCACCCAATTCGATAGCCTAAATTGGATAGAGTTGATCGATAAAGAGAATGGGAGATTAAGACAGCGGTAACCAAGGCAGTTTCCTCATTCATGAGACCTTGAGACAAAATGCTTGGCCTGTTGGAAACGCCGATTTTCGCGAGATAAACGATGTAAGGCAACACTCAGTTGGTCAGGTATTGGATAAGTGATCATCACACACATGACCAGTTCTGTTCGGGAGAGAGGCTAGAGGGCTGAGAGTTAGTACAGCAACTTCATTCGCCTTGCTTATCAACCTCTCGAAAGCACAGATTAGTGGATAAATACTGCTGATCGCGTTGTACCGTTCTTCGAACGGAATGTTATATGGTTAAGGTCCGTGTCCAATTTGCTTATAAGATTTTCTCTCTCGTCAAGTACACCAATTGGTTCTCTTCGACAAGAGTAGGCTAAGTCCCGGCACCGGGTTTCCCCTCCTCTCTTTTAACTATGTTAGGTTCATCACCATCCACTCATCCATCGACGCGATTAGAACAGTGCCATCTGGTCCGTTGTCAAAACTGTGTCTCGTTAAACCTCATTAATCATTCAATCTTGTTTTTTGGAGAATTTTTGTCAATAATTCTCAAATGAATGTTCCAAAACCAAACATACTAAGATATCTTGAGACGCATACCTGTTTGGCTAGCCTTAGAATACATACGATACTTCTAAATTAGTGAAACATTCCAAGCGGGGGTTTGGAATAGTCGGTGAAGTAAGTAGCCTCGCTTAGCATACGTAAAACAGTAATTTTTCAACACGGATGGCAACATTTGACAGAGTACTGGAATTTCTTATGGTTCTTTATTGAGTTAATTATTTAGAAACTACGGTGCTTCAGTAACTTGAAGTTAAGAAAAATGAATGCACTATGCTAGTATTCTTAGCGAATTCAAGCATTCTGTCAAAACGTTTCTTTTATGTAATGTGTTTTATTCATTTGACGAGTTTGTAGAGAATTACCAGTAACGAGACAATGTTTTATAATGCGCATGCTTGCATATATTGTGACAATGATTATCATATGCTTCATTATGTAATTAAACTGCTACAAATAAATAAAACTAAATAAAAATGTATTACTTGGAATAAGAAATCTCAGACGGTTGAAGGTCACATCGACTCGCAGTTGACTTGGCATTGAAAGAATATTGTTTCGAACTTACCCTAGAATTCACGTGATGTCCTGAAATATGCAATTCGTATGATTGAAAGTTAATCAAAAACTTCTTTTATATCTTTGAACAACTGTATGCTAATCACAGCTACCTTTGTAGGAACAAAATTCCTGGACGAGTTCACTCTCCGGCGAGCAGGTAGCAACTGAAACCAGTTCATATTTCTTATCAAACACAAAATGGTTAGCCAGGCAATGGTATGGATGGTTATTATTTGCTGGGGTGGGGGGGGGATGCTAGTGGTATTCAGTAGCTATACCCACACTAGTTGGAAATAACCTTGAATCGAAACGCAGGTTGTATTGCACAAGACGAGACGTGAATACATTGGTTATTTTATTATTACCAATCGCCTTTAACTAATTGTAAACAAACATTAGCAATACAGTTATAAAATTGACGTGTCATACGCTGTACAGTCCAACTCAATTATGTAACCGTGTATATCACTATACAGCATAACCATTGTTAATTAATATAATTAGAAGGTGTAATAAAAAAAAATTCAGCATCTTTTTTACAACACTGTAACGAACCGAATTGCGCAGTATTTATGATATTTAATAATTTGGGTACGCTCACAACCGAAAAACATAAAACATAAAAAAAACAACAAAATATACTAATTATTAACAAAATATGCACAGTATCACGTAACCATATATATTGCAAATATTATAGATTAAAGGGTCAAAAGCTCCAATTACGTTTATGGAAAAAACGCCGATTTTTCTCTTTTTCGAGGTTTTCGAGGCTATACCTAAAGGTAGCGTAATCAAACTCGAAAAATTTGCGTTTTTTCCGTACACATAATTGGTTAATTAGTAAAAAACGCCAATTTGTTCGGGATTTTATTTCAGAAAATACAAAATACATTAGTTTTTGAGTTATTGACCCTGACTATTTTATTGAGATGCATTTAGGATGCTTGAACTAGGTAATTGTTATAATTTTATGTGGTTCTTTTAATATCGGAAAAACTGTCAGGACTGTGCTCTAACCCTTGAAGAAGTTACTAGTGCATGCTACGAAACGTCGGGAAATTTATTTATCCTTTAGGTACTTAGCATTCAAAACCCATTTCAAATAGTTTTTATTAAAACTAGTGCTAAGGCTAAATCAAGTAGAAATGAGTCTAAAAACCATCATTAACATGAGTACCTACCTATTCGTTTGAAATTTGAAACACAAATAATCAATAAGCCAAGTTCTAGAATTATCCCATTAACTTTACCCTAGCTATAGTTATATTTTTTATAAAATAACAACGACATAACTTTTATTTGTTTCACGTTTCGCGAGTTTATCACTTATAAAGAGATATCCTGCACACAACCCACGTGTCCTCTCTTTATGCCCTAAATGTCCCACTTATTAGAATTGAAGCTACTTTAACTTATGCACCTATATCGCCGAAATGGATGACACATTAAAAAGATTCCATTAATTTGCATAATTAAACCGCATCCCATCTCATTCCTGATATTACTCCAATATGCAGTCGCTAGCGCATACAAGGCTGGCACTGGGCTTCTATCCGACCTATGTACACATAATGGTACATCCACCCAGTGTAATAAATCTGACGTACACTACTTTGGCCGACTTGTTTGGAAAGATAACTAGCCTTGGGCCTCTCTGACCAAGGTTTGGGGAACGACCGCCCTCTGACCAACCCTTTAGGTTGACGTCGTAGTTAGTGGTAATTCATAAGTGTCACATTGTCACTAATAACGCTGATGGTATACGGTGGATGTTTCCAGGTTATGTGCCTGCTATAAAGGTAGCGTAATCAACGGTCATTCTCCGAGGTACCGTAATACACTACAACTAGACGAAGCCTTTCAGGACGTCGACGACGACGACGACGACGCCGTTGATGGATGAAGTGTTCTGAGAATGTACGGACAATTTCTAATTAACCGTCGCTCATCATCTGGCAGTAGGTCGGTTGCATTACTCGCGGGGAAAAAGTCGTAAAGACGGATTTTATATGTGGGACGCTGAGCCGGAGACAATTAGGAATTTTAGTGAACGATGTTGTATGTTTGCATTTTTAGTTAATTTGATTTGCATAGAAATGCAATCCGGACTACACTTTGTTATGGTTGGACTTGCTGGCACAAGTTTATTTTGTTTTTGTTGTTATATTATTATGTGGTTCATTAAGGGTTCTATAAAAACTTTAAAATAACGTTGCAAGGTGCCTTCTGAAGTCGGATCCATAAAGGATGGTGTAAGTTTGACTTAAAAATGATCATCCAAACAAAGGTGGTGTTTCCAGATTGTCAGGGGTTAAGACCATGGTGATCACAACTTTACTCCCAAACGTATAGGGGTTAAGTAAGCTTCAGCTATTCTTTTTGGATCCGGCCCTTGGTGTGTTGAGGTCATGTAATGGCAGTGCCGGGTTTCTCAAACCGCTGAAGACGATGAAGACGCCGACACGATAAATCAATCGGATCGATAAAACGATAAAGCATCGCGGCGATGAGAGAAGCAGGTACTTTATTGACGTGCAAGGACCTCATAATACGCTCCGATATATGGCACTTACATTGATGAATGATTTTGTCAATATTTATCGCGGCAACATCTTGTCGTCGTCTTTGCTTTGTAATGCCGCGGCAAATAAGAGCTCACATTTGTTACCCTCTCCTGCACCACTCTACCTCACCGCAGAGATCACGGACGCTTTGCCAAGAGTGAGTTACTGACTCCCATCTCAACCAGGGCAGAGAGCGAACAATCATTGGCGACGGTGAAAAGACCCCCTTACTGTTGGCAGTACGTCTTCTCAATGACAAGGAAGTGATTATCGGGCTGCATCTTACATACGCAAAAGTAAATACATTTTTAAATTGTAAAACAAACGTTTCTTTGTGTCCAGCCACATGGTTGCCGCAATTTAGTGATATTTGTTTTTAAAATCTCTTTCCTTCTAAGCTTCACGGACGTAATAATACGTTGCTTGTTAAAAAGATTCCCAACGATGTTTACTTTTTTGTTTTGTTGCGTTTCTCTTCTTTTTTCCCACGTACTGTACACGAAACGAAATTATTTCCCAACGCTAAAAGAAGAAAAATCCGACCATGTACGACCGGGGTGCCGTCGTCATTCCGTGCAACCATAAACCAACTAAACACAACATAACACCGGTCGGTCGGTCGGTCGTTCGGCCGGCCAGGCAATGTATGTGTACACAGCATCATGCCGTCATCAGTAATTAATGCATGGCGGCGAGATGTCGAGAGTGTCGGCGACCCGAGGGACATCTTTCACTTGGCTGGGATGGTCGCCGGGTGATACCTCAAAGAGTCCCTACTCTGGTGTGCTGGTGTGGCGACGACATCCGTCAAGCGGCCCCAAGGCCTCCCTGGGGTAAGAACTCTGGGCGCTGGCGACGCACTATGCAACACGCACTGGACTAGGGTTGGTGTTTGGGACATGCGTGTGCTCGACATGGCATGGCTTGTGGCGTGGAAACATTGTGTTGGATTGGTCGGGGCTGCGTGGGGGTTATAAAAGCGTTGTTGAGTTTTTAAGGTGAGTGCTGTTGCTCTGCGGTTAATTACGGTGAATAAACATGGTATCGGATTTAGATAGGTGCCTCTGTGATAAGAAAACATTGTGCTATAGGTATTGTGAACAAAAATGATTTCAATTGGTGTTCAAGATATCTGTATTTTTACTAAATATTCTACATTACACTCCAACATCTTTCTAGTTATAAATTATGCGGCGAATGAAATTCCTTGAATGCTATATAAGAAATACTTCTATATCACTGTCGCAAATTGTCAAGTAAAGTTCTGAGAAAACGTAATTGACTTATTCCTAAAATAAAATTATACTGAATGCAAACCGAACCGAGATTGTGCCATGTTCTAGACAAAAAATTGCGTGGAAATATCTTTTTTCTCCTTTACAAAATACTACACTAAATTTTCTCCTTTCACTTGTATCATGTGCCCTATCCAAAGTTGCCTGTTTCAAATTAGTTCAGATTAGAAAGGCGGCTTATAAACGTCAGCTCGTGGATGGGAGATTGAAGGCTATATTCGGAGACAGGGGGGGAAACGGGGCAGGAAGGGGGTGCTATGAAAGCCCTCAGCCATGAAAAGTGTATTGTTAGAGCGAAACCATCACAAGAAGACTGGCTATGATGGAAAAAGAGACGCGAAGATTATACAAAAGTTAAAGTTGAATTTAATTCTTCAACGTCTTTTATGAGCACTGTCTTGGAATGAAATTGGACAAAATGTAAATTTATCTAGACCTTTAATTATTTTTGTAACCTTATATTGCTGCTGGCCAAAATAATTCCTAAAAATGACTTGTTTTCACAGAAGGGCAATAAATTAGCTGCTCATTGAAATATTGAAAACCAATCGCGAAAATTGGTGAATCAGCACAATACGTTTGTTATTTTTATTAGAAATAAGGCCCTGAGGCAAAATCGATTTAGAAGTGAACTCTGTACGAAATGTTCTACGGCAAGAATCCGACCAATGGTTCCAACTAACTGAAACGCTACACCAAAGAAAGAAGGAAAAAATACGCCACAGTATATATTATAGGTACCTATTCAACGCCACTTTCTTGAACACGCCTCTTGCTGTTTCGTATTGTGAGAACAAACCTAACCTTAAGTCGCCAAGCCTGCAACTACTTAAAACTACTAATCTCGCAGCTCACCTTTTTAAAACCAATCAAACCCTAATTAACAAATCCGTTAACATTACAACCGTATTGTAGCAGAACAGAGGTACCCATATTTACCGTGATCCCGTCGGGGTTCCGCATCAATCCACCGGCCAGCAAACGAAAGTCAATATCGGGATCTCGGTCGGACGAGTGGCAGGCAATCTTCTCAACGACGTTGACTCTGTCTCCCAGCTCCCGTTCCGTCGCGTCCCGTGGTATCCCGGAATGCCCAACCTTTCTGCGCGGGGATCTCAGGGATAAGATATTTAACTAATGCAGCCCGTGGTTCGGTTGAGTGACTGATAACTGATAAGCCGTCTCGTGGGACCCGCGCCGATGAATCAACGACAATGACACAATGGGGCTCGGAGGAGGCTCCAGCGACGACGGCAGCAGTGGTAGGCGAACTCCAATTTGATGTGGCGTGTTTGGGGATGCCGATCGAAGGGTGGGCACCACCGCCGACGACGAGAGGCTGACAATCTGCTAAGAGCAATGTGTCGTCTTCGTCCCTTTAGATATAGCGAGGTAGGCATCGAAATTATACTGCTGCACCGGGGAATAGATATCCGCGAGGCTTCGGGAGATTTAGAATCTGGGAGGCGAGTTACTGTCGGTAATGATTGAATAATTGAAAATATTAATCAGTGGCAAGTGACTCTGGTAGAAACTAGTATTGACAGGTTTGACGCAAAGTCCGTGCATGTTTCTCTGTTTCTCTCGGCGTTCGGTGGTTGTGTGCATAATTCAGTGATAACAAATGGATGTCGAGTCCGCTGTAACACCGCGAGGTGGGATTTTTGTTTCCAACTTTTAATTGATTTGGAATTTATTCACTGCTATAGTGGGCGGGATTGAATCAATCATGTGATATCGAGAAAATTTCGATATCGATATATTAATGTGAATTGACAAGTGCATGATTAATCATGAGATCAATTGAATGAAAACGGTCGTATAAACTAATAATTCCACTTGCTTTAATTGATGGGAATATATTTTAGTGTTTATTTGAATTAGAGTCGCGGTGTACCTAACTAAAGGGATAAAGCCGCATTGTACATTCAGTTTAGCATTGTAAAGTAAGTTTTTTGCTTGCGATCTCGTACTGTCTCGCGAAAAATTAATAACAAAGCATCTCGACAAAGATACAAATTTTAATAAAGGTTATGTTTTAATTGCAGTGTCGAATGATACGTTCTTCTGTACCGCGGACACTTTTAAATTGACCTACTTATAACATTCACCTGGAAATTGTATTAAAACATGTTGCCTGGAGGAAGGCAGTTCTAAAAAGAAACCCCTAGCAGTTCGGTCTACACCAACAAAAGCTTGTTATTATATTCAAATGTTATTTGCTTTTTTTTATAAATGTTCATGTAAAACCATAAAAAACAATCTTTATATTTTTGGTAAGTAAAACCTGGTCGGCATATACATGCAATTTTTGGTGTCGTTAACATGGAAATTTGGTGTTTGTTTATTTTCTACATAACAGAAAATATTATTTCACGTTTAGTTCTTCGGAAAGTTTTTAGAAAGTTTCTTACTAAATCCTCTGTAATCATTAACTTTCCTCAGAGTAAACGCCATCAAGCTCGTAGAGTAAACTGCATTATTCCTGAACAACGAAGTTAAAAAAGAAATCAACTTGAAAGAAGAGGCCAAACAGAAAGAATTGTGGAAGCCCAGAAAAAAACCCTGTTGCTACTATGGTTGACTATGAAATGGAAATTAACAGTTGTTAAAAAAAATAAAAAATAAATGCAACAAACTTGCAACAAATATCAACGTTTTTTCATTGTTTTTTGCAAGTTCATCAGTTTCAGTAGATCTTTCACTTGCCGCCATCTCGGGTATGTGTCTCAAGTCGTAATTTGATTACCAGCGCGACTGCGGGCACTGGTCCAATTAAGGTCAGAGGCGTCGCACAGCGCCTCGTTACCCGCAGGGTCCACCTCACTAACGTCCGGCAAAAGAGTGGACATTCGGCCGAGGAGTGGGTATTGAACCTTGAGGTACATCATTTCACTATATTCGCTGGACTAATCAACATCGCCTGGGACATCATGCTGGACCGTATGCATATAGAAAGCAACATGCGGTAGAGATATTTTTATTATCAAAATCGCTGTTGCTTCACATCCTCTGTAATGGGCAACGGTGCAGAAGCCCCGAGAGCTAACAAACCTTCCAAGTCTATTTGCCTGACATTTTAGCGCAATTATTCCACCGTTCACGTGTTTACATTTATGGGACAAACTCCCTCTGCATACCGACGGACTTGTTCCAATAAGAAAGTCGTTAAGAGCGCGATGATAAAACGCGGAAAGTTGTCTGCTTTCTCCCACCGCACTAAAAGTATAATATAAAACGTCATGTTTTCGCGGCGAAGAAAGTTCTCCCATCAATTGCATCCACGTCGCTGACTCGCTGAGTAACTATGTATTTGCTGAGTGGCTTTCTGCCGATCAGGCAAACAAATTTCCATCTCAATGCATCTGCCGGTCCACGCGCTGTTCGGAGGCGGTGGAGGTATGCATTCGGAGAAAGTTTGGGACAAGTCACAGCGAGTTCGTTACTGACAGGGAGCGCTGTGCGCTGCTCCAGGAACCCATAGCTCTGTCAGAGTCGGCCCAGAGCGACACTGCAGCTCTTTGCAGTTGCCCCTAACCCCAGGTGCATGTTTCGCAATGACGGCCACACTGCTTTCAGTTTTAATTGGTAGGCGATGTTTATTTGTTGTTAATTAATGGGTGCGATCTCGCAGGGACAAAATCAGCTGCAATACATGATCCCGGCGCCTCCACCACAGAGGGAATATAATATGTAAATTCGTACACGGGACTAGCATTTTATGCCATGGTGTATATGTGACATTTGTGCATGCGAGAATAAATCGAGATGTAAATACAAAATCATGCAAATCCGAGCGCGAAACTGAAATGTTTAACACGTTCCAACAGCACTTCTTTCCGTGAGCACCGTGTTCAAATAAATTATAATGCATGAAACTAAAGTGAGCATGGCGTAATTTAAAACATTCATTTTCAATTTATGCACACGCCAGACTTGTATCTGTAAAGCTAAAGAAAAAGCAAACAGCCATCAGTAAGATATATCTGCCACGTTTGAATTCGCTACGGCGATAACGCTAAGTTTATGTCCGGGAAATAAATCTTACAAGGAAAATGGAGTAGAGGGTGGGGGGGGGGGGGCAGAAAAGGAAAGGAAAAAACACACGTCGACGGGGACATGTTGAACCGAAACTCGGTCAACTTTCGAACTGTGTTCATATTTTCCGGTTCCCACTCGTGAGACCCACTGGAAAAGCGAGCTCCGTCTCGGGCTACACCCCAGCTTGTGTCTCTGACTCGAACGGCAGCGTCGGTGGCTTTCTCCACCACCGACGTCGACACCGCCGCCGCGACGCCACCGACATCTGTTTTCGGCGCGGGCCCGTTGTTGGGGGCCACTCGAAGAGCACAATCGCATAGCACACCATGCACCCTGGACAACAATGACGCCGCGCCATGCGCAGGTATCTGACCTTTGACCACGTCATGACCATTGTATCCTGCTACTGGCGTACTGTTGTTAGAATGGGGTGGGGGTGCACCTAATGTGTGCACATTTGGCCGGGGCACATGTGGGGGGGGGGGGGGGGGGGCAAATGTGCCCATCTATAAACGTGTGTCATGGGCATTTCGTGGGTATTTTCCCATAAGAGAGAGAGACAGAGAGGGAGATAAAAAGAGAGGGAGAGAGAGAGGAGAGAGAGAGAGTTAGAAGGTGGAAGAGAGACGCAACGAATTCCGATATTCCTGAGAGGGTTTTTTCGTTGGCCTCGCCTGGATTTATAAGTTATTTGAGGTCAGACTGTTGTGCCTTGAAGATATGGTAGCAATTTCTTTGAGATTGTGTCGACAATGGCTTCAATGTACTGGTCCCCGTGTGATGTTCTCTTTAGCTTCGTCGTCGAATGCCTTCAAATTGGAGGCACGGAATTTATTTGCCATCTCATCGAAGTTTCTTTATGAAAAAAAATCAGACGTATAAAAATCTCGATAAAATTTGATTATGGTTATACTTTGAAGCGTGAACAACAAAAAAACACCGTGATAAAGCAGCGCGTGGTCCCCCCCCCCCCCCCCCCCCCCCCCCCCTTTCACCCATACCACTCTATGGCGAAACACAACTGTCCTTTGCAGGCATTTCATTTTCTATTTCGCTTGGAGACTTTTTAAGAAATCTTTCAGTCTCATTGTTGCACGAGTCAGTGAATGGGAGAAAAAAAAATCTGTTTTAAAAATTAAAATGTAACAAACAAAATCTTTATTGCAAAAGAGAAAGATTCACTACGATTAACGCTGTCTCAATTAAAGTTTTTTTTTTTGGTTTAGAAGAATAAAATGTCATGCCCATGACCCATGGGATTTCAGCGATTCGAGAGCACAATCAACTCGACGATCTGATAATCTCCGATTGCTATTCGCCACCGCCTTGCAAATAGATTCAGCTTCCATTGCGAGTCTGCATCGATGTCATTAGCCTCAACGTGCACTGCACGTAGAGAGACGCCGACGCCGACGACGCCAGCGACGCCGCTCTGGTAATGGGTTTTAAATCCGAGCGATGTGAAACAACTAGCGGGTCAGGGGAGCCGATGATCTACTTGAAACTGATTACACACCAGGATTAGCCAAGCGCGCACGAGAGATAAAAGTGCATAGCACAGTTACAAGAGATTAATTAAATGACATCATTATAGCACTGTAAATATTTGTTTTTCCTGTAAAACAACATGATAAATAAAACGATAGCTTAAAAGATCATTCCCCCAATCGGAATTGCTAATGGGACGGAGGGTGGAGCTGTCAATCAGAAAAGGCGGTGTACATGCCAATCAGGAAGCGGGTACCTTCTATATATATATTTTAACCACTCCGAGGCAAATTAATGCAGTCGGGGTTTTATCTCGACAAGCACCCTCAGGGACCGCCTATCAAATGTCCGAGATAATTAAAAAGGTAAATAACAGTGTGTACATGCAGACAGGCAACGAGATAAAAACGTCCATCGACGTCTCGTGCTTGTCGTGGTGTTATTTATAAGGGCGGTGATGCTCCTATGGATAGACTTTCCATTTTCTCTCTCTATACTTGTCTACTACTGTCCATGCCTTGAATGCAATCAGCAAAAGAGTGTTGCTATCTCCCATTCAGCCAATCACCCTCTAGCCAATAGACAACGACGATGACAATGATGATTATGACTTTAGGACTGATTATTCCCGGTCCCATGTCACATTAAGACGCGGTGACATCTGGTACCGTTCTTTCATTTAGCCATTACGTCCCATTCCCCAAACGCCCCCTTCACTGCAGCTTCCATCTCCTCCGTCGCCTCCTCGATACGTAATCATCCGCGGCTCTCAATATTGTGTTCCCCCTCATACCACACGTCTTTTTGCCCGTCTTTCCCACTAGGCCATCAATCAATCATTTTAAAACAATGCTGCGACGCGACGCCGACGCTCGTTCTACGGCGTCGAGGGTGGATCTCGCTCATGCTTCTGCAAACGGTTAGCCGCGAAGCGTCGCAAATCCTAGGTCTTAGCGATCGCGGATAATAATAATATGTCAGCATTAGCATGTGACCGAAGACGAGTGACAGTTGGACGGTCGTGTGGTAATCCATGTTTTACCACGCGGGTCGCGCTACCAATGATAATAACTGCATTATTAACGCAGGCGATGCGACAAAGTCGGGTGATAAGGGACGTGGAAAGCGTCATTGTTTTTAATCTGCATGGCCCTCGATGAGGGAGGCCACCCTCATGCATTGTACAGGGTTATCGCAAAGAAGCTGCCCGCGTGCCTACAAGGTAAAGCGCTAAGCAATTCATGTAGGTGGGTGTATACAGAACCCGGTTGCGGTTCTAAGATTAGCTATAAAAGGGCGATATTAAACGAAATTTCGTCTCATGAAATATTGGCCAACTAATTTGGGCAGTTAAAAAGTTTTCGGCATGCATCCTCGCTAATACGTGGCGGTGGACGCCATGAGGGAAAGCGTGGGGGAAAAGCGCGGGGAAAGCGAGGCTTGTGTTCGTTCAAACAATGTTTTATTATTCCCGCCGAGTTAATGACTTTGCGTGATCACTTTAGCCAATCTGCTTCCGAGCCCAGCGCGCGTCTAGCTCGCGGAAAAGCGTTTTGGAAAAGCGTTTGGGAAATGAATTTCCCACCAGACCATTGCGATACCGGTCGGCACCTCAGGTGTGTGTGATCTTGGCCGTAATTTCGTTTCGACGAATGGCTTCGATTTTGGCCCGCCGGCTATATCGAGTTTCCGGGGGGCGCGACGATTAAGTTGGCTCGTTAGCAGTTTGTCGGGGGTGGTAGAGGCGGTGGGGGTGGTGAAGAGGAAAACAATGCGGGAACCTCTTTTTCTTTGTTGCAGTGGACCGCTGGGTCACTAAATAGTAGAGTAACCTTGTTCGGTTAACCAATGTTGTGCATCGAATGTATCTATGTTGAAGTTTTAACTCTCGTGTGAGTTTGATATTTCTATGCTACCGATGGTGTTTGATTATTGCTTTTTTTTAGCGTGTCCAATTGCAAATGGTCAACTTCGACATAAATCTATACGGGTAATAAAATTACACAAAAGCAAATATCAGTAATTATAAACGCCAAATCAAGTTTGGGTTGAAAAATCGTAACACAAGCCGACTGCCTGAAAGCATTGCGCTATGCAATACTTCACATATTAACCATTCAGTATTCGTCCGTGAATTTCAATAAATTTAATAAATTGAATATTTAATCATAATAATACTATTCGACATCGACGCTGACCTTGTTTCTGTTGTGATTGAACCAACACGCGTCGCATTTACAATCAAATCTCGTTCGATTCATTGCGTTCCGTGCAAGGAAATATAATTAAAATATCGCTGTGGTACTCACAGCAGTCGGCAGTGGTGTGGTGGTGCCCGTGGATTCCAAAACCTCGGGACTCAATCCGTGTCCCGTTTCTTTTGATAGCAAGATCCAGGTCACACTTCACAATGGCGCAAATGTATTATTGGCTGGCGAGGGTATATTGCTTTCATTGCAAAGCACAAGTGGAAAAGCTGAAGCTACCACACAAAAGGTGTGCACGAAAATAGAAGTCGTCAATAAATGCACCTCATCTTTCACATTCCCTCGTGAGAATAGGACAGCAATTGAAGATTGTATAGAAATCGTTCGTTAAGTATTTCGTTGAATCATCACAGTTACTCTATTTTCTATCAATTACATAGACAGTTAACTTTATAGTGAAAAAAATGCTGCAAAAAACAGCATCAACAATATTTTCAATAGTATCTTAGCCTTTATGTCTGGCTTCGCAAATAATGACACTATTGCCATTTCAACGCAATTGAAAACCAATAAGTACCACACCAATTATCTGCACATTTCACCTGTTGAAAAGGAGAGAGGACCGATCACTTCGCCGTCTATACGATATACTCGTACACAAAGGCCATCTACCCGTAAACCAACTCCCGTTCGCTCGAGCGCGTCGTCGCAATGGGCCGTAGCGGCTTATGTAATCATCCCAACAGCTACATCTCCATTAACCTCGTATTAGCGCCGCACCCCACGATAAGCATGTACCTATAGGAGGACGCCGTTGTCGATGAGTTAGAGGTCGTAAGCTCGACGAGCTATTAGCATCAGCTGTAAGTCAGCAAGCAAGTCGCCGTCTGCACTAGAGGGCTAGAGGGTGTCAGAGCACGTGGTATTGGTAATAAATTTTAATCATTACCCCTGTTTTGGGTTGGCTTTTTTTGACGTTGGCGCTTGGAGTTTGCGGGGGCGAGTTTGGTTCGTGGCTATTTGCGGTGTATAAGGGATGTGTGCGCCTGGAAGTCGGTTTTGTTGGCCAAAGTTTTGTGTCTCTGTGGCAGCGTCGTGAAACTTTCTGACAGGAGGGGCAGGGAGTGGGTGGCTTCGTTCAAGATGGTTGGCTTGCTCGTGGAGGTGCCGCTTGAAAGTAACCTACAAGTGTTACCAGGATTTTTTATTTTTGATTCGCAGGGGCGGGCCTTTTTTTTAGTGAAATTTATATACCTATTTTTTTCAATGTGATACTCGTATTTTGTTTTTAAGACGGTGGAAAGATCAAGTTCCACAGATTTTAAGGTCGACGCCCACGATGTTGGTTTTGACGTTATAGGGAGTAAATATGCAGGGAAATATAATGATGCTGTTAAACATTGAAAATCATATATAAAGTACAAAAGAAAGAAACTAAAATGCAAACATATGGAAACGCTTTCATTCTTTCGTTTACAATTGGTGGCAGAGGTTGAGCTGTTTTTGAAATTGTGTGTTTGATGGTAAATAATGTTGGTATTAATCATGGAGTTATAAATACACATGATGAATGCAACCTTCGACAATAGGAGTAAAAATTGTGTAAAAATCTTGCTTTTATGTTTCAATTGGTCGGCAGTGAGAAAAGAGGCATATTGTACAATCAATCCTGTTTGTCTTAAGGGGAAAGAAAATCTGTTGCAGACTTTTTAGACCCGTAAATTTTGTATTGCCTTTTATCAGTGGTTATAGTAAGTGCGGGTAACAGTAAATGTGTATTTGTTTAATTGTACTGCTTCAATAATCAACATTTGAGGGGAAAAAATCGGGAAACAGACTAAAGTTTGTAGGAAAGCTACTGCCCTGCCGTTGGTGTTACAAAAATAATAATCAAAAGTAATGATTTTTAATTTCTTTGTCATATTTAAAGGATATTTTCTTGAACTGTTATGTTTACACCATGATTTTTCTCCAAACACTGGTCTGATTAAAACAATTACAGGATATTCATCTTTTCCCTTACAACCGATTATTGCGGGCCTCTAGGTTATACTGATGCAGATCCAACCGAATCAGTTTTTGGCACACAGTTAATTGAAAAATAAACCCAGTTCTCGTTAGAGTATTTCTGGTCAAGATATAGACTTTCATACAGTAAACTAGCGCTTCTCGAACGCAATTTGTGTTGCATTGTAGATGAGCGTAGCGATAGTTGTGGCTGGTAAAAAGTATAACTGACCAATGCAAAGAGCAGAAGATGCTAAAAATGTGAGGTCAATCGGTGAATTCAATTTGTACCAAAGATTGGCTCAAAAATATAAAATACTTTCAGCGGTACAACCCATCAAAGTTTACCCAAAATCTGAAAATGTTCGTAAAATTTGAATAGCTTTAAAACTATAAAACCGATATTCCTGAAAATCAAACTTGGTCTAAGCTGAGAACACAAAAATGTGCTCTGCAAGTTTGGTTGAAATCGGTGCTGGCGTTCGGACGCTGGAGCACGAACAAACACTGCATACCTACAAACAAAAAACAAAAAATAACAAAAACAACAAACAAAAACAAACAAACACACACAAGTGATTTTTTTTTGTGGGGTAAGTGAAATTTAATATTTAGCTCCGCTCGCTTTGCTAGCTATGCTAATCAAGTACTATTTGTGAAATGTGTCTAGTTTAATTCATGTGTTCACTTGACGCCTATTCGTAAATTACCAAAATAATATCATTGCATCCATAACGTTTTAAAATATTTCTCGTGTTTTCATGCAGAAGTAATCAAATGTAACCTTGACTTTACGCATCGTCTCATCTGTCAACGACTTGACTCAGAATTCTAAAGAATTTACCTCAAATTTTGATTACCAGCTGCTATTGAAAAGCGTTGCTTCTATTTAGCACCACAGGCCAAACACATTTCTCACTTTTTTAACTTCAAAATTATGTATCATCTAAAACTTTGGTTCTAGTTCTGGCTACTACTAAGCGGTTAGCGCCACCTCTCGATCCACTGGATTCACTCATTGATTTCCTATTGTTCTAGTTTCACTGCACTTTAATGTTCAATTTGAAAAGTTATCAAATATTAACACTAAAAAGAACATGAATCACAATCCAGATTCCTGAATTATTGTTTATAGTTTACTTGCATCAAATTTAAAAAAAAATCATTGGCTTCATTTGATAACGTCGTGCAATATGTAATATCTGATTGTTGGTAATATTGTGATATTGCAAATAGCAGTGTTAACTCAAAAAAACATCCAGAATATTCAGAATATGTATGGATATGTGCATGGTCTAACCAATTTATCGTCACTGTAAATTATTTTTTCGAATATTAAACTTCAATGCCACGGCTTTCAAATAACGATGAATAAATCCAAATTACTAGGCTCTTGAATAAACAAATTTCCTTTCAAAGTTATTTTAAAAGCAAATACTATTATTACAAACGTACAGAAGTTGTGTAGAACTAGGGCTTCGCGAACGTAATTTGTGTTGCATTGTATATGAGCGACTCGATAGTTGTGGCTGGTAAAAATGAAATAATTACATCTTAAGTTCAAACTGTACTCTAACGAGACAAAACGGAATTCCATGACGTAGTCACGTGATCTCTTTGGATCCCTTATTCACGATTGTCAAGCAAATTCTTAGATTTGTTTATCCTAGAAACAGCAAAAATGAACAATATTTTCCTAAAACATTCCGAATAAAAATTGAACGAAACCAATTACCGTCTGGAAATCTTTGAAATCACTTTTTTTATGCGTTTTGCATATTAGCAAAGATTGGTACACAAAAATAAATTACTTTTGGCGGTACAACCTAACAAAGCTTACCCAAAATCTGAAAATGTTCGTAAACTTTGAATATTTAAAAAATATTCTACCGATTTCGCTGCAAATCAAACTTGGTCTAAGTTGAAAACACAAAATTTTGCTTTGCAAATTTGGTTCAAATCGGTGCAGGCGTTTGAACGCTGAAGCGCTAACAAACACACATACACGAAATAACAACAATAACAACAACAACACCAACAACAACAACAACAACAAACAAACACACAACCGATTCACAACGCTCGTCAACAAGCCAGTTGCCTTTTACCTGCGTTGTGCCAATGATTCCATAATATTTTGCTAAAAGTGTTATTAATTAACCTTATAAATTTAAAACCCGTGATGTAGCGATTGACTCATTTCATGTAAGAGACTATGTGGGAAATTCACCTGTGAAATTGCATAAATTCATTGGAAAAGGCTGGAAATGGTTTCAATTTTGTAGATTATTTGTGAATTTGACTAAACGCGTCATTATTAATTATTAGATATTTAATAATTTCGTTAATTTAATTATTAATTCAAAATTCCGAATTAATTTTAACTATGAATGAGTATGAATTTTTGACATAAATCGTTCGATATCTTCCTTAATTTATTTTCGAATTCAAAATCTCACCGACATTGGAATTCATAAATTCTCCACAATGCAGTGACTTAACCTGATGCAGGTAGACATTTTTAAATATATTGATTGTTTTAAAAAAACTATACGAATATCAAAATTAACAGCGTGGCAGGCGACCATGTGAAAGTGAGAAGTGTGAACTTGCAAATAACAATTACTAGTTTAGTTATAAATTAAGTCATTCAAATATGATCTTAGTATAGATTATATCATTATTTGACTATATTTTATTTTAGGACTTAGGTTATGAGTCAACTCTAAGCTCTGTGACTTAATAAAAACATTGCCCAACAGATATTTTCCTTGAAAATTTCCAGTTTTGTATTCCTTAGTATCCTTTGTAGAGCGTAAGTCAGTTTCATATCCAAGCAAATGTGTTGTTTTGTTTTTATAATTACTTTTGACTTCCTTTTTATGTCGCTGAACTTGTTTCGTGTATTGTGTGAGTGCGTATTTCTGAAGCCTCGTCAATATTATTGTTGTCTATGGCGAATGAAAAGCAACTTTAGCAACGTAAGAAGTACGAATATTGCAAATAGCGTCTTACAGGAACATTTTATACACGTGACAGTTGTAGGCTCGTAGCTTGCCTTCGCCATGGATCGAAGTGCGTTTATTTCTAGAGTGAATTAGTGGGCAGCACTCTTTGATCGTCCCCAAAGAATGATTTCGTATTGCATTCTGGATTGTTTATAAGTAAATGAATTTCCACTTGTCGTCAAGACTAACAGATTCAGCCGGGTATAGTATGGACGGTAAAACTGGTTAAAACGCGCGGTTGTTTTCGATTTGGTCGCTTAGATCATTAAGCAAGTAGGTACACGGTAGTTACCGACCGATCACTGATGTATCGACCTTTTATTAATTGTTCAATCACTACTCGATATCCCAAAAGAGTTCTCTGGGGTAACGCAATGCAACATGTTCTCTGGGGTAACAGAGGCGCTGCATCTGAGCGGACAAAGATCTTCAAAATCCAGAAAGCACGCAGTAAGGGTTATTACAAGCAAACCCTGAAGCGCTAGCTGCCGGGGAGTTTTTAAAACGCTCAATATTCTTATCCTTCCTAGCCTGTATGTACTAGAAATTATGTTTGTCAAATCTAATGTAAACAACTCCTGGTCAACTCTATGGTATAAACAACTCCCTGCTAGCTCTAGTCATAAATCTGCTCTTTATGAAACAGGACGATCTCAGAAAATGTTTAGATTTTAAGACAAAGCTAAAAAAATGTTCAATAACTAAAGAATTGTATACCACTGACGAGATATTATCTTATTATTATGATAATATTATATTGCTTTATGATTATAACGACGACTAGACTTATACGAAAATTTGACAATGTATCACATGCTAGTTTGTAACACATGTATATTTCAGAAAAAATAAAATAAACTGTACGGATCTGTACTACATAGCATCCTAAACGCTAATTTATAAAAACTAAAAATTTTCGTAAAATTTTAATAATTAATAAACTATTTAATCGATTTTGCTGAAAATCAAACTTGATCTAAGTTGAGAACACAAAATTGTGCCCTGCAAATTTAGTTCAAGTCGGTGCAAGCATTTGGACACTAGAGCGCGAACACAAAAAAAAAACACAAACATACACACAAGTGAGTTTTTTCTGGAGCAAGTGAAATTGGAGATTTCGCTACGCTCATCTAAAATGCATAAGAAGATTCAATGCATTTTACATTGCGAATGGAAAAATTAAAGATAGTCTTGCTCCCTCGCTCGAACAGTTACTAAAAAAAAAAAAAACACACATTTGGCGCTACGAGAGGGATTTTTTGTATCATTAATTTTATTCTTGTTATTATAACTCGGTGGTTAACACACTCAATAAAATGTTGTGTAATCTATATCTGGTTCAAGAAACTTGCAAAAATAACATTCCCACACTTCAAGTTCGCAAAAAAAAAACGAAAAGGCAAGCAAAAAACGCCTGAAATCACCAAACTTTACCACCCTGCTAACTTCTCTAGCTATCTCTCTGTTGCGACAGTTAGAGAAGACCATTTTTCGCACTACCCCCTTGTACAACGGCGTGGGCCGAGTGCGAACCTAGTTAAATATTCAAGCAGTCACTGGTGTCCCTGTGTCTAGGACAAGGAGGCTGCGCCAAGAGGGAGAGAGGACTCTTTCGAATGACCGCATGACAATATCCAAGATTGCCTTGGCTCTACACTGCCTGGAATCTCATTAGCAGATTCTCTGTTGTGATCTTCTGACTCTATGAGGTGCCTCGATTACGGTGTGTTTCGCTCTCACCAAAAGCAGCAGACAGAGGCTGAAAATCCATCGTTTTTTTTGTTTTTTTTAATTACTTTATAGACAAATTTTATAGTTTTTCCTTACCATGTTTACTCTGTTCTATGAGTGAGGCATATTCAGAGCGATGATATTCTGTATTAAAGCTGTGAAGCGAATTAAGAGAGACTTTAGGGCTCTCAGTCATGGGTCCGAGCTAGAATAGCACGACCAGCGAATCACTGTTTTGCTAAATGACAACACTGGTGTATCGATCAATATTTTATCGGTTTCTGAACGAGAAAACATAATGTCAAGATTGTCGGCACGAGACACAGTTTTCTGCGTGGTGCGACTTTGGAATCACTCGGGTTTACATGTAGCTTAATCGTATCTCTCAGCGGATAAGTCGATGCTAGAGCGAATCATTCGACGGAATTGCCCGGCACGGCTATTCGCTATCTCTCCATGTATTCGAATAACAAAATAGAAACTTTCCAAATCTGCAGACGGTGTAATCTGTAAAATTGTTTTCGTGTTTCTGGTTTCTTTTCGCTGCTCTATAGAGATTCTTGGAGTGTATTTTTATTTGGCTCGGGCGGAAAGTTTTTGGTTTGGGAAAGATGTGCGTATGATTTTCAAATGAAGGCAAACTTTGTCCAGGCAGAAACAGCTGAACGTATCATTCTGAATTCGTGATGCGTTTTGTTGTGCATACCTCTTTATTCTTGTTATCTACCCTCTTGGCACTGGCTCGGAAACTGTTTGTTTCATCAGTGCATTAATTCACTATTCACTGATGCATTTATGTTTCTACAGTTGAAAAAGAATTATACCTACATGAAACAAAGTTTGGAGGTAAAATATGCAAAATGGTGAAATTCGCGCTAGGAAAGTTATTCGGCGGATGTGTTCTATTTATCCTGGCTGTAAAGATATGCCCCAATGACTAACCAAGCAGGTCTCTTAAAAGCACATGCATCATGCAGATATATGAATATTTTCAACTCACTTTTATGCGATGAATAAAATTATATTTTTACAGTGTGCCGTATTGGGAAGTTTATATTTCCGATGCAAAAATGTATTTGATATTTTTTTCTAAGGGTTTATTTGCTATTTAAGATATGTACTTGAGCATGGTTCTCAAAATTCAAGTTGATTTGAGAAATTAAATATCGTGAAGGGAAGTTTATATTTATTTATGTTTCTTTCAAATTACCATATTTATGTAAAATTCAGTTCCGAATGGAATACAAAGAAGTGAATCGCGAATCGCATAGCAACTGAACTAAAAACTCCAATCAAAGTGACATCCTCGGGTCTTCTAGCCCCAGACACTTAGCATCGCACCCCTTTGCTGCAGGGTCTCCGTGATCGTCGTTCCCTGCCGGGCGCCCCGTGCGCTCCAGACGCCCTGGCCGAGTCATCCTCCTCGCTCCTAATGTGCAAAGTTTCGGTCGCCGACGCGTCTAAGATAAAGCTCAAGCCCCTGCTAGTGACGTCTCGAACACTCGAGAGCACAAAGACCGATTGTGTGCCCCGACGGCCCACCTCCACCTAGCAACCATCATCGCCAGCCACCGGCTGGGGGCCGGGGCAACTTTTCACTCAACTTTGACCACGTCGACGAACAGCATGCAAAGTCCATGGGCCGGACACTATACGTGGCCGGCATTCGCAAGTGGCTGCTCGATAATGCTTTAGTTCATTGACAGGCAAAAGGTGGGAGACGTTGACTGATGACGATAAAGTGTGCTCAATCGAGTCCGCATTCCATGCGCGGTGGTGGTTTTTTTTTTTCGGGGGTGTCGTCAGGGGTCGGTGGGAGTCGCGCGTCTCTCGCGAGAGGAAAGTCATGCGGAGCGGTGAAATGTGGAGAAAGTTCGGCGGGGCTTGCACGGAAATATCGGCGAAGAGATTATAGGCTGGCAGGGGTAGTCAAAAACGGGTATATGGCCTTGGTGATGTAACGGTAAAATAGGGTTGTGGAGAGAGAACGGGGGCTTGATAGCATGGGAGATTGAGCGACAGCTCTTTTGTATTCGCAATATGTATACACTCTGAAATCTAGTTTACTGGAGAAGATTTCGCCTGTTTTCGTTCGGAAGAGGACGACAAAAGCCCATTTTGTAACTTGATGTACCGCACATCTTTTTTACAAGCCGGGAAATTTTTCATTTACGGTTGGGGAAAAAAACTGGATCGTCGCGGTGACATTTTCCCTGAGAGTAGCACTTCCCCATTCGAGATAGAAAACGTGTTCGCTAGCTACCTCACGGAAACAATTCGTACATCAGAGATGGTGGCTAAGCAAACACTGACTGATTGCAAACCTTAATGGCTGTTTAAGAATGATGGAGAGAGCGTAAGATTTGCCTGTCGACACGGATCTCAATTAGTTGCGAAATCTTGGAGAACCGATTGGCGAAAGTCGATTGGAGATGTCATGTTCCGTCTCGTTTTTCCCAAGGCTGCTGAACGCTTCCCCAATCCTTTGGACACACTATAGCGAGAACGTTAACATCGGCTCAACAGATACTCGCAAAAAATCTCTCAGCCAACGTACTGCATTCTCCACAAAATCCATATTACCTACAGATGAGGCAAGTTACTAAAAAATTGCGATATTTTCAAAATGCAAGAGGTGCTGCAGCGCCGGCGAAGCAAGCACGTGTCGGTATGGTTGAAAGTGTTAATATCTCTATATGCGACCTACTTCCCGGCATTCTGCACAAGAAGGTAGGTAAACCTATTTATTAATAACGTCGCATGACATTATCAAGCTGCACTTATATACATTTCCTTCAAAGTACACGCTCTTACGTCATAAAACTCCGATATAATTATCTTCTTGAGCATTTTATGCACTCCCTTAAAAGGGCATTTATTAGATTCTTTGTGAATAGCATTTGTTACGACGGTGAGTGAAGGAGGTGGTGCGCAGGTAGTGTGGGAACGAAGAGTGTTTATGAATATGTTTCACCGGGGCTTGACGCGGCAACATATGCACCCCCGTGCCAGGGCAGGCGCCGGGGCTGGGGCATGATATGTCCGCTCGCTCATAGAACGGTAAGCAAGATATATTGTTTGAACGCGGGGTGAATGTGGCGGCTCTTTGCCATCCGCCACGCGCATCATTTGATTAATGAGACAGTTGAAACATTGTCGGTGAAGCGGGAAGACATAAGCAATGTCGCAAAACGCTGGACTTCCATCGTGCCTTTTGCTCCATCTCGTTGACCACTTCTCGGAGTCAACTAACAACAAAAAATGCCATGTCTCCGAATGGATTTGCGGCACAAGCGGCGTGTTATTCTTGTAATATTATCGAATACTTATGGCTACTTTGTGTTAAACTTTTATATCTGATATTCGTAAAGTTACACAAAGTGAAGTGTTTGGTAATTTATTGCTTAGATGCATCAACTCTTAAAGGGGTGGTGCATATTTATAGAAATTGCATGACATTTTCTAGGATGATGAATGGATCTAATAAAATATATATTAAACTCACAACGACCCATTAAAAAAATTCGCGACAAAAGATTTTCTTGTTGATAATTTTAAAAATAAAGTGTATAACGACAATTCATATGTCTGGCTGGGAAATGGGTTGAAAGCAACTGTACGGGGTTGGGTTCTGGCTGCACGCTAGAGAACGCTTAGAGCCGAGACCGATTGAGCCACTCTGTTTACCACGAAGACCTCCACTCACCGATAACGACGACTAAATAGCTCAAACACATCGCTGTCAACATTTTTCGCCTCAGCTCCTTCGCCAACCTCATAGAAGCTGTGTGGAAAAAGAAAACAAAGAAATCGATTTTAACCGAGTTTTATAAAAAAGGCAATGACAAGGAAAAACGCTATCAAAGCAAGATACACACGCAAATACCTCTCGTTTCATCCGACCGTTATTTTTTTTTTCCTATCCAAAGAAAACAAATTAAAAAACCCAGATGCCAAGACAAACCTAGCACAAGCCTCGCTCAATATTTTGCGAAACTGCAACCATTTTGATTCAATTTGTCGAGCTCGTTGATCGGAACGACCCAACCGGGTCATGACTTCCAAACGCCGCTACTTTTAACCTTCGAGCGCTCATGAATACCTAGGCCAACGACGCCGTAACAGTTGTTGGGTGATATGTCAGTATTACAAGTCTCTGTGTAACATGGGGCTGCCGCCCGTAGTCGCATTTCCCCTTTTTATCGTGCATTTGCAATCCACGCACCCAGCAATACGCATGTACGCATTCGCACACACGAGCAGGGGCCTTTTTATGACGCTCGCCGCGGGGTGTTAGGCTCAGGGTTAATTTATTAACACGGTACTTTGCGGTGACACCGCGTAATTAATTTACAAAAAACACTACACGTTTTTAATTTCTCAGTGTCAGGTGAGCGTAAACATATTCCGTTAGGAGTAGGAGCAAAACAAATGCAGCATGTCTTTGCGTTCTCGTGAATTTCGACCCCCCGGTTTCTCGCGTTCCCGCTTGAGCTCCCCTGACTCATGGGGTCGAGTGGAAAACTTGAAATCGCATTCGTTTTGTCGATTGATTTGTGTTTTGCTTTGAAACCGGCTTATTTAGAGCAAGCTATCGCTCTAGGCCGACACACGAAAGATAAATCCGCGCGGAAATTAATTGAATTATATTTTTCAAATCCTCCTCTCACTCGTGAACGCGCGAGAGCTTGACGTCTAGAACTGGAAGAGACTTTGCTATTGCTTGCAGTGACGTTGTGTCATCTGTCTTACTCAATGCTGCTTGCTGTACTTCGCTTTGTGTAGTGGTGTATACATATATATAACGTGTCTGTGCTCTATTACTCCAGTTTTCTTGCGCTCAGGCCAAAGCTGCCCACGTTTTCCAAACATCGAGCCGAGAAGGCCAATAAAATAAAAACGTTACTTTTGTTCATTACACTTTCTTCGTCTCTTCCGAGAAAACTAAGAAAACATTGTAAACTTTGATCACTAAGCAAAATATCCACGCTGCTAATTCGTAATAAACAAGCTTCTAAGAGACCTTTATTGGATATCCTCCTTGTGGATGGCATAGGTTGTAGCTGGAAGCTAATCCCCGATAATCTAGCTGAATAAAGAATCATCGCTGGCTATATAAAAGGCATTACCCATGAAGGAGGTGCCGCCATTGAGAGCAAACGGTGGTGTGAGGGGCTCCACCTCGAAGCATAACATTATCTCTCTCGGTCGTGGAGAGAGGCGCGACAATCGGTGGGATGTTGCACACAGAGCAAAGGAGCCCGCGATGTCAGTACAGCCCCGGGCGTTCCAGCAATATCACTGGAGTTTAGTATCTATTAAAAACCCACGCCTTGCGTCGTTAACAAGCTTTATGAATGCCGCTGCCGTCGACTCGAGTACGCTGCCCGTGGCCGGTCCGGAGCCGGGGCCCCGGACCGTGCGATAGCGACGGCCGGGTGTCGAACACAATACCCGTGTGCTCGGAGAAGCGGCCACGGTTTTCCGCTCGAAGAGCAAAAAAAAAGTAAACTGGGTTCAAGACCGCGGCTTTGCTAACGCGCTGCAAGCCAAGGCGATAAAAGTATAAGAGATACTTTTTGAAACTTGCTAATTGGGCTTAAATCAATAGGATATTGCTTGGCGAGAGAAAGCAATTAAGTCTCTGCTTGCAGAAAAGCATAGGTAACAATCAAACAGATTTAAATTAAAACGCTGTGGTGAGGGGAAAAGCTCGTGCGGTGAAAGAAAAGCGTGGAAAGCGGGCTTCTGAAGACAATTCAATGGATGTAAATCCACTTGTTTGGTTTCATCGCGCCTCAGCGGTAACGCGGCGGGCAGACAAACCACTCAATCGCGCCGAATTAACAGACCATCTCGTTAATTTATGATTGCCCGGCTCAATCGTGACTCGAAGGAAGGGGGAAACGAACATTTTTCCCCGGACATCCTTGCGCGCGGCTTCTGGAGTTGAAATAAAGCAAACTCAGTTTGAAAGAAATTCCCCGATCCAGATTAATGATTTCTACCCCGGTTGTAAGCCACGCCGCCAGGAAAGAGGTATTTCAATCATCGACTTTGCCAACCCACCCCACGCACGCGACCACCCAAACACTCCCGCCCACCCGCAAAACTTTTCGCCGCTGACTGCAAATTTATTGAAGAGGAAACATTTGTAATTGAAAAGAAGAGGCTGGTTGGTTGAGACGGAGAGCGTAGCCGCTACCTTTAGGTCTGTCAGCGCGCTCCCCAGCCAAAGGACCGCGGCGGGGGGGGGGACAGCGACCGCACTTGACGCGAGCTTCCACCGTGGACGGCGACGTCGTGACGCCTTGTGCATTAAAATGGATTTGCATAAGTCACTTGCGCGAGTACGTTTTGAAATTTTAAGGATTGGGTGCATTGGCGAACATATGTGCGAGTACCTACAAGCAGCCCGCAAAGCATTTTGTTTTTCCTACGTGTTACTTTGCCCCAAACACGTCCATGAAGTTAGAGTACGTACAGTTCAGCGATGAAAGCTAGTAAGAGGTTAAATAAATACTTTTCTTTATTATTATTTTTAAGTGCTGAATTTTCAGTTTATAGATGGCGCCTGAACGCAACCCGCAGAGCATTCTATTCATTAGTGGTTCTAAGACATTCTAGACGTGAATAAATGAGTCTAAAGCTCTGTGGTGGAAACCAGTGAGTGGTTGAGAAATTATGACCGTTTGTATTTTTAGAATTATCAGTTCATCGATAGCGCCTAAATGCAGCCCGCAGAGCAAACCGTTAAACGTGTTACTGTCCCCGCGGGCGATTGCAGGAGTCACAAATGTAAAGTAAAATTCACATTTCACATGGCACAGTCTCTTTTTTTATTCACAATTTTTACTTTTTCACAAATTATTTTTTTTTTTTGAGAAAGCAACATGTCAGCGCCTGAATGCATCCCGCAGAGCAATCTGTTGTGCGTGTTAATTTGCCATCAGACATAGACATGCTTAATGCAGATTGCTTTTAAATCTTGTTTGCTTTTAAATGTAAGAAGTTTTTGTTAAGAACTTTACCTGCGTTTCAATGATTTCTAAATTTCAAATACCGAATGGCATTCTCCTAAGTGCTGAAAGTAGTTGCAATCAAGAGTACGATTCCGAAAACTGGGAGATGCAGTTCGTCTCTTTTTTGTTGTTTTTTTTTTGGAAGAAACTAGATTTCCATTAAATTATTTACTTTCTTATCAAGCAGACATTAATTTGCATAAAAGTGCATTACTGATTAATACAAAAACGTTTAATGCGAAGGAAATGATTTCGTGTTACCTTTCAATTGAACAACATCTGAGTTAAACTTCCACAGTCACGACACTGTTATTGAATTAATCATCTCAGAAAGTGTACCCGTGTTAATTTCATTTTCTCCCTATAAAAGCATGTTCGATAGAAATCCTTCCAACCTTTTACCCTCTCACTCCGTAGCTCCTAATTTCTTGTACCAAACGGCAACCATTTACCTAATTGTCTCTTCAACTCTCTACATCTCTGCCTAGAGTTCATGTCAGACGACACCAAAAATTACCACCGAGGCTTAAAAACAGCTGTCTCCTTTAATTCGTGTCAACTTTTCAACTAGAAGTTGCGTCTTGAGAACCGTCTAAGTGCAGCTTTCTCTTACGGCCCGTCTAATTCCAACCGGATACGTCGCATATAAGCCAGGTAATGTCCCAAACAACATAACCTACCACTGACTCAACCTGCCAACAAGCCAGCATATACTAACTAAGCGCAGAAAAGCAACGAAATCCACCTCGCGTCCCTTTGTGATATCAGCTGTTCTCAACTAGCACCGCCGAGAGATTGCCGTCTGTCAAGATGCAAACTATCCATGGACATCTCAACAAGGCAGACAGCTTTACCAGTTACTGGATTATGCATTACCAGTTCCAAGTTACTTTATTAAACGGATGCGAGTGAGACCGTTGACCAACGACGCAAGCGAAGCCAGCGATGTCGCCGGCAAACTTGTAATAACCAAGCTCTCGGCGAAACGACGTCGAAACTTTGCTCGGAAATAATATCTAGTAGGAATTAACTGGCGCTCGCGTATGGTGAGGGAAGGGGTAGAGCGGGTAGAGCGGGGCTGGCTTATGCACGTCTGCCACGGTGCCGAAAGTTTGGGCTCGAAAGCCTGGCCCACGTCGCGCAGTTCATAATGCCTCGCGCGCCACGCCGCTCGCACCGAAATTTCGGTCTCATCGGCATTGAAATGTCAACGCGATTGTGGCTTGGATATCAGGTGGTTGTTTTTCGGGTTTCGCACGGCCTTGCTGTTCGTGCTAGCCTCGTCGACTGGTGGAACGAGGAGGGTGACATGCGTTTCAGTAGAATTTTTCTGGGTAAGGAACCAGGCGGACGGATCACGTTGAGTATAGTTAGTGAGAGACTGCGATGGAATCGACATACAAAAGCACTAAACTGGTGATAGCTTAGTTTTTGTCCAATGAGAGCGGATTGAATTTAGTGTCGTTGCGTCGTCTAATTTAAAAACACGTTCGCGTTGAAAGTTATTTGCGAAAGGTCGTGAAAACAATGCATGTTCTACTTGTAAATTCATTCTACAAAGAGCAAAGTGCCAGCAATTTATGTCGCAAAAAAGGGAATCGTTATACCTTGTACTAAATATAATGTATACCTGCAGCTGTAATATAATTCAGACATAACGGTGTTGGTAAGCACACAAGAGGTAAATGATTCTGCTATATCCAGAGAATCAATTGTGGGTTTGTCTGAATATATATGTATCAGTATACCAGTATATATCAGTAGGTCAAGTGTTTTTGCTAGGAAGTAAACTCTATCTACTGATATAAATTAATTGGCGAATGAATAGGCTACAAAGTTTTCGTTAGAAACTTACTTTCCCCTGACTTGGTTCGAGCCGACTAAAAAACAGACTCTCAAGATAAATCGACGCCCCTCGAACATCGGAGCGATCAGCGTTGTCATTCTCGCAACTATCATTAGATAAATAGATTCAATTTTCAATTAATCGCTTCGCGTAAGAGAGTCCACACCCCGGGTGAGACGTTCACAAAGGAGGCGCCGCGGTGTGTCGCGGGGCACGGCTCATAGACTCTCCTGGCTGATAGCTCACCCCTTCAAGAATCTCCCAGGGTGTCTCGCCGTGACGAGGGAGATGATTTCCGAGCGTCAAACTCACAGGACAGCGTCGTCGCAAAATTAATCAAATTGGAAACGAGTTGCATCTGTGTCTGTATGTGACCTCGTCGACGCGATTGAGGTGACGATTCATTAAGTAGCGACTTGAGTTTTCCTCTCAAAGATACGATATTCGCGGATGAGAAGATTTCCCCGTAGCGTCGCGTCGCGCTTGTCACAGCTTGCTTATCACGCGCGCGCATTGATTTTATAGCATATCTAACGAGGGACTACGATCTTTATGAAAACGCCCGGATTTTTAGGTCATGAGTGTATGGAGACCATGTTATGGCGATGGAGACGTCTGCCAACTTTGCACAAAGATTCGGAATAATTTTCAAACAAACAGAATGCATGAAGAGAGCAAGCACTGTTCCTTCAATCTGTAGGTGTGTGTGTGTGTAGGTATGAGTTCTTTTTTTCGTCTTCTTGCAAGACACTTTGATCTGATTGCACCATCGCTATGGCAAAGAATCTCTAGACCCGACGTCATCGAAAACATTTCCTTCGTGAAATGTCACCAGCCGCAAGCGAGCGACACCGAAGCCGCCGACAGGAAATATGAATGCTGTCTACAACTGAGCGAGACAAACGCCGCTCTGTTGAGGTCTTGCATGGTGTGCAATCGCACAGAAACGCGACCCTGGCAAAGAGATGAAATCTCACGACCGGCTGTCGAGATGGACCATGCCGTCAGGGCCACAACATCACGCCTTTCTCTACTGGAAATGGAATGCGGTGCTTTTTGCTTTATTTTTTGTCGCGAGAATGGGCAGTTTCCACCTTCCAGGTCGTATCGATTATTGCGATTCATTTCCAATTTCTTAAAGGAAGCATTTTAACTTCTCTGTGCACCCATATTGATAACAATATGTTTATTTTCCACTCTGTTCAATGGTTGGGAAGTGAAGAGGAACTTGTTTAATTGTTTTGAAAAACACGTAGCTTTCCCGGTTTGCTGAATGTACGTCACTAGTCTCACATTTCTCTTGGTAAATCGGAGACAAAGACTTTTTTTCTCTCTGAAATTACTAAAATTTACCAAGTTAATTTGTTTTCATACGAGAGCCCAAACACAGGCATGAGGTTCCAGAAAACAACATCACAAGCCACGCGAAAACATTTCGTATCTCAACGCAAAAACATTAGCACGGTCCATTACAACAAGTGCCCACATTCGTTCGTCGAAATTAATATTCCTCGTCGTGTGATTCGTCGGCGCCTATCCCCCCTTCCTCCATTTTCCCCAGTCCAAAACCCGAACCGCACGTGTTCTTATTTCTCAGTCGTCGCCAGCACCCCAAGCCACACCAACTACCCCACATCTACCCGTGTTCCACTGGGCACATCTGTTGCCCCGAACGACTGTTCCTTGTGGTGCACTAAATGAAAATGTCACGTCATTATGTCGCCGCCGACGCCAAAGTCTGCATCGTCGGGGAAGCGTCTATAACTCTGTGAGCTGCGATGCTCAGGCACTTGTTGTTCTCAGAGTTGTTGTTCTCGTTGTTGCTTTGTAGCTGGCATTGTTGTTTGCTTAGGGTATTCGAGCGACACAGGTCTTTGATGGGCAATCGCATTGCAAACCCTTGTCGCACGTCTGCTTTTTGCTTGGCATAAAGAAATGGCAGCGTTAAATCCTTAAAATGCCTGTCGTTGTTTTGCGGAATTTACAAGAATTTGGTATGAAATACCAATACACCTCTTGGTTTATTTTTTATCTTAAACTGTAATTCATAGCGAATTTAATTGTTGTTTTCTTGTGATTTCCTCGGTAGACCGATTTCCTGCGATTTCATAAGATAGTGTATCGCCCTAAAAAGCATAGTGTTACAGACGCCATTACCTCTAGAACAATATAATTATATACTTATAGAAAGACGTTCAATCACATTCATAAACGGGAATGCGTTATTGGGCTCGAGGGCAATAAAGAAACGCTTTATTGCCTCGGTTTAAACCAATTTAATAAGTCTCAAAAACACCATTTCTTTCTGGCCGCGCCAAAAAATAATAATAATCTCGATTTGAAATGGAAGTATAAAAAAGCTGTGTACCGCATCGTCGAGTATCAGAAAGGCCGCGTGGTTGTATGAATAGATGCCGCGTGGAAATGGCTCTGTTTCGCAATAATAAATATCAGTACATATAAACTGGGCACAGGAAGAGGAAAGAGGGAGACTCTTGTCGCATAAAAGAGCTCGTTATAAGGATAAAATATCACATCCTGATGCCCGTACGCGACTCCTGAAGCGTCTATAGCATGAAACCGTACCATACCCAAAACTCTATACGACTCTATCCAGGAAAAATGCCGAGAAACGACTCCATTCTGGCAGCTGAGAGATTTTGAAGGCTTCATGTTATTCGCACAACTACGAAATCATCACTTCCAGCCGTCACAGAAAGCGGAGGTTACTAATCGGCTGCGAATTTCATGTCCAAAGTCCGTGATATTTTTCTTGAACTTTCCTTGCGCGAAAATATATCACGCGATTTTAAAACGAGACTTTCAGGAACGGGTCAGTTCGCAGCGCGGGCCAAGCTTTATCCAGCAAACCAGAACAATCGAAACGCATGCACGAGTGAATGATTCAGTTATTGTTTATTCTAAATGACGTCGGTTACCGTTATGCCACACACGGCATAAATACACAAACATAGCGCAACATACCTACTAGATATGTGCACGACGCATGGCCCTGGACAAGGCTCTAAATCATTGCTTTGTTACTCTCGTGGAAAAGGCTCGTGGGAAGCATACTAAAGTGAGGTTATAGTGACACAACGAAACAAATTAAGGGTGATAGCAAATGAACAACTTATTGTAAACACCAATCAGCTTGCCAGAACTTTGTCAAGAGGATAGGAAATGTAAATCTTTGCTAATTACTCTAAAGAGTGGATGTATTTAGTACATTTTAATTGGCAACTGTGCGATTTTTGACCCGAAAGTTGAAGGTATATTACAGGAATTGCAGAGAATCAAAGCCGAACCGAATCCCAGTGGAGTTTATCGAGTAGACGGTTTCGAGATATTACTCGATATTACTCATATTGGAGTGAGGTAATGCTATATTACATAGCTACAGCACGAGGTACCTAGCTTGAATCCCGCGGAGCACAGTCGGCAGAAATGGTTAATTAACGTTTATTTATGAGCTCAACCAGCAGATCCTTGTGTCTACATGCAAGGCAGTTAGATATTAACTATATTATTAAGACAAGGTGAACACATTAGACGATTAACTCTGTGGTTAATAACCACCTCGCTAAATATTATACATGTTGAATCGGCGTTGAGTAAATCTTGGTGAAATTACTCTCCCTTCTACGCTCGGGGTAAGAGCCAAAAGCAAGTCAGTGTGTCTAACGGCCATGGCAACTGGTTTACGTACATAATCGGTGGTCGGTTAGTGAGATAGAGGCTGAGGTCACCGAGGGCAGGATGTGGAAATTATTCCACGTGTATCCTCCTAAGAAGCGACCGTGATATGACTTTGCACGCATTTTCTTTTTTAAAGAGGATGCGAAAGCATGCGTGACGCGTTATCTTTAAAGCCGAGACTACACGCGATAGAAAGAGTACGTGTGAAGGATGTTACAAAGTGGTTGTCTTTTGGACAGGTTGTCAGGTCGTTCGCTTCATCAATTCGCAAGCCGTCGATTTGATGTGACTCGGTCGGTCTTGTTTGAACGCGTTTTCGATCAGATTTCAATTCTGTCCAAGACGTTCGCATTTCTAGATGCGTTACAGGCGCACTTTGTGCGTTACGCAATGCGCGAGAAGGTGGTGCGTTCACGCATGCCGCAAGACAAGTTTTGTCTAGCGGCAAAAAAAAATAACATCTATCACTATCAAAAGAGTTTTTGTCAAAACCAGCTCTTTTTTTGCACTTTTCTTTACCAATTTCATTGTTTTGCGAGTTAGCGTTTCCAATTCTTTCCCTATTTTCACATTAGCGACTGACTATTTTTTAGGAAAACAGCATTTGAAAAAAGGAACTGTTTTTTTCCTGACTAAAAAGTCGTTCTCTTCTTCTAAATCTCAACTATGTCGTGCACCTAGCAAAACAACCAATAAGTAATACTTACTTAATTTCGCCAAAGCATTCTGAAATGCTTTACCTACACCTACATTGCGCACGATAGGATTGCTTTTAGCGTAATGACGTAAGTGATTAATATCTCGGTAAATATTAAGTGTAGAACATGTCATGTCAGATATATCTCAACGCGACACGGTGCGCTTTCAATGTGTAATACCGTGGCACGCATAGATTCAGTTCACTTTCATGAATTGTATTTCACTCTATGGTTACCTCCATTATTTTCTATCAACCGATCGCAGAAGTACACTTAAAGAACCGATCTATTAAAAACAAATCTTCAACGCTAGACGAACTAAACGGAAAATTGCGTGCCAGCAACATCACGTGGTTTTATCACGTGGTCTTATCATACGCAATTAATTCTTGCGATTAAGCATGGCAAGGTAAAAACAATTCTCTACTTTGATTGCCGCTACGTAATGTTTCAGAGTTACCCTTATCATCAACAACCGGCTACTTAACATTTTGCCACAAGGGTTGTGGTATTAGCTTTTAACGAGCATCCTTGCATAAAACCACAATGTTTCACCCCTATCCGCCACCGCACGGTCATACTCAGATACATATATAAAGGAGCATAAAGTTTTCACTTTCTAAAAACAAGAGTGACATTATATAGTATTATCACATCCATCTATGGTAGGTCGAGCACCGGTGGTATTGCAGCACTATAGGCGTCTGTGTTTACGGTTTGCCTCTTTAAACACGCCATAAACCCGTTACTGTAACCTGCGCCGTGAAGGGCTGGACGGCGATGATGGCCTATTATAAGCAGCTAACAGGGAGCACGGTGGTCGAAGGGAGCCCCGAGAGTCAGGTGAACGGGGATGGGAACGGGGGAGGCAGTGTCTGGGATAATCTAGTGCCGGGATGGCACTGCATACACTGTGTACCAGAGGAGGGTTGCCGAAACAAAGCATGCGGAGTTTCGAGTCTAGGACTAATAGTTCGGTGAGTCGGTGGTAAGGCCACCTCACTATGTTTGGCAGAGTGTCTGCTCGTTTAATCGTAGCCACCCTAATGCCTACCTTTGCATTGGCAAACTTTTCGACTCGCGTTACCCCAGCAAGTTAGTTATGCGTTTGCTGACGGTCGCTGACCAAACAACGTAGCTGCGTTTACCTTTTGATTATATTTAGATATCAAATTTACACCGTGTAAACAAAAATTCGAGTAACGACTGCAAATAATCTCAATTTAAATAGCAAATTAAGTTAGGTGCGGAAGGGTAGGTAAATGGGTCAATGGAAGATTTGCATAAAAATAAGTTTGGGTATAAAAGTAATGATTTAAAATTGGAAATATTGTTTTGTAGATACCCAATATACTATTTTTGTTGTCGATCTTGTAACTTGAAACCTGCAGAGGATTGGTGAAATATAAACATTTCAATTTAAAATCTGTAAAACAATGCTGAAATGCAGTCCCCGTAGGGCTTCGCGACACGTACAGTTACATGCTTTAACCTAGGTTTTTCTCCCACCGGACAAGGTAAAAGCAGTGCAGTACCAGCGATAATGTTTAACGTGTCGCAATTACATAGCGTGGAGCCAATTAATGGCACGTCAATTAGAGGTGGACTGGTGGCCGAAAGAATTTGCATCGGTTGGAATTAGCATGCTCCGAGATCCCGCACGGACATGTGACAGGTCATAATTGCTAGCTGTCGATTCGGTCTCGAGCGTGGTGTATGGAAAAACAGGCGTTCTGTGTGCCCCATCCGCCGAATGGCAGCATGCATGTCGAATATGATATGCAGATGAGTAACTCATGCAGTTGACACATGAATCACAGAAACGCACAGCGATTCCAACACAAGTCAATTATACCGTCACTGCTAATACAACTCATAAGAGGAAGTGAAAGGTGAAAAATATCGCTTGTTTCAAAAATGCTGTAGATATACTTGCCATTAGACAGTAATTTAAAAAAATACAGTCGCTTTCAGATTTCGACTTTTTAGAGCAACTATCACAGAGAAATAAAAAAACCGACAGCTAAAAACGCAGAAAATCATATATTTCGCTCGGCCGTCTCGACAGGAAACGGCCATACATTTTGCATATCGCATCTCCATCGGACACTTAGCGTCGGTCGGTAGTTTAGTTCACCTTTCTGCTACCGCGAGACCGTAATCGCACGCGGCAGAAGCCGCCACGTCATATCCGTGACACCTAGCGCTCCCTTCTCAGCGAGCACGATACACCGAGTGACGGGCCAAAGTCTGCAATATGCATGTCTGTACAAGGCCTCGCTAATCTTACTCGGGAAAGAGAGGCAAGCCCGGCCCGTAGCGGTGATGCAGTGTTCATGAAGACAGGACGGTGTTGTTGGACGAAACAATGAGCCCCGTAAGGTGGGGTGTGTGGCCAGTGTGAGGAGATCTGGCATTCCACTGCACTGTCATTTAAATGAGGGGTGGTTAGCGATAGTGAGGGAGGAGAGAGGGTCGCAGTTCGCAAAGCGTGTTGGCCGTTTCCTAACCACTAATTACACTGTCGGGATTAAACCCTTCAGAATAGCGAATTCAAAAACATAACAGAAACGCGCTTTGCACACACTGTTGGTGTTAATAATGGAAGGCTTGTTGTACGGGAAGGGCGGGGGGGGGGAGAAAAATTCTCGAATTGAGCTGGGAATGAGAAGAAAATGAGGGGGGGGGGGGAATAAAAATTGAAACTTGAACAATGCGTGTAGAGTGGAGCGTGAAATTCCCGATGGTAGAGAATTCACCGGGGAGTCTATTCAAGTCTAGAAACAAACAAACATCTCGCATGTGCTGGTGTACATGAGCCGAGGTGGTTCGATGTGGTTTCGCGCTCCGAACGCCTGATTCGCCACCGAGCATCGATTCTGGTTTTAAACTGATTACACTCGGCCCGTCTCGGACCCAGGCGTGGAAGGAGTTGTCATTTCACGAGCCTCACAAAGGATTCGGTCAGTTTTCAACGAGACGACGCATTTCTGTTTGGAATTCGACCTTTCAATGTGTATACAAAAATGATTCGTCGTCCTTTACCGTTCAATCGTCCGGGGTCATCTCATTTCCTTGGTTCACTCTAATCGAGCTATGCTCAGGCTGTGTATACCTTCGACAAACGTGACTCGATGAATAAAGGGCTACGTTGTCGTCCCTGCGGGGCTCACGAAGGTTTTCCAAACACACATCACAACGCGGCCGCTCGCTCGTCGGGATCCTGGTAATCGGAAAGCATGTCATACTTTCATCCAATAATAAGTTATTTCACTTTACCCTTTCAGCCCTTAACCTTTTAATCAACGCCCCATACCCTAAATCTACATGACAAGCTAACAAAGCACTGTAGGACCCTTCCTTTAGAATTTATACACCATTTTAGAGTCGACGCCAAATTAGAAAACTAGGGAGGGTTTGGAATGGGGGGGTGGTGACATGCGACGAAATTTGTATATAAATTTGTTAATTCCACTTTCGTCTTAATTTTGTGATCTAAATTTCTTAATAGCATGCCAGAATGTTTCATATTAATAATGTTTCCACCGTGGTAAGTACTTTTCGGAAACTTTCAACGGCAGTTAGCTCGTCGCTGTCGACTCAAGCAGACAGTTGGTAGCCCCGTACCCGGCACCTCCACCACCGGCAAAATCTATGCCACCGAATAGCGCGAGGAAAAATTAATCATGAATATATTAATAACAATAACACCCTTCAAGATGCATGGGCACTGCTCAAAGACATGATCACATAAACTAATTACAATCGACCTAGATTCGAGGTGGATGCATATTATATCCAAGTACCGTAATCCATCAAAGTTCCCACAAATAAAATGTCGTGGGTTTACTTGATAACTTTCTATCTATGTACAGCTAAACATCCACGTGCAATGATAAAGTACGATACCGCAACGATGCTGTTAAGTATATTAAATTACCAACTCTAAAACTTGAATAAAACTTGCCACAGCATTGGCGTTGAGCGCGGCGCGATGAAGCGGGACCCGAGTGAAGACCACGGTGGCACAAAGAAGCTTGTGCTGGATAATGGACGAATAGGACGGCAATTGCACAGGCAAAGATGATGTGTCTGTAGGAAGCCGACACGATGTCTCGAATATGGATGCAGTTTCCAAGAACTTTGGGGCTTTGATGATATAATACCTGGGCAAATAGCTGCAGGCAACCTGGCTTGGTTATTAGAAGCCCAAATTAATTAATATTAATTTTAGAGTTGACAGAGGGACATGGACAATATACGCACTGCAGGCGATGCTTAAGTTTATATGAAATAATTAGTTATAATTGATGGGCGCACACTTGTATTTCAACGACATCTCTCATTGACATGACATCTCCTGAAAGTAATTTCTATTATAAGTATTCAATAAGTTGTATCGAATCCAAAAGTGTGGACAATAAACCGCACGATGCGTTTACCGCACGTATATATCATTCTATATTTTTACCAAAAAAAAATAAGCAGCCGAATATAAATAAGGCGCAATCAATCTTTACTTTATACACATCGTATAATCTATCCTATGGTTCTTTGCTTGCAGAATTCTGATATTACTTTTCATGTCGAGCCCAAAAATCAGGAACAAGCCTCGGCAACAAAAAGCTGTGTGTTATGATACCCGAATGGCTTCTTGCTGAGCTCGATGAAACGAAATGTCGAAATAATTTGAATGTGGGAAGAGGGGAGTTGCATTGTGGACGCGCGACAGCGGCAGCAGCAAATTATTGAAATTCCATAATGTGATATTGCCGCGCGCGTTCTAGAGTGTTATTCAAATTTCCCAAGTTATCCGCTCGCCTATAATGCGATCCTTTTAACGATCGCTAGCCGATGCGTTATAATGGTACTCTACTTCGTAATGGCTCGATCCTCGATACAGAGCCATCGCATGTGGATGCATGCATTACGCCTAATAGCAAACGACAATAATATGCAATTGACCTCAACATCCCCGCACTAGTACACCCATTCATAGAACGATCGCTCTCCACCCGATACAAATTCAGCTTTTATTACATCCTTTGCGAAACTCTCTCAGAATGTAATCTTTCCTACACACTGCAAAATATTGAAACTGGAAACCAAGTGAAAAGATCATTTCATATCTCCATAGATTTCGAGGACAGTTGATTGTCACTGGTAATTCGAAGTCGAGGTATTGGTCAGATATGTCTACAGGAAATCGTAAAGCACTTTCCCGGCATCGACACGTACGCCGGATATTGATATCGAGATGCGCGGTGACCACAAACAAACAATTGCGTAGTCCGGCTAGGTGTCATAAGAACCAACGTCAATTTACTCCGCAAGGGTTCATAGATCCACTCCTGCTCTTGAAGTTTGGCGTTCATTACGACTCCAAACAGCCAAGCGAATGCAAAACTACTAGCCACGATCAATCAGTCACTTCCGCGAGCGCTGACCCCGGAGTCAGCTCCGAGAAACAACCAAAAAAGGGCAACAACGGCTTGTGTTTTGGTCTTGGCATGGGCTGACAAATGTGTCGGCCGTTTTCTCACGTTTTAAGAGCGTCGAGTCCCCACGTGCAAGTAGACAGATCGGTCGTCAGGCGCAACGCGCACATTGATCCTGCAGGAAACGGGCGCTGCCCAACTACGGGCACACATTCCCACGAGCTGTCCCCCTACCCCTCTCAAGCCAAACGTTCGGTCGGAACGCTTTGGATGACATCGGAGAGAAGACTTGCGGTAACGACCGCGTTCGATACCCATTCCTCGCTTATTAAAATGTTTATGATCGTACGAAAATATTCTGTCGTTTTTTCGTTCTTTTTAATACAATAAAGAATCTGGAAAGTCAGCAGCGCATGAAAATGCGTCTATCGAAGTTTCGTTATAATACGATCGTCCAGCCTTCGGCTCGGGGACCCGGCTTGTCGGAAAATGAGATACCAGATTTGCATAATGAAGCTTTTCGCCAATCTGTCATCGGCTGCTGAAAGAACGGCTTCTCGAGATTCAAGAACCTCCAAAAGAGAGAGAGCCAATTTCGATTGTTTTCTTTCCGATCGCAAAGCGCTACCTACTCTGCTCACTCAATGTTTTTTCAAGTAAAGACCAGAATCCCGATCATTACTCAATAGAATAACAATTCTGTGGGAATTGTCGCCAAGTGACGATAAGTCTGTATATATTGAACGATTCTAGCTTCTAAACAGTCTTTCGTTGTGTTGCAAACGCTAAGTCTGTAAAAGTAGTCTGTTCCCTCTTTCCCAATATAAATATATAGGGCGGAGCCAGCCAGAGACGAAACTAAACCCCATTTGTAATTCGTTTTGGCTGGCAAGCACGTAGCTACACAAAAAGTACACCATCATGTATCGGATAGAGTACTTGGTATCGCATTGCTTTGATGATAAAAAACCGATACCTATACGATTCGTCTCTTTTCCTCAGAACCTACAGCCGCTTGCATGGGAAACACCATGTCGCGATAGCACCTTGCAACTCGATGCCGACAGAGAGGTTATGGTAATCGTAACACTCTGGATTAGAGCTCCCAGATGGAGGTGACGATCCTGAGAGATGCAGAGGAGAGGAAGATGTGAGAGAACGCGAGAGAGCTGGGACATGAAACGTGATTGGGTGACACCTCCGAGGATCGGTCAGATGCATTATCGAGGTGAGAGCTGGCACATCTGCACGAAGTTGTTCTTTTGGTCTTTGAGACACATGTCGGCGCTGCCTTAAAAGTCCTGTTACCGGTATCCGTGGTTTGAGAATTGGAAAGAAGGTCGTGAGGTCGACTCGCACAGATGTGCGACAGAAATTAAACAAACATGAAGACATGACCAAAGCTGAGTTGTAAGTAAATCTACCATAGTCATCCAGCAATTCTGCAATTGGGAATTCTCTGTGATGAAGTAGAAATGTCAAAGGGTTAACCAAACGCCAAAGATACACACCCAAAATTCGCAAACTGCGAGTTTCTTCCGACCAAAGGAAAGCGCGTCCGAAAACCTATTTGCTGAAAACAACAAAAGTCAGAGAAAAAAAATAGTATGATGAGAATAACATTGTAATGATATTTCACGGCCTACTAATGAACGTTAAAGTAATTCAACGTCAAATCGAGTAAGTATACAGTAGATTTACTGTCAGACTGCGTATATCTTGGACAAGATCAGATTGGGTATCTGCTCGCAACGCACGAGGGGGGGGGGGGGGGGGGGATATCGAACGGTGCCCACCCGTGAGAGAAGTTTCCTCGGCCGTTGCTATGCTATCATCACATTACATCCACTCATTCGATCATCCCCCCACCCCACCCCAACCCGTTTCCTTGCCCATCTCGCCACGGGCATTGTTTAACGAAGCACCGGCAATTAAATGTTTGCCGATCAATCAAGGCTACTTCATCTTCACGAGTCTCAGCACCTCCCACCCCTCACGGCTAATCCAACACGCGGAAGTATTGACTCGGTCAAGGAACCGAATTCGGGATACCACAAGGATGCGCCAACCCAAACCGAATTAGCCGCTTGGGGTGCTTTCACCCCAGAGCTGCCCAGTGGGGTACCGTGCGGCTATTGAGGACGATTTCGGCGCAACTCGAACCGTAGGGCGGTCTTGAAGATGAATTGGGAAGAGAGTAGGTAGCTAGAGGTGAACAGGATTTCCTTCGATTTTGACCATGTGGCCGGATCCACAATGCACTATAGTAACAACATCTAAAAATCTGGAAACACCGTCTATGGTTGGCAGATCATCTTTTAATTCCAAATGTTAAACATACACTCTCTTTTGTGGAACTGCCCTTCTGGAAAATTAACTAAGAAAGTGAGCTAATAAAAGATTTGGAATAACAATAGAAAGCGCACCATTATTTAGGTAACAGATTACAGTTTTTACATAAAGCAGGGTGAGATGCAGTAGCGCCTCCACTGAATACTTTAGATTGATTTTCTGCTGAAAATAATTCCCGAACATGCGACCACCCTGGGAGTCACGCCACTGTCTGTTGAGGCTATTTCGTTGGCGAATTTGGTTGGCCAAGGCCAACCGCAATGCCAAGGCGGTCGTTTAACACATCGGGGTTGTGTGCTAGTCGATAGGATGATGGTTGCTAAACGAAATTAATTAATTGTTTGTGTTTTTACTTTCATAGAAAACGAAGCGGAAACAAAGCAAATCAAACTAGAGAGGTGGCGTAGTGCACTGAACATAACGAGTCCTATATCTACACTCGGATGCGTACAATTCAGCAACTAATAATGCAAATTAATATTATTGTTAGGGTTTGCGAGTATCGCTGTATAAACAGCAGAAATATATACGGAACGAGTTGGTTGGCCAAGCTACTCAAATGTATAGACTGTGGTATGGGAATTGGGTTCTTATCGCTATACAGTCTCTGACGCGGAAGATGCGTCTACACTCTACAGCATCGAGTTTCTTTCTATCCGAGTTCTGAATTTAGAGAGTAGCTTGGAAAAGAAAATATATTGCCAGTGAAAGCAGAATACGTTATTTTTTATATTATATGCGAAATATTTTCCATCTGGGTAACAACTTTACACAGACACGTCAGCGACGAGACGTATTACGTGCTTGCTTCGTTTGTACCGTTCCCTAGGAAGGTTTCTTCGCCTCAAGTGAATGAGCACACTTTCAATTAGTAAAATCAACTCAAGTACACCCCAACGTGAACTGTTTTACCCTATCGTGCCACATCGATCTGGTAACCATGGTCTGCTCCAGCACCCAAGCCAAATGCTCGGCATGCTTCTCTTACCTGTATCATCGAGTTTACAGGTATAGTCAGAGGGCCAGTGTACATGGTAAACTTTCTGCTGAGCGAACGAGTCGGCAACACGTGGTTACGGTAGATGTCACCCGATGGCATTTCCGGCCGTTCTTTTTGAAAAAAACCTGTACAATTACATAATTATGACTCAAAATATCGATACATGTATAACCATCGTTGAGATTAGTATTAATTAAGATTAATTAGGCGTAAACCAGTCTCAAATTTGAGTAATCTGACAGAAATAATGAAAGAAACATTTTTGACACTCGAAACGACAACGTGACTCCACCTAGCTGCGTCCTCAATTTTTTGTTGGTAAACTAGTCATTTAGCGGCTATTTTCTGAGAAGACAGTTTAACATTAGCGCTATGGTAGTAAGCCAAGTATCCGTTTCATACTGTTTATCATCTAACCCAAGGATTAGCTACTTCGTTAAAACACCACTCATTAAGACAAGACAATACTCTTTGGCAGTACCTCTCAGCTAAGTACCGTACTATTAATGGCGCCCTATCCATTTGAAATCCAACAGATACCCAACGCAGCGCTATAGTCGTTGAACAGTGTGCGAAAATCTTTCCGTAGCGATCACATTGTTTTTCTCGCTCGCCATTTTTCTTACTTTATTTGTTTCCAGTGCTCGCGAAAGAAGCAAATGGTTTTCTGTGCAGTGCCCCGTATGAGTTTTAACTCAGAAGAAGACAACATGGGTTCCAAATTATTTCCATTTTCACAAACAACTCTTAATACTGAAACTAAGATTTGGAAAATCGCGAAGGCTTTATTTTCCCGGGGGCACGCATTTCTCTTTCTGCATTCCACTCGGGCGCTCCCCCCCCCCCCCCCCCCCCCCTCCCCCCGCTTCACAACATCGTCGTCGTCGACATGGAGCGAAATTACCATGCAGTAAAAAGTGCGTCGCCGTAGCATTTTGAATGGCTTTGAATGGGTGGCTGTGTGGGGGTGTAAAGTTAGCGTCGTCTCAATCAGTGCCGTCTTGTGGCACCGCGGCCGTAGCGTCGGGATGGGGCTAGGCGTTGCGACGCCGAGTCGTCTCTTGATGCCCAGGGACGGACAAGCATCATTTCATTCGCCATTCTCAACTCGCGACCGCCGTTTGAAAACACTTGTTACGTCTGCTCGCTGTCTTCGTGTTTATATACGTGGTTTTTAAATTCAAACTTCACTCTCACTGTTGTTTAAATTGTTTTAGCAAATTCCTTGTGAAAGGCTTGTGATGTTGTCAAGTTGAGAAACGTAAGGACTCGAGAGCAATTTACTTATATGTTTATATATATAAACAAGTCATTAATTGGATAGATGTTTCCTCGCTGAAAACAAGTAACACAGAATACAGTTTATTAAATAATTAATACATTTCTGTCTCCAATTTCAACATAAGCGGCTCACGTTTCGCATCTAGACTCCATTCCATTCGTCTGCCATCTTTAAGTCTCAGTCACTCCTCATTAAAAGGAGATTTTTAATAAGAAATGATGAAATATTTATTGGCAAGTAATTTTGTCGTGCACCCGGCTCGGTCCTTCAACAGTCAGGCTGGTTTTGGCCCACCAGACCAATTCCATACCAAAGAGAGCGCACGCACAAAACGGAACGTCGTAGAAAAATAATTGGTCCGCTTGGCAAGTCAAAAAGTTACGCGCCACCGTTCTCCCCCGTCGTTCTGAAAGAACCCAACTTTATACATACACAGTAATGACACGACCACCAGCGTCGGCCCAAAAACCGCAAGCGTCTCCATCTCTATGCAGATAACATTCGGATCGTCAATCCCAATGTAAATGATTAACAGTTAACTCCCCTCCGTGCACCCGTCCGGTCGCGAGTCCATCAAAACACACTCACGCTGATTACGGGCCGAGCGTTCGATGGTGGCCGTTGTTTATCATACTAAGCGATCGGTACGCAAAGGCCGACCGGACCGCAGAGAGCCAGGGGCGCTGCAGGCCTCGCCGGACCCACGTTATACATTTTATGAGCTGTCCTGTGGTAGGGGCCCCCGGCCCAACCTCCGTGCGGCGTCCGTTTGCCACGACGTCGACCGGCATCATCTCAATGTGCCCGGCGGCGGCGGCGGTGGTGGAGAAATCAATAGGCGCGTGGCCGGAGCTGCTCGATTTGAAGAAGCGTCGTTCGTTACGCGCCCCCCTCCCCTCCCCAATTTCCACCCAACCCGGCCCGTGAGCAAGCTCTCAGTGCTTTACAACTTCAATGGGGTGCGTCGCGAAAGTGACTCTTTCGCGTTTTGCCTCTCGATGGAGCGCGCGTAACTCGAGTTTTAATTGATTGGCTTTCTTCGAGGCACTTTCACAAGAGACTGAGCTGCATTATAATAACGGCCATCTGATTCGAGAATAAAAAATAACTCTTTAAAATAAGTACTACGTCACCGCGCTAAAGAGTTCGATTTCCTAACGTTGGCGACTTTTATAATCCAACCCAATTCACCAACACACAAGCATCGTCGCATTGGTATTAAAACCGTTCGAAAATCGCTTAATTTATCCTATCTGATTGGTGGAAAGTCTCTTCAACCACAAGTCTAAAGCACCATTTAACTGCCCCGCCATTTGATTGTTTTTCGAAAATAAATTCCGTACACATAAAACAGAGTGCAGCACTAACCGCCGCTGCCGCCGCCGCCGCGTACCTATATATCGGAAACCCGTAACGTGTTTATTGGGGTTGAAATGCGTTTCACCCCTTCGCCATTAATCAGCATATTGTCCGTGATGTTCGTTACATGAACCCTCAGATCCATTCAAGCCACATGGTATCATGTTCCCACCCTGCACCCATCTACACCTAGCATCAGAGCCAGAATCTGAACACGCACGGCCATCGGAAACATTGGTCCTAGGCGCCTCTAAACATCCTACTTCGTGTAATAATCGTGTCCAGCAAAGCAATCGCCGATTGAACCTGCCCGGTCACCTTCGCTGCCGTCGGCGGTATGTTGGTCCACATTTCATCTAGCCGCCGACACATGCAACCGTTTCCGGTTCCGGCAGCCACGTGGAATGGATGCCATTACCAGATCCGAACGAGCTAAACACAAATTATACGGCGGCGCAGTGCATCGCGTAGTAAATATTTTGTACCCGATATCTCACCAGCTAGCGTTTCAATTTTCTTTGCTAATATTCCGTTTGAATCGCTTAGCAATGCATCAAGTCTTCGTACGCCACGACGGCGTCGGTGGCGGCGGGCGTCAGAGTCGGCAGTGATCCTTGAGGCGAGAGTGGGAAGGTTTGGACAGCTAGGTATTCAACCTTGTCGAGATGTGCATGCAATACCCACTTGGCGTTGTGAATAACACAGTAATCTCACCGCAGCGGGATGACCTAAATATGCCACCACGGGGGGATTACGTCAGGAATGGGAACACTAAACAAAATTAGATACAATGAAACCATAATGTTGCAGTGTGCCCCCATCATGTAATGCTTGAAAAAGATTGCACATTCAGAACATGGAAATTTCACCACAAACTAAGATTTTCTTGAATTCTCTAGCATAATCTCGTTTGGGAACATTACAGTCTGTGAAAAGAATGAAATCTGCTTGGATTGTGGACTTTCAAAGTTGTTTTAGCTTTAAAATCCCTGCCGGCGCGAAGCTCGATTCAGTCGCACTAGAGCACAAAGTAGGTATTACGTCAGATACCTATATCAATTGTATAGGCAATCTGTAGTCCTTGCTGCAGTGTTCTGTTATTGCTGGACTTGGGAACAAAGCTACCCATCTTCATGCACCGAACATTCAGGTTTTCTTCTTGCCAGACCGCCCCACATTGTGTTTATGTGTTGATGCTAAAAATGCTAAAGATGCTAACGAATGCTATGAAAGTCATGAATACAAACATTGTTATTGAAAAAAAGAACAATTGTGTTTAATTAAGACAAACGTTTTTTAAAAAGTCAACTGTGTTAAAGAGTGAAGAGGGCTCCCCAAATCGCCATGAAATGCTCAATCTGTCGAAAACTTTCACCCTACCGAACATGGCTCCCAACTCGTTTAGCGTATATAAACAATATCCAGTAGAAAAGCCGGACTTCTCCACAAACTAGAAATTCTACTATGCTGCCACCATTTTTGTGAACCCAAAAAAATACAAAAACACTGGGTTTATAATTTAACTCAAATTTTGCAATATGTTCTAGGGAAAATGTACATGCCAGTGAGGTTGGTAAAACTCTCTTACACTCTACAAATCCCACCATTGCCAACATTGTTTAAAAGAATTGTTGAATATTATACACGTTACGCAATGTTTACGCTTATCCGTTGCTGAGAGCGTATTTGCCAAACATGCAACATAGCCGATCGGGTTATAGGTATGGTACATGGCATGGATACGCACGTTCCGACATAATGTAACCATACAACGACGCCTTGGGCGCCCCAGCCACCGAACACGCGACGCTCTGGCACAAATCAATCGGCATTTCTGTGTCAACGTCACTGCGGCGTCAACCTCGGCGTCGGCGTCGACGTCGACGTCGGTGCCGTTATTGTTGTGTCGATTGAATATGAATTGGATTGAATTGGATCCGCTTGACGCTCCATGTTAATCAACTCTGATTAGACTATTGACAGCAAGATATTTTACAACATTCACACAAATAGAATTCCTGTTCTATTTCCACCACACCTGTGTGTGAGAACTTGGATGTTATCTCGCTTTTAATTAGCGTTGACATCTATCATTTGTTAGAATACGCCCACGCATGGCCGTAGTATTTTAGAACTTTGTTGTTACAATAATAATTACAAATTGATATTTACAGCGCTTTTATTTTATACGTTTTTTTATAAAAAAAGTAAACTAGTAGTAGGTAGGTTGCAAATAATCTTTGTTCCTCACTCAAAAAAAAACATCAAAAGAAAAATATTAAAAATTGCGAAAACGGTTTCGCCACATCCTGCTAGCCTGAGCTAATTTGTTCTGGAATATGTTTGTGCAAGCAATGCCTTGTTTTTTAAGGATTTATCACCATTTTCATTTTCATTTCCCTCTCTTTCTCTACCATACTTCAATTCTGAATAAAACATATTCTGTAAAAACGTAATAACAAGCTTTTTAATCAAATAAAATTCCCTGTGGACACGTTTTCTATTCGATTTCAAATCTCACAGAACTGTTCAATCAATTGAAATCCCAGCGTTCAGACAGCAAAAGAGCCTGGCATTTTCCAAAGTTGTCCTGCCAGCGAGAGTCTCTTGTCAGGACGATGCTAATCCTGCAGGAGCATGTGACGCGCGAGTTTGGTACACCGTTACAACATGACAATTCCATTTGTTCCGAGCAGCCGTGTTCTCGCGCGCGGAATCTAGCGGCATGAACCTGCTCTCTTGACTTCTCAAGGTAGGTATGTACCCCCTACCCCACGTGTCAGACACAACACAACAAGAACTAGTCGTTCGAGAGACAAAACGCATGGAAAACATCATATCTTCACGGGAGTGTGCAATGGAAAGGAAAATGTGTTTTCGTCGTGGATTTCCTCCTAAAAGCGCGAGGCTTGGGACGTGAGTGCCGTGTGGAAGCTGCACGAATCTGGAGTGGATTGACAGAGGAAATCAAATTTTCGCCCACTCGAGGGGTTTTCCTCCCTGTTTCCCCACCCTCCCTTACCAGTTTCCGTGAATGCCATTTATTTTTCAAGATCATTCTGAAACGTAGGATCAGTCGATGATTATCTGTAAGAATAAATAAGCATCGATTGATTTTCGCTGAGTCATGTTGTATGAAATCAGTAATTGCTTTTCATTGCTTGTCTCTGGTTAAAAATACACATTAAATGTTATAGTTCCAAAATTGAAGGACATGTGTTTGGTCCTGTATGCGAGAAGGCCTTCAAGGTCGTTTACAGGAGTAAATAATATGATTTTAAATGCGATATTTCGATTATACAGAACAATTTGATTTCTCCACTACGCCCGCCCGCACTACGCCTTGACATTTTTGACGCAATTTACCATAGACTTCCTACATAAGCTCGCTTATATAAGTACATCGATTGGCCATGATTACAGAATTCTGATAATCCTTCGGCTGTGTTTATCCAAAACTGATAAGAAAATTACTACGCACTTATCGCACTTATCAGATTTGCTGCACATTTCTGTTGTCTTTAGTCAAGGTTGAGACAATTATTGTAGCCATTGCAAGGTGCCAGCTGAGTCAGTACGTTGTTGGTGGGAAGTCGGTGGATCTACTCTCTCCTAGTGCAGAAAACAGCAAGAAACTAGCTGCACCTAGCGTACAAACTTTTACCAACTACCTGCAAAAACACTAAAGAGGCTGAAGGTAACCGTCTAAAGCTATTTGAATGGGTTTACACCTTTTAGCAATAAAATCGCTTTATGCATGAAGTATTAATGTTACTGGTAAATAAGTTTTCAAAGAGATAATGTAAAGAAAGTTGGATTTGCGAAAAAAAAAATCGTATCGTTTTCAAAGGCTTCGTGGTTCCATAATTCGATGAGTACTTTTTTTTCAATTACTCTAGGGTAAGCATACAATTGATGATATATGTTCACTCAAAAACGCGTTGCTCTTTGGCACAAACAGTTTGCATATTCAGAGCTCCATTCGGTTCCGAATTTTATTTCCCAATTCCAGGAAGAGGATCAGAAAAAGCATTGACATTTTATTAGTATGAATAAGGGGGTTGTTATATTGAATCACGTATACATTGAAACCAGCAGGTATATTTACATTTGACTTACAACTCACTGAACGGCTTAATAAACCCAGAATACGGTTATTTGTATGGATTATAAAATGGAACATTTTGTTTCGTGGTGTGGTTTTTTTACAGATTGTAGAGCCATAAATATTCCGTCCACGGCCAGTTTTATAAATGCTCGTCTTTCAGAGGTAAATCTCAAACAATTCTGAGAACTGAAGCTAGTTCCCCGAATAGGTTGATTAGTTTTATCCGCATCACGTGGGTGCAGAACACTGTTACCTGCATAAGGGATTCGTACATTTGTTCTCTATTAGAATTCGCACGAAACATCAGTCGGGAGAGTACAAGCAAGGAGAGCGAAACCCCACTGTTTTGACGAATCTCCTCGTCAAGACAAGAGGATCAAAAGACTGCCATTTTGATTAAATAACTAATCTTTTTACAAGTTAACAACGCTGCAAATACAAAAAAAAAGACCCGGACAATAAGTGATTTTTTTATCAACTAGGTCAGTCCACTGACCACTACTCATCTCTCGCCCCGTGTAATATGATCATTTCATGTCAGAAGCCTTTTTTCAACACCTTCCGGAACACAAACAGACAAGGAGAAATCATCAATTTAACTTAATTAAAACAAAGGCACGCCGACCTTTCGGCTGGACGAGGAACCATATCTGAGCAACTGTCACTGGTCCCACATTGATTTTTAGCAACATATCGCGCAAATAAACGCGCACCATTAGGAAAAGAGTTGAATTGAATGTCGTTTTTCGACAAAAAGAGTATACGACATCTGGTGCGCCTATATAGTAAAATCTAGTCATTGTAAACAGTGAACGATATCATATTTGGTGTGACCGAGAGGTGATATCTCGCTCTTTTGTCAGACATGGTAGCATTTTATCGGGATAGCCCCGAGTTGTGTAACTTGCCTTGGGTCAGGGAAAGGGGAGACGTCGTAGATAGTAGCCACTGTGATCCCCACAGACAGGTTTCAATGCAGGGTTTAGGGTCAGCAGGTGTCCTTATCCCCGAATAGAAAACACTTCGTGCAGGTGTCATGTCGCTTCCTTGACAACTTGGGCGAAGGAGATCACAGCCTTTTATCGAAAAATGTCATTTGGTAAATATTCGTGTTTGTCGTGCCATTTAACGATACATATTTTAATTCATACTCCATCGTGAAATGCTTGCTGCCATAAAACACACAAAGCGGCGTAAATACTGTGATAAAGTGCAATTAATCATGTTACATGAACTGTAATCAATGCAGATTTCAATGTGAGCATTAAATGTTTAAAATTTAGCATTTAGGTCACTCTTGTTTACAGCAACCATCTAGTATAAACGAGAGTATTTGTGTTTTGTACTATAGGTACAAATTCATACCTACAAAAGGTCAAATCAGTCCAACATAACTAATTAAAGTAATGAATAAGTGACAGCAGCCACATATTTTTTATGTTTATGAACGTGCGTGTGTGCGTGAATAAAGCACCGTGATATTTGATTTAAAATAAAAATGCACGAACTAGTACCTTGCTAAAAGTGATACATAAAGTCGAGGCTAACAGTCAGTCAGTAGCTTTAGTAGCAGTTGGCAGTCACCGTGGATCTGACGCGCTATCCAGCATTTTAACAACAAAAAAAGTTTATAACACAGAGTTAAGAGCTGAAACAAACACCGAACTACACATTTTCAGCTACCATGTCTGTAAAAAGTAACGTACATAAAAAAGTCAATTACCGGTCTGCAGACGTGTGTATCCTCCACGTCCATGTTCGCGTTTCGCCTTGGACTTGCATGTTGTTTCAGTTCTATCTTCAATGCGCGAGAATTGCAAACAAAATACTGATGACTAAATATCCGCAATGCTTTTGGAAACACCCTACGCCTACCCAAACACGAGGGTGCGAGGAATGGAAAAAACATAATGCGTACAAGCTGATCGTACTGTTTTTTAACAATAAAAAACTAGTCAACGTTAGGTACTGCAAAACATCAGTCGGGTAGTATACCTCAGAGTACGAGTCAGTACTCAGAAAAAGTTGACAATGTGTGCGCGTGTTTGCATCCCCAATATATCATTTTACTTTATAGTACGCACCCAACCCCAAAGACAAGCGATTCACCTAGTTTCCGTGTTATATCAACACCGTCTTGACCTAAAAAGTGTAGTAAACCCATCGAGTATGAATCCCTTTGTAAAACGCCCAAGAAGGATACTTCTATGGAAAGCCAAGACGATCCTATAGCTCTCGACAATAACCAAACTATTCGAGCTCCTACGTCAAGCACTCGGCGACGCCAACCAACATTTCCCGATTGATCGACGACGTGTACAAACCGCATCCACCCCTTGACCGAAAGCATGTCTCGACCGGTACACATTCTAGTCGAGAGATTCAGAGTTGTGGGCGTGTGAAACTATGTAAATACCTCAACCTGCCGCCCCCAAAAGCCCCGGCTCTCAGCTTTATATATATATATATTCGCTTTCTCCTCATCCTATCCGGATCCAGAAACTGACACAGGAGTCCAGACGACGAGCGACTCTCTTCTTAGAGAACATTGAGATAGTGATCAACAGGCGGGTGTATTGCTTTTTACTCGGTGTACGATAGGCCAACCTAGGTCAAAGAGACTCTGCTGCTCAGGGTTAATTGCTTTGAAACAGAATCAAATACGTGCCCGAGTTGCCGCACTATGTAGATGTGTGTATTGTCTAAGAAGTAGCTAGCTAATATAGTTGAATAGTAAGTTAGAGGCATGGCTGCTTCTGAGTGAATAGGTTCAATCAAATGAGAAGTGTGCGACGCGGAAATTTAGCCACAGGATGTACGTTTGATTACATCTTTAGCCATGGACGTGGACTATTCTGGTCATACAAGAATTTTAAAATCTCTTACGCATGGATATTGGATTCGACTTGGTAATTATTTCTGTCGTGTACACGCGCAAAGTCGAGAGGGCGTCGACTATGAGAGGAGGAAAAGAGTCCAAAATATATTTTTATTACTCTCCGAAATTTTATCATTTTCTTGGTATAGTAAGTTGTAACGATTTCGTGATTCTACTTTTGCTATTAGATCATTGCAGTCATTTTTTAGATGTAAATTGGAATCCGCGCAGGGTAGGGTAGTGTACGCTGTGGCTATGCTGCGAGAGGGGCAGTAGGCACTCTAGCAAATGCACCCCTGACACTTGAAGAGTGATAAAAAAGGAATACTTATAGTAGGCACCTTAGTTAGTCAGGCACCTCAAAGATACGTCTATCTCTATCTTGATCTAATCTCTTTGAAGGTTTCAGACGGTTTCAGCTAGGTACTAAACGCACAACCGATTCATACTTTGATTCTTGGACAGGAACATATTTTTTATATTCTACCCGAGCAGTACCTTGTTTTCCGTAGGTTTCTGTTATAGTTTGTAAAGTGTAGTTTTCTACTTCTATCAAATTAACTAACTAGGGTAGTAAAAACTGAATTTAGGGAAGCCTAAAACTTGCTAAAATTTGTAAGAGAACAACACAAATGTACTAAAAAATAACCTAAACTAAAAAATTTTCTAGAGGGCTTTACTTCCAAAACCTCTTTCATTTCCTATTATCCACAAAGATTTAAGCCGATTGTATCTGCTCCCCCCTTGTTATCTCCTAAATGGCTTGGGACTTCATTATCTATACATAAATGTATCCTGAATATGATCGCCGAACGGTTTGAAGTGTTGGAAACACCGGTTCTCAGAAGATCACCAAGGTTAAGCGACACTGCGCTGAGTAAGGTATTGGATGGGTGACCATCACACACAAGACCAGTTTTGTTTGGGAGAGAGGTTGGAGGGATGAAAGTTAGTTTATCAACTTCAATCGTCTTGCTTATCAACCTCTCGACGGCATGGATTTGTGGAATAATCCTGCTGTTCGAGTTGTACCGTCCTTCGGAAGGGACGTTAAACCGGTGTTCTCCTTGGTGCTATTCGACAGGAGTAGGTTACGTGCCGGCACCGGGTTTCCCCAACTCCCCTCTATGCTAGGCTAGGTTCAAATACCATTAGACCATTACCATTTGACGCCATTAGACCAGTGCCGAGAGGCTTGTTGTCAAAAAAAAAAACGTCCTTAAACACCACAAATCAATCAACTAAAATATGATCCGTGCAAATACTGTGCACAAATACAAACACATATGAAAATGAATCTACAAATAATTGGCTGGTTACAAGAGTTGCAGAGAGAACACGAGACTATTGCCTAACCCTAAGATGTAATGAAAAATTGTACGATCTCATATATTTAACATGGAATAAGGCCCCAATTCTAAGATATGTTAGTTAACCTAAGCCTTATTTTGCGTGACGTCATTTTCATGTAACGGGGGGTTGTGGGGTTGTCGGTATGTCGCTCTTTGCTCATACGAATTTGTGTACCGTAAATAAATTTCCGGAATCGGTTGAAAACTGCTAGAAATGATTTTAATTTGGACACTTTTTCGGAGCATATTCTAATGTGACACTTTTACGGCGATTCAATGGGATTTTAATAGAAAACTTGATCTAAAACTGGCTGGCAAGGAAAGATGTTGACACCTTTCAAACGAGATCTGAAGTGGCTGAAAATAAAAACTTACTTTTATGTCAATGCAAAGTCTCTTGGCGCATATGATTATTGTGTTTTTTTGTAATATTTTGTGGAGATTTGACACGTATTTAATAAGTTTTGCTCTCTTAGAAAGATTTGAATAAATCATGAATGACAATCTTTTGGCAGCTACCTAAAGTCGTTTGTTTTTCGAAATTATCATTTTGGCCACTTTGAAATTCACAGAGTTCCCATGATGCAGTAACCAACAGTGACACAGGAGCCAAATTTCAAATACAGAGAATGATATTCAAACACAGAGGTTTTAAACAACGGTTTAAAAGCATAATTGTGTCTTAAATAGGCTGACAAGGAAAAGTTTTGAATCCTTTTAAACAAGATCACACATCTCAATAAAAGTAGGAAATAACTTTTTGTCAGTGTACAGTCTGTCTGGTGTGTGTTTGTTCTGTTTTTCGTCATTAAGTACGAAAAGTTCGTTTTCCGTTTCGTTTCCTTGTTATTAAGTAAAGATGTAACACGTATCGAGTGTTGCTCTTCAAGAAGGATTTTTAATTTTTTGACAGCAATCTTTTGACAGTTACCGTCATTTGTTTTCCAATAAAATATCTTGTCCACCTTGGAATTCAGTATTCACTGAGTTTCCACAATGCAGTGACCCCCAGTGACACTCGCGGCAAATTTCAAATCAAATACAGATCAAAACATGAAAAGGACAACAAATTCACAGCGAAGACGGCTGAAAATGGTTTTTATTTGCACATTATTTGTGAGCACGACCAAACTTCACCCAGAGATTCAAACGGGTTTTTAATTTATCATTTCATCTCAAACAGGCTGGCAAGGGAAGATTTTGACACAATTCAAACGGAATCACACAACTTCATTGAAGGAAGCTTACTTTTTGTAAATTCAACGTCTCCAGGCGTTTGTTAAATAAGTTTTAAGTAATACTTACTGGAGGTTCAACCCGCACTTAATTATTTTATCTTTCAAAGATAGACTATTAGAATTTGTGACCGCAATATTTTGACAGCTACTGTAATTTGCTTTCAAATAAATTATCTTGACTGTCATGGAATAAAAAAAATCCACAATGCATTGACCGTCGGCAACTCACGGCAGCAAAGGCGCCAAATTTCAAAAGCAGAGAATAGTTTTCTAAGAATAAAACGGCAATACTTTAAAAAATCCGGCGACCCGGCGCCGGCGACCCTTGTTTCGGTGCGTAGCTTCGGGGGATTTCTAGTCTTATCAATAGCATGCGACAAAGATTTAAATCAAGAGTTAACGGGAAAAAAAACGTTCTCGAACAATGGAGTAGCATTATTTTTTATAAATAATGGTTAAGGAAAAAAATTGTGCTTTGGAACTTTGCTGAAATGATTTTAATAAATCAATCAAACTATGATACGAACCAATATAATTCGCAGTATAATTAGCATAGCGAGTAGCGACTATCTGATTGTTCTTAAATTTCTTTTCACTGCAATGCATTATAAAATGCATGCAGAGCATACGCACAGATACGCACAGATCACGCACCGAATAATATGTGTATAGATTATAGACACCCTTAATAATAATTCAGTAAATAAGACTTGCCCTCGAGAGACTGCAAACATGGAACGCTATCTTCTTCCCACGAAGTACTAAATCTAGAACGTTGCATCCACCTAGTTGTCATTAGTAGAACCCCGTAAAACTCACAACGAAAGAGCCAGACAGACACTGTTTATTTTGTAAGTAAAGTTATATCGTGCTGAAACCCATCAATCCAGTTGCAAGTTATGCTTATTTTCTTCTTAGTTGACGAAATTTTATCGACCACCAGCACCAGCTTATTCAAATAATATTTCTAATTCAAAAACATCGTAAAAAGAGCGGGATTCTGCCGACTGTCTTGATTTCTGAGCTTACCCAACTCGTTCTGTCTATCGACTCTGCCGTTAAATATCCATATTTCTAAACGTACTTTGCCATCTGTGTCAGCCATCTTTCTGTATCTCAGGACGACGAGAGCACGAGTTCAAACGGTCGTTTGCACGCTTAAAAGATTTGAGATTACAAAAAATAGGTGAGCTACTTAAGAATTAACTGAAAACTTTCTTTCATCATCTTTATGTTCTTTTATATGTTTTATTTTAATTCCACGTAATGAGTCGGTGGCACGTGCTCAGCAAACTGATTTATCTCTGCTGATACGTAGCTTGCCAGAATAGCCTGTAGAAGTAGAACTTCATGTTGGTTGTAGCCCTCAATAATATTTGTAGATATATATTTAGAGCCTTTTAAAATAATTATTCTACTTCAAATAGGCTACTTATGGACTTTAATTCTAGCGAAATGGCTGAAGTAGTACTACCTGAGACTAACGGGAGCTCGGATTCAGAAGCGATGGAATTTCCCAAGGGAGACTACAGAATTATCTCTTGGGATTTGGATTTGACTGGAAGGAGACTCATCGATGAGATATGTCAGATCACAGCTTTCTTCCCTGGAGAAGGAGGCAAATATTCCCAATACATAATGCCTTACCGCAAACCCAACCCAGCATCTCAGCGTCGCCACAATATTAAAGTTGTAACGGTTGGTCGCTACAGAATGTTAAAGCATGCAATTACGGGAAAGGTAGGCACTTGCTAATAAATTTAATATGACCTGAAACAAAATGCACTCGTAAGTTTATGAGAACATTACCTTCCCTCTTATGCCTAGGCTCTGTTACAAATGAACTTATTTCTTCTTTTCCAGTTTCTTCATAGCAAAAGTGAGATCTCTGCTCTCTCTGATTTTATTGCTTGGCTTGAAAAATCTCGCGGTAAAGATGGTGTTATCTTGATGAGCTATGAGCCTCATAAGGTTTTTTCCCATATTCTACTGGAGTCTTTGGTCAAGTTTAACTTGATAGAAGCCTTCTGCTCAGTTGTAAAAGGATTCGCAAATGGATTTGATATTGTTCAAAAGAAATTGACAACCTCCGTGAGTTCCTTTTCTCTTCAGTCTGTGGCTCGAACTCTCCTGAGAAAGGACAAAGACCTAGAGATAGTGACGTCACTTGATCGAAACCGTGCAGCTGCAGAGGTATAACTATATATATATTTTTTTTTTTTTTTTGCTTGTATAAATGGGTTAGTGTGTGAGAAATGAGAATGTTAAGATCTTATTGTGTATTTCAGATAATCAAGCAGGTATGCCAGTCTGACCAAATGCCCGATTCCAACCAGGGAGGTGGTGACAATGGGAAAACAACTGTCAAGGACATTTTGGCTGTTGTCCAAGAATTTGCTCACACCATTGAGGATGAAAAAACTTCTCTGAGCGATTTGAAGGACCTCCTCCAGCGACAAAGCACATTCCGTCCAATCTTTGGCCCTATGATCCAGAAAAACCGCCGTGATAGGCAGCGTGCAAGTGTCCAGAGGCAGTTGATTGCCGAAGCAGGCCTGGACTATCCCACCCTCTTTGCTGTCTTTCAGGCTGATGGGCCTGATGGCATTGCTAAAATGATCTCCGAGAAACTTACCTCGACTAATACCAACATCCGAGAAGAGCTTGTTAAGCTGCTGATAGATCATTTTGATCCTCCAATCGACACTGGTGTACCTGCATTGAATCAAAACGAAAACCACAAGGAAAAAAGTACCAAAGTAAAAAAAGAGAAAGTAAAGTCTGACACAAATGGTGCTTCTACCTCGGCAGACTCTTCGAACAACCCTTCTCCTTCAGATTCAGAGTCTCTGTCCACCGGTTCACAGTCTACCAAGAGCGCCTCCGAGGGAAAGACTCTGGAGGAAGGTAAGAAGAAAAAGCAGAATAATCCAGGGAAGACTAAACGTGCCGCCGAAAAAAAGAAGAAATCGACCAATATAGTGGCTTCAGAGAGCTCTCCTGAGCACTAAGTGAAACGTGCATTCCTACCATTTAAGTGCCAAGCCAACAAGTGTCTTCATTAGGTCATAATTATAATAATTAATTATATAGGTGCCACTGAATAGGTCCTGGCTTTTTGGATCTGTTTCCATGAGTCAGAAATATGTTAGACAATTTTTTCTTTTCATTATTCCATCTTGATCTAGTCGTTAAAGTTAAAGTGTGGTTATTCCAAGAAATGTGACAAAGAGATGTCGACCTATTTGTTTTATCTGTTAAAAACTAGAAGTTGTGATATTAAAGGTTCTTTCCATCAGTATTATACAAGAGCCAAGAAGACTACTAAGATTATTTTCTTATTATGAGTTGTCGGAGAGCATTTATCAGTGTTTCTAGAATCTGTTAATGCCAGAAGTTGATTATTGTTTAATTATATTTGTTATCTGTGCAGTTTACAAGTTCGTTGCACATTTTTGTTGTTGGGTGATGAGGCTACACTTCCGAGCTAAATCAAGATCTTGGATATTGTATGTGAAGTTGACTTGTTGGAGAAAATAAAGGCTGTTTTTTGTTCATGTATTTTAGCTACTTTTTATTTAATTTTACCATTTAAACAATTCAACTAATGGAGTTGTATTGATTACTTTTCCAGCTTCTACCAGAAAGTAAGCAACGGTTATAATGGTTGTGAGCCAAGAAACCTACAATTGTTCTCTATAAGGGTGATTAAATTTTGAAATTCTCCCCACATATTATTTCATGTTGCTATTTTACCCAGAGCTATTGAACATGGTGTTGCAGTGGTTCGTCGACTGCAACGAAAAGGATAGTTTCGTGTGCTTTATCAAGAACATGTGTTTCCGCTAGAGTCAATGGGTAAGGCGCCGCATGCTCTATCCTACAGTGATTCAATACAGAGTAAAGACAATTTTATTTGCTGACTGTTTTGATCTAATATCTAAAGATGAGTTATCAGATAGTAAATACAATGAAGATTAACAGATTAGAGAAAATATAATTTCTTTGAGTTAACAGTTCATGCATTTTTTTTTTTTAATTTGCCGCGCATGAAACTTTAGTCGATCTTGCCCGAAGCACCCGCACTCTAGCGGCTCGGAAAGAAAACTATTATTTTTGCTTATAACCCTACTTCAACACATAATTTGTTAAGCACATGCAGATAGTGAAGTACTGATTACCCGAGCTAAAACGCACTTGCTTTGAGAAGTTGTAAATTGGAAGGATTGCTGGCGAAAACAGTTCCAAAGTTGTCAATATAGTGTACTCCGATTATCCTTCACCATGTCAAATTACAAGAAAGCATGGAAAATGCACCAGAAAACTCATCGGGAGAGACACCAACCTGCCAACAGGGCTCATTTGGGTATTCTTGAGAAAAAGCAAGACTACAAGAAAAGGTCAAGTGATTATCAAGAGAAAAAAGAAACCTTGAGGTTACTCAAAAAGCGAGCTCTGCTACGCAATCCTGATGAATTTGATTTCAAAATGGTAAATTCTCGAGTCAAGGATGGAATTCATACAGAATTATCCACAGAGGAAGGGCACACACCAGATCAGATCAAATTGATGCAATCACAGGACATAAATTATGTTAAACTGATGCACACATCTGAAAGAAAAAAAATAGACCGCCTTCAATCGCAACTTCATATTTTAGACGCCGGTGTACAGAAAAACAAACACTTGTTTTTTGTGGATTCAGGAAAGGAGGCAAAGAGCTTTGATGTAGCAACTCATTTGGAAACTCATCCTCATCTGTTGGATCGTCGTACCAATCGCCCCCGATTGTCCAAATTAAAGAAAATAACTATGCCGATTCCATCGACCGACACCCTGGAAAGTTCGCATGCCTCAAGAGACGAATGCTACAAAGAACTTCAAAAGCGAATGAATCGAGAGAAACAGTTGCAATTGATTAACCAAAAGCTTGAAGTTGCAAATAATCTCAAGAAAAAGAAAAAAAGAAAAGTGACATTAGTAAAAAAAGCCACTCCAAACACGCCAGCAATACACACTTGGAAACTCGAGAGAAATAAATAGCTGGTCAAATGGTACATATCAATTTATATATTGAGCAAACACAAATTTACTGGTCGATTTACAAGGGCAATATTAAACCAACTTAATATATGAGACGACTGACCAGACATTTGTAACTTGTCAGCATGAAACTTATAAGTAACCATTAGCATCTAAAAAGTAATATGAAAATTTATTTTAGCCACATGGATTGTCTACTCGAGGTCGTCTGGAAGGACTACATAGCTTGCATACAATGGGCTGTATGTGATCGATTGAGCCTCCATGTCCCCGGCAGCACCAATCTGGTATGGACCGAAGACGCACGGCTCAAAGTTCGGCGACGCTAGATCAATAATAATCAGTTCATTACTAAAATGTTGCATCAAACTTCTATCGATCCAATAAACACCAACTTAAAATGACGCTATACATTAGCCAATATTCATTAACAAATATGATTGTTCCTAATATAAGTAAACATATTATAATAGTTCCAAAAATATATTGAAAAAAAATTGGTGTGCCCAGAGGCAGTTACAAGGCTGTTATGAGCAGCCGAGGTATAAATAAAATAAAACGTGCTTACGTATGTCGTCATTTTTGACTGGCCCCTCTCCGTAACCGTTCGCAAAGAAGTCGAGATACTGGATCATTGGGACAGTACCGATGAGGACAGGCAGTTTGAGTGTTGCCCCTCTCTCTGAACCCGTTGGACATGCGAAGAACTAGATCATAAAGTATTCTGTTAGCTCCTTATTGCTTGTTATTTCTTTAATATTGGGCAATAATAACTAAGGAGAATAGGATCAAAAAAGGTCAACAGAGTTGCTAGTGATGAATTCAATACATGCGAGTGATTGGAGACTAAGGAATATGTCATTGTTATTTAATTCAATTAGTATATGGTATTATATATGAGAGAAGTTTTAAAAATTATATTTCTTCTCTACTTATCTTTTAAAGGCACAAGTAATTTGCTGCAAAGACCTACATCTACTTCTTAAAAACTGATATCTTGCAATATTTTAAATAGATCCACTTGATAGAATTGATCATAAAGTCTGAAGACGTCTAGGTTTGAAATTGTAAAAGACCCATTCTTTTCTCTAAGAAAATACTATTGAAATTACTGCTGTGCTAGGGGAATGACTGACAATTGGCACTAGCAAAAATACTCCCGAAAGTACAGAAGCTAAGAAAATGTACCTTTTGTTCGAATTTTGGCTTTGCCGTCAATATCAACTTGAGTAAAAAATCCTGGTTGTAAAGTTCAGCCAGTACTCACGTAGAGTTTGTACCAGATGGAGAAGAGTCCAACGGGAGTCTGTGTGGAGGCAGGAACAGGAGGAATGAGAAGAGTCTGATCCCTCCAGACCTGCGTCGAAGCTGCAAGCACAGGTCCACGGGTGACCTCGCAAACGTTACGCTTCAGCTTCTTCGGACCAGTCTTGTGGTTATACTTGATCACCTGCCACAAGAAGAATCAATATTGAAGTAAGACCATAGGAGAGTGTTTAATAACTGAAGTGTAACGGTGTTCCTATCCTTATTCTATGGTATCACATGCTCAATATGTTATACAAATTTAGATTTTATTACAAAACGTAAACGTAAAGCCAATGAAAGAGACCTTCTGTTTGTGTCATTTAAAAACATTTTTTTTTAAATTATTTATAAAGTAAAACCGTTGAGTGTAGGTTATAGGTAGAGTTTCAACGTCAATGTTAAAGTCTCTGCGTGAAAAATGACTACCTTACCGACAAAAATGCAGAGTACCGGACAATCACGTTAAGTGGAGCCACTGTCGTATGAATTTTAATTTCGATATTTCTCGTAGGTTAACTCGCTTTTGAAACTTTTCATGCTCAAAAAATCTTCATCAATGTTTACCTCAACGATTGATACACATGTAACGATATTCATAAGCGAGTAACCTACTATAAATATCGAAATTAAATTTCATGTTACAGTGGCTCCACTTAACGTGAACTTCCGGTACTCTGCATTTTTGTCGGTAAGGTAGTCATTTTTCACGCAGAGACTGTAACATTGACGTTGAAACTCTACCTATAACCTACACTCAACGGTAAAACCACTAAAACAAAACAAAAAATAACGTCATGTCTATGCCCAGTTTTCTACAATGCCCATTGGGCTCATCACTAGAGCAAAAAAATAAAATTGTAGGTATAACAAATAATAATAATAACAGCCAATCAACCTAACACAAAATGAAATAAAATAAAGTGAAATACATAAATAAATGAAATAACAGAACTTCAGCAAAAAAACATTTTCCCAAAAAGCTCTCAATTTTTTGATCTACCTACAGTGTTTTTTTTTTTTTTTTGCTTATGCTTTTTCCCAGCATCATCATGTTAATATTTTGCCAGGATAATTTCATATCTCCTTGTGATAATTTAAATTTATTTTTATAGTATGTGGTCTGTGCCTTTTTGATTTCGCACCATGCACAATTTGGCACAAATAGCCTGGTAGCTGACGTGTCGCTAAACCCTACAATAATAATAATAACCATGCAGTTTTTTATTTTTAAGTGCCTTGTAGGTTGCATGATGAACATTTTTTAAAGATACACCACAATTACACAATCATTGAAATGAGCGATCCCTATGACATTAGTTCTTTTGTCATCCAGGGTTTTTGAACCCTTTTTAAGTTTTTTTTACAGAACTTGCACAAGCTTTTGAGTCTTTATTACAACTATTAAATTGAGATACTTTTGAGTCATACAACACTTGACTACCTATCATTGATTTCTTCCAGCTTTTTCCCATTGACATCTATTTATCGCTCCTTTTAGATACCCTTCGAGTAATATTACTATTTTCCAAGATTCAGGCCCGCTAACGTCCTGTTGAGTTTTCTTCTTTAACACAATATCTACACCAGTAAAATAGTGGTCTGACAGCTTGATTTTAACAACAAAATTATTATTATTTAAAGACTTGCATCTCACTAAAATATGGTCGATACATGACGACGACGTCAAATTTCCATCTACAATCTCTTCCCTAGTGGGCTAGGGAAGAGGGAAAATAAACTAAACTAATCTATGTTAAACTAATCTACTTAGAGCCGAAATTACAATGTCCGGTTAGCGAGTAGATTTTGTTGCCGTTAGCGTAACCGGGAGGATAGTCAATTTTTTGTGTATTACAATGTCCAGGTAGTGGCTATCTGGCAGGATAGAATAAGCTAACTGCAGGATTTCTTAACCAGTGCTCTAGGTACCGGTTACCGACTTATCTACCAGGATAAGAATAAAAGATGGCTGACAGTTCAATTCGTGACTTGGCTAGAGGCATGGTGTAAGGTTATGTTTGTCATTTTGTAATTTGTTTTATGCATCAGGAATAATATTGAAACAATAGGAACATTTCGTTATTATTGGTGGTTATTATAATTAAGTTTATAATATATATAATGATAATAATACGCTATTATTCCGCAAAATATTGATGTCTTATGAATTTCTACAGTTTTTAAGATTTCTTTTTGAAACTTTTTGCATTTTATGGCATTCGTCTTATCTCTACAATATATTGCCGCTCCAAAAGCGTGTTGTAATAGGACTTAAACTCGTTCCAGTCTCCGATTGAAATGGATAATTTGGTTGTGTCCGATTCCGACGGGGAAATTTCGAGCTTGTTTGATTCTGATTTTGACGACTCTGATAGTGACGACGAAATGATGATGCATATTGCTGCCCGAGGTAGAGTTGCGAAAAATGTAAGACCTAGAGTGAATCACTTCGAGATTTGGACTGAAGATGAGTTTTTTATGAGGTTCCGGCTTACGAGACCAACAGTGCTTCATATTTTCATATTTTCATATTTTTTATTTCATATTTCGGTTCGCTTGTTCTCTATAATATTACGGTGTTCTTCCACCAAGTCAACCAAAACATTAACTTCTTGGACGTCGAAATTCACTGCGCGCACACGCTTCGACGCCATATTAATATATTGGGATGAAACTGACAGCTAGGCAGGCGAGCAGCTGACATAAAAATGTACAATTGCGCATGCGTGGTGTACAGTCGAACCGAAACTTTAAGCATGGCAGAAGCCACCCGACGGTTAGACTGGCCGGTACGTAGACGGATGATAACTAGCGTTCGTAATACGCGTCAAAAAACTTATCCGGCCGTTAAGCTATCCTGCCGCTAGCTACCCGCAACAAAATCTACTCGCTAACCGGAGATTGTAATTTCGGCTCTTAACTAAATAAATCGAAAATCCATTTGTAGCAATGACATGTTCATAATTCTGCATATACAAATCATTCTCTTTATGGTATCCAGATTCATGTCACCAGCTACGAGATAACTTTCATTACCTCTATCTAGCATCAATTATTTTAGCTCTACGATGGACAACATTTGTGCATGTGTGGCGGTCCGTGGACTGCTAAAATGCTGACTTTAAAAGGTGATTCATTTGGTTTACAAGCATTTAAAGTACAATTCAACCTTAAACATTTTCAAATTGTTTTCGTGTTCAACATACACAAGTACGTCAGATTAAACATACATAAATATACCACTGCCTTTTTTTATTCTTTCTTACTTTGCAGTAAAGGTTGTATCCGTTCATTGCATAATCTGAGAGAACTTGATCATTGATATGTGTTCAGAGAAACAAGTGAGACTGCACGTGCCTAGTGTTATTGCCCAGTCATCAATATTATAAATCACCACACGATTAACAAAGTCAGAGACAGTATTCCTTAGAATTTGACCCACTTGTGTGTTTACATCGTCGGTCATAGATGTTACAGGAGCAATGAACTGCACTGACTATCAGCTACACAATATTATCGACATTGTCAAAATTATATATTCTGATCACACTGCGAGTTGTTTCACTTTTTAATTCGCCAGAATCGTTCCAAATTTATACCATACAAATTTATAGCCTTCGGTTTTAAATTTCTGCTTCGCTCGCCACAAGAGCTCACTATAATATTTCGTCAGATTTTCATTCAAGGAAGTGCGTTCCTTGCTCTTCCCGCCAATGAGTCGCTGACTGGTGATCAGAGCCGCCTGGCTGCGCGCAGAAATTATCTCGTCGCACTTTTTTCTTAAAGCAAAATGCACAACTTTTCGTGGAGGAGCAGCAGATGATTTTCTAGCAGGGAGGCGATGTGCAGCCTCGATGTCAGAATGGCTTAAATCAACATTGATACCTTCAACAATCTTCATCACAATGTATTCCACGTTTACTACTGTTACTTCTAGCGATTTCACCGTTTTTTTCAGCTCAACAATTTCACCGAGAAATTCTGCTTTAATTATATTAAATTCCTCTCTTACTTCTCTTTTCACCTCCTCGCGTATTTCATTCCAATCTTCGAGAGAATCCTAAAAATCCAACAACTTCCCCGGTCCTGGAGGGGGTGTAGACTTTCTTTTTCCTTGCACGTGAAACAATGCCACTTCAATTTCAGGTCTTTGGTTTTGCCAAATAGGACGATTTAAGCAATCCTGAACACTGGTAGTGAATCCCACACGAACAACCTTGGCATATAATGTAGTTCTTGTCACCGTACGGTAACTCCTCACTGTACTTGCTATACAACATAGCTCTCTCGAAAAACACGCCCAACCGGCTGCTACATTAGTCGAAGACTGATCGACTGAGTTACAAACAGAGTTACTTTCCCAAAAGCATACGGCCTGGGTGCGATGGTAATTGTGGTTGTTTGACTTTGACGTCGATACTAGGTGCCGTATGCGCATGCAAAATTTAAATTAGACCAGTTGTTAGGTCTTTTTTATGTCATTGGCATTGTTGAGGGAATCGAAATGGACGGAGCTACAGTTCATGTCATGTTCACGGTCAACGCCGTTGTTAATCTCAATGAGGACCCATTAGGCGTTTTTTCCATACACATAATTGGTTAGTTAGTTAAAAACGCCAATTTGTTCGGGATTTTATTTCAGAAAATACAAAATGCATTAGTTTTTTAGTTATTGACCCTGATTTATTTATTTAGATGCATTTAGGATGCTTGAACTACGTAATTGTTAAAATTTTATGTGGTTCTTTTGTGATCGGAAAATTTTCAGGACTGCTCGTCCCCTTGAAGAAGTAACTTGTGCATGTTACGAAACGTCGGGAAATTTAGTTGTTCTTCACTGAGCATTCAAAACCCATTTCAAATAGTTTTTGTTAAAACTAGTGCTAAGGCTAAATCAAGTAGCCACAAGTCTAAAAAACATCAAACCAGTCGTTATTCCCTGATCTTGCAACGCTATGCCCTTGTTGTTGGTTGCAAATGTTATGTGAAGTCTCATTTGAAACTGAAATTTCCTCTGTGTTCAGCCATCTATCATCCGCTTTCGCTTGCGCTTGTTGAGGTGGGTAAGCGCATACACAATAATTTTTTTGGTTTTTTGTGTTTTTTTTTTGCGTAGCAAAATTGAAGACATTGCTTTGCAAGGAAAGTGGTTTGTTATTCAGACAAGCACGTTGCATGCCTTTTGATCAGGGTCTAGGCCTATCTTCTCCAAACTGTCAGCAATCCAACCTACTCGGTACTTTTATCATTTTTACCTTTTTCATTTTAACGTTTCGGCTGTTGCCTTTAAAACTGGAGAGAAGAGACTCAAAACAAACAAGTATCCACTACTCTCGTTGGTAATTACCGTACTGTCCCTTTACTTTCCCAATCAACATATTTGTTATCCCGGCCCTTTGGCACATTACAAATCAACTATTTTTAAGTCTGTACTATTTCAGCTTGTAGACAAAGGGAATGCGTAAAGTGAGAGGTTAGCCTAAAGGTTTCGTGTAGCGAGTTTTTTCTAGTATGGATTATTTGTGTAAATTATATTTGTGGTTAAATATTATCTCAAAGAAGGGGTCCTACCTGCACTAGAGTAGCCTTTACGGCAGTAATCGGATGGCGGTTGAAGTTGGTAATTTCAGCGTTGACCACCATGTACTCCCCGGATACATATCCCCTGCGTTCAATGTGCACCTCTGCTTGGACACCCGACGACCTCACAAGCGACACGCACGGCATGCACGACTCGTTGTGCGTCCATGCCAGCGCCGGCAACTGTCGAAAGATAAGACAAAGTCAAACTTGATTCACAAACTTCAGTATGTTCTTACCAGAAGAGCCTTGCAGGAGCACAGACTTGACTCAGGTTCTCAGACTTGACACAGACTCAGGTTCATAGTTTAAAGAAGTCACAGCACTATGTTAAAATTTCAGTGGAGTAAACAACATATGGTAACAGTGGCCTCCTTTTTAACAAATCTCTACAATTAAATAATTACAACTAAAAATATCAATACATGTATGCAGGGTTGGATTGGGGAAAAAAACCGGCCCGGGCATTTCAAATAAAATCGGCCCCCCCCCCCCCCCCCCCCTGAAAAGGTTGTATTTTTTTTTTTTTCGATAACGAACGCAGTAAATTGGTATACGTTTTCACTTATTTATAACATTATTTTATGTTACTCTTTTGTTTCTTTGTTTTGAATTATCAAGTTTTATTATGTAGGTTTATCAGCGAAAGAAAAATACACTATATACCACGTACCTTTGCAGTATCACAGCAACAATTTTTGGCGCAACAGAGTGCTTTTTTCTGCAACAATGTTGATGATTTCATCATTGTCACAGAGCATTGGTTTTTCACCGTATTATCCTGTGTAGTGTCAATTTGAACTGAAAACATTCCAGCATTGCAGTTTGAAATTGTCGATTGAATTAATTGTTTGATAGCGTCCACAACGTAGTTCACAGTTGTTTTAGATAATAGTGTTACAAGTCCACCGCTTTTTTTGCTCCCGAATTTTTTCGCCGCCTTTGATTTTTGGATTACATTGTCTAGATGGTCCTTTAGAACAATGTCGTACCTACTTGCCCAGAAGTAGCACAAGTTCTAAAAAATTTCCGTGATCCAGCGTAGCGTCATCGAGCGTGTAAGCCGCCTCGGTGCCCCCTCTGTAACTCAGCCCGCGTTTCCCTATTAATTTCACAATTTCGATGATGCGTTCTAACGTCTGTCGGCGCTTTTTTACTTGCTCATTTCTCAAATCCGTGTATTTAGAAAAGAGCAATGACTCGACGTCTCTCCCTGAAGAATTCAAAATGTGGCTTTGGGTGTTTTCGCAGTGATGTACACATCTTTCATGTTCTTCTATGCGAGTGTAAACATGGCGCTAGTCCGTCATACCAATTGACTTAAATTGCACGTAATCCGAGTTAATAGCGCCATAAGCGATGCACACGGTGCAAAATAGAGCTTTCTGGTTGGTGTCATAGCTTAACCAGCGACGATTTGTCCCATCTTTTCTATTGAACACTTTTGGTCCATTAAAGGGTAAATTATCGTAAGACTGGAATGGGTGCTCCCGGAAGAAATGGGCCCGTTCGCTATTAGTAGGCCTCTGAAAATAATTGAAGTGTTCACCTTGTCCAGCCAGTTGTTCTGGCACTATGGGTTGTGACAATGGCGCATCCGCTGCAACTTCTTGGTCTGGGAAATTTGGCTGTATCCTTGGAAAATCGGTTGAAGTTTGTGGCTGAATTTCCAACGCAGACGGGGCCGCCGGTGGTGTTGGTACAAGTAGAGCCTCATTGGGAACGGGCGTCACATTTACTGGCAACTTTTTAGTAAACAAATCAGTCAGTTTAAAGCACTTTTGTGCCTCTTCTTTAAGCAATTTCTGCCGCTTACATCTTAACTTTCCCGCCCCCCCCCCTTGTAACAATTTCCTTTTCCCTGATCCAGATCCATCGTCGTCGTTTGCACTCGCTAGATTACTGTCACTCATTATAGGTACGAATATACGCAATCTTCACGCACTGAACAAAACGACCCGATCACAGGGAAACCTTCCCTATAACTGAACTGATTGCAGTAAGCAAACCTTGTGCTACTCTTTCGTTAGCCATTGCGCATACTAGATGTTTTTCGCAATTTTTGAAGAAATTAATACTTTGATAGAGCCTTCTTAACGCCGCCAAACACTAGAAATAGTAGCACGGGTTCCATTTCTACAAACATTTTCAAGACGGTAATCGGTCAAACAAAGGCCGGCGAACCATGCCGATATACTTCATCATAAGCAGCACAGTGTTTTTATTCTTCTACGTAACGTAATGTTATTTTCCGTAGTTTCCATAGTCTCGGCCGTCGGCACGCAAAGAGTTGCCGCCAGGCCGCTCATTGCGAGCCGACGGCCGGCCGGCACCTTGATTCTGGGGAATGTATCCTCGGCTAATTTTTCTCGTTAAACATTACTAGAAAATACACAAATTATTTAGATAAAATTCAACCGGCCCTAAAGTATACTAAAAACCCACCGGCCCTTCGGGCATTTGCCCGGTCGCCTAATGGGCCTATCCGACCCTGCATGTATGTCAATCATAGAGGTTAGCTGAAAAAAATTTGTTGGGCATAAAACAGTCTCAAGTGCAATTGACAAAAAATAACAAAACACAGTTTCCTAACACTTCAAATTTTCCGCCATTTTCCTTGGTATAAAAGTTGTCGGTGGGAATTTTTCACAAAGGCAGTTTTTCATTAGCGCCTAGTCTCTGAATTTTCTACAAGTCCAATGGCAGTACCAAGTGTAAGTCAATCATTTCTTGCTCTTAATTTTGGCAGTCTTATACCCACCTGTAGGCAAGCGTCTTGTAAGCGAGTAGACAACCGACAAGGTTTCTAGTAGTTTTACCTATTTTTTTACAGATGGAATGTAACAAAGTAAACCAATCATTAGTTAATAGACATACTGCAAATAAAACTATTATGCAGCATATATTATGCTTTGTTTTCTCATTATTTTTTCACTCTAATAAAGTTCCACCCAATCCATAAAAACATCCATGCCGTTGGCAAGTGGCTAAAACCGTGAGCGTCTCAATGTAGCAAGAGATTACACTGATTTCTCAACACCTTTGGTACTTTCCAAAATATTTTGCCCAATAGTATCAAAAAAAATTGCTTTGCTGAGAAGATGCAGTACTTGGAGTGATTTTTAAACCCCAAGAAACCAGTTCTTTTATAAGTGAATGCAGCCAACATTTTCAGGTGCATATAATATTGCAACCTCATCACTGCCTTCTCATCGAACACTAGACTTGATTCCACTTGAGCAATAAGTAAGTTAAACAGGTAAAATTCACTAGTAATTAAGAATGGTAACTAGGGTTTTCAACATTTGGCAGCTCACTTTTGCTTTTCGGTCCTCATTGAGATTAACAACGGCGTTGACAGTGAACATGGCGTGGACTGTAGCTCCGTCCATTTCGGTTCCCTCCACAATGCCAATGACATAATAGCGGATGTAACCCTGAGGGGACTCGAACGATGCCGGCAAATCTGCGGGTAGCTGGCACACGAATGGGTACAAGTGGTCCCCTGGCATCAAGACGGCAGGTAGACCTGCAACTGTAACACGAAAGTGTTCTTGGAAGGAAAGATGGTATTCTTGATAACAAACATTTTCATAATTGCAAACGACTAGCTAAGAGGTAAGTAATGGGTCTCTTGTAAACACTCATGGTTGATTAGAGTAGTTGAAGGAATGATTTTTCGGTAATCACAAGTTTCCTCGAGTCATGATTAAAAAAAAATAGTAGGTACCTAGACAAATTCTTATTGTCTTGGAAAAATATTTCCATGACTAATTCTACACCTATTTTCATTGCCTGAATGTCTGAATGTAACCTTGAAATGTCATCAAGAAATGTGTCCTAAATTTGAAATTTGGGATCATTTAAAAAAAACGGTTTCGGTCAGAAGAGGGTTCAGTGTGAGTGTTCTAGTTATCAAGACACCCGTGCATCTCGATTCCTAGTCAACAACTGCCAACATTGCTTTTGGAAGTGCCTTTGCATCGATTTTCCAGAATAACATGCGTCATACCACAAAGTCGTTCAGAGGTTAGTTTATTCAATTCACTATCAATCTACGTACGCTGGTAATTGTATATCTCCTTCATCTCGTCTAAGTAGATCTTGCTCTTCGTTTCCAAACCCAAATCTGGCTCATTGTACTTCGGTAGAGTTGATATCTCCCCCTTTCCAAGAAACCCGATCGCGACACCTGGAAAGAAACACATATTGACATATAGTCACCTTGCTGTGCTTATCACTTGGCGGAAGACTCCTTCGAAGGAATAGCAATTTGTCATGTCTCTTTGTATTTGTTACTCGATTGATGGTAATGCTGCTTTCTGTATTTCTGTAATTAGGCATTGCTATTTACTTTCGACTTTAGTTTCGGCGGTGGTAACTATTTTCAGCATCCCACGCACAGTCTGCCCGGGGAAATAAGACCCCTCCGCATTGGTAGTGCTGAATCTTATAGATAAAATGGACATGTCCACTTCTGCGTTACAACACTGCAGTTATTAATTATAAGTGACAAAATTAGCACACCACAAACTAGCAACGCAAAGCAATGACAGCCAACTTATCACCAGCAACAACAAAAAATTTGGTGTAACCGATCAGTCGCCTACAATCGGTACGTCTGTCTGTCTGTCAGTGAATGGCTGCACAACTTCTCTTCAAACACCACTCGGGCAAATAAAATTCGTGCAGAATCGGTCTTCGTCGCAAAGTCACGTGTGCAAGCCCAGGGTTTCTAAAATCCATGCAATAAAACGTTGGATTCTCAGTAAATACATCTAAACCGTCTGTGAACAGCAGATGAACTTCTCGGAAATTATTCTCGACTACCACAAAAGAGGTAACACCACATTCAAGTACACTTACAATAATAAATCTATGTTGATGATAGATAATATTGCCATAACTGAAAGAAAGAATGTTAGCCGCGTGCGTATCGAATTCAACCACTACCATAGGCCCGCCTTACCCTGCCACAAGTATTTGATTGTTGTTCTGCAGGATTCTAATTATCTTTCCTATTGTCATCACTACGAAAATTGTTAAACTCACTTTATTTGGACCGAAGAAAAACTTAACATTGTTTCTAGGCAGCATATTATTTTAACAATGGGGGTATATTATTAAGTTAGATCTCAATTCCAGATTGTGGAGGATGGTGGTAACCTCCCGTAGGCATCGCGGTAGTCTAGCCGTAGCTGGATGCCTTGAGATAAACAGAAAGTAATCAAGGGAAGCCATTCTCTATGTTGTCTTTGGTGTAGGATACATAAGGGGTTGCTCTTAGCCTACTAGATGCCGGCGTATTGTTACAATCGCTTGGTTGTAGATTAAGGTATTGTTAACGTATTGTTTCAAGCTCTCGCTTATTATTTGCATTGCGTTATGTGGTGCGATACCTAATAAAATTATGCATGGTCGAGTTATCAGACTAATAATGCGTTGCATTGTGAAAGTAGTACAACGGACGATGATGATACCAGATATTTTGTCTTGAGGGTGTGAGGGATCAAAACAGATTGTTCGGAAATAAGTTGTTGTAATTTGATCAAGTGCCATTCGATTTTTGCTGTTCATATTTTGGGATCATGTCCCTTTATTGTCACTCAATCACCGCCGCTGCAAGTAGGTATCACCGACTTAAGTCAGGTTCGTTTCATCATTTTAAATCTCTTGTTTTGTGCTTCTTCTAAACTGTAAAGAAAAACAGAGGTTTTTTATTATTATGAACACTATAACCATCTCAAAAATTGATGCCGAAACGGAGACTCGAACCCCGATCTTCACCTATCGCGGGTGTTGCTCTAACCCATTGAGCTACTTGGCCACTGGCTTAACGAGACGATTTTTGTGTATTTGATGAAAATGACGAAAATTATGTCTTTTCCAATACGTTACATGGTTTATTGGTCGATACCATTCCTAATGCCAATGTATTGATTTGTCTGTCACAAACGTAGAGTTCAAAAACAGGAGATTATCTAAATGCTTTTGCAAAAAAACAAAAAATACGCACCATTTAAGACAGTCTCCGACATGGGCTGCTAAAACTACTTATCTTCAAGACTCATCGTGCCGTGCGCCGACGCGACAGTTTTGGCTCGTATAACAGCAACCAACTCGTTTTGCAATCTTCAACCCGAAATTAACCGCACGCTGCAGTTTTTCGACCATAACTTCCAGCCTCAAGAGAATTATGAAAATGAACGATAATACCCTCGAATCAGTCGCCTCCCTTTAATTCGCCCGTTAAGCACAATCGCTATTTATTTAGCCACTCAAGTTTACGCCGGGTCTCGGCATGTAGTTGTATCTCCTCGTGGGCATATCTCCTGCTCCTCGCCGTTACACCCTGTGGCTACACCACATCCATCACCACGCGACGCCGACACCGAATCCTTGGTTCGAGCCTCTGCTCGAGTAGTGGCGTTCTGCGTCAGCCAATCGAGGGACAGACTCGTGGGCGCCACTGTCCCCTCGTCCCGACCCGCCGCCGCCCGCCAGCCGGGGCCACCCTCTGCCGGGGCTCTTCATCACCAACTTCTTGGCAACGAGCGAAATCTTGCTTGCCACTCTTGTTGCCCGACCGACGTGGGGGTTTGATCCAATTCGGGACAGGATGCCGATTATTTAATACTCGGTTTTTTAACCTTGCATCTTCCCGATTTCCGTGTCAAACCGTTGTATGAAGAACTGTTGTACCTTTGCGAAGTCATATTCTTGAATTTGATTGGGAAGAGCATCGATTTCGCAAAGAAATGAAGTTGTCTCGCCAGATTGGCTCTCTGGTTTTATAGCTGTTTATGTAGCTCGGTTTGCACATCTCCCATTGATTATCTAGGGCTAAATAGAGACATAATCTTATTTGAGATGCTTCCAAATCGCCCGTCATTGCATCGGATGCATTTTCCAATCGACGATGCACTAATATTGCAGTGAATTTCTCGTCATGAAGTGCACCCATGCGTTGTAATTCCAGCAATCGTCCGATTGGAGACATTTCTCCTTCGCTTCGTAGATGCACATAGCCGATACGCAAGGCCCCTTTGGCTTGGTTCAAGACCAATTCATTTCCCGGCTGTCAATGATTCTTTACATCCTCGATGCCGATCCCAGACTCGACATTCCTGGCCCAGCCGAGCACACAACACATGCGTAAAGACGCTCTGATTGTTATATTATCCGTATTAGTAGTCCCCATCCCCTTTGGCGCATATCATTTTAATGATCCATTTTCTCGCATTCAGCCAGCCTACTTTAGTATAAACGAGCCACCACAAAGTCTGTCTGCTACCTTATCTCCTCGCCAGACCACCACCTTAATTTCCGTGCCCTTCAAATTAGCCCTTATCTGCAGCCCGTACGCCCTTATGTGTATTTTACTGCGTTAATTGGACATCTGATTTGAATAAAAATGCAGCCCGTTGAGTACACGCCACTAACAAGCGCCTGGCGAGCGAAGGTTGACTCAAAGTTTGAACTCACATGAAGGATTCGATCGCGCAACGGGGAAGACGAAGAAGCCATTAATCTTTGTTCCCAAAGTTTTGGTAATAAAGTTTTGGTAAGAAACTGCATCGGCTGCCACCGTAGCGAGTTTCCCGTGTATAAGAGCGCGACTCAGAACGGCCAATGTCTTTATTATCGCCTTCGGCTAATGCCAGTTTCCTGTTTCCTTGCGCGGGCTCGGGGTGCCGGGGACCCGGCGTCTTGGAGGGTCTACGCTTTCCACGAGGACGGGCAGCGAGAAGACATTGTGTACCCCTCTGATGGCCACACAGCGCCGTGTGTAGACCCGCGCGTGGGGAGGGAGGCGGCAAATTTTGTCTTGGGGAAAGGGTAATGACATTTTGCATATCCCCGTTCCTACACTTTCTTAACAATCTTCTTTCAATGTATATTCAGAATATGATTGATGCTTGGTTTATACGCAACGAACTTAAAGTCTGAGGTCGTTTTTTTGCCCCTTTTTGTTTCGTTTGCGCTCGTTGCGCGAAGAAGCATTTTGGGCCGAGAAACCCTCGTCGCCAGACAGCTACACTTGCTAGCATAAACTGTGGAAAGTGCGTAAAGTGCGTGCTTTTTCTTTTCTTCGTCCGGGACAAAGGAACGAGATAATATAGAGCGCGCCTGAGTCTTCATTGCCTAACCAAAGCGCGTGTCGAACAGATAATAACGCGATCAATGTCGCACTGAGTCAAGCGCACGAGGAAATCGAACTCAAGACTTTTAGCAATAACGACGATTCGAAGATAAATCGTGCCCATTCAAAAAAGACTAGACTGAGATTTCAGCAAGTCTTGTGCAAAGGAGTAATTCTCTCCCTGCGATTTATTTTTTTTATTTTTAACAACAATTAAAATGAGTATCTGCGGCAATGATGGATGCCTACTTTTCCAGAACGTACCGCTTTGCAAGTTTTCTTGTCGCTTGAGTGAGATGCTGTACATAAACGAGGATTATTGTCGAGCATAAATAGTGCAGAATTGCATGGTATATACATCATTCTGCGCCCTCCGCTATATTATCGATATGCAAAGTGGCACGGCGGCGACGGGGTTGGAGACCTTCATGGAAGGAACTAATAGGAAGGATGGGCGAGAAAGCATCGTAATTCGAAGAGATCTAGGGCAATACTTAGCACTCGTTGCGAGTTCTGTCAAAAGCGAACACTACGAAACTCTGCTTTACTATGCACCCTCTGTGGTTAGCATCTGTTTAGTGTAAAGAGTTCGGAAGAGGCACATGCTGTAAGCACGTTTTGGATGGAGAGGAACTCGGGTCGACATATTACAATGGTGAAAACTGAAAAACGATAAACACGATTGTGATAGATTTTCCCTCTTGTCATGTGAACCCCATCACGAGACGATATTTGAATTTTAGATATTTTCTTTTGGTTTCCATGTCCGGAAATGCAGGTGGATGACTATACACTTTCCCGCCATGCATTTTCTTCGCCTATAAGGCGGGGTAAACAAAATAAGGTAATCCGTTGCCTTGCACGACATGACCATTGTAATCTCACAGAGAACAAACGTCAAGCATCCTTTGCATGGCTTTACCCTCGTTAATATTCACCCATTGTCGCCCCTACCCACCCACCCACCCACTCACCTCCAAACGACAATTCTCTTTTTACCCCTCATCGAGGCAGCGTCCCTATCCACTTGTCTCTAACAGAACACTGCTTTCGTATTCGGATGTCGCCTGCGTTTCCCGTTCGGGGATCTCTGTTATCTGCTCTCTAACACCTAGACAATCACATAGACAAGCGAGGGTCAATTCTCTAAACGGCCAATTGATAACTACGTCACGGAGGACTGGTGAAAATGCAAAGGATAATCGAGACACCAATGAGGATGACACGGACGCCAACCATGTGTACGTGGCCGAAAAGACCAGGAATAGTGGCTTATAAACATACCGCATAATCGAAAATAAATTTATCTATGTGTTTGGGAAATTCAAGTTACAGCCTCTTGCTTTTGTACTTCCACTGAGATAAGCACTTGAAATTTGAAAAATTACACCGTTCGCCAATTACTTTCATCGGTCGTTACTCGTTACCCTAAATTGTCGCAATTTCGAAATTTCAGTGTAGCACCTTCAAGTATTTTGATTTTATTTACGCCACACGGAGCACTGAGAGCCTGATTGTATCCTCGGAAAATCCCAAGTGTTTTTTTATTGTTTGGTTTTTAATTGTACCAAAGCTTGTTGCACTTACAAATATGAAACCAAAAACAAAGTCTACAAACGGAAAAAGTTACCTGATATTTCAATCGAATGCAGTTGATTTTTTTAAATCAGCCAACACCCCTTTTTCAAGATTTCCTTGCGTCCCGATTTCTCACATGCGAACAGGCTCACCCAACACCCGCAATTGGCGAAATGCCTCACCCCCACTGCCTCCCATGCGTGCCACTGGTCGCTCTCTCGGGGACGTCCCATTGTATTGCGTCTCTCCGCGGGGAGCGAAACGACAAGCGTCAAAAGACGACACATCGTATGATCACTGGACCAGAATCATTTCACATCGCGCTCGAATCTAGTAAATTTCTTCTCTCAGAAGCCTATTTATTTATTTCTACATCTTGCTGCCAAAAGAAATAAATGCCGGTTATTGTTAATTGATAGTAGAAGGACCACCCTGGGGGTTACTCCTAGAAAGTTCTTTCAAATCCGAAGAACTTGATATTATTTTTCAAATCTGTTTAGTTTTGATGTCACTATAGCTCATTTACATATCGTAACACATTCTCAAGCAGTTAACAATGTAGCATAGCCTCGCAGAGACATCTAACATAGCATGAATTATGTAATTACCATCATATACATAAACATTTGAGGTTGCATTGTCAAGGTACTAACAAATATGTGCAGTAGAATCGAGATATCGCTTCTCTGTAAAGAGAATAATACATTAAGTATGCAAGAGAATACAAATATAAGCCAATTTAACCCTCCATAATCACCATTAAAAACGGCAAATCCAATACAACGAATCTGAAGTTTAAGATTTCGCGTATAGAGGGTACAGCTTCGCGGTGATCACCGACTAGGGAGGCATAAGAGTGCAGGTCAGGCGACGAAAACCAACACATTGGTAGGCGAAGCACAGTGCAATTTGTTTGCTTCTGGGACGGAACTGCACTCGAAAATACGAATACGTGCAGTGAGGGCGCAAAATGAAGGCAAAAAACACCCTTTAACCCTGTCTAAATGCAGAGCGCACGGGTACATGGAATCGGTCGAGCGAATAACAGGCCGGAGAATTGAGCCCTTTGACAAAAAACCGTATGCAGACGTGTAATGGTACATGCAGGGCTGGCATGGTAGAGGGTTGCTTTTAGTATATCAACGAAAATCAGGGTAATTGTGCAACTACAGTTTGGATATGTGCTGTGACTTGACTTAACTGTAAAATTTGTTCCGTGTTTTGAGTAAATTATATAGGACAACGTATCAGCTTGTTATTTTGCTTTAAAAAAGTGTGTTCGCTTGAAAAGTCAGTGGATTTTCGAAATGATGTGTTGCCGGTATTATCCGAAGGAGCCGGGGTTCGCAAGGTACCGCGGGTATTTGCTGTAGTGCCCAAACGAGGGATATGACCCTGAATCAGCTGTCGTAAAAATCATGAAATTAATTGTACTGAAGTATAATTATATTAAATTAATTAGACCGTAAATATAACGACAAATTGCGGCGTGTAAACGATAAAAGTATTTACAAAAAATGTAATTGAACATTTTTATCGTTGGCATTAACTACAACGAGGTAAAAATTATTAGATTTAGAAATATTAAATATTTTGAAAAATTGATAAAAGAAATGAGGAATTTTTTACGATCACCAATAAAGAATCCAATTGGCTCAATTACACAATATTTTTCTTCTCTAAGAAACTGATCGTAATCTCTCAGCGGGATTTAACAGCTGAATTCCACGTTCAAGTTGATTCGGATGACAGAGGAGAATCGCCATTACGACCCCTTGCTGCACGAAAATCCAAACTCAACGAAGCACAAATTGTTTCTCCTTTCCCGCCTCACGAATAGCAAAAAACAACAAACTAAACAGCACATCACGACTGCGAAAAATAGAAATAATGAAAACGATCAAAATAGCAGTGCGAAAAAGTCGTATCTTACCCGTTTATTGTACACGTTATAATATTCACATGTTAAATAAGTACGACATCTATGGCAGTGGAGCCTTAGCTTTGAAATGCATTGCCTAAAGGCTACGTAGTCGCCAGACTACAGGCGTGGTCGCAGGACATTATACTTGTCGCGATCCGACAATAAAGAGAGTCATTACATCCCCATTGCTTCATCTGGCTCGGTGGCGCCCCGGCCCATCGACCGACGGCTCCCCCCAAGCGGAGCCTCATCCCCTACACACAATTCAAAACGCCCCCCTTCCCTAAATATAGGCCGAGTTTGTTGACTTTCTTCCTTGGGCGACGACGGCGTCGGTCTCCGCGGCTATCGGCGCTTGTTGTGATGGCGTCGTCTGCGGGTTGGGACAGGTCATGGTCTCAACTCAATGTTCCTGCGCCGAGGTATACAGCTCCACCCCCCCCCCCCCCCCTCCCACTCTTCGCTTGGCGTTGGGGCCAAATTGCACGACGCGTTTTTTTTTTTTTTCAGGCGAATCTAAGTGATTTTGTTCACGTGCGCCCCACGAGTGGAGTAGAAATTAGGTCTTGCTGAAATTGCGTGATTTGTCGCTCGGAGGGTTTCGGGCATTTTTGCCCCTGTGTGTAGCGCTGGCCGCTGGATGGAAAATCAGCTGTTTCACTCGATTGCTAGTTGCCACTGCGGAAGATAGTTTCGGAAATGGGTTAAAACTGTTAAAGTCAGAATCACGACTTGCATACATTTATACAAAGTATACCGAGATAGAAACCGTGGAAAGCCACAACCGGAGTAACATTGAAAGTAGTTTTTTTTTTATTGCAAACGTTGTTACACGAGTGAGCTTAATATATACCTTTAAAATACATTTTATTTCATTTCACTCCATTTCATTTCGTTTCATATCATTCTATTAAATGTGTTTATTTTCTAAAATTGTTGAAAATTCACAATTAAACTAATGCATTTCGTTTGTAATGCAAACGACAGCTTTTATGAATTTATTCTATGAGTGGATATTTCCGTTTGAAATTCCGTGAGCCGCTGTTTTAGCTGCTAGCATTAAAATTATATAGAAACTGTTCGCCTGGCAGGCACATGATAATTGATTTAATAACACATCACATTAGCTTTACATTAGCGGTCAAGGGTAGTCAACGAACAATACCTGCTCGATAATGGCACATTCAGCTCAGCAATGGGTCCACTTATTGCCACACGATTTGACAGTGCCCTTTTAGAAGTCCTGTCTTCCAATGCCGCACGCCGTCATTGCCAAGAGAAAACTACACTTTTCAGTTTTCCCCGAGTGAAAAACACATTTACTCGAGTGCAGATTGGTTTCCATAACGACTGAAAAATCTCATTTGCGTCTGAAAATTTAGCCTACAGACATTTTTACTTTATGTTATACGTCAAGTGACACCTATTTTATCTCCGCAGTCAAAATCCAATCACAGTCTCACTATATGCTCTCGTTAATGAGTTTTTTGTCAATTGTTGAAGGGTCAGAGGTGTCGAAACGCGTTCAATTTATCGATACATCATTTATGTACAGGTGCTCGATTATAAACATGCGCTCTTGAACGAGTGAAGTGTCCAAATAGTAAGGCCGGCTTGATTGAGACCATCCAGTTTTATGTTTGATAAACCTGAGGGCTGTTTTAACTTCTAGTGTTCATATGTATATGTGATCGCAATTAGCCTAATGAGCGAACGTAAAATTAACGTTGTGAAATCTGATTTAAATTGCAAACGCTTGCAATGCGCGCTGTATTCTATTATGAGGAACCTTCTCAACGAGGACTCGAACCCCGATCTCCACTTATCGCGGGTATTTTTCCTAATAATAAAAAAATAAACTTGCGAGTTGACAGCACAAAATTATGCAGCGTACCTTACGCACGGAATTCCTTTGGGCCGCGAGCAAGGCATGTGTAACCGTGCCTTTAAAAAAACAATTTTCCAACGGCATAGCTATTCATAACTTATTTTGTAACTAAAAATTTTGACCGGGAACCTGGATATGGGTTGGTTCGTATGTTATTAATATTCCACAAATTAAATCAAAACCTCTCAGTTCCATTTACTTATCACGGTGTTTCCTTTTGCAAGTCACCCTTTCAGTAAATTGACAGACATTGTTTGAAAATATTTGCCGAAACGCGAGCGAGAGAACTGAAAAAATATTTCACGATCCCTCAACTCTGTTCAACGAAAGAACTTCCTTTACCGACAGAGGCGAGGATGTGACCAACTGACATGACCAACTGTCATTTCTAAAACACTTAAAAGCGTCTCCCCTAGTATCCGCCATTGTACTTTTGCTCTTAAGCCCGTGTTGTGCTAAAGTATTCTGTTTTTTGAGCCATAATAATAATTTTTCACCAATTATAACAATTTTTGGGAATTATTTTGCAATCCCGCCACTAAAATCAAAACTAAAATTGCATTAATGAATGTATACCTATGCTGGGGGGCAGTCCTTAGACTAGATCTTCTCTCAAGGGCTAAACTGTAGGTGTGTAGGTCATCACATAAAATACAGGCAACAACAAATCGCTCTCAAACCAAACTGAAAAAACCCACCAAAAAGATAGCAGCGCTCGTTTTTCCACCCTGCGAATTGATGAAGGTCTTCAGCTGTAATCCTATCGCTCTCTTAACATAACTTACAACCCTCCACACCTTTTCAACGACTGGAGGCGCGCGAACGAGCGTTGAGATGAATCTTTTATCTAACGCCAAGCGCGCTTTTCAAATCGTATTACGTCTCCCAAGTCCCGAATGTGAGACCCCATGTACCGGTCCTAAGGTGTTCCAGTGCGTCAGTGGCGAGACTGCCTTCACGCAAGATAGTCACCAAAATTAGGAGGAAAGCACACCTTTTCTTGAAAGATGCAATGTTTAAAAGAGCCTTTAAGCTTGACACAAAAAACAGTGCAATTAAAGTGCGGAAACTTTGTGCATTAAGGTTGCTGTGAAAGGTCATGTGGAAAATATCAGCACTCATTATGATAGTTTTTAGACTCATGTCTACTTTATCTAACCTTAGCACTAGTTTTGACATGGGTTTTGAATGCCAAGTGGAGAACAACTAAAGTTCCCAACGTTTTGTAACTTGTACCTGTTACCGTATCAAGGGTAAAAGCAGTTCTAAAGGACATGTACAAGTTACGAAACGTTGGGAAAATTTGTTGTTTTTCACTTAGCATTTAAAACCCAGTTCAAATAGTTTTTGTCATCAGCATTCATTACTACCTCTAGCCAATTGTAATTTGTAAATAATTTACAATGACATTCACGTGTAGTCGATCCGCCCCGGGTTCTGCCGCCTAGCGTCGCCACTGTGCATGTGTGCGTTTTCACTCGCAATTCCTATGAAAAACTTTGCGTCATTCCAGGCTGCACCCAGATGATCCCCAAGGATTGCCGGTTATCCCTTCGTCTCCTTCAGGCGGTCCATTCTGATTGAACGATCGGGTCCGGCGATCGCGTAACCTCGTGATGACCACCAGTTTGAGTTTCATCGCTTGCCTTGAGATTCATGAGTTGACTCAACTTATTCAATAACAATGCCAAGCAATCTATTTCATGTGGCGAGTGATGGGGACGAGCACTTTTCGTGCCTTTTGGACGGACCAGATTTAAGAACGCCCTCGCAAGTTGGCGAGGAACCTTTTCTTATTCTAGTGTTCTGTATTCATGCGCTCACACACGCTGGGAATTAAGTGAGTGGGAGAAACTTTAAATTCATCCCCGAAAGCCTGGCTTTTTCACGGTAAGTTCCAGGTAAAAATGTCGCGTTTTAGCGCTGAACAGTCGGAATATGATACGCATGATGCCCAGCAGGCACGCTATTCTGGCGTATGAATTAATAATGCCGATCAAAATAGACTTCCAGAAAAAAAATAAGTAAAATCTGGCTTTGTTGGAAGCATTTTGCTCTTTGATAGCAGCGTTTGGTGAAATTTTGTACCGGACACGCCATGGCTAGTCTATTTTCCTGAGCGCTAGCGTAGGTATGATAAAATAAATAATTGCTTGAGATTGATTTCAATGAAATTGGCTGCAATTTTGCCCACGCAGGATCAGTGGACAAGAAAATAACACGTTCGTAGGCATGCAATACCACATTTGCACGTTAAAAGGAAAGGACATCGTGTGAAAGAATCAGAGAATAACGGTTCTTATGAATACGGCACCTCCATCTTGCACGGCATGAATCGAGCAGTATTTCCTTCTCTAGAAGGCAATCTAGAAAGACGCCGTATTTAAAAGTTTACCCACAAATATTAAGAATTTTCATTTAAATCTGAAAGAGTAAGGGATGAGTTATTCGCCAAAAATAACTGTAAGCATAAACGCACCGATATAAGTGAAGTTAATTGTTTCATAGTCCCACCACACTTGAAGTAGAGGGAGGAAACATTATTTTGTACGCAACATAGTGAAACGCTTTCCTTTATTTCGTGGTTCAAAAAGTGAGCCAAAGGCTTTGTAATTATTTCTGCCACCCACTGTATTTTTGACTGTATTTTTTTTCACGAAGACAGCTAAATACATGGCCTAGAAACAGAAAGAATAATTTGACACCCCCAGAAATATAAAATGTTGGGATTTGTTTGTGGTCCAATTTTCAGTTACCAGGTAAAATAGTTTGTAACGCTTCAGTATTTGTCTGTGTATCCCACAAATCAATCGTTGTGATCGATTACTTCTTTGACATATGGAGCGCCCAAGAGGGCTCGCAGATTGTCAATCAAAATAGTTTGGAAATTCTGGAATTCTGGAATTCTGGAATTCTGAATTCTGGTCTGGATCAAAATTTTAGAGTGTTGAGTTCATTTAAATTTCACTAAAATACACGGTCAGCGAGAGAGGGAGGGTCATATGATCCTAACGAGAATTCCTTGTAACCTTAAGACTCAATTTGGAGAGCACGGGTTGATTTAACTATGTCATTTATATGCAAAAGGTGCAGTCACGTTAACTTGACCCACATCTTATTCGACATGAAAGAAAACCAAACTTGCAGCTCTTTTATTCAACAAACCCGGTACCACCTTCAGGAACAGTGCTTGGCAAACCATAGCGGAAATTTCACAAACAGCGACCTGTCATGCCACACACAAATCGATCTCCTAGTGCAGCAATAGATCTGCTTCGCCTCCGTCGTCTCGACTCCATTCGTCTGTTCCGCGGTGGATGGGTGATCCCCGGGAAAGACATGTTTGCTCGTCCACGACGACCCTGATGGCTCATCATCTGCACGCCGGGATGTCCGAATGCGATCCTAGTGCACACTGAGTACACACAGACGGCGACAGACTATCAGCTAGTATTAAAATGGTGCACATGGCTAGACAGCTAGATAGCTGGTCCATTGACGTGCTTGTCATGACATAGTCGTGGGCGAGGTAATTTAAGATGTCCAAACATGTTGGTACGACGCGGATTGAATGCCAGTCGCGCGAACGTTGACTGCTGGGGGAGGTTTTCTAAATGGTTCGTTGGGCTGTGTTCGTAGAAAAATGGAAAACAATACTGACCTAAGATGTTTTTGGTTTTGTTGAAAAGTGTACCTACCACCGCGGTGTTCGGTGACCGTAATCGATTTTGGTTTATGTCCCAGAGAGACACGCGGTTTATTCTGAAGGGTTACTTGACTTTTACGGGTGACGCCTATAGTGCGTTGCGTTTGGGGTGTGGGAAAGGCGCGATTTCACTCGAGAAAATGCTTGGTTTCTGTGGGAACCAGGTGTGCAGGTTGATTAAAAGGCGCGCTCGCATCGGAAGCGTCTTTGTACCCGTACCGGTGCAAGGGAAATTGTTGGAACATGTGGCGGGACCGTATAACGCTTGCTATAAGAGCCGAACGCAACTGGGGCTAGCTTTGGTATCGGATTTGACACCCCGTCTACCCGCTGTGTCAGGGATGTTTTACGTTGAAATATAAAACAAGGCTTGTGCCCAGCGAAATTAATCATTTGCGTGAGTGTGCAGCAGATACTGGTGGTAGAATTCACGATTTATGTCCGTGTTGTTGGATGGATATCATTTTTGAAAGCAGCCGAGCGAAAAGAGTATCCGGGAAGTTTAATTCAACTGATGCCGGAGACGTAAACAGGACATTTTTGTTATTTTCTTGTCTATAGCAATGATCCTTAAGCAACTAAAATGTAAGCCCTTATTTCCCTAGTGTTTTTGAGATCCCGTGATTCGACTACAGCTATTTGATATTCTGGATTATGTATAGTGTCTATCAATATTTCCCATTTAAATTAGTGAAAATTGACAATTTCCGAGAATCCAAGTCCAATTTTTAGATAAAAAAATTATCTTTAAAGATGACACTGAAGGGTATAAAGCGAATTGAAACTCTTTCGCAAAAGTTTCTCAAGTTTTTTTCTTCGTTTGAAACGAGTTTTTCCATTTAGTTTCTTTTGAGATTAAACCGGGAGTACACCGCTTTGTCATAGGTAAGGTATTGATAGATATGCCTGCAGCCATATCAATAACCATTGAGTTGAACAAATCAATAGGCGGGTCTAATAAAGTGACAGAAATTCGAATTATTGATGCGACTACCTGATTGGGTGACGAGTTATTTATGTGCTCTGATAAGGAAATCTCCCGTGCGGTGGCGCCCTCCTGTAGCCTGGTTGATAACCAAGTTTGCCATCGTTATGAGTTGTTTATGATTTAAACGGAGCCACTCACACGAACGTTTTAGAACATTTTGATATTCGCTAAAAATTGTGGTTATAGTGATTAAGATCAGGGGTATAATTCAATCATCATTGGCCACCTTGTTGGCGTGAAAAGTTCTTGACAAGTAAATGAAATCACCACAAGAAGTCTAATTTCAGTTCGTTTGACCAAAAATGTGGAGCGGGAGCACTAAAAGTCTGAACCCTAAACGTTTTTGGTAAGTTTTCTCTAATTTTCACAGAAGCTCTTTAAAACAGTTGGTTCTCGACTCCAATCAACTTCATTTTGTTAATAAAGAGTTGCATCGCGAAATGACCAAAAAGTGAAGCACATCATACAAAACTTTTGGTCGCCGATGAAATTTTTATTTGTTTCACAATATCAGCTCTGCACAAAACGCGATACTTTTTTCATTGGATTTTCGGGAAAAGCACTTGTTTTGCAAGTTGCAAACCGGCACACATGAAGATTTATTCGTACGATTGTCTCGAGTCCAACTCGACTCGGCGACAATATCGCCGGTCGCCGCACGTATCTGTGCACACACAAAAGTACTTAAATTAGTTTCGCTATTACACAGGCTCATTGAAGTTTCCCAAGTTGTTATTCATACTCGACGTCTACCCTGTTGTAGTATACACCCTGGCCATGCACATGCCGGCATCCGTATAACCGGACGCCGACGACGAGCATGATTATTCGACAAGAGAAGCTCAGACTGATTCATCGCTAGTTATTTTATTTATCGACGCTGCCGAATTGCGGCCCACAATTTCTATGATGACGTCGTGGACGGTAGCCAAAAGAGCGTCCCCCGCCTCCAGCCCCTATCGGCCCACATCCCCGGCAAAGCAGCGTTGGGGGCGCTAGACGAAACCTAGACGCTGGCAAAAGATGCAGCGCCCGAAATGGGTGCAGTATGCCGCCGACATAATGACCGGCCATCGTTGCACCATAGAGAGACAATTTGCATGATTATGCGGCCAACTGATTCACTCGGAACGATCCGTATATTATTCATATTGTATGCAACTACTGCCGGGCCGGGGTAATGCACGGCTCTTTCTGAGTCAACTAAAACATCTTTAGACAGATTATTCGCCCGGTCGTAAGTTTTACTGTAATGTGGGTCAAACGGAATTATTGCATGGCAATTCCGGGGTTAGCCATCTCACGTGGGCTGAAAACACTCGTATGCAAGGCAAGCGGACAAGAGTTATTAGCTTCTTCGCCCTTCCGCAACAATGATGCGATTACAGAAGCCGGGAGCTGTACATCTATCGTGCACCTAATTTTAGGTTATGTGATGTCTAATTAAAGCACACCTTTTCCTATGCGACAAATTTGAATGCGCATGGCTGAGTACTGTCATTATGTTTACGATGTCTCTATCAAGAAGGAATATTAATCCTCGATGATCACACTGTCCTAAGTGGTGTATGCTATGCTTGAGATCACCTTTAAATGTCAATGTATTGATGAACATGTGGCAAACACCTCAATACGATCTAAACCCTGCCACAAGAATTGTAAGCTGAAAAAGTGTAATGGGATGAAGGAAAAGAAATTATAGAAAAATTAGAAACAACCGGGTACTTGGTGGTCGGCCGCATAAAATATAAAGTTTAAAATTTTTTTTAAAAAATTAAAAAAATCTTTTTTTTCCCAGAAAGAAGTAATTTGCTCGGCGGGCAATGAGGAGTGAAGTGCCGGGAGGAATTTTGAGTGAGACCAAAAAATATTTTTTTCAAAACTTTTCTAGGTCCAGGATTGAGAGAAATCTGCTAAGTGTTTTGATGATTTTGAAATTGTAAAAATTCTAGAAAAAATTGCAATGAACCGAATTGGATGAAATTTATACTGATGCTAGTTCGTACATAGAGGTAGTTGGTAAAAAAGTTTCATATGTTAAATATGAAAATTGATTATAAAAAAAAAAAGATTAAAAAATGTTGTTTTTATAAAATTTGTTATAAAAAAAAAAGTTAAGGTTAGATATAGATGAAAAAATTACAGAGTGTGCAGAACGTATGAATAAAGAACGTATTAAAGTTTGAAATAAATCGCAATAAGAGTTTTGAAAAAAAATATTAAAAAGTAAAAAAATATTTGTACCCATCCTAAAAGTGCTCAAAATATGAGGGGTTCGATTGAGATTGATAATGGCACTAGCCGCAAGTAAACTGTACACATTGATAGTAAAAACGTTCACTAACTCTTAAAAACAAAAAAGTTATTAGATTAGATTAAAATTAGAAAAAAGATTACCGGAACATCACCCTACTGGCACCGATCTACACGTAAAAGCCACATTACACGAAATATACTGTAGAGCATAATGCATTCCCTGTTATAATGGTTTGTGTATGTTTTTCCAGAGGTTCAGAATTCGATTATAGCCGGTAATTTTGACCTTTATCCCCAATACCTGTAGATAAACCTCACCTATCGTCAATAACAAATAGTTGGACCTTTTTTGGCGCGGGTACCTTGTGACCGCATGGGTACTCACAACATTATATCTTGATTATACGGACGCAATTGTTCTGAAAAACCAGCTGTGGATTTTGAAACAGAAAGTAAGTCAAACCAGCCGTCATAAGACTAGTAAGCTTAGTAAGCTACATACAGCTTTAAAGCATCCAACTTATAGCTGCCCCTACTCACATCTTGGAGAGCCGTGGTTAGTAAACAAATAAACATCGAGAGTACTGCTGTGTATATTATTACTCTACAATGTAGTAGAGTGCATGTGTTTACGACAGGAAGATTGCGCTTTGCTGAAAGCAAGAGAGCTAAGGTAAATGCGAAAGCCACGCCAACTGTTATATCCAACGAAACAAACATATCATTTGCACCGTGATTATAACCTGATAAGGGTGAGTACAGTTGGTTTTAAATACGGCTGCAGCGCCAAAATAATTGCCCGCTTTGCAATTACAGTGTACAGAGGCGAAATGCATTGCCCCGTGATTTAGGTTAGAATCTAGGTGATTACCTTCTTATTTACGGGGCGCTGCGCGATAGCGGCCGCATTTTCAATCAAATCCCTTGAAGCATTGCCCATTTGCCTATATGGGCAAAGGATTTATTTCACGTGTTTAGCCAGAAATTGATTTGGTCTCATGGGCTTGGTGTTTCTCTCACGAAGAGATTTCAATCTTAACGATCGGTGAGCTTGGTTTTTCTATTACAAGGCGCTATAAATAGTTAACGACGCCTTCAAATGTGGGCTCATTATCTAGGTTAGGGAGGCGACGATGCAACGATCGGGTTGAATTTAATTGGTACATTTTTTGTGTCTTTATATATATACAGCATGTCTTTTTTTCTATACGTGTGTCATCGGGTGTTTGTGGCTGGAATGTCGGTGTCATTGGGGATGTTTTTGCGCGGGGGGTGCATTATTCATGTTTTGACGCCGATAATCACTCTCCACAATGGATTAACACGGAGCTACGAATGAAAGGGTAGAACAAGGGATGCTGTTGACCGTGAAACTGCCATGACAAAAACGAAGTTGTTGTACGGTGAGGAGGAAGGGGGCTGAAAAACAAAATGATCCCACATACACTGTGTTTCACCATAACAATACGATACTTTCTGTAAATTAGCTCACGTTTTTGTTGCAATCCATATCACCGACTAGACTCGAAATTGATTGGATCGTATTTCAATAATTCCAGCTGTTATAACCATTCGTGGACCATAACCTAAATTTAAACAATGTGCACACACTTCCATTGGGGTGCTTCATTGTAAAAGCGGCCAAGTTTATTTTATCGTTGTTTGCTATCACCGCTGTGTGTATACGCAACGCCATAGTAAATTGCAATAGCTAAATTGTAGCACACGTGATCCAAAACAGCGTCATCATTTGCGGGGAGATGTCATCTCTGGAGATCAGCTTTTGCGGTCGAAAAAAGTCTGTCGCACACTCATATCCGACACACTCACTTATTGAATCAACATGTGTGTGCCTGGCCCATTGCAAGGAGCCCGGCGTCGATTCCCTGAGCGCGAGCGCGTTATTCGAGAATTAGAAGCAAATATATGCAGTATCCATGCATATTGCAGCCCTGCTGCTTAAATTAAACTGAAAACTTTCCTTATATCCTAAGTATAAAGCGAGCTTCCAATGTGAAATCAATTTCGTTTAATGAGCTTTCCATTATTCAGCTAGCTAACTATGCAAGCAAGTACACTCCATAGTTTTCTACCAAGGTTTATGATATTTTAAGTCGGTATACCCCATCTGCTGCTATTATGCAACTAGCTTGCTCGAGCTGGTAGGAAACCTTCATATGCTACGAAAAGACGCTTGAGATATGAGAGGAAACAATACATTCGTTCGAAGCTAACTTTTATAAGAAATATCTTGCAGTTGGCCAAGTTTATTCAGATCCCGATGTTCCTCCAATACATATCTCCTACCCATGCGTTATCGAGTTTAAAGTTATACGATCTAAGACAGTGTAGCATGGAGAGTTGCAAACTTATGATGAAGTGGCATCTGAGATTGATTGGACATATAAATCAATCTTCATCGCGACTAGCTGTACACTTTTTAGCTACTTCGGGGATAAAATCTGCAGTAGCTTGCAGAGATTGCAGAAAGGAGCACGTTGTACTTGTATTTGTTATTTCATTACGTCGTTTATTATTCTTGTTGTACAAAATGCAATGCGAAATGTCGAGCTAGCATGTTTTATAAATTTTGAACATAATAACGTAATATCACATGTACTTGTCACTAAGGCTTGTGCTAGATTGGTTACCTCTGATTTGTGTCACTGTCGATGTCATTTATTTCTGGATCCTTGCCCACACAGTGGCCGAAACTCTGAATTTAATTACCTATGGAAAGGAATCCCCCAGCGGGTCCTCAACTATTCTAATGCAGGTACTAAAACGTCTGACTAGACTTCGGTTGGGTATGACTATGAGTAATAACAAGCAAATAATGCGTACATAACATTACTGCAGTCCGTACCAACTATTTACATGAAATACCTGCAAAACCACAAACATTAGTTCTGGAAGAAGATTTGGCGACCGAATATTCGGACTTATTGACGCTTTTTCAAAGACTTGGGCTCTGAGGGTTGCATATCTTGAACTATTAGTCTAAATCCCTACACAAACACTTGACAGCTGCGTTAAGAGTTTCTTGACAAACTTGAGATACACATTTTGGAAAGCTAATTGGATAGCTTATTGCCTTGGCGACAAGGTCATCTCCTTGGCTGTGTTTGGACGGGAGTCCATGTGGTTCCTTCGTTAACTCGGGCCTTTGCTGTGATCTAAATGGAAACCTCCGATGGTAAATAGACAGATTATTTTTTGGCAGGGGAATCACCCGGAAATTTTTTCGAAAACTATGGCAGTGGGAAATCGAGGAAAAATCTGCTGCAGTGAATAGTTGTTCCGCAATTTGATATTATTCTCAAGCATTATATGCCTTTTTTCGTGGTGGCCATCTAAGATGCTTCATTGCTTAACTTTGAACCCTCTCTAAGCATTCTCCACGTTGGTCAAAGAGATTCCATTGCCCAAACGCAACAGACCAACGCACACATTCTGCGCTTCCATCCCCAACCAGTCCCAACCGTATCTCAACCCCCTCAAAATTCAAACATCCCTCCAATTTCGTCCGCAGGCTCGGTGACCCGTCTTACAGAAGGGGTAGCCACGGCGTCCACCAGCCATGGAGCGAGTCTCCCGGGGATCGATGCTCGACGCGACGTCCCGCCCGATAGAGGGCGGCGGCGTCACAGCCCGTGGACGGTTACCGCGCGCCGCTCTTCGAGTTCGGCGATCGGGACACTCGGCACACTCGGCACACTTGCACGACGGACGCGCGACAGCACGGAAGGGCTCGTATCGCGCTCCTCACGCACACGATCTCTATCCCGATCGCCGGCTCTCGATCTCGCGAACCGTGACAGTGAGAGACGGGAGGATTTTTTTTTTCTTCGGGACACCTGGAAGATCTGCGAGTGAAGACAAGTGGAAGTTGAAGAAGTGGACGTCAGTGACATCGACAGGTAGGAAGACATAAAAAAAGATTGATAAGATTTTACTAAGATGTTTAAAACTTTAGCGGTTTATTTAATAGTAATACGGCGGAAAATCTCGTAACTACATTAAAAAATAAGTGCATTGAAATCACGTCGTCGCGTTAACACCGAGCGCGCTGCAAGTACAGCAATTAATTTTAATTGCTTTAATAATTAATTACTTTGCCTACATTTTAGCGTGACTGCCGATAAGTGACACTTGTTTATAAGAGACTTCTGACGGATAATCAACCTTTACACAACTACCAGATAAGCGATAGAATCGCTATGAAGTTGTTTAAGTGATTGACTAGCAATCACCTGTAGTAATTATCGAATTAACCCGCGGATCAGGCCGGGATAAACGGGTCGAAGTTTGACGGAAGCTGAGCACTGATTAGCGCGCAGTTGCTGAGCCTAATTGACGTTCTGATAGTTTAATTTACTCCTGAAAGTAATCCCATCGATGATATTCTGGAATGGATATTGTTTGCTGTAACAAGAAATTACCTATACCTCTAAAGCTAACAGCCTGTTTCATTAACATACATGTTTATGTGGTACCGCAACATACACGCATGTCAATTCGTGCGTTCATACTCACGCAACTTTTGTGTGTCGAACACTCAAACATATTAACGTAATTAAAATATTGATTTTATCTCACCGAAACTGCAACCTCCATCCTTTTACATGGTGAACATGTCGAAAACTAAACATTTAGAAATCACCTAAAACGAATATTTGCTCGCAGCAAGTGTTTTTTCCCTCAATCTCCAACGCCGTCAGTTCGCATCCCGAGCGAGGCGATTACGGAAAACAAACAGACACTCGAACTAGACCGAGTCTGACTACACCTTGGTCAAATCTGGAGAAGCGAACTGACCTACGGTCATCCGACACACAATGCGTATACCACGCATCACAAGGCGGCCACACGCTTTTAACAATGCGGTGTGAAAAGTTACGAGGTGCCTCAAAACCAGTCGGCCCCAAAATCGCGTTCCCTGACAAAAAAAAAATGGTTTTTCGGGGATCACAACGCTTGGTTTAACTTTTCGCGACCGATCGTGAACTCGTCCGATTTTATTGCTACAGTCTTGGATGACGTAATACTTCACAGTTTAAATCCCGCGACCTTATCAGTGTCCGAATGTGAATTGGGCTTTCTTCGCTATTCAATCACTGGCCCCCAGCTAAAGGTCGGCGCAATATCATTTATGGAATTATTACACCATTTATAAATAAGCGGCACACAACAACTGAATATGCGTTGGAATTCAATCAAGCTATATTGGGATGCGAATCATCACATCTGTGGTAGCCGCGAGTGTAGATAAAAAAGACACCAATCATACTGTTTGATTACATAGCAACGCGGCGTGCTAACCGCAATTCGAGGACACACAATAAAGCCATTACGCACGGAGGTTCGGACAAAGTGATTCATCAAGTTAGGGAATTAGCTAGACAATGGTTAGTTTTCGGAACTGTATGGCGCGAGGGAGAGCGCGAGCGGCCCATTGTGGGCCAAAGACTCACGATTCGCGGGCACGGCGTCGGTACCGCTCGTTATCGTTTTGGAGGTAAGCGCCAGTGGTGCAGTCGTATATTTTTACACGGGCACTGCCTGGGAACTAACACGGGAATTTTCCGCCCCGCGTTGGGCTCAAAGTGCGTGTAAATCGCTGTGTGATTCCTCGAAAGCGTTCATATAGCGATTGTCAAACAAGAAACATTTTTACTAATCACTCCATCTTCATCTCCATCTATCTCATCTTATTATCCCTATGAATTGAGGCTCAAATTCTAAAAAAAAAATTTGTTTTTTTGTTTTTTTAATGCTTAGTTAAATTACTAGTTTTCCAGATACTTCCAGTAGCTTGAAGCTGCTTTTATCCTTGATGAAATAACAGACATAAACTGCGAAAAGCCTGGAAAATTAGTTGTTATCCATAGCATTCATAACACCAGTTTTTAAGTTTTTTTCTACTCATTTAATTTAAATGTATATCAAATGTACGGAAACTTTTCACCCAATATCCAGGTCTAAGGTGTATTTGGTGTATTTTGGTCCTCTTTTTGAACAGTGGAAAGCTTACGTAAATATTTGTATTCATTTTTCGCGCCGTGAAAACTGCATTTTCACGCTTACCCTCGCGCACCCCTCGCCTACACCACTGGTCCAGCAATACCTCCTCACCAAAAACATAACTAGCATCTGACGTTTGAATGGCTTTCTTTCGACCCGCGTGATTGTGCAGCGTAGCCCGAGTACCGAGGAACTTAGGCGTTGCGGCCGAAATCGCACGGCGGCGGTGGCGGCGGCGAAGATGACTCGACGATACCTAGGGAGTCCGGGGAGTTCGGCGTGGGCTCGCGTCGCGTCGCGCCGCGGCGACGCCGGGGCCGGGGCCGGGGCCGGTGCCCAAACAACACCGTGCCTGCCATGAGCTGGCCGAGCGCTAGGCATGGACTGGTCTAGCCTTATTAGGTGCATGCCTTGTGTATTTGTTTGTTGTGTCTGGCTGGTGGACTCATGTTGGATGGCCACGTGCTAACACTGCTGTTTGCTGTTGTCGAGAGGTGACATATGGGGCGCCGATGACGGATCGACACGGTGGTCAGTTAGGGTGGCCACCCTTTTTTGACGAAATAGGTCAAGGTTTTAGTGAAATGCATTTGGGGCTATCCGAAACGGATATGTTTCACTATTGCTGATCGTGGAAGTGAAATTTGTAGTTTTTATCGGGTTTCACGGCAATTTTCGTGGCCTTGATTTTAGTTTTATTGCTTTTGGTATGCACAATATCAACTCAAAAGCTATGACGTCCGATGGGGCAAGCGTGGCTTAGCGTTACGTCCGAAGGACGGTACGATGACTTATCCATCAATTCTCGGCGTTGACAAAACTCACAGGGCAACTTGAGCTGTTATCCCACTAATCTCCTCAAGCTACAGACCGAACGGTTTGGCGTGTTGGAAAGACTGGTTTTCATGAGATCATCGAAGTTAAGCAGCACTGCGCTGGGTCAGGCATTGGATGGGTTACCAGTACCACTTACCTTCAAACTAAAGATGAATTTTGTTTCGGGAGGGAGGTGTGTGGAATTGAAGCAACTGCAACAATTTCACTCGCATTGCTTGTCGGCAACTTCCCGCCAGCATTGATTTGTCAAAGAGATCTGTTATTTGAGTTTTACAGTTCTACGGAAGGGACCTTAAGCCAATTAGCTATGTGGTGATCTTCGAAAGAAGTAGTTTGCGTGCTGTCACCTGGTTTCCATCCCGTCTAGGCCAGGTTATGTTCAATATCATCATCTTGCTTGACCGGCGCCATCAGACTAGGCCACAGGGCCAATTGTAAAAACAGTGCGTCGTTAAACACAATAAATCACCATTCTGACTGCCGGCCGTGGACAAGGTAGCTTTCGGCCACGTGATTGAGGGCTGACGCGGTGCCCAGTCGTCGCGCCTGGCTTGACAGGATCGCTCCTCGTTGGTCCTCGTTTCGGGATGCTTCCCGCGTGGCGTGATCGACGATCGTAGACTAATTGGCGGCGGGCACGCTAGCCTGTTCCACGGATATTGTGATTATTGGCCGGGCGTTGCGATATTTCGAAGGGACTACATGGGTGGGAATTTGTTGCATGCGACGAGTTTCTTGAAAAGTGAGTGATCACCTTCTTTTTTTTTTAGAAACTGAAGAAGTTCCTTTGCGTTTAGGAACAAACCGCTTTACACGTTTCTCGATTTTACTAGAAAGTAGTCTTCACTTCGGACGTTGCATCCGTGATCAATAGTCATGACATTTACTCGAAATCGTTTCAAAGTGTTGAAAATATTTCGAATTTCATGGCGCATTTCCTCAACTGGAGACTGTAAATACATTGTTTTCCCTGACGCCCGCTGTTTTCTCGAACGGAACTAAACTCACAGTAAATGGACAGAGTGCTCGTTTTGCCATGGTTTTCTCGTCCGGCATTCCCTATAGCTTTCCCGCTGGAGTCCATGAACATGCAATGCAACCAATGGCAGGATTATAGGGCATGCACAAAATCCTAATTTTAAAACAAACACGCGTATTTTATTGGTAATGCCCAGATGTTAGAAAATAACTTAGAAATCGGAATTTAAGACAGCAAAACCATGTCAAAAACGCGAAATTAATGACAGCTATAAATGGTTTTGACGTTTTTTGGGCGACTCAAGACGATCGTGATTTTCACATTTGGCGCGCTTTAATTTTCCGGTCCCACTACTAGAGCGCTTTCAAAAGCATGGCAATAAACGTTGAACTCTCGAATGAATTCAATTTGTTATTTCCCCGCTCGAAAGTTAGTTTATGGCTCCATTACTCGTCGCTCGGGCAATGCTCTGGTACGCCGGGGCGACGTCGTCACTTGTTTTTGAATCTCTTTGATTTGTCTACATGGTACATATAAAGAGCAGGGCTCAGCGGCTCGATTTCCTGATTAATGGCTGCATAAAATATTCCCGGCAAGGGTTAAGTCCAAAAAGAGGTGAAATTTGTGGAAAAAGAACACCCATAGCGGTCAGCTTCGATGGCTTTCGTCATAGCCACTTTAAATTTAACTAACCATGGCCGGCTCTTATGTGCCGTGATGAGTAACGATCCATAAAAATGCACACGGCACTGGAGATTCGAGTAATATCCTCTGCCATTGTGATGTGCACCACGGTCGAACTTTGGATGTTTTTTTGCGGCCGTGCCGAGTTTATTTATTTAGGATATCGGACCGCAAAGAAACTGGCCGGCATTTTTTTTTTGCTCGCTGCACAAATCAAGGGGTTCATCTTTTTATGGACGGAAAAGCTTTGATTTAGCATTATTTTCTACAGCGGGACGGTACTAGCCGTAAAGTTTCGCTGTTCTTTCGGAAAATAAACTCTTGCAGTTTCCTAGTTCGGCGGAGTGTGTAGAGAAGAAGACATGGTTTCCAGACGATGGGCAGGACTCGCGTCTTCTAGTCTGCAGTGATAATTGAATTTTGTTTTTGGAAACGGCTTCGCGTGCTGGAAAAACGGGAAGAAATTTTACTGGCATGCCGATATGCTGTGGTCACGACCCTACAAAATGTGATATGTAAAGGAATGACGCGCAACCATTGGAAAAGCGTGCCATTCTGACCGCATGAACCGTGATTATAGTCAAAAATAGCTAAAATCGCATGCGAATAAAGCCACGACCACAAAATAATGAAATACAACGAGTAATTAACCGTAAATAAAAAGGCGTGCGCAAAAGATAGCGTTTTCGCATGCTACTGCATCGATAGCGCCAAGACGATATCCTATTCTGTCCGCGTCGCGGGTACACTGCCGAGATTGGGATGAAATTACGAACGGCGAAATGACATCAGTCTCTCTGCCGCCTCCTCGAGGCCCGTTAGCGAATTCAATGGACGCCACCGACGCTGCAGACGCCGCCCTGCGAAGAAGACACATTGCGCAATATTGCGGTAAAACAACGGCAACAGCAGCAACGGCGGGGATGGGCCGACGCCGAACCGCCTTGTGTGCTCTGCTTGCATAATGACGGGTCGCACGAGAACTAGACCAACCGAACGACCGACCGACCGACCACCGAAGTTCACTCCGCGGCAGCGCCGCAGCGACGTGCGCCCCTGCCCGTTCAAATCGGGCCAAAAACTGCCCCCAAATGAGCACTCATGCGTCGCGCCTCGTCGTATCTTGCTCATCTGCATTTGCCGCACACTCGCACATCGCAATATTATGTGCGGGCAATATGTGATGCAGCTCGTTGTGATTGTTTACGACCGTGTTATGTAACGGGGTTTTAACTTTCAACGTGTTTTGTTCGTGGTGCGTGTTTCGTTTTTTTTTCCTAGCGATGTCCACGACCAACTAGATTCGGGTACTCGTCGTTTTTTGGTTTTGTTCTGGCTGTGAGTTGAGGTGGGCAAACATGGTCGGCATGACCATGGTAATGAGCAAACAGGCCGTGGACAAAAAACATGCGAATATCACCGAAATCGCGTTTAATTTGAATTCTATTGGCGACTGTCGGATTTGTGCGGGCAAAAATTATTGCGTATTTGCATGCGAACGTGGAAATCGGTAATGGAGATGAGTTTTGATGTGTCACGGCGAGGTTTTTGTGTTAAATGGCTAGAATATACACGGCTGCTGAAAGTGGCGATTGGAAATATCGACAGTTTGGTCGTTGGAGGCACGGACACTTTGATACCGTACGCTGCTCTTTTGAGTCATTTGAATACTATTCGATTCCTACTTAAATCAAATTGAATAACATCTTATGCCTGTGATGTTATGGCACAGAAAAGTTCTCTGAATAGTAGTATATGTATCTAGTTACAGTTGTAGCGTATATAAAAGACATGTCTCGTACGTTCAATGCAAAGTACGCAAAGAACCGCCCCAATTCAAGTCTAAGCGAGTCATTTTCCATAATAGATATCCGAATCCTGATCCGTGGGGCTCACGTAACACTGTCTTTCTCATGAGCTGTGTTCGAGATGGTACACAATGCAATCTGCATGGGTGAAGGATAGGAAGCCGCTTTGCAGGAGAGTCCTCACGGGATGTCAGCAAGCCGCGTTATGCACCGCTGCATTATGCGTCATTGAAATGCATTGAAATGCATTGAAATTTGAAACACTCGTCCCAGTGTGTGTGCGGCCAATTGCATCCAAGAAATGAACCTGCATTGCACTTCCAAATGCACCACATTGACGATAGACAGCAGCACCGCCCTCATCGATGCATGGTTCTAGAAACTATAAATAGATTTCTGTTATATGACTAACGAATCGTTGATATTTTGATTGATTTCATCATTACCATTCATTGGTCGGGAATGGTGTTACAATGAGGGCGGAAAGGGTGATTAGTTGCATCGACAACCCATTGATTTGTTGTCGATAATCACCTGATTGAAAAAGTCCATTAACAATTAATATTTCCACTAATCAGCCAAATTGGCTGGCACTATGCACTATCCGTCGCATGCTAAGCAGCGAGTGCGCAAACTAGTTTCGTCCATGATTTTTTCGACACTTTGATAGCCGATCCGTGTTGTTAACTCAAATTGATTGATCCCCCTCAATCCGTTTACGAGAGCGCTGCGGCGGCAATCTGATAAGGCGGTCGCTGCAGCAAGTCAGCCCGGTTAGACCAGCAATCATCTTTGTTTAAACACAGCCCCCCCCCCCCCCCCCCTATCCGTCAGCGTCAGTCTACTACGACGTCTGCCCGGCACCTAAACGTGACGGCACCCATCACGCAGCACCCGTGGCAGCTAACGAGATCGGCCACCCCATCGCCAAGGGTGCATCGAGCGAACCAATTGATAAATCTGGCCCGTCGCACCGCGTGAGATAGGTAATGTTATTTAGGGTGGGGATTCAAAATAGGATCGTGCGTTTTTTGCGCCCCAGTCCCATTTGATGGTCGTAATACTTGTGTGCTCTGTGTGGCGTTTGTCCGGAGTAGGTGTTGTGAAGGTGTCAGGTCAAAGGGAATGGTGCAGGGTAATGGATTTCCGAACGGCGGGGCGTTGGGGCCAACTCAATTAAGATAAACATCACATTACACATCGGCTCTACGGTGTGGTTCGTGGTGTGCAGGGTCATGGGATTGGGATGGGAGTAGATGTTATGCCCGCCCTTCGGTCGTCCCTAGCGGTCCTCGAGGTATATCTTCATGTGGTGTGAGCCGGTAGCTTGCGGCTCTATATATGTTGCTTAGCGTTCCGGCATTGGGAACCTTTTGAAGACTACATATATATATTATACGGTTTTGGGTTCCTAATATCACAGGGGCTATCGTTTTATATACATTGGAATATATCATTTCAGAAGCGAGGTGAGATTTTCACGGAGAGCTAAGAACTGGTCGCCGTTAGGTTGAAGACACGGTCGGAATGAAGCCATCAACGCGATAGCTTTCGTTTGTCTCGCACAAATATTTTCCTTATCGCAACGAGAAATCGAGTCGAGCTGTGCAATCTCCTGTCTTCGGGATTTTCTTTTTGTGGTGACAATGCCGGAAAGGTAAGCCGAGATATTACATCGGCCGCAGATTTACGAGTTTCGATATGTGTTTTACGGCTTCTCCTCAGCAGTCAACGCACGGGTTATGGAGGTTAGATGCGCCCCCAGTTTATGCGATTTTATTGGCATATTTATTGCAATGAAAATTGGACCAATTTCATTTTGTCTTGTGCGGTGGTATTTTAGTTAGGAAATATATTTTTCTTGAAATATGTTTTAGATATGGTAACCGGTGAGGGCAGCGATCTGATTATTACTCTATAAAATAGTCGTATTTCAGACGGAAAGGTGGGGCGGTATTAGCATTTAAGCGCGCTTTGCTGTTGACACATCACTACACCGTGATAGAATTATTTATAAGTCGCCCACGGGGCGAATGGTTCACACGGGGCACCCACGTTACGCACGCGGTTTCCGAAATCTTTCGCCGCGATCGCGTTCTCGAACTGCGAGCGTCGCGCGGCACTCCGTTCTGCAGCGAACGGCAGTCATGCCATAAGTTCATCAGGCAATCGAATTGAATCTGAGATTACTTTGGAAACAAAAAACTCGTTCGGTGGAAAGATTATGGGCGCCGTGCACGTTAGTCACATGCACAGACCGATTTCTCGACGACCGTTTGACATTTGTGAGCGCTCCACGTACCTACGGCACGGGACGACTTGGCGCGGTGCGCCGAGCGGCGTGGGGAAAACATACTGGCACAGTGTTTGTGCTGGGTTAGCGGCTCTGCAATCTACTTGAATGAAATGTTTCTTCTGAGTACTTTACCGTGGTTGATAAGCAGTGTTCACGTTGTCCAGCCCCCAATATGGGGGCACCAACGTTTAAACCTTGAACTCAGTTGGTGTGTACATTAAAATAACTCAGATTCCGCGCTTTTGCGGTTAGCTTAACCGCTTCATGTCAGCATCACATTTTTACAAATCACCTGAGCTCATACGGTTTAGCACGCACCAATTTGTTACAGTACCTTATCAACACAATAAATTGTAGCAATTACAAAGCGTTACCTGAATTTATGCATTCACAGCGGCTGACATGGATGGTAAATCACGCATGGAAAGGTTTCTTGAACGGAAAATAGTTTCAAAGCTGAAATTTAACCCTAAGACAAATAATGTGATTGACAATCAACCTGGACACAACCTATACTGGGTGATGATTTAATTCCTATACGCGTGAACACCTCACCAAGGGTCGACCCACGACCGATGTGCAGACAGATTGTCCGCATTAAAGTCTTGCCGCGTTATTCGCTAATTAATTACCCGTCGCTGACTAGCGCGGTCCATCTCTGCGACGACGGTGAAGTCGCTGCAAGTGACACCGAGACCGAGCCGGACGCAAACATCTCGCCCCGTCACTCTCACAGGCTAATAACTGTCACACGGACGACCCCCCTAAACACAGACACCCGGCGGCGAGAATTCATGACCCTCGGCGAGGAGAGGCCGGGAAAAGAAAAACAAACGCCCGCACAATTTGTAATCGTCGATAATTCACCCGGACCGTCGTCGTCTTAGTTGAGCGTCTGTCCATCGTCGTTCGCTCATTGTCTTTAGGATCTAAGGTGCCTTGACTTTTTTCTCGTCTCACCATCAAAGAAAAAACGCACCATCTTAACCATTCTGGTGTACCATCTACAAATAATAACCACGCAACGGCGTTCTCGTTCGACTAATTTAAGCCTCCATTGGAGTTCCTTAATCGAGAGCAGATTAAATAAAGTCATGCGATCATAAATTCCCGCAAAATAACTATTCATAATTAGATACCAACTATACGGCACTGTTTCCTGTCCGAGTTTAAAATGAATTAACCTGCTATAGAAAAATTTTTCCGAAGTGAACCTTCTTACCGAATGGTTTGGCGTGTTGGAAACACCGGTTCTCATGAGATCACTGAAGTTAAGCAACACTGCGCTGAGTCGGGTATTGTATGGGTGACCATCATACACATGACCAGTTCTATTAGGGAGAAAGGTTGGAGGGATGAAAGTTAGTTCAGCAACTTCATTCGCCTTGCTTATTAACCTCTCGACGGCATGGATTTGTGGAGGAATCGTGCTGTTCCAGTTGTACCGTCCTTCGGAAGGGACGTTAAGTCGGTGGTCCCCTTGGTGCTCTTCGACAGGAGTAGGCTACGTGCGGGCACCGGATTTCCCTTCTTCCCTCCAGGCTAGGTTAGGTTCATCATCATCCTCATCATCAACCTCTCATTCACCGACGCCATTTAACCAGTGCTGCAGAGCCTGTTTTCAAAACAGTGCGTCGTTAAACACAACAAATCAATTAAATATACCTTCCAGGGTAGGGCGCCAATTTGTGACAGGCGAAGGCACCTTAGCGACTTGACGGTGACATCGCACCATGTGACAGGAGTTAATCTTGTGGTGGGCGAGCGACCGGCCGACCGCGCTGGCGACAGGCTAGCCGAACGCAGGGTGGGAATCAAGATGCAAGAGTGCAGATAACGCGCCGCGAGTTTGTGCATGGGCTGCATCGAGGAATGCAACGGCCATCGTGTCACAGGACCGGGGCCGCAGTGGCGGACCAAGCCGGGAACTGACCCAAAGACAGTCCAGGAGCGTAAATGTTAAAGGGGAAATGAATTTGAGGCAGAAGTACTGTCATGCTAAAATCTACCGTCAGTCTTAGATTACTGTTGTGAAAAGTGAAGTAAATCAGGAATATAATGAAAGACTTACGTACCACGGTTTCGGTGGACTTAGCGCCGATTATCTTACCTTTTTTTGCAAGTTTAATTCAACACCACGAAAAACAGTTCGAAATAATTTTTTTCAGTTACAGACAATAGATTAGTGTAGCTAAATACTGAAATTGCAAACAAAAGATGTAGACGACATCGGAGAAAGGACCTTTCACGATCTTGTTGGGGTCCCAAGATCCACCACTGACAATGCGCTATGTATAGATCGCGTGCTCGTGCAGATGAGATGTATTTTTGTGCATCGTCGTCTCCGCCGCCTGCGTCTCGAACTGCACCTGATTTATGCACCGATTGGTTCGGCGATTGCAATCTGGTGACAGCGTTGCACTGCGCGTGCAATTAAAAGTGCAACGGGTTGAACTGTTGAGAGTGCAACAAGTCAAGGATGACTTGCAAGGTGCAAGATTCACACGGTTGATTTAGTTTTTGTTTCGACGCGTAAGAGCGAGTGCGACGTGGATTGTTTGGCAAGTGCATATGTTTGCCGCGAAATTATCGTTGCATTTCAATGCATGTCTGAGCAAACAGTCTTAAAGCACCGAATAATGCATACTTAAAACTTGGGAAAACACTTCAGACTACTAGGCTACAGAATGGCGTACAAACAAGACCTACCCATGTAACTCAACGAATGAAGAAATAAAAATGTGCGGCATTTGACGTCTCGCCTCTGATGTCGGCGATAAAGAATTCAATTTTTAAAATTTCCCAGATGAAAATGCGACTTGCTAGTCTGACTCTTTATAAACGTAAAGGAGGAGATAATCGCATCAAGTCATTATCATCGTCGTCGGTAAAGCCACTAATCTCCTGACACCTGACTCTTGTCACCGATCGGTACGTGATTGACGGCGTCCTGTATGCCGACGCGTTACGATGGAGATTAAGTCCCACGAAGCGCATCTTTTTGCCCTTTTACAATGCACCCTGAAATGCGATTAAATGGTTGCACTTGACGGGGTTGAAGCGTGCATTTTATGTCCCCAACCACGCGCGGCAATGTATTCAGAGGTATAGGGAACGAGTTTAATCGGAATACCATCGTGCGAGAGCTCGGTGTTAATTAGAGTCCACTCATTTATAACGGTCATTAGCATAAAAATGCAATCAGATTTAATTGAACCTGTTTATTTTGATGAAGATGGCCACTCCTGGACATGTCCTGCACCACTGCTACCTAATGGACACATTTGCTACTGGGCCGGTCCATGGATTTTATAATAATCTATGAAATAATAATAACTCACCGATATAGAAATTCGGTCGAAAAACCATGTGGACGCTTTATGAGGATTTATTGTCCGGCAGTTCTTGAATCATTAATTGCGAAATGTGAGACGTATTCAATTAACATGTTGCGATGGACGTTAGCACGGGGGCCTAGCATGGTATGTCCGACGGCTTGCAGCTGAGCGGACGCTGCGCAATTGCATCGTTTTTCCGACGCGAGCGCTGAGCTTTCCGCGCCCAGGAAAAGCGTGTCCGACGGCGCGCAAGGTTTTGCCTCCAGATGAAGTATCGTCGACGATTAGTTAGCGAGTCTTGACCTATCGCGATAAGAAAAATACAATCTCGTTTTACGTGAGTTCTTTTTGTTTCAATAACGAATGGTACTTGCCTCATGTCCATCAGGCGGCCAAGTCTATTAGTAGGAAACATGGCAAAATCCCGTGAAGTTGAACGCAACCGACTTCGGCTTCGGACAACGGTGTGTCATATGATTCCAATGTACGGGACGGTGTTAATCACGTGGTAAGGTCAACAACATGCATGTCTGGCAAGAATATTAGTTAAAAAAAATATACAAAAGAGACATGGTAAGATAAAGTTAAGTATATAGTGCAGGGGCCTATAGGGTGGGGTGGCACCAGCAGCTATGCCGCTATAAAATATCATGAATATTAAGTGTATCGTGGTCGCGATGCTGCCTGCTCCTTACGAAGAGCTCTGTATCACCGAAAAGAACGACAACAAACAATGGCCTACAACCATTATCCTATACACTGCACTGGAGGCGAAATACCGAGATGAAAACAGGCGGCATCTCGAATGTGTATGTGCGGTCTGGACTCACGCGATATCTTTCATTTTGACAGATATGTGTTGTTGTGTTTTACAAGGCGATCGTATCTGATGTTTTATTAGAAGCATACGAATCTGTAAGCGATCGATTTTCGGTATTTGCCGAGTAAAAATATTTGAATAAACAAGCGCATGTAGTTTTTGGCCGGCGCGTGCTCGAGTCGCGTCCGTCGTGGTTGTCTGCGAGGTGAACGGTCGCGAGACGGGAAAACACCCGAAAGAGTGAGACGCAACGCAACGCAGTGCGTAATGCCGTACCAAAACTTTCACGCGATAACGCCGTTTTGCAATCCTTCGTGCGCGCGACTTTGTTCGTGGTTTTCTTTGCGCTCTTGTTTTCTGGTGTTTTGTGAGAAATTACGCGCCACTTCATCGCCATTGCCGAAATGGATCGTTTGGCATCGTGGAGGAAACCATACTTTTTATTATCCGCAGGTAATAGAGTTCTAAAATGGAATACGTCAATTATACAATAGGTGCAATCGAGCAGTGCAGTTAAGCGAGTTAATCGATGTACACGGTCAAACGAGAGAAATTAATGTCTTCCGCTTTGTTGAGGAATAAATGTGCTGTCGCCGTCTTTAAAGGAATCACTGCGCTCAAACCTTCCTCCAATAAACACACATATCGATAGTTGGATTTTTTTATATCGCCAAAGTACCTACACGCCGTTTAATGTGTCTTTAAAATGATCCGGCTTTTATGGTGGCCAGTAACACCTTGCCGTCGCGCGCTGGCTCCAGCACTAAAGCATGTCGCGTTCCAGACTGACTGCTGAGGGTAATATACCTCTATTACCTGCCAAGTCTTCATTACCCGTCATGATTTACGACGGGTCGGGCCATGTTGAAAGAAGCGACTTAATATTCACGATCGCGGGTATTCGGTCGTCAGGAGCCTTCGAATCAATTCAACGATGATGCTGCGCTAGATATAGCCACATGGATTACAAACTGTTTTCATAAATTGATACCGATTATAAACGATTCCAATCTGATCGGACCCGGCGAATTATAATATCGATTTGGGCGCTGCACCGATGATCTATCGTCCGAGAGTGAGAAAATAGACATGATTTCGCCGGAGGCACTTCTTCGAATCGTGGCCTAGCGGTGGAGGCGCCGGGCAGAGTGAGATGCGGGTAGTCGTCAGAGCAAGACGCAGCTACACTGATGACGCCGTTGTCTTGATGGGCGAATATTAACTCGAACAATGCTTCTGTGCACGTCGAGCGTCATTTATCATGTCCCGTACCGCCGTAGTCGAAAAGCGAGCAGAATGTTTTGACCTAAATTCGAGCGGTAAACATCTAGGTCTGGTCCGGACAAATTATGGTGGAAACTGTGCGAATTAAAATATTCACTCGGAGAACGCGGGCGACTTGTCTTTTTTTCGTCCACCGATGCGATGAAAATTTCAATGCGGGACTGCAATGTCGACTGTACGGGGGAGCATACTTTTAGCGCGCCATCATTATAACAATATTTTAATATGCAGATGGTATACTTGGATGTGTAGTTATCATGTCACAGTGTTGTAATTGAATTATGCATGCGTCTAGATTGGCGGACCCTTTCAACTTTGCGGGCAACTTTGTGCGACGTGTGCATCTGTGAACTGCAATGCGCTGATGTGCATATGCATTTGAATGCATGATAGACCACAACGACCCAGGCATATACCCGTGTTTTTGACTAGGATATGGCAAACTTCCACGGAGCGGACACCAAAGTAACTCAAGAGAAACTTTCCGTGGCAGACATTTTATTTCCGAAACCACAGAGAACTGTGTGAGCATTTCAAACAATTGGATAGCTTTAATTTTGTTATGTAGCAAGTGGAACAAAAATGAGAATACACGGAGATGAAATTTAGACGTCGCCGCTGTAAGACGACTGATGTCTGCAGTCTGCACGCTTCTTCATGGTGTTTTGTTTATCTCTTAGTTCTCCTAAGTGTATTAATAACAGCGCAAAGTTGATATGATAGTTTCCTCATTCTCGATATATTCTTTTCGGTACCGAGGGCAAGAAAAAGCCCCGCTTGGTGTGGTTTTATTGAGAAGATACACAGTAACTCTCACATTGCGACAATCGTATTTGTGTCACATGGTTTTGAGTAGCCAAGGATGTCAACTTCCGGTAATGGGTGTCTCTTGTTTACTTTCTCGAAACTAGCAGGAAGGAACCACGACCGAAAAATACTGTCAACGAGCATGCCTATACATTTGTCTTGAGACTTAAGCCCGCGTCAAAATACCATACCTTCAGTCGAATTTAATTGCTTACAACATTAATTACCACGCCACCGAACCCACAAAGAGCTGTGAAGAAGTGCAGAAGTCGAGCGATAATTTTATTCGATGAATTCAATTTTAATCAATTTAAACGTGAACGCTTCTAATTAACACTCTTCTTAATTAAACACTTTTCCGTGGCAACAAAACATTCAAACATTCAACAGAATGAAAACGATTATCATTTCTCAAGAAGCAACAGTAGAAACAGTGTACATCTCATTAATTTGAAACAAAAGCAAGACAATTCTGTCAAATGAAAGCATTACACCCTGTACCAAACGATTGTTCAATTTAAAACCTCTGGCAGGCAATCCTAAGTTATCCATGGATGCAAAACCCAATTAAAAGTACTTTTGCACCTCCACACTAGGTCACAATTTCCATTTCCACCTTTAACACCGAAAATCAATTTTAATAAGTAGCGTATTTTCTTCTGGATCTGGAATCCTTTCGCGCAGACTAGCCCGACGGCCTCGACGAAACCTGTGATGCTTTGCATGTGCGATGCTTGAGGCAAACATCGAAGCAACACATTTCGATGCCCCGGCACTCAGTGTCTTTCGTGCAGACTTTGGGCGCTTTCAACTCCGCTACTTGGACACGGGGGCAAGTCGCGCGCTCCGGAGGACACATGCGGTTCTTGTCGCCTGCAAAGGAACGCTGTGTTGGTTACTTGGGTAACGTAAGGCCAGAGGGTTTTCAATGGTTGATGACCCTATATATGATGGTCTTTGACTGACGACGGGGAAAACGATCTGATAACATCTTTATAGCCGATTTTGTTTAAAAGACGGCTTGCAATAACCATACTAAATTAATTAGCATGTCCACCGTAATTCATTGTGACCTGCAGCAGGTTTATGCTTTCAAGATACTAACTCGCAATATTGTAACCAGTAAATATAAATATGCCACCGGCAAATTAACTGCCTGGCGGCCGGCCGGGGTCGGTGTGAATAATATTCCCATTGAAATTGATCAGAACTGAAACTAAACTTTGCTAAGGAATCAAACAGAAGCCAAAATATCGGTCAACTATAAAAGAAAAACACTCGTGTCAAGATTAACTCACGACCCGAATTCTGTGCATCGTTCTCGCAGCAGTAATACTTGACGTCGCGACTGCCCTTCTGGCGACACCAGTATCGGCACGAGCCCTTCTCGCTGCTGTCCCTTCCCCGCTGTTGCTGCCGTCCGTCACGGCACTCCCCACAGGTAATCACCGCGAAGAAAACGCACAGCAGCAAAACAACACAGCGAGACATCTTGAGCCGTATGGACTAATGTCGTCTGGACCAGCCACCAGGATCAACTCTTATTTAAATCAGAAAATAAAACGCTAAACGATATCACGTCACCTTTTAGCGTTATATTTTTAAAGACATCATAACCACATCGGTAAACAAGAGTGTGAGGCTCTAAGTTGTTGCCTACAGCAAGTGCGGCAAATGCAAAACAAGCAGACTTTTAACCCGAGCAAGCGCGGAGTATGGTGGACAATGATGATGCTGCATTCCGCATATTGTGGGCTTGATTAGCATCGCGGGAGAGGGGCGGGCGAGTAACGCGAACGCTGAAGGGGTAGGATTAACGCGCTTAGCGTCCAATAAAAGCAGAACAATGGGGCGCATCGGGCGACGTTCGGGGTAGCTCGTTCGTCGAGACTAATCCTTGTTTTAATTTCGCCACCAAGTTCATTGTTATCGGATCTAACCTTACACGCGTATGATGCCCATGTTTTCGTTGTACGTGCTGTGTTCATAATCGAAGCTTTAATGGTGTTTTTTACAACATTTTTAGTGGTTTTAGCGGATAATTCAATAGAATCTAGGTGTTCGTCAATGGCTAATCGAATGCATTCAATTAGTTTCTATGTACTTAAGGGTCATATTGTAATGAATGCTTTATAATTAGCATCTGCGTGCCATGTCAAACACTTCCCCTGATTATCATTGCTAGGTCGTTCATGTACCATTGCTTGCTCGTTTCCATACAATCCGCAAGAATGAGCTTCATGAAGCAACAATGCCCAGACAATTACAATCAACCCTTGCTCTGGAATGTCGAAGACGCCCCCTTCAGAACATCTCCTGCGGGACTCCCGCGTGTGAAAGCGTTATTAGCCTAATTGTCTCCCGCAAGCACGATCTTGCACATCGTATCTCGTATCGCAGAGAAACAGAAGGCCGCTGCAATTAAAACAAGTTCGCGAGGAATTGCAGACATTGTAGGAGACAAGTATTTTAATAGCTCACATTACACACACATACACAGATACACACAGTCGCACACAGTTCCAATGCAATCCTCGACGACGCCGACGATGCCGTCACTTTATATTTCGCAATCTTTCCGCCGACGCCATATATTTCACTGGCAGTGGGTCTTCCACCTCCTGGCCCATTCCTTTCTCGCTCTCCGTCCCTATTTCGTTTAAACTTAATTAACTCTATCTTACCGAGCCAGTCAGCTGTTTGGCTGGCTGCGATTGCCGCATCCATTCCTTGTTTCAAGTTTACACACCCCGTTGTCGAGGCGCCATTAATCGTGAGCGTCGGTCAGCCTGCTTCCTGCACCTTCCCAGACACGACGCGCTTATCCTGCAGAAGGGACGGTACTCCGTCTTCGGCTGCTCGGCCACGACGCCGTCCTGGCTGCTCCTGCTTCTTACGTCGCGGGTGTATACGCTGTTTTGCCCCCCTCCTCCCCTTGCCCACAGACTCCCTCAACTGGGCCACTCAGTCCGCTGCGGTAATAAAATTGAAAGTGATCTGACAAAAACAGCTGCCGGATCGATACAAAAAAATAAATGTTCAAGACAGAGAAGTTGTAATTAGGCGACTGTGTAGGGGAAAAAAAATTGGAAATAAAATTCATCGTGGCTGGCGTTGCGAGATATAATATTAGTGATATGTAAAACGTTCTCACGGGACGGGCGGATCATTACGACTGAATTCGGTAATCAAGTGCGTCTTGGCTCGACACATCACGTGATCCGATGCACTTTACAGTGTGTTGTTGGCCCGAGTCTCCTGTCTGGCCCATGATAACTACATTCATAGGATATCGTATATGCAGCCGCACAGAGAGAAAGAACGCGGCTTAATGTTGTCTACGATAATAAAGCCGTTTCTGAGCCATTACATAGCGGTCCACTTTATTCACCAAATCACAAGGATATCTTCCATACACATTTACATGCTCTGCTATAGTATACGGCGATGTTAGGATCCTAGTATTAGTAATTAATCTTGGAGCGACTCTCTAACATTACACCATATCCTACGTATATATGTATATATAAAATAATTGTCTGTGTGTACGCCATGATACAAATCATTATTATTGCATCTGCATCAGTGAAGCATTTTTCTTCGCATTGCATAACATGGTAGACAATTGTTATTCTGTTTGTTGCTATTCCCGGCGTAGGCGAGCGAGCGCTACTATGGAAGCCGGGTTTTATTGCTCAGCCAACGGTATGATGCTAGTGGGCTCTTGGCTTTGCCGCCGACGCCGACGCCAACGCCGTGGACGACCATCCCTTATCCCTCGGCGGCGCGGCTGAATTATCGGCGTCGGTGCATGTAAAGCCGGCATAGACCGCAGCCACTCGGGAAGCCGTCGTTTGAAGCCGCCGGCGACATCCGTCAACGCAAATCCCGGCCGTTCTTTCGGTGGCGGTGGCCGCAGCTAGCGCTGGTTGCAACCTGCAGCGGTCTAATGCAGTGTTGACTACGGCCATTTGCTAAAGCTGGCAAGTGGAGTTAGCCGAAGACGCAGTCGAACGGTGCTATGTGAAAAGATATACAAATTTGCGTACACAAGACGATCATCATTCACAAAGCCAACCTCAATCACTTTATCTATCTCTTTCAAAATATAACCCCCTTACCGGGGAGACACCTTACAAATAGACTGCCTCAACCAACTTAAAGCCAGGCTGTGCAGTATATGCATGAAATATTGGAAGTTGAATATAGAAAACCAGAAACTCATAGAGGGATACCAGAATTGTAAAGGCAGTCAACTCAAGTCCCGGCGATCGATGTTATACACCAAATAAAACATCGAAATGTCTCTATACCAATAAAACGCTAGATACAAATCGGCGACGTTGTTGCCGACTTGGCGTCGTTCGAAGCGTTTACTTTCACAATGGCGCGCGACGCGCCGCGTGGCACTTCTTTGGACAAACAGACTACATGACGACGTCAACCAGAAGAGAGGAAAAGAGAACCAAGCGACTCCACAGCGACAACATGTCGCACAACGACCGCGTCGGTGACGTTTATAGGTTACTGTACCACCACGTGCCAAATAACAAAAGCATTAGGCGCACTGCACTGATGCAGCGTACGTGTCGATTACACTTCACTTGCTTCGCTGGATTCTTCGGTCGACCAGATCTCAAGAAGCTCATTCCGCTCAAGCAAACTCGTTCTACACACAGGCATATCGAATTACCACCGAGGTTTCACCGGCCCTGAACAACGCGCATAGGCGAGTCGCTTAGGCTGAATTTCCCGTGCGACAAACACGTAATCGCATGGAAACATCTTCAAATCGCTGACCATTGTGCAATTCGTTTGCTTGTTGTTGACATCCGCGTGTCGGTACGTGTAAGACCTGTGTCATGCGTTGTTAGAGGAGTAGGTTAGGCCACGTGACTGACGCGCGCATTCCGCGCCTTGCCACGGCTGTCAATCACACACGTGCGTTTTTGCGTCGGCCGTCAAACGCAGCAACACCTTACAAGGTGGCGAAAAAGATTGGCAATGTAAATACCTCGCCTCTATGTATGTACCTCTCTGTCTCTCTGGCTAGCCGTACTACGTCTCAAGATTTACGCTTGTCCGTTTTCACAACCAGATGGAGATGCATGTGATGGCAGGACCGCGCTAGGATATTAAATGTCAGGTACAGCGTGGTGGAGCGTCCGTTTCGTTTGAATCATACGACATACAATATTTTGCCCGAAAAGCTATTTAAATTCAGGAATCTGGAAGCCTGGCACGTGAAAGTTGCTGAGTTACACATAATGCAAACATGTTTTTATATGCTATTTGCTTCTTGTGGTACTGAGTTCTATTAAACAGACAGTACTGCTTCGGTTTCTATTTCGGCTTGCCTGACAATGAAGGAAGGAGTTTTAATTATTATTATTATTATCCCGCTTAGAGACGTACAAAGGCCATTGTGAATTGAATAGAGAGTAAACCTTCAACCATGCCCCCTCTGCCTGCAAGTTCGCGCCCCTAAGCGTAATATGCCCTGATTGGCTTTGATTTTGCTCTCGCCGCTTTTTTAGGATGCTTTATTTACGAAATTTCACTTAGCGCGCCTATTTAGACGCTGCAGCATCCCGGACGGCGTCAATTATTCAGCTAAGTAATGCAGATGAAAACGAAGGTGACCTGTTTCTCGGCACGAGGAAGAGGAAGAATCTTCCCCTTACGCAAAGGGGGGGGGGGGGGGAGTCCCGTGGGGTGGCTACCACGTCTCGGGATCACGACACACGTGTGTCCGGGAACAAATCGGCGTCACGAGCGTCTGTCCCAGCTGGCGTCGAGGCGCCTCCCAGAGCGACCAACATGCTTGTTATGAGATCAGCAGTACGCGCGGCTCAAAAAGTTCCAAACATAAAAACGACCGAACTAGGTAGAACGGGGGATAGAAGAAAAGGTGTTCGAAAGAAGAAGAAGAAAAAGAATCTTTTTCTACGCGCGCGACAGGGTTGGGGGAAGAAATCTGAGAGGCGTAAAATATGTAATGTGTCGCATCGGGGTTTTCCAAGCTAGAAGGAGGTCGCCTTCAGAATGGCTAACCTCCTGCAGCCATCCCCCCCCCCCCCCCCTCCCCACCACTCCCCAACCTAACAGTCCCATCGTTGTGCATCCCAAATGAAACGGACAAGCTGTTTTAATATTAATTCATCGCCGCTAAGATCTGGCTTTACTGTTATCGCCGACGTCATCATGTTGGCGATTCCCATTTTGATGTTGCAGTCTTTTGAAATATTAAATTATTGCGACAGCGCGGGACAGCCGCGACCCCGTTGAGCATCCTGATGTCGAGTGTCCGGCTCTTGAGTTGCCGCTGATTGGCCTGTCAGCGGCGAGCACGACTCACGGACGTGCCGCAGTGGAGGCGCCGGGTCCGCGAGACCATCAACACTCACACGCTCTCGCTCATTTAGGCTTTCACGTCAGTGTGTAATATTTAACAATCGTTAAGCAATTCTACGCGAGCAAACGAATGAAACATTTCCCGCCTTACTCTGACTTTTACTGCTATGCTTTAGTGCTTTTTCCGTTATTAGTACACTTTACGGATTATAAAGCAAAAAAAAAGAAGAAACGTATTCTCCATTCTCTTCTTTACTGATTATGTGCTCTGCTATTTCGTTTCCATAGTTCCTCTCGGCGTGCAGCGCGTAGAGCGGGAAAACGTTCTGCCATAAAACAAAATAGAATAATCTTTTTAAATCCTTTTCTTTGTGCAGAGGGAGGCCATGTGCTGCTATTCTGACTACTGAGCTAACTATTCGCGGGTGTACTAGCAACAATGGCAAGCTACAACCGGGAAGTTGCCTACTTTCGTTTCTGAATAATTGACCAAGAAACGGTCCTCTCTCTCCGCAGCCCTTGAAAATCTCTCTCTATCTCTCTCTTTGTCTATCTTACTCGGTAAAAAAGTAAAACAACGTCTTCGCGCGAACAAAATGGACGTCGCACCCCGGAATCCAAAGGGTGTTCGGGAAAACATCTTTATGAGAGGAATGAAAGTCGTATATAGTATAGTCGTAGTATAGTATAGTCGTATATAATGTCAAACTGCGAGGCCCATGGCTACATAACAACTGTTTATGAAGGTTTCGCTGATTAGTAAACCCCCAGAGATCAGAATGTCCTCATGTTCCATATGCACACATTCCGAAAATTACATATTGTATGCACGGATAGATATAGATAGTACGCGATAGTACGTACCGGTGAGTAGGTATGTAAATTATAATGTGTAGCTTTCATCCCAGTGGAGGTGGTAAACTGAGGTATCCCCATTTGGTGGAAATTTCTTATCAGATTCTTCATTATAGCAGTTATTTTAACAGCTGTACTACTTAAACTGATATTTAACGAATATCAATAATAATAGCTATTTGAATAGTGAAGTCCAAATGACGAGAAACATCATTATCTTTCAAACTATTGATGGCATGCATAATGTGCGCTATTCGCAGTTGGTCTGCAAAAGGGGTACACCGCAGTGCAAGCGTTCGTGACCACATGGTTACGCACAGGACCATGGTCAGGACGTATATCACATCAAGTCGGCAACGCGTTGCCCCGTTGCCGACAGGACGTGTGGTGTTGATAGGCCTCCAGCCGCCACCACCGTTACCACCAGCACGCCGTCGAGCCATCCTCCATTTCCGACGCGGCCATGTGAATTATTCAGCGGCATTCCGAGATTGCGCCCACTTTAAACCCGCACGGCGCGTATTTTGGGGGGCAACAGCATGGGGAGGGGGGGTGGGGGGCGCCGTGATTTCCCTCGGTCCCGAATCCGTTCGCTTTTCGCAGCGGAACACTGACTGCAGTGATGCACCCATGCTAGCACGCGGGATGGCGGAAACAGACGGGATCAATTCGCGTCAACGATGACGTCGTTAAATAATTGCCAAAGTTGCAGCGCCATGGAGAAACTACCTGGCAATAAAATCCAATGTATTCGCCTAGTGGATGGCCATTACCCGAACTTTGTCGTCGCGGACCGAATGTCTTGTTTTCTGCACTCGATGTCCAAATTACCGTTCAACTCAAGTCGTCTTTCTCGAAAACTTTCGCGACGAATGAAGTATACACACTTTTACCCGCAAAACTTGCAAGTGTTTCAGATTGGTCGATTTGAAAAAGTACTCACACTTGTTTTCGATAAAAAAATTTGATTGAAAACGAGCGCTTATATGGTGTTTGGAACTGTGAAGAAACGATGGTCTTGAGTCTGGCTCGCGATAATTCAAAATCCGATAAAAACTAATCTACGTGTCCTGCACTTTCGGTGAGAAGACTTTGCAGAGGCAGCATCAAAGAATAGGCTACCGTTTTGGAAGACGCTGACTTAACATTTCAGCGGGTGCCTTTTAAAATGATTATAGCACTCTCTACGGTAAGGTGAAGGTGAGGAGAAGTGCGCGTAATGATAACGATAACGACGCCACTAGCGAATAATTGAGTTGAAGGAGGTAGCCAACCTCTGCATTATAGCTGCAGAGGTATTATTATTATATTATGACCACGGCTTGGCTAGAGAACGCAGTATATGGAGCATCTTCGGGCCGCTATGAAGAAAGATTTGATGAAGCTGCGGCAACGGCAGAGCGCGCGTGTTACTAAACCAAGAGATTAATAATAAATGTACGCATTCTACGCGCGCCCTTCTTACAGAACAAATCTTCACCAAAGAAAAGCCACCTGCAATTATAACTTTATTTTTCTCGTTGTTTTTTATGTTTCTCACCGTGTGTCACTGTTGCGGGCCTTTGTAAAACACCCTTTCCAGCGCCGCGCTAAACTTCGTTTAAAAGATAAGCTTAAGTTTGTGACTCTCTTTTCGAAGCTGCACTAAAGAAAAGCTGGCATTACGCATTCATGATGCGTCCAATTACTCAGAGGCGTCCATCAGCAGATGTGATCTCCCTCCACCGTCTTTGCATTTAGAGGCAGAGAACTCTTTGATTGTAGCACTACTAGCAAATCGCAAGCACGCCGAATTTGCCTTCTCAGATTCGCAGCTAGCGTACATTGAGAGCATTTTCGTGTCTGCACGACGTCGTAGACTTTAAAGACTCCGTGCGGTAGAATCGCGGGATTCCGTACTCGTTACGTACGCGCCAGAGTAAACAAGCAAGGTATTTTATTACAAGAGGCCTCCGGCTCGTCGAAGAAAAGGCTTTGCTAAGCCTCTGGGGATGCCTGCTTGACGCCGAACTGCCGACCAGCCGCTCGTATGGCGTTCGAATGCTTCGTGTTTGGTTGCTTGGTCGCGGACAAGCGGCCGTGGTGAATATTTCATGACGGCTTTATTCTATGATAAGCATGCCCATTGCTCTTTGACCTGTAGCTGTACCTGTGTGTTGTTTGTTCAGAGGTTGGCCGGTGTAGGCTAGACGTGTGTCGACCAAAATGCGCAAATTAGCCGCTGTATTTCGCACATGCGTGACGATGCTTTCCGCCGGAACCGGCATTAGATTGGTCTTCGCGGGACATATCATACGGCTTGCTGTATCAAAACGCTCGCGCTGCTCTTGTGTGTACACAACAAGCGTGTAATTGTGAATGGCGTTCATGTTTTATGCAAGTTTCGACATTTACACAATATTTTGCATGCGCAAAATTATTAGTCTCATGGCGTTGCGTTTTGCGCCGGCTTGTGTTGTGAGAACGTAAATTATGCGTTCACTTTCAGTGTGTGCAAAATGAAATCTGTGGAAACAAATTGTTTTCGCAAAATTCCCCGAGCGGAAAATTGACGAAAATTATTATGAAAACCAATTACAAGTGGTGGCCGTCGCTTGGTTATATTATAACAAAGCAGCTCTTAATTATCTGGAAAACAAATCATAACTACCTGATCTGACGTCAAGCGCAATTTTACGTCAAATCGAGAACGCAAATTGTGGACGAGAAAAGCTATTCAAGCGGAATTCGAGCGAGATGATTCGGAAAATTCTCCTATGGGTATATCGCACACACAAACTCGTGTAAATCAGCATGGATTTAACGCGTCAATATCGGAAACGTGATTATTTGTCGGCCACGAATCCTCGAGTGTTCTCTTCTCAATGAGCCGACTGTGATTTATTAATGAGGCGGCTTTGCTCTCGGCATCTATTGTGCCTTGACCGCAAGCCCTAGGCGAGAATAAAACACATCCCCACACGCTTTGTCGCTACACAACGCTTTGAGAGACCTGCCAACCTGACAGATGAACCGGGGCTGCCCTCAACGCTTTCAGGAGCTTTTCTCCATGATCTGCACGCCCGGTTAGCTTGGAGCAATCGTGACCCGCGAAAAGTGCATCAGAGCAGCGATGTTCGTGCGGTGCATTTAACGACTCGATTTACCACGAGTGAGGGAGTATGTGAGAATAAAGTGGTTGTGATGAACCGGGAATGGAAACCTTTCAGAAAACTCAATTTGGAAGGATTTCACATATTAGCTAAAAATCAGGACATTTTCTGCGCTGATTGTCAATTCACGAAAGAAGTTTTATATAATTCAGTTCTTTCTCGTGGTTTCCACGCATGCGTTTTGGTTAATCTTGGTCAAAGCCTTTTCTTTTATGAAAGGAAGCAACTTAGTTGCATTGTTATATAAAATAGTTGAACGATCTAATTAAAACTTGAAAGATGAATCAGGTAAACTTTTGCCAACCGGGCGTAAGCATTACTTTCCATACGTAGCTCTGCGCAGTTTACTCCACATCCATAGATTACCTAGCTAGACGCGACTTAAGAAGGTAGCGTAAGACACCGATTGCAGTGCAGCGTAGCTTCTTACCCGGGACTTGAGATTCCACATGCAGGGACGCAAACCGAGTCTCATTCCAGTCACGCTCTTCGGCTACTTCATGCCGCCGCCGCCTCCCCATCTTCTTCCACATCTTTGTGCGGCATTAAATTAAGTGCAACTGTGAAATCTAGCAGCCTGCTCAACTTCGTTAAACCCCCATCTACGTTACTCGCTCCTAATACGTACCTGTATACCCGCGCAGGGAGGCTGGCAGAGGAACACCCACTGCCAACCCTATCACACCTCATGCTTATTAATTCATTTACCTTTCTCGATTTGCCTTTGACAACAAAATCGCGGCTGCGAATTTCATTAGTTAATTACAGGCGTAATGTTTTCGCCGAGATTTCGCGGAATCGCCCACGAACTTAACTAATTAGGAAAGAGTGCTTCATCGACGTAGATCTTCTCTCACCTATCTAGTGCTGCAGTGCAATTATTCTTGAAGACGGCTTGTAGTAATATTTTTACAGTGAGATTTCGGAATGCCTAGGGTTAATCATGCTGAGAGCTTGTCGTCATCGCCGCCGAGTGCCGAGTGAATTGTCATGTCGCAGGTTGGCAGGGAAAAGGGCTACTCGTCGAGCAAGTGCATTTAGGACCCAGTGGTAGGCACGTGGGACATAGGTCGCCCCGCGGTTGTGTGGTCGAGTACAAGCGTTCAATTGTTCGACAACGACCTATAACTTAGGTTGGAAACCAAGTCGATGGGGGAGTTTGTTTGTTACTAGTTGCAAACGCAGCGTCGTGTTGATGGATGATCGCATCGAGACATGCTGGTACTTTCTAAAGAGTGCGATAGACATACATTTCTTGGTTTGTTTCAAAGTAGTAGATTTGACCTGCCGTTTAATTCACACCATAAAAACGGCAAAATAATCACAGAAAAAAATGAAAAATTGCTCATTAAGCTCGAGGTGGCTAACATATTATTTGCAGAGACTTCACATCTTAATGCGATCACCATTTGAAAAGTTTGGCAAGAAATTGGTCTTCAAAAATTGATTCGAGATTGATTTAAAATTGGTTCGAGAGTGATCAGAGAAATTGATCGAGAGTGCCTAGACATTTGGGCAGCATAGCGAGCAAATAAAGTACAGAATCAAAAACTAAAAATACACACCGGATCACCGGCAAATTGAGTCTTCGCTTTGTCTGTCACTTTTGCACTACACTAATCCAGGAAACTGAAAATGATCTTTTTGCATTGCAGCAAATTTGCTGAAAATGAAATTATTGAAATATATGCGAGGTGAAGTGCATTCTGTTGACAGGGAGTCAAGCATCTAAACTTACCCTATTAAAATCGAGCAAACATGTTAGCAAAGATTCGTTTAACTAAAAAAAAAAAAAACGTCACCCGTTTTACATTTTAACTATTCCGATCGCAGTGAAGTGTAAAAGTTTCCAAGTTGTAAAGTTCGCTTTCCCTCGAATTGCATTGATTCGACGCTTGATCCCCACCTCGCTCGGGATCGTGACATCTGAGTCCAATCGCAGCCAGCGCCACGGAGCTCGATTTGCGAAAATGATTGATGACCGCAGCGAAGACCTGCAGCGCCGAGTAACACATTTCCACGACAGCGACGCGTCGCTGGTGTACGTTAAACATTAGACGATGTGTGTCCTAAAGTGGTGGAGTTTATCGCCTGGGAAATGCCTGATGGCGTTGTAGCCCTCCCCCTGGCTCTCTGAATGGCGTCCCGTCAGCTATGGGGACGGGCGGACGTCGCCGACGTCAACGCAGCAACGACAAGTTGATTCAGTGCCGACTAAACACTGTCTTCTGAGGGCTATTCTTTTTAAGTCGATATCGACCACTGGGTTGTGAGGTTGTTTGGCCAAGTCCGCGCGTGGTTTAGTGCCGGGAATGCAGTTAGGGTGAGATCTGTTATTTTCTCGCAGCCGTCTTAACCAAGGCGACGCTTTTTTTTAGGGTTTATATACTGTATTTCAACATAACAGTCAGAAAGATACCAATTCGCAGAGAAATAAATCGATACCTTATGACATAATACCTATTACTGAATTGACTAATATGTAACCTTTCAAATTCGAGAAAATGTGTGCGATCTCCATTTATAGATTCCCTTCACGCGTAGTTTGCCATTCGCGTCAACAGACAAAGAAGACAATTGTCGCACAATGTTTAATTGCTTAGGATAGATCTATCTTCTGCGAGAAATGTTAGACTTTTATTTCGACGTCTTGTCCGGTTTTAGAACTGAGATGGAAAAAGTTTTGCTGCAGGACAGGAGGAGGGTCGTTTCAGTTTCCAAACATGCCCCGGCGGCAGCGTCGGCGTCGGCGGCGTCGCTCCAAAGGCGCATCGATGCCAGTCTGATTTATCGTTGGCTCCTCTAGCCGGCTATCAGAGAAAAACATGACAAAACTATGTCAACATGTTGATCAATACTGATTCGTCGATCACACAATGAATTATTCCCAAGAGAAACTTTGCTAGATACACAACGCGGCCATACCTGAAAAAGGGAATTACATTTTAGGATGTGGCCGATCGTCTTTACGGTCTCCTCGCGTCTCAGTGCTTTGTCCATATTTCTTGTGGAGACTTTTTCAGCCGCCATCGAGACATCACACAGTGGCATGTCCCAACGGATTTTTTCTGCGTCCCTGCTAGAAGGAAGGAGGGGGATGAAATCACATCTAAAGGCCGATAAGAAATGCACGCGGACGCGCTCTAGATATCGGTACGACGGGGTAACTGACAGAGGAAGAGTGTTTTCACTGTGAAGATATGATACAATACTTACTGTTGACGTAGGCAACATGCAACGGCGCTTGTGGGGAGACTGGGGGTTCCGAATTGAGATGTTAAGAGCTTTTCAATAAAAGCTCTACTTGGATGTATTTCCTCGGCACCGGCACCTCCACTTCACTAAAGGCTTAGACGTACCTATATCTTGAGAGTCGGAGAGGAATATTAACTTTGATAAATGATAAAAATTCAGTAAAGCTGCTGCATCGAAATAAAATAATTTACTTCCATTTGAGAGAACATTTCAGCTCGCTTGTATGTATATACATTTTTAAGAAGTGGAAATGCAAATACAGTGTTTACATCAAACATTTTTCTTTTCGCTCGGAAAAGAATGAAAATTGCATTAGCGCAGCGCGAGATGCAAACGCAGACTGACTGGGCGTTTGATTCTTAAGCCAAGCACACGTTTGATCGAGAAAGAAAATTACCTCTGACTACAGGCTTCAGCGTTCGCTGGCAGATTATTTATCAACCCCATGCCATTTCGCCGATTTTGCCGGCAAACGTACGCTCGGAAGAATTTGCTCAGCATAATTATTATTCGCTCGCTTATTTCAGCGCTCTGACAGCAAAGCAGAAAACTGATAAACAACATCCCACAGCTTTTACTGAAAATACAAACAAACAGAAATTGAAATATCACAAAGTTTCGTGTAAAGTCAAGTTAAGCACAGCATTTTCTGTACAAGAAATCAACTAGAAATTAAAAATATACACATTTTTGACTCGTTATCATTCATATCCCGACCGCGCCTACGTCTCGAACTACCTTATTTACACACTGCCCTTCGTCCAAAAATCCCCCCCCCCCTCTTCCTGGACACCGCGCTCAGTGCCCGATGTTTGACCGACGTCTCATCCGTAAGCGTCCCGGCGTCACGACGCCATGATCCGCATCCGACGCCCAAACCTGCACGTGACGCCAACTTTGTCGGCCCGTCCAGCTGACAGCGATGCACTCTCAGCGATATTTCTCCTCGCCAGCTTCCAATTTTCGACCGTTTCATCAGTATTTTATCAGTTCGCCGCTCTTTCTTGTGCTACACTTCCCGTCACGTCTTCTCTATGGATTTTTCAATTGACTGCCCTTTTTTCCTCGTCCGCTTTCTTGCTCCTTTACCCCGGGTTCATCAGCGATAGCATAACTGGTGTTTATATAACAATTTAACGCCGGCTTTTCACTCCAAAGAGAGGCGTCTAGCAAATAAGCAGTCAGTTTAATGCTTGCAGTGCATAGCGTCGTTGTCTAATGTGTCGGTCCTCACATCTTCATTTACAGATCACGGCGGCTTGCGACTCATGGACAAGTATGGGCTGAACGCTGCCCTTCGCGTCGTCGGCCAGCCGTGACCGCCCCTTCGTATCACTCGAAAAAAACCAAACTTTCCACAACGAGTCGACATCTCGACAACTCTTCATTACCGACGAAGACGCTACCGACACAGACGCCAACGCCCGACCACACGATGACGTCGCCGCGTAACGCATTGCGATGGGACCGGCGTCGAGTCTTGCTGCTGCTGATTTTGGTGAGTTGATCGAGACGGGGTTCATTATCAAAATGAGAGTGTGTCTGTCTGGGTATGTGTAGGTGAGCGTGCGCGCGTGTGTGTGTTTTTCATCGGGTTTCTTCGAGTCAACATTTCCCGTGGAACCTTGCGCCCAGTGGAAAAGTAAAAATGCTTGCCAATGTCTTTTCTATTTCAACCACGCAATTCCAGTCCGCCGAAGCGTAATAAATTGCTAGGGCTGATGACGAGCCGAGAACAAACTTCTACCCCCCCAAAACCCAAGCAACCAACCCCCACCTCACGTCTTTGCGTGCCACCCCACGTGCGCGGCACATACACCGCCACCCACCACCACCCACCCCATCCCCCCCAACCCCTAGTAGGCAGCCGTCTTTAAATGGAATGGAATGTGCGCCCGTGCACTCGGCGAAAAAGTAAATTTATTTCACTCTTCGTGTCGGGCCGCGCCGCTCGCTCCAAGCGCCCGTGTTTTGTTTCGCTCCATTTCATTCGCGCGGCGCGGCGCGCAATTACGCTGGGTGCCCCTGACGTCGCCCTCTTGGGATCGTAGGGCGGAGGTGAGGCGGGGGGTGCTAGGCTGCCGCTGGACATTCGACGGCAATAAACCCGAATTGGAGCCGTCGCGGACAATTAATTAGTTCCTCGGCGCGGTCGAAAGGTGGTCTGAGACGGCCATTTTTGGTCCATTAATAAACGTTAAATGTTTTATAGGTCATCTACGGCTTTGTTGAGGTAGTTAGGCAAGACATCCAAACAAAGTAAAGTTTAGATACATCAAGGAGATTGTGATTTTGCATGTCTTAAATTTTATTTGCCGAAAGCTTCTTACATTCTGTATAGGAACGGCATACACATACCACTGGCCATTGTGGGATCACCGAAGTTAAGCAACACTGCGCTGGATCAGGTTTTGGGTCGGTCTCCATCATGCTCATGACCAGTTCTTTTCGGAAGAGAGGCTAGAGGGGTAAAAGTTAGTAAGATAGCTCAAAATGTCTTGCTTAACACTCTTTTGACAGCGAGGGTTTGGAGAAATCCTGTTGCTCGTGTTCCTCTTGGCCTTGGTACTCATCTACATAGCACCGGGTTTTCATTCCTCCCCTCTAGGCTAGTTTAAGTTCATTATAAAAATACTCGACATTACCCGCTCATTCACCGACTCTAGACCAGAGCCGCATTGCTCGTAGTTAAAACCGTGCGTCGTTACACACAACACATCAATCAATCAAATTGTAATAGTTATTTTGCTTGGCTACTTTGTGTAAGTTCAACATGGTTCTGTATGACCCTGGCTGACGATTGTTATATATTGCGTCGCTATCACAATCCGTACGTGTTGCTCGGCATGACGTGTACCTCCCCAGCTTTGCGCCATAAACCAGTGCAGTTTGGGTTCACATCTTACAAGGAAAGTACTTACAAGTTCGCTGCTCTCAAGATCACCGACTTACTTCTGCTTTATCTCATTTGCCGCCGCCGCCGCCGTTCGTCGCGAGAAAGATCGCAGTTGGAAAGCAATTTTCCGTTTGCATCGCCAGCCGTAACGACCGCTGGGAAGCACATGCGTTCGCACGACTCTTAAAAGTCATTCGGTACCCTAACCCGTACCTATACACCGGGAGTCTTTGGAAAGGCATTCTCCCTGACGGCCAAATTGAAGAATGGCACTGCGCGGAGATTGCGAGCGCGCCGAGACGATGTTCTTTCTATGTGGTCTTCGGTAAACAATTCGCCAGACCGCTGAGCGTGCGTTCTTGATATAAACCATCGCCCCGCGACCGGGGAGAAATGATCTCGTTCGCGATTTCCAATCGGCCAATTTCAGCTGCTCGTCAAGGAATTTCCGTTGCTCGTCGATCGCCCGAACACAAATCATCTTTCGCTCGACTTTAAACACTAAATTACCGAGGGATAAGTGTTTTAAGAGCATGCACTTTCCGATCGGGCTTCGTGCAGAAAAGCCTCGGAATTCTTAGAAACTCATAATTGCTTTGTTTCCAAAGTCTGCGCCCAGTTTGCCACTAATCATTCGATAATAATCTCATCAACTCATCAACGTCTTCGTGTTTTACCTGGACGGATCAATCCACGCAATTAGCGAGCGTAATGAGCGTCGGCTAGTCGAGCTCAGAAACACTTTCCCGCTCGGTCTATTCTTCAGCTTTGCACGGAACTCCCGCGCCCCCTACTCTAGCAGGGCTGAATCATAGCTGCCTCGATTTGGGAGTCATCTCTGATCCGAATGATGCTCCCATAATTTACTCCCCTTAATAAATTACCCGATCAGTATGTGCTCATTAATTTTCGATTATCAATTACACGCCGGTGAAGCAGTGAATTACGATAGGTCGTGGGAAGGAGGCACTGGCCCACGCCGAGCCGAGATATCACTGGTGCCACCGACAAACGGTCTTCGACAAGCGATTTGCATAACAAGCAACGTATGTTTCTGAAAAGCGTATTCTCGGCAAAATTGCACCTATCTGTTTACGCCGAGCAAGAATTAGGTTGCAAAGTCAGTGCAAATGATTGATTAGCCTTCGAACGGGTTCGGAATATCGGAAAACTGTAACAGAGAGTTCGGAAATGAACCGCGCTTTCCTATCCTCTCAACAAGAAGTGCGTTACACAGGAAACATAGCAGAGCGTCGTTCTACACCATAAAAATCAGCCTAACAAACACCAAGGCATACAAAAGCTTTGTTTGATGCTAGGGGGGATGTACACAGCCTCTGAGAGGATACATTGTACGACACCAGCAGGCGAATCTATAATGGACGCGTGTTCGACAACGTGAACACAACGGTGTCGACGTTGTCCTCGAGCCGCCGCGTGATCAAACACGCGCCCGTGAGTTTCCGGTAACAACACTCGGCTTTCTTCACACAAATCCGCGTGAATCGCTAGTTCTGTGCTTGAAAACAGCTAATGTCCGCTGCACGCATGTGGTACCTGTAGTGTATGAGATGTCACTAGCAAACACAGGCGCACACACCTGTTATCGGCAAGACGCTCTCCAACTGTGCAGTAAGATTTTGTCAACAGAGTCGTCGTCGAAGCCTTACTTTCAGGCTCTATAGCCTTGGCGGGCACGAGTTGCGATCTCGTCGCATGGATTATCTGCTCCACTGATTTAGGGCGCGCGGCAAGCGGATTGGTAGCGGGCGAGCTCCTAGGCAAACATGCCCTCCTCAGGAAGTGACACCCAACATCTTTTACCCCGTGTAAATCTCACGCCCCTCCCCCCCAACCCTCTTGCCAGCATCACCATGTGTCTCATGTGAAATACGTAGCGTGGCGACATTTTATTGTAAATAAATCATCCGACGATTAACACCTCTGACAGATAGAAAGAAGAAAAAAAGCGCGCGACGAAACTTTCTTTGGCAAAGTGACTTAACCAAGTTCCGTTACTTTGCCACTCGATTTCCCATGCCGAGCGCGACGAGCTCGACGCAAAGCCGGCGTCGAATTTCCCGATACTTTTCGCATTCGCGTGGCTCATCGCGCGAAGCAGCTCGCATTTAAATGCACACTTGTCGCGTTACTCGGGATTGGCCGGCGTTCAGGACAGTGGAGACGGTGCACAATCGGTGCACTTGTCAGGTGCATGCACTGCACCTACCTGATGCAGTAACTGGACGTTTGTAGGTCGAGTGTGGCTTGCTCGTGATACAAATTGACAGATGATAGTGCAACGTTCTATGAGAAATGCACTTCGCTGCACTTGTAGCTTAGGTGCTTCAGGACATACGCGCACAGGTCGATGAAATCATTACGGTAAGTGCATAAAATGCCACGAGCAAGTGGTAACCATGCTTCATAAGTTTCCTTCGGGAATAGATCCATAAATAAGGGAAAATCTGAAGGAGACTCTGGTAATATTTTAATCAAGTTAATGCTTCCGTATGAAATATTACTTATGCAAACACCGTGAATTTGTTTGCGATCCGGGCGAGAGTGCATCGCGCTTGGCCACGGCAGGGGCCAGACCTGGCTATCGGGCTACACCTAAGTGAAGAATGGCCTGCCTAGGCCGATCAGCCAGATCGGGCTGCCAGCCACTGCCAGCAACTGCCAGCAATGAGATACTATACTTTATCAGTATCATTACACGCGCGGGAATTAATGTGTGCGGAGGAATCTCGCTCTTAAATTAGACTTGGGGCGTTGTTCGTTTGTTTCGAAAGTGAGTGGCCGTCGTCGTCGTCGTCGCGGTACGGCACCTCGAGATCGCGATCCAGTCCGAGATGCTGAGCCGCGTTCCGTGATTGGCCGCTTCGTTAATTGGTGTCGGCGCAACGCGAATGAGTCGACTCGATAAGAGCGTTATATATCGGTATACCTCGGTGTAACGTCTCTTGACGGTGTGCCTTAGTGTAGGTACCGAAATAACGATAACCGTAAAACGAAAGTGTTGTCATATCTTCGGAGCAAGATTATTGGCAAAAGGACAAAACAGCGTATTCCATGTTTTGAAACACGCTGCTATGATTTTGCTTTGTTACCGAGGCAAGTATGTTTAATGCATAATTTCTTGAGCGTGTGATTAGCATAAAAGTTTGACAAGCAATGGGCGTGCAGATTTGACGAGCTGGGCGCGTTAGCGTATACACAAGACCTCCCCAAACATGATGCGCGCCTCCAGCCTCCCAGGCTCTCCCAAATTGCTCTCCCAATCCCAACGATACCGTCCTCTTTTCATCTCCACCACATTCCACCACTAACGAATGCACGGAAGTCTTCTCTCTCTCTCTCGCATCCTGAAATCCAAATCAACCTTCCTGCGCCACAATCAAGATGAAGACGCGACCGTTAAATATTTTAATTTCTCTCGCTGCTTCCGAATTAAGACGTTTTTATTCGAATTCCCGTCACAATTGATTACAATTGCCGTTCATTACGCATTCCTTGCGGTCGTGGTCAACGACGCTGATAACCGGACCACCCTGTCTTGGTCATCTTGTGATGGGCCGAACGATTACACAGTTCCCACTGGTATCACCGAGTCTTTGCCCTCCTAACACCAACAACCAGCTAACGCACGTGTCCATAGCTAAACGCAGTGTCAACATGCGTGCTGGATGACCATTTCAAGCGAAGAACAACCTACATGAGATGGACAAAACAACGTAAACTCACAAGTCAGAATCAAGCGGCATTGTGCAGCCGTGCGATGGAAAGTATCTTACAAAATTCTTTTCCGAACAGCACACACAATGTCGTTCTCGATTGTTGTTTATGCCTTTCATCGATAATTTCTTCTTAAGTAGAATCAACGCGCATCTATTAACCCATGGGACCGGTCAGCTTTAGAAAATTAATACAAATTTGACGGGCACATTCATCACCGTCACCGTTGCTTGTGTTTAATAAGGAACTGGACTATGTTTCGCTTTAGGGATTAATTTAGTTGTCGACGTGATGGGTGATTCAAGTCTTTAGAGTCTCTTTATAACGTGCAAGAAGAAGACGGAGCGCATAAATAGCTCGCTTATATGCCCAACGCCTAACTGTGCGCCGTTGCTGCTGCTGCTGCTACATCTCCAGAGAATGTAGATCTATCGGTAGCTTATATGGGCTTTGATATATGGTTCACTTGTGTCTTGAAGCCAGGAGTCGGTCGACTTTGTTGAATAATTAACGGAAATATTGCATCGAGAACAGAGAACGCTTTTTGGTAGTGGCTTAAGTCCCGTGGACTACAAGTGTTGAGCAGGATTCGGACCTGTGCACCAACGCGCGTTGCGACTTCAAACAAACGGTTAGCCCGAAGTTCCTTTGATGACTAACCAGCAATTCTCTACCGGTAATGAATTGCTCGTCGCCAGACACGCGGCGGGCAAGACTATTTTCTTGAATTAATATTCAACGGCTTACTTCATTTTTATTGAAACGAGGTCCTCGAGGCAAGATTTGCAGCGAGAGGCGTCAAGTTATTTAAAAGATACCAATTTAAAATCTTTTATAATAACTTGAACAAATGCTCAAAGTTAGACCAGTGAGCTGAAGCACGCTTGTTTTTCAAAGCCTCTCTTCTTCGGCGAACTATTAACGAGACTGCCGAGTAGGGTGCTGCCAAGCAAGCTAAGGGCGCTACTCAACATTAAAGAACTTATGGAGATTACACATTTTTCCACCCAAAGTCGTACAGCTTTCTTCTTCTTCTTCTTCTTCTTCTTCTTCTTCGTGAACTTTAAGGTATGCAAATTGCAGTTGCTTTTCAAAACACACCCGGTTATGGGCGAAGATGATCTAAATTCTTGTTAACAGTTTCTACGCCACGGTTGTTTTCCTCTGCATAATTCGTGGGTAATTGGCAAATGAGTCGGATCTGCGCCTTCGATAAGCCGCTATGAACTTCGCTTATTGATTCCGTTTGACGCGTTCTCGCGGTGCTGGGAAAGAATGCCGACGTCCGATTCCGAACTGCGAAGATGTGAACATGAGGCGCTCACAAACTCGGCTAATTGATCTCGATACGAGATGATTTATGTCCTCGCCGAGCTAGCGAGCTGTCACTGTCATTCACTTGGATGAAACAGATTGCACCGATCGGACGCTGATGGTACAACGCCTCTAATCAAGAGCGATCAGAAAACAGGAACGACACCCTATTTGGGACATTATTTTCGCCCATCTCGATTTCTGGCGTGGATTCTGGGAAACGGTACACAGTCAAAGATCACAATATCCAATAAATTTTTTTGCTTTTTTACTTTGGAAACATATAATCGCCAGCTGCACTTTACCTTTGTGTGATATCCCCTAAATTGATAAATTGCACCTTTTAACCAGGGTCCATGGACTGATAGCAGCTGTTTGGAAAGACAACTTTTTATGTTACAGGAGTTAATATTGCATTATACCATATCTACCCGTAATTGTATTCTATCTCAACAACATGGTGAACCAAAATCACAATTAAATCGAAGGAAAATATGTTTTTGACGCTCACATGACCGATCGTATATAAAATTTCTCTCGAGAGCAATAGACATACGCTTTCCCATTTCAAACGTTCGCGATACTTCCCACAACAACCCAAACTTTTTAATCCCATCTCGCGTACAATGCATTCGCGAATAAGTCCCTTACACCTCACACCCCACACACGAATCCACTATTCAAGTTTCTTGCTAGCTCTTAGCAGAATGCGCCCGCATGATCAACTGACAAATGTCCTCGCCGAAACCCGAGCCAGCCGAAGCATGACAAGACGCCAGTCGACAAACCACACAATAATAACCTAACCCGTAATCACCACTGCCGCCGTGTTCCGAGCGTCTCAATCGCTCGCGCACTTTGCAGCCCCCTTCCCAGGCAACGCCGAGCAGCGCTTTTGTACACACCAGCGTCCTTTCTTTACATTCTGCACGCGGGGTTGTCGTTCCCACCCACCAAACAACCACCACGCAACGCACAACATCCTCTCGACATCACCCCTTTATACATCACTTGCACATTGTCCTCTTGCCTGCCGCTTGCCTGCCCATCATCCCGTCTTGTCACCAACATTGCATACATGCCCAGGTGAGAGAGGCATTGTCAACAACCTGCTCATTAAAATCCAGCGCCCGCATTAAAGTTCTATTAATTAACGTCGTCTCAAGTCTTACCAACCTACAAGTCAATCTACACCATCAACATTATTAAAACAAACAATTGCTTCGTGTCTCGCACATCTTCCCGTTGGTACCTCGCAGCGCGTGGCGTCGCGGTGTCCAGTGGCGTCGCGGTGCATTGCAGAGGCGTCGTGTCGACGCGGAGGCGCCGCTCTCGCGTGGTCGGCGCGCCATCTATCAAGGCTTTAGCGCCTGGGCCGGGTTGGGCGCCGTACGCGAGAGCGCCGATTCTGTCGAGTTACTTCGCCATTGGCACATTCATAAAACGCCGAAATGGACGCGATTGTCTGCGTGATTTATAAACCGGCTCGATTCGGGATATGGACTGAAAGTTTCACGTTCGGCTGGTAACTTGGGTATTTTCATGACCGCGACGGCCGGGGATAATAGAAACTGATCGATGTCGTGATGGGAGAGCGGTATTTCGGGAAGCGCTTTGCTCGAGGATATCAAGTGGAGCGATGTCGCTTTCGAATAGTGTGACCGCTTTCGTGGACAACGGTTTGTCTCTTTGGGCAGCACTCGATATATCGTTGGCGAAGCTGGGGGTATAATTACGGAGACAAATCACTCGATAAATCTTGGCAAACGGTTTTGATCGATCGGTTAAACAGCAAGCGCCCAGAAGAATAATAATGACGTTGGCCTTAAATCTTGACGTTATTTCAACCGTGTCACATATTGTGAATTTAGTGAGATATTTCACCGCGCACAGTTTATAAGGTTGACTAAACTTAAGTAGTGTCTTAGGGTTGCTCAAGGAGACCCGTGGCGGCACGACGATGACTTTGCTGAATAATACATGCCCTATTAATTATCACGTCATTAAAAACGCTGCACCACTTGGGCCTCTGAGCTGGGTGGAAGGGAGGAGGCCGACGTGACTGCTTCCGCGACTCGCAGGAAGGATTAAGTCATAAGAGTATTTGCTTCCCGCGGGACCTAGCCACCGCTAATTTGCGTGTGCCGATGGGAACTTGCTCCGGGCGACGCCGACGCCACCGACGTAGACCCATCGAGAGTGTGATCCTTGTTGCCGGCGAAAGTTTGTCCGACACGAGCACTAAGCCCCGTCCGTCGGCGTCGTCATCGGCGTCCGTTCGGCTCATGGAGCTTACATTATCGATCCTTGTTGAAAACTTGGCTTGCGAACAAGACGAACAGCTCTCGGGAAATTTGGGGGAGGGCAGACGTCGTGGACTGTGGAAGGGGGCCGGGGGGCTGGGGGGGGGGCTAGAGCGACATCCTGGCGTCCCAATAACGGGCGGGATTCTCCTCGCGGTGGGAATCGTCGGGCCGGCTGCCTTGCTGTCGGCATGGCACGCGGCATCGACGACGCATCGACGACGCATCGACCCAGTCGATGGGCTCAATCAGCGATGGGCAATGACTCGGACATGATTGTACCGGAAAATAGGCACGGCTCAGTGTTTCCGGTTTTCCTCTGACTTGTTTGTTTGTTTGCGCGAAGTCTTTTGGTGCAGTTTATCCTGCATCGCTAGTCGTTTGTTTCGTTTTGCCGTGTCGTTTTTCTTTTTAACGATTTCTTTAGCTCGCGCGGAAAGTCAAAAGTAACCGCGACAAAACAACAAAACGCCCAGCTCTTTTGTCGATGGAATTGCTGCAAGTGTTCACATGGTCTCGCAAGAAGCAACCGTAGAATTCAACACATATAGCTCACAACAAACCACACGCATTTCTTTATTTTCCTTTTAAGTAAAAGCCCGGACAGTCTTTCTTGTATGTTTTTCATCAGATAAGTCTTCCAGCCAGTAACACTCTGTGGGTTTGATAATTTATTAATCCCTCGTATTCGGCGGGCTGTCATGTCGAGGAGGTTGTTGTCGCTCGTCACAGCGCGGTGGACGCTTGTCAACAGCGAGCCTGCAGGCTGGAGCGGGACGCTGTCAATGTGAGACCGATTGCCCGCCATTCGGCTCATGTGACGTGTGTTCCCAGATGAACACGCCGATATCACCCGTGTGAGACAAAACACTTCGACGAGCACACTCCTTACTTCTAGGATACTCAATCTTCTTAACACATTTACATATATAGGGCTATATCCTCATTCCATGCACACATTTATACACGTTCTCTGTCCCCACAGCTCTGAATTAGAATCACCCTTAAGGACGCAAGTTAATTGGTTGACCGAAAGCATACAGAAATACATGTCCACTGAAATAATAGCAGTCAGTTGAATGTATTTAAACGAGTACAAATGTTCAACACTTTTTCTTTTGCTTACGTCAGACAACGTATAGGCCACCAAACAGTTAACTCTGTTTATATCTGCTTCAAGTTCGGGGCGTCAAGTAGGGCACCCTTCCCAGTAGTGCCCGCGAGGAGGGAACGTGGCGCCGCGACGCCAACAAGGACAAGCGTCGCCGTCGCCGACGATTTTGGATTTTAGCGATTCACTTTGCAACGTGTGCTCCGCAACACAGGGTTGAAACTACGAACCATTTGTCACCCCCCGGTTCCGTTCTGTTACCCCCCCCCCCCCCCCCCCCTGACACCACCCTGTAGTCCACGGTCTTTGGGTTTGATGCACACGTGTAGCCTGTGTTACCTGCATTATTGATATGCTCAAGACGGGGTGAGTGGCGGAGAGCGCTTTCGCCACCTCGGCCAGGCTACTCATATAATGGAGTGTATGTATGATAGGAACAGGCAGCGTCGTGCCCGTCTCGTGGAAAGGCTCTCACGCTAACAACGTAAATGAATGGGGAATATTTCGTGGCGTAATAGATTCCTTTAGAAATTGAACGTGAAAGAACCTCAGATGTCATGCTTTTGGTTTGTTTTTTTGAAAACCGTGCACGCGAGTGCTTGGAATTGTGGGCACTAGAATAATGTGACCTGTGTTGTAACTAATAAGCAATGTATTTTTTGTTGTGATTTATGATGGCATGTGTACAGTTTTCAGGTTATACAAGAACTGCAATCAGTCAAAGCTGACTAATTGATAATTGTGCCACCTAAATCTAACCGACCGAAATGTGGTTGCTGATTGGCGTCTGGTCTTTTTGTAGCGTACATGGACGTACCTACTGTGTTGGCAATTGTTGCATCGCAGTCAGTCGATGAAATTTACAGTTCGTTTCGATGCAATTAGGGTAAATTACACAGCGTCCAACTTTGAGCAAGGTCAAATACACGCCGTTTTTCCACGTAACCCAATCATAATGATATGTTATTTCAGCACGGTTAAAATACGCACTTTTGATTGAGCCATTAATTATTACATCTTTCTACGAGAAATCGTAGACGCACTTAAATCTAATGATTATCATTACGTAGAAAATCGTTTTGGTCATTATAACGAAATTACTTTTGTCTCTAATTTAAACTAAATTTTAATTCGAAAAATGCTAACCTAACATGATTTTCTATTTTTTAATAATTTTGTTTCATTTGTGACGACTAAAATAAACAGTCACTTAGCCTCCTGCGTCCACAAAATCAAAACAGTGGCCATTCTAATTTAATTACCCTCTAGTTTCATTTCAACCACGAGTTTGAACAGTTTTTTTTTCGAAATCGTGAAATCGGCCAACACAATCTCTAGGGCGCGCATACGTGCAGCAGATATTCCGATGGGCAAACGCCGTTCGGTAAAAAAGCGTCCGGCATCACCGAGTGAAATCTGCTAGCGCCATCCGGTCATGCCTGGAAAGGGGAATGCCGCAACGTTGCAGGCACCACACAGATTACACGGACGTACTAGCATACTCCATTGCAGTGCACTGTAAACGGTATCAATAATTTTAACTACTCTGGGGCCCGTAAATCGTGACGCTAATGTACTTATAAATTGGTGCGCTACGTCTCCAGGGGGATCGTCGCGCAGGGACACTTTATGAACATAATAATATGGATGCTCTTTCGTTAAAATTGTGTCCCCTTATTTCATTTCAATGCACGACAAGTGGTTACGTGCGCTACGCGGGGGAAAAAAAAACGTGTGGTTGAAATGAAAGTCTGATAATGAGCCTCGTAAAATGATAGCGTACGGCGTACTTTTTAATTTCCCACCGCACCACCGTGGACACGGCAGTGCTTCTGTTTTGTTCTGGAGTTTCGATTTTGCGGTGTGAATATTTTACCCACGAGGGAAGATATCATTTTCCGACCAGAAATCGGTTTTAATAAAAGTCACTCCATATGACTTTCTAGTGTGTTTCAGAGGGTGGTGGGGGAGATCTGTGTAATCAGGTTGATTTCAATGTTCTTATATATACAGCGAGTTGGTGGCGAGTTAAAAATGCAAACTTGTTATGGCAAGCTCTTTGAAAGCTCGTATCCCCAGACGGAATAATGTAATATCAGATTTAGAGGACTGAGCTGGAAAAGTTGGACTACAAAAGGACAAAAAGATACATTTTTTTTACTTGCCGTGGCTATATAGGAAATGGATGCATGGGGCATGGTACGCGAAAAAGGGGAAACTTCTCATAAACTCGATATATTCTCGCTATTATTGATGCATCACGACTCGGTATTCATGCGGCTCATAACAAACTCCCGGCTAACTCGAGTTTGGCGGCCCATACATCATCTCTGGAAAACTAGCTGCGACTTAACTCGGTTAGAGAGAGCGTCGCGATCCGTGCCGATGCAAATTTCAACCGGAGTAAATATCACAGCACATTTTTTACAGCGATCGGCTTGCAGCGCGCTCCGACGTTCAAGAATGAGTTTTCCAAGTTCTTAATGGAGACTAAAAGCACACGCAGGGCACGACTTCGGTATGCACCTTTCGACGAATAGATCCAAGGTGATGGCTTGAAGTTGCGCTTTCATGTCAGAATATTTAACATCACAGAGCTGCAGCTGAAAACTCTCTACCAATCCATTTAGAGTAGATACGGATTTGTTACAAGTTCAAGAAGCAATGTAAGGCGACTGCTCTGTACTGAGGAAAGCGTAAAAGTCAATAGCTTTCCGGCTCTTCCATCTTAGTGGATATGACCAGTCAAGCAGTATACGAAGTTGACTATAATATTTCCAGACAAAAAAACCACCTGCTAGCTTTCTTATAATTTACGCACAGCTTAGAAAAGTATGTCGTACGCGGAAGGTGTTTTATAGCGACGAAACCACTTGTCTCGCTAAGCGCATAACCGCACTCTGAAAGAATTTTCATAAGATTGTCGACGATTTTCGCGCATTTTCCGTAGCTCTTTCAATCTTCTTCTCGCATTTCGCCATCTCGCTGGTTCCGAGCATCATTCAAATGCCCACCTCATTCCCGGCACTTTGGCGGCCGGGCGCCGACGAACGAAATTACGGGAAGGTAAAGTGGTGCGACCCCGAGAGGTGGCGGCAGTCAATCGAGCCTGGTTCCAGCACCGCGTTTACGCCTAAACGCCTCTCTCCCCGGGCGCGCGATCAGGAAGAAAAGAGTAGAATTTTCTTCTGTTATTTTTTTCTACGTTCATGGCGCCGCCGCTTGGCACACAGGAGATTGGGTTAAGATTTAAAATTCCTCTCGTGCACGAGTGAAATTCAGTTCGTCGTAAGTATCGAATATTTAACGTTCGAGCAATCAGCCCGGGGTGTCGATTTTATCTGCATGGGCGGAGAGATCAGAACTTGTATTATCCTATGCATGTGTGCACCTTTTCTTGCCCTTAAAATGGCCTGGTCTTCGGGTTCACGCGCCACGATTGGCTCTCCAAGCACCCGCCTGGGAAAACTAGCTTCGATTTCAGATGTGAATGTCGTGTTCTGACACAAAAACGTACATGAATATTAAACTCGTAAAATGGAAACTCGAATGCGGACGAAAGAAGGTATCACTGAAATGCATAACGCGTCTAAATTACCTCGCCCTGAGAACAGTGTGTATAAGCGAGAAGAAAATAAAAGTTATAAGCAAGGTCTTCCACAAGAATGCGTGGAGTCGAGTTTCTTTCGCTACATTTTCCGTCAGCTCTCTAAACGTGCAGCGTAAATCACAGCAACAATTTATCGTTTCGTAAGGCAACTGACTTGAAAACAAACTGGCTGATAAACAGTCCCGGCCATCCGTTTCGCAATTGAAGTAAATTGATATCGTATAACAAAGTGGCAAGGCCACGAGACGGTGGCTTGTCAAAAAGTGGCCGTGATATTCGGGCCCGGGGTGGCTTTAGGGGGTGCCGTTTGGGGTGGCGAGTGATACGGGCGGTGGACGCCGCCGCCCGCGACTTGTTTTGTTTGTTCGGGCTAATTGTATGTCAACTCGAGCGGCCCTGCGAGCACAGACGAGCTAAAGCAAAGCACACAGCAACAGATTTGAGGGGGGGGGGGGGGGGGGGGAGGGTTGCGCCGACCGACCGAAAGTTTCCCTACATTCGATTTTGCCTGGCAGAAAGGGAGTTGCTAAGTTTGTTTGACGGTGCATGGTCAGGACGAGTGATCTCCGAACCAAGTTTCGTCCTGGGAACAAGATAAAATTATGGCAATGTGTTGGAAAACTGGTGTGATTTACTAGTGTTGGTGGTTGTTGAGGATCGATTGGGCTCTTTGGACCCCAAACTTATGCTCCTTACAAGCAATATCCATGAAGTCATCATTTTCAGGTGGAAATCCGTAAACACTTTTATATGTTTGCATTGGTAGTTCTTATTTTCCTACAAATAAAGTACGAGGGGACCATTATTTTAAAGTTTAAGCTATGGAGGTTCATAAAAGTAATGAATTGGTAATTTACAGAATGAGAAATTCTCTCAGTACTAACACCCAGCCCCTTTACGGACATCTCGTGTCCGTCGGTCATGAAAGCAATGGAAATTTAGTAGCCCTTTACTTAGCATTCAAAACCCAGTTCAAATAGTTTTTCTAACAACTGAAAAATTGATTGATTTTGACCGTCGGGATCTCTTCTGCAGCCGGCCACACAAAAAAGCGCCATCCCTGTCAAACTGTTCACACTCTCGGGGCAAATGTAAGCTCCTCGCAACATTTCGCGTGTTGGCTCGCAACAAAAAGCATCTCGTGTCCGTCGGTCATGAAAGCAAAGCGCAACAATAAACCGTTTAATCGTGCGCATGGCCTGGCTCTCTATTTGTTTCTCTCGTTTTCATTGCTTGTCAACCGACAAACTCTACACGCGACCCGACCGCGTTGCCCGCAATCTGCACATGCGAGACTTCCTCGTGTTGTCCGCCCGCGTCCACCACGTCTGGCAATGCAGGCTCAACCGTTCGAGGCACTGGGTTTGAGCCCTGCTTTAACACTGCTTTATTAGCGTGTTTATTCGTATATTTCGAAACTAAAATAATTTGCAGTTTTGAAAAGAAAATTGCTGTAAAAGTATTCATATGTAAACTCTTCTTACCTTTTTCGAGTGCTGTGTAAGTACCGATACTGCGGAAAAATTTAGCAAGACTTTGGGATACACGCGAGTCTTAAGAATTATCACACCCTTGGTAATTTTCTTCCCCTAATAGGGAAATACTCAGTAAAAGAGAGAAGGGATATTTGAGAAGCAATGTGTTTTTATGAAAGAAAACAAATGTAATAGATTCGAATTTTAATAAAAAACTGTCTGAAGCTAAATATGTCAACTACATCCCGAGATCATGTGGTAATCACTCCCAAAAATCCAAATTTCCACAAGGTGCCATTTAAAGTCGGCGCCAGAAAGGGCACAGTCCCAAAAGAGTGTCCATTGTGTTCTCTGCGTGATGACGTGCAAACCCCGGTACTGTACGCAATTCAAATTGCACAGACCAATCTAGCAACGAATCAGCGTTACTTACAGTTACAACCGACATCAATCTATAGCGAGACATTCAACGGTGAATGCTTGTAATTCTAGCTCGCGGTCCGACAGACTGTTTCTCAGTTATCGGGAAATAAATCTTTGTATATATTAAATGGATCCCTCCTGATTAATGAGCTTATCATCATAACTGCTATCATCTTTTTTTTTCATCTCAATCTTAACGATCTTTTTCACTTCTCCGACGGCAATCTATCACCGTCGCAGAGAAGCAGCCTATAATCTTGCATCTCGTGAAATATGGAAAGTGATGGTGGATTTTGTATTGGCTGGGCTTCTTATGGTCTACCGTATAGTCTGCGAAGGGTCTCTGTATAACTAGCGACACATAACTTGGTAACTTCCCTTCAAGATACCATTGTTCACCAAGCCGCTAAACACAAGGATGCTTGCACCCCTCCGACTTGTTGGTCTGATTGATTTCCTCTCAGTCAGTATCGGTCCATAACTCAGCGGACTCAACCCTTATAATAGGGGTCCAGTAACACTTCATGAAGACGTTAACTGCGCGGAAAACTACCCCCGCAGGGGTAAAAAAAGAAATGTTTGATATGAATTATTTTTGAAAGCTCCCACTGAGGGCAGATAATTCATCATCGGTTCCTAAATGCCAAGCTCTTGAGATTTCTCGGCTAATTACAACAGAGTAAGCACATCTTAATTTCTCCCCAAGATATCATTACACTCCTTGAACGCCCACTTGCTTATTCTTCGATGTTTTTGGGAGAAAAGTTTTACAAGGCGTGATTTATCTCCGTAGAGAGTTTATTTATCGGAGATAACAGCCGAATATCTTTAATTACCATACGGGCCCGACATCGGAAGGGCGTTCTCACCTAGTTTATTGTAGATTCCAACGATTCAGGTTGTACCCTCACCTGACCCTAATTCTATACCATTACGACAGACGCATCAATGTATAAAACATGGATATCCTTGGCCTCTAGATCGACCAAGTGAAATATCGCCGACATGGTCGCGGGTAAACGGCGAGGGCGTTTCACATTGTATCGGAAATTAAAGATGTAAGGGTTGTAAAACACCCCCTTCACGTCGTATGAGCCGAGAAAGATAGGGCTCTATCGGGCGGCGTCTTGAACTCTGCACCTTCGTCGTAGTTCATCATCCCTCATGGCCGTTGCAGAAATTAGACCGCGCCTGTATATATAGAGGTAAAGCGTTTCACAACGCGCTGATATAAAACAATACAGCGGGGGCGAAAAACACAAACACCATCCATAGCGGGCTGGACGAAACACATGTGGCGATTTATTGTCGGCAAAAGTCTTGCCAAGTATTTTTTCATCTGTCTTAGGGAAAGTAATCGCCGTTTGGGGAAACGATGCGAATACGACCTCGAGGCAAGGCTAGGCGAAAGTCACAGCACGTAAAAAGCTTGGGCATGGCACCTCCACCTGTGAGAAAGAAAAATCAGGCTCATTTCATGGAGGAGTGTTCAGTGATCCTTCAAAATGCTTCCAAGCTTTTTGGGACTTACATATACCCTCCTAAAATGCTATTTTTCTTCGTCATGGCACCCCCCTATTGGTTTCTTTTGATCCCTCAGGACCAAAATAGTGTGTAACTTATTGAATTTTATCAAAAAAGTAAGTCTGGTTCCTTTTAAAAAAAATTGAGATTACTGAAAGTGTCAGCGAGGCTTACCTCGTTCGTTCGAGGAAGTTCACAAAACGCTTCTCTCCCACCTAGAATAGCTAGGGTTGGGTGCTCTATGGCAATCCAATATATCACAGCCAGCAGCTAAATCATGCCTCCAGACCAGGTACGCTTTAGGTAGTATGCCCCCTTGGGCACAATCACCTCATAAATCCACTTCTTATTCCCGCCACGAGCAGCAAGCAACACGATCTAAAATCATCCTTAGGCCGATTACATCTTGTTGGATATTGAAATTACATGCCTGTTAGTTATTGGGTCAACTGACTGGCCGGCCAAGCTTTGCCGTGCCCGCTTCCAATAACCGCAAGACGCTGCTGATCGTTTACCATGATTGACCGCTGATCGCTACATAACTCTTTAATAACAGCCTTCAAGGAGGTCCGTTCCGCTGGTCACCAAAACAGCAGTAAAAAAATGCCGTAGAAATCCTTGGAAGACGAGCTATTAAAGTCAAGCGTCGATCTGCGTTTCCTAAAAGAGTTCCTTCTCACGGCAACGAGCAATCGGCTGCGATACTTCGCTAGACCGTGATCGATTTCAATTCCACTACACAATACCGAGCAGCACAATCGGTGCCGTATTAGGCAGGCGCGTCGTGGCCACAAAATGTAATTAAATTCAACTGCAACATGAATTACGATGGACGTCGCTGGACGAGCGTTATTCACCGGCGCTGGCCGCACGAGACGAGACGAGCTGTGCCCCGAAGGGCCACGACTGGGAAGGGAGTTTCCCCGCGCGTCGGCTGCGTAATGCATTGCGTAATGCGTGTATCATCTCACGCCGACCCGTGGTGCATTATACCACAGCAGCCACGGTCGCGTCGCCAAGGGGTCAAGCCGAATCGATAGCACACGCAATAATCAGCTACTCTGCTGCAATTAAGTTCGATGCGTGCTGCAGTCAGTGTGCCGGCCCGGATTCCGGGGTGCTGCTATTCTGGGCCGGATTCTAGGCCGTATCTACATACCCTGGAGACTGCAGTGATCTTCAATTCGTACATTACGTCGTAGAAGAAACTGGGATTTTACACCTACGTGAGATTTTCAATCTGTCTGCCAAATTCACTCTTTTTTTGCAACTGTTTTAATTAAATAGTTTGTGAACTCGCTGTTAAATAATCGCTCGCGACAGGTTTGTTATGGGAGTTTGTGCAGTTCGTAACCAAGCGTGCGACATTACGCTGCATTGGAGTGTTGTTATAGTGAATGAAAGTCCCATTTTCTTTGTTAATGGGAAATAGTTTCTCCGTCATATGAATAAAAATAACAGATGGGGTTACATAGAAAAATAATAATTACGCGTCAGCTGGTTACGAGCTGCGAGTTGCGCGACCTAATTAAAGAATTTGAATTCATAAACAGCGTTCACGACCACGTGTGACTGGACGGTAATGGGAGCAGCAAGATTGGAATCGTAGTGTTTCACCTTTAACAAGAAAACTTCAATTAAGTCACCGTTTACGTCAATTTGTGCTGCCGCAAGGTTCGCTCCATGTATTCAAATCACTACAACATGCAATTTGCAGCAGACTGAATTATTTTTATCAGTTCCCTCAATGGATATCACCAGCATGTGAAAAAGGATATGCAAAACCCATTTCGCCTGCTATCAAAATTGATAGCGATCAAGACTCGCCTCTCCCGCCACCCCACCGACCACCAGAGTCAAAGTTCGCACATTTGGCATACGTGAAATGTCATCCCTCGTCAGCTCTACGACCCCAACCCATCCCCACGACCGTCGATGACGTACCATGCACGACGGAGGCCCGGCGGGTGGTGTAAATAATTAATGTCGCTGATCTGCGAATATCTGCAGCTCACCCTCCATTAGGAAATATTGAATAATACAGTGCACCATTTGCATGACAGCGTTCCAAGTTTCGACGACGGCGGCGGCAGGCTAGATTCGAGACTTGGTTACAACGTGTAGCGCCGAATGAGAGCTGGAGACTGCACTGTGCAGTCACTGCTAGTTCAGGTCGCGTAGCAGAGATTTACCAATGGTTTATTCAATCGCGATTTGTGAACTGAAAGCTTGTACATTTTTCATCGCACTACCACTGGCTAAAATGTCACTTAATTTATTTAAAATCTCATGGCAACTTGGTGTACAATTATTGTGACGCATTAACGCCATAGTTTTTTTTTTGTAGTGTCCTCGGCGTTTCCTTTTTTAGCGGAGAGTTTAAAACATGGCGTTCGCGCTGTAAATCTCCGGCGACGTGTAGTTCGAGGTAGAGTGCATCTTCTTGCTGCACTTTCATGTGCGAGATTGCATCTCAGACACGTTTCGCTGCTGCATGTCTAGAGAAATGCTGTTAAATGCAACGTGGACATTGAGGCGTCGACTCGTCGATGTCAAGTGCAGGGATTGTTGTGCAAAACGATCATGACTCGAGATTGCACTCTTTTGAGTTTTGAAAGGAAAGAGAATCATAAAATCTAGGAAGGCTTGTCTCGGATGAAATATGGTCCAGTGTCCAAGATAGAGAAGTCTGCCAGAAACTAATTCCGGCCAAAATTGAGTGACCTTATTAAAAATTACCCCAATCGAGAAAAAACCCGAACGGACCATCGTGTGTATTACTTTGTGAAACTTTCAGACTTCGGAGCTTGAAGACCGTAAAATCGTGGCATTTTTTCGCCCTCCATTCAAGCCATGGGAGCGTCTGTTTTTGGCGCTCGTTCTCTCTCCGTCTCCCACGCACGGAACACTACCAGAACACGTAGTCTGTCCTCGTCGCTCCGGCCCATGGCTCCAGCAAACTTGGAAAAGTTGATTGGCTGCTTGCCATCGCCGTCTGATAATACACCACTGTTTTTATATGTCATGTTTAACAATATATTTTATTTTATACTGAAGTCTTACAGATAACCACTTATTGCTTATCTACACAGGCTCGAAGAACAGTATAGGGACGTGGAAAGAGAGCTTCGGAGGATATACCGAAGAAACCTATTTCGCCTGGTATCTGCATTCGCGATCTGTTGGCTAGGTCGGGTGCGACTCTATTCCCTTCAAGAGCAGCTTCCCGAATTTCCTCTCGACGGAATGGACTGGGAATAATCTTATCGTCCAAATAAACTTACCCTATGGAAAATGTCTACCATTTTCTTCTTCCTTGCGCATCTCGCAGATCTGTTTCTGGTGAATAGGAACGATGCTTTAAACTGTCACAGATCGTAGTCATCATACGATTCAGAAGCAAGCGTGGTAATTGTGATCTTAGAGCGACAGGACACAGAGTAACTTCGAGGGGGATAAAAGGGGGGGAGGCGTTTCGAGAGCGTTATCGCCGGTACATCGCATCCAGTCGCTGGGTCGAGGGACACTTTCCCGTCAACGATGTAAGCAGATTTTTATCAGCTTCACCCCGCCAGTAAGAAACCAAGTTTGACGTGTTCGCCACTCGAGGACGTAATAGACTGTAAGCATTATACATCTTTGTCAGAAATACAATGGCTGGTGCTGCAATATTCCGCGATTGTCCCAGATAATCTTTTTCGACAGAAAACGGGGGCTGAGGTCGCGACAGGGGTAGTATATTGATTCAAAAGTGATGTTTCATGTTAATTTGACGCGCTATGTTACAACACGAGCGTGTGTATCGTTCCTCGAGTATCAGCTTTTTGGTCAGGAGAGTTATTGTTGTGACGTGAAGGTTTCGGTCACGAGATACCAGGCCTCACCTCGGCCAATTTTTCGTCTCGACACAATGGTGGCCTGACTTTGGGCATTTCATCATTCTCAAGCACGGGATAATATTTTAATGGCATTTCACCATGCCCCCCCCCCCCCCCCCCCAACCATTTTCATTGGTTTGTTCACTGCAACCCAACCCGTAGCGCACGTCGACGGCGACAGCAAAGTTCTGCGAAAACAATACAAATTTATGCTGCAGCAGTCCCATTTTAAGTGGTTCTTACTTATTGTTCATTAGAAAACACTAATTGAAATTCATCTTCCGTCTTTATTAAAATCCGTTCGCCTGGAATAATGAAGAAAGTTCCGCCAGGGCTTTCCAAAGAAATTCGCGCGCTATTTTTTTCCCCGTGTGGGATTTCTGGAATGGTTGCTTCGATCTGAAGACGTTTGGTTGAGCAGTGTGCCTGCGGAGTGGGTTTGAATTTGTGAGGCCGCTCGCGACTTCCGATGGGACGAAGATTGCCTGGGCGAAGATTGCTCATGCAAATCTTTCTCGAGCTCTCCTGACAACCAGTGGCGATGTGATGGCTAATTACCTCCAGTCAGGAGACATCTGTGCCGTCGTACTGAGGGAGGAGGGTGTTGGGGAGGCGTTTGGACGTGGGGAAATCTGTGCAAATCAACTGTCACTGACAGGAAGCAAGCATTTAAATTTTCCTCGCAATCGCCTGAAACGCTTTTCGTCGGGAAATTTTGAGTGCGGAGGCGACTTTAGCGCCGGCTATTCGCAGTTTCGTTCGAAAGTTTTTGTTGCTTGATGTGAATTAGCTATAGGAACGTATAATTCAACTCCATTGACAAATCTATTAGTTGTTTATTATTGAAATGTGTCTCAGCGAGCTAGAAGAGACAGAACACTGCATCTAAAAGCAGCTTCATTTTTGCAAGTTTTCCCCATTTCTACAACTGCACGAAGGTGAATATAACTGTGGGTAAGGTTACAAACACAAACAGTCAACAAAAATACAACATTAGATAACAACATTGATCGTATGGAACCCAATCAAAATGCATACCCTCTGCAAGTGTAACCCACGCCACAAAATAGATGGAATTGTCGATTTGATTCATTTGCAGCAGTCGCCTGAGGTACATTAAATTCCTCAGAAGACAAAACACGAGCATTGCTCATGTGAACCGCCCCAGTGCCAGCATCCCTCCATATAGAAACAGGTTGACATTTATTTATTCCCTCAGACAATTAAATTGGCTTATCAATTGTATCAATCAATTTCAACCCTGTTTATTTTCCCAGTGTCAGCCAGGACGTTGCTAGAGTGGTTTCGCTCGTACCTCACAGCATAGACACGCATAATCGTTTGGCTCAATTAGAACCAACGACTCTCACGTCCATGCTGAGGACCCAATCGTAGTACGGAATGAAAAGCTTGACCATGTTAATATGTTGTTGCCATCCCCGTAGTCTCCGCGTGCCTAAAAGCGCCGGTAGACCGTCATTTTTTGCTCCTTTATGAAGACAGTCGTCCTTGTACCTTATCAGGTCGAGTCTGGACAACTCTATTAGACGGTCACGTTTCTCGATTCCTCGGCCATTTGTCCTGAATTTGACAGAAACAACGTCTGGTCCATCAGATCCAAACTTCAACGATGTGCGTGGATCTTGCCGATGCGTCCGATGGCGTGCGTATCAAACTAGCAAGGTCAGGCGTCGAACCAGTGGACCATCTACATAAACCCTAAGCATATACACAAGTTAGATCGCAGACCGAGCAACATAAGTCACGTCGCCTGCAATCTCTTCTTGAAAACTTAGAAAGATAACAAGGGAAAAGGGAAAGCGCAACTAAATCAAAACATTTCTGCTGATTTGCGAAATGGTTTTAGGCCACTTTTTTGTTTTCATTTTTTCATGAATTTCTAGTAGTTGCCGCCATAGAGAGCATTCTCTTAACACACATATATCATAGCGAAGCATGAATAATTTATTTCCCTTTTATTCTTGAGATATACTACAAAGTTTCGGGATTTTTTTATTAGCCCACTACGCACAAGAGCTGAGACGAGCACGAAATTCATCGAGCGGACACGACGCAGTAATTAGCTTCGGTCATACTCCCCATAGTGCAGGCTTTCCTAAATTCACCTCTGCTGTCTCCATGACCACCCTCCTGGCACGCCGAATCACCTACTCCCATCCCAGCGTTGTCACACTCGCGTCACCACCGATCGCTGCTTGAGTCGACGACGTCATCGCCGTCCCACGTTGCCGTCGCGGCGTAGCCCTTTTGGAGGCGCTCCAAGACACTAGGCGAGCATGCAAAGTTATGACCGCGCCTTGCTGTCCGCTCGCCGTTGGCGCAACCCTCCCGACCAGTCGCCCCCGGTGCCCCCGGCCCCGTGTTGTGTACACTCTCGACGTCGACGACGACGACGGCACATCTCTTATACGACGCCGCGAGGCGTAGGCGCCCGTCGGTGCCCGCCTTGGGGCCGCTTGGGCGCGAGTCAAAAACACACTCGAACGGCGAAGGCAAGAGTGGATATAAAACGGCCAGAGCTGAATTCATGGGTCGTCGATGTCGTTCGAATCGGGGGAGTAAATAAACAGTCGACGCTGATGGGACAGAGTTTATGGTACGATACTACCGCCACTGGGAGGAGCGGATCGGATCCGTCTTGTCATGGCGACGCCGACGCCGACGCCGTCGAAGATCGACGTGGTCGTTTCCCGCGTGGAGAGCGACGTTCCGTCTGGGTTGGAGAATGGGCGTCCCGGCAAGTCGTGGAGCTAAGATGCGGTAGGCGCGTGGTGGTGAGTTCGAGAGCTGAATCCATTGCGCTATGCAGTACACACTTAATTAGAGACATAGCAGTTACCAGGGACCGGGAAACATCCGACACAGCAATTGAAGAAAACCGCGCTTGCTAAGTGTTGGCTTGATTTGATTAGCTCGTCATGCTGCCTCGTTCTCGATATATACTGCAGCGCTGTGAGAATGAAGTGGTGGATCGTCGAAACTCTAAATGAAGCGGCTCGAAAATGGGAAAGCGATCAACCAGTGGGAAATGGCTTCGTTGGATGATAATTAAATTATGGATGAGCTCTCTCGGTCTTGTTCTCCAGCGATGTTATTAAGGAATAACGAGCTCAGATTGGTACAGGAGTCAAGGAGCTTGTTTTGGTCTTGTTCCCATCTGTATGTGTTCCATGCATTGTACCTCTATGGAACGCTTGTCAGCGGCGCAAGATCGCTTCGACCGAGCAGTGTGAGAAAGTGGCGTGTCAATTCCTCCATGCAGCCTCCTCTGCAGCTTGTCGCTGCAGCGGCCAGGAATTCGTCCAGTACAATTAATCTCAGTCGATTTGTTAGCCCGAGGATTCTGCCCGTCGGCATATCTCTTCTTGTGTCTTCTGCGTCGACTCCTCTCTAGGCTGAGAGAACTGAGCCAAAGCATACTGCAAAGGTGCGACTCCGTTACGCCGACTGATTTTCAGGAGGAAGTGTAGCACACGCAAATGTTAAACACGGCATTCGCGTCGTGCAAAGTTCAGGGAAAACAAGTTTTTACCAAATTTAAAAAAATACCACTTCCATATAGATTTTACGATGTTTTCGCAATAAACAGCCATTCTCGGAGGCAATTCCATTTTGGAGCACCTCTTTTATAGGCTGCCGTCCGAGCCAAGACTCGGAACTCGATTGTCTCGAGGAGATGAAACCCACTTCTTTGGTAATTTCTTACTCAAAATGAGCCCAAGCCACAGGAAATTTAAAATGCAGCTCTTTAACTTTGTCCCGGCTAAAGCTTTTATAACTAATTTGAAAAATTCGCAGCCAACAACTTTTTCAGTTTCATTTCCGAAGCAAAAACGTATATCCAAATACGTTTTTATCTTCTCTGTATCCTAGCTGTTGACTGACAAAAGATGACTTTGAGCAAAGTCTTGCGATGCGGTTTTCCATAATCCTCGTCTCACGTCCCTCAGTCCCCGTCGCCGTCAGCAAGCACGACGGCGGCGTCGCAACGTTGGCGTCGCCCACCACGTGACACAGTTTCGTCAGGGAGGAGAAAAAAACAGTCGGTTTTTATCGACGGAATCGCCGTCTAGATGATTGCGTCGCCGCCCCGATGCGTTGCCGCTTGCTGGCGTCGTTGTCACCCTTTTATTTACACCGACTCAAGTCTAGCCGACTTGCGTACTGCAAACGAAATCAGACTATTCGAGAGGAAAATCGAGCTTAGTTTATTCATCAAAGTATCGGTTTCACATCGACAGCGCCGCGATTCGAATTTCATATATTTTCTTTCCACTGCAAACTGAAAGTAACACTTCCAGTCACAATACAACGTGTATTTACAAACACAACTCCATACATCACATACACTCACGATAATGGAACGGGAAATGTTTTAGAAAATTAATAAACCTTTCGGTGGTCGTTGTGATTGTGACAGCATGCTGAGCGAGAGGCTCGCTGCGGCGACGGGAGGTCCTTGAATCAAGGACGTCGGTCGTGCATCACCGCAACACAAAGCTTCCTCACGTCGGGCCCGACTTGCACCCGGCCGAGTGTGCACCCACCGGGACACCCCAGAGGCTTCCGAAAAACCGCATGTCTCTACGCGTCTGACAACCTCCATAATGTCGCACCTTTATCCAGTCAACCAGGGCATTGTGCACCAGTGACACCTTGTTTGCAGTGAATCTTCAGAAATTAAATCTTTGTCGAAGCAGAACAAACGTTGATACGAATATCGGCGATTGCAGATTCGTTGATGCTCGTCACCATTCTTGTTATGCCGAGACGAAACAGGCTCGCCAGAATCGCTAGCACCACGAGGGGTAATAAAAATATCATGAGAGCACGCAAAGACCTCGACATAAACGAGTATTACAACCCGTCATTTCGTCGGTATAACCACACGAAATGATTAAAATATTAAATAATGTGCTCTGAATATCGCTATGAGGTGCAATTCCGGAAGGCGCCAAAAAAAGGTGTTAAACATTTTATGGTTTTGGAAAGCAATTGAAATTGCCGTGAGTCGGCGCCGCGGGCGAGCAAACAGTGAGAGCGCCGCGGCCAAATTGGTGGTAATTGGGTACAGCAACTAGCAAGGGTGTCTATGGGTGCCACCGCCCCGCAAAACCAGCGTGCCCTCAGCCACGGCGGTCCGCCGCGGTAAACGCTAATCCAATTATAGTGTAATTAAAATCGGGGCGCGTCCGATGGAGGATGAAAAATGTGAAAACGGTGGCACCCACCTTAGGAACGGTCGAGAGGCTGCGTTTTCTTTAACCCTTTCTCGAGAAATAATTTCGTTATAATCTTGAATGTTGATATTAGCCACCAAATTCGCCGTTAAACCATTATTTATGAGTAACTTCTTGTTTTAAGATTCCTAATAAATATGAGGAATATATCGTAAGCGAATTTTGGAACAGTTTTTCGTGCCAAATTTATTGGGCACCTAAACAGGTGTTCAAAACTTGCAGCTTTAATTAAATAACCTTATTAGAAAAACGTAATTGGGAATTGGAAAGCCATGTTATGTGTCTAGATGTTTATTCATAACGCATCTCGAAGTCGGCAAAAAGGGCAGCTAATGAAATCTGCCGACGACTTGAAGTGTTTGCTCGTAATTACCGTGGTCATGTGGTCGATGACTCTCCCGACAAAATATAATTTACGACGAGAATCGCCGGTTTAACGATTATTTTTCTCGCCATACCACTCAGCCTATTAATCTTCAAAGATGATCAACTCATTCGACGCCATCACGGATCTTGCAGTGACTCATTTACTTTCTTCGCTCTTTTAAATTAATTTCTGTAACTCTACATAACATTTGATATACTTTTACAGAAACTTGCTCTGTTTGCCAAGCTCCGGGCGCTCACTTTCGATTGCTTAACTTGGAATTGCTTTCAAACTCACAATGATGAAATAAGTTTAATGGTAAATTGAAATCAACAATAATTAAATAATCGTGAAGTAGTCCATTTGTACGGAGTACTGTAGCAAACTAAACCTTTTTTGATCGTGCAAAAACAGGAATAATTTCGTGTGAATTAACAAGAAAAGATAGAGGTATTCTACAATCTTGAGAATGTATAGCAAAAGAGTCAGTCACGGATTTCTTCACGAATCTATAGATCTGATGTGTTGACCAATTTACCTGTCTTGGAGGTAGCGTGCGACAAGCAGAGCTCCATTACCTCCAAATGATCTCTTCAAGGGGCGAAGCAGCCACCGACCCGAGGGCCCGTAGCGCCAAGGGGGGCGTTAATTGAGCCGTGGATGGCGTGAACCTACCTCCTTTCTTACCCAGGTGGTCTCAGGAACTCGAAGGATATACATAAAATATAAAATATTGAGTATAGAGAAATGAGATAGCAGTGTGCTTTATTCCACTATTATAGTGTTTTGGTAAGTGCAATTACGTTGAGCTAGTTACAGTGTGCTTACTCTGTGATTTTTTTTTTTTTAGTAGCACTTTAGAATTAATGTGAGCAGCAATTTTAGCTGCATTCAGCTACAAAGTTAAATGAGTACTATATCAGAATGAAAATGTATGACTGCCGAACTTTGCTAGTTTGTCTAAAGAAACATTATAATTCTTATTATACTAAGAAGTTTGTAAATTAGTGAAACTATATATAGCTTTATAATATTTATGTGAAATATCAACTTGATGATGACAATTACCAATAAATTTAATCTCATTATTCAGCTTATCGCCGTGGGATGTCGTGGATTTGAAATTGGTGACAGGATTAGCTCTGTGGGTATCACAGGGATTTGAACGAGGATCATCACAAAATGAGTCATAGATATTGATTGGCAAGCCCGAACTTGCCGAAAGTTTGACCCACATGGAGGGAGGCATATCGTGGCTTGATTGGCTTTCAACCTCCTTCTACTTCACACGATTGGTTACGTTGTCGACGCCGAAGCCGACGCCAACGCCATAAGACACGCGAATGGCAGTATTGTTTACAAGTTTGTTGCTTTTGTAGCCAAGAATCCATGGGTGAGACTAGTTGAAATGTAATCTAACTTGAAAGTTGGACCACAAGTTAACAAACAACATTAGGAGAAATGCGAATGCAAATTATTGTACAAGTTTGATAGACAACAAGGACAGCGTTGCTATCTTAGTTCGCTCAGGGTTCTAACTTCTTGTTGCGCGGAAATGCGAAAACGATGTCGTTAGATAATGGAGAGCAAGAACATTATGTACATATACCGAGAGAACAAATAGTAACTTATTTACCTGCACGTGCCAAGGGGACCATGAGCATTCATACCACTTTTCAAGTGTGAAGGAAATAATACAAATAAAAACAAAAACTACGTTGATAGTTCGTCGCTCAAAATAGCAATTCCATTCCTTTTCTGATATTTCCGTCTCTTTCTCTTATACCATCTCGCGAGGAGTGATCCAGTTAGTCGATCTCTCTCGTTTGCTTCTCGTTCCGTCCTGCTTTAGGATAGCGAGGTAGAGCAAGGTACACGATAAGTGTTCCCACTTTGTCGTAATTCCTGGCGGCGGCAGCCAGCTTGGGGGCGGAATTTGGGGGTGTAGATAAAGCCACGCGAGGGTTTGGAGTAGGATGGGGGGAGTAGAGATACCCTTGGGGGTGCAGAAAAGACAAAGTGTAGCTAAATTACAACGATCTACTCCACCGATTTTAGCATCTTAGAAAGTGAGATGTTACCCGGGGTAAAGTTCAGCCCTAATATCATATCTTTTCGCTAGCTCGAGCACACTCGCTCGCTACAATACGAAGTGGTGCCTCACTCGTAGTTCGCTTCTGCTCGCACGCAAGATGAATTTGTTTCCAGATAGCCGAATGCAGTTCGATGTCGATAATTTATTTGCCTGTAAATTGATCCAAGCCCTTTGAAAAATCGTCCCCACTTGATAACGCCGTATCCTGATCGCGCTGCGCTAAACGAGTCGGACGTGAAACCGGGAAGGAGTCTCTCAATCCAGACGAACAGGATCATCGAGAAAAAATTAATAACACTTAGAGGCTTGAAAATATTATGAATTTCAAGCAGAGAAAATCAAAGCAATGTTTGCCGTCGCTCCACTCTTGCCTTCGTCCTCTCTGTCTCTCCAACGTGTGTAGTTATCGAATACGAGCAACGTAACAAAAGCGGCGGAATCGAAGATGCACGATCGTTTATCTATCGCTAAAAGCTTTTTTTGCGCGCCGGATTTCGGCTCGGCCCATCAAGTCGGTGGATGTCGGATTTTCTCCCTGTCTGCTTCCCATATATCACGGCGTCGCCGTCACCTCCGCCGCCGCCGCCGCCGCCGCCGCCGCCGCCGCCGCCGCCACCGCCCGACGATGATATATCGGAGCACTCCGCGCGTCGCAGCGGCAACCCCTGGCCACGCTGGGCCACGCCGGGCCACGCACCGAACTGCAATGGCTGTCTGCCCAGGAGGAACCTGATTCCACAAGCCCAGTCTGCACTATAGATCAGTCTGCGTGGCACGAAGAGGAACAACCATGATATTTATACAGGGATGAGGTTCCTCCAATATGTCATTGTTTTCGCCCATGCGTTGCAATTTTGTCGACTCTAGGTTACCCGTCGATTTGATGGCAAGGGAATGGTGTCGTACCGAACGGTTTGGCATGTTGGAAACACCGGTTCTCGTGAGATCACCGAAGTTAAGACACTGCGCTGAGTCAGGTATTGGATGGGTTACTATCACATACATGGCCAGTTCTGTTCGGGAGAGAGGTTGGAGGGATGAAAATTAGTACAACAACTTCACTTGCCTTGCTTATCAACCTCTCGACAACATGGATTTGTGGAGTAATTCTGCTGTTCGATGTACCGTCCTTCAGAAGGGACGTTAAGCCGGTGGTCCCCTTGGTGCTCTTCGACAGGAGTAGGCTACGTGCCGACACCGGGTTTCCCCTCCTCCCTTCTAGTCTAGGTTAAGTGCATCATCATCCTCATCATCATCCACTCATTCACCGACGCCATTAGACCAGTGCCGCATGGCCAGATGTCACAACAGTGCGTCGTTAAACACCACAAATCAATGGTGTCGTGGGGTGAAAAACAAGTCTGGACCCTCCTGCTACTTCTATGCCTACATCGCAGGGAAATTTTCCCACATATAGCTGAAAGATAGCAGGAAATTTATGGGTTACATGGCTGAACAATATGAACACACCTTTACATTCATGACCTGAGCCTTTTTTTCACCGTTTTAAATCACGCGGTGTCCAAAAATATTGCTACTTTAAATGTGGCTTTTACGTGCTGCGCACGACGTGTGTTTAAGGACCAAAGGCCGATAATATGAGTTGCCCATGAATGCCGTTGGTTTGCGACGATATTTGCGATGCGTGCGCTCACGGCGATTTCTTTGGGAAATTCGGTCGCGTGCGGCCACCGCATTCAACCCTTAAACACAACAACGCTCTGCGGCGACCTGGTTCATTTTCACAGGCCATTAACCGCCACGTGGTCAAATTAGGAGACAGTACCCGTGCAGGCGGCGTAACCTCGTCCCCAACCCTTCAGACCAGAGGGTTGAAGACGCTCGTAAAGTCGAGCGGGCCCGGCACGAGCGAACAGGGGTTGCTACTTTGTTAAAGCCATTGCCTGGAACCATTTCCCCATGCTTACGAGCTAACTTCACTATACCGTACATCGCCGGATCATTCACAGGCAGGAACGCTAATCTAGTCTTTGATTACCTAACGACCACGTCATACACTCTTTATTTTTAACAGGACTTTTCTTGAACATTGAGATAATGTTTTACGACTAAATTCGACCATACTGCGAGCGTTATTTATTTATTTTTTTTTTGGCGTAGAACGGTGATGCCATCTTCTTGTCTCCATCAAAGTTTAGCGTCTCTATCTCTATGTAAGACGTGGAACGGGGTGCGGTGTGGAGCGAGTCCAGAGGGCAGACGCCCGCGGAATGCGGGCCCGAATTGTGTGCACATTCTTGTCGTGGCGACGTCCCTCAAGGCTTTGCTCAAGGCAGTGACAGCTTAACGGCGCTAAGAAACACTCGCGGCGTCGTGTTCATTATCGGCACGAACGTCGCGATCTTCGGTCTGCACATCACACGCGTCACTTGTTCGCCTCCTCGACGCCTTATTCGGCCACTTCTCGAGTCTCGAGTCTTGCTGTCTCTTGCTTGCGTTTGGCGAAATACTTCTTTGTTAGAATGTTATGCCATATTCGTGCCCATTGGGAAGGAAATCTTTTTTATTTCCATCCTCCACATAATAATTTATCACTCTTGCAATTTGCACACGAAAATTAAAAGTGCAATTTAAAAACTGTTACGAGTAGTTGATTGCAGTCAAGTATTTCATTAATTGGATCTAAAGGACTTGCCCACATAAAGATCCTGACACGCAATCCGGAGAATTTCACAAAGACTTAAGCGAGGAATTCAAAGTGCACCGGTGTGCACCTGTTACCAAGCCGCCGCCTGACCTCAAAATGCATGACCTCTCCAACAAAGGCCGCCATCGCCGTCGCTAGCCCCACCGCCAGCATCTTCAGCGGCCCTTCCAAGTGCTCAACGAGTAGTGCACAATCTTCCTCAGCGTCCTGCAGCCTCCTAGTGTAGTTTGCATCCCCCGCCGCCGTGACCCTCTGCTGGAAGAGCCCGATGAACCCTCCTTCGACAAGGCCAGACAGGACACCGTTGATGCGCTCCGTTAGAGGGTGGTCACGGCTCAAATAACTCACGTGCGGCACCGTAGCCACCGACTTCTCCACCTGGTAAATGAGAGGCCGGCCATCGGCAGCGAGATGCTGAGACATGAAGTACCTCACGAAAGTATCTGTCGCAAGTAGTGCCACGTTGCGCTCTTGCGACACCCTCGTCAGGCCAGGCTCAACGTACGAGCAGTTCTGGTAGCTCTCGAAAACGCTTTTGTCACGCCAGTCTTGTGAGTCGCCGAAGATCCCGCGATAGATATTGTGGCCGCAGATGGTTAGCCCGGAGCGTATTATGCCTTCGATGTCCGCCACTTGAGCGTCGTAGTGTGGTGTAGTGAGCACGGTAAACAACGACGATTGGTACGCGATGACGATAATCGCGCTAGTAAAGACCCATAAGATCATGAAAGCGCGCAGGGGGAAGGCGCGTGGAAGGCGGCCGACGCTGGTGCCGAGGAGGATGGCGAGGCCGTAGAGTATGGCGAGGCCTACGGTTTGGAAGGCACCACGATCAGTCACGCGGATTGAGAGAGTTAGCAAGCAAAGGGTACCAATGGCGGCTACCTGCGTGAAGATCACCGAGGCCCACAGGGCGGGTTCGAAAGGAATAACCAATGCCTTCCATTGGCTGATTCCCTGCGCCTTTGGAACCACCCAGACACGACGACTTTCTAGGTAGGCGATGGTTAAATCAAAAGATTCGTAAACAAACACTAACGGATCCAAGCCTCCAAACACAAGTTCTGTTTTTTTTTGGAATAACATTGGAATTGCGGTCCCCCACTTGCGTCCATCCGGGGCCTCGGTGGCGTGAAGTCTCATCTTCAGCGCACTGGTGACTTCCTTCCACAGCGTAATCTCCATGCCCCCGTCTAACTCTGGCGAGACAAAGGGAGGCAAATCAAAAGAAACTGCGTGAAGCACGCAGCCGTCTAGTGACTTAGTCTTGTCTGGGAAGAGTTGTTTGTCCAAGAGAAACGCTCCTCGCCGCCAACTGTCCATAAGCACGGGACGCCCGCGACGCCCGCAGTCGGCGTCGGCGGCATACGGAAACAAGGAGAACGCGTCGATCTGCGAGAAATCTGTGGCTGGCGCTAGCACGACCGCGTTTAGGACGCGGAGGTGCCACAGCTCGGTCAACACGATGTTGACGTTCTCGACGACGTCGCTAGCTTCGGATTCGCCGAGGACTACCAGGAAGCGAGCCCGACTGTTCCACGCGCGGAGCCAGTAGGACGCATTGAACAGTTCGTGCAGCGTCTCGGTGGCATTTTCTTGCAGTTGAACAAGCACGCTGCGCACTCGGCGCAGGTGGCACTGGCTGCGCGGACAAGGTATCTTGCTGAATTCGCCCCTGGCAACGACCACCGTTGGCTGCTCTTGGCGATGGCTAGTCCGCAAGAGCCAGTCGGTGTCACTGGAGAGAGGACTGGTGACGAAGAGGAGTTGGTCGTGTTCGAGGTATTTCCGCGAGATGTGCGAGACGCAAGCAGCGAGTTGATCACTTGGTGGGGTTGTCGTGGAGAGATGGGCTAAGAGGAGCAAAATACTTGTTGATGGCATTGTGGTATCACGTGCAACGGCGTGGGCTCGCACTAATACACTGACTGCCCTGCGATAGAGTCCTGCGAAGGAGCGCCTTTCTGACCTTGGAACTCAACGTAACTCATCAGGAATACATTTGATGGAATTATGTGATATATTTGTGTTACTTATAACATATCAATGAACAAGAGCTTATGCATTTAATATATTTCAAAGCGTACGCTAATGGATTCGGACAATGAACGATTCGATTGTCGCTTAGGACAAAAACGTAAATAGTGGTAATGAGACGTAAAGTAACTATTCTATGTGAACAAATAATTAGAGTAAAGTGTCTACATCACTGGCAATTTAGATTTCTCAGTGACATAACACGCAGAAAGGATAGAATAAGAGCAATGTTTTTTTCTACTCGGCTTCCGAGCGGACGGGTTCTGCTTTATTGATATCCCAGCGTTCTGTGCCGACATCGCAGCGGGGGCAATAAAACAAAATTCGAAAGTTTATGCCACGTCAATTGGGCCGATCCACAATTATTTATTGTTCCTTCCAACATTTCTTTTCCTGTCTGTAACAGAGACATGAATTACATTTCCTTGCTTCTGGCTCGAATATGTTCAATTGTTTCAGATGGACGAGCTCACTTCTGATCCTCAACTCTTTTTTCAAAGGGAACCCCCAAAAAGATCTGTAGTTGGCTACATTCGCATAAGAAAATGTATGGGCTTCGGACATTTCATCCCCTCACATAAGAAGTAGGAGAGGAACCAATGAATCGCATAAAACCTCGCGAAATACTACTTTTATTTATTTATTTATTTTTATTTATTGAAATACATTTACTGTACATTTTCATACACATGCCCTTGCGTAAAACATTTTACTGTCATACAAGCTTCAAAAATTGTCAGGTGTGTTAAACTAAAACTCAGGTGCATTCTTTTCACGTAAAATCCTTCATATTTCAAAATTCGTCAACGCTATAAAAGCAATGCATAATTAAAAAATGTTTTATGTCTTTTTTAAAACTACTCGTGCTTTTCTTTGGTTCCTTAAGCCGCAAGGGCAATGTATTGTTTAGTCAAACACCTAAGTGCAATGCATTTCTTCTACTTAATACTAATTTATATTTGTTATTTCTGAGCTCCCCTTTTATCACAAAGACAATTTTTTTTTAATGTAAAAGTATTTGTAAACATTTGATGACTGTCTAAATATCATTCTGTGTTTGATCATCCTGGACAAGAAACAACATTATTATTATTATTATTATTATTTCCGTCTTGTGTTCCGTTCATGAACATCTTAATTTTATAACAACGTAAGATTGTCATATACAAATCAAATTACTTCTAGAAGAAGAACACATTATAAAGTCAGACTGTAACTTTTTTTTTTAAACAACTTGCACAAATATGGTAGCTATATAGAACGTGTATAGGTACATTGAACGAGAGGAATACCTTCCTCGCTTCTTTACGAAGTACCTATGCTATACGATGGCAAAGAAAATAATTTTCCATACCATTCAGGATTTTGCTTGGATATGGATTTCAAGCAGGATGAGGATAAATCGCTGAATATTCTTTCGATAATGCAACGTCATCTTGAATTTTCCTCTTTGCCAAGTGCATTGCAACTGCCTGGTAAGCATGCACAGTTCGTAATCGCAACGCTACCATTACACTCTTTACCATACGGGAGCTTATACAATAAATTTCCGTCCATCGCCAGACTCCATTGATCACCGAAATCAGTGCTTGGAGCCAAGTGGTTCTCCAGACGAATTCAAATCGACACAACTCTATTTCCATCCCAAATGAAAGATACGACCTTTCGGCACCAAACGGCGCCGTTGACAGACCGGGCTAGTCAATATTTTCCCCAGACACCAAAAAAACACGTCCCAAATGCAAACGCCTAATATCATTCACGTATGTGCTTGTATTGTGGTAATAACGTAACTCCCGTTACAAACCCGTCACAGCCTGGTTCTTGTTTCTCTGCTGGGACGGTAACGTCGTTAGGGAGATTCGCGGTAACCGCGTTACAGGCTAACCCGCGTTGAATATTAAGCGGGCTGCGACTAAATGCTGGCGTCTTTTCTTGGTTTGCAGACGGTGGCGTCGTCAAGGGCGGCGTCGGAGAACGCGACGCTGGCAGAAGACGATGCCGATGCTGAATACCTAACCAATGAAGAACTCGAACTGGAACTTGAACAGGTAATAAAATAATAAGTAAGTGTTGATTTTGTAATGTGAAGTACAAGCATTTATCGACTTGTCTTATGTCTTACTGCCAAAAAAGAAACATTCCATTGCATGAGAGAAGAATGATTTATAGAGAATTGTAGACAAAATGGGAATGTGGGACGAGCATGGGCCACACATTGCAGAATATTTCCCATGGAGAAGAAAATAAGCTGCGCAACTAATAACTCGGCTCTCAAGTGTTCTAAATTCTTGAGGCGAAAACGAACAATCCCTTAAGTTATACTCCCCCAACAAATGCTTTATTTGACACAAGGAATTCTAAAAAAAAAAAAAAAAAAAAACTGTAAGTGAGCCCGGGGATCTTATTTTGACTACAGATAAACCCGCTAGGCGCAGTATAAAGTGATATAATATCGTGAGGCAATGAAATCCAAATGCGAGCCAAATGTTTTCTGTTTTATCTCATGATTTTTTGTGGATTCCCAAATGATGAAATTTCTCACCCGATCACACCGGAACCACCCTCCATGTGGGACACAGCCCGTAATAAAAAATAAAAACACTTTTAGAATTTCCCATCCGGTCTGTTTTAAAAACAGTCGCTGTTGTGCCGTTGTGCATATCTCATTTCGCTCGACGACCGATTCCTGATGCAAAGTGAAAGCCAGGCGCGAAGTGATCACGAATAATATCACATCACTCACGTGTCCAATCACAATCCCCGAACCTCTTTGCGAGTCTCCGACACCGCGAATGCATTATAAAAACAAATTGCATGCGCGCGGCGAAGACAGCGGCAGCGCTGCTCCGGCCCTTGGATCTTACCGGGTATGTTTCGACCATGAGACAACGCAATTAATGGTGAGCCGTAGCCGCCGGTGACAGGATTGCAATAACCTGGCTGCCAAAACCCTTTCTCGCCTGTCCCCCTCGCCCCTCACGGTAGTCGACAGCGAGCCGAAGCTGGTCAGCACTAATAGCCTGTTATTGACTTTGTCCGGCTAATTCCCTGCTTTCTTCACTGGCTTTCACAGTGCACGTCCCTTTTCATTACACCAAATGAAAATACGGAAACTACCAATATAAGCTTTCCGAATGATCCATATTTTTCTAGACACATCGAGCGATTCCCGAGCTGGACAAGATAATGGAAGCCATTTTCTTCGTGTGGGATGTAATTGAAATTCCTTTTGATCGAAGAATTGGTTAAACTGAACGCGAAGATATTTAATTCAAATGTGACTTTTCACCGATTGCGCCAAGTATTCGAGCTTGTCAGTGCCCCGTTTTATTATAAAGTTACAGACACGCTGTTAAGCTCTCTGAGATGTTACAGCAAAAGATTCGATCCGTACCCTGTGGAAATTCGCGAGAAATGAAATATTTTATTGACAGAATCTTCGTTAATGTAATCGCATTAAGTTTGCCGCTCGGCTCGCGGGCACATCTCGTTTCTCCGAAGAAAGCAGAGTATTGGAATCCGATGTTTCCAGGGCCGTCTTAACACGTGTTGTTTCCGTTTGATTTTGCCCTCTGGTGTATATAGGTTATACTCTTTGTTTCCTCATTTCCAGTCACTATCCGACGACAAGCTTCTTCGGTACCGAAACCGCAGCCCACCCCTCTCCATCCACCGCTCAAGAAAATGACGCCGCTAACACTCCTTTAGTACACACACATTCTTACCACTGCACGGGTCCTTTCCTCTTCCCCAAATGTAACTCCCCCGTTCCTACACCACCTCGATCCAAATGCCTCTTTATATTGTTTACGGCTCTGGGTGGCAATTGAATTGAACGAACCATATCTCGCGCGCCGCGAAAGGTCTCGAATTCGATATTCTGGCCGGCGTCGCGCGGCTGGCACCTCGATAAACGGGACGCTCGCGACGTCGTAAACCGCCGAGATGGATCATCCCAGGGATATGGCCCGGCCCGGCCCCGACCGCGCGATAAAAGCCGGTAGATCGCGTCGTGATGGCGAAGATCTTGAGACGATGCCGAAACCGCATGCAAGTCAGATCATCTCATCCTTATTCCCGTTATCATTTTGGTCGCGCGGGACGCCCCCCCCCCCCCTACTCCCGGCACACCTTCACCCCATCCCAACCCATTGCGACTGGATGCTGTCGATGTTATTACCCAAGAATTTACATTAATGCCTTCTCCATTTAACACCGTCCCCCCACAAGGCTCTGGTAGACAGTATGTGGTGGCACAGGCACGAGGCAAAGTGCTTGATCCCGACGGTATTTCGAATGATAATGGCTGTGAATAAGGGTTACTTTGAATAATGAACATTTTTGCCGTGCGACATCTATAGCCCTCCATATGTGCCCGATCTGAATGGTAAAGTAGGCCAAACGCGCGTCATTGATTCGCAGCCACATTTGCCTTAATTGGTCGCCTTAATTAACTGGGAGTGGTTAGTTTTTTCATTGGGAAACGACGCTAATTGAAGTCCAAGTCCGCAAAAATGGAATCTGGATGTGTCATATGTCTCATATCGTTGGGCTGGCAGTACCCACTTGTTTACTACCTCTTTACTACAGCATCTTCTTTAGTGGTAGAGATGCTCCTCGCGTACCAACTCAACTAGATCTCCATCTCTATGCCAAAAGACAAAATTTACGCATTTTATGTGATACTATCACAACCCACTTTCAAATTTCCTAAGAGTCCCTTCATAAAAATATTCGCCGACCTCCCTCTCCAGTTTAATCACCTGGCACAATCTCGACCGAGACCGTACTCCGTTCGAGCGTCGTTTGTCCCCGCTAATTTTTAGCGCTCGAAACGCTCCGGGTCCTTCGGGGGCGCGTGCCCGCAACAATGAGCCCGTTATACTCCATCGGTCGGCGAAATTAACGAGGTTAAGAGACCGACACCGACGCCGGCGCCCCAAGCGCCGAGACGCGGAAATTTTACCGTTGACGCCAACGACAAGCTATTGCAATCACGGCAACCGCTTTGGCTAACGAATGTTGGTCGGGAAAAAATCCTTCGCCTAGTTTTATGTAACTTTTGTAAGCAGTACCGAAGCTTTCAGTGGGCGCGGTATGAAAGCTTGGTGCACGGGGAGTTGTAATTATAAGAGTTTCGATCCAGTTTTACGTTTAAATGGAAAGCAATTAGGCCCGGCCAGGAACGGCCCGTTTCGGAAACTTGCAAACAGCCTGGCGCATCGTCGCTGTGGGGTCGTGGGGACGCCGTGGAGAGGTCGTCGCTTTGGACGGCGATCGAATCCTGGGACGCCGGTGACGGCGTGATGCGGGTAGCCGATCTCTCAAGGGTGCATGAAAGAGGGGGTGGGGCGAGTAGGACGCAAACCACTCATCCGATAATCACGCTGTTGACAAAGTTTATAATTGATTTAACTTCGATGCCAAAATGCGCGCTCGATTTGCAAATCGCCAGGAAATCCACTCGACATCTCCATTCTAGGGGCTGCCGTCGACGTTGTCCTTCATCAAGCACCCGCACTTGTTTTTTATTCTATCAATGCTGGTGAACGGGCGAAAATGCGGTCGTGTTCTAGCAGAGATTCACAGCCTCCCAACTAGTACGGTGACCTGCGCTTTCCGCGAGCATCGAACTTGACCGACATACACCCCTGACAACCCTAGGTACCGATAAAAACAAGCGTCTAATCCGATTGGCTCAACTCCATAGCCGATGAAATTAATAGCATGTTTTCGGCCTGTGCCGCTGAGAAAATTAATAATAAAGCCTCGTCACCGCGTGTTGCGAATCAATCTTTATTACCGGAGAAGTATCCGCCCCCTTCACACACCCCCGCATTCCCTTTGCCTTGTTAGGTTGCGGCTTGGCGCGATTCCCTGGAGTTTTTTGTTTGCTCGAAACCGGGACAGCCAGCCGGAGGGAGCGATATTTCTTTTGGCTCTTTTGCTGTGCGGCATCAGGTGCATTCCTGCCTGCGAACACGTGACTCACCCTACACCCCTACCCCATCGCCGGTCTACCAGAGCTGGGGAATGAGAAACTTTCACTTGACATATATTTGGTGTTGCTATCTCGGTCAATGATAAATATATGTGTCACCGTCAGGCTAGCTGTCGGTACTGCCGTACATGTCGTATTTTGTGACATGGCCATGCCTGGCAGACAGCTAACATAATGTGTTCCCCAGCCAATTCATGGCATCCCAGTGCGTTGTTGAACGATAGAGAAAATAAGAACAAGGTCGGTTTTCGAAAATGGAACAAGTTTTAGCAATTGGGTTACCAGTGATCACTGGAGCACCGTCAACTTATAAGTGAACTGACCAACCTTTTGGGCAGTCTCGTTCAACGTCGCCAATCTCATGGCCAAGGTCATTTGCATTGGGTTTCAGGAGAGCAGTTCTGAAAGATTTCTTTCGACGAGAAGAAACGAGAACTGCGTGCAATGCTGCGAATATAACAAATGTATTGCGCATCCTAGAGCTCTCCCCCCTCAAGCCCTCACCAAGGTCACGCCAGGTCTCTACAGGACCCTCTACAAGGCTTTAGCTAGAGATGCCGACAATGACTGTAATTTGTCTTGCAGCAGCCGCCAGTTGAACGGCGCGCCGGTGGAGGACGCTTTTCGCTGGGTTGGGCGCCGTGGTCTGAGTGGAGTCTGTGCTCGAGAAGCTGCGACGGTGGCGCCTCGCACCAGCTGAGAAAGTGCGTCGCGACGGCGGGATGCCGGGGGGAAGCCGTGCGGTACAAGATTTGCAACATGCAGGTAAGTGTTTGGTGCTTCATACTCTATAACTATTTAAATTTGGAAACTGATTTTGTTTCTCGTCTTTGAAACTTTTCGGCGTCCCATGCCGTTCATTCTGTCCCATATCGCTAATGATCGCATCTTCCAGAAACTAGCGATTTCAGCGAAGCTACCACTACTCAAGAAGGAATCGGCAGTCAGTTTCTTGTTCCTTGCAGTCATCAACACCGAAAATCTTGCAATATTTCGCTTCCCGGTGCATCGAGTTTGATAAGTGCTACTGAAATATTTAAAGAAACTACACCGAAGTCGCTTCAGAAAACGAGGCCACGTGTCAATCAAGAACCACTCAAACTTCTTTATCTCAATTGGGTATGGCGGGAAAATAATTGAAATTTGAGTAGCTCACGTTTTGAAACCCATTCCCTCTCGCTGCGAGTTTTATCTTCTAATAACGTCTCTTCGCCCTTGTGCTTCCAATTTCCGAGTAACAATTTCATTCGGAGGGAAAATGCTTGCTGTAGCGATTTCTCTCCCATGCAGTATTAAGTTGCTAGTCTCATGTGCCGCGGATTCCGCCCATGCTCGGGCTCATCCATTAAAACTTGTTCATTTCTCCGTCTCCGTTTGTCTTTCACAACGCTGGAACGACGACGACGACGACGACGACGACGAAGACGACGACGACTAGGGCGCAAAGGACGACGCAAGAACAAGAAATCAAACATTTACATAAGCCGAATATTTCACTATCCGCATTTGCATCAAGGAAATATTTCCCCCGCCTCGTTTCGCTGTAGTACATCTTCGGATTATTCACTACATTTTTCATGTTGGGAAGTGAAAGGCTAATTTTTTCTATCCGGGGCAGCACTTGATCAAAGCGGGGCCAGCGAGGCCTAACGTCTCGGAGATTGGCTCGCACTCTGGTTGGCCGGAGGAAACTCGAAGCTGACAATAGCCATTGTTGGCTAGGCTCTCTCTCTCTCTCTCTTCGCCACTTCGAACAATATCAAGAGCCAATATAAATAAAGTATCAATTCCGGAGCTTAATGAGCGTTGTCAAAAGAGGAGAATTACTCATTGTGTTCGAAGGGGTGAGTTGGGAAGGGGACAGGGAGGGTGGTAACAAAAAATGTGTAGAAACTCAAACTGTTTGATTTCACTCAGGCGTCTTTCCTATTCTCTCTCTTTGCCTCCCTTTCTCACTAGTTTTATTGTGGGAAATCTTTTGATTTCGTTCCTCAGCGCATGAATTATTTCAGCCGCGAAACTTCCTAATTGACTTTCCCTTCGCATTGAAGTCGATGGGCGTCGAGAACTCGGGACGGCAACTCCGACTCCAACTAGCTCCCACTCTTATCCCGAGACGAGCCGGGAAGAATGGATTGATTTATGTTGACTCGCAGCCCCCGACCCCGAGTCCCGCTCGGCAATGACGGAATGGAAATTGATATCGGCCAGGCCAAGATCCAAGTGTGTTCGCAAAGAATCCAAACTGAAACTGAAAACTGATTTATCGCTCCAGTTTGCCGGGCAAGTTTACGAAACATGCTGGCCCGTCGTGGCGCAAACACCCGCACTCTCACACATGGCGACGCCGACATCGACGCCGACGCCGACCGAGTGTCGCCTCGTTGACGACGGGACACGTCACAAGCACGCGGCCAATTGTGCAGACCACGTCCCGGAGACGTGCTCAAAACTTCCAGGCGTTTTCTTCGTCTGCAAGAACCGCCGAGGACGTTTCGCCAGACGAAGAAAATGTCCAGTTTTTGCACCGTATAACGTGGTCGCCGTCGCAACGGTTTACAGCTTTGCGTCAGACAGCTAAACTGTAGGCAATAATTGTGTGGTTCCCGTTCCGACATTTTTGTTTCCATCCACGAGGCGGGCGCGCAAGAAAGGGGTCGCTCGGTCTGTCGGTCGGGCGGGCGGGAGACAACTGGCCGTCTGGGGAGTCTTGATCGTCTCCTTCTTCGTCGTCCAAGTGCCATCCAGCCAAGCCGTGATGCTCGGTCAATTTCCACCGCACACAAAAACATGTCAGACAATCAAATCTGAGTGGATGGACGTGCGTTTTTTTTTCATCTTCATACATATAGTGCGATATTTCGTTTAGGGTTGACTTTATTGTGGGGTTGTAATTTTTTTATGCATCTGTCGTTTCGCTTGCACTTTGTTGTGTCCGTTTGGCTCCATCTTTGTCGGCGACGTCGTCGTTGTATCCTTGTGATCTTTGCCTACATGTTCAAACTGTGCGAGGCTAAATCGCAGATTTTATCGGTGTGCCTTGCCAACTTTATCATCGCTCGGGGAGGCGTCCGTTCCTGACTTTTCCTGGCCTGTCGCAGTCGATCCAATCGGAAACCACACGCAACCGTACATATTAGATTCCTATCACGCATAAAAACATAGAATCAGATGGCGTCATCGAAACCTCGCGATTGATTCAAAGTGTTCAAACAACAACTCGCAACCAAATGTCACTTCGGCCACTCCCATCCTGTAATGCGCATTTCGGGGCCTCCACAAATCCGAAGGGGTTGTTTTATCTCGCTTTCTTGTTTGGCTTTACGAGTGTGGTCGCATGAGTGTTATGTCTTGGCGTCCATCCTTCACCCCCTGGGCCGCGTTGACCGCTTAATGCGTGGGATGACCTCAACTTGCATCTCCAAGGGAGGCGGCCAGGAGGGTGGACCGAAAGTTTTGATTGTGTTCACAGCCGAGGGGGTTGGAGGTTTACAACTGCCATGAAAACATTTCTTACAAAGTGCAGCACATGTACTATGTTCTACATGTGCATATAAAGTGCTTCTATATACTTACGACTTACAGACCATTTGGTTCCCGCCTATAAGAGGTGGCATTTAAAATTCTCATCAAAGAAACTTCCAACATTTCCTCGGAAATTAGTTAACTTCTTGCAGATTGTTTTCTCAGCGAGAACAAGCAAGGCAATCTCGTCTTCACATACAATTCGGATCGTCCCATTTCAAAGTCGACGCAACCCAATCCAGGGTTGTGTAATTTAATTGCGAGTCCTTGTCCAGCATGCATCGCCTATCAGACTTTCTGGTCCACGAGGCTTCGATTGCTCCTACACTTCTACTTAATATCCACTCAGTCATGATGGCAATAAATGGAATGATGGACTCGCGGGCTCTTTGCAAAAGCAATAACAATCATAACAATAATAACAATCAACAACAACAACAACAACATGCATCCGAAATTGGTCTCTGTTAGCGATTTCGGTATCGATCTGCATTGGCATGTGAATATTTGACATGGGTAGCCATTTCTAGCCAGGTTTTAGTTTTGTTCAAAGCTCATTTTACCGTTCTGTCATTTCAATTATGAATTATATGTCGTTTCCGTTTCCGCAACGTTTCGTGATAATCGTGCCTTCCTCACAAGGATTTTAAAGCTGCATCACCGGCTCATCGTGTACCGGCGCGCCAACGACCGTACTTGCTAAGCTGTTGCTAAACGGCGTCTCTTTGTCCCCACCAGCCATGCCCCGACGAGACGGAGTTCCGCGAGCACCAGTGCTCGGCATACAACGACGTGATGCACAACGGCGTGAGGATGCAGTGGTCGCCGCACTACGGAATCGCTGAGCCGTGTGCGCTCACTTGTCAAGGACATCCCGTGGGGGAGCTCGGCCGCCTAATTGCTGGGGAAACCGTCGTCGTGCAATTGGCGCCCAAGGTCAGTACATTTGTCCTTGGACTATAGCCTTGAGCTGTAGGACCAATGATGGCGCTTCGATGATGAACACGTAGCCGGTGAGAAAGGAGGTTGAAAATACAATGATGTCAGTTATTCGAAATTCTGCCCTGATTGCCCAGGAAAAAAGTCAAATATACTTTCCGGTAAAAATAAAGGTCTAGGGAACATGGTGTAGACTTATCAGTCGCTTGAAATTGGTACCTCGTCAGTGGTTTCGTATTAATTGCAAGCAACCCGTACTTTCTTAATGTAAAAATCAGAAAAAATCCTGACATTCCCTCGTCAATTATATACAGGTCCTTGGAAACTATATACATTCTGAACAACAACATATGCGTGCTTATTTTTCATGCATGGCACCTTAACCGTGGAAAAAGTAGGCCAAGCTTTAACTGGCTCAGGTTCACTGCTAACGCACAAAGTAATTCTGATTTAAAGCGGCTATCGCAGAACGAATAACCCAGTGAGATTGGCCTGATAATGCGGGGAGAAACAAACGTTTAGTACCTCCGCACACATGTGCATGCTGTTATTCTCACATGAAGCTGGACCATTCTAGCTATAACAGACACCCGTGGAAATGTAGAGCACCGCAATTTCTCAAGCTTAATGGGCGTGAAGCTGATTAAAATATACAATTACGTTCCAATAAAACCATTGGCTCAACCGTTGGCTGACCGCTCAACGAACCAGAAGGAAAACGCTTTTCAGACATGCAACTCCGGTTCTACTTGATTGAACGCTTCAATTTTTTAACACGGGCGCCGATGTTTTATGATCGAGCATCATTAACAAATAATTACCTATTTAATCTTTATGGGCTACTTCAAACGATTGCCTTTTTAAGCAGGCATGCTTTAAAATGCTAGAGCATGCAACGATAGCGGGTCCAGACTCTGAATTCGTTAGTGAATAAATGCCCGCTTCATTATATATTACAATTATAAATAATCTCTTTCCTGTTAAATGTTTAAATAAATGAGCGTGGAATTTTGCGGAATTTCGATCAATTGTTTACTTTAATCAAAGATACAAACCGTCGTAAATATAGAAAATATCGTTACTTGCTAAGGTGTGTTTCGAACACAGCTTATTTGATAGCGAGACAAAAGGATTAAGGATTAAGCACCACCGTGCTCATAACACAACGACTCTCCCTTAAACTGTGCATGCTCGAACTTTGTCACCAACTTTATCAACTTGAACGTATGATAGTCTATTATAAGTCACATTCCGTAATTTGAGACAGAATCCACGACGGTCAGTGCCAAGACCCTAATTGAACTCGGGAACGAATCCTTCTTTTTCCTAGGTACAAGATGGCACCCGTTGTCGCCGAGGTAGCCTCGACATGTGCATCGACGGGCGCTGCCAACGAGTCGGCTGCGATCTGCGCATCGGCTCACAGAAGAAGGTGGACGGCTGCGGCGTCTGTGGCGGTGACGGCTCCTCCTGCGGCCAGCCCATGTACCACTGGGAGGAGGCGCCATTGTCGCTCTGTTCGGCCACGTGTGGTGGCGGGCACCGGATGTCCCGCGCCGTGTGCAGGAACCGGATCACGGGAGCCGAGGTGGACGAACCGCTGTGTGACGCGTCGCGACGTCCGGATTCCAAGGTTGTCGAGTGCAACACTCATCGGTGTCCAGCGAAGTAAGTGGCAAATAGTTTGATAGATACTAACAGCGAATTTGTTTGGTCTTATGGTGAATTTGGTTAGGATAAGAACAGTGTAAAGTATTTCTATTTTTGTTGTAGTAGAAACTAAGGGCCACCAAGGGTTAAGATGAAAATGAAGTATGTGATTGACTGTGGCCATGGAGATATGTCTTTAACTGCCAATTCATGTTAAATCAGTCATTTTAAAACTATCCCTGAGACATCCCTGTAACAGAGTGAAAAGTCAGGAAAGCAACAAAATAACAGCAAAATATTTGAAAATTTGATAGCGAAATTAGCAACTGTTTGGTGTAAAAATAATGCCTTGGTATTGTTTTACTTGGGGTCTTATTTGGGGAATTCACCCAATGCAATCCAGAACTGCACAAACAAAAAGAAATAGCATTAGTCCGGCGCTGGGCGCCAGTTGTAATGCACGTTCATCAACAGCATCAGTGCATGGAAATATTGTGATAAAATGTAGTGCAAAGTGCTCGGGTATAACGTTGAACAATGAAATCAACCACAACATCACCGGATACACCTACCGCTCATTCGTTAAAACAGAGCGCTCTTAAATGCTCCAGGCTTTATCCCTAAATTAATTAAAGCAAACCAAACAAATTACAAGTCATAGTTGAAACAAATATTGTGATTGTTGAACAACACCTAACACACCCAAGCGCTCGCGTTTGTGAGCGGATGAATACAGATAGATTTGACTACATTATCACAAAAGCAGTGTTGTGAGGGAGGGGGAGGGGGGCAGTCTATTTGTAATCGAGTGCTGCAAATGCGCGTCGCGTCATCTGTCGCAGTCAGGTGGAGGGCCATCTCCGCCCCTCGCCACCTGACTCGGTCAGAGTGCATGACGAGAGGTTGCTGAAATCACCACTGACGAGCACATCAACCGTGACCCCGTGCTCGACGAGTTGCTGCATCATGGGTTACGCTCTGAATGCAGTCTTGGTGCAGCAGTACGCGATAATTGCAATGCACAGCTTTATTGCAGGGTTTTTTTTTTTAGCAGCGTGCACGAGAGCGTGACTTGTGCTCGGAACATGGTTCCCTTAACTGGTCGTTGCTGACTTGCAGTAATTGCTTTGCTTGCAGATGGGTGGCGGACGAATGGTCTGAGTGCTCGGCAAGTTGCAACAGTGGGCTTCGGACCCGGGAAGTGTTCTGCGCTGAGGATGGGAACGGCACACGGTCAAAGGTGAGTAGACTCTGGCCCTTGCTCCACGAGCACAGCTTGCACGCTTGTTCGAACATAAGCCTTGCGTCGTCATAACGATTTGTCCCAGTTCCAATGCATTCGGACGCATGCTAGGGGCCGGGGTCGATGTTGCGTGGCCGACGTGATTTATTTGGTCAAGATCAAAAATCCGATAGCTTAGATAAAGAAACAAAATGCTCATTTTCTTCCATCCCTTAGAAATCTGTGCCCCACAATTTTCCATTCCCTGCACACAGCTGATATACTGCGCTATTGGATAAACCCAGCTTTAACAAAACGAGCAATCCGAATTAAGTGTGGGTTAAGTGATTTAAGGGCCGGCCGCCCCGTGCCCGGCCGCCTCCTACCCGCCACCCCGCGGGCTGTCTTGGGGGTGCATAATAGGCCGTGTACGCGGATTGTTTGCCGTCGCGAGACAGCCTGGCGCACGGCAAGCAGGGGCGGAAAGCGAGGGCGGAGGACCACGCCGTATGTGTGTGTTTCATGCCGTAATGGAGGCCAAGATTAATGCGAGCCTTCTTAATGGCTCGAGACATGCACCCCCGTACCCTTGCAACACCCCCGATCACAGATGCGGAGTCTTGGATGTGAGCGCCAGCGCTACACTGGAATGGAGCACACTTCTTATGTAACTCAAGTATCCGCTTCACTTCGTGTTGGCAGTTATTAATTGGCAGGGAAATTTGCTTTGTGCTCGTGCCGAGGTACGAACTGCGAGCCGAGTGAATTTCAATGCAGTCTATTTCTCTTCGACGGAGTGCTGGTGGTGTATGACCGCGTGGGTTTCTCTATGGGTCGACCTGCGATATATTACCGTTTCTGCAGGGGGTTGGGGGCACTGGGTTCACGACGAGAGTGTATCGGCTCTGTGGGGCAGGTCAAAGTTTACCCGGGGCTTAGCCAGCGAGAGAGCTCTTCGAATAATCAGGACTGTGTGCCAAGATGGTCCGCCCGCGCCACGAAGGTAGAGCGGAAGTTTTTCACAAGATATCGCATAACGACGTGGATGTGAAGTTTTACAGCTTTCTCAAATCGACTCTCAAGAAGACAATTATACGACGAGTGAGAAATCTCGTTCGGTTCGGATCGAGCATAATAATGCAAAACAACTTTTTTTCGCCTTTCTGCATGCATAATATACTCTCGAAAGAATTCTATTCAATAAGGGCTTAACTTTCCAAATATAATGACGTATCGCAATATATTATGATCTTAGGTCTCCGAAAGTTTCCACAGGAAATAATCCGAAATATAGATTCTCGTCGCGGTTTTATAATTGGCAATATCCGGTTGGATGAGGAAAAGCCACGACTAGTTTTTCTAATATCCATTTCTCGAGGTGCGGGGGGCGCGGGGAACGAGCTTCGCGATGCATAACGAATGTAGAATTAACCCTATCCGAGCCCTACTCTTCTGCATTGCCGCGGAGATTTATCAAGTGGCCAAGCGCTATAGTAAATGTGGTTGCCGCGGCTCGCGTTATCAAGATCCCGATCATCGTGGGCGGCGTATGGGGTAGCGAAAGTGTTGGCGCGACGCCAGGCGTCACCCCTGGCCAGGCAACGCGAGGCCGGCTCCAGCGAGGCGCCCCCGGCGTCGGGACGCTGCTCTGCGTCCGACGCCCGACGCCGCCGCGGCACGGCGCAGTCTGCTGCACACGCACCACGCAGAATGCGTCGGCTTCAACTAATCGCGGTGGCATGGTGAAGTCGCGACTCGCGATGGACAGATGCCCAGGCGGCAACTTGGCCTTTCGGATGATTGTGAATGGAGTAACTGCTTCGTTCGTGCTCGGATTATAAACAGATAAAACGGAGCCGGGCAATTATTTGATAGGGTGCTGCTGCAGTGTTCAGCTCCCAGGGACGAGCCGCTTATTTCAACCCGTGGCTTATCTTCGACGCAACGGCTTGTTTTCTTTTAGCATTTAAATTTTTTAATCAAAATATGCTTCTTTGTTTTCTCGGGCCGCATTATTTTTCCAGCCCCCCCCCCCCCCCCCCCTCACCCCCCTCCTGCATGGAAATGATTTCGGTAGGATCCCGAGTTATCTCGCAGTAAAGCGCAATAAAATATAACTGCTGCGACGCCGAGGCTAATCCCAACCGGAAAGGCATAAAATCAGCGAGCTAAGTGAAAGAAGATGTTGCTCGGCGAGCGGCGGATGATTTCGTTAGCCGTCTCGCGGGCGACGTCGTCACCTCGTTCAGCGTCCCCGTCGTCCCGGCGTCGGTCGCGCTGACTGTTTGCTCGACTCAAATACACGCGCGCACAATCAGAGGCGAATAAATTCCACGCAGGACTGAGTGATCGACGTTTACCGGCGAACAGATTGTCGGCGTCGTGCCAGTCAAGCCGCCCGCCCGCCCGCCCGCCCGCCCGCCCGCTTTTCTTAGGAAAATCGCCTGACTGCATAAGAAACTGCTTCCTATCTTTGTTAGCTGATTGCGTGTTTGCGCCGAAGAAAGTTCGTGGAATTCTTACCTCGGAGTTTGTGCCGGTAGTGCTGAGAGGAATTCGAACCAAAGGATGTATAAATCGCCGTGGAATAATTGAAATTGCCGGAAGTCGCGAATATATTAAACTACAATAGGCTCGTTTCTCCGCGCAGGACAGCGAAGACGCGGCAGACCTGTGCGGCTGTGAGTTATCCTCAACGATGTATACCTTACCTCGGAGGCTATTCTGCTGACGTGGTGGTCAATCGTATGCCAGATTTGCTGGCCTCGTTTTTTCTTGCACGCCTTCTTTCAATTCTCCTAATTTAATCCCGACAGACCGAAGCGCTGGCCAAACGATGGGATTGGGACCACTAAAGCGTTGGGCTAAGCTCCACAAATCTAGTTTACTTCAAAAGAGCAGCGTTTCTAGGTTTTTGCACTGACCTAAAGAATCTTGCTCGTTGGCGAAATTTTAGAACTCTCTTTGGTTATTTCTTTGGCGAAGATTTCCGTTGAACTTGTTAATTCTATAAATTTCCCGGTGCGACCGTTTGATTATCGTCGAGTTGACTTTCGTCTTGAAAGTTAAAGGTGCATAAGCTCCTTTGTTATCAAAAGAAGGAACCTGGTCGCGGGTTAGTGTTCGAGGGAAGAAGACAGCGACTTGAAACTTGCTACATTAGAATGTCATCTTAAGATAATGAAAGTCTCCCACCCAAGTCGTCGAGAAAGATCCTAATGCACACCTCATTAGTCACTATCTCGTAATAACCAGCACAATTGGCGCCCACCGCCCGTCCATGGTCTCATTTCCTTACGCCTTGCTTGGAATTTCCACCTTCTTTTATCTCCGTGCTTGGGCCAATTAAGTAATTCCGCTCCCGACATTCAAGCAACGTGATGCTGGAGGGGTGAATACCTTGAGCTACGAGGATCAAGCAAAGTGATTTATGCATCGTCTACCGTCATTAATGCATTATTAATCAATGATGCATTAACGTCATTAACCAATGTCTATCTCTTGAAAAGCCCAGACATGGACGAATATTTCAAAATATAACAAACTATGTATACTACTTTTTATTATCGAAACGCACCGATTTTCGCACACAGGATCGCCTATGGAGGTTTTGGTTGCTCGCTGACGGATTTTGGTTGTTGCAGGTCCCCGAGCACTTGTGCCACGGACACAAGCCACGCTACCAGGAGGCGTGCAATCAGATGGAGTGTCCCTCCTGGACCATGGGCGGCTGGTCAGGGGTGAGTAAGAACCCGCCCATACGGCGGCGGCGGAACCCGGGCAGTGAAATGCGAATAAATTGTGTTTTATCATCGGCCCTTCTCCAAGGCGGAGACTCAAGATGCTTCAGGGATGAAAGCGGTGAACCACTATGGCCCACATAGTACATAAATCGCCTCGTCAGGCCAGCGTTTTGTGCGGCGTTTTATTAATCGAAAGTTGGATTTCGTTTCGAGCAGTGAAAGAGGAAATTATTTTGAAAAATTATTTCTCGTGTTTTCGTCGAGTGAGGCGAAAGATGATTGGTGGAGGCTTGGTTGGAAGTAATCTATAATAATATAAACCCTTTCTGGGAGGCGAACGATCAAAGCCTGCCGTGCTCGAGAACATGTTTGACGTCAACAACATCTGCCTCAGGCGTTCATCACCTCACGTCACCTCAGCCAACGCCAACGCTGAAGACGCTTACTCGCGATATCGATACATTAGCAGCAATTCTGATCAAACAGGCCTTGTCCCATATGTGCACCCTTTTCACCAGCGATGTAACGGAAGTTTTCCCGGGTCGAAGGAAATTTCCCCCGCCTCTTGTCTCACGCCCCGACGGGCATTGTTGTCTCGGCGTCGTGGTTTTTCGCGCGACCTCGACGCCGTCTTTGATGTCGCCCAAAAGAATTGCAGCGCGATCTGATGGCATTCTTTGGTGCCCCGATCAACCGGTAACCACTTTCTGGAGCGCGCGAAGTGCCCCGTTTGGAATTGCGGCACGTTCTCGTGCCGTACCAAAACTCGGCGAGCGACATTCAAAGGGAAAATCATGGAGTGTCTTGATTGCGTTTCAATTTTCCCTTTCCGTGCGTGCTCGCCTGAGTGTGTGTGTGTGCTCAGGGCAACTCACGCACGCTCTCACACACATTTCCTCTCGCTCTAGCTTTATTGGTGAGGCGCGAACGTGGTGGCGTCGGCGGCGTCGACGGCGTCCTTTGACTAGGCCGAATCACTCGGAGACGTAACGTTGTTTTCTTGCCAGTGAAAGAAAATTGCGTTCTCATTTCCCACGCAACACGTTTGTTTTATTCAAGTGCAAACCCAATCTCTGGGCGTCGGATTCCAGCCACTCGCGAGATTCTTGCCGCTGCGTTGTTTTATAAAATGATTGAAACGCGACGCTGTCATGCAGCGCGGCGCGAAAAACTTGATAAAACTGGGAAAACTGGGCGATACAAAACACATCTGAGCGCCGATAGAATATGCAAAGAGCATCTCAAAGTTGGCTTTCAACGCCTAATGCACCGTCTTACCGGCGTAATCTGCCTTCCGGAATTTGAATAAGTTAGAGAGGGCAGCGATTCCTGTTTTCTAAGTCTTGTCTCGCCACGCAGCTCTCTGCTATCCGGTAGAGAACCGACCGGGATCGAACTAAGCCAGAGATTTCTTAACACGAACCCCACAGCTATTGCCCCTTTTACGCGAGAATCCAGCTAACCGTTTCTTTCCTCAGTGCTCGGTGTCTTGCGGTGACGGAGTGCAGACCCGAAACATCGATTGCCGGGACATGAACGATGCCCCCGCCGAACAGTGCGAGGAGATGACGCGACCTTTGTCAACGCAACCCTGTCAAACGGGAATCCCGTGCCCCGCGCACCGACTCAGCTTCTTCGGGCACCGCGGTGCCGGCGATCACGACGACTCGGACGACGACGATGTGATCCACATTGACGACCACACGCAACCGCTGGTCCAGCCGTACCCTCCGATGTCCCCGATCACGGCGTCTCACGGAGCGACCGCCGAGCGACTCGTTGGAGAACCCGTGCCATCGGAATCCACGTGAGTCTCTCAACACTTATTCATCTCGCTCGAATCGATCTGTACAGCTCATCCCGTTCAATGTTTTTAAATAGCTTGTTGACGTGAATTCCCTTCTTAACGTTCTTCTTGAAAGTCTCTACCACTAAAATCATTATATTTTCTATTTTCTTTTTCAACCCATTTATATAAAGACGTGCTGTTAAGTTCGATTTGAACTCTTGTTCTTCTCAATGTTTTCCTTTTAATGCTCAACGTCGTGGCTAATGCTTCTAAACCACCCGACTACAGAACAAAACTACTCCGACAAATTTCTTAATCGTGCCATCTAACTTCAACCACTACATACTGCGAGTCTCACTGGGACTCGCCGCCTAATCCTCGATACAATTTAATTATGTGCTAAATAGTGCACACTAAACATCCCTTCCCCGCCGCCGTCACGAGAGGAGGTGGGTCGACGGATTAGACAAGTCATACACGTTGTCCCTCGCCGAGCCCGTGGTAATATTGGTCCAGGCCACGTCTCTCTGCAGCACCAGCAGCAGCATCCGGCCGCAGAGCCAGTAATTGCACGTGAATAATGAATGTCCCTCGTGGTTTATGCATGGCCCGCTAAGCCACGGACGGGGTTTGTTTTTACCGCGGAATTAGCTCCTCGTACAATTCTCTCGCAAGTCACGGCGTCGACGGCGGCTACGGAGGTACCTTTGGGTATCCACGCCGAGTTGAAGCCATTGAAGCATTTTCCGAGCGTCGGTGGCACGGGGTGCTCGCGATCAAACACCGACCTGCATTGTCGAGTGATAGCGGAATTGGATTCGATGTCCGACGAGACTTTTTTGCCGCGATCGAGATCGATTTTGAGTGCTGACGTGCATGTAACCCCCGTGTACACCTTTTACGTTTCGCGTCTATTTTTGAACTCAAGTCAGCCGAGTTGAAACAGTGGGGCTCTTCTCTTTAGACACAACACAAAATGTTTAATCTATGGCAAGTATAATTGAATTTTAGATGTATAGTTCGAGAAGAGCTATAGGTACTTTTTGCTCTCGACGAGCCGACTCGAAGTAGCAAAGGGAAAATCAGTCGCTTCAGGAAATGCCAAGGAATTTGTTGAGCGATGTGGCTTTAATTCCACTGCAGTTTCCTGCTTTTCACGTTCTCGGCCAGCGAGCAGTCCAACACGGTGTTAGCAGAGACTGGTTCCTTCAGTGAGGTGTAGAATTAATGCCTTATGTAAATTACTTCCCTCCCTTGCCTATTGGTATCTCCTAAACAAGTAGGCTCTTCCCAGGTATACATTTTCTTCCTGTCATGTACACTTATGTATAACCAGAGTACACACCAAGTTGTTACTAATAGTTTGTCAGTATCTTTCCAATGTTTGTGTTTCTTGTAGATTGTAGAAGACATGTCCTCCCCGTAACTAGGCACACCGTCGCCCTGAACCCCTTCCATTGCTGTTTTTCAGCCATATCGAAATGTTCTTTGCGTGCGGCTGGTTGTATCTGAGGTACGGTAATCTCCTCCGCCTATGGACTCTCAATCCTTAGCCCGCTCTCCACACTCTCTCTCTTCTCTTCTCTCTCTCACACACTCACACACGCAAGGCTGACACACTGTCGCACTGGACATGAGATTCCGTATTTTCTTCTCTATCTCTCTTTCTTTCTTTCTTTCTTTCTTTCTCTCTCTTTCTTTTCTTCTCAGCGACATCTCACAAAACGCCCACCACGTCACGCGGCGTTAGGGGATTAAATTACTTTGACATTTGTTTTTCGACGGTGACTCAGTCTTTTCTAATTTTAATCTACTTTTCACTCAAGTTCAGCCAAAGTTTCGTTGATTCATTTGGCTTTAATAAATAACAACGGCTGCTTATGACTTATTTAACAAAACCAGAACCCGGGCTGCTAATTCGAGTCTACCTTAGCGTCAAACTCCCGGGGCTGAAACTTTTCGAATGCTTTTCCTCTTGGCTGAGATTGTTTCGAATTCGTGATTCGCAAAGCAAAGAGAGTAAAACGGTTTAATTAGATTTCATTTTATTCCCGCTCTCGTTCGGACTGATTTCGTCGACATTCGCGAATTGTGTCAACGCCATTACGCGACATCGCGACCGACGAGCCCGATTCCTGCGGACACTTTGTGAGATGTCGACGCTGAGAGAATAGTCCCGCCGACCGCTGAGCGGACCGCACCCCCAGTCTCTCTCTCTTCTCTTCCACTCTTAAATGCACCTCGCCGTCTCTACATTTTCAACTCACACTCATTCACGATTAGCATGTGTCCATTATGATTTTTGTCAAAGTAAAACATTCCAATTATTATTTTGTTGTAGCGCAATGTTTTCATCGAAACTGCTCCCTCGCGGCGAAGGATCCGAATCTGAAAAGTAATCCCGGATAATCACTAATAAGTATACTTTATTAATTTATTTTAGGAGGTAAACTAACGTGCTAACAAAGTAAGGAAAGTAATTAATAACGTGTCCCTGAGAACTAACAACGGTAGGTTTCATTTAAATATCCCGTCATCTAGAAATGGATATCATGTGTTTCCTTATATAGTCTTATAATTTCTCATTCTATATTAACTGTTCTGGCCATGGCTTGACTAGTCAGAAGACGATTAAACCAAAGATAAATGGGATGCAGCATGCTGGTTAAAACTGCCAAAAAGAGGCCTTTACATACTTGGACACCTAAATATTAAATGCCTCTTTTTAAAATAATTGCATTAAAACGCACATCATATCACAACGCATCCTTCAGGCTGATTGCAAAGTGCAAGAAAACCACGTTGGTATCGTTTCCTATTCACCCTCTCTTCGTTTCGCCATCGCGCCGCCACATCTCTCAAACGTTTTGAGCGGGATGGCAAAATGGTAGCGCACAAAAAGCTCAAATCGCCGCGATCCGGCCAACGCGTCTCATCATCATTAGGATGGTGGGAAGCGCGGCGTTTCGCGAGGCTAGATCCCCCCCCCCCCCCCCCCTCCACCAGCGTTTCGCCAACGACTTCACCCGACTCTCGCGTGCCCGACAGCTTCGTGGCGGGCGAGTGGGGCCCCTGCAACGTCACGTGCGGCGAGGGCGTCCGTCACCGTGAGGTGCACTGCAAGATCTTCCTAGAGTTCTCAAGGACATTTGCTCGGCTCAAGGACAGGCAGTGTTCGGGTCCCAAGCCACCGGAGACCAAGCGCTGCATCGAGCCGCCGTGCGCCTACAACAGGTTCGTGGCAACACTGTCTGGCCTTCGAGATGGTCTTGAGGCTTGCGATTGCAGCGCTAAGAGTGTACATCTAACCTTAGACCGATGTACGTCGTGCTGAGGCAAAAAAATTTAGGAGCTATGTTTTCCTTCCAAGACGCCTTCTCCAACATTAAACTCAAATAGTTTATTTTGTTGTCAAACGATTCTAACGCGAAGAAATTGGTTTTCTTATGGAGGCTTTTTTTGCAATGGCTGTAGATTCTGAAAGGAGATTTTGTGAAATGAGAAAAACAAGTCCTAAAATTTCAGCTTGAATATTTCAGGTGGCAATTATTCTCTGACCCATTGTAAAACCGTTTGTTATATTTTCCAAAGCCCCACCTCTAGCCCTCTTTGATGATCAAAGTAAAAGTCCTGGGACGGCAAAACAACAAAGCAACACATAACAGCAGCCGCTCTTCTCCAGGTTTGACGCCGACTCCGTGCCGTCTGACTCTGGCACTTATCTCCCGTACGGTGACCCTGAGTACCCGCGACTCCCCCAAGGCTCCCCCGGAGAGGCGGAGAGCAAGGGCACGTTCATCAAGGTGGCTCCAGGCTCCCCCAGTACGGGAAAGGCGAAGACGTACTCGTGGAGGAAACAGGGGTTCACTCACTGCAGCGCCTCCTGTCTGGGTGGCGTGCAGGAAATCATCATTCAGTGCATACGGGACAACGACGAGAAAACGGTCAGCCCGTATCTTTGCAAGCCGCAGGACCGGCCAGAAGGTGGGTGACTTAAGGGATTCAGTCTCTAAAATGCAATACAATCGTAAATAAATACCATCATGCAAAGTGTCTGCATAAATTTAAATTATTGTCTCTAAGGATAACGAAAGATTTACTTTACTCCAAAATAAATATTTCTAGGATATAATTAAAGAGTCAGTGTTGATAAGGACATTCCACTTAAATTATGCACACCTCATCAGACAAAAATATGTATTTGTTAAGCATTCAAGAAGTTCAAGTTAAACACATTTTAAGGCGAGACTTTTTTCCTGGCTCATGCCTCTTTTTTTTCAAGCTTTGCAATCACCTAGTCACATGGATAATTTTGTTTTGATTTCGAAGTCCTCTGAATTGGTAACACTTTCTCTCTACCCTCCAGGACTGATCCAGACTTGTAACGACCACCCGTGTCCTCCTCGCTGGAACACCTCGGACTACCAGCCATGCACCAAATCTTGCGGCATCGGCATCCAAACGCGCGACGTCAACTGCATCCACGAGGTCACTCGTGGAGGCGGCAACACCGTCATCGTGCCCAACAACATGTGTCCGCAGCCACCGCCGCCTGACAGACAGTACTGCAACGTGCTGGATTGCCCCATCCGATGGCACACCTCCGAGTGGACCAAGGTAGGCCTGTATGGCGACCATGTACCACCGTGCTCGGGGCTAGCTTGAACGTTGAGCTCCACTAAGATACAGATTACAGAATAGCGACTCCCTATCTTAACTAGAGACAATATGGTTAGAATGACACTTTATATGAAAGCTCTCTCTTTAAGCATGTGGAGGAAATACAGAGTTTAGTCCTGTAAAAATGACCTTGGATCAAATACCCTAAAGTTAACTTGAATTCAAAGGTCATTCTTAAACGCTCTGGCCTCTTATTAATTTAACAGTGTTCCAAGTCGTGCGGTGGGGGCCTGAAGACGCGCAGTATCGAGTGCAAACAGGTGATGGCGCAGAACCACGTGATGAGTCGACCAGCCAACAAGTGTCCATCCGTGAAGCCGCAAGACAAGAAGCCTTGCAACACAAAGTCTTGCGTGCTCGAGTCCGACCGGCCGTTCATCGTCACCAACGGCAACCAGACGTTCGTGCAGCAGAACCCCGGTAAGAAGAAGGTGTCGCTTAAGATCGGCGGGCAGGCGGTTGTCTTCTTCGGCACGCAGATCAAGATCAAGTGTCCGGTGAAGAGGTTTAACAGGTGAGCGTTCGTTGATAATGTGGTCGCACGTTGAACGGTTCGTGGCACTGCTGAAATGGATTGCTCATTGTGGTTGGTTCATTTTAGGACGAAGATCCAGTGGGCCAAGGACCATACTTACATTGTCAACTCGAAGAAGTTCAGGATCTCTAAGAAAGGCGCGCTCAGAATACAGAACGTGACACAAAGAGACAGTGGGACATACACTTGTATAGGTACGGTATTATTCTCGGTTAATCCATAGTTTTACGAAAAGTTTCCTGTTGGTTTTTTATGCTCATCCTTGGTACCTTGGTGCCTTACAGCTGGCAAGTCGCTGGCACGGCTTGAGTTATCGGTGAAGCCGCGACCGGGTGAGTTTGGCACCATTAGCTCAGAGGAGATCCACGGTATCGACCGCCAGCCCAACGCCAACCACTTCCCCGACCAGACGATGCTCGACCACTCAAACTTCGAGAGTATGGGTGAGTCACTACTCAAAAGCAGAGTTGCAAAGTAATAATTTGTCCAAGTTAGCAACAGAGAAAAAAATCTCATTGATTAACATCACTTTTTCTTCACCCCTCGTCCTGCGTGCTAGTCTCTGTCGACCTTTTTTTTTTCAAAAGTTGACTACCGCTGCTGTATGGAATATTTACACCAACAAAATTCTATGGAAAGGTGCTATAAGGCTCAAGTTATGTCTTTACCGTAATTCTCTTATCTTAAGCTCAATAACCCTACTCCGAAGCCTAACTCAATCAGAACCCCCACGAGAGTAGGATACATTCGATTAAGCTAGCAGCGCCCTTCAGACCTCCCTGTTAACCGACAGAATCCAACGACGGTCGACGACCCTTCCTGCTACCCGGGGACGACATGAGCCACGAGACACCGGGCAAGTCGCAGCCAAAGAAGCCGTCGTCCGGGGGCCGGGGTCGCACCACCACGCGACCCCCGCCCCCGCTCAAGCATGACGGCGACGCCAGCGACGACGACGAGGAGGTAATTGTGAACCAGTTGGACCGCTGGCCACAACCGAGCGTCGCGCTGCTCGAGAAACAGGTACTAAGGAAGTCGACACGAGGGCGGACCACACGTGCAGGGCACGTGGTCCTCCGACACGAAAGGTCGGAGGATAGATTAATAATCGAGAAACAATCACACGCAATACTTCTTGGTCTACACGGTAAAAATTGCGTAATTGCAAAATAAACTCGGTCATTTCTTCCTCAACTGTACCTACACCTAACACAACACTATTCTTTCTTACACAACTACGTCTCGAGAAAGCGGATTTCCTTAGTGTCTGTATGGCCGTTGGTTTCAATGTTGTTTGTCTCGTATTCTGTGTAGTCTTAGCCTTCTCTGTGGACCTAGCGTATACCTTAACTTTGCCAAGTGGTACTTCTACGTTTCTAGCATGAATCATGTTGCGGAGGTATTGACAATTTTGTAACATCGTGAAATTCATAATTAGAGTACATCTTGTACATGCTTGAGAAAGATCTCGTGTATACCAACGAAGAATTTTCCAATGAGTTTAAGTTTTCAAATGCAGCAAGGTATACCTTCTAACTTCTATATCTAGGTGGAGGTGCTATGATGTGTGTCTTCTTGCATCTCTTCACTAGTGTGTGTTTCTCTGTGCCGTCTCCTAACAGGACGAGTATCCTTACCCCTCGCGCCGACCCATCGAGGGCACAGGCCGCGGGTCCCAGTTCGACCAAAAGGCTTCGTTAGCGCCCCCCAAAATGTCTGACACGTTTGGAGGCCCTGGAGGGCCCTCATCGAGTTCCGGCAGTTCGCGTCCCATGCCCCATTTCCAACAGCTGCTAGCCAATCTGCAGGTGAGCTAGGGCACCCACGAAGCCACCCCCCGCCCCCTGTCTCGCTGTCGCACCCTCTGCACAAGAGAATGGCGTCGCCTTCGACGTGATACCTACACAGCACTTCGACACTTTTCTTGGGACCGTTTTTACATTTACTTTCTTCGGCATAAGATATTTCCTATGCATAGTTGTACTGCTTATTTGTTGAGTGCATGGTAGTCGTTAGTTTGTGTCGCACCAGCAGAGAAATATTTTACGTTACACAGTTAAAATTCGCACGCCACAAAATTTCCACTTGCTATTCAAAGGATTTTTTTCGCCTCACTTTTCACCTCATGCGAAGCCCATCGGTGTTTGTTTAGTAATTCACGTACAAGACTTGACCAGACTGGCCTGTCGCTTTTCACATTTCATCTCATCCCCAGCTACTACCAAGTTTTTCATATTTCTCTTTGAAACCTTTGAGCTAGCCCCTATGTTTTCCCACATTTTCCTTTTCATCGCGTCTCATTTTCTCCTTCCGTTTGAGCGACAGTTCCTTTTGATGGTGCATGTCATGCACCAAGCGCGCAATTGCCCTTGCTCGGTAGACATGTAGGTACTCGCGCTCTTTGCGTGGATTAGCAACTGACACTGTTATGCTCCCACCTCTCATTCCACCTGAACGTTCTTTGTAGCATTGTTTCATGTCTACTGAATTGCGAGCCTTGCACTGCATGCACACAATTTTAAAATGTGTATACTTAAATAAAACACGTGATTAGTGATGACATAGAATTGCCAAATATTGCGTAAAACTCCTTTAGGAAAATAATATCACAAGTTATAAAAAAAATATCGTATTTGATTGAATTTTGCAAAATCTGTCAGCTTTGCCAATAAAAGTTGCAAAATTAGAGGCCTGATCATATGCTGAGCAATTTTTTACTATCATATACCTAGCTCTCAAAATCAATGAGCAGTAAGCTTGTGACACATAATTCATTGACCAGTAGACTAGAAGCTGGATTGTACATGCTAAAAGCTTTACGCTTCTTATTTATTGATAATTATATCAAGCCAACCGTTAATGGAAGATGGGCGTTTATCTGTCAAGGATGTTACATTCTATCGTACTACAATAGCACTAGCGTTTAACTGTCTTAGCGAATAATGGTAGCCAAATGACTACTTTAGCAGCAAAAAATGATGCCATCGTTCTATCCTGCAAATTACTACCACTTGATACTTGTTTGCCCTCAATTTAAATGCTAACCTCAGCGATTGATAAACATTTATCGTTATTTTGAATCGTAATTATTTAATTGTAGTGGTTTGTTGAAAAGTACGGCCGCAAGCGCCATCGCGTAGTATCTACTCTTACCACCTGTTGCAGGCTCGTTTACTCAGCAGAAAGTTTAACATTATCGCTGGCCTTCTAACTATACCTACAAACTTAATGCATCTATTGCTTGAGAACAAACGCCCATCTGAAGTGACCGTTTTGCAAAGTGCCATTAATGTTGCTATATTTCGCTTGTGTCTGTACGGATAAGATCCACAATAACGAGGAGCACAGAATCTTTGGCCATTCCAGTCGTTCGGCAACTCCCGGGGGCACCGCATGATCACCGAGGCGATGGAGGATGAGGGACACCACGACGCCGTCGGGTTCGGCTCCACCGACGCCGATCCCGAAGAGGAAGATGATGACGCTGCGGAGGACGATGGATATGGACCGATCGTGGTACTGGGAAAAGGTCAGTATAATTTATTCTTTGTTAGTATCTGTATCCGTATGAATTAGTAGTATTATCTGTTCAGCACCTGGACAGTTTTGCGTGATTCTCTTCGCATAAGCAAATTTGGATGACCACTGCAATGTTCACGCTTGCTGAAGCGAATCCAACATTCTTTCACAGTTATGTGTCTGTTTTAGGTACGCCCGAGAATTTGAAATTTGACTGGATGATCACCGAATGGTCCAAATGTTCGCAGTACTGTGGGGGCAGTGGATTCCAGGTAAAGGCTCCTTAATTTTTGACTAGATTATTATCCTTCCTGCCCTTATTCCTACTCTACTTTGAAGCGGTTGTATTAACTCAGGAAAGCTTTATGAAACCAAATACTCTTGTCACCAAATGTTAAAACGGCATTGCACTCTAGACTCTAAATCACTTGATGACCTTTTCGTGCCTGACGTCCTGATAGATGCGAGCTGCGCACTGCATGGTCCGCCTGAACAACGTGACGCAAAACGTGGACAACAACCTGTGCGAGGACGCCGGACTCCCCACGCCGCCTACCATTCAGAAGTGTGGGGTGGACGACTGCCCCCACTGGGTGCCTACAGTGTGGTCCACGTGCGAAGACTCGCGCTGCTTCACGTGGAACACAGGTGAGTCGAAACACAGATTTTCGACGTAAAATACCTCCTGAGACCGAAACGATCGAGGCCAAATGTCCAGCTAGAAAGTCGACATTTTCTGACAAGAACAAAGCGGATTATATTGATTAACTGTCACTAGTAAGACTAGCGCTTCTTTTTTCGGAAATCTCAAACAAAACCTTTTAAATTCATGACACATGCCAACTCAAAACGCGACCCGCCTTTATGTTTAAAGTGCTGTTGTGGTGGAGTAGTCCTCTAAGCATTATCGTGTCGAAGTACCTTTGCCGAGCTCATGGCCTGCGCCTCTAACCCTGCGCTCTGGTTGCGCAGCGATGCAACGACGTGAGGTGAGCTGCCAACTGAGCAACGGCACGGACGTCGAGCTGCAGCTGTGCAGCGAGGTGGAGAAGCCACCCCAGCGGCAAGAGTGCTACAACGACAAGTGCAAGGGCACGTGGAAGGTCGGCGAGTGGTCCGACGTGAGTACCTACACACACCCTATCTCTGAACTTGCTTCACTCTTTTACACGCTCAGATCGCTTGCCCCTTCCGGCAACTTTTGACATCCATTGTGGTCACTCGTCTTGCTCTGCATTACATGTCACAAATATATGATATGCTGAAATATTTTCTCACTTTTCACTTTTTCAATTTTTATCTGCACATAGTGCACCTAAATTTAACTCTTGCGAAATTCTGAATGAATTGCAATGCATCTCTTTTAACGTGTACCCAAATTTCGCGGCCCTTATCAACCTAATCATGGACGATACCACCTCCAAGGTTTGCATACCCCGGAAATCCCCCCCCCCCCCCAAATTATGCTGCAATGGCTTCCCTTGCTCTATTCCAGGCTGGAGCGGTAGCTCCAGCTTTGGCAGAGGTGTCATAAATAAGAAAACTCAATACCTTTAAGAGATATTTCAAAGAACTGCCTTAAAGAATAACCTTGGATTGATGTAAACAAGGGGCAAAATATTGATATGGCATTGGATCAACCAACAAAATGTGATACTTTATGGGCCGCCATCTGTCTCCTGTCATCATCACTTCTATCGGTAGCATCACCCTCTCCCCTGTCCTTTGCTTGTCGCGTCGTATGGGCATTGCGTAACGCACGTGTGTCTTGCACCCCTGACGCGTGCGCGGCAGTGCGCGGCTGCGTGCGAGGCGCAGGGCATCAAGTACCGCATCCTGCAGTGCGTGTGGTTTGGCACCAAGAAGCCGGCGGGGAACGCGTGCCGTGACCAGCCCCGGCCGTCGGTCATGAAGGTGTGCAAAGGTCCTCCCTGCTCACACAGTAAGTCTGCTCGCTCGACTTCGTCCGGTGTCGCGTCGTGGCTTGGCGTAGCCATGAGCGTCGCCAAGAGTGTTCGCCGACGTCGCGTGCATGCTGCATGGTCATACTTCTCTCACAGCACGGTTACACTTCGAGCACAGTGTCTTGGACATTTTCTTAGTGGCTTGTGGCGATCGCGATTGGCTATTACTACCAGTACCAGGAGCGGGACGCTTTAGAATGGACTGTCGCAACCATCACAAACGACACTATTTACTGTCACTCAATCAAGTTAACATTCACAATAATGTTGCTCTCGTACCTATGTACAGAATAACGGGTAATTTTAATATGTACAACAAACTCACGGAAAACCTCGAAAATGGGGGTAACTTGTGATAAGAGTTACAGGGGAAGTTGTGCATGCTCCTATGAAATTCTAGGATAAAAACGTAAACGTTTTCAACCTTTCTATTGCACTGACTAAAATGGTATTGTTCCTCCATTCACTTCTCCTGGTGACTTGAATGCGCGAGGCGCTGCGTCTCATTTAGAAATATGCATCGTTGGGTTTGTAACAATGCTGAAACATGTGATTTCTTTTCAGTGCTCGAGTGCAAGGACCAGAGTAAATACTGCCAGAACGTGAAGGCGATGAACATGTGCCGCGTCCATCGATATCAATACCAATGCTGTCAGTCCTGTCGCAACAAGGGTTAAGCGGCGGACCACCTAGACACACACAAATGTTTCTTTTGTTAGCTAGGACAGCTCAAAATGAGAGGACGAGGAAGAAGATTATTATCACAGATTGTTGAAAGTTGTTGTCTGCGAGTGCAAGTGTATAATAGGAGTGCGTGAAAGTACGATACGCAATTCGACTAAAGACTAGAGCGAAGTGCTACGCAACGATGAACGCATGGGGTCGCCGATGGGAGAGTGACGGAAGTTCGACGACGGAATCTTATCAGGCACTGGGTGCAGGGAACGTCCAAAACTAGGCAATTAGCAGTAATCGATGGTTGAGCGTGTGCATCCACGGGTGGGCACGTGGATGGAAGACTGAAGAATAGTATTAAAATGACGGCGCGGACCATGGTTTGGAAGGTCGGACCCGTCTTAGTTACTTTGCAGCCACTATTATTAATTATTGTAAGGAACAACACATGTATATCATTTAGATTTTTCAAATGCGTACCTCATTGCGGCGGCTTCGAGGAGCATTGTCTTGCTCCAGACACTGATCTGGTTGTCGACCGCGGTTTCATTATTCGCTGAGGGGCGATTCCTTCGTGTCAAGACGAAACCTGAAGATGGCCGAGGTAAGGCTTTCGTCTTCTCGATTATGAAATATATGAAATTCAACGACGCGAATTTAAGAACGACAAAGAAAAATAGAAGAAGAAAACTTGTGATAATCTAAACTATGCTGATTGTGAAGCATTTTACTATTTTCTCAAACCTCAGATATCCTGGCTTCCGATTTCGGTCTTATTGAGAAGCAGGCCCCGATGCTTTTGTTTCCTACATTATGTGTGCATGAGAAAATGGTCCGGCAGTTGTAAATATACCACGTTGTAGATTCCACCGAGATGAATGACTCTCAAGGTGGACGCTGTACATAGTAAGATTTTTGTATTTCAATCATATATTGTTCCACGCTTTCTTCTTGTGAGGAAAGTTAGTTATCTATCGAAAGAGAATTCTTAAAAACATCAGAGCTTAAAAAAATATTCTGATTCACTATTTTTATGTCTTGTTTCTTTTTCTGCTCAATCGTTTAGTTGTATACGAATTTTAATCTTGTAAATGCAAATAATCGTTTTCCTTTCTAAGTCGCAACAAATCAGTATTACCAAGTTCATCTCTGCCATGTTTTAAGCAACAACGTCGCCCCCCCCCCCCCCCCCCCTTCCGCGATACTGCGTCCTTGCGACGCTAAGAAAGTCGTTCCTGAAGACTGTTTTTGCTCGGGTATACCCATGGCATTCTTGCAGTGACTTGCCGCACCTGTGTCTCCACCGAAACCGAACGAAGGTACCCAATATCCATACAAATTAATACCATTGTTCATTGTCGCAACGCTACAGTTCTTCTGTCGTTCGAGTAAAAAAATGCGTAATATTACATAAAATATATATGAACAGTATATATATATATACATATAAAAGAAATACTTGATTCTATTGACACTTCTGTGGAGTGAAATATTGCAATATTATATAAAGTATGTATAAAATGTATATGTGCTGTACATCTAACATCCAAATTGTTGATATATAATACATATAATGGTATCATGTTTATTTTTTAATATGTTATTCTCCTGACATGTTTCCAGTTTTTTTCCATTCTTTGTTTGGACTAGTGATGACTTCGTCGTTTTTGACGATCTTTGGTGATGAAGCTTTCAACCAATATAACCGACACCTTGCAGAGGATGCTAACTCGCTCCGTCGACGTCGATCGGTTGCACTGGTCGCTCGTATACTTGGCTGAACTCCAAAAGCTCACTCCTTGGCCGTACCTGACCCTTGTAGCACGGCGCCAGTCAAAATTTGTTTTCACAATGTTCTGCAAGTTTGCCAAGGAGGTCTTCGCTTACGCTCTCGATGTACTCGGCCTTCTTCAGCAAGTACATGCCTGAAAGGATGGCTGAAAAACAATGTAGACTCAGAAGCATTCGTTCAGAGAGGGGCTTCCGTCGGGCTCTGACCGGTACTTACCGTATAGGTGGGCGCTCTGTACGCGCTCGATCCTCTTCGGCTTTACGTCGGGGAGAGCACTGCAGCAAATGTCCTTCACGGCTTTGTACAGGACGGGCTTTACACGGGGTCCTCGGACAACACCCAGCAGCACGGTTTCATGGTAAGCTCTTCAAGCTCTCTCAGTCGGGTACCTATCAGCCTATCGTACAACAACGAAGGCAGTACAGGCGCGAATGCGGGCACAATAATCTTCCTGGTCTTTGCCTTGGTACCTGGGGTGTGAAACGTTACTCACACGACAAATGGTAGGCTCACCAATCCAAAAAAATCCAAAAAACGATGTGTTTCCAGGAAGTTCTCGGTAGGAGTAACCGTGATATCCGTGCACCGCGGCGACTCGACGTCTACGTCAGAGTGTGAGGCTTGCCTGAGACGGCTGGGAGGGGGAACGCGACGAGGAGCCCGCGTCGAGGGTGAACGGGGTGCGATGGCGACATCGTGTGCAAGTTCAGGATTCTGTTTCGGTCTGGCTATATTAGGTGATCTTTATGGTTTCTAGGTGAAGCAAGATTAATGTCAACACCGAGGTCTACCTTATGGGTGAGGCACAGTTCATGTCATCACCGGGATCTACCTTCTTGGTGAGGGATTGTTTATTTCAGCACCGGGTCAATATCTGGTCAAGGACGTCCAGTCTACTCTAGGACGTTATCGTCTGGCGACAAAATAATAAACAACAAATAATTAATAAGGTTTTTACTTTGCTGATAGGTTTGAGCAGTAGCAAATCAGATTCAGCAAACCATGAAGCCAACAAGTCTAGCAATCCATCATTTTTAAAAGCTTTTTCGAACAAAAATAAATGTTACCCAAAATGACATATCATGGGTAGCGGGTCTTGTGGTCGAGCGGTTTGTGTGGGTGCATCAGGAATCAAACGCCCTGCGTTCGATCCTCGTTGCCTACATATTATTTTAATCAAACCAATCATCCTCCAGGGCAAGAAAAAAAAATCAAATTATGTTTTAGTTCCTAGCCTGTCACGGAGGATAAACGGGGCCGGGTTCGTATCCCGCTTGGTGCACTATTTTTAACTAAGAATCAATCACCTACCAAGATTGTTTGAAAATATCTTCGATGCTGCTGATTCTGATTCTGTGTTCGAAATAGGTTATTAAATGTAAAACCCTTATTAAATGTTAAAGTCTTTGTTAAAACCCTCTTTTATAAGAGCCGCTCTTGCAGTCGAGCGGTGAGGCCGTCTGGTCGATGTGGTGGAGGGTCCACGATCAAATCCCGACCAAGCGATAATTTAATATATTTTTGTTATCATCATCCGGGTTACCGACCGAAGCGCAGCATAAATTGATCGAGTACATTTGATATCCAACAGAATGCGCTGGGGGTCACGATGCGTCTTAACACGATTGCGTGTTCGGTGAAACTTTTTAGATAAGAGTAATTAAGAGGACCGCGACCGTCCACCAGGCTTTGACTGGTGTTCCTCCTGTCAGCCTCTAAAGCTTGCATTCACGTTAGAGTGTTGCAAATGGTGAAAGCCCATATTTTGGAGTTGTAGAGTGCTTCTGCTCTGCTAAGTGTGGCGACCTAGTACCTCTGCACTGCTTGGTGTGGTGGCCGGGTTCTAGCTCTTGCTTGCGAGGACGAATAATACTTCTCCATGATATTTTCTTAATCATAAAAGCTAGATACCCGGACCGCTAACATTAGTATGCTTTGGACCGAACTAATCAGAAGGTGCAGTCGATGTCATGTACCTGCCTAGTAAGCGGGTTTTCAACCATGAAATTCAAATAGGTCCATCGATCTTCACAAGGTATGATCGTCTGCGTGGCACATTGGTACTGTCGCTGCTTCGGCATCGTCTAAATGATACGCTACGTGGATCGAACCCACTCGACGGAGGAAGTTTTTTACTGTTGAAATGCAACGTCCACCCGTGGAACCTGCGGTGAGGAGACTTGTATATATCAAAAAATGGAGAGGTAAATGTGTATCCGCGTGGTCGTGCGGTTAAAGGCATCGGATTGATCGATCACATTAATGTCGGTTTGTCGACGTACCGGGTTCGAATCACGCTCGTGTCTAGACGCAGTGTCATACTTTTCTATTTTTTTTTGGGCGTATGTTTTTAGACAGTAGCAAAATTGCCGGGCGCTCCTGGCGCTCCGCGCCAGTCGCACCCGCCAATTTTGCGGGACGTTCCCACGACCCCAGACCCCACCTAACCCCGTGTGCGGCTCCTAAGTCTAGCATCAAGTATATAGGAACAGTTGTGAGTGCTAAACTGCCACCTGTTGGCAGAATATCGAACTACACTCTGGACTTATAAAATTTTTGATATTTTATCCAGCTTAATCGAGTTTGATTATTAGCTACCAGAGCGACTAAATATAATTTTACTTAATGTTTATTTTTAATGTTATTTAATGTTAATTTTACACTAAATGTTATTGCATAGGGATGGGGTGTAACTACAAGAAATTAATACTGCAAGAGTTAATTTATTTTCCAACTGCACGGCTCATTTTATACATACAATCCAAAATAAAATATAAAAACAGAAATTCTGCAAAAGAGAATAAAAATTCTAAAAAGTATTCTTAGAATTAATAACATTTCATTAATTTTTCTCAGAAGACATATCACTGGCTACAAAAACCATAGAAACAATTATAAAAATTGGAGTGAGCAAACATTTTTTGTAAGTGAGCTTTCTGCTTTGCAAACATTTTTAAAACATTGAGTCAAAGCAAATATTAAATTCATCGATAGAGCATTTGTGGTTACAACTGACATGCAGAATTGAGCCATTATAACATTTTTGCCATAGAAATGGTATGCAGTGCATAGAGTGAGAATTAAAATTAAACAACTTAAGCAAAATAAAATTATGCTTTTGGAGTAAGTATCACTGTGGTTTCCCAATCCAGCATCATTCACTTTGGCTATGTTGCAATTTATTGCAAAAATTATATAGATCTAAGCGCTTGTATTTACACACCAACTTCATAATTTCAAACCGAATAAAATATTTCGATGCTTTTTCGAGTGCACAGAATGAGTGGACTGATTCTCTATGCTTTTTAGCTTAACACAGATGACTTATAGACCTTTCACCATGGCAAGTGCACAAATTATTAGGTAGTATATTTTTACCAATTATAACTACTTGTAGGAAAACAAACACATTCAATGCATGTATAGCCCAATTATTTTAAATTATCCTAACTTTAGCCTGCATGATGAAGTGCCAACAAGCAATGTACAAAGCAAACAATTTGCAACTGCCTTCATTTGTACACAAATCCCGAGGAAAAAGTAGACCGGTTGGCAACATCAACAACGTGACATATATATACAAACCAAAAAAAAATTTAGATCTATGAGAGAGTCTTTGACTCTCTAACAACCTTATCAGCCACTTCAGCTCAAGCACATTGTGTTAAAATGCACCCACGGAAGGTCTTCATTCCACCAGTTGAATCCCTTAGAAATCTTGGTGACAAGAGCGTGCCTGCGGGAAATTGGACCACGAGCAGCCAGTCGACGCGACGCATTTTTGTGCCAGACGTCGGTAGACGAGCCAGCACTGCATAAAAAATGTAATGAAATCAGTCACATAGTCAGTACTACGTAGCTTAAACACCACACTGTGAAAACAGAAAAAAGATTAGGTACGTTAGTGACGACCTTGTCTACCCATCATAATCATTGTATTGTATTGTATTGTTCCTTTATTTCCATTTTTCCGAAGAAAACACTCATAGTACATATTATAATATATTATTGCTAATCATGTGATTTCCATTCAATGTTTTATTTTTCATTTCTTTTCACAGAATACTTGTGATGTTCAAGGAAAAAAATGAGCATGAAAAAAAGTCAACAACACACACTTATTACAGTACCAAATTATAGCACCGTGTTTATAAAGATTAAAGCATAGTAATCAAATACAGTCTTATAATAAACAACAGATATCACAATAATTGCATTTGCAATATTTTGCTATGCTCAATTCATCTACGATATCAAATCCATGGTTTACAAGGAATTTCTTCGTAATTTCTTTAAAATGGTTCTTTTTCCACTCTGGGTCATTCCATGTGTAATCACTCACCTCAAACTTTGACCGACCCAGATTTTGATGAAAATTGGTATACTTGTTAAGTTTGTTGACTTAGGGGCTATTTTTTAATTTTTTTTTTTTTGGTCCAACCGTTCGGATATTACAAGGGGGGGAAGTTGGGGTCATTTTGCCCCCCGCGCGTGTAGTGACCACCCTTTCTACGCAATATCTAGGGTTCTATGGGAGCTACAGAGCTGGGAAAAAAATCATCTGAAAGGTAATTTCATACCCTACCTGAATATGGAAACAAAAATGACGATATGTTAATACGAATTTAATTGTGATTTTACACATCTGCATTTTCCAAAATGACCATATCGCTGATGAGTCATTTTTGATTTGCCTGATTTTTTTTCTATATGTACAGAACATACATATGATCATGTGTTCCAAAAATCAAGATGGGTGTTCTACTACTTTCCAAGAAAAAAAAATGTTTTCTGCAAATTCATTCATAATATAAATTAATATGAACTGAATTTAAGACAACATTCAAGAAAATGATCATTACTTACAATCATAGCTACTATGAAGTACAAATTTGCATATCTTAAGAGAGATGTAGTTTACCTTATTGAGGTACATATTTTATAAGCCCTGCTGTTGCCCTGTTGGTGTCTGTAGCCGACAAAAAGTATGTTCGACCAGTTGCCGTGTTGGGGTCGGCCAGTGTTAAAACATCAGCAAAAGCTACAATTAGTTTGTCTTGTACACTGGGATAAAAATATGATGGAGCTGGTCCATGAGGGTGTAGAAAGTTGACTTGAAGTTCAAGAGACTGTGATGATTTTTCAAGAACACACGCTAGCCACCAGTCTTCGTTGTATGCTACAGTGATGAAACTGCCCACGTCTTTGAACTCAAACTCGGGTATTTCTGCTGCTGTTGCTTCCTCCTCTTCTTCTTCTTCTTCTTCTTCTCCTTCTTCATTTTTCTCAACAATCTTCACAATGTTGATTTCTTCAGAAAGAGAAAAGTGTTTCACATGTAAGGAAGTTAGCGATTTTGGGTAGAACGCATGAAAGCTTCTTGTGCCTACGATAGTTTTTAATTCTTTGAATCGTTCTTTAAGTTTGATGCCATTTGCTGTAATCTCTTCATTGGCTACAAACACAAAATTTACAGTCCACACATTTTCTGTTGCCCACCGGTAAAAGTCTATCGGCGTCATTATTTGGTCGGCATATGGTTTCTGTAAACTTGCCCGTGCTGCATTTCGTTTTACAGTCCCACCAACTCCATCGCATGGTCCTTTACCGTGGGATGTGGCAAAAAAATGCCACTCAGCAGTTAGTTCGAAGTCAACTTCATGATGGCACAAGTTGGAAAAATTCTTCTTATTCTTATATTGGGCTGCCGCTCCATCAGAAAAGTAAATTAAATGGGATACATCCGAAATGTTTTGTTTCAGGTGTCTTATCAGGTGCTTTTGGAAAGTGTGCACAGTAACGGTGTCATGAGTTAGCGAGTCAGAAATGACAACGTAACTTAAATGTTGTATGTCTCGATCTTCAGGCTTAAAGTAACACACAAATGGGTGAAGGGTGCATTGGCTGTTATTCCAATGGTAACCTTGTGCAGCATCCTGGAGCACAAAAGAATAATTCTCAGCGAAGTCGCCCACTACTAAAACTTCCCCTGGTTTAAGGTTGGCTTTCTTCTCCTGCATGAATGCCGCTTGCTGCCGTGCAATAAAATCATGATTTCTTAATAAAATGCATTTTTCAATAAAACAGTCAACAAACTCATCTGTAGGTTTCGTAATTGTCTCTAGGGTACATCTGTCTGTTGACAGCCACTGTTTATAAGTCACAGAGTCTATGAAATTTTCACTGAATGAGATTTCTAGCCATTCACGAAGTTCATCGGTTCCCGGACAATTGCCACACTTTCCTACAAAGCAGTTGAGAAGCGGGGGGTTGCACATGAGGCTGGCAAGGCAGTGTTGGTATGATTTGATGGTACCGTCTGAAAGCAAAGGCAGCTTTGCTCCCAAAGCCATCAACTTAACGTTTTGGTGTATCGTACAGACACAGACAGAATGTGTCCCAGCTGCTCCTGCCAGAACACAATGTTTGGGTCTGAGCTCTGCAAACTTCGAGAATCCAACCTTGATGTCAGGATATTTATCTTTGAAGCTGCGATACACTTCACTTAAGTTGCTTAACACTAGTCTCTTCTGGCGGTGAACTCGATTGTCACCCACTTTAACCGAGACAAAATCTTTTTTACCCGGCATGACACGGCTTACATCATCATTTTCATAAAACTCTTCAATCAGTTGAATGCAATCAGGGGAAAGAGTTTTTCCTGCTTTTTGATTTGCAGATGGCAGTATCCCTTGGGCCTTTACTAGTTGTTTGGTTTTACGTACCAAATGGTTAGATGCATTGAACTCTTGCATTATTCTCTTAATGCTCCAACTTTTTGGAAGCACAGATAAAATTGTTATTTTCTCGCTTCTGGTACTCGTCTTAAACTTTTCTTTCAGTTGTGCTATTATCTCTGACCCATCACGGATGCTGTCCTTGCACTCCTCTGAAGATGTCAAATCTTCTTTGCTGATTTCTTCATTACTGGGAGATACTAGTTCCAATCTCTTCTTTACACCTTGTGTTATTTCGCTGAACTTTCTTTTCGAATAAAACATAGATTTACCCTTTAGTTTGGTGGTATTAATAGGTGACACACCAAATGCAGCTAAAGACTGATTCACGGCATCTGCTTCACAGGGTATGTCCACGAAAGGTAGGTCAAGTTCAGTGGATTTAGTTGGCGTTAGAACAGAAACGGTTGTTAGTTCCTTCAGCCTGAGCGAGAGCAGCTTACGGCAAGTTGAGCATAATTTCTTTCCAGGGATGAGGTCGGCAATCTCCAAGTATTTCGTCCTGGATGCTGCATTAATTTCTCTTAACCCATTAACTTTCACTATTCCACAGTGAGCCTGAAACGGATCGCAGCATAACTTGTGGTGACAGCTATACAGACGAAGGAATTTCTTTTCATGTAAATGACACACGGTCTTCACATTATCACACTTAGTACGCAGAGCTAATGATAACTGCTGGTCACTATTGAAACTTTCAATGCTTTTAATCGCTAGATCTTCGATGGGTCCACATTCTTCTTCAAAGAACAGTCCAATTGAGCACATTATGAATCTCTAAATAAAAGGTGCTTGAGAGCAAATTAGCTTCTATCCTCATCAACATGAGGCCAGAGACTGATTGCTTTAGTCCAGACAAGAAATTACCAAACTTTTTACTTGTAACCTGTTACAACTTGATCCATGATTCAGGAGCATGACAAACAATCTATAGTTGTATTCTAGGGAATACCATTTTAAGATTCTTGTAGATGCAAGTCCAGACAAGAAATGAACAAACTTTTGACTTCTATGAACTGTTTCAACTTGATCCATGATTTACAGGAATATGGCAAACAATCGATTTGTATTGTAGAGAATAACATTTCAAGAACATGCAACTGTGCAAACAAAAATCAACTTTAATATAAAATATATGCCAGTGCTCTGATCACAATAATTGTGATCAAAATGCTGTTCTACTGGCAAAAAGGCACTTTTTTATAGAAAAAATTTTTTTTCTTGGAAAGTGGTAAAACACCCATCTTGATTTTTGGAACACATGATCATATGTATGTTCTGTATATATAGAAAAAAAATCAGGCAAATCAAAAATGACTCATCAGCGATATGGTCATTTTGGAAAATGCAGATGTGTAAAATCACAATTAAATTCGTATTAACATATCGTCATTTTTGTTTCCATATTCAGGTAGGGTATGAAATTACCTTTCAGATGATTTTTTTCCCAGCTCTGTAGCTCCCATAGAACCCTAGATATTGCGTAGAAAGGGTGGTCACTACACGCCCGGGGGGCAAAATGACCCCAACTTCCCCCCCTTGTAATATCCGAACGGTTGGACCAAAAAAAAAAAAAAAAAAAAATAGCCCCTAAGTCAACAAACTTAACAAGTATACCAATTTTCATCAAAATCTGGGTCGGTCAAAGTGAAATTTAATTAAAAGTGAGTGATTACACATGGAATGACCCCTCTGTGACTTGATTATGGTAGATTATTAAAAATGCATGCCGCTAAGTTTTTAGGACTCCGTTTTGTTATGTTCAATCTAATTCTAGGTTGGCGCAAGACATTTTTGTGTCTTGTATTTAAGTTAGGTACATAATTACTTTTCATAAGAACATCAGCATTGCCTACTACAAATAAAAGTAGTTCTAGTATATACATGTCATGGTTAAAATCTGGTGTTTTATAAAAAACAGTCGTGATTTGAGTTGGTTTGGACTGAAACATCTTTTTGTCGTGCTAAATGTTGTTTAGTTATGTAATAGCCAGGTCAATGTTAATTTGTCCATTAACTATTGAGCTAGTATCGTCCGCGTATAAAATTACTTCCGTATTTGCATTCGTTGTGGCAGCGGCCAGGTCGTTAACATATAAACTGAAAAGAACTGGAGCCAGCAAGGTCCCCTGCAAGATTCCGTGTTTAATTGTTTTCCATTCTGACCCTTCCTCATCTTAGTTGATTTTCACTTTCTGTTTCCTGTCTGATAGGCTGGATAGGTAAGATCGGATCCAGTTTAAAGCCACCATTTGTATATCTGATCTTCTGATGAACGTCCATGGGATGTTTTCTCGTACGTAAATAGATACGTTGCCACCTGTTTTATTTTTTCTGGTGAAGCTTGCTGCAGTTTCAAAATTTTGGATGGCGACGGACTCTTGTTGTCCAACTTTTAACCAGATCTCGCCTAGACACAGCACGTCGCATCTTGATTTTGTTTGCATATCCATAAACAATTCAATTTCTTTCACTTTGTTTCGAATGCTGCAAATGTTCTGGTAAAAAACTGTGTTGTCGGTCATCTCTGCATATATCCATTTTCTTTCAGTCTTCTCTTCTTTCTCCAGTCTTCATTTCTCCAGTCTTATGCTCTGCCGTCTCGTAATCTCCAGCCTTATGCTCTGCCGTCTCGTAATCTCCAGCCTTATTTTCTGTTCTTTTTGCAAATTCTCTTTTTCCATCAACGCTTTCATTTTCAACGCTTTGAATAATTAATTGTTAGTTTTCTTCACCCTGCAGTGCTTCTCCGATCTTCTCCATAAGGAGCTGTCCGAGGACTTGGCCACCACGATGGTTTAAATGTATGCCATCTTTTGCTTTCTCTCTTTGGGAAATTTTTGAGCTCGGATTGTAAAAGATCAATCCACGCTTTTCACAGAGCCATTGAATCCTATAATTTAGTTTGTCGATGGTGGTTGCATAAAAATTGCCTCTTTATACCAATCCTCCAATAACCCACTTTGTTTTAGCCCATTTTTCCCTTACTGTGTCAATGAGTGCTTCAACCTCGGCTACTAGGTGGACCTTTGAGCGCCGTTTTGTGTTGTTAGTCCAGACGAGGACGACCTCGGGCTCGCTTTCCGTTTTTAAACTCTGCTGGTTTGAGCTGGTTTGAGAGTTCATGTACTCGAATGCCTGGGAACACTGATATATCAGATCCTTTGCGTTTGCTGCCCCAGCTGCCTGTAGCAATGAATCACCTAACACCTTCACTTGGCCGATTCGGTATTTTGGCTCGTGGGATGGTGTTTCTCCACACTGAAATTTTCGTGGATTGTTTTCTTCCGCGAGAGGAGCCTTCCGTATTTTTTGTCTCTTGTCTTTCAGTGTGCTTGTTTCTTTCTTTGCCCCCACTTTTCACTTCATTCTCTCTCGTTGAAGTTTCGTCAATACTGTCGTCATCCTTTTTCTCATTCTCTTGTCTGGATACCGTCCGATGCTCTTATGTGCATGATCTTGAGGGTTTTGGTTATTTAATTGGATTGACTATATTCCTCGCTGCTTGACCTAGCCGCCCCTTGCTCTTATCTTCCTGCCCCATTTATTTATTTATTTATTATCTGTTTGTTAAACCATTACAAGTAATGTACTAACATTGTCCAAGGATACAGTTCAATATATTAGGTAAAATATTGGTAAAAGTATGTCAACATAATAACATGGTGTGTACCTACTCTTGGAAATTAAAATTACATAGAAGTTTACAATCAACGTGAGCTAGGCCATAAAACGTCAGGAGATTAAATTTGGTTTTGGTCGAATTCGCTCATGTTAAAAAACACTTTGTCTATTAGATATGCTTTTAATTCTTTTTTAAATGGTCCTCGCTCCTTGATATCATTAATGCTTTTGGGCAGGCCGTTTGTAATTTTGACTCCTGCCACAAAAGGGTCGTTGCCACTCAATGTCAGCCGATGTTGTTGTTGGACCAGTCTTTCCGCTCCTCGTGTGTTGAGTTGGTGATTTCCAGCGTACTGTACGAACTGCTGCTGGTTGTTGCGCATGAAAAGAGCTGCACTCATGGCCACGTCACTTTCATTAGAGTCCAGTTTCCTCTGTAATTCCACACTCTCTTCTTTCAGCATGCTGATGATTTCTTCAAGATTAGTGTTACGTTTGTTTATTTCCCTAAGAAGCTGTTCTTTTGCTGCAAGCGTGCTGGATAGTAGTTGTAATATGGTATGGGTACCTCCATTTTGCTCAGATACGCCCACTAACACTTCGAAGCCACTGTAGTTAGCCGACTTAATTTTTTAAATTTTTTCTTTAATAGCTACCTTTATCCGCTCCATTAATGCGTCTTTCTTGCCGGTCTTCATTATCCCCAATCTCTCATACTCTTTCTTGAGGTCTTTACACTAAGATCACTCAATGTTTCCACTTTTTCTAGGAGCGACGTACATAGAGCATCCACATAGTCAGACATCTTGAAATATACTCCTTATATAGTTGTCTGTTGTCTTATACAGTATATGTATAATATACAATACATATGTAATTGTATATAATTTGATTGTCTTGATATCAGGAATATATTTGTTGCTAATGGAGCTTCAAAAAATGTTGTATTCCTATAAAAAATAGAGATTGGAGAGACCTGGAGAGATTAGAGTGACATTGTAATACAAAAATGTCACCATAGTTTTTCCAGTATTTTTCCAGCTATAATACAAGCCTTGTATTGTAAACATCTCTGAGAACAAATAAACTTTTGTCTCCCAATCGGAACGATATCAAATAAAATTCCTGTAGTCTCCACAGTTCTCCAAAGAAACTAAGCTAATGTTTTGTTCCAGCTGCTTTATATGTCCGTACCTGACCACCAACAACACCAGCTTGACAGCTTTAGTGACAAGGTTGCCCAGGGCCTGCGAGTACTGCGGCCCAAACGGATGTCCGAACGATCCATGTCTGATGATCACCAGCGTCTCCAGCAGAGGGCAGTTCAGCAACGACTCCAATAGTGATTCTGGTTTTCCAAAGTCCACGTATTCAAGACTGCAAATGAACAGCACATCATAACTGGACAATAATATTTTACAACATGAAGGTTCACAATGAAACATAGACAAAAATAGTAGTTTTTAACACAGTGGTGAATGGCTTTGCAAAGATAGAAGTAGAACTGATTTTGTTCTAATCAGAGACCTTTTGACCTTTTCGATCAGAGCAACAGTGTCGGAAACATTTTACTGCGACTCTGAACCACTCCGCTTTACCGCGGTTATGAAAGAATTACTGGTGGAAATTAATAGCATTAACAGTTTATAACTACTCAATTTATTGATGTAGAAGTCACCAAGTCAACTGGGCACCGTTTGAACACTTCCAAGTAAGTGGACAGCAAGACCTAGCGGAAGTAACTCAACATAGAAAATAAATAAATCATTATGTGTTTTCCTGATCTCCACCTATCAGGGTGTTGCTCTAATCCATTGAGCTACTTGGATGTACAATTTTTGAGAGGGTAGTAATGTTCTTTATAATAAAATACCCCGCACATTGCAAGTGTTTGCAATTTAAATCAGACTTCACGTATTTAAGAGTGTTGTAGACAAATGCTATGTGTAAGAGTAAAATTTTTAGTCCAATCTGAAAGTTAAAAACATTTGCAGAATAGAAATTCTCCAAAAATAGTTTTATGCAAAATCCCACTAAAATAAAGGCTGTTTATCAAAGTTTTTCAAAGATAAATGAAGTTCAAAATCAAACATTTCGATTACAGCCGTGACTAAAGAAAAGGGAAACTATTTTTTTACATAACATAGTCAACCTTTCTCTATTTCTTAGTCTAAAAGCAACTCATTCTGAACCAAGGGCTATTCCGTGGAATGATTGTCACCCTCTGCATTGTTTTTTTCACAGAAAACACTACAAACATGACTTAGAATCTAGATAGAAAATAATGTAATAACTCTGGAAATTTAAAATGTTGAGATTGATGTGAGGTTCAAATTTCAGTATCCTGGTGATAATGGTTTGGAAACAGTCTGTATTTGTATTTATCCCACAGTACCAATATCTTTGAGTAACTCAAACACCATGTAAAAATCTCTGCCTTCAAGGCAAGACATTGTGTATATGGGGGTTTGCTTCTATGGTGATAAGTGATAACGAGATGACCCTTGTCATTCGAGCAAGTGCGTTTATGTCCCTATCTCTTTGATAGCTTCTGGACCGCATAAATTTTAGTTTCAAATAAAAAAAGTTTGCAATCTGTGTATTGAGACAAATCGATTGGTCGGATGAAAAATACAGACAAAAACAACAACATTGATGTCAACATCTTTGCAGTCTGGGAACCACAGTAAATTGTTTAATCTCTAGCTGAATGCACATACTTCAAACCAAAACAATTCACAATCTTTGCTCTTGTTTTTCACTGTTGGACAGAGAGGAAAGTAAGAAATTATGAGAGGGTCTGTGTCCCCTTACACATTGCATTTGTCTACAACACCACACATCCAACGTCAAAATTGGAGTCACTCGAGATTGAATGGTTGTGACATGGTATAGCGTCACTAGAATCAGATTGACTGAAAATTCACAGCCTCTTGGTTCTACTCCTTGAAGATCCATCATTCTCATCAAATGCACTAAAATCCTCTCAAAAATTTTGTGTCCAATTAGCTCAATGGGTTAGAGTAACACCCGCAAAAGGTGGAGATCGGGGTTCGAGTCCCGGTTTGGGGATAAATTTTTGAGAGGGTAGCAGTGTTTTTTAATAATATACCCCGTGCATTGCAAGCATTTGCAATTTTAATCATATTTCACACAATTATTATGTGATTTTACTTTTCCTATGGCTTACTATCTATGGTCTACTTGAATTAAAGGGATGTTATCTCTGTTGCTTACTCATACTTGCTTGTCTAATGAGTCAGTTTTAAGAATTTGCTATGAAGAAATTCTCTTTTCACACGTACCGAAAGTGTTTCAGGTTTTTCCATTTGGGTAAAACCTGATTGAGTTGGTTGTAGAAGCGGCAGCTAACGGGTGTTTGGCGATCTACTAGTAAGAGCGTCTCTAAGTCAGGGCATGAGTTCCCCATCTGGAAAAAGCAGGAGCCAATTTAAAACAATTTTTAGACAATACTTTATCAATACCTGTCTACCTGTAGTATGCCAAAAAGCTGAGAAGCGATGTGATGAGTCACAATAGATCACTTGTGTTTGTTAATGTTTTTGCTTATGCCTTGTCACTAAATGACTCAGTAAAGGCATTTACCAAAACATTTACAATTACAAGAGATTTATCTCAGCTTACCACCATCGCTTGACGCCTCGGTATTTCCTAACAACTCCACTTTCTCGTCCCCCTAGATTTATCTATGTCTACAATTAGTAGGTGCCAAGAAGTTAGCATAATAGAATGATAGCATGGTAGAAGGAAATGCATTCTTCACTCAATGCGAGCAAGGATGCAGCCAAAAAATTAACTATCAACAGCTTTAGCATCTGGATTTTGCATTTCTTTCCACCTCTTCCCCAGTACTTATCTGCATATACGTAAAAGCCCAATCTGCGAATAGTTTTTTAAACTTAACTGTTTTAGTTCTCTAAACTGCTTTATTCTTCAAAAATGCGTCCAAACAGTAATTAAATAGGCTAACCAACCTAATCAACCCTTTCAAAAAATGTATTTCCAGAATATTTCTGAGACTCAAGTAACTTTTGTGACTTTTCTCATCTTTTGTAGCAAATTTTTTGAACTACACTGAAAGCATAAAAAAGTCCCCTGAAAGATTTTTGTTTTAAAAAGCTATTGTCTAGTTCAGAAAACTTGTCACCTGGCCTGGTGTAAACTGCAAACTTGATCAACTTATAACTAAGAGAATCAAATGTCACATAATTAGTTGCCAACCTCTGTGAGAAAGCTTCCATTTTTTATTTGAATGTTGATCAGCGTCAGCTTGCGCAGTTGAGTCCATTGTGGGATGAGCGGCAGGAAGTCTTTCCAGTTGTTGCTGACATCTCCTTTCCTGCATAAAAGAAAATTCTGTAACAAAAGCCCAGATAAAAAGCAAGGAGCGCACAAAGTTAAAATCAACGACTTTGCAGTTTTTAGCTTTTATTTGAGTTGGTAAAGAAGGTGATGCGTCAATGAAGACTTATGCCTGACAATAGACACCAGCTGTTTGATATCTTGATCACTTCCAAAATCTTAGAAAAGTACAAAATAAAAACTGTCATGCTTTTGTTTTAAAAGCTGGAGCACTGGCTCTAAAGGCTCGCTACGTCCGTTAACACTGGGTGTCTACGAAACGCAAGCTAAAACCATCTAAAACTCATTACATTTCTATACCGTTTCTATGCCGGTAACGTCTCACAAGTCTGAGCTACGCTAGCACTCATACAAATACTATGCGAGACCTTTCCATTTATTTTAACAAACCAAAAATACTTTGCCCATTACAATCATTTTCAATTTAAATACGATTTCACAATGAAAATGAAAATGAAGGAAATGAAATGGATGTGACACAGTATGCCTTCACTGGAATTCGAGTGACTAAAATAGTCTCTTGGTACCTTGGAGATCTGTCATTCTTGTAAAATGCACTAAAATCCTCTAAGAAATGGCATGTTGGTCATAAAATGATACTAGATGACTTAATTGGTTAGAGCAACACCACAACATGTGAAGATTGGGGTTTTGAGTCACCATTTGGACAAAATAAAATACTTTGCCCATTGCAAGCATTTGGAATTTAAATCGGTTTTCACAGCAAAAAAAAGTTTGCTGTCAGATCGACTTAAAAAAGAAAATAAGAATTCAGCTGTTGTTTAGCTACAATATTTTTGTACATCAATGATGAGTTATGGAAAGTGATAGCGTAGCAATGCTATTGGAATGCTAAAGCATGGGGAGTCGATCACACTCCTAGAATTGTTATGATTTATATTACAAGCTGGTTGCAATGGGAGCAGTTTTGCAGATTCTTGTCAGACAAAGTCAGAGTCAGCCAGGTAAGTGAACAGTGCTTCCCGAGGATAAAAGAAAAATTTGCTGAGATCGACGAAAGATAAAAATAAGCAGTGAATCAATTGGTGATCCCTTTAAACGAATTTTGGCGGATAAGTTGAGCGGTGATTATTGCAATTAATTTTAAAGCGTTTATTTTCTGGTAAGAAGCGGAGATAGTGATATTGTAACAAGATCCGATTGCAAAGCATTTGACAAGATCTCGAATCAACAGGAAATGCAAGAGGAAACAGTTGCCGAGGGGGCTAGAAAATATTGGGAGGAAAGCGAAGCATCCACGCAACGGAAACTAGCGAGATGATGACTGTTCGGTTTAGTGGCGCATCAGCCGCTTAGCTATTTGCCGTATGTGTGAAAAATGTGTAGGAAGAGAGGTCAATGGAGGACTGAACAACTTTAATAATTTAAAAGAGATTCCGCTGAGTAGATTTTTACTTGGGGTAGAAAAGAAAGCTAAACATTTTTGGGAGGCAAGGAGATTGAGAGGATACACTATGAAAAAGACTCTTATAGTTCAGCATGCATCAAAACAAATTTACTATGAACTGAGGTACCTAACAAAACTGAATTTTTGCAAGGCATGGAAAATCCACTGACCAACTTGCTGCAGGCAAATACCATATATCGGATTCCAGCTCCAATCGGAACTCGGTGATGTTCGGGAACGTCCGCACAAGCGAAGTCATTCCTTCAAGGATCGAGGACGAACCGTCTGAAAGGAGAGAGGCAGAGATTGTAACAGCAATCACTTGGTCAGCACAACTTTGATTCAATATAATATCATAAAAACTAGATTTTTTCAAGTATGTTTTCCAGATTTCCTTGCATATTATTTTATTTGAAGGGAAGTGGAATCAAAAAGGTTGACAAAGAGAGAATATTATTTGTCCAACGTGCATAAACATGCATAAACTTGCATTACATTCACGACATTACCTAGTTCAAAACATAACTCATAACTCACGTTGCACAGTTTGCAACATATTTCATGGGAATACTTCACTGATGGTGGGGAGAAACAATACACTTGGAACAGTCTCTAGATGGCAAGAGAATGGCAATTGTCTGCCTCATATACTAGCGGTACCCACCTTCTCTAAGGGGCTGCACACTTTTAAATACCAGACTCAAAGAATGAAGATTTGTCATTTTCTCCATATCACTAAAATTGTATCGGCACGTTGAGAAATAATCAGGTTCTGCTCGAAGAAATAACGATTCAAGTCTGCTAAGCATCGCATTCCAAGACCCCTGAAAAATTGATTTTCTTAATTAAAATTAGGTTAAACAGTAGGTATATTGTATTTTTTAACAGTAAAACCTTTCTCTAAAGTAAATATGTGCCAAAAAATATTTGTGTGCATATGTGTAACCTGTAAAATCTTTGTCCACATAAGCAATTAAATGTGGTAGCAATTTGAGTGTCGAGACACAGTTAGGAATTACTGAAAAATGTAGCAGTCATGAATGAAAAATTTACTTTCAAAGAAACACTAAGGAATATTTAGAATCCCCTTTAATTTTTTGTGTTTTTTTGGGCATTAATTTGAATTGCAATTTTGTAATATTTAAAGACATTCAATTTCTTACCAAACACCAGTCGATGCTCACATTCTTGATCGTTAAGTGCCTGAGCTCAGGCATGGAGACCTCTTCGGTTGTAAACATTACAAGATAGGCATCAAAATTCAAGTGCGTTAGATGAGGATAAAATCCCTCTGGCATTTTCCCTACAACCCACCGTAGATGCCTGCAGTCTGAAAGAATTGGTAAAATAAAAGCATGCAAGCGGAAAGCAAACAAGCAGCAAAATGTTTGTTATAGACCCATTATTAAATTCTCATTTACCCACCATAAACATCTCCCTTCAGCCTCCATGTTTGATGTGGTGGATTTAGAGCCCAGCCAGTCTTTTCCACAACACGGCCGAATGACAATCTACGCCATTTGGTTGTGGGGTCAAACTGTCTTAAAATCTTTGCGCAAAACTTATCAACCATTGCTTGCTGGCATTGCACGTCAAATATAAATGAGTGGAGGTGAGGCAACGCTGGTGAGCCACTACTCGACCAACTCCTACCAATGCAGTTACATCGCCCATCGACCTGAAAAGTTCAAGATATTGTTTCTTCCTTTTGTTCTTTTTTAAATAATAACAATAATAAAAATAATAATTCTTTATTTTCCATTAAAACCGATTAAATGGTAACTGGACATCAAACAATAAAATTAAAATGTGAAACTTGCCGATTCTACTATAAAAACAACAATTCATCGCTCGTTTAAAGGCAGTGAATACCTAACAACAGTTTTGCAGGTAAAAGTTGTGTGTTTAGGAATTTTGAGTTGACACAAATAGTGGGAGACGGCAGCTATTTTCCGTGGATGCTCAGTAATATCTAAATCAAAATGACGGTATTATGACCTAACTAAAAACACCAACTTTCAAACTTTCAGAACACAATAAACATTACAATGCAATACATTATCAATGCAGATGACTGAATTTAGCAGTCTTTTTTCTGTCTGATTACCTAGGTACCTACCTAAACCCAGAATTTAATCAGTGGAGTTGATTGATTTGATTGATTCCTGGGGTCTAAAGGATTCATTGAGTAAGTGGATGAGGATGATGATGAACCTAGCCTAGAAGGGAGGAGGGGAAACCTAGTGGCAGCACGTAACCTACTTATGTCGAAAACCAAGGGGACCAGCAAAAAGTCCATACAGAATGAAGGTAAAATGAGAACAACAGGATTCCTCCACAAGTACATGCTGTCGAGAGGTTGGTCAGCAAGGCGAATGAAGTTGCTGCACTAACTTGCATCCCTGCAACTTCTCTTTCAAACAGAACTGACCATTTATGGTGGTACCCCATCCAATGCCTAACTCAGTGCATGATAACTGGTGCCTTCAACACGCCAAACCGTTCGGTGTGAATCCTTTGAGACTGGGTACTCAGAACATATTAATCTCTAATTAGGTACCTGTAATTCTTTAAGGCTTGAGAAATGGGCCAGCCATCGTGTTAAATGTAGAAGTAAACATTTGGATGAATCGGTATTCTCCCCAGATGTAACGACTCGTAGGCATACTCTCAGGCCCACCAGTGAAGATAAGTGGGAAGCAACCGTCGACCTCCCGGTCAGTGATTTGGTATCCCCAGTGATTGCAAGCCTTTTAAGCTGTGAACCCAAATTTTTAGCAATAGTTCACAATACAAATAGTCAACTCGGTTTCCATTTGCTTACCCTTGGAAGTACTGGAGATATCTTGTTGAGATGATTGATGGTAAATTTTGTGTCTGAGACAAAAAGGTTTTTCAGTTCTTTTAGTTTGAGCACACAATTTACAATGTCTTGAGCAGGGAGCCAATAACAGCTAGTTAAGGCTAAGCTAACAACGTTGTTACAGCGTTGATTTGGTCTGAAGAAAACCTTTAGCTCCTTGTGATCTAAACTATATGTTGATTCGAAGTTTACTTTCCTAGAACAATTCATTGTAAAAATTAGTTGTTTTCCTTTACCAAAGGTACCAAATACACTACAATGTCTGCTGAAGTAATAGCCATTACCTAATGAGTCGCTTTTCGCAAAAAACTTCGTTGAATCTTGAACATGATTTGGAGACTGATAGAATATCCCCATGTTCTAAATATTGAAAAATGTGCAATAATGTCTCATTGGGAAGAGACATTAAAGAAAGAGACTCCATTAAACGCATCAAATGCAAGTGTAAACTTTCGTTTTAACCTAATAATAACCTTAACTGTCCCTTCTAACCTAACTGTTTTCATTTGACACTTTTAGAGTTTAATAACAACTAAACGTTCAACGATGAAGTAATGTAGTTGTGGTTTATAAGAGCTATTTTGCAATCAAATGTAGACGAATATTCACATAACTAATTTGTAAAGAAAGCGATCTACTCTCCTGAACATTGACAGTTACTATCATAGAAAAATGTCCACAATCCACCATTATGCCCTTTCCACATTTCCACCTTGCTGTGGAGTGGTGAGGCTGTAGTCACTTGTCTAAAGAGTATGCCTGACATAATTCAAATTTAGCCGAGGCAAAGATTCTTTCAGAATAATGTTTACTAGTCAAATGCAGTTTATTTTCTACGTCTTTATTACAATAATTGTGTTCACCGTGCTAACCATAGATTGGGCTTCAGCGAAGCTGTTCCATTCCAAAATAAAACACTTCCGAGATTATCCCAAAGAGAATGAAAACATGGAGTACAAATATGTTACAAGTGCTCACAAAACAATTTTTGGGGACAAGTCAGATGGATTTGGAAAGAGATGCACAAATGAAATTAAAGCTGGTTTGTTTACCTAATATACCTATTCCTTGTTTGTAAAGTAGTTTGCCTTTGTTGTATAAATGTATTTTTTTCAAAATTACTCACACATCAGCACCAAATCAGCTCCCAGATGGCTATTACTGCCCAGAGCAGCCAGGAAGCTGGATAGCTCAAGATTCCTTGATTAAAACATCCGACCCACCGTGTTCTACCACTCGCTGGCTTGATGGAGACCTGTTTATAGAAAGAAATGCTGCAACAAATGAATACAACTGCCTGCAGGTGTGTCAACAAAATGTGAAAATTCTCAGTCGTATTCCCAAAAGGGACCGAATTAATGACTGAGTACCTACAATCTAAAATTGAAATATTGATGTCCCAACAAATTTCAGGTCCAATTTGCTACTCGTCTTGGTATTGCTAGTGTTGATGGCTGGAGCATTTGTGGTGGGAACAGTGGAAAGAGTGATGGGCACATCGTCCAATACATCATGCTCTATCGAGATCCAAAAACAGAACAATGGGCTACTTTTCAAGAAGGCTGCTCAGGAACCCCCAAAGTAAGACCAAAATAATGTAATAACATTGGGTTTACCTCCAAATGAGACAGTTTGAATAATCCATTGTTATCCTAAAGGCAATAAATTATGTTAAGCCTAATCATTTTCGCACCAGGTGTTTCATGTGGATGTTACCAAACGAGGACCAACAATCGAGGCTCTAGAAAAGCCCGTGATAGCTCGGGAAGTCATGTTGTGCCCCATGCAAACTACCGGCAGCCATCCACTGTTGCACATGAAGATCAAGGGATGTCTTCTGAAGAAGCAGAATAATGAAACTGTGTCTCCCAATGGTGAGCAAACCAAAGAAAAATGAACCACTGAACAGTGATAATTCTGAAGGGAGACAGTCTCTTAATGGTACTTTTCCAGTCCAGATGTCCAGTAACGACACCAATCCTTGTGTCTCGGAGGCAATATGGTTGGACCACGAGGAGAAACTGCAGGAGTGTATGCTTCGTACCAATGCAGGGGGTCGGCCTAGCGACGCAAGGCAAGAAAACCATGATTCCAAAGTTTAGAGCACTGCAAAAATGTATGCCCATTATGATAACGATATGATTTCAGATTTTCACAGGCAGGATATCCTTTTCCTAATATTCCAGTAAAGATAGAGAAGAACAAGAAGTACTACTTGGAAGTTTCTTTCCAAGGAAGAAAAAAGGCAATCCAAGCTTTGAAGCTCATGGGTGGGGCAGTAGGTGAGAGTCGTGGTGTTATAAAGCAATTCCAATTGTCGATTAAGGACCCTGGCCTTGATGGGGAATGGACTTTTGTGCGCGAGAGTGACGGCATAACCGACAAGGTGGGACATGAGCTTCTGATGCTCTATTTACAATAAAAGCAGAATTTGCAAATTCCATAGTGTCACTTAATCAGGCACATTAAAAATAGATAAGATGCTTTAAAGAATGTTCCACTCCAAAGAATGTAGCCAAACTTTATTTAAGACAGTCCCTAGAATAGAAAGAATCTAGGGCTTCTTGCAATTGCTTCCACAGACATTCTGCTGCAGTCAAGCGGATTCGTTTTCCACTGGATGCTTCAAGACCAGTAGAGTACCTTTTCGTCCACCACTGGTTGCTTCCGCTGTTCGAGTCTATCCTAGGTCCTGGCATGGTAACAGACCTGTCCTAAAGCTGGACATCAAGGTGATTGCATTTAATAATTAAAATGGTATAGCAAACGCCATATTCCAATTGCACACCTTTAGTGCAGCACGTACAAATAATGGTATGGTTATTTATTCCCTCAGGCTTGCGACACAGAACTGGTTGACGCTGAATCAAGTGACTGAGTAGGGATTGGATAACATGGTAGACTTGTTGAGCTTTGACATTCAAGGAAAATTCTTTCCTTATTTTGACTTGTATATATTATAAAAAAAATTAACTCTTTGTACTGCCTCACATCATAAGAGAAAAGAAAGCGTAATAAAACACTTTTGTGAAATGCCACGTGGTATTTTTGGATTTGACACCCATCGAGGGAGCAGAATCTTGTGCAGACTGAGCGAAACAAACTAGTAAGTCTGGAGTTGCACAAGCCCATAAAAAGTCGACATTTTAGTTTCACATAAAATACTAAAACAACAACAATACAACGGTATCATTAAAACATGCTGATACATTATACAATGTAGTATGTCAAATATTATAAATCTATTCTTTATAATATTCTTTAAGTTCTGTAAAAATGGTACAACTAAATATCTGTAAAACTTATTATTATTTACAATAAGATAGGGTGTCTTTTTCACCTTGATAACAACAGCTAGAGTAACAATTTCTCACGCTAACACGGTTTCTTTGATCCATCCATAAAAGTTACATCGACCGATGTTGTACAGAGTGCTATTTCTTTCGCCTCGTCAGGAATGAATATGTAGAGAAGGTCTAAGAGCCACTTTCCCAACCTCTGCGCTGAGACTCTCGTTGCAGTGAAACGGTAGTGCAACGCAAAGGAGAGGAAAGAATACACTGGGAGTTTTGGTACTCTACGAAAATATTAAGTTGTTATTTTCAAGTGAGATCGGCAATCGGAAGCAATTATATATAACACACATTCGACTGAATGCCAAAAGTTGAGACAGAGAGAGCACAATGAAAAATAATGTGACGAAGTTTCATGCAAAAAGTTGATCGGCTATCAATTCCACGATGTTTGCTTATTCAAATTTTAAGACATTTTTAACATATGACATTTGTATAAAAGAAGAACACTGAATATCGGCGGCTATTAACTAGTTGGTAATATCTGCAATAATGACAAATTAAGTTAGCGCTTCTGTGTAGAGATAGAACCTACGCCCTTACGAAGTAGCTAGCTACATGTAATGCATTCACCGAATGAATCATTTGTCGTTTGTGATAATTAAAATCGAATATAGCGAGTATTCAATTTTATAACAGTAATAAATTATGTAGTAAAAATTTTGTGCGTTCAGTTGGATACATTACATACAAAAAGTTATATTCAATAGTGTGACTAAAAGTATTAAATTTGTATTTAATAATTGCATGTTTCTTTCATGAGGGCTATACATGAATCTGGGTTTTGAGTGTGAATAGCTGGGACAATTCCGCACCGTCGATAAGTCGTGAAAGTTCAGACTTGGAAAGATCGAGCTGAGATAGAGGAAGTAATTGCCAAGTGTTCTGACACCAAACTTGGAGCCACAGAAGGATGGGAAGGAGGTGCCTTTCCTGTCGAACAGTAATCACACTCCATCGGCAGCGAACATTGGCAACCACGTTGGACTATCCCTTCTCTGCCAACTTAGTTCAATTGTGCGTTTCTCACTTTATCTAATTGGCAAGACTGCCAAGCAGCTGGTATAGAAATTGGGGAAGAGATTAGAAGGAAACGGTAGCAAAAGATGTATAGGCAGTAGACGAAACGTTAACACTTCTGTACATCTTTCTCAGCCGGCTTTTCCTTTTTCAGTAAGTGACGTTCTTTCTACCCTCTTCCCTGTATTTTCACTTTATCTAGTTAATTTCCACAAAATAAATTTAGGACATTATAGCCCTTTCTGAATCCACCCCTTTACAACGTAAAGTATAACTTGTAACTAACCACAATGCATTTTAAGTTTCAAAACAAATAACAAAGCTTAACTGCTTCTTTTCAAGATTCATTCCAATCTCAGAGGCTGCAAATGTTTAGGTACTAGAGCTAAAAGAAAATCTTCATTTAGAAGCCTGTGCTTTAGTATACTCAACAAACTGTGTATAGGGTTCCAGATTAATTCTCTCCTGAATGAAAGTCATTAAAAACTCCTACTCTTGAACATGATTTTTGAATCTGTTCAAGTACCTTTAAAACCAAAAATGTTAGGTAACTGCAGTCACTCCAGATGGAATCTTTCCACAAATCTTAAGTCCACTTTTTAAACAAATATGAAAAAAAATCAAATGAAAATCGTAGACTCTGTCAGAAATTAAAACTTAAACAAGTTGTAGCCCTAGCATTATCCATCACGGGAAAGTATAAAATGCAGCAAACACTTCAGCCACCTATTGTGCCGTTGACGTTTGTCCATAACAAAGTATAAATAACAAAAATAAAATATACATCTTGCCGAGGTTTCAACATTTGAGTAGCAGCTATCCTCAACTACTTTAAATTTTTGGCAACGTTCATTCTTGGTTAATAACAATAACTGCTATTCACTTGTTTCTAACTCAACGGCATAATTTCAACTTGTTAATCGTTAATAAGTGACTAATAAGTAAGAAACGATTGTAATTGCAGACAACACGTCTCATTGCCGACGAGATGTATCTAACGTCAGCGTCACGCAAGTACTGTGATGCACACGAGGCAGGCACACTATCATAAGTCACTATTCCTAGATTTGGTCGCAAGGATAAAGCCGCCGCCAGCTTCACTCAGCAGCCAGCGCAGCTTAGCAGCGTGTTTACCCACTACTTTTTGAGCCAAGTTCATTGATGTTCCTGTCCTAAATTAAATTTAAGCACATGTAGCCTCCCGCTAGAAGGACGCCGAATCGCGAGGAATCGAAGAGAACTTTCCAAACGCTGAGATAATTGTATCGACATCAACGTGTGTTTCGTTTCCCATCATAAAACGCGATGAGATATCAGTACGATTCCGGCATTAGCAGAGTTCGAGATAGCGAGGCAATTCGAAAGTCTGACTCGTCAGATCGGAACGGTAACGTACCGGGGCCGCGATCGGAGACATAAGTGTTTTCGTCAGCATTTTGACTACAATCGGTCGAGACGAAAGTTGTCCTCAGTGGAGGGGTCGGTGATGACATTCATGTCGGGGTCGGTGAGCATCTGCAGGCCGTCAAAGTCGATTGGGTCTAGGCCTTCACGCAGTGACTCATCTGACGGGAAAAGGTCAGTGTCGAATGAGCCCGACATCGCACAGCCAAGGTCCTTGGCAAACTCCTGTCGCGAGAGGTCATCCCCCGTGTTTGAGAAGTCTGAAACAACGGAATCGGAATATTAATGGGTAACACAGGTGTGTCACTATGTGTCTTAACTTACTTAATTTGAAACGAAATTTGTATTTTATTTATTTTCACACTAATTAATAATCTTTGACAATTGGACTTAACTCACTGGCTAAATATGTCATTTACTGCAATTTTAGGATATCATCACAATTATTCACACAGCTAAGTCCCCACCAACATTTTAAATTGTTTTTGATGGCTTCAAATCTCAAACAAACAATTGCAAGAAACCCACAACTTCAGTGGGTTGTAACCTCTGTGACTTTCCAAAAATCTTCACATTGAATCTTTAAATTTACAACAGCTAGGTAGAAATGTACAGTGTGATACTGCTACAGGCAACTAATCCTAGCTCTCTCACTGGCAGATCACTAACAGCAGTTGCAAGCGGTGTACTAAATGCAGAAGCCTTGAAGCACTGGCTGTAAATTAAATAGCGTTTCTCCCAATGAAACCCAGCAGAAGGCCTTATTCGTTCCGCTAACAACACATACCGGTGAGGATGATGTCGGGAATACTGGTGGGCGTGTTGGGCGTCTGGGGCGTTGTCTGCTGTGTGCTTCCACCGCTGGGGTTCACGTTTGGCCGACTGAACGGCATCTGCGAGCTCGGTGATTGGCTGTAGTAGCCGGGGTCTGTTGACAGCTCCTGGCTGCCCACCAAGGACAGGCAGTCTTCCTGGCTCACCGCCTGACAAAAAAACATCCCGCACACGGACTTTTAAGCGAAAATAAAACGTAATCGACAATTTCAATTATCAATATTTCTACTTTCTCTCATGTCCAGTGCAGTACTCGAATGCTTTCATCTTAATACTGCTGATCTATGTACAGGATTGACCGTACATTGTAGTAATTGCCCGAATTTTAATCTCACACATAAAAACTAGCTTTACACACCAAAAATCTTCCTGCACCTTTTCAGACATTTGATACAAACAATCTATTAAACTAAAGTCAGGTTATAGGCCAGACACTTGCTGTGCAGTTGCATTTTACAAAGACACGTGTATGGACTTATTCAAGGGTTTTAAAATTATGCCACCACTGTCAATCTCAATTTATCAAACTGTATTATGTTATATTTCCAATAACAGACAGCTTGCAAATATGTCTTTATATGCCATTAATCACATTTACCAAATTATCATTTACGCCATGAAAGCGAGAAATATGGGAGTTTAACACATTATAAAAGAACTTTAGATAAGCAAGTTGACAGTGGGTAGGTACCTACTTTGGAATCCCCTTCCACAAGAACTGATGAAGAAATACAGATCCCTAGATCTCATTTGTTTCAAGCTTGTTATTCTATAATGTTTTTATACTGTTGACAGCATTTATAGCAGATTCATTTTGTGTATGAAATTGGATCGATATATCTACACTTTGACACTATTAAGCTCTAATAATGTACTTTGCAATATAATATTTACAAGATTTATTATTATTTATTATTATTTATTATTTATAATACAATATCTTATTTATAGTAACATACTATGTGCCACTCACCTGGGAGTAGAGAGACGAGCTGTTCTGCGATCCGATGAAGTTCATCGAGGTGTTGACTGGGTTGTCCATCTGCGGAGAAGCAAAGCAGCACGCATTGGAGTCAGACAAAACTGCGGCGCCAGTTCAACAAGCCTTAAGAGTCAGGGTCTCCAGGCAGACCGGACCTCTCGGAACATTCCAAATTCCCTAGGTCGGTATAATGCTTCGAAAACACGAGGCACACTGAAACTAACTAGTCTCACTAACTTCTATGTAATGTACTTCTAAATAACTACTGGCTAGATACAAAAATGAGGAAGAAATTGCTATTAAAAGAAGAGTATGAAAACATGCAATTAAAGTGATGGTAAACCAAAGTGCACTGTATTAGACATTCTGAAACTTCAATTCCTTTCATTCCCTCTTTTTCTTTTCTTTGTTGCAACACATTTAACTGAACTTGGTGGGTGCCACTGTTGTACGCCAGTCATGCTTGCTTCAGTGCATTGCTGGGGAAGCACAGAATTGTGTATTATGCAAATTGTTGGTCATCAAAAAATTAGTACTTGTGATAGGTGGTATCATAATCAAGCCCCTGATTGAGCTTTTATACTGGATACATTGGATTTTTCTTGATTGCAGATGGAACATATTCGTCATGTCTATCCAAATCTGAATCCATAAGTATAATATCTTGGTATATATCCCAAGATAGGACGAGACATGACACAAACTGCAGTTGTATAACAAACCTCTCCTTCATCTGATGCCAAAGAATGTGTCATGAGCACAAAATCTTGTAGAAATGTTGAATCATGATAAAGGACTCGCAACTCCTTCATTAATAGTGTAACTTCTAGTGTAACTTCATCGAAAGATGCATCAAACATTTTTGACCTTCGAGTTGCCATTTGACAAAGGTTTACCATCACTTAAAGGCAAAGACATTGACAAAACAAAGATAATTTATATTACCATTCCTAAAAACGACAAAACATTGATACAGATCGAATCGACAGCTAACTGGACAAGTTCAAACCCGCCGCCAAACGCGCTGCCGTTCTCACGGCAAGTACCATACTGCCGAAACAAACAAAACTTCATTGACCAACGAGATTTCGACCATATGTTGCTCGTAGCAACCAGGCCAGCAAGCAGAACCAGAACCATGGAAACAAAGAAAAGTGTTGCACAAAGAGCACCTCACAACCAAGAGGACCCTTTCCTAATGAGTTCTTTGACCTCAAAAAGATCAAAATGGCTGACAGGTTTCATTCCATGGCTCGTTTTTACTTTAGAGAACCCGATGTCTACGGGAATGAGATCAAAAAAATAACAAAACCTACATGCTGCTAAATATGGAAACGGTTTACCAGCCACGGAAGACAGTAAAGATTAAATGGCCCCAGGGGGCGGGAGGGAAAAGGAGTGTGACTAGGAAACTACTTGCAAACGAGCTGTGATGCACTACTCTCCCCGGAAAATAGCAGGCAGCCTAAGGAGCTAAGAAACTCATCGACTGCTCTGAACGGAATTCATGCCAACGCTTGGTAACTAACTGCCATTAATTTATGTTTTACCTAGCACAAAACCAAGTACCTGTATTTAGAAAATAAATTTCTTAGGCGGGGTTAACACATAAACAATGAGCGTACAGAATATTGTAGACATTTTATATCATCTCCACTACATAACTTCAATTCTCATCTTATCTAGCTAGGGTCAGCCTGAAATGTGAAAGCATTTCATAAAACTGTTTTTTATTATGAACAACCAATTTACTAGTGAAGCAGAGAAAACAAGAGAATAGATAAGTCGTGAACAACGTAACCATTGCCAAACAATCACCTGTTGCCATTAAAGCTAAAAACCTTCCACAACAACTAAATTATGGTCTAATAATCTTTCAAATAAAGTTTCGTTGGTCCAGTGCAGTAAACAGTAAAGAATGGCAGCCGTTCAAAAGAGCAAGAAAGGAGGTAAAAAAAGAGAAATAGAGAGCGAAGTAAGATAGTGCGACCGATGGTCATCACCTGAAGTTCTGCACTCCAGCCGCAACTAGTCTCCACCAAGCTGTGAACAAGCTGGCACCAATCCTTGTACGTTGCCAAAAGGGAATTTGCGGTGTCAATTTTCAGAAAGTACAGAGAACAGGGTTTATCTACCTAGCGAGCGGCTAAATTGTCATGAACAAAGGAGCTTGGTCGCTAGATCGAGAAACATCAACATGGATACTAGTTTTAACAGGGCTTTGCTGATTTTACAATCACAAGCAGCTCGACAGGAGTGATTATAGGAATAAGAGCGGTACATATATTTTACGGGATGACAATCGAGGTCCTAAACTTTCCTTTTTTGTTACGGTATGTAAAAAGAAGAAAACTTTTGTCTTGCCTTTTGCTACGAGATGTGAAATGCTGTGCTTGTTTTGAATCAGGCATCATAACATTGACTTGCGTCAACTAAACTGTTCCTTCTACAATTAAGTTAACGGTGTCTTGTGTGTGATTTCAGACGTAATAAAACCTGATAAACAATACATTTCTGGCCCCCAATTGTCAGATGATACTGACAACAGAACACACAGAAAGTACACTATGATGGTGAGATAAAAAAATACTCACCACGCCCTGATGCATGAAACATACAGAATAAAGTTGGTAAGGAAAATTTTGAGGAGAGAAAAAACCAAGCCAAAACCAAAGAGATACACCAACAGAAACAAATTCTCAAGATCTTGTAAATCAAAGTTACGTGTGGGGTGGCCCAACTGTCACTTAGTAGATAAAGCTGTCGAAATCCACCAAAACACAGAACATGTTTTTGCTGACTTACTAACTTTTTTGATTAGTATTACTGGGTAAACATCACTTCTTGGTCGAGTTTACAACTTCGAAGTCAAACCCATCGGAGAAGGCTGAACATGACCTCAAGCTTTTTAGCATTAAGTGATCCAAAGAAACAGGCAACCTGTTGGTGTGAACAGTGGGTCTAATTATATATATATATATATATATCTACAGAAGATAGATACCAACAGACCAATAGGCCAATTTATTCCAAAAACTGTCAATAACATTTTCAAATCTACCACTAATTTTATTATCGCTCAAGTTAATGCAGCAGATAGTCCCTACTCACTAAATATCTTCTAAAAACAGCTGGTTTGAAGAAGCCTGTCGAGCTGGCGTGCAGTGGGCACTGAATTGTACATACCATGCTGAACTGTTCGAAATGGTGCTGAAGCGCGGTTGCCTGCTCCTGGCTAATGAAGTAGCTGCCGCTCTCGGAGAAGGGGCTGGAGCCTGAGCCCATGCCGGGAGAGCTGGCCGGAGATACCGGACTCTGAGGCCCGCTGTGGCCAGGGCTGCCGCTGCGGTATACTAACCCGCCCTGAACAACACCGAAGCCGTTAGTCACTAAGTTTTGGTTCTTTGGTAGTGAACCTTGGTTCAGTATCGTCAGCGGCTGTTGTATCCCAGGTAAAATGGGATACAACAGCCGCTTGAAATAATTTACAATTTAGTGAGCAGCATGTATTCTTGACTGGAAACCTGTATTGCAAAAAATGTAAATTAAACAGTCTTATACAGACCAAACGGCATTTGCCATCAAGGTCAAATTTAAACCTGGTCAAATCACCTTTCAGCTGCAAGAACTTGAGATAGATATGATATAGATTACTTGGATCTTTGATTTAACAACATTTTCAGACAGTATATACTGGCCTGGATAAAATGCTCGACTAGATAACAAAGGAACGGTAGATATCACTAACCTGTACAGCCAATCCAGGAGAAGGCAGAGGACTAAGCCTACCTAAAGGCTGCGGACTGCGATAAGAACTCAAGGAATTCATGTGCTGCTGAAACATCAAACAACACTAAGGGTCTACGCTCTACAGCATTCGCTTGCAACTAGGGGTAGTGCAGGATTGAATTTCAACTCGGCTCTTGTAAAACCTTCACTACCAAACAATCAAATAAACCTACTTTTAAAAATACCAGACTTAGATAGATTTCCATGTTAGCCCCAATTATTTACTCCCGCTGAAACCATTCTACTCTTGCATTGTATTCTTGCTATTCTTGTAGCATGCACTTTGCTAAGTACACCATCAATTTCAGATGTATACAAATTCACATCTACAATGGCAAAAAAAAAGTGAGCAATTTAGATCACCACATTCACGTCACTTGAAACCAAACGTTAAATGCAAAAATAACACAACATACACGCTGTCAGATATGTACACCCAGGTAGGGACACAAAAGGAATGCATCATATTTTCATATGAATAAAATGTTCTTGGGGGCCCAGATCACCTCACTGAAATTCTAGGGAACAGGAAAACCACTGTCATTCTGCTACAATGAAAACTATAACAGCAGGTATGTGTAGAAAAGAATTAAGGTTTAATTTGGATCATTCTGATTTTTCTTTTATGTTGCCCCTAACTGCCTGGGTGAATGAACAGCAAAAATTCACAATTTTAGTTTTCATTGAAAAATGTTGATAAATAATAGATCAAGGCATAATTTTGAAAATTCGGCTACAATTGAAATGATTATAATATCATCTGATGCCAATTATATTGCTGCTATTGCAACTTTGTAATAATGGTTTTACAATCGGCACTTACAGTTAATGGTTGGATCAGGTTTATCTGGAAATGTGATCTTAAATCTTTCCTATCTGTTGCAAAAAAAATGTCCTCACATTTATTTCTATCACACGACGAAAAAAATCTGAAACTTTTAAAGATATGACTATAATGGGGTAGGAAGGCTCAAAGCATATTTTTAAGAAGTAAACAAGGAGAGGTTGATTTGATTTGTGGTGTTTTTCGACACACTGTTTTGACAACTGGCCCTGCGGCACTGGTCTGACGGCGTCGGTGGATGAGTGGATGATGATGAGGATGATGATAAACCTAACATAGCGTAGAAGGGAGGAGGGGAAACCCGGTGCTGGCACGTAGCCTACTCCTGCTGAAGAGCACCAAGGAGACCACAAGCTTCCCTTCCGAACGTCCCTTCCGAAGGACGGCAGAACTCGAACAGCAGGATTCCTTCTCAAATACATGCCGTCGAGAGGTTGATAAGCAAGACGAATGAAGTTGCTTTACCAACTTTCAAACAGAACTGGTCATGTGAATGATGGTCATCTATACATTATCTGACTCAGCGCAGTGTTGCTCAACTTCGGTGATCTCACAAGAACCAGTGTTTCCAACACGCCAAACCGTTCAGTTCAAACAATGAGAGGTGATCTGGCCCAGGGTGAAGGAGTGGCTGTTGAATGTCTGGACTGCAAAAATTTCCTACGTAGGTTGCATTCAAATCTCAGATACAAAAACAAAACAAATCATGCCACAAACAAACAAGGGCCTATTAACTTACGGTTGGGATGTTTTGTGAATTGGAGATGAGATTGTTCTGGTGTTGTTGGTGTTGTTGTTGCTGTTGCTGCTGGTTCTGTTGCTGTTGTAAGCTGTGCTGCTGTTGTTGCTGCTGCTGCTGCTGTTGCTGCTGTTGCATATTCTGTTGCTGGTAGATGTATTGGTTCTGTTGAAACGAGTCTAGTTGCACTTGACCACTGTTGTCTAGCGTTACGCCCTGTAGAGAGAACAAATTTAGCCTAGATCGAAATTCATCGACAGGGTACAGGCATCCAGCGTCAATATCCAGCAAGGCAGTGCAAGCGCAAGGAAAAAGATTTAAAGTATTAGCTGCTACAATAGCAAAAATGTATAGAGTATATGCTTTGTAAACCGACATCAAAGTTATTTTATCCTGGCTCACACAGCTGAATCAATGAGAGAATATAAAAAATATCCTCACAGAGATGAGTTATATATCACGCGCTCCTTAGCGTCAATAAATTTTAGGGGACGTCGGTATGTTTATAAAAGTAAACCTTCAAATCACATGGTTAGCTACCATTGAAAAATCTTCACATATCAATCGACAACTTTAAGTGAAAAAGTCTTAGAAATCCAAAGCAGTTAGTAAAAAATTACTAGCACAAGAGCACAAGCAAGAAAGTAATATTTCAGTAGGGTTGAAAAAAATTGTGGAAATGAAAACAAACTCTTGCTAAAAGAAAGAGTAAAACCTGGCATAGAAGCTTTCCTAACGTTTAACAGATCCATTTTAGCCATAGAAAAGTTAGATGCTAACTGTGTTTGAATCTGATCGTCAGAGGTTGAACGCTGCTATTGGGTGAGGTAACAGAGAAAGGTTTGTTAATACCAGGTGAAACAAAAAGTAACTCGAAGAGTAGAAACTTGAAATTACATGCCAGAGCTCACTACTGACCTTGCAAGTGTGCAGGTACCTAGAGTTCATTGGCACAGAGAGTTGGTTCTGGAACAAGTGTGAAAACAAATCCAAACTACAGAAACAAAACAAAAAAAAATCGTGCAAAATAATAAAACAGAAAAATGTTGGAAAAACGTCAAATAATACAAACCATACAAATAAACAAACTGAATATAGCTCGAAGGCTGGCAGCATTTGCCAGTGACACTAACAAACATGAAAAAATTGCCAAGGCCAAGAAAGCAAGCACGCAAGCAGTAGAGATATTAAGGAAGTAACATTGTGATAAGCCAGAAACCCCTGAATAACTTTCTGTGTAATAAACGTATTTAAGACGGAAAATTAGCAGTAATTGTTAACAGAGGAGCTTCATAAATAGTAACACCCAATGTAACAAACAGTCACTTTATATGATCTAATGCTTAATTTTTTTTTAATTTCAGAAAAAACAGCCTGGGCCTCTGGCTTTACGACATCAAAATATAAGTACGAGCGAATACCTACAACATGCTCCTAGTACTCAAACCTCTATTGCTGGTTTTAGGCAAATAAAAACCAATGAGTGAAGAGCTCAGGATGAAATGTATAAAAATCTGGCAATAAATTGATTGACCATTTGTGCCAAATGGTTAATACACTAATGAAATCTGCTATCTTCACGTTGAGAGGTGCTTGACTCGAATCATCTCAAAGAGACATAAGCACTCTTTCTTCTTCTTAAACAAACTTTTTTGTAAAAGAAAGCTTATGGACTTAAAAATAATGTACTTTTCATGATCTTTTTAACTCAGGTCAGCTTCTCAGTGTTTATAAACAATGCCAAAACCTTTGGCAATTAAGGTTTGAGCAAAACAACTTTTAAACTCGAAGGCGGATGTAAAATCACAAAAAAAGTCCTTGTCAGCAGAGACCGGCGACTGAACTCACGGGTGAGGGTGCTGATCCAATAACTAGGTCGTGAAGATGCTGCTGCGGATACTGCCGCCTCCGTTGGCCCGGGGAATGCCCGGGGCTGTGCGGTGAGGACGGTCCGCCGAAAGGAAAGCGACCCGCGGGTCGCGACGACAAGCTTGTCGGGGACAGCGTTGACGGGCTAGCCGTCTGGGAGCCCTGCAATCGCCACCGCAAACTGTCACGCAGGTCTGCCGATTTTTTGGAGTGGTGCACGTGGGGTAGTATAGGTTTCATTCAATGGTGCAATGAGCAGGCAGTACAGATTGCTTGCTCCCCAAAATTTGCGATGTCTTCGCCATGGGCTGATCAATTGGGCACAGTCAACCACAGGAGGATTTCACTGCCATCAGAGTTCTGCGATTCAGGAGTCGGAGCTTTTTTGTTCATGCAGCCAGCCTTTTTCATAGTCTTGCAAGTGGTTGAATCCATTGAAAGGTGTTTCTTGGGTTGTTTTGTCCAAAGGGTTTAAATTTCCGTGCATTGCGGAGCATTCATTCTGCTTTATCCTCATTGTAAAAAGACAATTGCAAGCAGAAAGCACTTGTTTGCATGGTCAATAATTCTTGCCACATTGTCCTTCATCTCTTTATAGACAAGCATCTAAACGATTTTAGAGAATGCTAGCAGAATACAAAGTAATCAAGAATAATAAATTATTGACAAAACCAAGATTTAACTTTACTTAGGTGCTACAGCAGTTATTCTGGGAGCATAAATTATAAGTACCTAAATCAATTATTGATCGTGGTCCCAATTGACACAAACAGATAGCACGTCAGTATATGACATCAACAGTACATATAATTATTATGCACGAAACATTCCACCACCAATAAAGCAGCAAAAGCCACAGGGTTGTTTTTAAAGAGGTCAAGATGTGGCAGTATTGAAAGTATATATATACCAAACAGAGTTTTGAATGGCAAGTATTCTTTGGACTGGCTTCTCCTATGTTTAGAAAATGACTAGAACCACCCGATTAAAACCACCAGTTGAACTAGCTGATCTCACAGGCAACAGACAACATTTACCTGATATCTCTTATGGCAACTTTGACTGGTGTTCATCCAGAAATTACTGTTGCAATAAGTTGCTTTCTCAAGAAGTTCAGCCCAACAAGAATCATAGCAATTTGAAAAAGTCTGCACCGATTTCAACAACAACAAACTTTTTAATTATTTGCTTAACTCTTTGATGCCAATAGCCACTTTTCAAATGCTCAAAATGCTTAGATTCTGGAGGAAATTACATCTTAGCTTTTTTAAATTTCAGCTTTGGTCGACTTACGGTGCTGTAGGGTGAATTGCTGTGATCCTCCTGGTCGAGCGGCGTGGGCAGCGGAGAGGGGAAGTGGAAGCTGGTCAAGTCCGGCAGTGAGCCCGTGTTGTTACCGATTGGGATCTGAATTGTGCCTGGCTCGTGTTGCGACGGGAAGATGCTGCTCACAAAAACGAAAGCGGTTTGTATCATTCTATTTACCAGCGGAAAAACCCAAGTGTACTTTGATAATTGCCAAGTGCTTTGCCATTTATCTGTTGATGACATTTTTTTTGGTGGCAATTTAGGAAGTCAACTATTCACTATTTATATTTAGCTTGATTTTCTCATGGAAGTCATTACTCTAGACAGTCTCCAGCCGTTTCTGAAGCATTCATGAGTATGTATCAAATCTGCATTTGATTCTATAACAGAGGTATGGTAGCAGTTTACATAGACTGGTTTTGAAACCAGTAGATTGTTGATTTCTTCTATTTTACATAAGTAATCCAGAAATAATCAAACCCACTTATCAACGTGACTTAACGGGTGGGTAGGATCGTGGCCTTTGTCACTACAGACTGTCCCACAAAAAGAGCCTGATGGCTAAAGAGAGCCTGAATTCAATGCTTTGATGCAACTCGCCAGTTTCAATGCAACCTAACGTACTTGATGCCAGGGACGCGCGGAGCCTCGCAGCACGAACGCGGCCGGCCATCGGGCGAAACAGACAGCTGTTTACGCACATAGTCCTGGTCATTACTGTGATGGTGGTGGTGTCCTCCGTGGTGGTGCAAGTGATGGTGATCGGCATGCACTGAAAACAAGTTGCCAACAATGAATATGTAAACTAGATGTTATCCAAGGTCAATTCTTATTCAAATTGCTTAAAGTGGGAGACTGAGATTCGAATCCCCAGAAGTGTTCATAATAATAAGGTATTAGTGGCACAAACTCTGTGCCTTTGCCAAATATTTGTAACATTAAAAGTAAAGCTGCGTGGATTTGTAGGATAATTAGTCTCTTTATCTATTTACCCAGCGTTTCAAAAGTAGAAAAACTACGCTGAAGGTAACCTGAAACTTCTGCCATTCTACCGATCACTATTCTCGATGAACTCAGTGGCCCGCTTCGTAGAGAAACGGAAAATTGGCTCACCCAACTGTTTATGCTAGTGATTTATGAATAAACAGTGCGAACAGTCCAGTGAGCCAATTTTACGTTTCTTTACCAAGCAGGCCATTAAATTCTTGAATTTAAGATTTAAATAAGTTTAAATGTAACACTTAATTAAAGATGGCATGTATTCAACTAAAAAAAAAGGTAAATCGATACAAAATCAATATTTAAAAAAGCTGTCAAGTCAGAATTTTACTGTACTAAAAAAAAAAAAATAATAATAATTGCATCATTGTGCCTAGTACTAACTCTAGCCTAGCTGCTAGCTATCTAGAAGATCTTCAATGTGAAGAGAAAAGCATTGTTTTTCTACTCGTGGTTTTATTACAAACACGCCCATATCGTTGGGGCATTAAATATATGGCATTTGTTTTTGCCTGGCACCATTAAGCCTTCAATAAATAATCTAGCTTTGTAATTCTTAGCTTGGCACATATTTTCATAATCTCTCAGCCCAAGATGAGCACTATGGTCATTTTTACAAATTTAAAAGTAAAATAACCAACTAGATATCTACATAGTGTTAAATAATTATTTGTTGTGTGTACATTTTTCCTACAGTTTGCTACATTTGGTCTCAAATATAGCAGGTTGCAACCAACATGAAAATTGGTTGAGGGACAGCATTATTTTCAAAATACTCTAAAAGCGTTTGAAAACTGTTCTTTTTTGCATCATTTTTAGATTTCAAAATAATTCCTTTTATGGCAATTAACATATATAAATGCTGGAAAAAACATGAGGTAAGCAAGCAGATTGACAGATTGGCCGTCTGCTACAGTAGATCATCAAGACCTTGGCGGCCTTGGTGGATGCTCACCTCTTCGCTGTGAGCCCGGACTGTGCAGCGAAGTGTCACCTGGACCCCCGCTTGCCGACTGGTGAAGTGCCGAGTCGGAGTTTGTGCGGCGCCAAGCAGTGTCTGGTGGCGGCGAGAGATACGTGCCGCCGCCACCGTACGGAGAAGTGTCCACGCGCTTCTCCACTGGCCGCGACCGCATTGGGCCCACGCCTGGGCTTCGGCCGCGGTCACGCTGGAACGAAGTGGCGGTCGTCGTCTTCATCTCCTCCAGGCTGCTCAATGCGCCTTGCAGCAGTAGACCCTCCTGAACGCACACCGTCAAAATTTTATTAGCAGGAGGGTTGCCAGTCGATTGATGGGTGGTGGTTTGGCAACCGTTTAAGTTGCATTTGGTACTGATTCGGCGATAAGGAATATCTAGCCTAGCGCCGTCGGGATTTGGGGAATACTTGACAGAATGCAGCCAATAACTCATGAATGAACTCGGGATGACTCGTGAACTGGCGAAGTAACGGTACTCAAATAGTGCCCTTTCCACCACCAGGATTTCTAAACAAATTTTTACCGATGAGATTATGAGACCGATGAAAGCAAGGTCAATATGCCTATGAAGTTCCTTTGAATCTCCTAAGCCTACATGGTTGTGTAAATTATAAGTCTCCCCTTCAACACCAGACTCACATTGCTGTAAATCTATAGCATGTGTGTAATCTATTTCACTGATATTCCAGTGTGATTACTTACTAGGACAACAATAACCATGGTTATCCATGGATCATGCCAATTCTTCTGCTAATTGCTAACTACTGCACGCTTTTCACATCATTTTGACACAGATAAAACATTGATCCAGAATCAGAGTCCAATTATGTGTGAATAAATGTAGCTGATTTGCAAATCCTATTTATATATAGAAAAGTTGGTAATTATACATTTAAAATTGAAAGATCAAACCACACTATTTACAAACAAAAACCAACTGTAAGCCAGCCACGAGTACTGTTGAAACAGATGAATAACACTCCAGTATACAAAGTTTTTTTTTTCTACTTCATTTTAGCTGCTAGGCAAAAGGGATGCTAGAATTAGCGAAACTTCAAGGAGACTCCAGTCAACGAGAAACACATTCTTACAACAGAGGTGCCACCGGTCTTTTTGGGGTGACTTGGTGACATGCGGACCAACCGTGATTTTTAAAAATGCAACAAATTACCTCTGTGATATCCACCATTTTGCTTTTGCTCTAAAGCTTTTAACGTTTTTATCAATTTTTACAGCAATTTTTATATTTTGTGTGAAACTTGAAAATGCCATAAGGCAGTTTGAGCATTTCAAGTTTTTTTTTTTTTTTTTTTTTTTGAGAAATCATAAGAACATTTCTAGCAATCATAACAATCTTCAGAATACTTCAACAGACATTTTTGAATTTTTGAACCGTGCCACAAAAATGTCTACTGGAATTCATAAGTTGGTATGGTAGCAATGCAGGGGGCAGTTCTTGTGCTGTCATCGTCTCTCTTAGGTAGGACAGTAGGTTAGCATATGCTTAGACTGTTGCATAGCTATATCTACATCAAACTTAATAAGCATAGCAACCGATGTAACAAATTCATATTTTTGTTCTGTTTTGTTCTGAAATTTGATGAAAATCACCAACCTTAAACTGACAACTGACCCAAAAAGAAATTTTTAGGTTTCAACCGATTTGTAGTATATTTTTTTTTTTTGCAAAACTTGAAAATTCTCAAAGGCATTTTACACATTCAATTGAGGTAGAGGACTGCACCAACAAATTAGATTCGTGTTAGATTGGTCGGTGTTCTCGCTCCCAGCGTACACTTTTCTACACCGAGAATTTTGCCAATTTAACCCTGCTCCACCTCATCTAAGATAAAGCCCATTAGATACAAGCTTTGCAGAAGTAGTTTGAAATGTTTTCTAGCTGTGACAACAAAATATAAGGGTGGAAAATTAAAAAAAATAATTTTGCAACAGAAAAATTAGTGGACTGCATCAGTGCCCAGTAGATCCAGAAAATTTGGAATGTAACTCATGTAGCCTTTATTTGGCTTGATGCATCCAAACAAATGCTTATATCTTGAAAAGCAAACGAAAAGAAAACGAAAAGAAAAAGAAAAACATATTACACCGTCAGAAGGAAATCTATTTTAGGTGCTCCAGCTGAAGAGTGAAAGTAATTTCGACTCTCCTTTTGAATATTTCAAAAAACTATACACAACGTAATTTTAGAACTTCGAACAATAACAATTTGCAACATGAAACAATGTGAATGTCACAAGGTGTAAGAAGTTGCAGTTGTCACAATTATCTATCAGGTAGGTATTTTACAAAAAAGGTAAAAAAGCAAGTATAAAATAAATTGGTCAAAGTACAGAAAGGCAAAAGCAATATGGATACTCTAGGAACAGAGGTAATTAGTCTAAGAAATTGTATAGAACAACGTACACTGATCTAGCACCAGTGGCAAAACAGTAGTAAAAATTGTGGCCATAAAAGGCATAAGCTAACGTCAAGAAGAGTGCAAAACTATTGTACCGGGCAAACAGCAGGCAGTCGCAGCACAAACCATTCACCCGTACCTTCAAATCTACCGAATTACTGCTTATGTGGTTCACATTGGGCAAGGACCCGCCCTTGATCGTACCGAGGGTTTGGTTAATGAGGAGATGCTGCTTAGGCAGAGCATTCACCTAGAACATATGCGCATAGAGGCCCAAACTGTTGGAAAGCTGAAAGACAGGCTATGAAGAGGGGATAGAATTAGCAGGTGCATTAACAGCAAGTTCAAGCACAGAAGGCATATTAGTACTTGACAGTCTCTGGAAGATTTGTTTAGTAAACAGAGGTATAGAAATAAAGGGAGGACTTTCGGTGTACTGCAACAGCAAAAATTAAAGGGAAATTGCAGAAACAGGTTCAGAAGAACTAACCAATACACAAAAAGCTCACTACAAGAAGCCCAGAGGCCAAGAAAGAAAAGAAGAGTAGGTACCTATTACTTGAACTTATCAGTCAAGTTATCTTTAGACTTATCAGTATAATTTGGTTGGACATTTCACCAAACAAGTACAAGATAAATGAAAAGTAACTATGGCAGAAAAATTAATTCTCTTTCATATCATTGAAATGTGGAATTTCCAGGTTGGTGACACTTGTTTAATGGTGTGAATGTGATATAATAGTGTTTTTCTGTAGTAAGAAAGGGGTTCTATTTATTTCTTAAAACCTGCAGGAAATAACAAATGTCACCCATCCTCAAAGTAAAATATAATTTGAACCATCTACTACAAAGATGTTTAAACAGTGGTTAAGCTTATCTTGACCCTGAGGTCTTCCTTACAAACACCAAGGTATTCGGGTGTAATTAAATTTCAGGTCTAGGCCAAGTACACAGTAGTAGGCCCTTGGGGCCTTTACTGAACACCAAATGTCAAACAATACGTTTTATGGTCAGTAACGAAGAAACGCGATTCTTAAGGTGCATAGTAAAGACGACCACTTGTTATGTATTTATGGTCTTCTTGTTATTGTTTTGAATGACGATTTCCCAATCATTTGGAGCCTATTTTCATTGGATTACCAGTGTGGCCAAGCACAGAGTACTGGAGTGAGTTGTTTATGTTAGTGTCGAAATGAGATAGATGACCTATCAAGATGGAACTTCCATAGAACCATTACTCACTTTGCTTGTCGCATCAGACACCTCTCGCATGATTTTTTCAAAGGCAAGCGTTTCTTCTGCTTGCTTTTGATTGTGTAATGCAATCTTCTCACTGAATTTCCTTGGGTTCGCCATGATGGCTGCTTTGGTTTTGACTCGCAGCGAGCAAGTAGGCAAAAATGACCAATAGAAACCAAGAAACGTATTGACAGTAGTCCGCGAGCTCTATAGGTAGATAAGTGAAGCTTATTTTCGATTTAAAAATTGGCGACTGTGAAGTAAGCGTCCGGTGCAGTGGCTGTCAGAAGGTCGTCCAAAAATAAATATGGCGGCGTCCATGTACGCTCGTCAATTTGTAGGTTATAATTGTTTAAAGGCTGACAAATTAAGACCTTCTACTCATTTAGGTATTTGCTGCAGGTATTTACTCTTTAAAACCCTGCATTATAGTACTGATGTGAAAGAAAGTTCGTTTTGTTTTAAGAAATTCAACAATTTGGATGGAGTCTCCTTTGGCACTTTGTTGCTGCCCATCGAACCAAAGTTCAGGCATAGATTCAGGTGTTTTAACGTCTCAAGAGTTTCTTACCACAGCTTTCATATCTATAACCAATCAGATAAGTTCAATAAGTATGTGCATTTAAGAAAAACCCCTGAAACAAGGCCACCGTCGAGAAACTACTCTAGTGAAGGAAACGGCGACAATCAGAATAAAAAAGATGTCATGCACCTAATGGACTTTCCAGAAATTGTATGGCCAAGCCTCATAAAATCACTCAGAAATTGGATTCTATCAAATCTTATTATCACACCTTATTTTGACCGGGAGTTTAATCTCTCTGACTTTATTGATGGTTCAAAAAAGGTTTGTAATAAAGTGAATTTCTTAAACGTTAATTTTTATCAATACCTTTTACATGCATTTTTAATTAACATCTTTGGTTGAAGGCATTTGAGATGGTGACAGAATGTCTATCAGAGAGTAACTTTGATAAGCTACAAGGATTGGTGGCTTCTGAAGTTATAGAAGAAGTAAAGCAAAACATATCACTGTTTTCCATGCAGAAGAGACAAGAACTCCGCATGCTCCCAGAAGACATTTACTTCTGTTTTCCATACCAAGTTGGAGTCATGTTCAGTGATGATGATGGTAACTAAACATGTACAGTATTAAAAAGTCTTCTATCTTCAAAAAATCTTCTCTACCCTTATGACCCTTCAATGTTCTTTGTTGATTATCTTTCAGAAAACCAAAAACGCTTTGTCGAGATTACAATGTGCTACCATGTACTCCAAGGTCTGACAGAACTTAAGTCGCAAGGCATTACACCTCCAATCAACATGGGTATGATGCCCGAATACAGAGACAAAATACACATATGTAACTACCGCTTCATCAGAGAGTTCAGTAAAGGTGTACAAGGCGAATGGACAATAAACAAGCTGAACCACTTTAAGCCCTCTGACTACATTACGTGACTTTGTAAAGAATTTACAGCATTAGCTTCTATTTTCAATGGGTTTGTTTTTAAATAGTAGTTTTAATTTGAGTATGGACTGAAATAGGCACTGCCTTAAAAATACAGCAGACAATTGAGAGTTATAACTTACTAGCAGTACCCGCTGCCTACGGCCGCTTTCTATTTTGAGGAAGTGGGCATTTTGATTTCAATTGTAAAGCCTTTAATGGGACCACAACCAAAAGTACCCCCATGAATTGAATTTGAAATTTGCCACTTATGTCACTCGGGGTCACTGCATTGTGGAGACTCTGTGGTATTCCAAAGTGACCACGATGACAATTTCGAAAACAAACGACGTTGGCTGTCAAAAGATTTCCGTGTATGATTTCTTGAAATATTTCTTAAAGAGTGAAACTTGTGAAATACCTTTTACAATCTGGGCTAGCCAATCTTGCTAGCCAAGACACCAACAATATTTCAGTTCTGTCAATTATTTCCCTTCAGTTTTAGAGATTTTGAAAAGAATTTGACATTGACGTTGACATTGACATTGACGTTTGAATATCCTAGGTTCACTGCCGAAAAGATACATTCACGATTTCGTACACCTTGCCGTGGTGTCAAAAAAGCAAACAATTGATGAAAGCTGTCAGTTTATTAGCAAAATTAATTCTTTTTGCACGTAAAACAATCGCAATTGAATGTGTTTTCGCTCAATTACATCAACAACTTTAATACGAATGCATGAAAAATCACCGTGGAGCTCCAAGCAAGAAAAACTCGAGTATTAAAAGAATTATAAAATCGAGCTGCATCGCCTGGCTCTGAGATATCTTGCCGTCATATTTAGCAACTTTTCACAATGAAAACGCTCTCAAATCGCCGTCAAAATGTCATCCAGCAATGGAGAGCAGAATTACGAACAAATATAACCCAATTTCACACGTTTTTGACCAAATTTCGCAATTTCTATCAACATTTCAGCTCAATGTCACATACATCCCAGACGCCCAGACACAAACTAAAAAGTTGAACATCGCCAAATTAAGGCTTTTATATAAGGTTAATTAGTTTAAGATATATTTTTTATTAACATTGACAGATAATAAAATAACTGAAGTTATTTTAAGCTTATGCTAATACAAAAATACTATCTAGTAAGAATGTGTTTTAACAGCAAAAACAAACTTAAAAAACATGATTTTTTATGTTTTTAAAACATGAAACATCATAATTTACAGCATTAAACATTATTATTAGTGTAGGTATTAGTATGGCTTAATATCAGTACTTATTGGTCCGATACTAGTAGATTGTTGCATTTCAAAGTTTCCATCTCTCGATTGTTGAACCACAGGCTATTGGGCGCGATAAGTGGCAGGCCAACATCAAACATACCATTGTCAACCAGGATCTTAGACTTGGCATCAATAAGTGATATAGTCAGTGTCAGCGGAATCTGAAAGTTTTATGTGGTTACAGTCTCGTAAATCTATGTAAACTGTATTAAAAAAATCATACCACTGTACCTACTAGCAGCATTAAAAATGATAAAATGTATGTTTGTTTTTTTTACTCACTCGTAAAGTTTGTAAGTTGTAGACTGTGATGGCTAGATACTTTTCACTGCCATTAGATTCTCGTGCCATTGACAGTGTAAATGGTGGCCGCATCTTGAAAAAACACAACTATTAACGTGGCAATGGTTAAAACCTTAATTATAAATAATAATTATACAATGCAGTAAAGCTACAGCAGCCTATTTTCACTTTGTGACCAGGAGCTTTTTTTGGACTCCTCGGATGTACCCTTAACTTAATCCCGCGGAATTTGACAAACTTGTACAATAACTCACCATGGTGCCAGATTTGCATTCGACATCCCATTGTTCAACATTGTACACTCTTATGATCAATGCATTCAGAAAGCAATTACGTGAGAATCGCACCTCAGCCACAACCCGTGCCTTGTAAAAAAAAATTTTGGTGTCCATCGGTAGTTGATTAATATCTCTGAACATCATCTTTGTTTTTTTGTTACCAACTACTCTATCGTTTAGATAGAAGTTTTCTACCACATTTTCAGAATGTGATGGCATTTGAACCTGAGCTACATCTTTGGCATCCTTTGCGATGCGTTGTCCAACTAATTCCAGGATCTTGTTGATAGGCTTGTCAAGCAATAACACCTCTTTGAGGTGTTTAACATAGATGCCATTAGACTCAGAGTTCCGCTCGTAAGCTCCGAGATTGCTAGTGGTAGCGTAGCCCTGGATGAGGTTCCGTTCAGGCTGGTACTGAAACACTTCAGGTACTTCACAGTGAATTCTTGGATTTTCTTCGACGCTTGGTACTCGTAAACACATGTCCAGTAGACAGACGAATAGCCGAGGCTTGGTGCTAAGCACATCTCGAATCACTTCTTTCTCACACAAGCTGTGTACTCGCAGATAATCCACTGGCCCAGGTGCATCGATAGGTAACATGAACTTGTCTTGCATTTCAAACCCGTGACCAGCAAAGTAAAACAGTCCTGTAAACAGAAGTGCAAATGAATCGAGGATTACCTCCTAAAATATTATACTTTTTTTATCACCTATAATATTTTTATCAAAACATATTCATTCCCTTACCATATGCTCCTTTGGGCAGAAGTTGACAGAACATTTTTACTGCATTGACCATTTCAACTCGAGTTAAATTATGCAAAGCCACAACTTTAAAATCAAGCTCACAGAGGAGCTTGGCTAAAATTATGGCATCATTGATCGGATGATGCAGTTGTGTAAAATCTGTGTAGGTGTCATTAGTTATTATTAATGCCACCTTCTCAGTGGGCTTGACTCTCTCGGCAGGATCCTTCGAATCCACCATCATATACTTCAAAACATTAACCAAAGACTTCTGAGAATAGACATCGCCAGCAATATTGTGGACGTAGCATCTATAGTGTCCATTGTGGTGCATCTGAACACCCTGAATATGCAGAGCGCTTGAAGTCTGTGTCAAAAGCAGCGTGTTCTCATGGTACCACTGGAACGTGGGCGATGGATGACCGCTGGCCACACATGACAACTTTAACTCATCCCCTTCACTGCACCTCACTTTCTCAACCGGCTGCTCTATTAGCGATGGCGGCTGCGGCTGAGCCCGAACAGCAACGCGGCGAGACAAGACTTCGCTTTCTGTACCAACGCTTGGCTGGCTCAAACAACAGTAGTAATCTCCTTCATCTTTTAGCTGAAAGTCATCCAGTACAAGGATCTCGGTGTACTGGTCCGGCAACTGAGAATTTTCGTTGAACCACGCAAATTGAGGAGGAGGCAGGCCTCTAGCATGACATTCTAGATGCAGTTGACCTCCTAATTGTACATAGGTGGTAACCCCACCCTCATATGCATCATCAATTAAGATCCCTGGCTCAGTAGTGATCACAATAGGCTCTGTAAAAGATGTAACACAGGTAATAAAATTCAAAATGCAGCAAAAATTCTTTTGTTTGCATTACAAATGTTTGTAACGTATCTTACTTGTAAGATACATCTGTAATGTATCTCTAGTTATCTTAATTTACAATTTAACGAGAAACTTACCTCTTTCCCTGAGCAAAGCAAGTATTTCAAAAAGGTTGCAGCGTTCAAGAAGATCACACAGGATGGCAACTGTACACAGTTTGTTGTCCAATTCGACAAGTAGCTCCCAAGAAGGGGCACATCCCATGCCAATTTTAAGTATGTCATAATCACTGTTGAAAAGTTTTTAAAAATGAATGTAGTTCACAAAACATGTTTAGAAATATATATTAGTATATATTTCTAAACATGTTTTAAGTAACAAATAAAGACAAGTCTCAAATAGTATCAAAAGCATATCTAATCTTACATGAATTTAGAACAAGTTTCGAACTGTTTTTGCCGAGCTAGATGGAGAGTGAAAACTCATCTGACCAAGAAAACGACCAAAGGTTCAAGACCTGTTACACATTCATTAGACTTTATTAAGCAAATAATAAATATTTTTGAAAACATGTTTGAAAGTAATTTGTGACCACTACATAATTAAGTGGTCAACGGAACCTACCTAAAAATGCCGCTAGCTTCTGCAACCAGTTTCCAGGCAGAAGGACTCCCGGTGTTAAGATGAGCTAGTAAAAGTTCTTGAAGCTCGTAGTCTAGTTCAATAACTTTGCTTTCAGGCTCAGGTGGTTGCATTGTTATCTCAACGTTGTCCTATATCAGGCCAAATTATCAAATCACTTACATCCCGCCCGTGTTCAAATCGCTTCATATCGACAGGTGTCTTTCCCAGCCCCCATCACGCTACAGAATGAAACACGATGAAACCCAACGGCAGCTTAGAGGGAAATGTCGTCCTAAATTGAAATGTTCATCAGTCGACAACTACCGTAAATACAACATTAGATACAGCTGACTTTCCTCATTCTGCATGAATCAAAACTAATAAAACGTACAATTTCCTTGTTCCCCTTTCCAGCTGGTGGAGAGCGACGTTGCCATATTTTGATAAGGACCGAGACGGGGCGGGAACTCTGATCTCATCTTTCATTTTATTTCATTATTCATATATAAATGGTCCATCGTGGTCCATACACCACGATTGGTATTAGCAGGCGATGTACACACAAATTATTACATGGAGCCTTCATACCTTTACCTATCCTTGGATGTTCAACTAATCTTTGCTTGGGACCAACATAGGACGAATATTCATTGGATCTCCTTCCTTTGACACTAGAATCCTCTAGTTTATCTTAATCAGGCATGGCATGGTGGTAAATTGAGAAGTTGATTCCTTGATACGTCCTATGGTTACTTATAATATATAGAAATACGTATGATTTATAATATGATCAAATCACATCACAAATTTTGTTGTTTTTTTAATTACGAGGTTCCCAATAGCTACATTTTTTTTTCAGAATATATCTAACACAATAATGTATTTATGTATTAATATATATATATAATCAATGGTCTTCCACTTAAGTTCCTCCTAACTGGTCAACTATACATCTTTTTAGGTCAATGGCCCTCGTCACAAAATAAAAAAAGATAGCACTCACAATGCCTCTATGGATTAGGAAAACACTTGTAACAACTAGCACTGTTGAGTTTTCAGAAATTGAACTTATTTTTTGGCCTTATTGCAGAACTCACCATGCCAAAGTCTCTACATTGGGTTGGTCTGCCTGCTAGCTAAAGTCAACCATGACCAACCGAGTCCTCCCAGCTCCTCCAAAATGTTTGCAGCCGACCATCTCAGGACCAAGTACTGCCGGACAAGCCTGGCACACAGTGGATTGCTTCAGCAAGCGAGGTGTCAGCTCAATAAGCTGCCGCAGTGTATCAAGGTTGAAGAATGCAGACTAAAATGTGCAGTGGAACCAACGGTGGAACTTAAAAAGCGACCAAATGTATGACTGTGGGAATTAAATTTCAATAGTCATACCTATCACAAATTGTACACCATATTTGCTTCCAGGTGCAAATCAGCTTTACTTTGTCATGACTAGAAAAAAAGGCTAGGTAGGAAATAGAGCAGTTACAAAACCATGCAGAAAAAAGCGATATAGTTTACTGACTTGTATTTTGTGATCAATATATACAGAACAAAGGTCTTGACTCACCTACCTAGTCTCAATTAAATAACTGTAGTGCCCATTTAAAGACACCCAATCACTATTAACATGCTCCTTTTACTGTCAGTTCAGGTTAAAGCAATCTGTTCGGAACTCAAAACTTTACCCATGACTTAACTCGATGTTTATTGCAATGCTGATGGACTGTCCTAGGTCCTATTGCCATGGGCTCAACTATAACCCTTAAAATTAAGTGCTTCAAAGAGAGCTAACAAAAAACGGTACACGTGACGAGGTTGTTCTTGCCGATGCCATGAGTTTATCAATAGTGCTAGAATGGACAGCCTTTGCTACAACTACAAATCAAAGCAACTTGTAGCTTAGGTTTAAAATGGAATAATTTAAGAGATTTAATCACATACTACACAGTTGTAAACAGGTATCTCAAAAATTTGACTGACCAACCAAAAGCAACTATAACAAACTATGAGTCAGATTTGTTGAACGAGTGTTGTAATAGTTAAAAGTTGCCATTCGTATTTAAGGTTAATGGAATATTGAAAAGGCTTCAAAGGATGAAAACAGGATACTGCGATCATTTACTTTGGTTAGTTGTGCACCTTTCATCGCTTTCCTAACCTTTGATATCACACCAATAATTTATGGAAAATTTGTCCATGTAGCCAATGAAAATCAATTAGATGATGTTACCAATAAAATGTATTACCTACCTACTACCCTTTTTTAGTTCAATTATTTTAAGTTAAATATGTATTCATTGTGAATAAAACCAGATTTCATAGCAGAAGAAAATAACTTAAAAGTAATTAATAGTAGTAGGCTCAAATAATTGGTCTATATCTGATTCTTAGAATCACGGTAATGGAACAACTCCTGCTTAATCAAACAGCACACTGCTAAATCCCTATAGAGACTGCAATGCTGCAATACAATTTTTATCAACCTTGACTTAGCCAGCCAAAAGAAGCGAAAAGTTTGACTCGATGGCAAAAAAGCGCGGCCTGTTAAAGGAACTACTTTTTGATTGTTTTGCAAGGACCCCAACGGAGCACTAGTTGGAGCTTGGTTGGCAAGCGGCATATAGAGTTCCAGCTCCCGCCACTATCCGTGAAGCGCCCTTGCCCGTATCTCCGCTGCCACTCCGGTTTGCACCGCCCCCCGTTGGGGCTGGAGGCGTGGGTGGGAACATGGCAGTCAGAACGTAGTTGAAACCACCTGCCATCTGGTGGCAGTTTTTGCGAAACCTTTCCAGTCCAAACGCCTGAAAACAAACAAGAAGCATTTTCATGAGTGAGCAGAAGTTGATGTGCCATCAAAAAATGAACGAAAGGTTTTTATTATTATCAACACTATATCTAACCGTCTCAAAAATTGATGCCTAAACGGGGACTCATCAAATACACTAGAATCGTCTCAGAAAGCCAGTGTCCAGGTTCAGAGCAACACCCGCGATAGGTGCAGATCGAGGTTCGAGTCCCCCTTTGGGCATCAATTTTTGAGACAGTTAAAGTGTTGATAAAAATAAAATTCCCCTGCGCATTGCAAGCGTTTGCAATTTAAATAAGATTTCATCCTAACGAAAGGTTTGGCTAGTGCCTAATTAAGCTCTTCCTCGATAAATTCCGTAAGTGGCAACAACAGTAAGACATCACAATATTAACAATATTTTTATACATCTATTTTATTCATTTTTTCCTTACCACACTCCCTACCTTCTAGAGATAAACAAAAACATCTAGAACGACTAACCTGTATGGCACGGCCAAAGCCAAAGACCTGAGAGTCAATCCAAGCACTGCGTCGGGCTTCTGTCCATCCAGGATGTTCTTTGCTAGCTGAGTATACCACCTTCTCCACCACACTCTGGAAGTGCACCATCAGTCACATCAGACGATAGTCCAAATGCCAAACAACACCAAGTCAATTTGGGGCAAACTACACAACTTTACTTTCCCACCATCTCTTTGGCCAGACTTCTAACAACCGTACTTTCTAAAAAGGAAGACTGATAAAAGGCAAAGTCTAGGCAATGTTATGTTTACCTTCCTATATTCACTACTGATATCCAATTATTTCTCTAAGACAATACTTAAAATTGCTTTAAATTTTCTTAGCTTTCACAAGAGTAAGCTGAAAAGTGGTCTAGTCTATTATCATTGCGTAATCCACCTACCATAACACGGACATATCCCAGGTTGCGAGTGTATGTGACAAGAGTACGCTCAACAGGATCGACAATCGACTCCTCCACAATCTTGACAGAGCGGTTGCTCATAAATCTCTCGCCCCATTTTGGTACACGGTTTGTCTTGGTAAGTAGTCGTTTAGTGAAGAGCCGGCGACCTCGCACCTCTCGGAAAACGGTATCCTCGGACAGGACATGCGAGCTACACAAGACAACCGTGGTTTACTAAAGCATTTGAACTAGGGAGTAGCAATTTGGAAAAAAATATCTTGGTCATATCTTGGTCACCCTAAGAATAATAGCGCATTCTACGAATACCATACCTGTGAGGGTTCGGGTATCGATTCCAGAAGGCAACAGCAACCTGGTCCCAAGTGAAGTGGAACAGTGATGTGCTCTCAAAGTACTTGACCATGTTTTTGACTGCAAATGGACCGTTTCGACGTTAACCCACGTCTTTTTACCTGCAATCCAGAGCGAGACAGATAAAAATATAGTAATCAGATAAGCAAGGAAGTAGAAACAGCTGTGGTAGCCTTGGAATGAGCCTTGACGATCGAACAAGGTCCGCTTAAGCAATTTTGGGTTTGAGATCTACAACAATTCTTACCAAAGTCTTTAGGAAGCTATTTACTTTTGAGGGAGGGATTTAAATGATGACAAAGGTCAGCTCGGGCCGTGAATCCTTCCATTTTAGTAGATGAACTGGCCGGTGCACAACTTAGGCAGCCATACTGTAATTTTGATGCAGACAGAAAAGGAAGTTTCCGTACAGTGTTGCCAGCTACACCATTCTCAACTTTAAGGAAAATTAGTTAGAAATTGTTACGAATCCAAACAAAGTGGCGCATGAATAGCATTAACCAGAATAAACCGATCATTAACCGATCGTGGACCAGATATTAAAAAAAAAAACAGCAAAATAAATAAAGGCCATGCATATGGACCCAAATTCAAATGATTAATTTTGCAGTTCTGTACAGCCAGATTTGCTGTTGGAGGAAATCATGTGCAGCTGCGTTTTCATGAAATTTCTAACAATTAGTGTGGAATAAGAAAAAGCTTGAATAGGAATTCAGAATGGATCCGATTTGTTTTACAGGTACTTTTTTAGCTAACACCAAAGACGCCAACAACTCTTTAAAAATTTGTTCGATTCGTTGTTCTTAACAATTTTTTAACTGCAATCCTGTTCTAATATCTGAGTACAACATCATCCTCTTTAATATTCACGCCTTCTACCATTCAACGCTTCTACGATAGACAAGCATTAAATCTGTACTAAAATTTCATATACTCACAACGCATCGAACTTAATGAAACTCATACTCTCCCCCTTTTCAAATAAAAATAAAGAGACAGATATAAACACATGCTCATCTATAACAAAATTGGAATTGCGTTTGGGAAGTCTTTATCGCAAAAAATCATTACACAGTTTGCAATAGATTATAAAAGTAACATCACGATTATTATGCCCTGGAACAAATGACAAACATTTTAGATTGAAGAGGAGCTAGAGTAGAAAATGCAAAGACATAATTATTAGGGACTACATTTTATTTTCCAATAATTAATTGACAAAAGTGTTCAAATTACATTTTCATTTCTAATTCATGGGTAGAAGTTGCTCCTAGTGCTGCTTGCATCGACTGCTCTGAAATCTTTCTGTGGAGATGAAGCCGCATACGCAAGTAACGCACTGAGAAAAACGAGTCAACACAGTTTTAAAATTAAAATGTAAAAAAAATACAATAATATATTTTGATGGAATAAACACAGTAGATTGACATCCACTAAAACTTACCCCTGACCCCTCGTAAACACACTCCTAAGTGACACGAGAGCAGCATCATTGCCATCAGCGCAATAGCCATCAGCAAATGTGTCACCCAAATGGCATTCTAAAAATAACAAAAATATTTGGTGCATTTTGAAGCATCTACATCATATACTTGGACCACCTATTCTAGTTTAGGGCCAGTAGGCATCTAGTTCTACAACTGCTTACAACAACACTCTTTGTCATATAGAAAGGTAAAGAGTAAAAGAGCTCTCGGTTAACGAGTTCCTTTCATCCAATATATTGTATACTTTTGACGAGTTTAAAAAAATGTAATATAACAATGCATTGTTAGACAATGTTTGTTTCTACATTATATTACTGATGACACACCTATATCTAATTATATGACAATTTTAATAATTTTGTACATAATATTTAAAGCAGATATGAATAAATAGATACATTAATAAATAAAAATCATTTCTATGTGTTAAAAACTTGCAAGATTACATATTTAACAAAGCACTCACTGCCAAAGATAGTCCCTCCCCGCATACCCCTTGAGCGACCGTGACGTAAGCATCAAAGACAGCGCGACAGCTGCCGAGTTCCGAGCTGACAGCGGGCGCGACACTGCGCCGCCAGTCCCTCATGCGCTGGTTGGCTTCCGCCGCGCAAGCCTGCGCTAACGTCTGTGTCTGTGCACGAACTTCACTGTGCAGCAACTGGGATAAGCCGCGAGCAATTGAAGACAGGCTATGCAGGCTTCGCTGAAAGGACAGTTGCGAGATATCAGTAATAGTTGATGCTCATTTTTTATCAATTATATTTCCAAACCGGAACAAATTCTGCTTTTTTAAGCAATTAAAAAAAATGCACTATATTAAAAAAAAAAGTTATCTGTGTCAGGAGGAAATTGACACAATTAATGTGTACATCGCCAGGAGCTGCTGGGATACTTTAGCAATATTGTGGTGCTCACCTAATACTTTTTAATCATGCAAATGATTTAAAGTTATATAAGATATAATAATAATAATAATAATAATGTTTATTAGCAGTTTATATTTAAATAAAATGTTGTGTTTCGTCATGTAGGTACAATTAAAAGTAAATTACAATCTAGATACATTTCCTATGGAATTCATCAATACATTAAAACTCTTTCTCCAGACAATAAATTTTTATATGAAATTTAGAGAGATGCAGAGATGCATCAACCCTGTTTCTAGCAGAGTGATATCGTCAATGACCCCACGAACCACCTCCTGGATATAGAGATGCATGAATGTCTTCTATAGAAAAAAGTGGATTGAAAGTTGAAACTTTAAATTAATATCCCTGGTGTATTGAAAAAGGAGCGCAAATAAGCATAAAACCATTGATTTTGCCAAAACTCTGGGGAGTTCGGCCAGTTTTTCCAGTGCGGTCCGTAGATTCGGCAGCAACGCTGTCTCTAGCAGAGTGATATCGTCAATGACCCCACGAACCACCTCCTGGATGTAGTCATAGCTTGGGTCCCTTGGCAAAGCCAAAAGCAGCGGCCAGAGATGCCTCCTTGTCAAGTTGGCAGCCGTCAGGTTGGCAGCCCTGCTCGTTACCTGTCACCAATGTAAAAAAACCTACCGTTAGCTAGGCAGGTGCTTTGCTCAACAAGATTGAATTGCCCTGAAACAATACCAAGATTCTACCAATTTTGATAACAGCATATAAACCATAGATTTTTTTTAACGAAATCATTCAAAAGATTTGTATACGTCTCTAGAATGACAACAATCAATCAAGCCAACAAACAAACAACATTTTTACTATAAGAACATCAATACCCAAAAAACTGTCATATGGGGAATTGAACCCCATCTACAGTTTTCCCCAGTTTCAGGTTTCCAGGTTTTATGCCTTAAATGGCATAAAATCCCATTCCAAATCCCATCCCAAAATCACGTTTATCCCCAATATGAAAATTCCAGCAAATTAGGAGTAATCAGTACTTCAAGTAGAAATCTGAATTAATAAGAAGACCAGGTAATCCTTGGCAAATTAACCTCATCTCAAACAAGACATTACAGCCACTGGTACCTGTGCAATGATTGTGAGGTTGATAGAGTCATAAGTTTTCTGCAGCAGAGTTTGCATGCTGTCCACTTGATTCACACTCATCCACTCAACAACAAGCAGCCCTTTGTCGAGTGCACACTCGAGCTGTGAAGCGTTTACGATCAGGGACACTTGCTCAAGCTCCTTGCTCAAAGCAGGGCCCTGGAACAAAGAGATCATAAACTATTGTGTTTTTAGAGTCAAACTCCTTGTATATGACTCTGCATAAGTTTTGAAACATTTTCGTTTTCTTGGTCGTCCTCGCAGCCCAGCTAGACAGTAACGAAGCAGTGGATTTAGGAACATGAAACAGCTTGAACTGCAAGCCATTTCAATAGTTTGCTTGATTTATGATGGGCACTTACATGGAGGTGATCGAAGTGAATGCTAACAAACAAATGATGAATCTTACCAGCTTGCAAAATATTTGAATATTGCTTTGCTTCATAACATTTCCTAAAACACAATTTTGCTGTAAGCATCATCAGCCTTTAAAATAAATCGTTTGCGCAAGGCAACGAATACCTATATACCTGTTCTTTACCCACTGGCGTTTTTCAAAATTTTCAAAATAATACACCCTTTGCAACAATTTGGATCAAGGAGACACACCAGATCGATGCCAAGGGCTGCCAGCAGATTCTGCCGTCGGTGGCAGTTGTCCAGGAGATCAAGCATTCGGGTCCCATTCGGTTTGTTGTCCCTGGACACTAGTCCCGCAAGCTTCGTATCCATGTAAGTCATTCCATCCCACACCTGCAAAATCCACAACTGTACGATAGAGACCAAATAGGAAAACTAGATTCCGAAATACGTTTTTTATCCCTTCCTAAAGAGATGAGTCTGGGTGTAGACAATTTATAAATAAAGTGTGGCACCAAATCTTGTGTGTTTACTTAGCACATGATTTTCCCATAAAGGCTTAATAGTTAATTTATAACTGAAACTGTGCTGAAACATGATCACTTTTATGCATTTAAATCTTGTGCCAAATGTTTCTTTACCTTAGCACTTGCATAAAAATGAGGTAAAAAGTAAATCTATATACACACTTAACAGTAAAACCTGCCAAGCTATTTTCCAAATTGGGTAAGGAACGCAAAGTCTTACAGAGATGCAAAGCAAAGACTTCATCGAGTGAATTGTGCAGACCAGTGTCAGAAAAGCGAAGCCAATGGTTACAGTGCCTTCGGCCCGTGACTTTTTATTTATTTATTTAAGTTTCTCTTACAAAAGTACAATTAAGTAACGATGGTAAGGCAATATAATATAATTATAATAATATAATAATAATAATAACAATAATAGGATATAATATTATGTAAATAATAATAATAATAATAATAATAATAATAATAATAATAATAATAATAATAATAATAATAATAATATAATGCTATTAACGTAGTTATTGGGGACATTGGACATCTTGGTAGCTGCTTTTAAAATTTTTGGCAGACATTTCTTGAGCTTTGGTCCTGATTCCTACATCCATTTCATTCCACTGCCTTATCGTTCTGTTAATGAATGAGTATTTTCCAATATCTGTTTGAGCACCCCTCTCCCTGTATATTCGGCCCTTTCTTCATCTCTAGTACTTCCAGCATTCCCTTCCCTATTTCCTTCCACCCTTCCTGGCCGCATCTTGCCCTATAAATTGCACACAATCTTGCCCTGGTCCTCCTGCTTTCTAGACTCTCCCACCCTAGCTCCCGTATCATTTCGGTTGGGCTTTCCATCACTCTGACCTCCTTCTCCCACCTAAATCCTGTGACTCTCCTTGCTGCCAGCCTCTGAACTCTCTCCACCTCTTGGGTCTCTCCCTGTCTGTATGGATCCCATATGACTCCCCCATATTCCAGTGATGGCCTTACTAGCGCAGTGTATGCCTTCTCCTTTACCTGGCTTCCTGTTCCTTGAAGAGTGCGCATGACAAAGTTTAGGCTCCTGATTCCCTTCTCCACTACCTGTGACTTGGCTCTTCTACTCAAGCTTCTCGTCTATCCATACTCCTAGGTATTTAGCTCCCTTTTTTATTTTTTTTTTTTAATCAGCTCTTGCCCTTCCAGTTTGTAGGTCCTTATTCTCCTTCCGTTGCTCCAGGTATGCCTCTAGGTCTATGAACACTTCCAAGTAGTACTTGTTTAGTGTGTCTGCCTTTTCTTTTGCACACACTATAACCTTCTCAAAAATTGTAAAATTGAATCAATTTTTGAGTTGGTTATAGTGTTCATAATAATAAAAAAGCAGTAACTCTACTTAGCTGCCAAAGGGAAAACCCACTAAGATGTTGGAATGTGCAAACGGTTTGAGCAAGGACATTTGTACCTCAAACATGGATTTTTCTTTAAAAGAGCAAAAAAACTCAATATCACTTGGAGCTCAAAATTTATAATTATCCACTATGAATAAAAATGTTAAAAAAATTGACAGGGCTTAAATCTACCAAATGTCCGCTATCACAAAGGCGGCTTTAGGCAAGAATGTAAAAAAAAAAATAATATTTTAAGTCGGGTTGAGAGTTATGAATATTATACCGTATGGCGTGATGCCATCGCGATTTGACTTCTAAATGGCTAAAACTGGTAAACTTGTCATACCTCTTTGCATTGCTGTAATAGAACCTTTACCGTTTCCCGTAGGAACATGGCCACAAAACGTTATCAAGAATGGCACCTCAAAATCTATCAATACCCACGTACGAAAATCTAAAATACTACAATTTGATTTTTTATATTAATAATTGTGTCTTTTGCAATGCATGAGAAAATAACAGGAGACAGCACCCTTGACAGAATAGGCACTATTATTTTTACTGTGATTTGCTGATTCAATGTAAGCTTATAAGTAAGAACTGCAGGTTTAACAAAAAATCAATCCATAGTCCGTCCTATCTCACAATTAATTCAATATCACATTGCATTGTAAAGACAATTTCTTTGATTGGATTGCAAACGGCGAGTACCTCGGTGTTGTCTAGCAAATCACGGAAGATGCGGAGGTCGAGCACAGGTCGGCATGCGGTGCTGCCGACATAGGATAGCAGCTGCCCGCCCCCCGCTAGCAGCAGGTGCAGCCAAAGCAGTGAAGCCCCAAACATGGCTGAAGCCTGCAAAAAATGAAAGGAAACCTTTCACCTTGTTTTGTTCTTCTTGACCGTGACAGACCGTTGCGACGATGTTTTCTTCTGGAGTCTCATAAAGCAAAGCAGTAAATTTTAATAAAAGTCATTTCATTAGTCTCCCCACTTTGCTGTTTGGAGGGGTAAAGGGTAGCTACCGACAGCGAGTCATAGTGACTCACTGGACGTAATTTGGCACAGCGCACCGACTTAAGTGGACATTAATTTCATCGAAACTATTTAGCACTAAGGTTTAAGTTTAAGTTTGCACACTATCATATACTATTTGTATATTCCTAACTAATGCACACTTGGTTTAGTTTCAATTTTAGTAGTGACATCACAAGCATTGAGAAAATGAAGGTGTGTACGCACCCAGAGCAAACGGGCGCCAAGACTGCGCCCGCTGCGTAAGAAGAGTGGGGAGTGAGCGGCACTGTGTCTGCGCATCTCGACGACGGAAACGGCAGCAGCAGCAGCGGCGACAATCAGCGTGACGATGCCGTGCACGCCTGGCACAAGCACTAGCAGTGCACGGCCGCTGAACACTGTGGAGCCATCGTGGTAGCTATGCAGCCCAGGGGGGGAGGGGTTTAAAAAAGTGGGTAAATAAAATACATTTACTGAGAATTGCAGTACTGGTAACCAGCTATCCTAGTTGTTGTATCCTATGATTTTCCACGACCGCTCCAGGCATTTGCTGGGACAGTTACACAGAGCCGGCTACTTTTTAGCCACTTCCTCACTAAATCCCAGACCATTCTAGAGAGCCTTAAGAGCTAATGTAGCTTCCCAGAAAAAAAAAGCTGTGAAGAGCTCGCTAACCTTTTTTTTATATTATCCATCCATGTTTGATCTTCAAAAGTTTATATCTCCAGGAGAAAAAATTTCAACGTCTGTGAACCTGTCTGACCTGCCGACATCAAGACTGGCAACCACCTTCTGCCAAGTTTGTAGCCTCGAGGTAAGCTCGTCAATCCACCGAGTCGGCAGCAAAGCCTCGGAAGCTGCTGCCACGTTGTTTGCGGTCTTGTTGACAGCAACACTTGCCTCGTACGCCGCTAAACGCAGTGATGACAGCATAAGTGACTCGAGGTGTGCAAGCAACGTAGCAGGCGCATGTTGTTTAAAGTCGGCAGACGTTTCGACAGCAGGTAGAAATGTGTCCAGGATAACAGACATGGTGGCCGACTCGGAAACCCAGTCAGGCAGCTGGGAGAGGGTGATCGGGCAGGTGGATTATGGATTGATGTTTGCTATTAAATGTTTGAAAATGGCTATAATTCGATGAAGACAGATTGGGTCTACTCTTATCTCAATCAATTGAAATCAGTGATGACGAAAACTATTTGAACTGTGTTTTGAATGCTAAGTGAAAAACAACTAAATTTCCCAACGTTTTGTAACAAGTACCTGTTACTTTACTAAGGGTAAAAGAATGTCCTAGTATTTGTTATAGTGTTCAAAAGGTATTGAAGTTTGGAAGTAAGCACAACTAGTGCTACAGGTACTCACTCCAGGTACAAGCAAAGCAACCTGCGCTGTCTCCCGAGCTGCATCTATTGCACTGGCAAGAGCAAGCCTAGATTTTGACAGCAGATGTGTGTCATTCTGCACTTGGCGTGCAAGCGCGGCCAGCTCCTTGTGCACGCGATCGGTGACGGCAGTGGCGGTTAAAATTACAGTTCCTGCATTGAGCATCACACCTGCACAGAGTGATTTTGTATTAGGGGCCTTTGTTAGGTTGAGAGACAAAGGATGGGACATGCTGTAACATTGACAAAGCAATAAATATATGAACTATCCATCTATAAGTTAAGCGTAGGCTTAAGTCTTTGTAGTTAATAGCAAAGGATCAAATTTCTGGGATCCAGCTGCTCCAGAAAAAAGAATAAAGCAGGTCCATATTAAGGCAATAACATTGAAATAGAATTTCTTCGTATTTTTTATCAAAGACTTTTTGGGACATAAAGCGTCTTCTTAATGGACTCTATAAGGTGTTATAGCATATTAGCCAACTCAAAGCCATAAGGAGTTCTTACCTGTAGCATTAGTATCAGCCTGCAGATGGCGCCTTATTTCCGAGGACAGTTCCTGACTTCTCGAAGCCATTGTACCCATCACCTCTGTCGCCAGCTTGGTCATCTCAGTTGGTAGATCTGTGAATCACAAATTAAATGGTTTTGTATTTGTATTTGTATTTTTTTTTGTCCGTGACAAGTACAGTATACAAGTATGGGCAACGTCAGGTTAGCTATAGTATAGGCATATAATATTGGTAGGGGTGAAGTACAATAGAGATAAGATAACAATAATAATAAAAGTAATAATAAAAATACATATTTACAGATGACAGTTTTGCAAATCGTTAGAGATAATATTTATCAAGGGAGTAGAAGGGGTTGTTGAGAAGGAAGATACGCAGTTTTGAGTCGAAGGAGCTGCGGGTAGGTGAGTCTTTGACGAGGGCAGGAAGGTGATTGTGGATTTTGGTACAAAGGTATAGGGGGCTGTGTTCAAAAAGTGTGGTTTTGTGGGAGAGGGCTCGGATTTCATGTCTTCTCCTTGTTGCGTGGGAGTGAACGGAGGAGTTTGGTGGGAATAGGTCAGGGTGGGATCTGACTAGGGTGCTTGTGATTTGGATGTGGGTGCAGGTGAGGGTGAAGATTTTGAGAGTTATGAAGAGGGGTTTGCATGTCTTACAGTTACGGCAGGATGCTCCTGCAATAATGCAGACCACTTGTTTTTGGGCAATAAAGATTCTTTTTGCTTGGGGGAAGGTGCCCCAGAAAAGGAGGCCGTAGGATAAAAGTGAGTGTAGGTGTGCATGATAAACTAGTTTGACAGTGGGGGGTTGACAATCTTTTTTAGTCGGCGAAGGAGGAAGCAAGTGGTTTTGATTTTGGAGAGGGTTTTCTGAACATGGAGTGTCCAGTCTAGGTTAGGGGTGATGTGGATGCCAGGAATTTAGTCGAGGGGGCACTAGGAATTACTTTGTTGTTGACTCGGATGAGGGGGGAGTAGTCGGGGGGGTTTGTCTTAGTGTGGAAGTTGATGAAGGTGGACTTTGCTTGCTGTAGGGCTAGTTGGTTGTTTAGACAATAGGAGGAGATTATAATTGTTTGGGAGTTTGCAGCTTGGGTGAGGGAGCTGGAAGGTTGGGATTTTGGGCTGGTGAGGAGGTGGGTCGTGTCGTCTGCAAATTGGAAGAGGGAGCCTTGAGTTATAAGTTGGGGAAGGTCATTGACGTAGAGGAGGAATAGTAGAGGGGAAAGCACCGAGCCTTGGGGTACACTTTGTTTGTTGTTTGTGTTTGTTTCAAGCACTTGAGTTGGTTATAAAATCAACTGAATTTTAAAACCAATGTCATATTGGACTTGCATTTCTAATTATTGTTATTAATGTGGGTATAAAATAAAATAAAATATTTTGTTGTTGAAGCACAATTGTTTAAAGGCAGAGGATTTTTGTATATTTGAAATATTAATATTTAACAGTGTTTTTGGGTAGCAAACAATTATGATGTTTTGTCCCTGTGTATTTGTTCACAATTTACATGACCAAACGACTGACCGATTTGATGAAATATTTAGAATCTTTCAAATGTTTGGTATCATAATTTTTTTAACAATTTTCAGGGAATAAAATGTAATTTTAAGAGAAAATCATATTTTGAAAGGACAATGTATTATTTATATTCACCATCCTCTTTCAAAAAGGTCAGTAATTGTCATGTAGCTCGACATGCTCAACCCTACCCTGCTTGCATAGGGTTTGCCTAATTATACAATCAATTTAACAACAGATATTATAAAACCCAAATAAATAAACAATGGTGCCAAGAAAAATGCTGCTAAAAATGTTCTTATTAAAAATGTATTTTATTCCACAGAACAATTTTTATCGTTTGACAAACTTGATAAATAATGCATGTGCTAAAATGTGTGGCATGTGCATGCCTAATGCCGCAAGGCCAATCGGGACTTATAAACATATTATTATTATTTATTATTATCATAGAAATCAAATGGCTCAGTATTCATTAATAAAGTGGCCCATTCTTACAACACCAATCATAAACATCTACCAAGAATCCAGAATCACAGTACAGCCCTATACCAAACTGGCTTATACTACAAGGGAGCAAATCTCTTTAAAGCCCTTCCCGATACCATGAAGAAAGTAGAGAATACGAGGAATTTTACACGAACAGTTAAAGAATATCTTGTAAATGATGAATTTTATTCATTTTCCACTTAGATGAATTTTATGGAGACTTTTAAAAGAATGTATTAACCTTTTGACGATGTATAACTGCTAATAAGTATGTATGTTACGGATTGAAAATAAATAAATTAATTAATTAATATAGTAGATCCCAATAAAGCCCTCTTTAGTAATACTTCAGTACTAAATGTACAATATAAATGTATAGACAAGTAAGCTATGGTCACCAGTTAACTGCATAATAAAAAAAATAAAATATACTAAATAAATAATAAATACTGAAAACAGAGCACGAACCAGCCACAGAGCGCAATGTAAATTTGAGTGTTTGGGAGTGATTTCCACGTAATTCCTCGATGCGCCGGTAAAGGTTGGCACGCAGGGTTTCCAGCGCCACCAGCGTAGTGGTGGCCTGCGCTGGTAATGTATGCAGTGCCGTATCGAGTCGCGCAGCTATCTGCAGCTGCGCCACCACGCCAAACCTGCAGCACACAACACCAGGGGGGTTTGAATTTCAAAACATAAAAGTGCTAAAGCATTTTTTGTTAATCAACCGGATAGTTTATCTATTTAAAAGTAGATCCAAACAATCAGGTTATATATTTTATTAGATTTTTATACTGACAATAGCACTTATGCAACCTATTCCATTTATCTAGGGACCAAAACACTAAAATAAAAAAAATAAAAAATGTAAATTTGCACATTTCCACAGCTCTCTTTTATTATATGAATCCTCGTTTTTAATGGTTGTAATAAAATAGAATATGAAAGTATTCTTTAAGCCTGATGTTGTATCAGTTACAATTATTACAAAATAAATTAATGAGGACAAAGAAAAGTTCAAACAAGAAAAAAAAAATACTGGACAAAAAAGAATAAATCAGACACTTATAAACCCCCACAAAAAAAAGCAATAGACAGCAAACATGATCATGTATCATAAACCCATTTACCTTGTCAAAGTGTGAGAATAAATAAAAAAATAGGTACTTATACAACACTGTAGACTTCCAATCTGTTCACAAATAAATAATTAATTAAATTAACGATGATAATTACAGGCAATGGCATTCATGTAACATAGCTGTCCTATATAATTAAATGCACTTACAAAAGGATGGCTGATGCAATGACAAAGAGCAAACCCTCAAAGAAAAAGCAGAGCTCGCAACAGCGAGTCTTGCTGTGCGACTTTGAGCAACATTTCTGACAGACAGCGAACAGGAATACTGAAATTAGAGAACAATGTTACCATTTTGAATTATAGTTTTATTATATGTTGGTATAAGCAACTCTTGTTTCCAACATAATTACTCTGAGAAGACTATGACGCTAATTCTTACTAGATTTGATGCACAGTCACGATATATGGCCCATGGGTAATGATTGAATGTCGTTACTTGTTAAAAAAAAGTTGCTACCAATGAAAGTGATTACGGCAGCCAGGAGCAGGAGGTACCCGATAACCATGTGAGGTAGCGAACGTAGAAAGAACTTTTCAACAAACCGCTCATCAAGACCTCGATGGGCACGTAAAGTTGCCAAGAGAACATCTGCAAGACAAGAGACTTGATGTTGAAAAAAATCTGTGTGTTAATAGGCCCAACCAAGCTTAATAAGATTATTTGTATCTTCTGGTGCCGAGTCTCCAGTGAAATGTATGGAATATCATGCTGAGCAATTAACCTTATATAAAAGCTTTAAAATGGCGATGTTCAACTTTTTAGTTTGTATCTGACCAGCTGACCAGCTGACCAGCTGGGGTAACATTTTTCTGTACATGTTGATTTAAATTGCGAAATTTGGTTAAAAACGTGTGGAATTGGGTTATAATTGTTCAAAATTAAAATCTTCACACTATTGTGACACTTTGAGGGTGATTTGAAAGCGTTTTTTTGGTGAAATATTGATAATTATGTTTGAAATTTCCTGCCTAGGAAAATTGGAGCCATGTCTCACAGCTCGATTTTTATTTGATTCAAAACTTGCCTTTTACTCACCCGCAGCAGCTCGGTAATACTCTTCATGCATGTCTATGAAAGTAATTGAAGAAATTGAGCCCAAACGCTGTTATTTACGTTCGTTTTAAGTGAAATAGAAATGATTTTGCAAAAAGTTTGACAGATTCATTCATTTGTTTGGTTTTTTGACCACTGCAGGGTGAACGAATTCTTAAACTTATCTTTGCGGCAGTGCATTCAGGATATTTAAACGTCAAAAAGGATTAGAACATCAAATACTTTTTAGAAACCAGTCAAACATTGCTGGGAATAATTTTAAATCTTACATGACTTCAGAGCACGACCCAACGCGACATTTATACGGTGATTTGATGGGATTTTCATTATGAATTTTATTTAAAACTGGGTGGCAAGGAAAGGTTTTGACAGTTCTCAAACAATGTCAAACAACTTAACTACCAAAGAAACTTACATTTTGTCAATTTTAAGTGCTTATCAGTTCATTTAACAGGTTTTTAGCCATATCTGGTGGAGATGTAAAAGGTATTTCACAAGTTTCACTCTCTAAGAAATATTTCACGGAAATCTTTTGACAGCCAACGTCGTTTGTTTTCGAAATTGTCATCGTGGTCACTTTGGAATTCACAGAGTTTCCACAATGCAGTGACCCCAAGTGAAATAAGCGGCAAATTTCAAATAAAATAAATGGGGGTACTTTTGGTTGTGGTCCCATTAGAGGCTTTACATTAAAACCAAAATGCACAATCCCTCAAAATCTTAAGGTGCCGTTAGGCATCGGGTTCTGCTAGTATAGAATTTAATAGCCTCACCAAATGAAATCTAGTATTGTTGAGATTTGTTGACATAATCTTTGCCTATTGTTGGACTACCTACACATTTTTTTATAGAAAGTAATTTTTGACACTTGACTGTGATTGTTTGCAAGTGGGTGGAAACAAAGCCCTAGCTTAAAATTGTCAAAAACTGGCTGTTCATTTCACCCTGGTTATTTTGCCAAACCTAAAAATTGCCAATCGACCAAAATGGATCTTATGACCAGATTAATTAAAAAAATATGAAGTACCAATATACACTCTTCAAACTACTGTAGGTAAAAGTGAAATGGTCAGACAAAGAAAAAAATTGAGTAGAATTGTAAATTGTTTTTCTCACATTTCAAATGATCCAAAATAGGATCCAAATTGACTACAAACACTGACCTTCCAAGTCTTCAAGCATAGGGTCTGTGAAGTCTTGCACGAGAGTGACCAGTGGCCCAATCAGCAGCGCAGAGGGCTCGCTATATAGAGGCAAGCTACGCTCGAGTTCTTCACCACTTCGCTCGTTGCACATCGGTTCATGGACTACCTACAGGAACCAGAGACAATGACCACAAAGCCACAGCATGTTAGTAATGAGTTACCCTGACAGATTGAAAACATTTGTTTTCTTGGTAAAGGCTGCCACTTGGATCTTTGAGTTAAATATTTTCTTTAGTTTTTACAGAAACCAAATTTGCCAAATAAAGTTACCCTTGCACTGCCAATATACACCCAGTGAGTAGGACTGGTAAGGCTCAGTGTTTGTTTCACTTTTAAGTTTTCCAATTAGGTAACAAAGAAAATAATACAAGGTTTATGACCATGTTGGCAGCAGCACGTTGACAGTGCACGTTGACCAGTAATATAGTTTGATCCGTCATATGGCAAGATCTAAAAACTTACAAAAAGTACTTATCATTGGTACATTTAATTGTACTAACATGTATATAAGAGAATGTCACACCTTGACATCAAAATACACAACACATAAATCACATTCCATTTTCACAACATAATCGCGTCATATGCGCTTTTAATAGGTAGGTATATTTACTATATTGCCAAGGTTGGAACTACAGAAACAACCACAAATTTACAAGTACAAATAAGAGCAAATGGTACACAAGTATTAAGAAGTAGTAATAGAATTTCAAATTTAGAAATTCCTCTGCAATGAACAAAAGAAGGAGAACGCAGGTAAATGCAGGTTAATTAAGGGGAGAGAACCAGCCGTTATGCACTCTAATAATTAGGAAGACAAATAAGATATTAAGGTATGAAACTAGCCTGATCTGATAATATCAAGTCACTACTAAAAATTTCTTCTGTAAGGATCACATGGCCTAAGAGTTCAGAATAGTTTAAAGATGCTGGGCTTGCTAGAGTTGTTACTGAAGTTGAAGGTGAACGCCTCGCTACGGGGCTTCTGCTGGGCGTTGCTACTTTCATTTGGGACTGTTGGCGGATCTCCAAACATGGACGTCTGTGGCAGTGGAGCAGAGCCCATGAAGCCAAACCCTGCAATAGAGGATCAGGACCAAATTTTGAAAATTGTCACTTTCCGTTACCCAGTCCTTTCTCTTAACTCATATCAGACAACTGTTAAGATTTAAAATTTATTTGTGTTTGTTTCACTGCCTCTAGCTTACAGCAGGCAGTTAAGGAGTTATTTGTGCTTAAAAAATATCAACCCAAAAACATACGGCCTTGAAACCAAACAGCACAGAGTCACAAGCCGGCAGACAGAAATGCTACAAATAAAAAGATCAGACTAGGTATTTCACCAAAAGAAAACACACAGTTTTGCTCACCATCTGGCTCCAGAGGTGGTGGTGAACAGCAAGGAGACTTGTACTGGAAACTCTCGTTGGAAGAGCTGTCATGTAAGTCAGGTGCAGCAAGACCCTGACGGTCCCCAATAAGAGACAAACCAGGGCTCGGAAATGCAACGAGGGGGGATCCTTCATAATCTTCGCTTCCTATCTCGTATCGCATTCTATCTCCTTCAGCCTGTCTCGGCGTGTAGAAAACATCGTTGCCTTGGCTCAGGAGCTGCTTCGGGGTATGCCGCCCGGTGTCCTGTGTCTGATCCGGAGACTGGGATGTGATGGTGTGATGCACAAATTGGCTGCTAGTTAGAGTAATTTCATTGCCCTGGCTTGCAGACTGGTCAGTAGTTTGAGCAACATTATTACCCTGGCTCCCAAATTGGTTTAAAGTTTGTTCATCGCCATCGTTCAAGGTACCAGCCTGGTTTGTAGTTAAAGCAGAACCATTGCCCTGGCTCCCAAACTCACATGTCGTTTGTCCAGTAGCATTATTCTGACTCCCATACTGGCCAGATGTTTGCGCAATACCATGGTCAAGGATCTTGGTTTGTTGGAATTCTATCTGGCTACGTAGCTCGCTGGGTAATGCTTCTTGGCTTGAAAGCTGTTGTCGAGCCTGTGGTTGCTGGCTATGCAAAGTTATATTTGAATACAGTTTGCTATGACTTTGCTGTCCTTGAGTCAGTTCATTGCTAAATTGCAGGACTGGAATTTGATTGGCTTGTGAGATTTGATTTGAAAACTGTTGACCTACTGGCTGGCTTACTGGTTTTTGAATCTGAGCCTGTTGGCTTGGAAGTTTCTGCCCTTGAACTGATTGACTAGGAAACTGCTCGTTTTGTTGATGGTATTGCAACTGTTCATTCAGAGACAGTTCTTTGGAGTGTTCGTGGTCCTGCTTGTCGCACTCTCGGAGAGATGGCCCAAGCTGGTTCCTGCGCGTTTAATGGAGATCAAAGGTTAAGCAAAATAATGCAAATTTTAGATAAGCTTAAAAAAAAATACAACTTAAACTACTGTGCGCGGTACTTATTTCCCTAGGCGAAAAATGATCTATCGATTGGAAACCTCAATATTAATTCATTCACTTATTTCCCTCAAAAGGCCACTTCACAGTCAAGTTGACGTACATTATAAATCCAATGACACATTTTTTTCACATGAGAGAATATAAAGTCGGACATCTACGTACATTTGCAAACAGAAAATAAAGCAGTAAGGAAGGTATCCAAATGGTACGAAAGCAACTACTTACTTCTGAACATCAACAAAGTGGTAGCGCTAAACTTTAAACCAGACCGACGCAATATATCTCCATTAATATACCTAAAGATTGCTTGGAAAAAGAGTAAAAGTATAAGAATTGATAAGGAAACGAAATACCTGGGAATTACTATTGATAGCACCCTAAAATAGACGTCACACGTCAAAAACCTACTACTTAAAGTTCTAGCAGGTTGCTATTTACTGAAAATATTTATGAGCACATGCGATGCAAATTCAGCAAAACTTGTTTATTATGCGTAAATCAACTCGCACCTTCAATACGGAGTTGTATTATGGGACCATGCACCAGCTGTGAAAAAGCTATTCACAGCACAGAAAAGGGCTATCAGAATATAAGCAGGAGCAAGTTTTAACCCATGTGCTGAGGTGTTTTATAAAGATAGTTGCAAACCGCTAGTAATAAAAAACAAAACAAGAAGCAATTTTAAAAGGGTCTTAAAGGCATGGTGCTTAGATACATATTTTTACAGTGTGGAAGAATGATATTTTATTGACAAGACGTAACGACGTACTATTATGTATCATGACTCATGAGTTGGAATGTAAACCAAATTAATGTATTTGTTTGTGATTGTAACTTTTACTGCACATAGCTGTATTTATTATATATGTTTTTTAATTTGTATTGACTTTTCCAAAATTATTTTTACATAATCAATCTGGACCAATTAAATTATTATTATTATTATTACATAAAATCAAGCGCTGTTTACCTGTATGCACTGGCTTCAGAAACCAGAGGCTGGAAGTAAGGAGAAGAATTTCTTATCTGCTGAGATCCCAATTCCTGCAAGCATGGAAAAAGTTAAGCAAGGGCCACTGAGAACTATCAACATTAGCAGGTAAGAGTGCCATGCTTTTAGCAATGACTCATCCAGGCTTAAAACTGGTTTCAACTTATCATCGGTTTTGAAAGCAATATCTGATGAGTGATGACACATATGGATTGACACATGCTGGTAGCAATTTGTAATTATGGATGCTGGTTTCTGCTTAGTAACGAAATGATGGGCATGCATACCTGTTGGTTGAACATCAAGCGAGGAGCATAGTGGAATTCAGGCGACTGCCTCAGTTTTTTTAGGTACTCATCTCGAGACATTTTGCTAGAGGCAAAATGCTGAGAATAGCTAATTTCCTCCTGGCTGCCTTGAAACTGGTCATAACAAAAGAATTCATCATTGGTTAGTGAGTGATATAATCACCATAAGGTCTTGTATTTTACCAATCTATCTAGCACAAAATTCACCAACAGTTCCTAAGATATTTGGGTACACACAAAGCATCATTTGGCATTTTATTATTATGAACACTACTAGTCTCAAAAATTGATGCCCAAACGGGGACTCGAACCCCGATCTCCACCTATCGTGGGTGTTGCTTTAACCCATTGAGCTACTTGGACACATGCTTTTTGAGACGATTTTGGTGTATTTGATGAGAATGACGGATCTCCAAGAAGTAGAACCGATTCTAGTGACGCTATACTACGTCAAAACCATTTAATCTCGAGTAACTCCAATTGGATGCGTTGTTTTTATTTGAAATCATTTAGCATTGTTCACTTATCAGTATAAAAAATCAGAATTGGCACTGAATACTAACTGATCTAAATGCCACCAAATAACTTATCTATAGTAAAAATGTAAGATTGCCAAAAAGCTGGCATTCGAATTGGAGAAGAGGAAGGAAGAAAATACAACAAGAAGAAATAGCTGTTTGCAAAAAATATCATTATCAAGGCAGAAGCTGAAATGTTGCAGAGCACCTCAACAACTTTCACAATCGAACATTTCTACCTCGGAAGCTGGTTTTGTTTCCTTCTTTCCTCTTTTCTAATTAGTTTAAAGATACTAAGACTGAGATTATGACCTCAATGCATAGGAGAGCAAAGTCAAAAAGTCTAGTTATTAAACATTGGGATAATTATTTGACATCTATGCTTATCAATAAACGTTAGGATATTTAGATAATTAAAAGCTGTTGTAACCTATTGCAGTTACAAAGTCTGAAAAGGTATGAATACGCAATGGCCAAAACCTGATATACATACCATATCCTGACTGGCACTGGGAGCACCTTCCATGTTGTCGTCCTCTCCTGCAGCCTGACCTGGGATGTTCCCACTGACACCAGTGGCCGCGTTTCCATCTGGCACTCCTGGAGTAGCGCCTTGCTCTTGCATAGGAGTTCTGGGAGCGTAAGTGGACGGCGGCCACTCCGACAAATGTGGAGGGACCTCCGCCACCCTTCCATTCCCTCTAGACTCGGTCACTGGGATTCCGGGTATTATCGGACGTTGCTTGCCAGCATATCTAATTCCACCGCGGACGGTCGTTGTAAACACAGAGTCACCCGCTTTAAATGTTGATATTTCTGGCAAGTCTTGCGTGGACTGGACAGTTGGCAATTCTAGAGTAGCCAGTGCCATAATAACGTCGGTATTTGAGACACGCTCTTGATATGGAAATGCCTTCACACTGTGATTATTTGGTTTATGATTGGCATGTGAAAAGTCTTGAGAAGAACTTATGCGCTCATGAAGCTGTGTCGGTTTTTCTGCCTGTGCAAGTTTTTGAGGGGAATCGGCTAGTTGAAGACCTTGAGAATAAGGCTCTGCATTTTGCTCCATTGGCATGCCTTTAGGCTGTGAAATTTGCAAAGAATCCTCCATTGTAACAGGATTTTGTAAATCTAAGTTGTCAATTTCCATTGATTCTTCAACGTTTTGGGGTTGATCTTGGGATGATATCTCTACTTGCATAGGAGCTTCAGAAGATCTTGACTGAGATGCAATTAATACGTCAGTGGGTTTTGTTGGAGTATTTCGAGGTGTCTGACAGTTTTGTAGGGAGTAATCCATCTCTTGTGCAGGGACAGAGGCATCAGCTTCCAAAGTCAATGGAATGTTTGGCTGACTTTCTTCAAAGGAGAATAAAGATTCACCATCGCAGCTGGGCCAGCTTCGTTTGGCATAACGAGCACGCACGATGTCTAGCGATGCTTGACGGCTGCATGCTGTTGGCAGCAACGGGGTTTTTGGCAGGGATTGCAGAGTCTGCAAAGCAACCGGCCAACAATTAAAAATTGATCAACAGGACTTGGTTCTTTGATGTAACAAAGCTTACTTTTTGGGGCTTTTCTCCTATATAATAATTAAACGGCCAAGGTTATGGTAAAATGGCTTCCAGTTTTTAGTAAGCTGTATACCCCCTTTTTTCTTCTACAATAATTAACCATTTTATTACTGAAAATATTTTAACAACAATTTTCTTCCACCACCCTGACTTATTCTGTAAAAGATGCTGGTACATACCAAAAACGATGCGATATTCCGAGATTTTTGACCAGTGCAGCTGGCAACAGGCATCGCCGCAACAGGACCAATAGGTAGCGTAGCTAGAAAAGAGAAAATGATCACTTAATAAGGTGTGTTCGCGATTAAATAAAAAAATAACTGTTTTAGCTATACAGCTAAGGCTAATGAGTAATAATGGGGTATTTGATTGGCCTGCAATGGGGTGGGTTTGAAACTTGCTTGATGACTTCATGTTCTCCAGTGGGTTTGCACTAGAGGTGGTCGCGTGACTTATGACTTTAGGTGTGAGTGTGCGTGAGTGTGCACGCACCTCAAATGATCGTGCGTAATTGTGCAGGGCATACAGTCACAGGTGAATCGTGATACGCGTATCACAAGGTGAAAATGGTCCACAAAAAAAATTCGATTGGTTCGGTTGAACCGATTGGTTCAAATTCTGACAAAGTGATCATCTTTGTACGAAAAAAGACGGCCAAGAAAGCGCACCTGTGTTTGCAGGGTTCGTTAGCAGCGATGTTTGTGGGTTACCAAGTTATTTTTGTACAAAGATGTAATTTTTGGTATAATTGCCCAAGGAGATTTGCAAATAACATCATTTAAAGAAGATTTTTTTGTTCACCGCAAATCGCCACTGCCATGGTTATGACTGCTATGTTCCAAATTTTGTGAAATTTTGTCGTGGTTATGGGTTCAAAAAGGCGTGCATGATTTAGCGTGACAAAAAATATTTTTTTGTCTATTGTGACCGGGCGTGAATGGATTTCCACTCACGCGACCACTTCTATGTTGCACCAGCTCTGAGCGAGAGCGATCGCACCCAAACACGAGATAACTTAAAGTTGTCAGCACTGTCAGCTGTTTCCCAATTTCATCATCAAAATTCTCAGAATAAGAAAAGTGCACTAAGAGCAAGCTTGAATGCGAGGAACTCTGCCATTCGAACACGTAAATGATGCACTGGGGCAGATTCACATGTCATGTCCCTGGTGCGCATCAGGGTAGCCAGTTGAATACAGCATACTATTAAGTTATTAACAATGTATTACTAAAAGTGTAATATAATTTTAGCCTCTTTTATACTTCGCTAGAGACTGGTAGAGCACGGTTACCTTGTGCTGGAACGTTGGTGAGTTTTGCCGTGGGGTGAGCCAGCAGCTGCTGCTTGCGCTCCATGCCGCGACCGACGCTGGCTTGTAGTTCAGAAATCTGACGTTGCATTTCAACAATTCGTTGCTCACTAGCCGCGTGTTCGCAGAACACCTCGGCCAATTTCACTAACTCCACTTTCTTGGCCAACTCTGTTGACAAACATCTCTGCTGTTTATGAATCTTATATCTTATAAATAATATTATTCTAATTGTACTCGTAGTAACTATTCTTATGCCTGGTTTTACCATATTTGTCACCTCTAAGTTATGCTTCTAATTCACAGAACATCTGACTTTCACTGAACCTATAGGATTGGTTGTTGCCATGGTAATTGTTTCTACTAACACTTTAACTAGAAGTTTAGTTTTTGATAAAATTGGGTATAATTAAACCACTCCATCAACTTGATTCAGCCTGATTAATAGTAAGGAAATGCTCTTTCTAGTTCTACACATGACAACAATAAAGAGTCATACAAAAGGCATACAAAGTATGACTTACCACTGATCTTGCCCATCTCAACAATTTGGTTGTGAGCCACCCTTAGGTTGTAGTTGGCTTGCATTAGCTTTATTTTGTCGTGCTCAACAAGATCGGTCATCCGTTTCACTTCCCTCACCAGCGGGAAACTCTCATACACAGCTTTGTATGAATTCCAAAGAGCCTGGTACTTTTCTTCCTTAGCTGTCAGTCGGACATTCTGCTCGACTGCCTTTTTGTTGGCGCTATCTAATTGGTGGCGCAGCCCTGCATACCGGTCCTTTTCCAGCTGCAGTGTCTTTGTTATGCTGAAATGTTAAACCAAATTATTTTATTTCAGTGTATGTACGTAAGTAGTTTATCGTATACAATAAATAATATATAGTAAACTAGAAATGTATGTACCGACTTTGGACTATCAATGACTTGGGGCAAAAAAAAAACATATCTGTATGTATACAGTTCTCAACTAGTTTGCTACGACGTCCTATTATTAAAGGTAAATGGCAAACACCTGGAATAGTTTTGTATTATCCCTTCATTAAGCCCATGTTCCTATCAATTGTATGCCACCAATTTGATGGGATGATTTTCAACAGAAGAATGCATTCTTACTGTGATATAAATGCCTAGTAGGTACCTAACATAAACTGGTTTATTGCTTTGCTATTGACAATGCTAATAATAAAAAAAGTGTTTGTGAATAGTCTCATTTGCTATTCTTACCAATCAAGAGCTGCCTGAATGTCTACTTCTTTCTTGAAATTCTCTTTGCTCTTTTCAAGCAAAACATTTGTTTGCTCTTCAACCTTTGTTTCCTCAGCATCCAATTCCTCAAGTCTTTCATTCAGTTCTGAAATGTAGAATGATAATCATATTTGCAACACCAGAAATTATTATTCTTTTCTGTTTGGCAACTAATTCCAGACAGACATCAGTGCCAGACACTTTTTGAGAGGCGTTGAGACATGGATAATTATATTTTTAGTATCTGAACTTCACAAACAATTTTTCAAAGAACATGGAACCTGGGTGGATCTTTATTCCTTCTACAGTGAGAGCAGTAACAATTAATGTACGCCACTGTGCGAGAAACAAATAAACTAAACATCTGTCTATCTATCTAAATATGTCACAATTTGAGAAGTTTTAACTTCTTAACACAAATTGCTCAAGATTGAAGTTTGTAGGGTTGTTGTATGTGTTAAGCAACCGATATATATACCAGAGCTGGCTTTACAAGAGAAGTTAAATTAGCTCCCAAGAGAATTAAATTTGTCCCTTTTGAGGGGGTCTACAAGGTCGTTTTAGATATTGACTTTAATTGTCACTAGGCCAGACAAGAAACCGTGAAAATGATTGTGCTTGTAACTGGAATTGCTTCCAAAGTTATGCCAAGAACACAATTCAGCTTACTTTGACACATTTTTTTCTCTGAATATATTTCTCTTTCCAGTCTTTGGACGTCAAGAACGATTTCATCAAATGCAGAAAACATGTCTTGTTGCATTGTAGGAGCTCGGCTATTGCCTGCAGCCATATTAAATTCGTTCTCGAGCAAGTTGTTCCCAGAGCCTGAAATAAAAAGACATGATTCATTTAGACAAAGGTATGCCCCTAAAAAGGGCTAGGTTAACTCAACGCTAGTCGTAGATTGTAAAGAATGTAAAACGAAACAAAACAATTTTTTTTATATACCCTAATTGCATCTACAAGGATCTTACTTTTCCACAACTATGCGTCCTCCAAACTAACTGAAAACCGAACTCCAGCCCGAAGAGCTTATCTCCAGCCGATTATTTAACAGTGGAATGGGAAATTTGAACTTGCGAGTCAAGTAATGCGATCTAGCGGAAAGTATTTGCAAGATTTAAAAAAATACCGCCAGAAGAAAAGGAAATAGTTTGCGTTTTTATTTCCTTGCCCTAATCGCAGGAAAATCTCAAATTAAAAAAAACCGTCAGTGATGAATGCAAGAATTATTATTGAAGATCTTAAGATTTATGGAAGATCGGAACAGAACCTTAGATACAATGGCTACCACTTTTAACGAAGAAGGGAAGTATGCGCATCTCTTAAAAAGTAGTCGATGAAGTTTATTACCCTTTAAATATGTATTATAATATTATTATTTATATATATGTGTATATAATATTTATACAATAGTTATAATTATAATAAAAACTATATATATATATTTATTTATTTATTTATTTATAAATATGTGTGTGTGTGTACCTGTCACTAGCTTTCCGTCTAGTGACTAGTGACTAGTGACTAGTGACTAGCGTCTACTTCCATTGCTACCTGAAGTTAGCAATGGAAGTAGACGCAGACTTTTTGTTGGGAAGAATGCACGAGCGGTCAGGGGGAACTGGGACCCTATTTTTATCAAATGCAATCTTAAAGTAAATTTACCTGAAGTCGTAATTGTTAATTCGGGCCAATCTTCGGGAAATATTTTGCATCTTACTAAAATACTGTTGAATACACTCACAACTTTCATCTGTGTTACCACAGCCAGAAAATCCTTTGTTCTTACACAACACCGGTTCTTGTTCTTGATATCACCGGTTCTTGATAACATTAGAATTAAAAAAATAATATGCCTAGATATATCTTAGACAAAACATATAGTGTAGACAAGGTGCATGATTGCAACACAAGAGGGAGTCAAATTACAAGACATTTGCAAGAAATTTTAATGGTGCAAAATGGGCGTCCTCCATATTCAATAATGGTTTTAAGACATTTGATAGATTTAATGTTAATGTAACGAGTGTAGATATGAATGCATTTAAAATAATGGGTATGAAGTGGGCGAAACAATTGTAATGTTATGTTTCTCTCTTATCTAATGTGTAAAATACTGGCTGAATAGCTAATAAATAAACATTATTGTTATATTATATCTTATGAGATTACCAAAACAAAGTAACACTGCCCAAAAATTGGATGGGTGACCGTTCAAGAAAAAAGTTAAGAAGTGAGTACACCAACTTCACTCGCCTTGCTTATCGATCTATAGGATAACATGCATTTTTAGAAGAATTCTGGTGTTCAAGTCGGAAGGGTGGTAAATCCAGTGGTTGGCTTGGTGCAACGGGAGTACGGGCTTGTTCCGGCGCCGGGTTTCATCTCCTTTCTTCTGGACAAGGTCCGTAGGGTTCATCACCAGCACCCACCATACATTTTGACAATCACGATAATTCACATAGTCTTCAAAGACTCCAAGGTATCCTAAAGTTCTGCCTCATGTCTGCAACTCAATAACTGCGTATTTTTTTCCATGAAATCAAATGTTGATATTTTAGAACGAACTACATTGCAACAAAATAGGAGCCTCGATTAACAAATGATGTTCCTTTTGTTACAATTTATCATTAGTAACCATAGTAAAAGCAAGTTAAATACCACACCTTTCAAGATTATCTAAGAAAATGCAGTCAAAATTAATCTGACCCAGGGCTAGGTCCTAGTCATCGGCAAGAGTGCAGACATCCACTCAAATCGCCTCGATCCTTGACAAAACGCGTTCAACAACCGGTGATGGAGGTCGATTCAGCGACGCTGGACCGAATTCTGCGTGACCTGGGCTGCTCAACGGGAGGCTGTGAGGTCGAGGGCGGTCGCCTGGCAGACTTGTGCCCTTCGGATAGACAAGTGGTCGCTTGTCTCGTGCGACAACTTATCCGCCATGTCGAGGAAAACTTTCAGCTCGAGCGCACGCTCGCGAACGTCCACCAGAAGAGAGAGGTTGTGGCTAAAGAGGACAGGTGTGTCTCCTAAGTCCTTACGCGATAAGACAGCTCAGGAAAGAAATAAATTTTTATTTGTGGTGTTTAAAGACGCACTGTTTTGACATCTGGTCATGCGGCACTGGTCTAATGGCGTCGATGAATGAGTACCCGGTGCGGCACGTAGCCTACTCTTGTCGAAGAGCACCAAGGGGACCACCGGCTTAACGTCCCTTCCGAAGGACGGTATAACTCGAACAGCAGGATTCCTCCACAAATCCATGCTGTCGAGAGGTTGATAAGCAAGGCGAATGAAGTTGTTGTCTCTCTCCCGAACAGAACTGGTCATGTGAATGATGGTCACCCATCCAATACCTGATTCAGCTCAGTGTTGTTTAACTTCGGTGATCTAATGAGAACCGGTGTTTTCAACACGCCAAACCGTTCGGTAGGAAATAAATTCTTGTGGTGAATCAAAGACGTCAAAACAGCATCGTTTAGTGACGGCTGTAGGTCGCAATCGTAGCTGAAATGAGTCTCTTTTGGCAGTCGCTAAAGATTCTAGATTAGCACATGGATGGCCATTTCCCATCCAGCAAGCCCTGAAGCTATAGTGTTAAAGCTGACGGGGCGAATGCACGGTGTGATGGGATATCATTGCATGACGTAGGTACCCACATAAGCATAATCTTACGACAGAAAACGTTTAATCAAGGTTAATATTGTAAAACATATTTTAATATATTTAGTTTCACATTTTAGTCAGTTTAATTTTAAATAAAGATCTAAAAGCCGTCAATGTTTTACATTGTGTTACACGATCTTAAAATTATATAAATCTGTTTTTTAATGGTGACAGGAGAAAGACATAAAAACCGGGACTTGATTGATGTGTTACAGGCAGCTGCGCGAGCGAATCTGCGAGCTGGATGCCGAGCTGACTCAGACCAGGCAGTCGCTGTCCGAGCTGCGCGCTTTCGCCGACACCGACCGTAGCCAACAGGAGCAGTGCATCTGCGCATCCACTGAAGAAGTAGCACAGGCGCACGCAATCCGCGCAGACGTAGACCAGCGCCTGACTCAAGTGCAGTCTGAAAACGAAGAACTGAAATCTTGGTCCAGACTAGTGCAGTCAACATGCGCAGATCTAGAAACCCGTTTGACACAAGCACAATCAGAAAATGAAGAACTGAGATCTTCTCTGACAGAAGCGCAATCAAAGATCGCTGCTGAAGAGCAACGATTGACTCAAGCGCAAGCTGAGAACGACGAACTGAAAGCATGGAAGAAGCAAGTAGAGACGAATAGAAGTGAGATAGAAACGTTGGCAGCTCAAGGTCAGGCAGAATGTAAGGACCTCGCGTCACGCCTAGCGCAGGCGAGTACGAAGAAAGCCGACTTAAAAAGCCGACTAGCGCAGGTCCAATTCGAGAGTAGTGACCGGAAAACCCGCCTGACGCAAGCGCATTTCGAACTGAGCGAGCTTAAGACCCGCATGACGCAGGTTCAAGCGCAGAGAAGCGAAATGGAGACACTCCTCACGCACACGCAGTCGCACAGCTGCATTATGGAGGCACGATTGACGCATGCGCAGGCGGAGGGGGGCGATTTGAAGTCACGACTCTCTAACGCACAAGCTCAGAATACCGACCTTAAGGCAAGACTTACTCACGCACAGTCTCGTTGCAGCGAGCTGGATGCGCAGCTGGCGGCCGCGCACGCGGCCAGTCGCGGTATCGAGGCGCGTATGTGCGACCTTGAGAAACGCCACGAGGTCGCGTGTCAGCGTCACGTGGACGTATTGAAAGGAGTGTCGGCTCGCCACGCTCGTGACGAGCAAGAACTGCGCACACGCATCGAACGCGTCACGGCAGCGCACGCGACCCTCGTTACATATCTGAAGACTGCGCAGCGCGAAGCACAAGATGCCCAGACTACGGCACGCAATCTCGTCGTGGAAAAGAAACAGCTGGAGGTGCGGCTGCGCGACACAGAGGTGGAGCGAAGTGGAGTGTACGAAAGGAACAGAGAGATAGAGGTTCAGCACCAGGAAGCGTTGACTGTCCTCCGCGCGAGGCTGAAACAGTACCACGAAGAGCGGGAGTCTCTAACGGAACAAATGGCGCAGCTCCACCATGACGCGCAGCGGTGCCAAATGGAAGCGCAGGACAGAGGCAACCTGCTCGTCGATGAGATTGAGCGTCTCAGCGAGCAAAACAAAGCCCTCGGCTGTGCACTGGAAGCCGCGAACAGAGAACCTGCGAAGCTGCAAAGCAAACATAGGATAAGACAAGAAGAGAGAAGGCAGCGACTCGAGGAACTAGCTACTCAAAACAGAGAGTTGAACGCTGCGCTCGAAGACGCTGCGAACGAGCACACGGAGCTGCACCAGAGGTTCACTTCATGGCAGGACGAGGCTGAGAGGAAGTTGGCTGTGCACGTGGACCAGGTGCGTGAATTGAAGGTGGCGAAGCTCGAGCTGGAGGCGGAGGTCGAGCGGGGTGGCGAGAGACTGCACTGCCTCGAGGAGGTACTCGGGCTTCTGCTCAAGGAGAATCTGCTGATCTACGCCGAGAAGAGAGAGCTGTTGTCGCGCGCGCTGCACTTCCAGGAGAAATTTCGTGCAGCAAGCGAAGAGTTGCTACGCGTCGGCGCAGAGGGAGATTGTGTTCAGTGCACCGATGAGTAGAAGGAGATCTAGAAGTATATCTAGGAGAGTAGAGGCCAGAGGGAGATCTAGGAGAGTAGAGGAGGTATGATAGAGGGAGAGGGGTTGGCGGGCGGGACATTAATCCAGTTGGATTAAACAATAAACATGAAAATTAAATAGAGACATTTTCTTTGTAGCTCAATCGAGCAGGTTCTGTTGATGTCGAATTCTGACGGTTGTCTGACGTCCGGGACTGCAAAGAGCGTAATTTTACGCTTCATTAGAAACTTTAGAAATTCCTCAAAAACAGCAATTGTTTTGACTTTCAGCTGTGGAATCATATTGATTAAACGTTGATTCTTTGACATTTCAAGTAGGTCTTCGAGGCAAGAAAACGAAAATCGTTGCCCCAGGCGTCGGATTTGGTGTTTCCATGGCGTAACCCAAAGGACCACGGCTCACCGAATTAGCTTCTTTCATCACAAAACCAATTTTGACTTTATCTGTATCCGAGTCCGAGCTGCTAATTTCCTGTGAAGGTCAGGACTTAGCACGAACAAATTTTGCCTGGAAATGGAATTGGAAGTAATTTTTTTTTTTCAATACTATCTTGCTTAGTCATTCATGTCATCAACGTGTTCGTAAACAGAAAACGTTCAAATACCATATTCTTCAGTTGATGCCGTCGAGTTAACGGGGGGGGGGGGGGGGGGGGGGGGGGGGGGGGGGGGGGGGGGGGGGGGGTTAAAAAACGAGTAGGATTCAACTGGGGTTGATTGGGGGATCATTTTCAACCCAAGGCGAGGCTGCCATTGGAAACGGGGAATTATTTAATCATTTAAATAATATTTATTTGTATAATTTGAAAACTACCTTTGCTATACAGGACTATATCTTGTGGGGCAGCTTCATGCCGATGAACGCAAGAGTTTGGCAATGAAACCACAGATGAAACCTGATATTCTTAACTTAGTCGAGGCTTCCAAAAAACTCACTTGGGTTGACATCCAACTCGACGAAGTTGTCGATGAAGTTCAAGGCGCCGATCAGACTGAAGACCAAGTAACTTCCCGGCTGTCAAATGATGACGGTCTGTTTTGACTACGGCACTGTGGCACTAGTCTAATGCGTCGGTGAATGAGTAGATGATGATTGATGATGATGAAGATGATAAACCTTACCAAGTATAGAAGGGAGGATGGGAAACCCGGTACCGACAGACATCTTACTCCTGTCGAAGAGCACCAAAAGAACCATCGGCTTAACGTCCCTTCCGAAGGACGGTACAACATGAACAACAGGTTTCCTTCACAAGTCCATGTTGTAGAGAGGCTGATAAGCAATCCGAGTGAAGTTGTTGAACTAACTTCAATCCCTCCAACCTCTCTACTGTACAGAACTTGCCATTTGTATGATGGTAACCCATCCAATGCCTAACCCAAGTTGACGGAACGAATTGTCCGCGAGCTGGACAGTAACTAATTCACATTTATTTGTCACAAGCGAAAATTTGTCGACAAGAGTAAACACGTCGACGATTCATAAAATTAAATAGACGTTTTACAACAAGGCTCCGATTTGCAAACGGAAATCTGCTTTAACGTGCTTATTTTCATAGGATCTTATCATTCTGAAAATAGTATGCCAACACCCGAAACTCGAAGTGTTGTAGGAGTACAGCTAATATGATGACAACGCAAAGCGATCGAACTATCTAGGCTCGACGCAGCGCCAACAAAGCACTGCGACACTCGAAAGTGTGGATATTGTTTCAATGTTAATTCAATGACAAATTCGCTGTAATTTTAGCCGTTTTTTTCTGGAACTGTTCTGTTTCAAGATACTGATACACACATACCGACACAACAGCTGTTCGAAACATCACTCTTAAACACATTATGTAGCCAGCTCAGACTTCAAATTTGAGTTTAGGCTTGCTCGGGGTCATCATTCAGGCAACAATCTGTAGACAGCAAAGCACGAGTAAATCCGCCAGACCCGTGTAGCAGACAAATAAAAATCTTAATTTCCCCGTAGAAACGCCAATAATTATTGTTGCTAATGTGAAATAAGCGCGTGGTCGACGTCTAGCTCCACTGCAAATATGTGGTTAGCTCAATGCAAACCCTCATAATTTAATAACCCATACGATGCAAATTTGGAAGTTATAATTTAGAAATTCATGTAATTCTTATTCGATTATCAACCACCATGCTTATCGTAACTTCTAAATGTTGTCCAACATCACTTACTACTTTACTTCGACTTCTTTACTTTACATTTAAAAGAAAAACCAATTCGGCGGCAACCCCATGCATTTTTGGGGCCCCCTGAGTGTGCAGTTTCTTTGTATGTGCTACAAGTGCTATACAAGTGCGTTGTATAAAATACTATTCACTTTGGTGTCGCGTTGAAAGAGCGAGAGGCGATTGAAACGGGTTGAACCGGCGCCCCGTTTGTGTCGGTGTCGCGAGGCCCGAATGATAGGCGTATAATGTTATTCCGTAAGTCTACAAAAGTGATCTTAAAAATGTTCCCAAAATTATGTTTGGAACCATGATTTGTGGGTTTAAGCACGAAAATCAAATTTAAAAAATCCAGCCGGCCGGGGCCCCAGGGGCCCCAAGCGGCTGGAGGCCCCGGCGGCATTTGCCGCCTGGCTGCCCTGGCCAGTCCGACACTGACTAGATGTGATTTCTTTATATCTTGTTTTATTTACTTCCTGCAAAAGGTACATGAAAGTGGAACGGAGGATAAACGGGGCCGGGTTCGTATCCCGCTTGGTGCACTATTTTTAACTAAGAATCAATCACCTACCAAGATTGTTTGAAAATATCTTCGATGCTGCTGATTCTGATTCTGTATTCGAAGTAGGTTATTAAATGTAAAACCCTTATTAAATGTTAAAGCCTTTGTTAATACCCTCTCTTATAAGAGCCGCTCTTGCAGTCGAGCGGTGAAGCCGTCTGGTCAATGTGGTGAAGGGTCCACGATCAAATCCCGACCAAGCGATAATTTAATATCTTTTTGTTATCATCATCCGGGTTACCGACCGAAGTGCAGCATAAATTGATCGAGTACATTTGATATCCAACAGAATGCGCTGGGGGTCACGGTGCGTCTTAACACGATTGCGTGTTCGGTGAAACTTTATAGATAAGATTCATTAAGAGGACCGCGACCGTTCATCAGGCTTTGACTGGTGTTCCTCCTGTCAGCCTCTAAAGCTTGCATTCACGTTAGCGTGTTGCAAATGGTGAAAGCCCATATTTTGGGGTTGTAGAGTGCTTCTGCTCTGCTAGGTGTGGCGACCTAGTACCTCTGCACTGCTTGGTGTGGTGGCCGGGTTCTAGCTCTTGCTTGCGAGGACGAATAATACTTCTCCATGATATTTTCTTAATTATAAAAGCTAGATACCCGGACCGCTAACATGAGTATGCTTTGGACCGAACTAATCAGAAGATGCAGTCGATGTCATGTACCAACCTAGTAAGCGGGTTTTCAACCATGAAATTCAAATAGGTCCTTCGATCTTGACAATGTATGATCGTCTACGCGGCACATTGGTATAGTCGCTGCTTCGGCATCGTCTAAATGATACGCTACGTGGATCGAACCCACTCGACGGAGGAAGTTTTTGACTGTTGAAATGCAACATCAACCCGTGGGACCTGCGGTCAGGAGACTTGTATTTGTCAAAAAATGAAGAGGTAAATGTTTATCCGCGTGGTCGTACGGTTAAAGGCATCGGATTGATCGATCACATTAGTGTCGAATTGACGACGTACCGGGTTCGAATCACGCTCGTGCCTCGACGCAGTATCATACTTTTCCATTTTTTTTGGGCGTATGTTTTTAGACAGTAGCAAAATTACCGGGCGCTCCTGGCGCTCCGCGCCAGTCGCACCCGCCAATTTTGCGGGACGTTCCCACGACCCCAGACCCCACCTAACCCCGTGTGCGGCTCCTAAGTCTAGCATCAAGTATTTAGGAACAGTTGTGAGTGCTAAACTGCCACCTGTTGGCAGAATATCGAACTACACTCTGGACTTATAAAATTTTTGATATTTTATCCAGCTTCATCGAGTTTGATTATTAGCTACCAGAGCGACTTGAGCTCAGAGCTGCCAAAAAGCTGCTCGGCCGGGATTCGAACGCCTGACCTCCTCTACACGAAGCAAGCACGCTAACCACGGAGCCACGCTGGACTGATGAGAGGGAACTGAAATAAAGCAACTAAAATGTCAACGATTCGATGTAGCTACAATCTCTTTACATATCGTTGTATTGCAACAATTTATATTTATTAAAACTCTGCGCTACTTTGTGACCAGCCTCGTGGTCAAGTTGTCACGTTGCCTGTTTTAAGTATGCCAGCGGGGCCGAAGTATGATACCCGCTCTGTGAATCTAATATTATTTCACTAAAAGTTTAGGTGTTCGACCTATCATTGACTTCAAATTATACGTTTATTTGCCAAAGTTGAGAAAATGTACATTTAGGCGTACTTACTGAGTACATAAATGATTAATAATACAAGTATGAGTAGCAAATAAATGTATGTTAAATTTAACATACGTTCATCTATATATTTGCACTCAGATTATAACAAATATGACAGATGTACTCAAGAATATTACATTATTACAGATACATACACAATTATGACATTACATGCAACAGGTACAAAGAACAGATTACATATAACCACCCAGATATTAACTACGGGTAACTAGAGAAGGAAGGATTCGCTTCTACACAATGTGTAAATGCCGGACCCGACCCCAACACCAAGCAGTGCTGAGGCACTCGGCCACTCCAAAAAAGTCTGGGCTTTCACCAGTAGCCACGATCTAACGCGAAAATGCAAGCCTTGAAGTCCGACTGGAGGAACGCCAGTCGAACCCCGTTGTTCGCAGTCACGTCCCCTGGTCAACCATACCAAACAAGTATCACCGAACCAGCAGTCGAGTTAAAGCACACAGTGATCCCAAACGCAATCTGTTGGATATCAAATGTACTTGATCAATTAAAATGTCGATAAATCACGGCCATCGGTCGGTAACCCGTGTACCCACCTTGCTGAGCTGCCAACCTTGAAGCTATAAAATAACGGAATCGTGCCCATAATAGCCCATCGTGTTCGGGGGTGCAAACTACTCCATAGACCACAGTATGGGCGAATCTTCAAAAATCAAGAATAAACGTAAGAAACGTAAAAAACGTCCATTGATTTTTCAATATTTTTTGAGTGGAAATTGAAGTGACTGCACTCCCAACGCCTGGACTGTAAACACGACGTCAGTGCACACGTGTACGATGAGTGGCCTACCCATCAGGATTCAGACATAAATATTACTGCTAGAAGTGATTTATTTTCATCTTGTTTTATTGACTTGCATGTTGATAACAAATCAATAATAACATGTGTGTCCTCGTAGCGCAGTGGGATGGTCGTGACTTCCAATGCGTGGGGTCCGCAGATCGCTTCTCGGCACCTCCTACTTTTGTCTTTCAAAGCCCTTCACCTGGAACATGGATCAAGTGAAGGGATGGGGAGAGATGATCCGAAATATAACTTTCATGATTTTTTTTTTACCAAGTCTAAAATCAAGTGTTTATATACGACTTCCACCAACCTGTTGCCATCAGGGCAGCCATCTGTTGCCCCAGGGGCCCCGGCCGTCTGGAGGCCCCGGCGGCATTTGCCGCCTGGCTGCCCTGGCCAGTCCGACACTGCATATCGGCATTTGTAGACTTTACGAAGTGCGATGGTCACAGTCGAAACACTTACGTATAGACAGTCCCGCAGTACTTCTACGTATTACTGGTTGCGTCAAAGTGTACACAGGCGTGATTCGTTCCCGGACTATGATATGCGTTTACTTTGCTTTCATTTTTTATAAATAAAATGCACTACAGTAATGCTTCGCGAACGCAATTTGTGTTGCGTTGTAGATGAGCATAGCGATATTTATAAAATAATTACATCTCAAGTGCCAACTACGCTATATAGAGACAAAACGGAAGGCCTTGCCGTAGTTACGTGATCTTTTTGAAACCCTAATTCATGGTCAAGCAGACGCTTAGATTTGTTTATCCTAGAAACAGCAAGAATGAACAAAATTTTGCTAGAAAATTCCAAATACCAAGTAAACGAAACAAAGTATAGTCTTAAAAACTTTGAAATAGCTTTATTTTTATACGTTTTGCATATTAGCAAAGATTAGTACTAAAATATAAAGTACTTTTAGCAGTACAACACATCAAAGTTCAACCAAAATCTGAAAATATTCGTACATTTTAAATAAGAGAGAACACAAAGTACCCTCCAAATTAGATCCAAATCGGTGGAGGCGTTTGGACGCTAGAGCGCGAACAAACACAAACAAAACAAAAACAAACCCATACAAGTGATTTTTTTCTGGGGCAAGTGGAGTTGCAAATTTCACTAAGCTCATCAAAAATGCTTTTTTTCATTTGTTGTTGAAAAAGGATGAGACTTTGGGAACAACAGAAATCTTTATTCAAAATGTTTTGCTCCACTTGCCAAACTGAACTTCCAAAGTTGCACTTTTTAACAAAGTTCAGTACAACGTACAATTTCGAAGAATAAACTAGGTGTGCCAAAAATAAATCCTTTATCTGCTATATACTTGATTGTTGTACATTTTACCTGAAGGCTAGGGCCATTACATGGATGGAAAATTTTGTTAGTTTCTCAAATTTTTTTCTCGTATAATCTTGTGGCAGAGCGTTTTTGCTCTGTACTGTCCAAAAAATGATCAAACACACTAGGAATACTTAAAAAAAGTGGCTAGAAACATCACAGGTAGACCTGACCTATGAAAGGCACTTGTTTTTGGTATTCTTTGGCACGTTAGTCGCTGCACGCGCGTTAGGCGTTACACAATCTCCCCGCAAGATTGCAAGATATTTTTCGATGTTCCAGTTGGACTTTGAACAATGTTTGCCATTGTTCACTACTGTCACGTTGACTGTGTCAGTGTACACCAGGTTTGGTAGGAGCTATAAAAACAACATCAGATTAGTTCAAATATATTTAGTTGTTACTTGTTATATGAATTGTGAATGATGCCAATTAAATGTGTTATGCATCATAATCTTTCAGTTATTGGTGTGCTCTACAGATTTGAAAATTTAGTGAGAACTTTTGGCTCCGGAAAGCATGGAAAATTTGCAAATGGTTAAAAAGCAGAAACATTCATGATTTATTTTCTGAAAAATGAAATACTTTAAAACTTTCAAGCTGAGAACACATAAGAGTATCCTAAAATGTTTTATTAGAATTGAAATACTCGTTGGCACGTACCTTGGGAGTGAGCAGGAAATACTGTGCAGTATTTCGTTGGCTGGTTGTCTTAACGAGCAGCTCGAATATCTTACGCTCGTTAATTGGGTCCATACCCTACAGAAAGGACAATTATTATGCCATATTTTGTTTTCTTGGTTTGTAATTGGAAATCTTACACTACTAACAAAAAACTCGCAAGTTCTTACTTTCAGCAGATCAATATCGTAGGGTGGCAATTTTTCATTTACGCATTAAAAAACCCTTTTATCAGTTCTTGTAAAGAAATTTGAAAGTATCTGGTCAAAAGAAACAACCAAGTCATAGAAGCTAATTGGCAGCTTATGTTAATTGTTATCCTAACCTTCCTAAGCCTTATTGCATTTTGAGATGAAGATACCAATTTCCCCCAATAAAATGGCTATTGTGGGCACAACTTCCAGGGTACTTGTGTGACCCCACAGCTCACCTGGTTGATTTCATCAACGCATCGAAAGGGTGAGCTCGTCAACTCTTGCAGAGATATTAAATAAATTGCAGTGGCGACGGCCCGCTCTCCGCCACTCTGCAGATACTGGTTTAGTTGCTGTAACGTCTCGCTGTCGCGGTAAGTAACTCTTATACTAATCCCATAGAGGTGGTAGTCGTACTGGAACACAAAAATATTTTCTGCTTTCTGTGCCAAGAGTTATCTAACGCATTCTGTCTACTTTGTTGCCTACTACTTAGCAGACCAGGATATTTAACAGCATGTCAATTGTGGTGCACTTGTCAAGATGCCCATGTCAATTGGTGCCCAGGCTGGGACTCAGATCTCAATCTCTACCTGTCGCGGGTTACCACTTAAGATTACTGTACATGGCATTTTTGAGAAGATTTTAGTGCAATTTTAGTGAATTATAGGGCACCTTTTTTGAGAGGTTATTACAATTAGTATTGAAAACAAAAAATACTTTACCCATTGCAAGCATTTGTAATTTAAATAATATTTCACAAAATTTAGGCGTGATAATTACAAATGCTAGAGATTTAAACTACAGATTTAAATTACAAATGTTCATAATTGGCAGGATTTATGATAAGAAGCTACCAGAGCTCAAATGGATGTTAATGCACTGCAGTATCACTAGAACCAGAGTGACTGTATAGCAGTAAATGTGCAGTCTGTTGCTGCAATTTTGTGATGCTAACTAATTTAACTCTCCAGCCACAAAGAGAGTCCCAAACCATATCATACAAACCATGCGGTGAACTTACAGCATTTTCTCCTGACGAGAGTGAAACTTCCCCAGAGCATCCCAGCTCCTCAAAAGAGCGAGCAAAGTTTATATTTATTCTCTCGACAAGCTGCTGCACTGATGGTAGCCATAAAGCCTGAAAGAATACCGCAAGCCGCTGTTACTTTAGTGTAGACTTGCGCCAAAGTAGACAGGTGACAGACAATGCTTTGAAGGTACAAGAGTGATGTTGGTGCATGACAATATGCCTGTTGCATTGCCGTTTATTTTGTAATACTACATTGAGTCAGGCTGCTCTTTATTTTGTCTAAATTGTCGATGTATACCTGTGTCAGCACATTCTTTGTTGGAATAGCCAGATTAAAGCGAGAGATTAACAAGCAGCATTATATTTGTATAAACAAAAACTTAGCAGACTGGAATAACAGTAAAAAAATCACAATGGAGCCAAACATTTCTTTTTGTTAATTTCTTCGGCTTCAATGTCTTTTGCCTGCCAATAGCTTCCCAAACTTGACACCACCCCAGTTTGACATTTTAACAGAAACACCTTTACTGTCATTGAACAAAAGAAAGTAAACTAAGTGACTCTTACCTGCAGTCGGTCCATCTCGGCCTGTTTTGTGGCAGCGTCGTTCTGTCGCGTTTCCACCTCCGCAGTGAGCCTCGCGATGCGCTCCAGGCGAGCTTCGTATTCAACCAGCAGCTGGAACCAAACAACATGCCATCAATTAGTTTCATATCCCCCTTTCACGCAATAAATCGGTGACCTGGCGCAACAGGCAACCCTCACACCTTTAAGGGTGAAGATGAAGTGGAGAAGTATACTTTGCAATTTGAAAAAAATAAGGAAAGAGTGAAATTTATATTTCTGGGAAAATATACATGTTAAAGTAACGACTACACTATCCACTAGGGGTACAGGGGCTTTCGGGTACCCAGGTTGGTTCTGGGCAATGAGATACCCAGTCTTAATTTAACGACCCATGTATTTTTTATCAGTAAATTTGCTTGGCTGTATCCTCTGCTCCACCATGGGCTAACATCACTTCCCCTCTTGCCCAGTCCCCAGCCATGCTTCCAGCTTGGGGAACTACACTTAATCTCCCAGCCACGCTCGACTCCACCACCAAGCACTACCCCACCTCTTTTAAGGAAGCTCACTCACTCACTTAGTTGACTCTGTCTGTTGCAGTGATTTGACATTGGAACCAAAAAAAAATATTGCATCTTTGAAATTATTTTACTATAATAAATGATACAGCGTAAGTGCCATGAAATCTATGCCACATGACGCATGGTAATGATTCAACACTTAAAATGCATGCCATTAACCAAACATCAGTCCTCTTTGCACCTTTTATTTATTTTTTTAATTTTTTTGCACAGAGATGATGGGCTAGAAACTGGGTTAAGTACAGGGTACCTGGCTATGAAAATCACAACCCGATCTACTTTATTTTGACTGCTAGAAATAACTTAAAACTGTTATCACACTTTATGTCAGATATCTAACCCTGTGTTGGACAAGAAATGCATGGGAATTATTAGGGGGAGTTACTCACGGCATTGTTGTCGGCACCGAGGCAGGCCAAGCGGCCTTCCCTTTCCCCGATACTGTCTTCAAGTTCCTGAAGGTCGGTGGGGAGGATGTCGAAATCGGGATACGCTTCTTTGAACGCATCTTCCCAAGGACATTTGCCTTCCGTGAGAGCCTGGGCATTTGCTTTCAACAGTCTCCGCTCGTCATCGATAGCCGCGATACGCCTCACTATTTGGGTCACTTTCTCCTACAGAAGCGACACAAAAATTAAAGATATGGCAATTTACAAGAAAATGTAACGTGAGATGGAGAGAGACAAACATAACCAATTCACATACACAAGGCAGTAACCGAAATGTTATAAACCTCTTGTCATCTGTTGCAATCGGCCACTTCTAGCCAGATGGGACATGTTTTCCTATTTTATTTTCTCTTATTCAGTTAGTTCAAGCTGTTGTAGTTGTAGTGAAGTAAGTTGTTAAGTAAAGCAGCAGTTGTTTGCTTGTGTTACTATTTCAGCAGCGGCATGGCTAAACACCACTCGTCAGTGATTAGCTATCGCCAGGATTGGATAATGACAAGCCAAAAATCATATACAACAGAACATGCAAAAAATGAAAATAAGTGTCAAATTTTTTTTTTATAAAAATATTAGATGTTTAACATTTGACGAAGGTTATCAAGTACGTGGAGGATGTGCTTGTGCTATTTAATCCTGTCTGCCAATTTAGCAACGTTCGCTAAAGTACTAGCGCCGGTTAGGCAGATCCAGCAGAAGAGTGGTTATGTCTGGAGCTTCCCCACAGATATCATGGTCAGAAGAATTTGAAGAACAGATGTCAATTTTTTACATACAACGTTAAGAAGTGCCAAGCTTTCACCAGAGCAGTTGGAAGATGTCGACAAGTTATTTTTCCTCGAGCTTGACATTATATGCTTTAATTACCTCTGTGCCTTAAAGCCCTATGCATGAATATTTATTATTTAATATTCAAAATGTTACAAGAAAGCAAGAAAAACACAAATTGTATTTCTAATCAGTAATCATATTACCAAAATTGTAATTAATACAATTTTCAAGAAGGTTTTAATTTTTAAATGTGAAATGTTTGCTTCAGCATGGCTCTGGTATAATTGGACACAAGTTTTTGACCTGTCATTTACGTTGCAAAGAGAGAGTTGCGACGTGCCATTTTTGACACGTGTAATACCAGGTATAGCGACCATTTGCGGCACCGAATCCTGTGTCTACCCAACCGTGCCTCTTCTTTCCTAATGTATTAAAGGACATTCCTTAACTCTCACAAACCTAACTGTGACCTTGCTACAATGTTTTATCACAAATGAAAAAAATTGTATTAACCCTTTCATGTTTTTTTTGTGAATAAGATTCTGGTACTAATTATGATTTTAATAATGATTTAATAATACAAAATCCTTTTTTTTTGGACATGAGTCTAAAAACTATCACTCTGGTACTATTGTAGAAATGGTTGAATATATATATATATATATTTTTTAAATAAATATTGAGTAGAACTCTTGAATTAACTAGTGGGATATATATTTCCTACTGACGATCTGTAGTCGAAAATACATATCCCAATAATGTTGCACAGCAATTTAATCATGGGAACCATATTCCCACTAAACATGAAAGGGTAAATGCAACCCCATTTCTCGATAGGCTCTTCGACTTGGGACATCTAGTCAGAAAATGCCGTGGGACCCACCTCTGCCTGGCGAGTTTTTGCCAGCAACTCGCTTGATGAGTTTTCGGCAGCGACGCGCTCCTGCTTCAACAAGCTGCTATATTTGTCTGCACAAGCAACTGCAGTCAGTGCCTGGTCCAAGTTCTTATTGGCTTTCAGCAGCGCCAAATTCTCACTCACCGACTTGAGCACGACCTCCTGGCAGCTGCAACCCGAGCCATCACATTTTATGAACAGTGCCACAAATACAAAACATGAGCCAGTGGCTTTATTTTTTGTCAAGAGTCAGACAAGCAAGGCAAGTGGAGTTCCTATTTTACACACCTACAGCCTCAGTCCCAAACAAAACTAATTATAAATATGATGACTGAGTATGAGATGAGTGGACGGGTGTCCAATAACTGAGCCAGCACAGTGTCCAACATCAGAAACATTACTCTATTGTTACACTTTTAATTTGAAAAGTATACCAGTTCCAGAAAGTTACAACTTGTAATACAGAACAGAACATAGAACTGTGACCAAAAACATGGCCATACCAACTTGGCCATATCAGGTTTAAGAAAAAAATAAAAAACTCGAAGAAACAATGGTATTGTGAAGAGCCTTTGAGTACAAATTGTAAGAGAGACTTTTATACTTTAAAAAATTATTTTTTAATCACAAACTAGTGTTCCTTAAAAAAAAAAAAAAAAATTATTCCAAAATTAAAAAAAAAAAAAGTTGAAAGCTTAGCACTTTTCCCAATTCTCTACCAAACTTTGCCAGCAGCCCAGCCCACACATTATAACCATCAAGAGAAAGCAAACAAACAACGCTACCGTTTCTTGTATGTGTGCCTGAGCTCCTCGAGATCAACACTGCTGTCTTGCACTGCCTGTCGTTGCCTAATGCGTGCATTGATCTTGGCCTGGATAGTCTTTTTTCGCTCAATTTCATCCTGCAGCTGCCGCTTCTGCATGCGCAGCCGGTTGATCTCGGTCTCCGCTGCCTCCAACTGCTGCCCGATATTCTGCTGCTCCTTTTTTTTTGCGACTGCATTGATGTTGAGCTGGCTTATTCTGTCCAGGTACCAAAAGGATATGTTAAGCAATGCAATACCTTCACACTTTCGTCTAAAGCTATTTATCAACTTGCAAATTATCGGTCTCTCATTTCCGGTGGAATCTGGGGGAAATGAGCAGTACATTGAAGGAGACTTCTTGAAGCGCCTGTGATTTGATTTCAAAGCTTTCTGAGAGAGACACAGCGCCATTCATAATAGATGTATTTTACTTTATTTATTTAACTTAAGAAACTTAAAAAAAAAAAAAAAAAAAACTAGAACAAAAATGACACAAAATGACAGCTGAGGTTGTATGCAAATGCAATGCAAAAACAAAGAACTTTCGTTGCTCACTGGGCTTTAAAATCCTTTGCTGTTATGTGCATGCGGAGTTAATTCTACTCTCTGCACACGGGTATAAATTACTCCAATTAAAATTTTGATTCTAATCAGAAAATCAGTGAAGTAAAATATCTTCTGATAGGAATTCCTTCCTAAAAAGGAACAGGTGCAGAACAGAATTGGACCATTATATGCACAGGCTAGCAAACCAATGTGTTATATTATGTTATATTATCTGGCATTATGTGTACGACATCTGTGGTGATTTATGGCAATCGACCAAGAGCTTAAAAGTAAAAATTTCAATTAGATCAATTGAACAATTTATTTTTGTTAAAATTCCAAGGATCATAACATCAAAAGTTTTAGGTACGCTTACGCATATTATCCATAGTTTTTGTTCACCTGTCAGTGAGTGTCTTCATGGCGCTAGAGTCCACGCTTGACGTGAAGAACTCGGCATCGCTCACCTCTGTAGTTCGTGTTGATAGCTCATTTGTGTACGCCGAAACACTGTTGGCGTATTTATATTTGTCTGCAGCAAAAAAGGTCTTGTTACAATTTATGTCAAGTAGGTCTGAACACTGAATTTAAAAGAATTAACTATTTTAGTTTATGTAATTTTATTTTATCATTAGTTGTAAATTAAGCATTCACACAGCCACACACACATAGCACTCACATATAGCACAATGTGTAGGGTACCAAAATGCTGAATATGCAAAAGGTAAAGAGAAAAGTGGAATAGTCGTGGAATTTACCAGAAGGGAAGGTGACAGGTGGTAGTCAGGATAGTTGTACATTTAGTTAATGTTCCAACAGCCGAAACGTTCTGAAATCTCTCAGCATTACCACTTTTGCTTTGCTTATTTTGTTAAGTTAACTCAAGTCAAATAGCTAGGTTAACGTTTATAAATAGATCTTGTACAGATCTGTTTGAAATAAATAAAAATATTAGTAATCCTGAGGACAACCCAAGCATGCGCAAGGTATTCTGAGAACTGAGAATTTCTGAGAAAAGTTGCTTACCTGAATAAAATTGATTTATTTGTCTTGGAACATTGTCGGTGTTGACGCCTACACCAACAGGTACCTTGTGTATTTTGCTGAACTTGCATAAATAGTTGAGAATCGGTTTTGGCGCTTTCATTTGCTCGCGAAGGTATGTCACAAAACCGAAGGACCTAAAGAAGTTAACATAAGTTATTTTTTAATACGGTCTCTATAGATAGATAAGTTTTAAATACGATGCAAGTGTCAAGAACACATTTTTGCTTCTAAGGTGGGATATTTTACCTCAAATTTTCAATTTTTTCTGGTGGATCATAGCGATCTGCATCTGTAGAGTGCACCACGTTGATGTCAGACAAATTCTGTTTAGTGCGAAGTTCGCGAACTAGCTGTGACATGTCGTCCTCATCCTCGCAGGTAAATGCTATCAAATCTCGAAAAGGGATCGCCGACTCGATGTAGTTCGCATAGCGAGAGTTCACTACCTCGATCTGAAAGTAATAACGAGGTAACGGAAGAGTTCTAATAAATTAAGTCATGAGTCACAAATAGGGAAATCTCTTTAAATTTGAAACTATTTTTTTTTCTTGTGAGAAAATAATGAACACATATTTTTTTATTTTCTTCTAAATCCAATTTTGAATAAAATATACCTGTTAAAAATGTTTGCGTTTCAATCTTGTACGAAAACGAGGATTGCCATTTTTTATGACATGAAGTGATATCTAACGTCAGTATGACGTCAGAAAACGTCAAAAAACAGTAGCGAACGCGAAGGTGACCCAAAATGACGTCAGAACACTATTTCCGACGTCACAGCCCGTTTTCATCCCGCCACGAGAAATTATATTTTAGCCATTCTTAAAACAAATATAAATAGAAAAGTTATGATCGGATTGTAAAAAGAAAAAATATGTCAGATTTTATTTTAAACGCGTAATTAAACACAATGATAATAATTAAATAATAATCTTAAGGAGATTACCCTATTGTGGGCAGGGTTGATATTTGTCAACTGCAAACTTGTGGATCCTTACTCAAACTTTAGAAATTGTCGCCCTTAATGTTTGATATAGCATTTGAATCAGGGACCGGAATTTTTATGTTTTTCGATCCCGATTCCATATTCCATGTTACATGTTATATTTCCAATATAAATTCTGATTCTGATTCCACCCGGAAAATAATAAAAACTCCAATTCGAATTCCGGAAAGCTCATAAGAAAACTTCTGATTTCAGAAAACTCACAGTAAAAACGTTGATTTTGATTTTAATTGTTCTGTTCAGTCTCTATAAAAATTCAAATCTTATTTCCTCATAGTCAAGAAACTGCCTACAAGAATGAAACTATAGCGTTATCAATTCGGTAAGTCGACAGCTGCCCTACGCGACTTCGCACCGAAAATCAAATCATCGAAAGTAACCAGCTGCAAAGAATGGAATTTGCAGTCGAAACAAAAATACTACAAATAACCATGATTAAACAAAGTTAAATTTTTACCGACCAACCTACCTGTTTAATTCTCAGCTAGTTCAGCCCACAGACCACATAAACTATGTGTTATTTTGAAATAATTTTTTCGGTAAAATCAAAAATTCCAATCCCGATTCCAATCGACTAAAATTAAAAATTCCGATTCCAATAGACTAAAAGTAAAAATTTCGATTCCAAAAATATCAATCAATTCCGATTCTGATTCCGGTCCCGATTTGAATGCCACATTTGATGCCACTACATACAGTATTTCTGGATCCACTTCACATACAGAGTGAAGCAGACAATGTGCAATAAATGGAGCCCAAATGTTCTGAATTTTCTTTCTAAATGGAATATTTTATTGGTTGGTGTTTCTGACACAATACATTAACCACTACAGGTGAATGAAAAAAATCCACTAAGAACTGTTTCGAGGCTGTGTATTTACATTTGATTTTCCACCAAAGCTTGTCCACAACTAGTAAATCTACTCCAAATATGCAAGAACCCTAGAATTTCTTACCAAAGATTTCTTAAAGAAATCATTATCCATAATCATAGTTGCTATTACCAGTGATTAAAACCAAATATTTTTGGCCAAGACCCTACCTCGAGCAACATTGGTTCGTAGACATTACGCTTGAATCGATGCTTGTTCTCGCGCAGCCACATAACTGCGGTGTAAACGTCAGAACTGCGCTGGCGCAGCAAGTTCAGTCGATTGTTGAGCTGGTTTTCAACGCGGCGCTTCTCAGCTTCCTCTATGCCGATCTTGTGCATTATGGCTTCGACGGATCCAGAAAATTGACCAAAACGAACTTGGAGCTCTTGGATCAGCTGTGAGGTGCGTGTAATCAGAGGTTGCAGTGCGTGGATCTCTGTCTGAACCTCGCTGTCTGAAACAAAACGAAATTTTGGGGTTATCGCAAATAGGAACTCCTTAGAAGTGGCAATTTTGGCTGTCAGATAAGTATTTATTTACCAATGTATTTTACACCAGAGCTATTTGACCAGGAGTTGTTGTGTAGAAAAATGTTGCTGTGGATATTTCCTGTTTCCCATGTTCAAACAAATAGGAAACAAAAAATTGCCTTGCTGGTGTTATTTCTTTTTCCTTTTTTTATTACTTAAGTTATGAAGCAAATAAATAATTAAATAAAAAATGTGTCTAGTCTAGAACAACAGAAACTCTATGCTAGAGGTCAATTTTTACAAACGTTCTATTTACAAAAAAAAAGTAAGAATTTTAATTACTATTTTAAAACAATGAAAATCCTTATTCTGATTCTAAATGTAAAAATACACAATTATGATTATGACTCCATAGATAATGATATTGATTCTGCTTCCAGCCATTTGAGAATAAAAACTCCAGTTCAGATTTTGAAAGGCCTTGGTTCTTCCAGTTGGTCCCTGGACAAAAATACTGCATTTTTACTAAAACTGAAACCATTTGAGCAAGACAGTGCGTGCCCTGCTTTTAGGTAATCTGTACAACCAATGGAATTTGTTCAAAGAGTATCATATAAAAATTACGATTCAGGTAATTTAAGACAAAAATTTGTAATCCGAATCAAAAAAATGATTTCTTTTTTTATTTAGATTTTGAGTTTGATTCTGGCTCTACCAAGGGTGTGTGCATTTTTGCACAATCAATTAAGGTGTCATGTCAACTGTCATGTATTTTTTCAACTTAGACTGCAATTGAATAAAACGCATTGGTATACAATACAATGAATTACAAGAATGATTTAGGAATACCTATTATGCTTACATTTGCTTAAGAGCAATAATTGTTGATTGCCTATCTCTCCAACCTCTCTCCCAAACAGAACTGGTTGCCAGTATAATTGGTCACTCATTCAATACCTGACCCCTTGCAGTGTTGCAAAAAACAAGTGCCGGTAAAACCATCGAACTCTGCATTTGAAGAAAGTGACCATGAACCGTCCTACCTGGTCGTTGTATACAGCTATCGAGATCATTCTGCAGCATGTTGATTATCTGTGTAAACTTCTCGACTTCCTTCAATCGGCCCTCTTCAGCAGCCTCGTCCGAATGCAGTTGGCTAGCCAGCGTGTCCGTACGGCTTAGCAGCTTTTCAATGAGACGTATCTGTGCTTTCACCTCATTCTCTTTGATAGAGGCCTCTGTTTGCTGCAAAAGCGTAGGAATGTGATTGGTGAACCGACATCTCTTTTGATAGTGGCCATCAACTAATGGATTAAAAAAAAAAAAAAAATTATCAACATTTATTCAATGTCTAGTGCTTGTATTGTTCTGTGAGGTTGTTTCGAAGTAGGCCAAAATCATCGCTAATAAGTTAATAACATGTCTCCAGTCGGCACAGTTTTGTGACAATACGCCCTGCTACACAGTACTTGAAATCCTCAAAGACATAAACGCTGAAATATCCAAAATTATTTGCCCTTTACCTTCTGGCAATAAACAAACAAAAGCAACTAAAAAAAGTACTTACAAGCCTGCCTGTGTTCCTATCCAGAGCTATGAGCCGTTTCTTTATCTTCTCAATCCTCGTCCTGAGGGGCTGATACAACTCCTCGCAACGAGTCTGCTCTTTTAAGGTTTCTTTTTTTATTCTTACGGCCTAAAACAAGAATTGTCAGCGTCACACTGTGCTCCAACCACCTTCTATACACACAGTATAACTTTTTAAAATTACAATTCCTTTGCAAAAGAGCTTAAGCCAAAACCAACATTCATCGAATGGGTTTCGATTGGGATCTTTATTTTGTAGGTACTGAATAATCTCGTGGATCAATTATCACAAAACTTACATCGTGTTTATCATTACCACGAGCCTGGTATGCAATCCATGCATGTCGTTTCTTTAGGGCAGCTACTTGAGCAGTAAGTTCTTTCTTTTGGTGGAGATTTAGGACCTGGACAGCATTTCTGTAAATACAAGCGTTCAAGTGAGACAAACTCTACACACAATTTTCCTATCTGGTTGATTTCATTAGTAGTTTGATTTAATTTTAAAAGGGTTTGATTAGCCCAAGAGAAAACTCTAAGTTCAACTCCACTTTTCCACAAACAAGTCTTACTTTTAACAAACAGGTACCACTGATATTGCTAAAATAGCATTAACATATCTCAGAAGCATGTAGGTACTCAATGAATCTACTTGTTAGATTGTTTTCTTAAATTAATTTCCTTGAAAGAATGGTCAAACTCTAACTGAAACATGTTGGGCCTCTTTAAATTAAAATTTCAATGAGAATTTGCATGAATGCGACTGTACTGTTGCAAGAATGAGATGTGCCTAAGAAATAAGGTGTTGTGCTTGGTCAGGCAACTAAGGTCAGACCTTGGTCGCTTGACCACATTGTGCTTTTTTAATCATACCCTGAAATGGGTGTCTGGCTGAGAGGGAAATGATGCATTTTATTTTTTTAAATTTAGAAACCTTTTTTTACTTCACTTTGATGCATTTTAGGAAATCAATTAAAAAATTTGAAAAACCTTTTTACTCTTCGGTTCATAAATATGAGAAACACACCCTTCATTGAGCTGTTGCTCTTTTTCCACATTCTGGCTGACCAAATTAATAGATTTCTCCATTTGCGTTTGTTCGTTACGCAAGATTTTTAAAGCTGTGTGCTGTTCATACATCTCTGCAGAACCTGAAAATTAAGAAAATAACAATTATTTATGATAGCCTTGCTGTGATTTTTTATGCTCCTCCCAAACATTTTGAAATGGGTTTTCTATCGAAATAAAATAGTTGAATACATGCCTACAGATTTTTCAGTGTTTTCCAATAAGCTCTCATTATTCATTTTTGCAAAATCTTGCACGCGATCCTGAGGCAAAAATTGACACAGGTTGTCGACTTGAATGTGCAACTCTTTCATCACTAGTTCAACCTGTCACAAGAAATCATACTTGTTAGTACATGAAGACCAATATCCTTTACATTACCATATCCTAATTAGGTTCCATTGTAAAATACTCACGTCTTTGGCAGATTTTGTTTTACCATTTAAGCTCCATATTGTTTTGTTGTTCAAATCAATCACTCTAGTAATGACATAGTTCTTTCCATCTGGATTGCTCAATTCAATCTCAATTTTGGCTGACTGGCAACCCTCTTTTACATATGCAGCTACCTGCAGAATGATATAACGTAAAATTGGGATTCTCAAGAAGGCAGGTACTACTTAATATGAACAATTTAAAGGCATTTTTATCGGTGCTACAATAGTAAATTCGGTAAAATTGCAGAATTCCAGTGCACAGTTCATTTTGGTCATTAAGTCAATAATTTTGGTTGCAATTCTGTTTTGATGGTGATTGGATTCCTCTTTTGATTTTGGAGCTGTTGAACTTGAGAAACCTAGATTTTTTTAGAAGATTTAAGATTGCGGGGTGAGTTTAAAAATTGTCGGAATTGCATTCTTGCTGGTCAGAATTCCAAAAAGGCGTTGTGAACTTTGTGAGAGAATCGGCGTGAAACAAGTGTGAATGCACGTTCATTTTGGGTTTCAAGTCTTTTTTTTCGTCGGCTATTCAACGCTTGCAGCTGTTAACTATTGCCTGATGTTCTGGGTTCTACAGAGTCAGGGCAACCACCAACACTCATGCCGGCACTCAATGAGAATGCTCCGGAATTATGCAATTTTGCCATAAATTAATGGCATTACTATAACTTCTACAATTGGTTAACCTAACCTAGTATCTAGCAAACAAGTATCGACAAGGAAGTACTGACACGCAAGTAGCCTAGGAACCGATATCAGTTTTCAAGGAAGGTATGCATGCATAATTCTATTATAAAGCAATAATGTTAAAGTATTATTATTTAGCAATAAGAAGTGTAGCTAGGTCCGACTGGATGATTGTTAGGTAGCAAAATCTCTAAGTGACTTACATTAGCACCCCTTGCAACTACCTTCGGCTTGCCACCAAGGCCCAGCACAATTGCACAGAGGATTGTAGATTTCCCGGTTCCGTTTGGACCGATTATCACATTCAGGTTTCTCCCTGGGTAAAACTCGACGCTGGAGTAAGTTCTGAACAAAGTAAAACTGATATAAGATCATAACCCCATGACACCCAACCAGATAAAAATGCAGATATCTTGACACCCAATTATTAGATATTGTAACGTACACGAAATTCTCCAAAGTAATCCTCTCTATTGTTCCTTTCATTGCGGCTTTGGCGTAGGTTGGAGATTTAAACAGCCCAAAGTAAAGAACAATCAAATTGCTTTTCTATGGACGCGTTTGAAAACTCCTGCTACCGCAAACTACTATTACGTAGCGCACAATTATATGCTTTGACCACTCTGACCAAACTCTAACCGTGTTCCCGTGGCGCGAAATTAGCGGCAGTCGCTGGTGGATTGTACCCTGCGCTGCTGCCAACTCATGAACGACATGTCATTTCCGTCTTCAGTAGCCCGATTTCAAAATACATATTTAATCTGATAAATGATCCCTTAAATAGATATTATAAGAAGAAAAATTATTTTCTAACAGCTCGAAAAACAAAACATCGTGACTAGACTAAAGCTTTTGAGAAAAAGAAAAATAGCTAGAAAAAGGATTCTAGTGTTTTTAATAACGATGGTTGGCTAACTGTTAGCCTACAACGACTTGTGGCGCCTCTGCCGAGAGCGTAGGAATTAGAAATAGCACTTTGGTGCGAAAATTTATTAGCGAGAAGTTCGTATTTTGTTTTCGAGTCAACTGATTGGCCTACTACATCGATATTTAAGAGTACAAATCCAATTTAAAAGGGTAACTTTCAATTTTAACATTCTAGTTTTAGAAACTTTTAAAAGCTGCAAGGCCAGAGCATGTAGGTTCTTTCATTCGTTTAAATTAGAGCGAATACTAAAATCCATATACATTTTAAAATGAATGTGTATGTAAATGGCACCCAGATAATAATGGGCGATAACGACAATGGGGCTTTTAATATCTCATGGCAATTTCTAGTCAAAAATACCATTTACTATAATTTCCAGAGCCCCACGCCGTGGACGACGAATTAGGCGCTTTTTCCACACCGACTCCGACGCCGACACCGACGCCGACGACGTGCGACGATTCGGCCACAGATCGAGCGCCGTGGCCAGCGTTCGCGGCGCTTCGTCGCGACGACATTTCCAAAGACATCCGCCGCGGCTCTCGTCCACACCACTGGTATATTACACGGTGGCGGCGCGATCTAGAGCAACAGTTAGGTGTCCATCCCGGTCTGCGGCGGCTGTACCGTATTCAGCCTCTCTCGCGCCCCGCGCATATCCAACTGGTGCTGGATACCGTGGCCGCGCGCGTGTCTCAGTCTGTCATCTGTTTCATGTGACAAGCTACGAGGCTGTGACGCGATTTTTTCGGTTTCTTTTAATTAAAAAGTGTAGTGTCGTGTAAGAAAATGCGTTGGAAGATTCCGTTCGTTCGTTCGTGCGAATGATCAAGGTAAATCTTCTATTGCTGGCCAGCTGTCAAAATATTTATGTGTCGTCATGCCACTTTTGCAAGGGGTGGATGGATCGTTTCGTACCTTGGCGGGGCGAAGTTAGGGAACATTGCGCTATGTGCTTGTGTTTGGATTGTCTGCTGACTTGGTTTTATAGGTCATGTGTATGTCGTGACTCTGAGCATAAGACGCTGAAGCGGCATGAGATTGAGCAAAGCAAGACGTGATAGAGTCGACATATGTATCGTAAATAATTCGTTGAAGGTGGAGATGTCGGAGGTGCACCACAGGACTCCTCTGCCTGTATTACTTCTCGACTTATAAATATTCAAATAGACACTACAAGAGATCACAACAATCTCATGGCGGGAGATACGTGATTTCAGCATCCATAAAAGTTTTAAGTGCAATCGATAAGTTTTCAGTTATGTAGGTAAGTAAAATGCGAAGACTAGATTCACATATTAATGTGAACCTATTATTGGAAAGTAATATGACCCAGGGTAGCTACGGAATGGAGATTTAACTTTTAATGGACATTCTAAATATTTATAAACTACAAATTAACTAATAAAAACACAGAGTACTAGTCTATCTATTAGATTATGAAATTACCACAACTGTAATGGAATAAGTTTCCCACGCGTAAATGCTTTCGTCGAAGAGCTAGTAAAAAATTCGCCGACGTAATTTTCAAAATGTGCTGTCATATTCAAAGAAGCCATTTAGGTATTTGCTGACAAAAAAACAGCTATCACTGCGTGGTTCCTGCTAGTATACCTTTTATTTAGTTTACTTGTTTAATTCGTAAAATGTGTAGGATGAAAGAAGTTAATGCAGAGTTCAGAACCACACATTGCGTGTATTTACATGCATTTGTGTGTGTGTGCCCGTGCGAAGAAGGAATGATCGCACGTCAGAATTATTTATTGCATTCAGTCCCTCGTGTGTAAAATGCGCATCTCTCGGAGATCTGCAACTTGATTAGATAATTAATTCTGATTGCTGCATTACGACATGAGAGAGAATGGAGGCATTTATCATTGGCGAGGAGCAGAAGCAGCAGCAGCATAGAAGGATTTCTTGGCTAGTCTGCCAATAGCCTACTGCTGTATGGGATCTGCTTTCCAAGTACACCCGTATCACTTGCACACACAATATTTTACAAGTATCCTTAAATCCTTTTGCCTGATCCTGTATGCACACAACTTTTTAGTTTCTTAGTAGTCAACGCTTTTTCATATGGCGTGACGTACATAGGTACTGAATGTCTGACAGAAATTAAACAGCTGTTCAGGTAGGAGATAAAATCGCACCAAGATTCAAATTTTGAATCACTCGTATTGTTCCATTGGTTGATTCGATAATCACCTATATAGCCAAAAAGTACGTTCACTTTCTTGGATTCTTACAAAATCGCGGTTCTAACAGCACGTTTCAAGAATGCAATGACAGTTCTTATAGGTTTCTCTGTTAAATATCATCTCATAAAATGTGCAACGGTTGCAATATTAGTGCAATATAGTGCATGTATATAGTGCAATAGCGCAATATATAGTGCAATATATTGGTATGCCAGATACGCGGTAAGATTCTTTTGGAATTTTTAAGTGTATTGAATGAGTAAAGCCGAGATCAGATTTGATAAAGAAAATGAAGGAAGCAGAGGATTAGCGAAAATGGTAGAAATAAAAAGGAATATCTAAAGGAGAAGTTTGAATTCAAGTCCTAGGTTTTTTTCAGTAGTTATTTTTTGCACAGTGCCGAAATTCCAACATGAAATTTCTGTAAACATCTAAGCACATGTTGCTCAGAGGCATGGCATTCTGCATTTTCTTAAACCTAGCAATGTGCCAGATGACAGCACAATTGCCAGTTTGGTGCCTATTAGTGTAAATCGAAAGGATGGTCGAAGAATTCAAAGTCAGGTTGACATTCGACGTTTCCGCGATGTCGCCGCTAATTTCCGGACCAGCATCTTCTCGACAGGACTTTTCCAAGCTTTTCCTGTCAAGACGTCTCGACAGCACGCACCGGAAAACACACCGGCTCAATCGTGGCGATGTCGAAGATTTCTTTCAGTTCCAGGAAATGAAGTTTTCACTTCTTACATTACTCTTTCTCACACACCGATAATATTTGGTGCGTCGTATTTGGTGCGTTGGTGCGATAATATTTGGTGCGTCGAGAAAAGCATAAAGCAGTCTCTCCACGCCTCCACGGGGTGTGGTCCCGAAGTCACATTGAAACTTTCATGGCAACTTGAATTTGATGATGCTTGAGGGTTAAATTGCGTCCCGATTAAATATAAAATTAATAACACCTTGGTCTACAATTTTAGGGGCGATTTAAATATCTTAGGGATTTTAAATTCAGTACTGGCCTAGAAATTTCAGATACGAGCAGACCAATAGAGGTCAGAAACTGCAGCACGAACCATGCTCTACCATACTGTAATTTAATTTATCATTCCACCTAAACAGTCCAAATACACATGGACAAATTGTGCCAGCTGTTGTTTTGTATTTTTCATTGCGATTCTGATACGAGCTTGCCGGAGTCTGCTTCGAAGTTTGGCCCAAACTTCACGGACAGATTTAAATCATATCAATGTCCGAGAATCGCTAGTAAACCGGTGGTCATAAGCCGATTTGGACGAATAAAACTCGAGTTGAAACAACAACCTTATTCAATATCTGCAGTGTGCACGAATTGCCAGCCAGTTTACGCTACGTTTCGACGACAGTTTCCGACTTTCACGACAGTTTCGACGACAAGGGCAATATACTTTTCATCAAAGATATGGTACTACCTCAACTCTTATAACAATTCGCTTCGCCATCGACGAAGAGCCGTCGTCCGTGGCGAATTTCATCGATTTCTTTCCCAGCCATTAATTTCCGTTTTGCCCGACACACGGTTCACCGCGCGGCCTTTAGGTATAAAGCCTAACGACGAAACGCTTCCACAACCTCGAGCTCTCCCGTCCATTGTTGGCTTAAATTAAGGGTTGATGAATCTGAGATAATTTCTCAAGCCATCGGCGCGTCGCGCGCGCCATAAGCAGATTAATCGCTCGAGTGCGCCGCGACGCCTATTCGGGGAACAATCAGAGCCGACGACCGACGCTTGATATCACGCTGTGGCATGCGTGCGATCGCGCGTTGCGAGATTGCCTGGAATCGCACTGGAAGCAGGGGGTAACGGCCGTGTGTCCTGCCACGATATCGCAGTGAAAGCGCGTGTTGATGCTCATTTGGCCAAGGCGTCTAAGCCGAGACAACGATGGGGCGCTAGATTTACGATCCAGAAGGTGGACGAGGTGGACGAGTCAGGCATATCACTAATGTTTGCGAGCTCGGACGATGAATTGGCCCGCGTCTTGCTATGTCAGTGTGCATAACAGCCGAGAAGATGACGTATAATTTAATTAATTGAAGACTTTTTGGTACAGTCTGCTTTGTGGTCAGATTGGACACGCTGTTTATAAAGGGGCGTCCTTTCTTGTCTTGGCACGGCGATGAAAAAAGTAATATCTTCACGTCTCGCCGCCAAGGATAAAGGAAGTGCAATTTTAGGTCGCCATGAAAGACTGGCGAAGATAGTTTTGAAAATCACTGCATCCGAGGCACGGCAGGGATCTTTGTGTATTCGAATGGCTTTCAATCATGTCTCATGTAGTATATAGAACACGGGAGATGAAAATGTCGATGGCGGATATATTGAAACTTGAAAGCAACTTTGTAACAACATCATGGCCCAAAGTAAAAGAAAAAAAAAATTAGATTGTCCTGTCTGCTCTATATTATCCAAGTTTATTTATTTTTTATTCTTTATAAACACTCCCGTGCGGGACGAAACTCTTTTTATTTTAGCCACTTCTTTTGATTTATTTGTTGTGTTTAACGACGCGCTGTTTTGACAACTGGCCCTGCGGCACTGGTCTAATGGCGTCAGTGAATGAGAGTTTGATGATGAGGATGATGATGATCCTAACGTAGCTTAGAAGGGAGGAGACCCCTCCTCCCTCGGTGCTGACACTTAGCCTACTCCTGTCGAAGAGCACCAAGTGGACCACCGGCTTCACGTCCCTTCCGAAGGACGGTACAACTCGAACAGCAGGATTCCTCCACAAATCCATGCCATCGAGAGTTGATAAGCAAGGCGAATGAAGTTGCAGTACCAACTTTTATCCCTCCAACCTCTCTCCCAAACAGAACTGGTCATGTGTATGATGGTCTCCCATCCAATACCTGAACCGGCGCAATGTTGCTTAACTTCGGTGATCTCACGAGAACCGGTGTTTCCAACATGCCAAACCGTTCGGTGCCGCTTCTTTTCGCTTACAGTATACCTATAGCAGTGGCGTACTCGAATCTTGTTTATAACTTGATCAACATCTCCGCGTATCATCCAGTCGTGACTGAAGAGCGTCCTCGCCCGCCTGCCGCGCCAAACTTGGTCTCTTGGCGAACACATTACGACATCAATAAGCGAGAAGGCAGGCCGATATTGATTGACACATGAGCCGTCCCTTCACTCTCTCTAGCCTGCCCGAATGATAGATACAGTAGCCTATTGTCGAGGAAACTCTATGGAACACGCGACCGGGCAGATTCTATAGAATGGTCCGGTCTCGGAGAACGCGCAGTGATGTAGCTGGGATTGGCTTGAAATGGCACGGCGGCATGAGGACGTCGATCGAATCGACGAAGAGCGGATTTGCATAGAAAAGTAAAAGACTCGGAATTTTTTTTCCAGAAAGCATTTTTTTTCCACTAAGTTAGCGCCAGGTCCGTGATAAAAATACGTTTGAGGGGGTGGTAATTGCCTCGTTCATAGCCACCTCCACTTGATACGCCACTGAATTCACATTGACCTATCATTGCGTCGTCAATGGCAGTGCATAAGCTTGAAAACTAAGATATCTTAATCTACTTCTGGCTGACGTTTAAGAGATCTGCAATCTATTTGATTTAATCGCCCTCGACAATCTTTTTTGAGAAAAAAAATACAAGCTGGATTTGAACGGTATAGTGAACGTTACTTTTTTGTAACTTTTCTAAGACTATTCTGTCATATTTTCTCCAGGGACCATACAAAACCGAACGACACTAAAGCGACGCTGTCCAGGTGTTTTCATGTGACTCTTGTGTGCTCGCGTCTGATTTGATGTACATTGTATTGTGTCTGCAGAAGGGCGGAGGAGGCAGGAGCTGAGGAGCTCGTCGCCAACGTCTCGGAGCTCTGCACGGTCCGAGGCATGGGATGCACCCCCAGCGTTCTGCAGAGCAGCGGGCCGGAGGGCGGCTCTACAGGGGGCCTGGTGATGCCGCACAACCAGGATCCACCGCCGACCATAGGTGAGTACTACCTGACCGCGATGCCCACGATACTCGAGAAAATCAAGTACTTTATTTCCACGCACGGCTTGCCACGGAAATCCTCATGTTTTATGGTTTCAAACTCGAAGCAAATCTGCCCATACTGTCAAGTAGGAAGGCATACACATTTATTGATTGAAACCGCATGTGTTGTAAAAAATGATCCATCCACAAACTCTTCAACCATGCTTGCCAGAATACTTCAAAAGAGAAAAATTAATTTCCAATATCTACGTGGAACATCAAAAAGATTTCATCCATCAGCTAGCAGCAAAATGTTGAAATCCTTGCGCCAAAAATGATTAAATATTTCATTACCTTACCCTATTAAATATTTCAGAGTAAGCGAGATAAAAAATGCTTCTCGAGCTACTGAAATATTACGTCCAGCTATCCACCTATTAACGTCATTTATCTGCTAGAGGAAATTGGAATGCTTTTCAGCGCGAGCTGTCAGCTAGAAATCTCACAAAGTAGAAGCGACGCAAAACAATATTTTCTGGCTCGACTAGTCGATGCGATCGCGTTGGCAGATCAATAATCGATCAGAGTGCGCCCGCCGAGTCGGCGCGCGCGTTCCGTGTACTTCATGTGTACACCGTGTACACTGTGTACCTCGGAGGCCCCGTCATCAGTCTACACTCACTCAATATGCTGGCCGCAATCCGCGCAAGTTTGGCATTTGCCTGCCTACCAGGAACACCCACCCACCCACTACATCAGCGACTGCTTGCTGGCAGTTACTCGCCACCGACGACGCCGCCGCCGCCGCCGCAGCCTCCGACGCTCCTGCTAAATAAAATCGCAATTTACTGTTGTTTATGGGAGAAACACCGACCGACTATTCAATCTGTTCGTTCACACCGAATAAATCAACATTCGCAATTGACTCGCGACCTGAAGTTTAGGGTGGACAATATTTTGCTTTTATTAATTGCATCAGTTGAAAATATCTCTGTTGATTTATTGTTGTGAATATTCACGCAATAGACCCAATTTAAATATGGCACAAGGCTGCCGTTCAGAGGCAACGAAAGATCGCCAAAGATAGAAAGGCCAACATTTATTAGATATTAAATTTTTAATCTCGTTTTTGACAGTCGCCTGGCTTGACAGAAACGCAAATTTCCTCTGCGATCGGTCTTCGAAATTTCATTAACACCAAATCCCATTAAATTAATTATCCTCAGTAAATGATGCTTCGCACGCTGCCATCTACTCAAAGATGCTATCTGACCACGGGTCTGACCGTCCACAGGCCTCAGTACCCAATGCCTAATTAGCAAATCGCCGAGAGACTCAATTAGCCAAGTGAAGCTGTACACAGCTGATACGTTGGGGGTTGGCGGTGTTTCATAGTCTTCCCCACAAAGTGATGCATCCTTGTTACGTTGTTTGTGTGGGAAGGGTGGGGTGGGCAACGACCCTCAGCGAGCACGAAGTTTCAGCCCACGCGAGTTTCTGCGGGCCATGTTTTAGGGGGTGGTCGAACATCAGATTGATTGGGACCCCGTCCTCTCCGCTGGTATGCAGGCACACCAACTCGTCCACTCCGTGGTCCATCAAGGGTTGCAATTAATGGTAAACTAAATGAACTGCTCATAGAATGCCCAAGTCGGTTGTTTACGTGGTCTGTTCAATTTTTGCAACTTGCCACTCATGCTACAAAGCAAGCTCTTTTGCAAAAGTCATACATGATTAAGCACTATCTTTGCGGTTGCGAATGTCTGGCCCAGTTAGCTGGTTGTATGGTTGTATGGTTGTATGGTTGTATAGTTGTGTGCTGCTATATGGTTGCTGGTATCAATGGGAGGCATTCCTTCGTATTGTTCAGAACCGTTTTCAATGCAACGTCCTCGTCTCTAAGTCATGAACGCCCCATGTGCTGTTAATGTGGCTCTTACGTTTGCACAGAGTTTTCGTTGGGCAAGCGCCGCAACACAATTTTTTTTAGAGTTTTATTTCTATTGTCAACCGAGAAGACGTGTCCGCCACAACACATAAAGGGCGTGACTTCAAAATGATATTTTTAAATCGCAAATTCGTTGAAAGGTGAGAGAACACAAACATCATATCTTTAGGAGGAAATTTCTTAACTCTTAACACATTTCAATATCTCCATTTTTGCAATGGTAATGATTCTGCTCAAACCGTTCGTGAGTACCGAACAAAGTTTCAAAGATAATTTAATTAGCATCCAGTAATAATAACATCAACCTACTATGAAAGGTAATTCGTGGAAACTTTTGGCAATAGGGCGCCGAGCTATAGTCGAATCTCGTGTGGGCGGGACCGCCGAACCGTTACAATGTACTGTGATTGAATATCGCACACCTGTTAGTAGGATTCGTTGCATCATCAACACTGTTTGCGTTTCAATTCACTTACTGGATCTGAAACTGAGCCAGAAATACCTGACATGCTTGCATCTGCAACCCACACTACTCGAGACAATTCAGATCTCAATTCAACTAAGATCCTATACAGTTTATCCCCCATAAATGAGATCAAATGTTACCGTAATTTAGCGTGTGAGACCGGAGGCGTTCTGATAATTTGCCGATCACCAACACCATGTGCGTCTGATCTCGTAGTAAGCGAGCAACGACCCATGGAAGCGGAGGTGTGGCTCCGCCAAGAAGATCATCTAACGTGATTGATTGATCGATAGCAATGCGAACATGGTTTCATAACAACGAGCTAAGCCCAGAGGGAGATCAGAATCTTGTATCTGCGGGCGCGATACCATCTCGCGACTCAGTCTTATGTAGCGGCTACAGAGCTAGGCAACCTGAGATCGACCACCCACTCGAATTAAATTCAATCGGTGTCGGCTGCTCACGAGCTGCCAGATCCTTAAGAAGCCGCAACGGCCAGTGGCCCGATTTGGAGGTATTGCATGCAATCACTGCGGCCAGTCGCACAATCAATAATGATTTTATCGTTGCTTGCGATTGTTTTTATTGTATGCTCTTTTTTGGTCTTGAATTGATGGTGAGGACCGCAGGCTGATTTGTTCGGACTTTTTGGCACTGGGTTTCGTACCGTAGTATATGGACGTTGGTGAGTTTGCGTCAACCACTGTGCTGTTGGCGGCAAGCAGACGTTGTTGGTTGACGTTCGCATTTGACTTGCTGCTTAATTGTATTCCCAATTACTCTCAAGCTATTCCAGATTTACTGTTTCTTTGAGGAACATTAGACATACTTTTGCGAGTAGGTACCACATGCTATCCATTACTTTTCCGAACACCACTTTGCTTGGAAGCTGCTAAATTGTTGCCTAATTTGATGATCTTACGACCCTCAAACGAGGCAAAAGGTACGAATGGATAACATTGATGTAGCTATTCAATTTCAACAGAAATAATGGGAAAACTGCGTTGTTATTTTCTGAGGCCTCAAGAAACGTAAAAAGTGTGCATACATTTCCCTTAAAGGAAACAAAGGAAATTTTTTCGACCGTCGATAACCTTTTCTTACTTCTGTGAGTGGTGTTGACATGGCAAGCAATTTTCCTACCAATCCACATCTACAACGGGTGGATATAGGCATATAGAGTACAAACTCAGCACATTGCATCACGTCATAGTGCACTTGCTCAAAGTGCATTATCAGTATGATGATGACAATCGAATGAGCGATCGGATTTTAATTCAGCAGACCTGGGTCGAGTATCTGAACGCACATCGTTGCCATTTGAAACTGTTGTAGTGCCAAGGTATGTCGGACTGACATGGTATCAGGTAGCAACAGGTCGCACACGGCGCTGGCTAGTATATATAGTGATATTTTGGTAGCCACCTCTCGCTGTGTGTTTTATTATAGCAATGTCGATATACCAGAGCTAGTAGTAGGTTAGTAGGGCAAATCGCATGATTGGATAGCATGAGTGAATGTTGCTTTCAGAGAATAATTATGACGAATGATTTATCCACGTGAGTGTGTTTTGTGTGTGTGTGTATGTGTGAGTATGTGGACAAAAAACGTAACGTTTAAAAGATAAATGCTTGTTCTCATAGGTAGTTACTTAAATTTATTTTGCCAGAAATAATAATTTCGTGTCATGAATTCAGCTGAGGGATAACTTAGTACATTAATTTTAACGAAAAAAAATGCTTCTGGCTCTAAACCCCAACACATTTTTAATTAGCCCTCACAATTCAATAATTTAATCGCGCGCAGACATGGCCTACTCTCCCTTTAAGTTATGAACGACAAAAACATGCGAAAATCGCACTTTGCGCCCGAGCTTCACGTTGCGAAACTTTTGGAAACTGTCAGAGCAACATTGCACGAACGCCATGATTTTTCCGATGGAGATGCACATAAATTTCAGTCACTATAAAGCAACACCGTATTACTTTTGTACATGTTCTCGTGTCTAAATCGGTACTAATTCTACCCACTCCCGATAACTAGCGATTCGCCCACTCGTATGTACCATTACGTGTACTTGCTCTGTACTATAACAAGTACTGATGCGATCAACGCGGAGTCAAATGCATTTTTGCATCCGAGGGCTATTCCTGTACCAGACTCGCTCTGCCTAATGTTGCACAGGTCTTCCGTCTCGGATTCTCCATAAAAATAATTCAATTGCATCACAGGTCGCCGCGAAAGGTAGATAAGGAAATGAACGATCGCTGTACGCATAGACACACCGACGCTTGTCGAAGTCGAACGTGGTTATAAAAAGAACAATTAAATACTTCAATTACCATACTCTGTTCTAATTCTCTCAACTAGTAAATAATCTAGCTAAAATCTGCTCTGAGCTTGGTTTAAATCTTTGTTGACACTGGAGATTTGGGGGTTTGTTCTTGTCAATTAAAGTAGTCTACATTAATCTTCTCTTTTCCATGTTATCATCGTGCGTGTTTAATTGCGGGTTTTTGTCAAATAATTGAGATTCGTGTTAGTCGTAATTATGTTTCTCCACTATTTTACTGTAGATTTTCGTCGTTTCTAAACTTTTGCTTCAAACGAATGCATGTACATATACGCTTACCCATAAATTCTCACACATGGTCGTTTCCCATTTAAATTAACCTAGCCAAGTACCCTTACCGGCAACGGACAATTTTGCGGCTATCCCAACTAAACATTTCTGTACGAACCATGTTGGTCGTTTTTATCCATATCGACCTAATATCCACTCTATGAAACACCGAGGGCAAACCAATCTACATACACAAATCGGCTCCACATGTTACCAAGATTTTCTTTGATGCAGTAAAACGACCAGCGGTAATTAATGATTCAGACGTCGGCGTTATAATGGCTTCTCTCTCATCGCTAGAAATCGCAACTTGTCATCGTCGGGCACTGGGCAGACGATCGAGGTGGACGCCGTTGATGCACGAGGCGGCGGCGTCGGCGATTCTGTAGATGTCTCGACTTGTCGGCTATTAAGCATTGCCCAGTTTGGTCATTCGTTGATCGGAGACATGCCCTTATCGAGCTACGCGCCGATCGATGATTTACGAGAGGTGGACGCAAATCGCGGATGAATGCCTTTTAGAATGAGCATGCGTTCGATACTCGTTAGCATAGCGCGTCGGATTGGCAAGGATTGAATTTCTGTTATTTATTAGTTTAAGCGCGGTGGACATGGAATTGCGTAAGTGTAAGAACCTACCTGTGCTGACGTGTTGACGTGCCAAGTTACTCAAAACGAACGGACTGCTGGGAAGAAACTTAAGCGAGAGAAAAGTTTCAATTCGTTTACTTCCTGTAAAATCACTAGCCACTCTGAGAAAATTAATTCAAGTTTTGTTATTTTCATGTCCAATCTCATAAATTACTGAGCTTCTCAAATTGCACATCCATTCGATTGGTGCTATAAAACTGCACATTTAAGAACTAGCTTCTTCGGAAATAGCATTACTATGTCCTTTACTGTTCGCGATTGCTTCCAGCTACTTTCATACCCAACCTGTGTCCACCGATATCAGCGTACAAGATCTATCCGACTATTTACGATATCGGTAATCTTGTAAAACAGAAACAGACTTCTCGATGACTCTAGAGTGTCTCCAATGGTAGAACCAGATCTGCAAAAACCAATTGTAAAGCAACTTCGCTATCTTTTTATCATCTCTAAGATCTCGCTGTTCGCCGTTAAGTTTCACAGGGCAAGTGGAGAAGTCGCCATTAACTTCACCTGATAATTCTACCTCGTCCCCTCCATTTTGGATGCTGGAGATTGTTAGTCGGAGTTTCCACGACATTGTTCACCGGAAGCTTCACGTTTCACGTCCAATCAACTAATCGGGCTAATTGCTCTCGGTGCACACGGCGCTAGTCCACGTGCTGCACTCTCAGAAATTATCGTAACCGAGTCGTGCGCTGAACATCATGTACATGAAGCTGCTGCACTCTTTTGTTATTTCACTGCCGATTTTCAAAAAGGACTTAATCAAGCGAGTGGTATCAAATTTCATACCTATAATACCTACAGCACTTTGATGATTTATACCAAGAAAGATTAAAATCCAATACAAAACGCACACGAGACGTAACGCTAAAAGAAAATTAAGCGAAAAGAGCATGCAATAAATAGTCTTTTGATGCAATTCAAAACATGGCTATGTGCTCGTAATTAATGTAATTAGTAACATGAATGCCGATGCAAGCATGTGCACCTGAATTACCTGCAATCACTCGACCTCTGTTTGCAATGTGCAAATATTTTTACCGGCAAATAACTGATCAATTTGCATGACACACGTCGCAACGTCGCAGCTGAAGCCAACGGATGCAAATTTAAATTGATATCTAACTTCGATGGGTATCATGTTTTCCAGCCAACACTTTGATCTCTCAATCCCAAAACACGTCCACAGTGGCCTCTAATTTGCAAAGCCCTTTTTAATTGATGGTCGCGAGTTGGTGGCATGATTCGATTATTAATTGCGTGTTCTAAATAGATTCGATTGTCCTCGTTAATTGAGGTCTTTATCGCAAACTTTGCAAGGCTCGCGGCGGTTTTCATATTTAATTGAAAATGGAGACTCAATTTGGTCCTGGGTTGGGCCACGAAGTCTACCAGTGCAGGGCTGGAGTGCGCTCACCTCGAGAAGCATTGTGTGTGTTTCCATGAAATGATTTAATTAGTGATGAGAGAATGCCCTCTAATCTTGTTGTGGCGTTTAGCCTAAATGCGTTTCAGCGATCGGTGATTTACGCGTTAATTGGATCCGTAGCAATGAGCGTGGATTAATGGGTAATCTCGTGGGTTAAGGGATCGGATCCGTGTTGTGTGTCTGTTGTGAATGGCTTTACGACAAGCCTAGAAAATCACTGAAAAATAAGAACATGACAGTATGATACATATTGCCTACGTTTTATTGGAAGATAATATTTTTTGATAGGATTCTTTGATGATAATACTTCGTTTTTTGATTTTGTCTGATTGATTATTGGGGTTTAACGACGCACTGTTTTGACAACTGGTCCTGCGGCACTGGTCTAATGGCGTCGGTGAATGAGCGGATGATTATGAGGATGATGATGAACCTAACCTAGCCTAGAAGGGAGGAGGAGAAACCAATTTGAAAACCAATTAAGTACAAACCATAACATAAACATGATGTGGTACTGATGCGTGATTGTGATTGGGTGTGGTCTCTGCCGGTGCAGCTCGAGACGTTGCTTGACCGTAAGATACATGCGGCGAAGCACACCTTTCTAAATGACAGCTGCATTACTCTGTATCCAGAGGCAGTATAGGATTTCACATGCCAGTTGCCAGTCGAAAATTAAAATGTAGACAACTGTTTCAATTCGTGAAAGCTCGTGAAATCTCGAATTAAAAATTATGATTATATTCCTGGTCACAATTATTATTGGCAATCACAATTATGGTAGAACCACGTAGAAATACATACCGAAGGGGTGAAGATTTAGCGCAGACATGTCGCTGGGGATGAAAAACGGAAGAAACCAACTGTTGAAGCCTGGCCATGCACTATGTAACTTGTGAAATGATTTTATTCTTCAGTTGAAGCAGAAAGATGTGATGTCGAATGCAAGTGGATCGTAACAGCCTCACGGACTGATACGTTGACGAACGAAAATTTGACTCTTGAGGCTGTATGATTAAATCAGATCGTGGCCCACGTCGGTAGCATAGCGTTGCTGTCAAATCGAATCAATGACTTGAGACTGAAATGATTAGCCTGCCAGTCAGGAGCCATCGGTAAGAATCGCATATCGATCACAAGTCAACTAAGTGAATTGGCAGAAAAAGTTGCCTCCAGCGAGCGCTCACATGTGACAGTCACCACGTGACATCGAGACAAGTGGTCAGCAGCTATGATAAAACGCTCGGTTCGATCCCGTCGCTCACTCATCTGTCATCGGTGCGAAATTCTGCTTGATTGGTCGATCGCACTTTCCACGGTATGGAACGTCTGTAGTGCTTTACTTATGGAGTAAGGCAGCGCGGCGAGGCGCGCCGGGAATTCGTGATGGAATTGTCACAGCTCTTTTTTTCACCCAATTCTGAAATGCATTGTGTCTGTCAGACTGCATTCATTCGTAAACAATCGCGAGCAATCCAATTAATATCTCCAATGTAGGTACTCACTGATATAAAGTGTGCCTAACTTTATTTCGAAGTCTAATTCTCTGGATTTAAACGAGATTTGTTTTTCATTTCTTTGTCATACACCTTCTATACTAATTACTTTTTCGGTTTTTGTTTCTGCTCACTTAAAATTCGTTTTTGAAGGAACATAATTGCACACGTATACAGCTACTTTTAATTAAAATTCTAATCCGAAACGTAGACATCATGTGTGCACAAACACTCGTTTTTCCGCTACAACCCCTAATATTTAGTGTAGACTCTTCGAGAATGGCACCATGTACACACTACCGTAATTAGACTGAGCCTACGTCCTTTCAAAGGCAAAGTGCTACAGGCCAAAAAAAAAAATACAGCAAAGACACAAACTTTTAGCGAATACTTTTCTCATGGCCAATATAAATGCTGATTACATGTTGATGTAAGCAAGGTTCAGGCACGATATAGTTCGCATCATAACGACGACGCCGCCTTGGCTCTAATTTCGAATCAATACGCCTCGCTCAGGTGCGAGGATTAAGGTTTCAGGTTTCCCGTCTACCGTCTCTAGTGAGGTGCATCGCGCGACGGCTGGCGTTGTCTATCGACTATCAGCGACCTGAATCTGCAATTTTAAATCGTCAGCTCTCCCGCGTCTCTACGGCTCACCTCAATGGCCGAACCCATCGCAGTTTAAAGCGCACTCTGCTTGTATGCCAAATTGCTCAACAGGCAAGCAACAACAATCAGCACTACCATTGTCATCTCCTATGAGTGCAACTCTGAATAACAATAAGCTGAGATTATACCCACGACGCCTGCGACGAACACTTATGATCAGCTTAGAGGTTATGTCCGTTAATACCCATGCATTGCTTCGTCTAGTCGTGTGCATGTTATTCGCATGCAAAAGAGCGCCATTCCTTATATCGCGTCGCCGCCACCTACAGGCCTGGTTCGGCCCATGCAGCTAGAGAGACTTGAAGCTTGCCACGAGTTATTCTTTGGCACATATGATATGGGTTGTAATGAATAATAACTAGCGTGCCATGACGTACCCTTGCTGTGTATGCATATTATGTTGTGTGATCGTGAGCTTGCCCTATACCTGGGTTGGATGTACTGAGGCAAAGGAAAATCCATGGTAAAATATTCTATGCAAATCGGATATATTTAGTTCTCATTTGGTAACATGCGTTTGCATGCGATGAAAGCAGCGAAGAATGTCACGGGATTAGTTTAATTTTCACTGAGTCACAGCAGCGATCCAATTTGCACAAAATTGACTCTCACTCATTGAGAAGCGGAACGGTTTTGGCGGGGCTAGTGCTAATTACGCTTATTAATTATGTGACACAATGTGTGTAGGCACGAACATACACGGAGTTCATTTACATTTTTTACATGCAGAAATCGGCTGTAGAAGCAACGTCCCAATTGCCTGGTTATCATCACCACGCATGCCGTATTCAGTACGTAACAGTGTAACGGATTTGAATCTCAAATTAATATCCAACGACAACATCTGGAAATAACCAAATACTATGATTTTCTACGCTGAAAATCACGGATTGATGATAATGGCATCTGGTAAACTAGGCCAATCTTTACGGGGCCCGGATATGCCCAGTGACAATAAACACGGTGGGCCATGCCGGCCGTAACCAAGTAGTTGGCGCAATCGACAGAGCGCCGCGCGGTATCCTGTGGCCAGGTGGATTTCGTAAAACGAAGTCGTCGGGACGCGGTCACCGAATGATATCGCGTCGTCCAAAGACAGCCGTTTCGTTGCAACTTTGACAATACCGAAGATGGTATCGCTGTGCTCGCTAGATTTACGTGACAGAGTTTAAAAACAATGTATTTTGTACAAGTTTACTTTTGAAACAGTAAGGCTGTTGCAGAAAAACGGTCATTATTTTAAAACACCTTGTATATATCATGCAGATGTATGATAGATATATTAAGATATATTAAGATTTATCTTAACACTCCATTGGGTACTAGAGTCAGAGTTGGACGAATGACAGACGGCGTCTATGGCCTGTTGGACGTGTGGACGTGTGTTGGACGCATCGAAGTTCCTGACCACAGAATCGGGCAGGAAATTTAGTTCATTTAGAGCTTCTTAGATTTCCACGCCAATTTTCAAAGCAAATACAAAGTAACCTATACGAAATTGCATAAATTACACGAGTTGGGTGCTTTAGCAATTATTTATTGGACATTTTAATGTGAAACTTCACTGAAAATAATCTAATTTGTCTACCTCAACTTAAATCAAAGTTAAAACAAAGGTATATTATACCGTGCGAAAAGAACGAAATACGAGGCTACATTAAAATATGATTGACAATTTGATTCACATGGCCAATTAAGCCCACGGCATGTCAAATTTACTGCTCGAGCTAAAATATTCCCGAGGGATTTCAAGAATGGAAGCAGTAAAGCTTGCAGTGATGCACGCAAACCAGAGATGTTCAACATTTTGTTAACTTTACTTGCCGGCAGTAGGACTGTTTAGATCTAGGGTAAAGGAAACATCTGATTCTATTACGATCATGGAACATTCCTTCTGCAAACACCAATTTCTTATATTTCCAAAAATGCAATTAGTACGCAAAATTATTTTTAAAACGAACTCTAATCCTGAAGACTGACAAAACGTAAAAACTGTAATCAGTAGCGACAGCAAGAGCCAAACAGGAAAATATGAAAGCTAAAAGAAAACTAACTGCATCTAGTCGCGAGTAGCCCCCCCATTTCCCATCGCCCACCACCCACCGACGAGAGGGGACTGTCTGATGAAAAATAAAGTAATTTCTCGCACACGTCGCGTCGACAGGGACGCCAGTGATTAACTTTTAATTCCAAATTGTTCCAGGTGACTCCAGCTCCCCCCGCGCTTGGCGCTTCCGACGAGCGCGCTGTGACAAGAACGGCGGCACAGCGAAACACAGTTCCACCATTTCCGACGTAAGTCACCGCCCGCCGGTAGTTCTGTTGATGCACCGACTTCTACTTGCATTGCATGCAATGCATGTAACAACCAAGTACATCTAGGAACAACCATGGCATTGGCAAGCACGAAACGTTATGATCTGTGCCACCGACCGTCGTCGCTAAACTTAGAAACATGAAAATAAGATTCTCATTTACTGTTTTTCTCTACCCCGTCCAAGCAATTAGCATAAAATCCATAATGCGAAACCATTTATTTATATCTCGTGAGCTGTGTACGGATGGCACACGCTAGAATTAGAAAATAGTATTGAAACGTATTACGCACATTTCCCTGCATAATTCTGCCGCGCTCGACGCGACCTTTCGCCGCGTGGCTTAGGGCATGCAATGACGTCAGGAAAATTCTCCCCGCGATGTGAAACTGAGATTGCCAGCCCACGATTTCAACGATATACAACTACATGGCAGTAATGGCGCGAGGCACAAACAGGCTACGAATGTATTTAACACAGTCTTGGCATGAACACCGTCTTTAAGGCGCGTGTGAAAACGCATGGCTCGCGCATTGATCTAGGAAAGCGCGTGAGTTTATTCTGAATCGGTTGGTTCTCATCGCCGGGCGGACGGTGCTGAGTTAGAGGACATTCACTGCGGTAGCCGTCATCGCCCTGTGTGAGTCCACTCCATATCATCTCAACTCATGGCCCGTAAACACTACGCGATTTCAATGTTACCAAAGTTTTATTCTGTTCTGAGACGACTTGCACGGTTATTGCAAATACTTACTATTCCACTATTACTTACACAATGGTTTTTACAATAAAGAACAGGAAGGAAAACAACCCGTGAGATGTGCTTGGGGGAGCTTATAGCGTGGTGTTTGCGTGGGTTTGTTGCCCTTGCATGCAGCATGGGAGTTATCGGGACGCGGCAAATCAATTCAGCCACGGCCGCCTTCACCCAAACCTCGCTCTTTCGTGGTAAATGTATTAGCAAAGCGACCAATGGACAATCAGTTAGGGGGGGGGGGGGGGGGATGCATATTACACTGTAATAATATTACATTTTAACATCGAAAATTAAAAATATGTTATCATTTCGTCAAAATACGGCATGAAGAGAAATTGGTTAGTAGATATACTGCACACGTGAACAAGCCAGGTGGCACACGAGAGCCGATTCACATGTCGTGCGACGTCAACCATGCTGTTAAATCCTAGGAACACAAGACCGTTATTATCTAACACCGACTCCTCTCGCTTTCGAAGCTTGCTCCATAGAAATATCACGCGTTCCCATGTCATCGCATAGATCATTTTCTTTTACAGTGTACATATGCCCCTTGTTTGTTGGTCAATCGGCCAGGTTTAGCGTGTGTGCACACCAGTTTTAACACCAGTTTTAAACTTATCCAAATATAATACAGGTGGAATTCGCAAAAGGATCGAATGCATTAAAAGTGAATTAAGCGACAGCCTGCAGAGAAAACGGGAAACGAAATGTTCACGACGGAGGCAGTTTGGCAGAGTCTGGCCCGAAAGTGGTACACATTTAAATCTTAGATGTGATAAAAATAATAAAGATCAGAGTTTATTGCCAGCGAACCGTGTGTGTGCGTAGTGGACGCTGTTTAACCTTTTCGGTGTCGAAATAATGCCGGCAATATCGCAGGTTGTTACGAAAATTACTCGAAAAACATTTGAAATGTACAATTAAATATAATTAAAGAGTTAAACCTATTTTTTTCTTTCTTTATTCGGCGTTTCAATGCCGAAATATTTCGACACGTTTGGCCCAATAATATAAACCGTTGCCTGAGGAGCATTACATTTAAGAAAATCTCAATGTCAGCTCTCACGTTTAATGATCTTCTTAAAGCGCGGTCTACAATTGCTTGCGCACATAGCTTTAGCGACCAAACTCTAAAGCCTACGAGCATATTTGCACAAGGCATTAAGCTAGAGCGTAACAGCTCTACAACGCTATATTTGATCCCAATGAACTAGATAAAGCACATTAGCAATTGCCTTGCCGTGTTTTGAGGTGCACGGAGCATTTGCTTGGTACCTAATACCTGTGTAATGGCACGAGACGTGTGCCCCAGTTTATGGTTCATGTTCGGCCGTCCGATTCATGAATGGAGAGTGGAGTAATGCACTGCGAGCGAGCGAAGAGAATTAGTCTAATGCACGTCTCGGCTGGCTTAGATGCTCTTTATGAATTTATAGTTAGAGTGTAGAAATTTACTTCTGAAGAGATCTCATGGTCCTGGACGTAACTTTCTGAGCTGGACTTGGTCTACCAACATGACAACAAGAGATTGTGTCGACATTATATGGTTACGTTCGGCATACCACGAATAAAGACATTTTGACAGTGAATTGCACCCGAAAACAATAAAAATCGAGCAAGCAATTAATGCGCATTGCATCAGAGCTTTGCATGTACATGCATTTACCGCCACTCAAATGCTGGCTTGCAAACGGAACGGCGAGACGGCATGGAAATTATTGGATTGCACACCGCTCCATGCTAGAGCGATGCATTACTATGTGACGTCAGATGTATGAGTAATTAATAATGGAAGTCTTCTATCAATTAGTTTAATCGACATCAGGTAAAATGTTTCTCACTAAGCTGTAATGTGACGCTTTCGAAATAGTCCACATGGTCAAAGGTGTTGATAAGGTGTCATTTTATTAATAATCCCGTAAGATTTCCTTCGATATCTTATCTTTCCATGTTTCCAAATCGAAGGTTATTTCCATTGAAAGAAATTTGACTAAAAATTTGGAAAAGTTTTTATTTTAGGAATCTTTCAGTTTGAACATAGTTAGGCCACAGCCTGGGTCTTTAAACGACGGCACGTCCCAGGAAATTAATCAATCCTCCCTTCTACCATGACGCAATCAGCAATAAACACGATCTCCTTCTTAATAAGAATCGTAGTCATAAATTTGAGAAGGTAATCAATCATCGGCAATCACGTTGGCGGATGCACTTTGTGCTCTTATTTTTTACAGATCGAGGACCCTTAATCCACCGAGGACTAATCCCGTGCTCACGTGGGGTCGTATAATTCGCGCTCGTTGCCGCTTCGCGTGCATGAAGTGTCGCAACAATATGGCCCGTTGCACCCATATAAGCTCCAACCGCATGGATGTTTACGATTCATCAAAAATTACACCGGGGGACAAAAATTCATCCCATTCGTTTACTGCACATAACACTTTGATGGTGATTAGACGCTGATTATATCCTGCGTAGATCAATACTTTTATCAGGTGTACACCTTACGTGGTCCGTGGTAGGTACTCCCGATCAAAACATCCGACGTCGTCATCGGCGCCCACGTCATCGTTTCCATGGGACCTCCAAGTGTGGGCAATGTTTGCCCAAATCGTTACCGCTAAAACGGTCGTAGATAATAATTGTTATCAGCGGCCTCCTGCGAGTGACTTTTTTTTCTGCTCCATACTTTTCCGTGATACAATTCTGTCGAAGACCAGAGACCACTCGAGCTGGGGATTTTGTATCCGGATGAAGTGTGGTGCAGAGTATTTTTCCCGTGAATTAGAGTGGTGCTGTCCGGTCTTGAAACAGTCTTCATGCACGGTCCATGAGTAGTTAATTAGACTAATTAAATTATTGATCTCGCTCAGCAGAGTTCAGCCGCCATTCGGAAAGGTAGAAAATCCGAGCGCCTATACCCAGTACCCCCGGGTAATTAACCCTTAATTAGAACTGAACCCTATTTTACGTCTGAGCGCCCCCCCCCCCTCTAATTTGTTTTTCAACGCGGAAGCCTTAAATTACGAGAAAAACTATTTTTGCACAAGTAAGAACCTCTTCGACCGGTACCCCTAATCAAATTGGCTGAGTGCAGTGAACATCAGATAAACATAAATTAAAAACCTAGGAAGGCACACTAATCGCTCAGATTAGTATCAAATTAGAATGATTAAGAGCTCACGTTCATTTCTCAACGAATACTTCATGTTTCAAGAAAAATGCCTTTTGAATGAAGCCATGGAGGCTCGCATGTTCACAATCATTATCAGCAGATTCAGTTGTTCTTCACATTCTAAAGTTCATTCCCCCTCCCCTCCCACCCCTTCACCATCCACCATCCAGTTTTATTCCAGTACAGTTTTTTGGTACTGGGCTAGACCGAAGAAACGCGTGGCTTTTCTGGCCCGCAAACGGTCATTTTTCATACAACATCCAATTTGCGCAATGGCGCGATTTGAAACGAAACTCCACGTACAGTTATTAATTCGATTTATGACATACAATCTTCTGTGTCATCTTTTAATCTGAAACCGAAGCATTCTAAGCTCAAAATCCAAAACTTGAAACACCAAATAGCTAAGCTGACGTGAGATTTTCTCGAAGATCCTGCTTATTTAAGTTACTAAATAAAATACTAATTTCGCGTTACCTATTTGAAAGGAATCAATAAATGTAAATGTGGTGCGCACATAATATACCATGGGCATCGGTTTGCGCACCTGTCGCACTTCAACCGTCAATCTAAAACAACTTGAGGGTTGATATAGCTTGAGGGAAAGATAAAGTAGACATGTGTCTAAAAGCTAGAATAACTTGAGGGTGGTTTTCCACCCTATGTGACCAATCTTCCACCTCGCCACTTCGGTTTCCCACGTCAACGAGAATCCACCACGAAAAGCAGAGAAACCTGGAGCTGTGGGGGGGGGGGGGGGGGGAAGGGGCAGCATACCAAACAGACAACAATGATAGAATTAAGCCATGGCAGAAGGCAGAAGGTAGCAGCGGCAGCTCGTGACGCGAGGCGTAAGATTGTGCACGGCACGGGGACAGGTAGGCCGATTGATAAACCAAACAAGATAAGACGCGACCGCGACGGTGAGAGAGCTCGAGAGATACGAGTGTCAGACACATCGCGGTTGTGTCGTCGGTGTGGGCAGTGGCGCGAGGAAGGTCGTGCTGAGAGGCAACGTACAGTGGGCTCTTGACAAGACGATACGTTACTCGGTACCAGTGTGGCCAGTGCGGCGGGCGGGATGCTGGCGTGGGATGCCCTTTGTCTGTTCTGCGGGACGGTCACTTGCGGTTGCCTCGGCGCAGAGCACCGGTCGCACACTTTGCCCCGCGGTAGTGTGGCCATCAACGAGCCGCCCAAAGTAGGGCTTATTACGGTTATCAGTTTTGGCGATTGTGTGGTCGTGGAGTGTGATCGTGCGGGGGTTTTCACGTTGCAATTACGGATGTCGATTGGAGTGTATGTCCACGCATGGTTTAGTGGCATTTCCGTTCAGTGTATGTGGCATTGTCCACATATATCTATTTTGGGCACGTTTCTCTAAAATGCTTCTATCCAGAAATGTGTACCAATTTACCTGCATAGGTAGTTAGAATTGAGCTGAATTAAAAGTGTTTTTTTTTTTTTTTTTTTTTTTTTTTTATGTAATAATTTTTTCTTAGAAAACTCAGTGTATCGACTGGGTAAAGTTCTTGAATAAGATGTCGAATTTAATTAAGTTTTTTTACCATGCCGTGAAAGATAGGTTTAGCATGCAATTATTTTTTTCGACTTTCTTCTATGGCAACCCTAATTCTAATCGGATTTTTTGCCAAAGAAATGAAATAATTTGAGACCGTGGCTCTTCAAAAGATCACGGATGAAATCTTAGATAATTGAAATGCAAATTGTGAAAGGAATTCTCGACATTCCTCTTGCCGCAGCTTCTGGGTTTTATTATTTAAGTAGCAAATGTTCGACTGGAGTTGACACTATGTCGGCCACCTAATGTACATTTAGATTGTCAATGAGCTATCCGTTATCAGCTATAACGCATGATAACGCACGAGGACGCTCGATGCAAATAGCATTACCGTAAAATGTATTACAAAAAATGTGCGCCTGAATTGTATCAATGGTATTAGCAAGAATACAAATCTAAATGTGTCGTCGATGATTAATTAATTAATATTAAAATCATCAATATGGGAATTGCGTCATTATATGGATAATTACAAAAGTAATATAACCCTTTGGCTGGAAGCAAAGACAGGTAAGTGCGCGATCACAATCTGACAGCTCTTGTGAGATTGAAGTGGCTTGGGAGCCTTTAAGCGTACGGATGTTGCCTAGAAATACCACGAATCGGGTGATTTAAGCCCAAACTTGTGATCAAACTGCCAACGAAATCCCGACTTGCACTACTGAAGGAAAAGGAAACGTTTGATCTCATTCATTTGCCAACGAGCGATCTCGATTTTCACGCGGGCGTGTTGGAAATTTGAAACGGAGTTCGCAAACACGAGGACGCATCGGAAAACTCACGACGTCTTCTCTGATTTCAGCGGCAGGTCCCGGACGGAAAAGGCCTCGGACTGACAAAGGGCCAACTAAAGACGCCTTTGAAAGTAAGTACGTATTTGGTAAACAGTGTCTCCCGCGGCTACGTTGTTGAATTCCCGTGCTGAGGGAGGGGAGAACGAGGAGAGAACAAAGACGACAGATAGAAAATTGTTCTTTCTTTTGGAAACTTGTCCAAAGACCTCAGGAAATGCAATTATTGTAAACAAAATTTGCAGTTCAGAATCGCTGTTATTGGTCATTTTTAAAAGAATTCCAGATCGTTTAAGTCAAGATCTGCCACATTTGTGTTCCTTGCAAAAGATCAGACACTTTCTTCAATCCTCTAGGTTGTTTTTACGATTATTTTCAGAAAATACCACAACAACAGCCAATTTTTATTGTTTCTTACGAACGAAACAGACCTCCAACGCTAGTGGAAGTGAAATCGAGAAAAAAAAGCACAGTGATCCAACCCTTGAAAGGCATCAAACAAAAGAACGACTAAGTTCCCTAACATTCACGAGAAAAAATGCCCCTGAGGCAAAGGAAACTCGCGTGTTTTCACGATTTTCCGGCCCGCTGATTCGACGGGTTGTTTTTTCTGCCCTGCCAGGTCCTGCTGGCGTTCGCGCGCGACGACGCCCAGAGCGACGCGTTATGGACGGCCGCCGACAAGCTGGGCTGCGAGTGCAATCTGGCCAGAAATCAACAGGGTCTGCTCGAGTCCTTTCAGGACAAGGCGCACGAGATCATCATTATCGACAACCGCAGCGCCAAAATGGACGGCATAACTGTTTGCAAGTGAGAAACGACCTTGAGACTGAAACCTTGAAAAGTACTGGGCAAACGCTTTGCAGGAGCAGTGTCGTGTTGAGGGATGAGCGGTTGGTGAGCGGCACCGACTCCCTTTAAAGAGTGCAAGAAATGAAAATATGTTGCTTCTTTAAAACGCGGTGCCCTCTGAAGTTTAATTGGGATCGATCTCCCGTCGAATATGGCGTAAAATGGCCAAATAGCACGAAACAGTTCCTTAATATTGCGAAGAAAACTGGAATGCAAGTACTTGCGGATCTACAATTTTCAGCCATGGTATATCACAATTCACAAAACGATTAAAATATCAGCAAAATGAGGCTAAGCTTTGTAAAGTGATTGGGCATTTATCAACTTACAGATTTTTGTAAAAGCCCTAATTAAAAAAAGAAAAAATCCGCAGAATATTTCCAAAAACGTAGCAGCTTTAATAAAAACCATTTTAATTACAGATATTCTCACAGGGAAGTTTGAACGAAATATTTTGAACTAAAATATGCCCTGGACTTCCGAAAAAATGAAGAAAAAACGCGCATCTGTGTTGTCAATTGCACCCATGATTGACAGAAACCATAAATCTTGGCGTTTTTATGAATTTTACAAGCTTATTCTTTCAAGGAACATAGTCCAGTCTTCAGAAATAAGTTATAGGAGGATGTAATTCACTTTCTCGTTCGACGTTTAAAAATGTCTTGTTTAGAGATTAATCTAGGGTGTGGTAAATAGTCGCGACATTTATTACCCATTTACCTCGACGAAAGAGTTTCACGCAGAAATAAGTGCATGAGTTTCATTTCGAGCAACCAAATTCTTTCGAAAATACCTGGCAAAACATAAACAACGCGTCTAAACAGAGCCAACCCATCATTTGGGCTCAAAGCTTAAACAAAAAGCTGGCAAATTTACATTTTCGAAAGCAACAAACCCACGGCGAGCCATTGAAAGCGTTCAAATTGTGATGCGCACCACGAGGCAGGCGCGGGGTCAACATTTTCCTTTTGATCTCGGGGCCCCACCACGCGGACAAATTATTCACACTTGTTGCTAGAGGGGCTCTTTCCCCCCAGATCGGTCGATAGCGTGACGCAATACCAACTCGTCAATGCCATCTCGTAGCGTGATCTTTTAGAAGCAGCCCCGGCAGAAACCTACACTTGTCACTCGATGGGAAAATCTTTTATTCATGTCGTCTTGGAGAAATTATATCTCACTTCGGTAAAGACAGTCCTACGAGAAGTGGCAGGCAGCGCGAACCAAAATTCAGTACAGGGGATGCAAATGAACGAATAGAGATGCAATGTTCTCGTAAAGTTGCCCGTCACGAAGATCGAAGAGGAAAATGTTAGTCTGAAGTTTCTCGTAAAGTTTTCGAAAGCATTATACTTATTTTCTTTCATTTCAAATTGGATCCGCAAGCTATGAATATTAAACTGATTATATCGCATATTAGTTTGGTTTAATTTCAATTTTCATTCGGCTTGGCACACACTTCGTTTCCCACTGTTACAAATAGATGTAACGACCGTAGAAACGTACCATTCTTCAAAGATAATGTTATGCTTGGACTCACGTGCAGTGAGTCAAGTTGCAGGGGTAAACATATGACTTGTTATTTCTCCAGGGCGCTACGAACGCAGAAAAGCAGCCAGCACACTTTGATCGCGGCCGTCGTAAAGAAAAGGTGAGCCCCCACTTTGAAATCACCGAAGTCGCAAGCGCCGGCGTCGGTGTAGAAGAGAAGCGGCTTTATTAGCGAAGTTGTCAAAGTCGTTAGCAGATTATACCCAGTCGTGGGGTACAAGCAACTTGATTGCTTGCCCAATGAAAAAACCTGGCTGATGCAGGTCTCATTTAGAACCAAGTCCGAAAGACTTCGCTTCCTCACCACGTACAAAACTTGGGAAATTTGATGAGAGAAGAGAGATTAAAAAATGCTGCACAGTGAAATTGAAAGAAATTATTGGGAAGAATGCCAGATGAGTCGATTATTGGACGAAATTCCACAAATTTTTGTTTAACCATCTTTTTTTGTGCCAACGCTTTTCCTCTTCACAGAGATGTTTGTTTTTCTTGCCACAGCTTCACGGAAAAGGACGAGGCCACGGTTCTGCAGTACCTCAACGCGGGATACAACCGGGTGAGCTAACTAATGACGGCTAGCCCGTTGGTACAGAAAAGTACCAAGAGCATGATTTATTGACACACTACTAATTAACATCAATGAGCGCAGAACGGACACATTTTTTAATGAATAAAACAAGATAAAATCACGGTGTATAGATAGATATACCTTTTTGCGAAGAATGGTAACTCGTTCGTTGTGGAAACCTGTTTCATTTAAATGTGTCTCAGTCCCCGGTGAAAGATTATAGCTCGTAACCTTTCGGAAACTGGATCTCTTTTTCAGTCGTCGAGTAATCCGTCAGTGCGAGACTTGCACGTCACATGCACAGAGCACTATACTCCACACTCTACCTAGTCCAGGCGTAATGTTTCCTGCCCTTTGTTTTCAATTTGGATTCCAGCTTCATTATGGTGTAAAACATTTGTTTAGCTTGGGCAGCTACGAGAAGCGCTCGTCGATGGCTGGGAGAACCGATGAAATCGGATTTCAAAACCCATCATCATTTTAAAACCAGAGTTTCAGCGAGCGAACTTCATCCCTTTTCAATTCCCGAAGTAAATTTCAAATCAGGATAACGGATTCCCAGGCCATGCAGGATCTTGCCAAAATAAAGGGAATAATGAAATATATCTCGTCGGTTTCCATAGCTACCTGGACGTGGTCTCTGGAGAATGCCAGACGTGGTGGAGAGAAAGGTTGGGAACTGAAGTGGAATTGAACGGGCTTCATATGGTTAAATGCTGGGACGTGTGCTGTGTGTTCTTCCCACAATACAGCCGATCTCAAAAGACATATAATACAGCGCCTTTAGATAGATATAGGTAGGCCGCGGTATATCGACGTCTAGTCGGTGCTTGTCCACGTGCAGATGTATCTGGAGTGGAAAGATCTTTGGACGGATATGTTTTTTAACGATGTACTCACCTCTCTCTTTCTTGGAGAGAAGGTGATATGACAATGGGGGTTGGAAAAGGTCGCGGTCTCTCGCTTAGATGATCGGACTTATATAGTGTTGGAATTGACGGTTGCTGTACATTCGTGCCGAGCGCTATTTCACCAAACGAGTTTATAATGCGACTAGTTTTATTTCGGGAAACGAGATTTTCCCCACGAAAGCAGCAGAGACATTTTCTCGGCTGCCATGCCATGGGGGTGGCGTGTGACGGCCCTGATTGAATAAGCGAAGAACGGTTGACAGGAAAGCGCACTCCTTTTTATTTTCTCGCAATCGCGTCGAAAGCATCGCCAGTGCAGCTGTGGAGCGTGCTAACTAAAGCAGACGGCTCAAAGTGAGCACTTGCTTTGCAAGGATCATACCATGCTCCTCTATGTTCAATTAATTACTGTGTACAAGCTTGCTGCTTTTTAAAACTTGTCAGCGTTCCACCTGATGCCATTTTTTCCGAGTATTTCCAGTCCTTGCTGGAGAAACGAAGGATGTAAGCAGCTTATTGGAAAACTAATTGACGCGATAATGCAACTAAGTAATAATAAGCGCCCCGTTTGTGATTACTGACAAGCAATCAAAGTGCATGCTTAATTATACGTTAGTATAGATGCTAGCGTTAACACGACCTGATAAAATTGCAAATGCTGTCGATGAAGTCTTGGCAAAACGTACTGCATTTTTTTATAACTGACATCTGAATGCCCTCATTCACAAACCCTCGATATTGCATGCGATAGGTTCCCGTTCCGAGGCAAGAATATTAAATCGCGCGTTTTCACAATACCAAAAGATGGCCTCCTTGCCCCGAAAAAACTGTTTTTGTCCCTGCGGGTCAAATTTGCTCTGCTGCTGCTGTAAATAATGCAAACTCAACTCATAAATGTGAGTGAGCTATTCCATAGAAGTCCTAGGTTCGATCCCTAGCGGCTTTACCGCACAAAATGGTAAATACAAGACATGATACGCGCGACGCAAAAAGGGCGTGGGATATGCTGGCAAGAGTTTAAACGTTAGAGCCACATTTCTCAAATGTTCTGTATGACAAAGAAACGTAAGAGACAATAGGCGTTCAGCTTAAATAAAGACATAGCCTGGAGAGGCGCAGCGCAATGATCCATGACAGAAGACTGATAATGATGTAAAGTGAACAAAAAAAAGCTTCGGCTCATTGTTGTATGCTTTTGTTAATCGTCAGTGTGTTGGTGAACGAACGAGAGAACCAATTACGTTGGCATAATGAGATTTAGAGACTTTATCAGACAGGAAAAATTAATCAGCCATGGACTAATCAATATGGAACTAATTTGATTTGAAAACGTTGGCTGGACGATGGTAATTATTTGACACTGAGTGACGGAACGTAAAAGGTGAGAAAATTCCTTTAAACGTTTGAAGACTTTTAATCACATTCGAATTTCAAACTCAAACTATGTCAATTTCTAGGCTGCTAGCTAGAAACCAATCAAATCATTGTGAAGTCATATCCGCTCAGTCCTAGGACGTTTTACGATTGCAGAAAAAGCAAATGAATTCTACAATCTTTCAGATTTCCACCAAATGTATACGTTACTATTAATCTTGTGATTAATGATAATCAAACTCCAACTTCTATCTTTGATTTCAGTGCATCGTGGAGTCGGGAAGCTTAGGTCAGTGCATGAACGAACTGCTGCAACTTGAGGGCGAGGTCCAACTACGTCACCAGTTCACCACGACGCAGGCCTTCCAGTTGTCGCTGGACAAGTGCAAGGACGTGGTGCACATCACGGACAAGTGCCATCAGATACAATATGCGAATCGCGCCAGTGAACGGGCGATGGGATACAGTGCTAAAGAACTAGTGGGTAAAAACATTCTCGATATCTACCACATCGACCAGAAGGAGCTGATGACCCAGCAGCTGATACGTGGCCGCGAGTGGGAAGGAGTTAGTCTGTGCAAGAAGAAGCTGGGAGACAACGTGGTACTCAACTGTCGCGTTATACCTGTGTGCTACCCCGGAAAGTAAGTGATCGGTCGAACTATTATTATTATGCACCGTTCTTTTTCAAAAAAACAATGATTGAACCTTTGTTGAATGTACATATTCGATGATCTGACTGACCAAACTTTATGATCCGTCTAAAGTTGAGTGCAATATGAACGTCATCTAACGTTTCTTAAAGTAAAATAGTTGCTGATGCTGACGTAGTGATAAAACTAAGGGCTTGTGTGATGCACCCTTTGCCTTTTAGGTTAGCCGAAGGCAAGCAAAGAGTCACTTGGCCTAGAAATCTACAGCCATTGAGCGCAACAACACACTTTTAGAGAGCGAAAACCACCTCCCTTCCTTTCAATATGTCACTGGTCTTCCAGGGTTCGTTCTTGAGCGATAGCCACTCGTACAGTCCGCCATTAATTCTTATATAGTGCTTGTCTCACTTTATTTACCTCATTACTCCTCGAGGGGCTAACCGAAAACAGGGAAACGATCAGCGTGATTGCGGGAAAAGCACACGCTGAGCGCACACTCCACGTCGTAGTCGGCACCGCGACGCCAGACAATGAGCGTCGCGGGGCGCCGCGCCGAGGAAACGATGTAATGGCGCTAATGGATCGTTATGAGATGCTACCACTAATTGGGCGCTACGTAGAGCGACGCGAAACGCGATAGTTTTCCACATCTCGCGCGGTATTAGTTTTATCGTAATTAAAAAAAAACCCGCATGGGGTCGCGCGAGTTGTTCCATCCGTGAAAACTTGCCGCGCGTACGTGGGAAAAAGAGCACGACGCGAAATTGAGTGGTTTTGAGCCGGCACTTTGTTGGAAAGCTCTCGCGTCTAAAAAACGAACTGTTGCCCCGCGCGGATGAAAGGGTGCGTATATAGATTGGGCCGGATTGTTTGCACTCGTGCCCTTTACACCGTAACGGCCCGATGTTGTATGGCTAGAGGTGGATGTCCAGCCCTTGTGCGTTTCTGGGTGTGACCAGTGTGTGTGTTTTTTTTCGTGCGTCGACTCGCAGGATGAGATAACCCCTGCAGAGAGGGAATGAATTCAACCTTCGTTTTCAGCAAAGCCGTTCTGGTTTGTTGATTAAAATATAGCTCGTCGCTGCGACGACGCTGTATGCTCGTGCAAGATTGAGATAAGGGTGTAAATATTTGATATAGACAAGCCACGGTGAATCTTCTAGATGGTAGGTAATCCTTCTTTCGGGAGTTCCAGACACAATCTCTTAAATTAACAGAAACTTCGATAGAGATTTTTTAAAAATTTGTTTACTCATTTTGGTTTTCTTTAATTAATGTCAGCCGATAGAGGAAGACATTAAAAAAGTCATCCCTTGGAACAAGTTTAACGAAACCTTGTTGGCATTCTATAGTCCTGTCATGTCGTTGCTCATTATATTTCTCGATTTTGGTTGTTTACCTTGGCTGTTTACAGTAAACAAAACTAGCGAGCGCATTTGGTTTCGGCTTTGACTTAAGATTTGAACCGTATTTCTAATTTGTCTCGTCTTCAAGACAGAACGCGTTCTTAAGATCAGATTTAGCAGGAAAGAGTCCCGGGCTGAAAACGTTCATGCATCTTAATTCTCGGCCTAGTAACTCGGTCTCTTAACTCCTGCACTAGGCATCTAACTAGATCTGCGACTAGAATGATTAAGCTGGCGAATATTTGACCTTGAACTGTGAAACTCTGCATGATACCGAAAAGAAAATGCAGCGTTAGTTCCTTGGAGAGCGTACGAGCTGACAGACTGGATGTCGCGCTACTTTGTTTGCAGACTGCCAACGCACTACGTGTTCATCAACGACGCCCCTTCGCTGACCGGAAACAAGCGCTACTCCGAAGCGGCGCCCAACACCGGAAACACTTTCTCCCGGGACGCGTATCCACCGCCGAGAGGGAGCCTGCACTCGATCCGCAAGGGGTCGATCGACATCAAGTCAATCGCTAGCGACGGCAAGTATCTACTTTTGAGATCGGATCTGTTCGAAAGAACAGATTTTTGCAACCCTCCATGGTTCCATCTACGATGACCCAATCTCCCAGCATGTAGATTAAATTTAAGAAACTCTCATTTTCGAAACTCCTATACTTTTCTTTCAATTGCAACTTTCTCAAGAACTCTTCATTGCGGATTACTGAGTTCTATTTTGAGAACGTCCTAAAAAAATCTCGGGCGTATCTCAATCTCGTCAACCCGCCTCGGCGTCGCCCTTGTCGCTGGACTGGAATCAAAAGTTCCGAGATGAAAATTCCTGTTTCCCGTCCGTACGCCGTCAAACAATGCGATCGAAATTTCCCTTACATATTTCACAATATTATCATGAATATGCCAAACGTGAAAGACAATATAGACATTTGATTAAATTTTCTAAAGATCAATAGTCCATACGGCAACCACCGCCCACAAGACCAGTGCGGCCAGTGACCAGCACGGGGCCTATGTCCACAAAACTTATATTCGCGTCTTACATTATATTCCCACCGCAAAGCGTCCATTGCAATCGCAATACACTCGCCCTCAATGAAACCACCCGGGCTCTGCGGTCAGCGTCTAATACGATATTCTGTTACCAGTCTATTAGCTAATGAAGCCTCGACTAGACCCGCAGGCGCCGTCTATTTGCGATCTCGTTCTGATTGGCCTTGCAGGGACACGGAGGCAGAGCATCGCTAAGCTGCACAGCCTGTCCATCGAGGCACCCATCACCCGCGTCATCACCCTCATCGCGGGCGCCCAGGACAGCTCGTCGCCGCAAGTCGTCTCTATGCTGGACAAGGTGACGCTCGGTGGGATGGGGAGAGTTTGGTAACTGGCATGCGTCTAAGAGTCTAGCTCATGAAGTGATAATGAGATTTCAGGAGGCTCCCCTTCTTGTTATCACTGGGATAACTCTTTTGTGGGATAACTTTTGTGGGTCATAAGCCTAAACCACGGGAACGCCAAGAAGTTTTAAGTATAGCTGTTGGCTTGAGGGTCATGCATATCCTGAACTAGCTAACGCTGCAGTAAGCAAACACACGTATGAAAAAGTAATTGAAATATGGCGAAGAAAATAATGTCATACGCACGAGCATTTTTTAAATCAGCATCAGGGGACTGAAATCTAGAAAACTTTGAACGTTTCGTATCGCATATTGTATGCGACTCCATTATAAACGTGAAAGTGGTACTTATCGGAAAATAAACTTTCCTCAGCGAAAAGAAAAGCCGGGTAACATTAGCCTAAAAATCCTTTCTTCCGATAATGCAAAGCCTGAGTGGTTTATCCAATGCCACGTCCACTGATACAGCCCTACAGACGAACGATCGCGCGACTCAACCCGTAACTTTATTCCTACTTGCTCTGGCAGGTGATCGACATTCTGCGGACCACGCAAGAGCTGTACTCGCCCGTGATGAAAGAAGACAAGGTTCGAACCGGGGACTCTGTGACGAACGACCTGATAGGAGCATTACTCTCGGTACGTACTCCTATCAATCTCGATCTGGGCATCAGCATCTCGGCGCACATCTTTAAGTACGCCCGTCGACGATCGAACACGACCAACATCGCGCGGATGATTGACAGTCAGATGTGAGCTTGCAATCTATTGGAAGCTTATTACTCGAGCTTAATAGACTAGCAGACTCCTTGGCGGAACAGGATGAGATCCTTAATGGCTAAGAGGAAGAGAGAAAGAGCGATGTTCATCACGAATTTAGTTGAAGAGATTAGTTAGGCTTGTTTCCTACCTACAGCGCCCGCCGAATACGGAGTTGTTAATCGAGCTAAGATTTAAACGAGTTTTAGGTGCATCGTTTTGAAATATGTTCTGATTGGAGTTGCTCGATCAATGCCATAAACGTTCACCAAGGAGTGTTATCATCAACTAGGAGTTTACTCAGGATGAAGCTGGGATACGAATCAAGTTTCGGTGGCAGGTCAGTGAGAATGGAACGCACAGAAAGCAGCGACCGCTGTCCTGATCTATGAACTTAACGATGTATCGACTTAAAGACCTGGTTCAGGAACTTCGGGGAATAAATTAGAGGGTGGCGCCAAGTCCAGAGAATGCTTAGAATGTTCGAGGAATTTCCAAAACGATTGGTAATGAGGCCATTTTGCATTCTCATGCGTAAACGCCAGCCCTGTTGAACACAGGGATGTTCTAAAACACGCGTGTGGGTAAAGTGAATCCTTACATTCTCATCTGAATAACCAACTACATTCAAATGCACTCAACCTCATTCCATGTGAAAGAGATCCCAAGTATTCGATTTGGCTAAGAGATAGTTTTTAATGCTGCAATTCAAAGAGATTTCTGATCTGTTTCTTCTCTGCTATATAAATCAATAAGAAACGACTACCCCCTACAGCTGACTCGCTTTTCCATTTCTAGCCACTCCAGCTGTAGCCATAATCGGCTTTGAAGTGTTTTGGCTTTGAGCTGTAAAAATGGGGTGACTTCGAAGCCTTAAGCCAGGTTTAGGGTGGTTATAAGAGAAATGCGTTTTCCTAAACAAAAGTCAGTTGAGCACAAAAAACTCTGTTCATAGATCAATGAACAGTAAAGTAATTGAGTAACCCGAGTTTTTACAGAGTGTAAGCTAATGAAAGTAATTGAAACTTTAAAAAATACTTAACAACACATATCAAAATAAACGATGTAGAACGGTACGGCTTAGCGTGTTGGGAGAGAGGTTGTAGGGATGATAGTTAGTACTGAAACGTTATTCACCTTGCATATCAACCTCTCGACAGCATGGAAGTTCGAAGGAATCCTGTAGTTTGTGACCTACCGTCCTTCGGAAGGAACGTTAAGCTGGTAATACCCTTGGTGCTCTTCGACAGGAGCAGGCTACGTTCCGGCACCGAGTTTTCCCTCCTCCCTTCTACGCTAGGCTCGGCTAGGTTCATCATCATCCTAAGCATAACCCACCCATCCATGGACACCATTAGACCAGTGCTGCAGAACCAGTTGTAAAATCAGCGCGTTGTTAAGCCCAACAAATCAATCAACTGACAATCGACCGTACTCTCAGATTCTGCCGCCCACCACCTCAGCTGCCTCTGCTTTGACGCATACGAAGATTCCACTTTGCCTAACCATCCTGCCCATGGGTGTCCTCAGCAAGGCTCGACGCCTCTGTCCATCACGCGCCGCAGCTCCAACGACTCTGCGGCATCACGCATCACTCAGACGCCCGGCGTCCGGTCCGCGATGAAGACGGCCAACGTCTCAGCACAGATGCGCGAACTTCTAGATTCGGCGCTGCTCTGGGAGTTCAACATCTTCAAGCTAGAGGAACTCTCGCAGAAAAGGTGTGGGGCAATCGAGTGACGGCGCTTAAAATCTACTTCGATTGAAATACGATTGAAATCCTAATAGCTAAATAAGACTTAAAAATAAAATTTGGTTCCTGTGGCATATAATTTGATACTGTATTCACTTAATTTTACGTTTTTCGTGTTTATTTAAAAATAATTCGGTTAGCTGGGCGACGTAAGATTAGAGTCCCTTAACTTTTTCAAGCAGATCATCACGGCACCCCTAAATATTAACCTCTGGGAATAATTTACCTTTCAATATGGCTCCCGGCTTGCCTTCCACTCTGTAAGTGATTGCCGTTGTCTGCTTGCTCAAGATTACAATCCAAAGCCACTAAGCACTTTCTTACAGGTCTAAAACCCTCGCCATAAATCGCTTGCTTCGTTGAGTTTCCTCAACGGGAGACATTCCAACTTTCCCTTAACTCAGGTCTCATTTCACAGGCCGCTGGTCTACCTGGGCATGAACCTGATGTGCCACTTTGACGTGCCCAACACGTTGGGCTGCGACGAGGCCACGCTGCACAACTGGCTGGTAATCATCGAGAAGCATTACCGCGCCACCAACACGTACCACAACTCAACGCACGCTGCCGACGTCCTGCAGGCATCCGCCGGCTTCTTGGAGCGTGAGCGTCTCAAGCAGATCATGGACCCGCTGGACGAGGCGACCTGTTTGATCGCTGCCGCTGCACACGACGTCGACCACCCTGGCAAGTCCAGGTGAGTTGGGACATTGGAGGGGGTACTGGGTGGCATGGGGGTAGGGTGTGGTGACTGCTAGTCTTTACGACACAGATTTTACCCTTGGAAGATCTGAGAAATTTTGTTTACTGCTAAAACCCGTAGAGTTTCAATTGCTCTAGGTGTTTTTAAATGAGATAATCATAAACATTGCTTGCAAGGTATTTGGATTGGAACAAGCTAAGGTTAAAAAAATGCAAATCCACTCTCAGGCACACTCAATGTTTGCTACGTTCTAAGGTAGTAATTTAACTACATCCACTGTAAAATACCAGAAGACATTTTGATGTCTACTTTGCAAGATTTCAATGCACGGTTCGGTTTGCATAGCTCTTCAATATCTCAATTATCGTATTCGAGAGCTCGCCAGTCCTGTGTCAACACTAATGTCTTGTCTTCGTTCCCAGTGCGTTCCTGTGTAACTCCGGAGATGAGTTAGCCATCATGTACAACGACATCTGTGTCCTCGAGTCGCACCACTCGGCGCTGGCCTTCAAGCTCACAATGTCTGACGAGAGGGTCAACATTTTCAAGGGTTCGTTTGACAGAAACCAAATATGAAAAGTGCAAAGCTGTACTGTAGTATGAGAGAGAACTGCTGCCAAGTATGAATCTCTTGCTTGTCTATCCAGGGGCTATGGAATCCCCCAATGAATAAGCTAATTGTTATAAAGTACTCGCGTTCAGATACATTGTTAGCCTAGAAATTATATAAATATCCAATTATTCTCAGAAAGTCATGTTGGCGACAACGTGAGCTCAGTGTTGTTGAAGAGGCAAGGTTTTGTCGTACCGTGAAATTTCGGCGAAGTCATATTTTTGTCAAGGCTACCCCCCCGAGCAGTTGTTTAAGTCGCTCGATATCTACCTCGTTAAATTTAATCATCCCTAGCGCAGAGGAAAATCTTGCCCGAAGGCGGTAGACAATTACACCTGCTCATTAAATCGTGTTCAATCAAGGCAAAACGCTTACGACTACATGCTCTGATTGGACCGTCCTAACAAAATTTTCTAGACTGGAATCCGCCAAAAACATGGAGGTGGGTTGAGTTCTGAGAAGATTCATGGAACTAAAGACCGACATGTGACAGACCGTTTAGCATCGGAGGAGAGATTGTGAATCTGTGATTAGGCGACCGTGACAAATTTGTTTTGACAATAATTATTGTAGCACACAACGCACTTTGCAAAGCGTGGGAAGTTTTTCTTGGTAAAATAACTTTTAATGCTGCCTCCGCTTTACATCGCAAAATATAATTATTTGTTTGGTACAGGTGTACACGAATGAAAATAAGAATGGAATTTCATGTAAATGGAGATAATTAATTATCCTGTTAGGTGGGCGGATAAAGGGGGGGGGGGGGGGGGGGGCAGTTAACTGATTGTGGTTACCTGCTAGCTTTGTCTCGACAGCGCAACTGGGATTTGTTTCAGACCAAAGGCATAGTGAACAGTATATCGGTTGGCCTGGAATGCCGGCAGTTCGTAGAACCCAATCGGGCCTAAACAAGTAATAAAATAGTAATTATCTGTGTAGAGAATGCCGAGAGTTGCCGATCGGGTGACTGCAAAGCTTCCGATCTTCGAGTGAGGTCAAATGCTACTTCGAACAGATTCCATTCTATTTGAGTGTTGAAATAATTACATCCATTTGATTGATGGAATTAATTTTGACGAGAATTTGGAGTGAAGTACCGCTAAGCCTCTTTCAAATTATTTGTCAGCGACGAATGTATATAATAGGTATTTTAGCCTGTCAAATTATGCATACCGTAAAAGCCATCCTTCAGTTCAAAAAAAAACAAATACATAGATATATATGTTTAAATTGATTGGCAAATTTATCTGTGCTAACCAAAAGCACTAAATGTAACGAATAATTCTCCAGTAATCTTACCTCTGCGTAAGGGAGATTCTGACGAAAACCCCTAAAAGTTGGCTTGCTTCATGTGCGCTTGCCGTTTCTTGAATCTCCAGTATCTGAATATTATAAATAACACCCGAAAAGTACCCCACCACCATGGGTGTTCACAGGAGATATTAGGAAGATATGTGAACCACTGAATTTACTTCCAAACGAGGTAATGACCGTCCTGGACGGAGGCCAAGTTCCAACTGACCGCATTTGCCCAGCGTAATGTAAAGTTTTGATAAGAGTGATGGGACCAGGTGGGAGATACAGATAACAGACCTTTTAGAGCGTTAAATGAAAATACTGATGCAGTGCGGAGGTTGTTGTCCGGTAGGTGCAATACAAACTTAAATGCTTTTACTTGGCATCGCCGATGGGTCGTTCTGTACACCAACTTTTTCAGTTTTGCTGGAAACAGTGCGCTGTTAATTTACAAATTCAAAGTGTTTATAATATTGAGACAGGAGTAAGCTTTTGCCATGATTACTTGATTTTTAAAGAAAGCATTTTGAGTCGGATCCAAACATGAATGATATCCCTATAGGCAATACAAATTCCGTTGATTTTTATGCAATGCACTAAACCAACACTAGTAAAACAGTGTTCAAACGTACATTTGCAACAACAGATGGTGGCTTACTTGTTCACAGGATTGGAGCGAGACGTTTACAAGCAGGCTCGTCACAGCGTTATCGACATGATCCTGGCAACTGAGATGACACGCCACTACGAACACCTTGCCAAGTTCGTCAATGTCTTCACGAAATCCGCGAGCCGAGACGACGACCTCGCGACCTCGGAGGTGGGCTCTAACTCGGCAGATCTCAGTCTCATGTCGACGCCAGAGAACATCAAGCTGGTCAAGAGGATGCTGATCAAGTGTGCCGATGTGTCAAATCCCGTGCGCCCCTTGAGGATGGCTGTCGAGTGGGCGAGGCGAATTGCGGACGAATATTTTAACCAGGTACGTGCATCGCAAAACTTTCGAGAAGCTCTTGGGATATAGGGAGGATTCTGAATCATTTTAAAATATTGTTCGTTAGTTGGAAGAGTCTACGAGTATAAGGTTTTGCAATGTGGTAGTCCCACGGAGAATGAAGGGGCTGAGATGCAATTTTCTGCCTCCCTGAAACTAGGAGCAAAATCATTTGTTTCATCCCATGAGAAAAACCCATCTGAACGTGGTTAGGTGTAGCGGTTCAGGATTTAGTGGTAATGTGTAAATCGGTTGTTTCTAGTGTCTTTTACACCAAAAAAGAACCATTGTACACTGTACCAATATTTGAAAGTCTTTTATTTTCGGAACCTCTTGTTCTTAATTCACAGTTATCGTAAAACAGATTGTGTACATATTATAGTTTAATATAGTTCTCTGTGATTTAAATAGTTTTCAAGTTTTACTAGGTTCACCGACTTGTTGTCTTACTGTTTTTCCATGTTTGGCAGACTGATGAGGAAAAAGCTAACAACCTGCCAGTTGTGATGCCCATGTTCGACCGGGCTACGTGCTCCATTCCCAAGTCGCAGATTGGCTTCATGGACTTTATTATCAACGACATGATGGAAGCGTGGGAGGGTAAGAGAGATCTTGTGTTCTATGCTTTTTTTCTCTCGAGTCTTGCATATTCCGTACTTTAATTTGAAACCCCTTATTATGTGTTGTTTTTCCGAGTTGTATAATTTTACCCTCGCTCTGTTTTTAGCCATAATCGAAATGCCTGAGATCCTGGCATACATGCAAGGCAACTACAAGTTCTGGAAGGAGCGTGAGGAAGAAGGAGTAACCAGCATCGACGAGCTGGTCATGACACAGAATTCGTGGAACATCAAGGAGGAGACTCACATCAACTCGAGCTCGATCCATTCGAGCCTCTAGCGGGCTACGAACCCGGTTTCCCCGCGTGGAAAGACTATTCGGTGTTGTGTGACAATTGTGTTGTACCTTTCTCTTCGTCCAGTTGTTACTTACCCAGTGTCACATCCTGCCAGCTCCTGGAAAATCTGGTTGTCTTTCCGTCGAGTTCTTTCTTCTTGTTCGAGCGTCTTCCTAAAAACACTCTTTGCCATTCATGCCGGCTCCATCTGGTATGGAGTATGGTGATAATTACTTGTTTCACATGCGAAATGTTAATGTAATGTATGTTTCGACTAATTTAATGTCAATTGGTTCAATGCGAGGCACTGGCCAATCCAATGTTTCGTTCATGTACTATGTATATACCTATAGATATGTGTACTATAGAAAACTTAATTTATTTTATACTTTTTATATGTTAAGTTATTATCTTCTCTTGAACAATTTCTTTCCGTCATACGGCCAGCCAACCCAAGTAAGTGTTTTGTGTCCTCGCCTCTGAGAGAATATGGCCCTGTGTTATTTTTTATTTTAGCTTTAGTGCACAAAAATACTCACGTTAATATCGTATATATTTCAAATAAATGAGTGTGTTGTTGAAACGATTTCGGTTATCTCCACGTCTCACCCAGTGCTAGGTTTCTCCATAAGTGTTTCCTGATTCCTGATAAGATGGACAATACCTGCGGAAAATAATAGGAAACGAGGTGCAACAGTATTCGTGTATCTATTTGAATCAATATCGAGTATACAATCAATCATAGTACAACTGGTTGTCTGGATAACTGAATAGAGTACAGAATTGAGTCTCTAGTTACTTGACGAACGCCGTAGTATGAAAAAATTCGCACCCTAAGCTACCAAATTCTTTCCATGGGGCGGGAACAGGGTTTTAAATGAACCTCTTTCGAACCTTTCTGAGTGAGTAATTATTGTGCGTTGTAAGCTAATATCCTTTTCTTTCCATTAAAATTCTTTCTCCGTAACGTCATTCACATAACATACATAACAGTAATAGTTTTTTTTGCCTCAATTGTGATTTATACAATAATAATAATCATAATATTTTGTCAACTAGCTAGCGCGCAACGGTTTTTCTCTGGGTGATTAGGTTCGGCGATTTACAATTTACAGACACCTCTTCGGTGGGGAGGATAGGTGGTGGGGGGCAACTAGAGTTTAAATACTTAAACGAAGACATTATAAAACAAGGGCTCGGCCGAGGACCCGTCCAAAATGGCGCTTAGCAAGCGTCTCGAGCAGCGCGATCTTGAGCGAAACGGCGAACCATGCATTCTAGCCTAGATACGAGATATTATTATATTATTTTCTTACATAAATATCAAAAAACGTGTCACAAACAAAACAGATGTTGCTTTCGTGTATGTAATGTTTGTTTCGGTAACCGTTGAGTGACTCCCCTATGCTTAAATGACGAGAAAGAATAATGTTTTACCGAAACCAGCGGATCGCCCTCTGCACGCGTGTCAGGCAGAGAGCGAACGACGCCGCCTGCAGCCACGAGACCCGCTGCCGCACGTTGAGTATTCAGAGAGATGATAACGATATTAATTGAGCCATTGTTTTATAATAATGATGGAAGCATTGTTTGGAAACTTGACACAATTACAATCTTCCAAGTGTTACAAAGTACCTGTTTTGCCATGAATAAGTCCGCCCAGCTAGGAATTATCTAACAGTGCTCGGTCGTGTACAAATCTACGCCGCGTCGGGCGCGGGTAACTTGCTATAGGTACACAAACATCGTGAAGTTTGGTTCAATTCCTTTGGTACGAATGACGTCCGCATCGCTTCCTTAATCGTAGAACCGTCGGGGTAGGTAAATATTACATAACAACTTCCTCTCCTCACGTTCCAATGTCCAGGCTTGACTTGTCCTTGCACGTCGACTGTGTCGCTGTTGTTGAGGATATCACAGAAAACGGTCGCAAACAATTAACGTCCTTCTTGCGCTCTCCGCCGCGTCCACGATCGACGCGCGAGTCTTACGAATAAACGGCTATTATTAATAATCATATTTATAATCGTTGTCTACTTTTCATGTGGATCGTCTTTGTTTAAAAAATCTCTTCACCCGTGATTGGCCGGGAGATAAAAGAATGTCATTCCACGACGCGCGATAATTTGACTCGGGTTGATATGACGTATTAACTGTCTCTCGAATGCAAGGTACGTCACGCTAGGGAACGCTCCCTGCAGAGGAGACACCGCGGGCCAGCCGAGTTGGTACCAGCTTTGCAGGGGGCGTGGGTACCGCAACAGCAGCCGCCGCCGCGTCGGCAGCGAAAACAAAACGTCAGCGGCCAAGTCCGGCCGCCGCCGCCGCCGCGGGCGTCGACGTCGGCGTAGGCAGCGCCCTACTGTACGATGATGTGTGGTGCCGACAGCAGAACGGCGACAGTGGCGATCACGGTGAACAACGTAAACACGATCAAGCAGAAACGATCGACGACCATCGCAGCAAACTTCCAGTCGCTTATGAGTTCAGCCTCTTCGTCTGCTTTGCGCATCCTGCCCGTGATGAACATGAGCTCTCGCAGAATGCACTGCAGCTCGCGCTGAGCCGGCGAGCACGCGGTATCGTCGAGCGTAGACGCCGTCGTGCGCATGTAGGTAGATGTGGGAGTAGCTGTGCTGTTCACACTGGTCATGCAGTGACGGAAGTCGTCGTCGATGTCGAGCACGTTGGCGAGCAGGCTCTTCGACGAGCGCTCCTTCAGCTCCAGCTCCTTCATGCGGTTGCTCATCATTATTGTCTTCCGGGTTATTTTCTTACCGGGGCGGCTCATGCCGAGGAACCAGGGCAGCCATTGCAGGAACACAGTCTTGATCTGAGAGAAGAGACATGGGTGTGTTTATCTTGGTAGAGGACGTACCAGGCTGATATATGGTGACAAAAAGGAGCTTGCGAAGAGGGATGCTCACCCACTGCGGCATCTCGTGGATGTCTGCGGTACGGTGGTGGTAGTTGAGCACGACCACGGTGAGAACCACGGAAGACGCAACCATGAACATTATGCAGTTGAAGTAGGTCCCTGCAAGGCAGCAGCAATGGGCATTCAGAGAGAGACCAACAAGGGTTGCCAACATGCGAGCTTGTCTGTTGCTTGTGCTTTTGGGAAGTTACTGCTAGTATTTTTTGAGAAATTTTTTCAACAATATGTTATACCAAAAGCAAACGGGAGTGACTTTAAGTTGCAAAGCTTGTTCGTGAAAGTTAAATAATAATCATAATCATAGAAATAATTTTTTTTTCTGTTGGAGTTACGTTCACTTTCCAGGTTTGAGTAGATTGAGAGAGTGGACACATCGATCAAAACAAAGTAAAACACATTAACAATAATGATATTATGGCAATACATGTCGAAATAAACTCGAAAATTCCAACTAGTAATAAAACGTTCAAACAAATACAAAGTACTTTGAAAATAATTGTTCGAGTCACGTTAAAATAACCATGTCGAATGTATGGAGCGTCTTCAAAATTGAAGACATGAAAACTTTTCGAAATTACTTGAGACTGGATACTCGAAAAGTTGAATTCAGAAGTCGGCGAAAGAATCGTAAACAAAGAGAAAACGATCGATTAACAACTGCTCCCGAGTGGACATGTTCTTAATTGGAATTTCATTAAATTGGAGGGCTGCTAAATAGTCGGGCCAATTGTTTATGACGTTGACTTCATATTTTGTCTTTTACTGCACAAGATTTTAGCATAGCTCAACAGTTTCTTTGCTCTGCAATATTTACGAGAGTGAATAATTGTGAAAGCAAGTTATTGGAAAAAAATATATGGTTGTTTAATTAGTTGTTAATTGCCACGTGTTTATTATTTAGTTAGATTAGAATGGCCATCGCTACTCGAATGAGTTAGAGAAGTGCATGCGATGAGCGATGCGATGGGCAAACGAAAGCTGAGACCAGGCAATGAGATTTGGCTGCGATGCTGAAGATGACGACTCTACGCTACTGAGTTTACGAAGCCGAAAGAAAAATCTGATTCTAATGACAAGAAAATTAATGCATTGAAAGGATGCAATATACGCATTCCAAATCGAGAAAATCTTAATAATATGTAAGAAAATATGTAAACATATTGATAGGGAGGAGATAAGAATATATAATATGGTTGTGAGTTTTATTTTCTTGTTACAGTAATGGTCCAAGAACTTTACAACAAAGCATAATAAGTTTGCGAAACTGACTGGGTGGTTGTGGTGGTGGTGGTGGTTGTGGTGGTAGTGGTGGTTGGGTTAGTTTTTTAAACGTTGTCATTTAGTTTACCTTCAGGTTCTTACCAACGGCTCCGTCAGGATTTATTGAGGTGGTTGTTTATAACTTGGCAGGCTGCCGTTATGTGGGGAGTCTCGCCTGAACACCAACCGAAACACACATTTTAGGAATCAATTGCTTTCATACGATCTCTTTAAGCAAACTGTGCGTTTATCAGTTTAATGGTCATTTTTCAAATACTTTGTATTAGTGGAGTTTAGTTATCCGCGGTAAGGGGATGATAATCCTTTAAAGCTCAGGTTAGAACGAGGAGGAAACGAGTTTAAACAGCAACGATAATAATTAAAAAAATAATCCAAAAACTTAAGATAAAAACTCCACAAAAATCAACAAAATTCACAATACCAGAAAACGAACAAACAAAAGGAACGCAAGAACAACGAAAAGACGCATCATAATCATAAGAATGGGACAGAGTCAGTTGATACTTGGAAGATGAAGGGGGTTCTAGCTCGCGACATCCGTCCTCAAGCAACGCGAGGCAGACTTTTCGGCCCTGGCCTGGAACATGTGTTTCTGTAAAATGCGTCAATACACGGAGATGAGTAGACCCCATGATTGCGGTCGCAAGGCGCGAAACGTAACAGGGGTGCGAGGGGAAAACATAAATCTCGATGCAGGGGCAGAATGGCAGGGGGTGGACGTTTAGCGGACGTAATGCTTAAATTTTGGAGGTTAGTTTTGGTACGAAACTCCATCTGTTACTCAAAGCGCGGAAGACTGACATTATCGGCAACGCTAATCATGAACGGCATTTGTAACTCTGGTTGTCAGTAACCACACAGTGAGGTGTTGGTTTGCGAGAGATAAAGACATTGTCAACGCGACAAACTCGATTGTCTCACTTGAAGAGATACGCGGATGTTTTGGGCAGCGAGTCTTTGCGTCGCTGTGCGGCTGCGCGGCGTACGCCCGACGGTGCGCAGGCAACGCGCACGCGTCCTACCACAACGCTGAAATGACATTTGCTTTGCGAAAACACGCAAGGAACAGAAATATTTTTGTCTTTCTTTTTAACGGAAAATGCAAGAGATTGTTAAAGCGAAAGTATAATGCCAAAAAATTGCATGTAAATTTAATTCTCAAAGCAATTTTCTCGGAGAGAATGTGTATAATATTAGTGCATGGTTATAAGCAGTCGTGAAGTTTACAGCCGAAACAAGAGGAACAAGATGAGAGTAACAATATGAATGTGGTGGATGCACCATGCTACGTCCTTTACCAGAGAACACGAGATATGTTTGATTATTTAGGGTTTTCTTCAGATATTGCTAAATTGCGCCAAAATCCAGCCTTGCGTCCATAAAGCCACATGGTTGCGCCCATTTTTATAAGACTTGTGTGTTGATCCGTATGCACGCAAAGATCGATGTTGGCACGTGGCTTCGTTTAGTCAGACGTTGATTTATCGGTTCTCGACATGCATTTTATTTAGTCGCTTGATTTAGTTATAGCATTGTGAGTGGAGCTGATAACGGAACGCGGGCTAACCTATCAGGGGCACCGCATCTGAAACCTGAGGCAATACTTGCGCCACCAATAATGAGAATACTACCAGAGACAGCAGGATTGTTATACCTGGAACACAAATCAAGTTGTCACACCTAAACGTCAGTGCCGGAAAACACAACACACTGAAGGACCAACCGAAACGAGCGGAACGAAAAAAAACTTCTAAGAACCAGTAAAAAACATAACAAAGTAAAAACAGATGTCGAAGAGGAGGTAATGATGGAAACAGAGAAACGATAAACTTAATGGAAAACGGAAAATTAAATCAAATTAAAAAACTCTTTGGTGATGGACCGATCGAAATTAGCGATAAGCTATTGATTGTGTTATCATCCCCCCCTCCAGCTATCCAAGTATCAGAAATGAAACCACTGTCAAGAATGCCACAGCAAACTGCGTTCACTACCTAACAAGGGAATGGCGTCTGATACTTGGGGCAGAGTCTCTGCCACCAAGTTTAGGAAGACTGTCAGCGACAGCAGAATGGTCACGCCTGCAACAGAAGTAACTGCTTGAGAAAAACAAGACATCTTGAGAGCATCATAGGGTCGAGATTGCTTCTTTTGCGGAAGAATACAGCTGAAAAGATAGATAATGTTACACAACTTTCAAATCGATAAGTTATAAAAAAAAAAAAAACGGAACTCTTAGTGAAAGCGTTAGGTTGATGGAATTGATGTTTTTTTTTCTCATAGACACGTCCACATTTGGGTAACGACATAATGAAAAAGTCAGTACTCATCAAGAATCTACGTGTTACTGATGGTTTGGTCGGAAATGTTACTATATGCTGTAAATAATGTTACCGAGGGAAGGACGCACATTCATTCGCTCACGGCGCTAACGACGCATTCCGTGTCATGCCTAGAGCCACACGTATCTAATTCGTCTTGACAGAAATACTTCGCCGTCTTCTTAAATGTCAGTGTCGCATTGACCCAGGGAGCAACACAAAATGTTGTGTGACTTTTTTTTTCATATTTTTATATGAACTGTGCGAATTTTACTGAAAAATAAAAAAATTGGTGGATGAGCCAGTTTGCTCTGCGGGCTGCGTTCAGGGGTACATTCAAATCATGGATTTTTTTCTACAAAATATTTCCATTTCCATTGAAAATGATATCGGATTGAAACAAAAACAAATCGTATCCATTTCCCCAACGATTCAGTTGGATTGCTTGAACTTTGGGTGGAGGAGGAGCCGGTCAGATTTGCTTTGCGGGCTGCATTCTCATCCAAATGCAAAATTATGCCATAACCGATTTATATTTCCAGTAATTCGATATCGGGTTAAAAAACATATGGCACCCATTGTGAAATAAAAACATCAATTCCATAATTCCATTTGCCAATACCAATCAATAACTATAAGCTCCGTTTTTTGCAACACACTATTGGAAAAAGGCCTGCTCGAATGACGAGATTCAATTGAAAATTACACCGAGTGGCCGACTAGTCCTGCATGGGGCACGTTATCACCTAAACCAATCCATTAATCAATTCCTGTCAGAGTATTGGGCAGCGAGCTGTGGATAAACACATATCACCGGCAACACCCCGGTGGCGCGCCGGGTCATTGGTAAGTGCACTCATCCAGTATGTGTAATGGAGGTGGAAGCGAGCAGGATGGAGCTGGCGAAGAAGTTTGGGAGAGACAACGTCGCGATATTGGTACCGTGCAACACCACCTTTCCGCTAATCACTACCTAATGGCGCTATCTTCATTAGCAGCTGGCCCTGGAAAAATGTCCCACCCGGGCATAGAGTAGCGTGGGACTTGCTAATTGACGAAGCGATACGATAGCTCTGGTTAATTAATCGCTTGATAAAGAAGGGCCGCGTCATTACGGAGGCTGCGTGCGTGCTGTGTTCGTATCCTGCTTATCGACTAACTTCCCGACCTTTATGCTGTTGAAGTGGCGAGTTAATTAAAAAGTCCCAAACTAGCCGTTGTTTTATATTGCATGCAGTGTAAGTTTTAGGGTTGTTTGCGAACCAAATTTTACTAGAACGCAATATAATCTTCATTTGACTGGAGACCTATTTTTTTTTTACTAAATGAATATAAAAGTTTCAAGATAGTTAGATCCTTGAAGCGCAAATGGAGGTATACTATAGTCTTACTCAATGAACCATGCTACGCATTTCTATATAGATACACATATTTCATGAAACGATCTCAGGATCATACAGGTGAAGTATATATATATAGGGCAACATGAACACGACTGGCTTTTTAACAGGCGTTCGCGCACAAATTTGCATCTCATCTTCATACGCAAGGAGGCGAGCGTTTGTTCAGTTCTCGAAACTCGCGACTGCAAACATAATATTCCGGTCTTTGCACAACAATTCGCAGTCGCTAGTTGACTGGGTGTGTACGACCTAAATATTGGCTGGAACGGTTTTTATACCATGTTTCACCGAAAAGCGAGCGCACAATGTTTTCAGCCACAATTTGCATGACGTGAGCTGGTGCAACGGTGCCGGAGTTTTATTCGACACCGGTGCCGCTGGCACCATATCGAATCTCGAATCTGAACTGTATGCACATGGAGGAGGCAATATGGAAATGTCAAAACGCCACGCTTACCACGGCGAGAGCAAGAAGGGAATCAAGCTGTAATTAAAATTTATGTCACACAATAGCTTACAAAGATTTGATGCTAATTCCTTGCAAATAAAACAAGAAGTTCTAGAGACGAAGCGAGGTTGGGTTTAATGAATGCCATTCGAGAAAATCTCTGGTCCCGTCTTCCTCCAGGTCCATAAAAGGTTAAAGGGTAGTCGTTAGGTTTTGCTGCACAGAGAGACAAGGAGCTTTGCTTGAAATAAATGGCTGCTTTTCCATAAAAAAATTGGGCTCAATTTCTTACAACTAAGAACTCTTTCGTGTGGGACTTAGCGTAGCCACAAATCACTCTGTGAAGTCGGTCTGTTCATCCCAAACTCGTGACCATGCAGGCGAAATTAACTGGACTGAATCGACCGATCAAATGGATTAGTAATTGAACCGAAGCTCAGTTGAGTACGGTTCGCTAGATGCTTTGGTGTCTTGACATGCGTTACCTAGTGTGAGCTTCTCTCCCGAGTCCGGTGGCAAGGTGAACCCCAGAAGCGCCATTGACGAGATGAGCACACAAGGAACGATGAGGTTGAAGAAATAGTAGAGCGTGCGTCTGCGGATCTGTATCGTGAAGGTCACGTCGACGTACGGTTCAGGGCAACATTGGTACACGATGGTGTTCTTCTTGCCGGGCATTCCTGGGGGAGGCGGAACACATCAACGACACCGCCCGTCGAGAGTCGGCCGCAGCGCACACATGGCCGTTTCGCCCCAGGCACAGAGTGCCGTTACAGATGGCGTGTCATCAGATTATGGGCTAAACTTTCCGAGAGTTTCATAAATATTACAATTTTCTTTTTAGTTCTGACAAAGAGGCAAAGCAAAGAATGAAATTTTTTGCCAGCAAAACTCAAACGGAAGTTTTCAAACAAAGATGTTGTTTTAAAAGAAGCCGCAAAGTTATGGGAAAGCTCTACGCTGCTGACGGAATACCTATTCCCAATCAATGCGATTCGCATGCTATAGTATAAATCTGAAGTCCTTGTTATGACAAAGCGGATTAGCTGTGATCCAGAGCCGCCGGTGCCAGAACACAGTGCTGCTGTGATTCCTTGTAAAACAATGGCTTGCTCGGCGGGAAATCAATATGGAATCACTGAAGGAAATGCTAACTAGGGGTTTGACGCCACTCACCTATTAGATACCATTCACCGTTAGTTATGAAGTCAGAAAGGTCTCCGCCCTCTAGCGAGTTGAGGACAAGGTCCAACTAGAAGCAATAACTCTTGATTAACGCAAACGTCTCCTGTAAAGGTCCACGCTAAGTACATGCATCTCAGGCAAAACCAACACGCCCCACATTAGGTAGCGAGTCTCATGCATATTTGAATCGTCCTTGCGACTATCGACGAGCCTTCGTGCCGAGCACGTCTATCACAAAGGTGATTTCAGAAGCATAATTACTTAATCATAACGAGAGAGGCAGAAAGGTAGAGGGAGAACCGAGGAAAATCAATTCCTACTTCTCTACCGCATGCAAAGTGAAATTCTTTCTTTCTAGTTCGTTACTCCGCCCTATCTCCAGAGTCCTGATTTTCTCGATACCAGCGCGCTCGCAGGTCGACCTTGAAGACCCAGCCGTCGTGGCTTGATCGTGAGTGGATAGGTTTCCCACAGGCATCCGAAGATACGAGCGGGTTCCAAGCAACGTGCCGAAGAACCAGTTCACGGACAAATGACGGTCCTCAACGTCGACCTGTTCGAGAGGGTTGGTTTCGTTCGATGTTGCTCCATGCAAAATGGTTTAGCCAATAACGTCGTCCCCGCTGATAGATCAAGTGCACAGAAGCAGTTAAGAGTCGATATTATTAGAATGTAAATTGTTTCGTGAGTTTTTAGTTATGGAATAATTATTAGAAGTTTGCATGATGAAGCATGGCATCAAAGTGCAGTATGATGGAGGAGAGAAGCTTTTTCCAGGAAGCACCCTATTTGCATGACTGTACAAGACTGAATAATATGTGTATATACAAGCGTTAACTGAGATAACATTGACGAAATGTAAAAATAAAGTATGTGTGTACATTATCGATCAGAATATAAATGTAGGAACAACGAAGATACTGTTTAATAATCATGGAAAGCAATTTTTGTCGTCGGTTCAGTTGTATATTCGAGGTGTGAGTGTTTTATGTGTATGAATATACTTGCAAAGATATTTAATAATGATCCAAAAAACGTTTGTAATGTTTTGTTTTTGTAATGTTTGTGTTCGTAGAATAGATTAAAACACACTTGGACACAAAGAATGGTCATCAGTTGATCATTTTGTACTACCTGGTTGCCGTCATAGGTCCAGCTACCAAACTTCATGTCACAGTGTTGGTCATCAAATGGGAACCACGTAATGTCTATCTTGCATGTGCTCTTGAATATGCCCGGTGGAACGTACAAGCAGCTACCGTTATGTCGTACCACAACGTTCGTGTGGTATGTGCCGTCGAAACCCTCATCGGCGCTAACGCACAGAACAAGGGGGTGGGACAACGTTTAATGTAAGTGTGGAAAAAACACATAGCAGAGCTATACCATTCGAAGAAGACTTTTTAGGCGCGGCTCAGGGAAAGCAAAATTCTGGCCGCGATATCGAGAGTTTGATTTAGGCGTCGCATCTGGTCGATGCTGAAAATTATGGCCAATACAATTAAGAGAGTAAACAAGTTCAATTTTTGTTAGATGTGCAAGTCAAAAATCAAAGATGGAAAACCTTTTATAAATGATCTGTTGTAAGCCACGATGTTGACGGAGGTGACCGAATTTAGAGGCATGGCAATAACTCATTTTTACCTACTGTTTGTTTAAAGCAACTGTATATTTCTGTAGGGAAGTTGCAAACGTTACAAAAAGCAAATTAAACGTGAGACTGTAATCCCGAAGTTAAAGGAGTTCGCTCTACATGAGTATCAGGGGATTAATAAACTGTGTTTTCGCTACAAGGAGCAAGCTTAAAGGCCCATCATAAATATTGGCCAGTTGATTTGATAGGCCTTTTACTGCTATTTTTAGTTGTCCAATTGGAAACTTGTAATGGGCACTGACAATTTGACTTATAGCATAGAACATGAAAATGGCTTGGCAAACGAGTTGGGAATGGAACGAAGCGATTGGATTGATGCTCATATTTGAAAATATCAGCATCAGCAGTTGTTATTTAGTGGAAAAAACACATACAACAATTGGAAAATATGTTATAAGGCAGAGGAAAACAACACTGAGAAAATGTTGGCGACGGGGCAAGTAAGGAGACCCAATTGCCTTAAGAAGAAAGAAATTACTTTCTAGTCCACCTTGCTTCATTGGCTGCAAGAAAGAACTTTAGGGAAGGGGATTTTCTCAGCGAGATGTTATGAGATGCAACCATACAATGCAGTTTTATTTTAGAAAATATGTGCAATGCTACTGAAATTTAATTTGCATTTTAATAAGGATTTAAAATGTTATCTCTGTAGTACTACCACTGGCTGGGATTTAAGATGCCAATAAGAGGGATATAGTACAATGACATTCATATATGAAATTATACGTATCTTTATTATATTTATAATAATTATTTATTTTTTGTTTACAATTTTAGTATAAAAATAACCTCTACTGACTAATTAATAGAAAAGAACAGTATTATTATTATTTCGTCAAATGCGACGATTATGGCATGTGATTTATTGGTGTCGTTTAACTTTGAATTGTTTTTGTTAAAGATTTATTCGAGACAGAGTCTTTAAGAGTCCAGTCTTCCACCCCGCAGAGCATTTTGCTAGCCGTGTCCACATCACACCCTGCAGCACCCCCCTTGCCACCCCCGGCCCACCTACCGTCATGGGAACCGGCCAGAAGTTCCCAACAACCCTTTACCCCCATTCAGACACACTTCCTTGATTTCGCACGCTACCGACAGCGCCAGCGCTAAACTACCTCAAGACAATAAACACCAAGACCAACTAGTTCACACTCTTTAGCTTTCGGAACCAGCATTTGGGCTTTGAATTTTAGAATGCGATTAATATCTATAACGACCTCATGAGAATGTTCTATAGACTTGATCAGACGAACAACCTGTGTAGGGCCGTAACTAAAATAATCCCCTCGAGTACCAGCGCTTGGAAATGATCGCAATGCTAGTATGGCATGTTCAGGGGTGCTTCATCTTCTCGTGATCCCCGTGGACAAGGCTAAAGTGATCCTCTGCAAGGCCGAAGCCGCTTGGTGATGTGGTCTACAGAAACGGCTAGCTGGTGATTGTACTTCCCACCAAACGTTGCTACTTTTCGGTTTAGTTAGAGCATGCGTTCAGGCTGCTTGAGTCACTCGCAGTTTCCTTTATATCGGCACGTCTTTAAAACCAGGCCGCAATTAGCTGGTTTTGTTTAAAATATAAGTTCATGCAGACAAATGTTCACAACGGTTCAGCTATTTAAGGTAACACACTTGCAGACCCCGCTGAGGCGGTGTTTAAATGCAGCTGGCTCAATCGGGATTCGATTTCAATACAATCAATTTATTCTCATGCATTTTTGTTGTTGTTGACGTTTTTTTTTAATACTTAGCGGAGTTGATTCAGGAACATGTTGCAATGGAGATCTTTACCAGTGAGTGATTTATTTGGGCGTCAATTCGCACAAATATTGGTTGCATACCAACGTCCTTCTCGCACTTCACTGGCTGTCACACACGTGGAAGTTGAGACAGAGAACGATAGCGAGACACACAAATGCACACATACACACACACACATTTGCCATTGGCATCACTTTTTTGCCAGCTAAGTTTGGTCTGGGGGCGGGGCACAGCAAACGGTCCATGCTCTGCTTTACCTGTTGTACATCAGTATGTCGGGTCGCCAGATCTTGTTTGGCGTTATTCGTAAGTCTTTTACGCCGCCATATTCGCTTTCGTTCCAACGTAGGTTGTAGTCATTCCACTCCTGCAAACAGCGAAACAAATGCCAGTCAGACTCATGGCCAGCAATCGGCATCGCGTGGTCCAGAAAAACATGACACGATTCAGAGAGCAAATGGACCAAAAATGTCTCTAGTCCAGATTGTTTTCGAGGTTGTTTAACCCCAATTTTCTTTCAAATGGCTCTTCGTATTTGATTATAACTCACTGAGAAGACTTTTCTCTCTGAGAATTAATATGTCAAGAAGTGAGTCAACGAATAATGGTGACTCGAAGTTATCTTGAAATTAAACAATGTTAATTAAGCCGACAACAAAAACAAAGTTTTGCGGCGACATGGAAAAAGCAGCACCGGGCTAGCCATGGCAATGCAACCCGCGACCAGATGACGTTTCCTCTTTCCTCTCCGCGAACAAGACTCGACATTCGTCGCGTGCAGACGTCCATTTGCTCTCTGTTTTATAACCAATTAATGAACCGGAAATTCAATTAAAATTTCATTTTGCTCGCATTTTTTTAAAACAAGCAGCCAAGCAATTGAATTTCTACTTCCTGCTGTTTTAATTGTAAATCATATTCTACCATAGTACTTAATTTCGTTGGAAGTTAATTTTACAGTTAAATGACAAAATCTATCTAAATGAAATGCACATTAAAGGTAGGTATCATTAATTATTTTCAATTCTGGTAAAATGCAATTCCCCATTATTTATAAGTTATGCATGGGTTTGTTTTATAGCCTTAAAAGTACAGCGATCAACCAACAGGTATTTATCAATACACCTTCTACATACACATCCACAATTAGATCCAATTCTACTAATTGCTATATCAATAAGGCATTACAATCAACCTAAAAGCAGGCTAACATACTTATGTACTTAACTATTCTCGAATACTTACGCAGCCATTTACATTTCAACTGTCGTTCAAGCTCCATAAAGATTCAATTTGATTAATCAGCAAATTGTGAAGCAAACTTAACTGACAGAATTGAGGAGTACGTAGGTGTATAGAAAATAAATGACTGCGTATGCTGAATAGGTATACAATGTCAATGCTCTTCTATACAGATAGATACACATCGCATGTCACACAAATTGACGCTTCGGTAGGCACACTGATACATCGACACTGCAGTTGGCAGCCATGCAAAGAGAAAGTTGGAAAGTCACTGCTACTAGCGCACTATGGTGGTACAACGATGAAACATCACAACAATGGCATGCGCTTGGCTTGTAACGGTCTTCTCTGGGAGGATATCAAGGGGTTATTGTTTACAGGCTTATTGTCATTTTATTTGTTCATGTTTAAGTTTATTTTTAGCTGCTTCGTGTTAATTATGTGAGCCAATTAATTTCACCCACCCCCTTCTTGTCACAGAAGAAAACGATGCTGTCTATACAATTTAAATAGTTATAGGTGCCTGATGTTCACCCCCTTTATTTTACACCCAGAAATATTTATCCAATCAGTGGGAAAATAAAATCGGAATTTATTAAATAATTTCCGATAAAAATACAAATCATCTAATTAATTATTACAATTATCTCATTAACTTTACATTATGTGGTGGGAAAGAGCAATGAACGTATACAACTCATGTTGGCCCGGAGCAATGGAACATTTTAAGCCCCCTCCCCCCACCCTAATAGTTGTTTTAGTTCTACAGCACTGTTGCAAGAGAAACAACAACGGGCCTGGATGACAGCGGACTAGAACAAGTAATTGATGGTTCTGAAGCATGTTTCTCTCCCAAATAACTGTTTTTTTTTTTTTCGTTTAAAGAGACAAGTTTATTACTTAGTAAGTCGCCGACGGTTAGGTAGCTGTTTTAGGTAGTGCACACACACGGCAGTGGAGGTAGAGGCTGCTCTACGAAACAGAATTTGTCGCGCGGCCTGATTCTCTTGAGGCAAGAGGCAGTCACCGCGACCTGCACATAGGCTCAAGCCTAAAGGACATTTTCAGCAGAAAAAAAAATACCATGGCAATGCATGTCACATGCTACGGGTTTGGTACCACGCTGTGAGAAATGGTGGGAGAGCTCATAACCGCGCAGATTCAAAGAAAAATTATGAGGTTGTTCCCGACGGATAAATATACACTTTTTACCGAGTTACACAATGACACGACAGCTAAGAGCAACATGTGAATTTTCGATTTTATAAAGAAACACATGCTTAATTACCTACGTTAGCAAATTTACTTTATGCAAAATCTAAGCTACCCATTATATGGACGACCTGATAGGTACTGCTAACTCTGTCCATGACTTCAGCGAATCAAACCTAAAAATTACTCTCAAAGGTTAGGAAATTAATTATACATCTACCAAACGACGTTAGAGTCTTGATGTAAGTGTGAACGTGCAGAATGGTAATATATTACCTACGTCTCAACAGCTATTACAAGGTAAATAAGCTTGAGGGGCAATAAAGCTACTTACTCTCAAATTACGATAAAATGCAAAGCGGTATGATACACGTGAAATGTGTCTGCATGAAAGATTAACTCGCTGTGATATATTAAATGTATTGTTCTCAATTGTGCATACTTCCAAAAATTAGGTCGGTTTGAATGCAAATTCTTGTTTGATAACGAGAATACGAAATGTGTTTTCGGCGTCAGACGTGTATATGTGTGTATAAGAAGGGGTACTGCATTTGTAAAGGTAATCTGTTTGAAAGCCCTGCGAGCTTGCTCCTTTAGAGAGATGGCATGGCCCACCGAGAGCAGCCAGCGTGCCGCTCGAAAATCAATAGCATGACAATTCTCTCTCGCGCGTCCGCCTGAAACAGTGCCGACGCCGCCGCCGCCGCCGCGACGCTGTTAGCGCCGTCGGTCGCGTGTTTCTCACCGGAGTAACCGGGTTAGCATCCATCAATGATATGCTCCTCTGTTCTCTCTGTGTTTCTCAGATATATACGTGCTATTAGCTTTGTGTTTCTTTAATGAGTCAACGCCCTCAGGGCTGTCGACCGTCATTAGCTGGCTGTACGGACCACGTGTGAATAGGCCGGTAATGAGAGACTCCGTTTAGCGGCGGAGTTTTTCGCTGCATCCGATTCATCGCCGTTGCGAAGCGTCGGTGCCGCGTTTATACTTAAAAAAGATGCGACAGGGGATATAATATAGACACGTGTAGGTAATTGTAGCATTGAAACAGCATTGCCATAGGAAGGAGTAATTGTATGTATTATTGTAGTACTTAGTAGTAATAGTTGCAGTGGAAGTAGTAATAATAATATTAGCAATAATAAATTATGATAATTTCAAATCACATTAAAGAAATATTACGATTACGAAAAGTTACGAATTACTTTCAACAAGTTCTACTTTGAAAGAAGTATAACTGAAGAAGTAAAATAATATTAGAGTAAGTATAATAGTATTAATATGATGGATGAGAAAGAGAGAGATAGTAGTACATTCTGCCGTGTGTGTTTTTAATACGAATTGACTGGTTAACACTTACCAAGGAAAGCCAAATATTTGTTATTAGGAGTTGATTCTTCTCGTCCTATTGCAAGACACAACAAAAAGGGAAACAATCGTTTGTTAGTCACTGGACAGGACTCATGCACACGACGTTGACGACGACGACGAAGACCATCATCACGCACACAGACACGCATTGCCGCAGTCACGCAGCCGGGACGAGAACAGCCCTAAGCACGCCTACGCATTTCATTTGAGTGTCACGCTAAATTGGCGCGACTCGGACGCAATATGCGGCGCAAATTTCCAAGATCCCCGCGGCAATTCTCGTCCCGCCTCGTGTTCGCTTTGAACAGCTGAGCCCCGGCATCGACGGCCCACAGCCAATGAGCGCACAGCAATGGCGGCCGAAATGCCACGTACCACAATAACCAAGAAACGAGGTCAACGCGAGGCTGCCGCCACGGAGACCAAATCTCAGCGCTACCGCAGACAATTTGTTTACTGGGCCGTTTGGCCACGACACCATCTCGTGGGAAGGTACGCGCAGAACGTAGCGACTGAGATTGAGTTCCTGTTTGCAAGCCTCCTCATTGACCTGGCGTTTTAGCACACGCATCACGTCGAATAGGGGTGGGGTGGGAAGATCTCCCCGTGTCGCCCTCGGACACTACTTACCAAATTCAACCAAGCGTTTGTCGTGAGAATTTGATTCTTTTCGTCCTAGAAGAAGGGAAGAGAAATAATACATTTGGTCATAAAAGTTGACGGTAGAATCGGGGTACCTACAGTGCTGGGTGATCGCGATTGGTCACGACGTGCTCGGATTTAATGTCAACTTGATTCTAATTTGCAAAGCCGCGTCGATCAATCGGGGCTTGGAGCACTTAGCCCGGCGTCTTACCCGGTTAGTGCTCGCTATTCAAGAAGAATAATGGCGTACCACGGAGCAGCCGATACAGACTAGCGAGACACCAACGAGCAACCGCGCCACAGATTTTGCGACATTCTCCATTTACCACAGCGCAAAGTGGTACTTTATATGAATAGTATGTTTCTCGCAAATTCGCCCCTTCTGTTAAAAATGTCGATATGAACTTCTTGACATATTACCAATTAGGTTCCTTTAAGCTCACAGCGGAGAAGTCTTCGTCTGGAAAGCGCTTGCTATATAGGTACCTCAGTATGCGCGTTGAGCAAAAAGCTTTTGTGCCAAAGACAAAACGGGGGGGGGGGGGGGGGGGGGGGGGGAAGAACGCAGCCGCCGATAATGCGCCCCGGCCAATATCGGCAGGCAAAAACCGCCCTGCTACGAGAAATGAGCTAAAGTCAACGCCTTGGTACAAAGAACACGAACACGAGGATAGGGTTTTGGCCAGACTGGCTAAAACGATGATGACCCAAGCAATTACAAGGACGTGTGTGGGATTCAGAAAAGTGCGTAATGATGGACAGATTTCAAAATTCAGTCTGTAGCAGCGAGTAGAATGCATGGTCGGTGTAATCGAGTTAGTTCTCTCATTAGAGTAAGATGCAAAGCCACGGCAGTAATCAGATTACAGCTGGAAATCAGGGCAAACATTAGTGAGTGTCATGATATGGTTAATATGGTATGGGATTCGATCAAATGTGAAGGATCCAAGTTGGCTCCAAGCCTCTAACCCTAACCCTTAGTCAGCCACGTTGCTCTGCTTGTAATAACCGAGAACAACCTATCAGATTTCTGCTCTAGAGGCAACGTGTTGCAAAGTGTTGTATGCAAGCATGAAATGAAACGAGGCAAACTATTCATTTAATTGCAGTTGGCAAACGTCAAATGAGCGCATTTTATGTAAATACATCATCCCATTAGTTGTCACACGATGCATTCAGCCACACACTCGAGCGTCCAACGATTCTGGCCGAATGCAGCTTGCACATATTTGCATCACTGCAGCGCGCGTTTACTGCCCACTCGATTGTATAAAGATTGAAACCGACATGTCGTGCCGTCCGAGCTTCGATAAATCGTTCCAGAATTGCTGAATGGCCACTTTCAAAGCAAACTTGCTCAAACTTTCCACGGGGGGAGAAACAAAATCAACGTCTTGTGTTGTGGTGTCGTGTTTTCGTGCGTCCCAAACAACCCCGTTCCCTCTCTGGTCTCTCTGCACACAGGAGACATGGGACAGGAGACATGTCAAGACAGTCTCGTCAATAATATATCGGCGTTGCTTCTACAATGGCCAGCACCGGGATCCGCTACGGTAAGATTGACTGACTTAATCGCCGATGCTCCGTGCTACGCTCGGTTAACTTCGTCTGACTGCTTCCAGAATCATTTTTTCCACCAATGTGATTTCGAAGAAAGATATGATCGCTGAGTCAGCTCGTTCGACAACTTCATCGAAAGAAATTCTCGACGCAATCTATGTTCGCGATTATCTTATTTTAAACGTTTTTTCGCGGCGAGCAGAGAGTTTCCTTTATGAATAATGATCGAAATCGGCTGCTGATTTCCTCTGAAAGGGCGGCTGGGATGGTAAGAGCCTTGCAAGTGCCAACGAGCGATCAAGCGCTCGAAGCTACGCAAGTCAAGTGTGTTTGTGTGAAAAGCCATGTCCCCTCTAAAAGTTGAAACATATTATTATTAGTCAAGATCAACGTGCCGAAACCCTGGAAAAGTGTGTGTATTAAACAACCTCCTCTCTCAACATCATACGGGAAAGTGTCAAATAATCGTTACTTCATTTCCATCGCACTTTAAAAGCGAGTGTTAACGTTTTGATATATTACACATATGCAAAAGTGAGTCACTCTAATAATTCTTTCAAACAATGACACTCATCGTGACAAATGAACTTGGCTTTTGAAATGATGACTGTAATCCAATGTTCTCTTTCGACACCAATTCAGAGGGTACGTGTGTGTGGCAGTTAATCGTCAGGAGGGGCAGGTTAGGGAAGTAACTCACCACGTCGATGATCTGCTGCAATGTGAGACCAAACTTCACCTCGAGGGGCTCCGACTCGTTCGCCACGGGCCGTTCTAACGTGTTGTAGATGCCGAGGAGGTAGTTGAGGAGACGTCGCTCGTGAGGGCCCTGCATGCTGCCTAGAACATACAAACAGGATGAACGCTTAGTGGTTATTCCATACTGGGCTAACTGCTGGCTCCTAAACAGATTGCCATGTCAATTTGGCTAGAGTAAAGCCTGGAAACAATTTACAAATGAACTACACGGCTTTGAGAGCCATAACCTGGCCAAATCAACGACGTTGCAATAAATAGTAAATAATCAGTATGTTTGCAAATTGTCGAGCGATTCCTATACCTGCCAATCCATTAACAGAAATATATCATATTATTAAAATGATAAAAGTAGTTCTATTAAGATAATAACAGAACAATTTACTTGATTGTTGTTCCGCTTAGTACAAAATGCGGCGGCAACGGATAAGCTTTTGTACCATGAAGCAACTATCCTGCGGCTCGGTTATGATAAAACTGCACAGATCTGTACTCCTGAACGTTGTTCTCATTAATCCAAACCAGGTTTAAAGCCCAGTTTCCGGGAGTCTCAAATGTGGCGTTGGTGGAGGTGCCGGGATGCAATTGCGCCACGAGCTTTCGTGGAACCGTTGAAAGCGCCGACAGTGTTTTTCATCCAAGAATGCATTGATTTCACGTCATCTCGCAGATGGAAGTCATAAAATGGTTCTATCTTCATACTTCTGGCTGTCAGCGCACAAAGCAGTGTTTCGCTCCCTTTTCTTTCTGTCGCAGTTTTCTTTTTATTGCGTTTCCTCTCAAAAGAACTCGGGCGGAACTCAGATCAGAAGAAAACACAATATCTTAATAAATGAGAAAGCAGTTTGCCTCGATTTAATTCAATCGCGTTTTCTTCTAATGAATGAAACGCTGATAAATGAAAACCTTCCAATTTCTCTCGACCCCGCAAGTTTTCAAGTCTCTCGCTTGCTCGCACGCATATGTGACTAGATTACCTAATCACTCTTTGATGAGCAAGTAATTTCACTCGTCGTCGCCGCCGTCACCGACGTCGACGACGACGACGACGACGACGACGCGCTCTACCTAGTGAGGGTCGGGGAAAGCCAGCATGCGACCTGTTATGAATTTCCCAACCGCAAGCTATTATTATTTATAGGCTGGCGGCCGATAAGAGATGATGCTGCCCTGCAGCAACGGCGGTGGCGGCAGCGATGCCGAAATACCATGTGCATTATGCACAGGTGAGTTGTCACCGTAGACCGCGCGCGGCTCGCTTTGATTGAGATGCCGCGTGCGTGTGCGTTTGCGTGTAGTACCGCGAGTGTTGGTGTGGAGAGCACTTAATGTGCTTCAAGAGCCACTACATACATATAGGCATGGATCGATATGGCACATCAACATGGGCCCACTTCCAGTGGTCGAGAGAGGTTGCTGGCTACACGGAGACTGTCGCTGGGAACTTGGCCCTTTAAGGAGAATTCAGAAAATGGTCGAGCGGAGTGAAAACTATGCAGTGGAAATGAAAACTAAGCGACGCTTGCCATAGTGGGATAAGAGAGAGAGAGATGAAATTATAGTCTGTGATATTAGGAGATTCTAGAGTATTGATTTTGAATGGAGCCCAAAAAAATGTCGAGGTCTGGGAGTCGAAAGGCTTGGCGATTTCAATTCGTTGCAGTGAGGGAGTTGGCACGACTCAGGACAAATACTACGCAGAATTACTGGCCGAAAGTTGGTAATATTGTGCGGAGCTGGCAAGCGCTTGCTGAGTGGAATGTTGGAACGCTAAAGTTACTCTCACGCTACGGCACTGGGGAATAAATCACAAACGAAATGATATAGAGTAGTACACACAGGGCTTGTTTTTTTCGCCGTGAGCAACTGAATAGTAGTGCATATTTTGCTCGGTTGCACGCAAAGACGGCCATTGTTTGGAGGCACAATGAAGTTTTTTTCTGTGAGTTGCTTGCCGCGATCACAATTACAAGCGAAAAGCCGGCTTCGATCTGCGCCTAAAAATAGACGAATAAATGAAAACGCGAAATCGAGTTGTTTTTTAAACTCGATTGTATCGAATCGTTTGGTATGCCGTCGCCGAGAGCCATGGGTTCTGAGCAAAGTTTCGGATACGAGAAATGCACTCATCGTTTTTTTTTCAGTTCACTCTCAACTTGTCTGGGAACTTGATAAAGATACTTTTTCTTTGGAGTAAATTCTTCCTTTCGACATTTCCCTCAGAGTGTGTGCATCATATCTACAATTTCTACCCCCATTCAGCCGCAAATCGTTTGCACTTTTTTTCTCGCATCGTCCTGCATCCATTCCGCATTATCATCTTTTTATCTGTTTCCCATTGTGTTACTCACGACGCGCGTCCATTTATCACACGACGGCGTCCCCGCCGGCGGCTCCGCTGCCTACAGAGCCACCACCACCGCCTTGCCCATTCATGCCCCTCCATCCCGAGCGGGCGGCACCCACGCGATACCCGCGGCGGGTTTCATTCACACTCGGCGGCGGAAACTCGCGAGCATGCCGAGGAATCCGTTATCGGGGAAATGTAGCATATCTTGCGTACAAAAACAATGCTAGCTCGTTGTCGTCTTGCTCGACTTTGGAGGCTGCGGCGGCTGACGAGTCGAGCCAACTTTGACGGAGAGGAATCGGGCTCGTCGTGGGACTGGGGGAGAGGGGTTGTGCCGCTCCGTGCCGCACCGCGTCGGGGAGTAGAGTTCCTTTTGCATTGATCCTCAGGACGCTGGTGCCCATAGAATCAACACCCGGCGGCGCGTTTCACATGAAACGTCTTGCCAAAGTTTTCACCAACGCTATCGCTCCTCTCTGGGTACATATATATATATATATATATATATATATATATATATATATATATCTACCCGCTCCCACTCTCTCTATCTCCCTCTATCTCTCTCTCTCTCTTCCTTTAAATATAGATTTCTAATCGTATACAGGACACCCGGGTTATTTCTCGTAAAAGATTAGTTTCGAGGAAAAATTAGTTTCTTATACCATGTGCTGTAGCAAAACTCGAAGATTGGAAAATTATATTTAGTCTCAAAAGCCGAGAAACTTTTGTGTGTTCACAATGAACGTAGTGAGATCACGATGATTTTTTTCGAGGAACAAAGACCAACGCTCTTTATAAATTGAATAACCTCGCAGGAAAACATACCTTTCGCCGATGTTCACACTCAATGGGAGTCACGGCAAAAAGATAGTTTTCTCGCGTCGGCAACACCGGTAAAAAGTATAGGCACTAGTCCCATTGAAGTGGTCTTTCATTTGCGAATAAAAAGAATCTTAACGAGGCACTCCCGCGCTTGGATAATGCCACATGGAGTACATCTCTAGTAGCATGGAGGGCTCTTTGCATGCATAATTAGAGTCAGCCTCTTTGTCACTCACACTGCATGCGATCCAGGCAATTAATAAAGATCTCTAAAATGCGTCCTAGTAGTGACTAAAAAGAGAGTTTCTACTTCCAATAAAACGGTCCTGTTCATTTAAATAAGCTGCAAAGTGTCGAACATGGCCCAACGCCTTTTCTGGTAAAATTATTGAAGATGGTTTCCATTTTCCACCGTTCACATGGGGCAGTAAAAAATGTCTTTTATGAGAAAAATACTTGATAAACTCGCTATAATTTAGTATTTAACGCATTTCGAAAACGGACAAAGAATTTAATTAATTTCCTGCGGAGGCAGCACCTTGCTATGCACCGCTCATGCGGTCGACATCGTCACCGCCGTCGACGAGCTCATCAGAGCCACGCGACGCTCGCCACGCCATCCATCACGACGGCGTTGGCGTCGGCACCGCGAGGCGCCGCGACGCCAGTGATTGATCGCCCTCCGCGAACACGCCGTTGACACCGGTCAATTTCCGGCCCGCGCCCGAAATTGTCAATCTTATCGCTCCAGTTGCGCGCTCCTTCGGGGCGGTCTACGCCACCGTCTGCTGCCGCGCGACGACTCGGAATTGAACGCTGGGTTGTATAGTCGGGTCGGGCGTCTGAGAATTCAATCAGCTACATTTTGACTGCCAGATCTAGACATCCAAGTGTGTAAAGCGGATTCAGTTTCGAGATTAGGCCGGCAGTATTCCGCGCAGCGTCGCGGCGCTTCAGAGTCGGCGGCGCCCATTAGATTGTCTCGTAATTGAAAACAATGAGCGGAAGTCAACACGAGAGAGCGCACGGGTAGAGTTATGGAGAGGGTGGCGGGTGTGAATTCGCTACGGCGGCCGTGGCGCTAGGACTCGGTTTTGGGGCAAGCTGGCGCGATCGAATATACGTGGGGCGCAACCCACCCTGCAGCTGGCGAACGACAACATGATTTAGCTGAATGGCACTACCGGCTAAATAAGAATTCGTCCGTTCGGCTCACAAGCAATTCATCTCTTTGCAATTCAATAAAATTGCAACATTCCTTTACGAATGTGTTCAATATCAACTGTGTATTATACATCACCTTCAATAGGGAATATATACCCATGGCTTGTCGCGAAGTTAAACATGATAAATCATAACGGCTTCTCTCCACGACTGCAGCTTTCGCTGGTAATATTATTTAAGACTCCGAGGCAAATCTACCTATACGTGTTCGATCACACATGTACACATCCATCCGTACGCACACTCACGCACGAGCCACGCCCCCCGTATGCTGCAGAGGCACGACGCCGCGGATCGATCGGGAGGCTTCGCTTCAACACGACGCCGCCGCCGCCGCGACGCCGAACAAGCGACGTCGTCGCTAAGCAGGCGTTGGCGCCCCTGTAACCACGGCAAGCGACGCGGCGAACGGTGGGCTAGCGAAATGTCGAGACGCTTCTAGAAGCTCCTATTTCCTCTTCACCTCACCTCACCGTCGATCTCTCTTTCAACCTCGTTCTTAATATTCAAGGGATGAATAGGAACTGTCCCGAAAACGCGCGAAGCGATTCGTCCTGAGTGTGTGGAACTAATCCACAACCATAGAGACATTCTCTATGAAACTTCATGAGAAGTTATTTTTATGAACGAGCCAGCTTCGTTGACAGTTGGAAAACTTGTAGAGCGTTCACCGTCAATCTTTCCCCTCGTTCGAAGCTGTGACATTCGTCAATGCCAGAGAGTGAATCTGGCCTGCACGTCGCAGCGTCGAGTCTGGGCCAGTAAGGCACTGGGGTGCGTATTTGACGTGGAAACGATAAATTAGGGTGTTGCTTCTGGTGCACTACTCGATGAATGGACGCTCGAGGGGCTGAATGGACGCCGTCCACGACGCCCGCGACGCCTGCGACGCCCGCATAGGGTGCCTGCATGGCCTACATATTTCATGGGAGCAGACCAGCTAGCGCGAGGGCCCGTCGACGGTATCCCGGTGCAGCCACCAACGCGGCGGCCATATTTCAGCGTGCCCCGCGCTCTTTCCTCCATTGTGATAACAGCCAATAGTAGAGCGCGCGCGAGTAACGACGGCATAAACAAAAGCAAAGCGCTACCGAGGCTCTTTTTTTCCGCTCCTCTGCAGTGGAAAAAGCGAAATGTTTAATAAAATCTCCGGTTTTAGATTTTCGTATGTTTGGCAGTATAAACAATGGCGGTGCCACTACCGCGCGTACACATAAATTATGTACGCGTGTGAGTGTGTGTATGTGTTTTTTTTAATTGTGTCTCGCTTTTTGGTAACAATCGCATGATCTAGCCCGCCTATGCAATTTAGTGGCTCCGAATGTCGCTTCCACGAGCTTCTCATCTGGCCCGTGCGGAAGACTGGTTTCAACTCGGTGCCGCGATGCTCTCTATCGACGATGGGCGTTACTCAGAGATGGAACTCGCTAATCATAATAAATATGAATTACGGCCACCTCCGTGAAAATAAAACCACAAGCGTCGGTGAGCTCGGCCACAGTGAGCTTTTTTTGTAATCAAGAATGGGATCTTACCGGGGGCAATGAAAAGGGTGCAGTTACAACTATTACACGAAATAACTAGTTGATTAAATCTGAAGTTAGTAGTGGAAGATAATAAACAAAAACTTAATTAATTTAGACACTAAAATTCAGCAATTTCGTTTAATAATAAATACACCCTCGTGTAGAAACGTGTGTAGGAGCAGCCGGATTTTATTAGCCATAATTGCATTTTTATTCGTCAATAAAAGTAATTTTATCTCTGGTGTACACTATTTAAAATCAATTAGGTTATTTTGTGCTCATCTTTATTGTGCACTTAATTTAAAATTGATCCGTGTCTTCTCGATTGCCAGACTCGAGCACACAAATGGCAAACAAAACAGAGCGTGACGATAAATTGAGTATGGCGTGTCAACTGCAATTCCCGAAGTCGCTTGTCTGCGTTAACGCCTTCTGATCCATTCCAACAGCCATTAGGTCCCTGGTTCAAGACCCTGGGGAGTCGGGATTTCGCCCTAGGATCTCTTGCATTGCATAGGTTGACACGCGGCTCCGATCCCGGCGCCTCCACCAATCGCGTGTCAACAGCGCGGGAAACGTGTTTGACCACTTCGTTAGCATGCAGTTTGTTTACCGTTCGAGGGGATAAAATCAAATGTTTGTTCGACTGGATCGAAAGAAACGTCTCAAAGACACCTGTCGATGAGTTGTATCATTTTATAACTGCTTAAATATTGGTTTAATTTCTCTGGCTTAACGCGATGAAACTGGAAACTTGAGGCAAAGTAAACAATACAATTACAACGCATGATGCTAATACAAAGCATTACACAAGACGAGTATAAAAAAAACAACAATAAACATAATTTTCATTTACGTTGTGCATCAGTTTTGACACTGAAAAATGTTTAAATCCTCCCAAGACAATCCAATGTGTAGCTAAAGCACATCAATCGGAGAAAAAATAAATACACTCGACATTTATCTCGCCGAGCTAAGTAATGGACAGCGCATTACGGGCCGGATAACGAGTGCTAGCAAGCACGGATATTAGCGCATGCTGAATAAGTGGGCTTTGCATAAAACATGTTTTAAAAGTAATCGCACCTGAGGCAAGTATCAATAATTAATGTGACTCGTACATAATGCTCGAGCCGCCTGTATATGGGAACAAAACGCTCAGCGGTGTCGGCGGTGGCAAGGAAGTGCATGCCACTAAACGGGAATGAAGATTAAAGATCGAACAAGAAATGAGCGGGTTCCATTCAGTCGACCGGGGCTGCAGTCAAAACTAATGAATGGAGAGGAAGTGGTGCCTCATTCATCCAATAACGCTCATTAAAAATTAGCTTTACGTTCTTGTTATGTTTAGCTTAAGCATGCCATTCTTGTTGCGGTACTTTATCAATGAAAATCTTTTTAATCGGTGCGTTAATATTTTGAAAATATTTCTGCATGCATTGTTACCACGGTAGTTTAAGTATGGGCATTTTAAAATGTATAAGTTTATTAACAGCCCAGTGCGTCATTGAAGAAAATTGCGAGCTATAAAGACTATTGGCAGCAAACACCACAAATAACAGCGTTAAAACCTTCACACAAAGGCATTGTTTTAGTCTCGCCCCAAACCTGCCACGGAGGCGTTCACTGACTTCTCCGCCGTCAACGTTTTCACGACGGCAAACAGCAGCTTGGCCTCGTTTTTAATTGACCTAGTTTTTACTATTGTCCCCTACCCCATCCAAGCCTGCCCATGGACCACTTTACACAGCAACCTGTCGAAACCGTGCATCCAAACAATAGTCACTCACTTTTCGGCAGAATGGTGAGCAGCAACGCAAGCGTAAGCACGATCCACGTCAGCGGCGGCACTGACATCCTCCCTTTCTCTAGCTTGGGAGTGTCCACGGTCCACGATCTCCTTCACAGAAGGCCACTACCATAAAGTTGCTCGTGCACAAAAACGTCGCCGTCGTCGCGGGTTACTCTCGACATCGCGGTCGCTATGAGCTGCCCCCCGACTTGGCCGTCATAACAACAACTCGATGGCAAGCGAACGTGGTGGCGGTTGTCTTCGTCGTCGTCGTCGTCGTCGTCGTCGTCGTCCTAGTCGTCGTCGTAGTCGTTGTCGTCGTCGTCGTGGTGGTGGTGGTGGTGGTCGTGGTGGTGGTCGAGAGGCGTCGTCCTGAGCGATGCTCGCGCCCGTCTCCACTGGCGAAACGACTCGAGCCGCTCGCTGCTTTTGGACGCTCCCGGACGGGGTGAGCTGGATGCCCCTGTCGGCAAGCTCGGTCAACTAACGCTCGGCAGCCTCCGCCGTCGCCGCTGCCGCCACCGCTGCTGCTGCTGCTGTTCCTCCCCCGCGACGAGCAGCATTTGAGACGGGTCCAAAACGCGCCCACCTAGCCTTGCCTGGACGATTCCGGGTAGCACGGAAAATGTACCTCTCTTAGAATCAGCAAATTCGCACAGCGTTTTCAAATTGCTAACATCATTTTTTTGGGATCATTCAATGACATCCAGCGATGTGTGAGCGAGATGAGTTTATCGTGAGAGTAAGAGAAACGAGAGAGCGAGAGAGAGAGAGAAAGGGGGTGAGAGAGAGGTCGTAGGAGAGCCCGCTGCCGAGATGAAGCAAAGGGAGATGATCAATATTTATATAGTTGTCGACGGTGCGCAGGCGCTGGCGGAGGCAGCTGCTGCGGAGCAGAACGTTTGCCCGGATTTCGGCCCTCTCTTTCCACCCCAGGTCCAGCCGAGCTCGCAGCTTCCTCCAGCTCGGCAGCGCTCAGCCAATGGCAGAGCCACGGTGCCCATGCAGTCTCGGGTCGCCTAATCTGCCGCGCTGTCTCTGACAGCCCATTCTATCCTGGTGATGCATTTCACCGCTGACGGTCCTCTTTGATGACTGTCCCTGACGCGCCGCTATTATTTCACAAATTCAACGTCCATTCCAGAGCAGAGATGGACTTTGTAATGAAATCGCTGGGCAGTACTAGCGGCTGAAATGTGTGCAATCAGTAGCGGCAATCCAACGGAAGTTCGGACAGCACTTCATGCGGCGAAATGGTGCAGAATTGTTTGGAACCTCGTGGCGCCGTAATGAAGCAGCTTAGCGCCACTCTATTAGCGCTGAAAGGAGATAAAAATGAATCCAGACAGCCGCTCGGAGAATCAACCCAGCATTTCATAATTGTACTGCTTGATTAATGGCGGAAGTGAGTTCTACGGCAGGGGATAATTAGTAGCAATCACCGTTGCATGGATGCAAAACAAGTGCTCGCTCACGCCGTCGAACGCCGCGCGCGCGATCACCAATTTGAACGCCCCTAGCGTCGACGTCGGCGTGCGTGAATCAATCATGCTGAAAGGTGGACCGTGGGCGGCCGTCGTGGTCACATGGTCTGTCCACCTAGCGGCCGGTCGGTCGTACGTGTTTTATGTACGTCGGTAGATCGTCGCTCTCTCTGGGTCAGTCGTTCACGGTGCCGTACGAAGAGACCGACGGCGCTATCTGTGAGCGACGAGACCGTACCTAACGTGTGCGTCGACGACGTCAATGATGAGGGCGTCGCGACGCCGGCGAGCGTGCCATCTAGTAGTGAAAGAGGGAATGGAGATGGCGCTGATGCATGTGTATGCGATAACGCGGGGTGGTTTTTTGGTTCTTTGCGTTAACGAACTGAGTGAATGCAAAACTAGCAAAAAAACTGGCGAGAGCGAAAAAATTTGATGAATCCACGTGAGGATTACGAGAAAGTCAAACAAGGAAATCTGGATTTCAAATGTTTGACTTTTTGCTGGCACAAATTACGAACCTTTTGTTTGCACAGACCATAATTATGAAGCAAGAAAAAGTGCATCTGTCTATTTCAAGATCGCAATACCAATTTGTGGGCACGGACGCTAAATATAGCATGGTAAACCCAGCGATGTTCATATCGATATTTCCCGTCTCGGTATTTCCAATTAAAAGGCAATCAAGCATCAGGTTCATTTCGCCCAAACTCCGACTCCAACCGAATGAAGAAATTCCAATTTCCTCTGCACCTTCCGCCTCTTCAAGTCGACGACAAACTTGGCGACCGCTCACCCACTAATTGGCTGCTGCGATAATTAAACTTAGCGCGGCGACCGTCGCCGTCGTCAAGTCGATCGGCCATTGGTCATCCCTCTCACGCTTCCGGTTTCCGGTTCCGCGTCGCGCGCGCCGGTCGATCGCGCGCGCCGTGCCTCGCCCAATGGGGTCGCGCCAGCACGGCGACGGTGGCGACGAAACAACTGCAGCAGCAGTCTCCTTGGCGGCCGCGATCAAGGTTTCTACCGCCACCTTCGCCACCGTCGCCTCAGCCGAGCAAACTTTCAAGTGGTCCATGCATATTTGATGCGATCTTCACACTGAACATCTAATAAGGGAATGACCCCCGCACCCAGCAAGACTCTTTTCGCCCGAGATTGGAAGCGTGTAATGAATTGCCCACCACGCGCACTCTTGCAGTGAAGGAAAGTTCCACGTGATGCATGCAAGGCGGAATATTTCACAAGATTATACTGAAAGTGTGTGTCACGGATGCCGAATGGGAGACGCTCGCGAGGAGGCAAAGCTCCAAACTGGCGTGCACATTATGACAAAACCCAGCCGGTATGACTGGTTACATAATGTGAGGTATTTCATTGTTTGACATTCATTTCACTGCCGTATGAAGCCGAACCCATTCCGAGCAAAAGCCCCCATTATCCCTTTGAATTTATTCCCTTGTCGGCCGAAATAATAATCGACATTAAAAGCAAACTTATTGTGTATTCATCCGACGTTGACTTTCAGTTTAGTCTTCTTGAGGAGCTGCCTTCCAGTAGTCGGAAACGTAGGGCCGCACGAAACGCCACGGGGGGCTTTGGATCTGGCATGTGGATTTGCTGCGGGTCGGCGGTGGTGGCGGTCAGTGTTTAAAGTTTCGGCATTAAACTCGCATCTCGTATGTGGCCGGGGTAGGTAATTCACTCTACTCTTACTTTTGCCTCGTCGGCCCCGCAGCGAACAGCCAGCTAGCTCACGGCATCCCACTGGGATTCATTCTCCAGTTGGCCGAGATTAAAGCTGCGCGCATTTGTTTCGAAAATATTTCAAAAAGTAAATTGCTCCGGAGAGGTGGCTTTTCAATGGGTTCAATGTAATTGTGTGCCGCCAAATGAAGTAGCTTCGATACACATGACGTTGTTTGGTGGGAAAAGGACGACGAGAAGATATTGTGCCGGCTGAAAGGTTTACTTTCAACACAGTGTGCCATCTCGACTTTTCCCGTCTCCTTTATGTGTGGAATCTTGCTTGCTACAGGGTGGTAGCTACGGGGTATAGTTCTGACCTGGCAAGAATATTGCACATAAATAATCGCCTTCCCAGTCGAAGAAAGCCAGCCAACGCTGGTAGACACTGACCGCATACGAAATTAAGATCCATGGAGATATATTGGGAAATAAGATGATGGCAAAATCCCCGTTATTACTTTCAGCACAAACACACTCAGCGGCTGCTAGTCTGTTTGTGGTCCACGAAGGATCAATAATATATTCCTGGTAAGTATCTACTCGGAAAGCCTCTCCCATTTGTATCAATGGGTGATGAGTTTTCTTTTATGCATTGGCTCGCCTCGTGGGCAGGCTTGTGGTGCCTCAGCCCCAGTAAGCCAGCTAAAATGTGCAGAAAAGCACACAGAGCATACGAGATGGCTAGCGATATTTCACGAGGCCGGCGATACAAAACACCACCAAAGAATCGTCAGCGGTTCCAGACAAACATTTTGCAAACAATGCGCTAGCACTGTCTGCCCCAGCAGCCCACAATTTAATCCTGCAGAATCTGATGCATGCCATTTCGGGCCAAGAGGCAAAACAAATAAAAAACACCAGTGTGTTCCGGCGAAAATCTGATCGTCCATTTTCAGTTATATTTTATGTTTGTTGGCCAGTGACCAAGAAAGTTAATAGAAACGAGGAGAGTTCATCTCGACCGGCCATCCGTTAGATCTACGATGTTGTATCTCTGACAATCGCAACTTTAGCGTCGCTTCTTTTCGCTTGACGGATGTTGTATTTTATCATCCTGGACCAGAATCGCATGTGTATAGCGAACAAGCAGTACACAGACGGGGCATTTTTGTTGATTGGCAAATCTCGCGCACGACTGCAGTTTTTGACTTGGATGTCGATAGACATCGCAACCGGCGATCAGAGTAGTCGTTCTTTCGAGTGATTCATCGAGTGGTGAAATGCGATGCATCTCACTCTGCTGCGCTCTATTTTCATTTCTGACTCTCAAAATCAGAGGACCTCATGAACTGCCTTGGAAGTATTTGTATTTGGCTTCTACAACAAGCCACTCGTATTCACAGGAGAGAAAGGTCCTTTGGTGTGCCAAAATGCACTCGCCCTTGGCCCCAAAATGCAGTAAACCGCGTGAGTTATGGATCCCACGAGGCGGGACGAGAAATTATATGCACACAGGGAGGAGGTGTAGTGCCATCTTTAATATCAGGTAGGTGTAGGTGGGTTGCTGGAAGCCATGGCACATTCCCGGAACCGTGCAGCGAAGATAAATTAGAGTATAACAAAAGCGACGACCCCGAGTTCGCACACTGCGACCCCCCCTCTCTCGCTCTGTCTCCGTACGCCCACATCTATCTCTTTCTCTGTCATGCAAAATCGCTGAACGGCGACAAAAGAATTCTGTCAAAATGCAGCATGTCGAGCGAGGCGATGATTTGATAGATGAAATGGGTAATTGGGTAAAAAACAATGCTACCTGTTGAAAGATGGACCGAGGTAGGAATGACACCGGAGTAGAACCGGTGCCGGGCGAACGGCCCAATGTGTTTGTTACTGAAGCGTGCTGTTATGCCGGCCAGAGCGACACAGGTGAGGTGACAGGTCGATAGCAATGACCCAAAGTCTCTATCTGCCGACCCGTGCAAAAGTGTGGATGTTTTTCCTCTTTAGTTTAGCAACATACAAGAATCTTTGTATTGGTCGGCTATTAACATTGCATTCTCGAAACCATACTCGTTGTCGTGTTTGTGCTCGTAAGATGTCTCGCTTTATCGAAAACAATGTGTTTGCGTGTTTTGTTTCGGAGGGAACAAAATTTAAAAAACACGACGAATTAAGCTAGCATTAAGAGCTCACAAGTGGAAATTATGAGAGTCGACGTTGAGCTCAATAAAGCGTGTTGCTCGGCGTGCGGTGCTCGCGGAGAGTAATAATTTAAGCATATTTTTATGTTGGCTTGCGGTTGCTAAGTTCACAAAACCGGTGAGTTCTTCGCGTGCGTTACATCAGTGTAGGGCAAAGCAAAGAGAAAAGCGAGAAAAGTCTCCGTGGCAATGCTGTTTGAGCATGCCGGTCTCCAAGGAAAAGCGATGGTGGAAAAGTGGCGCGAAGTGACGCATCAATAATCAAGTTTTCTTTCCACGGAGCTCGCCGAGTCGCAGCTTGATAAAATAATTACGCTCTAGTGCTGACGTTTTTGCGCGCTTGGCTGCAGACATTTGCGCTGGGTAATTATTTATTTTCACAAACTTCTGGAGACGAAGACGGTGACTATGTTCAAGATGACTGACTCGTAAACTGTTTATCCATCCAGATTAAAAAATCAGGGGTGGTTGCGAAACGCAATCTAAGTCAGTGAACTCTTGGCTCAAACATTTTCAGCACTATTGCCCGGAGGGCGATCTTCCTTCCACGGTTGCTGAGTTAGAATCAGTTGAGATGCCCAACTTGCTAATGTTCCAGTTCACTAGGCGCCAAACAGAGAGCAAGTTGTTGAGAACAACACACAACCACCACATCAGACTGCACGCGTATTGTTTGCAGGAGTACGGAACGGTGGCCTACCTCAGGGTTACAGTATACTTGCAAAACTACTTCATCCGAATCGATGGTTACCTCCGACAGAAGACAGTGCGTGCATTTACATTTGTAGGTGCAGAGTCGAGGCCTCGACGAGCGTCCTAAGGTTCGGGCTCACGTGGCAGACGCTGATGACAGAAGGTGGCGCAACGGAGTAAATTCGTGTGTCGCCGGTCGCACAGAGGTGAAATAAACAACCTGGACCGGAGCACACAATTGACACGGTCGCGAGCAATTGAGGAAGAATTCGTGCATGTACGCATGATGTAATGTGCAGACGACCTGGCAACAAATATTATATTTGGAGTCGAGGGACAAAAGAAATAATTTAGAATGGGAAATTCAATTTATGTATTTTTATATGAATATCATATATTTATAGTTTCATGCAGACGGTTAGAAAATGGAAAAGCTAAAAAGGAAAATAGAAATGTTTTTATCGGCTGCCATTTTGCCTCTTTTCGTTGCATCGATTTTCTGTAAGGAAAATTACACCACTCTGATGAAGATTCTGGCAGGATCAGAGACGTACAAAGATTTCGCTAACCCGAATTTTGCCTGACACCATGTTATCCTATCCAGCACTCCCGAGTCTCGACTGTCCTGCTATGCTATGAATTTTATTCCCAGGGTTAATCTCCAGAAACGTCGAGTGTGGCAGCTTTCCGGGGAAGGCCTTTGGAGAGACGAGGCTGAAAGATGTTGGCACCTGAGCGCCCAAAATGGGGCCGTCAATCGAATGATCGCGCTGCTAAATATTGCAGGTCGGAAGCAATCGTTCAACACCTCCGAGGGATTCTACGGGCAAGTTCCTTGGTCGAGAGCCGGGATTGGTGGATGTTATTCATGTTCATCCACGCACCAGTAGCGTTGTTTGAGAAACGAGGCGAGCTGTTTATTCAATTCCAGTAATTGATCAACTTCGCACGAGTTTCGTTGAAAAGCGTGCTGCTCTCTAGACGTGATCACATTTAGATCGATTATTTATTTAGAACCAATACTAAGACGGGCCGAGAGCACAATATTTTCAACAATTTTCAGTTCGTTTCGCAGTGAAGTGGGCTGGCAAGAGAGCATATATTTCTCTGAGCGGAAGCAGTAATGCGTTGATGGTATCTTTCTCCCAATGAGAGAAGCCAGCTTCCTGACGCCAGCTTTCTAAAGGCGGTGATAAATCGGCACCTGTCAAAGTTTGCCAAGCGGATAGGTTATCTATGGACCAACTATTATCGTACCCTGCCTACTTCATTTTCTCGCCATTTCAGACGGATAGCCGATTAGGTCTTTCACAATTGGTCTATTGGTATAGGTTAGCACCTGATTTTAAGCCAAGAACATGTTAAAGAAATTAATACTTTTTTATTTCAGACAAACACAAATGCAGATTATTTCAATTACCCAGGAATCATTTACACATATTCCAATAGTTAATAAATGAATTAAAACCAGAAGCCAGACTTTTAGCGACTATTTCAATGTGTCACAACACAAGGGAGTACCTTTTGAGAGCAGGCAACGAAGTCCCATCTGACGGAAAATATAACTTGATCTCAAAAACGAAAAGCAAGATTTATGTGACATATTTCAATGACGGCAGCACTGGGAATTGAAAAGTAAGGCTGATAAGAGGGTGTGTGTGTATACCTATATTCCTGCGCTGCAAGATGAAAGTGAACAGAACGAATCTTCCCTCGAAACGGGCGTAAAGATATCCAGGGGATATTTACATTCCGCCTTTGTAGAGGCTTGAGAAAACACGCAACACCAACTCGCCACTCTCTCAACTTTCGGGGTGGGTAGGTAATGTATATCGACTCTCCAATCTGTCTTAATTGTTCGACACTTTTGCTGGAAGGGATTTATTATCGGTGAACACAGCACGTCCGCTTGATAGAGATCGTATAATCGCTTTATTCGTGAAAGGCTTTGTTTGAAATTCGGCACCTGAGTTTGGTTCGTCGGGACTAGCAGAGACATTAGGAGTTCACGCTTTCCCAGCTTCGACAGACTCGGCAAGTGCAAAAGTTTGCGATTTTTTATTGAAAAGTTTGAGTCGAGCCAGAGACGGCGCAAGGCTAACTTTCTGCGCACGTGATTGATTTGCGATACCCAAGAGGCAATTGTTGGACATTTATATCAATGTCATGCCAGGAGATTGCGTTGTTTTCCACCTAACCTGTTTCTCTGATTCGCTGCCGCCGCTCGATTCGGCGACCGGATTAGAATAGTGCCTGTGGAGACTCGCGGCTGAAAGCTTTTTAATCTCGGATGAAAACGTCCAATCTGCCCTGTCGCTGGCACATTTAGTCTCTCAGCTGCACAACACATAGGCCCTTTTCAAATCTCACCTTTCATTGCATAAACGTAACATTTCCAGGCAAACGTCATCATGGCCTTTTTTCAAAAAGTCGTTATCTCCATTTACCTCGTTTCTTCATTCCTAACAATAAAGACATTTGAATAATTAATTGTCTCTCACGATTAGAGTAGGAATAAGTAACACGATTAAACGCCATCTTCTTCTCTGACTTTATATACCTGAGAGTTGCCACCAAGCCGCGTCTCATTTGGTTTAAAAGCATTCTCCATTTTCTTTCACTGGCGGTCGCTCCCTGAATTAGCCCCGAATTAGTCCCAAGAATAAGCACGATTCGCTTGATTCTTTCCGTCAACGGTGGCTGGAAGGTAGCTGGAGCACCTGGGCCAGAGTTCCCCACAGAACCACTGCTTATAAGAACTAGGATGGAATTAAAAGACTTCCGTAACAGGAAATGCCATAAACGGGTTACTGTTGTACGAGTTATATATTACTAAAGGTCTCGGAAACTTTTCGCTTCAAGTATTGTATAAAAAACAAAATATCTACAGAACGTACCAAAACCCCCCCTCAGTTTATAATATATATGCACACAAAATGTATATATTAAATGCTTACATGCCCCATTTTGGCTTTTGTGAGAATTTAAAGGTGAAACCTAGAAATACAAATGTCAATTTATTTTTTTATTATTATTTTTTAACATTGGAAAAGTAAGATTTCCCTTAACACCAACGAAACACACTTTACAAGTTTCAACTTCAAAGAAAGACTGTCGAAATTAGTTTCCAAATGAGATTTCCCCGCAAACGTATTGTATTTGCTCTGCGGGTTGCATTCAGGGGCACACGGAGCAAAGGTTCCAAATGTAACACAGGTCGGTACTTAAAGTAGAATACAGCTCTTCCCTAGATCATTAAACGTAAATAAATACAATCAACAATCTAGGGGTCCTAAACCAAGTGTCGATCGCGCCCGTCACTTCCAAATCACGCTCTGTAGAGCATGCAGCACGCAACGTTTGCTTGCAGAGTGCTTAGGGCAGGCATTGCCCATTCACAGTCGTAAAGCTTGTGTCGCATAAAAACAATGGTTCGTCTCGTCACGGCCCGGTCGTGGTGCACTTAAACCGTTTTCCCGTGACCTCAGCGAAGAAAAACGCCGGAAAATCTCTACTAGCTTTTCATGCATGCCACATTCTCTGTGCAGGCGTATCTGATGTGAGAAATAACATTTTTGCAATGCCACTACTAATTATCTCGACTGATATCTTTCATGATTCCAACGTTTTCGTTTTGAGAACAAATTTTCAGAAAATCCGCGAGAGAATTAAAAATTTAAATTTAATTTTTCGGTGCTATTGTTACACCTATATACCTACTGACTTGGATTAATAAGATTATTTGCACAATTACCTAAATGAAGTGGATTTTATGAAAATAATTAAATATGTATTTCGTCTAGGACAGAAATGTGCATGTGTGAGAGCACAATTGTTTTATCAAGTGTTCCCCTTTGTTTGGACGGTGCCACAAGAGAATGAGCTCATCTGAGAGTCCCTCTTTTGCCAGCTCCGTGCTAGCTGGAGCTCATCAATTATGAGTGATGAGCCCAGGTGGTGTGCTCTTCACAATAATTTACACGTTGCAGACAAACCGAAGACGCGATAAAAAATATATGGCCCGCAGGCCGGCTCTTGGTTGGGTGGGGTCGCGCGACACCCGCGGGGCGACATCGAACCCGAAACGAATCCATTTTTACGCATTTAAGGTCGTAAAAAAATGCAAATAAAAGTCTGGAAGAATATACCTACTCTTGCCGTTTGGAAATAAGGTATACAACTTAGATTTTCTGCGATTTGCACAGGGAAAGAGAATTTTTTTTTTTTTCTTTTGTTACCTTTATATGGACGTTATTCAATTGACAAAACACAATTTCATTTGCCAATTGAAAATATGTTAGTAGATTTTTAATTTTAATTTTTCCTGGACATGTAACACCAATAATTTAACAAGAGTTTAGCACGTATTTACTTACGGACTTGAATATTATTGGTTTAATTATTTTCATACAAACTGTAAGGTGATTTTATGTTCCCTATGTAGGGCATAGGTATGCCAGAGCTCACCAAGCAATTACAACTTATTAAACTTTGTAGCACTTCACATCTACGGGGGTTGCCACAAAAAATGAAGCGTAAAATATTCGTTAATCATGAGCAAATAAGCCTCATTATTTAACTTTTCCCGACACTACTCAAATTGAACGAGTAATATTTTTCATGCAACCAGTACTAACTCTTAACGCATTCCGCGGACGGAAGGCACACAATTCCTCGACAATGAGCAAACACTATAAGCCTGCCATTCAATGGCCATTGTCATTGCTGTGGAGCCTCACACGCCCTGCCCGATCCTACCAATGTGTATTTAGCCTCGGTATATACGAGTAAAGAGGGTTGCCATCCAATTAATAGCAAAGTTATTATTGATGCCAGTGTTAGCATTAAGTGGGTTAAGCGTTCCCGGTAATTGTCCCCAAATCTACATTTAAAGCTTTGGCAAATTTTAGCAGAGCTGTGCGCCGATATGGCATTGTGCAAATCTTGTCATGGACAAAGTTTCGGATTACCGCGTGCGCTCATGGCGCGCTCCACATGGCAAACTGTATCTGACATCGTATTCCTCGGTGTATCGTGCGCGCATTAAGTGCTTTATGTTTTACTCTCTTAGTCCCAAGACGCGTGATTCGAGCTAAGGCCCAGAGTCGGCTGACTTGCGCCCTTGCGAAATATAACTTCAAGCTCATAACGTTGTAAGGAATGAAACTATGGCTAACTTTTCAATTTGGCTCTATGGCACAGTATAAAACCACGTATCAAATATGCACCGGCAAGTTGGTAATGTAATTTTAGTTTTAACTATATAGGAAAGTAGATCGCATAGTGCAAGATTTTGAAAGCCAGTGTTATTGCATAGAAATTTTGTTAATGTGACACGTAGGGTATAAAAAATATTGTCATAGATAGAGAAAGAGAGAAAAGGGGCAAATAAAACTCAACTCCTTTGATACAAAAATTGTATTTCTAAAAATAGCAGTAGCTGTTTCAGTTGTGTCAACTATTGCACATCGAACAAACGATCATCTTACTCCATTCATAAATGAAACACAAATATAGAGAAAGAAAAAAACGCAGAAAACAGGTCGATACAGTTTTTCCAATTAAATTAGTGAATGCAGTCCCAGTCGCAACCGATCTCTCCCAACGGTGGCTTCTAACAGCCAACGCAGCTGACGTCGAGACCAGACTGGCGAGACAGATAGCGAAATCGCAGGAGCCACGAGTGATTCTTCCAGGTTACCGGAAATTACCTGTCATCGCATGTATTCTATAACTCGGTTGAGTCGGGACCGGCCGCCCTTCCCTGAAGGGAGGACAAACACACTCAAACTTGTACGAATACGGCATACACGCCTGGGTAGACCATCCTTTAATAACACATGTCGACAATACACACACCATACCTATTGGTCTGGCATCAGTGATAAATAAAAAGGAAACGAACTGAAATGTTTTGGCTAATAAAGTGCTACAAATGTTTTATTTTCATTCCTAACAAATATGATTGTGCATGGTAAGCCAATATAAATGAACATCGGAAGCTGACATGGTCATCGTGATAAAAACGCCACACGCGACAGTGTTTTTCGTCGCTTTTACACTGGAAGGGCCGCCTTGCAGGGTGTGACTTTACCCAATTTACTGAGCCTCTTCGTCCATGGGTACCCAGGGGACCAGTACACGGCATAAGCCGTAAACAAAATGAACGTGCGCCCGCGCGTCAGAGCATGCGGTCGGTCGTTCTCAAGGACTCAAACAAACCTCGAGGCTCGGAAGTGGTTCTTGCGGTTCCTTCATTTCACGGCGGACAAAGCAAATATTTACCGTCGGCTGCTGGAAACTATTACTCGTAACAAAACTTCTAGAATCAATCATCGAGGAAAGAGAACATACGTTAATAATCGGTTAACATTAGTTCATCTTATAATATCTTCGGACGTGCTTCACGCCCAAGAAATGGTTTTCTTCAGGCAGTTTAAGTCAGCATGTGTAGAAAATACAAACGACTTTATAGGAATATACCGCGGGCATGGGCGGTAAATAATTCAGCCGTCGTCTTGCCCCTGAGGTCAAGACGCCAAACAGGCTGCGAGAGAGATAGACGACCTAACCTTTTGGCGACACAACGCAATTGAAGCAAGAAAGATATAGACGTGGACTAAAATCGCACGAACACAACCAAAAGCATGTTTCGACAAAGATATTGCGAAAAAACGTGTGCAAAGTAAGAATTGGAAAACGGTTGCGTGTGAACCGAGTGATCAATTGACTTGGAGGCATGTGCATGCGTCTCCAGACGATGCTGTGACCGCGACGATAGCGGATACGGCGCATTGCAGTCGCCGACGCCTGAATCGCATCAGCGACGCGTGTATCGCTTCGCCGGTGTACAAGACGAATGACGGCGTCCAATCAGGCCGACGCTCGGTGCTTCGCGTCCGGCTAACTCGGTTTGGCCTCGCGGGATAGTTTCGTAATCAGTTTCCTCGGCCAAGCGGCTAGTGTCCGACGGAAAAGAGAAAGCACGCCCACTTGAAAGCCGCGTGCTTTCACCGTAGGGGAGTCGCGTGATCGGCGTTTGCCACGTCGGCGCGCGCGTCGCTCGCTTTCACTTGTCATGCCCATCGCACGTCACGCCGACTCTCAAGTGTCAAAGGTGAGCGTGCAGTTACCGAACTTGCGATGACAACTTCGTTTTCGAAGACAATTGAATTCGCATCGATCTGCCGTCGAAGTCAACTCCATCCACGTCCATGCAATTGCTTCGAGAACAACGTCAGCTAAGCTTCTTATAATTAGACAAGATTGAACGTCCTGCTAATCGCTTTTCCAGCATGTGACTGAGCGTCTTATAAGATGGCTCTCCTTAAAAAAGCACATCCAATTATCTTCACAAGCAGCTAGCAAAAAAAAAGAGGAAGAGCTTTCAAAAAATCGTAAAAGTCCGTCACAAACAGCAAACGATACGCGCGAATCAGTTTGTGCGTCCTAATGCAGCTGACAGCTCAATCTTGGCCGGCTCTCGGCCAAATCAAGCCTGCACTACTGATATGATTATTAATTATTCCTCGCCTGCAAGTTAACTGTGGAACGCGGGCGCACCGGTTAACAGTCGCCAGAGCCGTCACAGTGCATCAACTATTTACCGGCGCAGAGCGAAGCGCTGGGCAGACGCAGGCAGACGCAGGGAGACGCAGGCAAAAGCCATCTATAGGTGCTGACCGCGATGCCACACGAGACGCAAAATCTGCACCTTTCTACGCTGACCTTAACGCTGGTGTTCTGTCACACAGGCACGGGTTTCTCGCAATTGATTTTGTGGTGATTAAAAGACAATGTTAAATATTTCTCAACGTTATAACGTTATGGTACTAACATGCTCTAGCTAAGATTTTCATCTAGCGCTAGCTTGCTCATTCCACACCGTAACCCTAAATAGCATTAGCGATTCCCTAAAAAATTACAGTGGGTGGATGGTTTGGTAGACATGGAGGTTGACAGAGTTACACGAAATAATTTTAAGTAAAGAAGTTTAAGTGTCTTTGAGTGATGTTTCGATTAAAACTTTGCCTAAACGCTTAGAGAAACTGGTGTTGTTTCCAAAACATTTCCCAAAACTTATTTAATCACTTATCGTGCTAGGTGCCAAAATTGTTCTAAAAGGCTAGGAATTAAAGGAGATTATCTCACGATAAGATTGTTGTAAAACTAAGATTTTTAACAGTTCTGTGAAGAAGTTGTTTTATAAGTGCATTGTGTCATAAATCGTAATTGTCACCATCAGGGCGATTATGAAAATTTTAAAGACATATTTAAATTGTTAAATAATCTTGATCCATAATCATTAGCTGCATAAATATTCTTAAACTATTTAAATATGTCTTTAACAAGTTACATAATTTAGCTGCACGTGGTAAAATTAAAAAAGCAGGAACTGGCATGGTTAAAAAAAGCTTCAATCAACGTATTGGAATGTAATCAAACCTCGAGAGAACTCGAGGAAAAATATCTGAAGCAAATCAGAACAATAAAAGAGCACTTGTTATTCGCCGCATGGTCAAGTATGGCCCTCGTCGCCCAAAGTAAATGCACGTACCACCGAATCTTGGAACCACTCTGTCCTCGGTCATAACACTAACCTGGCCGGTTCTCCTCGGGCCATAGCCTCTGGCCGCCACACGTGCAGCATTACCTCAATTTATCTACCTCGAAACGGCCCAGCAAACTGCCACGATTCGGCCTCTCTGCTCGAAGCCCAGCGACCGCGTTAGGTAAATGGGTCTAGCGCACTTTAGAGCACCAGTATTTACCCACTTACAATAACCCTTGTTGTTAGCCAATTCTCTTACGTACGCTCCCTAGCCCCGTATCGGGGCGAACATCTCTAAGCCGTGGCAGACGCCCTCGAAGCCGGCAGCGTGTTGGCACTCTGACAACTCCGGCGACGACGCGACCCGGCGAGGTATTCGTGACGATGTGCAGCCATGAAGAACGTCTCTCCCCCAGAGGCGTCGGTCGTCGTCGGTCGCCACTTCATTCGCGCGCCGCGGAGGAACACGCACGTCGTTTAGCGCCTGATAACGAGGTGGCGCCTGGACGGGAAACTTCTTTGCTTATACGCGCGGGATGTTTTCGGTCTGAGTCGGAAAAACGAATGAAAAATAGAGAAACTCTTCGCGAGCGAATAAAATGAATCAGAATATCTCGAGAGAGATTGCGAATAGGAAAAGTGTTTTTCTTTCGTGGGGAGAGAAATATAGTTTCAAGTCATTTCCATTCGAGACGCAATCCGTCAGAGACAATCACAACTCGATTTCACGGCCTCAGACTTGCGTTCTATACTTTGTCTCCAAGACCAGTGGTGGTGTCTTGGAAAAAGTCGCGCACCACGCCACTGGGTAAAATAGCAAATCAGCTATTTTACTTACAGAAAGTGATCATGCATTCTAAAAAAAAGAGAAAGGTTCTCGTCTCACCACACTTACAGCACGTCTTTAGGCCACATTGATTTACGTATATTTGCTTATTTATTTTTAATACAGCTTAAACAAAGATTGCTTTAACAAAGCACTCATTCTAGTCTACAATATATTTAATTAGCCTAGCGATGCGTCGTTATTTGGTTGACTTGCTATTGATTCGTCGGCCGATTGGATTACCACCATGCCATACCGACCGTTTGATTCAGCCAGGACTGACGCGACTCTAAAGAGAGGATATACGCGCTCGTTTCACATATCACAAACCGTATTGGCCGCATTCGATAATCATTGCAAATTGATTCAGTTTATGGCCTTCACGGAATGCGCCATGAAGTAGTATGTACACGGAATCGAATCGCGTTTTCACGCGACATACATCAACACTAGCTGTTGTGAATACGAACATTTTTGCCGGACATTTCATGGCAGCGATAAATCGGATAGGATGAGTTATTCACAAGCAGCGTCCAATAATTGCATGCCGCGGTAGAATTTGACGTTGACCTGCGCATATGATTGTTTCGCTAGCGGCGTCAACTGCATTTTGCATGGCCGGACTAATTTGTCGCCGCGTCAGGGGTACCACGCGTGTCTCGCGCCGAAGCACTTGCGGTCGCGAATTCAGGTATTGTCATCGAAAGCGATGAAGCGATCGCGCTAAGTTGGCCAAAGACCGGTGGCTCATTTCTGCGAAGTATCACTTATTCAAATGTCACTCGGCGGCTTTTGATGTGGCCATCTTTTATTCATGCGCGTCACGTAAGTGAAATATAAATACAATTTTGGGCGTCGTGCGCTCGCGAAAAAGAGTGCTTGTCGTTCACACATTTCACGAGCCGCGCTGACACCTCTCCGTGCCACGTGCACATATCGCATGCATGGAAAAAAGAAAAGTGCGGACTTGCTCCCGCTCTCGTTTCGTTTTACTACCTGTGTCCGTGTGTATACCTACCTAATAAATCGGCGTGGCAACCGCGATGTTAAAATAAAAAGTAAGAACCCTTTAAAAAGTAAACATTTGCTGCCGGAGGTGAAAATCATTTCCAATGCGTTCGTCGAAAGCTATATAGCGCGTGTTCCTTGAGGGGCCCATTCATGGATCCATGTACCCCCAGAAAGATCGGAAATCACGCGCGTTTTCATTCACGACTCCGTTGACGCGACGAGAAGAGAGTCGTCGCGCTTCATAGTTTGACTCCGGCCGATAGCAAGCATCCTTCACGCAGAATGCTGATTTTATCTCGGCAAGTGATAACGCTAATCGTTTGCCACCCCTGCAATGTAGATCGGGCCAGGCCGGGCCGGGCCGTTTCGGGAGGTGGCGAGCGGGGCCATAAGGGCAGAGGGGTGGCTGGCAGGAGAGCGAGCGCGGCGCGGTGCGAGAGAGGCTGGTGGCGAAATGGTGTCGGAGGTTTGGTATAATGATGTGACCCCACGAGACGAACGACGGCGTACACAGCATCCCGATGCCAGAGCATGGTGCGCGAGCGGCTGCCTCCGCCGCCTCCGCCACCGCCGACGCCGCCGTCGCCGCTACCGCCGCCGCCGCTGCCGCCGCTATGCGATCAATAAGTGTACGGACAACAAGTGCTCTCCGCCAGCGAGCAGCCAGGCTCTTGTAGCCAACGCCAGCCTCCCAGCAAACTCGCGGACCACCGCGGCTCACGCATTCGCACGCAATGTTCGTACAGCAGCACGCACAATGCAACGCGACACCTGAGCGCTCAGCTCGAGGTGGGTGGGTAGGTGGGTGGGGGGGGGGGGGGGGGGGGGGGCCTTGTGGATGTTGATTACAATATGCGCACCGAGTATATACGTTAAGACGGTCTAATTGGATTCGGTGTCTTTTACGTCCTGAGTAGAGAAAGAAACGTAAACTTCTTATCACCGCGTTTGCCGTGGATCTGTTTCACAATTTCGAGTATCCGATGATCGAGACACGTTCGAATGAATCGGTGCTGAAAATTTGAGTGTGAAAATATGTTTTTGCTGCATTATCAGCAACTTAGTTGACCAACATTTATTAATTGAAAGTTCCAACTTTGGAAGTAGGATGGCATAAGCCTGACGTGACGCCTTGGATATCTGGAAAAGTCACTCGTGAACGGGGTATCAGAAACTCACCGAGTCGTCTTTTATTTCAACGTCCAGAATAGAGACGAAATTGCAGATCTGTATCTTTTTGGCGACCGTAAAAATTGCGTGGTGAAATAAAATTTCGTTGGCAGCTCCTAAAAAAAAAGAGCGGAAAAAACGAATGCGGATAAGAAAAGTTATTACAAATGAAATTAAAAAGGAGTTATTTTTTATGTCCTCACACACAGCTCTAATTAAATATAGGTAGCTAACTGCGTGAGGGAGCGATATTCCTCTGAACAGCGGAGACCTTCTAATAGGTAACCCTATTGCCGAGCATGGCTCTACGGCAGCTGTGCACCGTCAGGCCTTTCGACTCCATCACAATATAGTGGATCCCAATTTTATCCGGTTTAAAATGTGGTTTTTATACTTTATAGATTGGAAAACAAGTGGGTCGTTCTGCTTAAAGAGCAACATTCACTCGACGCTAACGAAATTTTGTTGTCAACTGGCGGAAATTGGGTTTAAAACATTATCCGGAACAGGTTGCATTTACCCTTTCGCAGTTACGTTTGTTAATAGAGCCGGCGAATTGAAACGCATTGAAAACAAGTCCACTTCAGACCCGGCACTTCCACCGTCGGATCGGTCATCGCCATGCACCAAGTCGTTGGAAGCAGTCGGAACAGCATTTAAATCACATGCCCTAGTTGCGTTACCCAGCATAGCGTAATTGTCGAGTCAATTTAATAACAGTCTTTTGTGTTTAATGTCCAGCAAACATAGCGAGCTGGCATTTATTATTTGCGCAATTCTAACTATTTAATCATTATAAGTTCGGGCATAAATCTCTCTGGTCGGTGCTATGTGTTTAAGTGACAAAACAAAATGCCATTTCATCGTACTTTTTTTTCCCTCCCGTCGGTCGGTGCATTTCGCTATGTAACTGGAGTGCGGGGGCTCGCCATACGCGATCCCGGTCATCCATATCAATGTGAGTGCTATCTCGGTCAGAGCCAACAGACACTGCCTGGTTCTTTTCACCACCACGCGGCGGTGCAGACAAATGAACGAAGCTTTATCTGGCTTACGGGATATGAAACAGCGCCGATAATTTTCCATGCTTTCCCGGCTTCTTGAAATGCCGCGCGGGCTTGTCAGACTCAGGCTGACCAAAGAGTTACAGCTGGGAAACAGACGTGAATTTCTAGCCGAAACTTAGAGCACGTTGCTCGGGAAAATCCACTTCAAAAGCTACCCCGAGCTTCGTTACGTCATGTCTTCATAAGTCATGATTTATAACTGGCTGATATTTTGTGATGCCACTGGTGTCTTAACAAGATTTAGGTAATGATTACTTTTTAACGAATAGTGCCATGAAGACGCTCAATGTGGAAATTTTTCATGTTACCACACTACAAAGGCAACAACAAAAAACTTTCTCAAAATCCAGCTCAGCAATGCCATGTTTGTATAGCTAGCGGAAAAAACTACAAAACGCAGAGAGACCGTACATGACGCTGCTGCCACGGCGCTGGGATATCAATATGAGCACTGGGATATCAAAGGGACGCGACATCACGAGCCGATCTCATGGCTTTCTCAACGGAATCGGATAGGAAATGTATTGAATTTCAGTCTCAAAGGCGATATTCTTTATATTAGGGCTTCAACGTCCCCTCTGGGCAGCTCGGACGGCATAGCCACACGTAACGGTGAATCGCCCCCACACACCGACAGAGTGTTTTCCACGGCCATCGATCTCCCGCGACTCCGTGGTCGCCGACATAGGTACACATGTACGCGAATCATCCGCCACCGCGCGTACACGCACACACGCAAATTCACGCAACACTTGCACAATGTGCGGCACAAGCCGTCGAGTCGAGATTATCACAAGTTAATATTATCTACCGCCAATCCACTACATTATTAACTTTGGCAAACACGCACGTTTTCGCACTTGCATGCAGAGCGTAATTTTTTATTAAAAACCCGCTCCCGCTGATGCGGTGAATAATACAACAAATAGCTGGGCTGTTTTCACGTTGCATTTTAATTCTGCTGCTCATATTCGACGTCCCGCATTTTTGCCTATGTGTGTGTGTGTGTGTGTGTAAAGGAGTGTGTGTGTGCTACTAACGCGAGCACAGCGCGGAGCGTTGAGATAGAGGCACACGTACCACAGGTTGTATCGGGAATACTAACGAGGCCATTTATTTCCAGAGTTTGAGAAGATCTGCAGTAGGCTTGATCGAGTCTGCTGCTTCCAGAGAGTCGGACAATTTAATTAGCTAGATGAAATACAGGGCGCGGCGGCTGCGGCGGCGTCATCTTCCAGCGTGATCCTGGTCCGCGCGATCGGAGTCGGACCGCGCAGCAGGGGAAGAGGGGCTCCGGATATAAATGGGTTTTATTTAGCGCTCTAATTGTAATGCCTATGCAGCAGTAGCAGCAGCGATGAGCGGGGGTAGGCGAGAGCCAGCGAGCGCCATAATTTTAGCCGGTTGTCATCCACACAATCCCTCGCTGCCCGAAGACACGTCGTCCGCCGATCCATACTCGGGTGGTGCGAACAAGTCACGTATGATTTCACCAAGAATACAGGACGTCTTTATTTTTGCTGCAGCAGCGAGAAGAAGAAAAAACTCTTTTCGATAAACTTCTCGTCGGTAGGCTTGTACCAGCAGCGAGCAGAGGCTTTAGAAAGCGGCGGCCGAATCGATAGCCGCCATTGACTCGGGTTCATTCATCGGCCGCGACTCTTCGGCGGCCTCGGGGCGACGACGACGGCTCAACGCGTGTCGTCCATTCACGAGCGCACTGGTCGCGGCCGGTCCATCGAAGATTGGCCTCGGGGGACGCCGAACGACCCGAGATTGCACGTAAAAAGGATAACGTACACGACTCCGCAGCGCCGCGACGCTGGCCGATGCCGAGCAGGGACCGCCGCTGAGCCAGCGTCGCGCGGATATTGAACGCGGATGATTTATCCCTGCATCGAGCGGGCAGGCGAAGGACGGGTGTGCGGCCGGGATCGTAATGCAGACCTGTAACGTCGAAGAGGTACCGCGACTGCCGAGGAGGCGGCCCTCGGTGCTACCCTCCGACGCCGACTTCCTAATTGCCTTCTTAGCGTATAACAGCGAAATTAATAGCTGGTTGTTAGGGGGTGGGGGGACGACTCATTCGAAGTGGGTCAAAGAGGTCGTTGGTGCAACGCATGCCGAGGGCCGTGCAGGGGAGACAAAAGAAGGCTGCAGCCCGCAGCGTGCGCCAGACGAACGGGCGCTCAGAGAAGCCGTTTCGCGAGCAAGATTGAAAACACAAGAACGTGTAAACGCGTGCTTGGGCAAAAAAACGGTCGACCAGCGCTCCGGGTGGGATGTGCTGCCCACCGCCGCCGCTCGCCGCGCTGGCATCGCCTCGAATTCACCGTCGCCGCCGCCGCCGCCGCCGCCGCCGCCGCCGCGTATAGCAGGCTGCAGGCCGATTGGATGAGCGCGGTCCGTCGACGGCGACGCATGCGTGCTGCATTCTATTGATCTCGGCGCTCGGTATGATCCAGGGGCCTGAAGGCCTAGCCGGGCGCGGGGAATTGGGTAGGGCGAGGGCAGGGCGCGCAGGGGGAGGGCAGGCGACACACTCCTGTGCTGGATGCTGGCTCGGGACCGCGACGGGAGGCTGCGCGCTAGCACCGATCGGCACTCTGTCGCCGAGCAAGCCGCGCCGAGGACGCCGTCGTCGACGCCGTCGAGGGCAGCACACAGGCGAGCGAGCAGGGCAGCAGGGCGCCTAGAGTGTGGAGTGCGACGCTCGACGACCGCCACTACAGACGACCGTCGCCGCACCAGCGCACGCTGTGACTTCCGTGACCACGGACCTCGGATGACGACCTCGACGGCGGCAGGTGTCAGGTGAAGAGTATCGCCGTCGTGTCGCCGCCGCCGCCGACGCCGCCGCCGCCGACGACGACGCCGCCGACGCAACGCCGCGCCATGTCTCGCTCGAGGACCGCGGCTGGTGACGCGGACCGAGCGCTGCCGCGATGGGTCGTTCTCGTCGCTGTATGCATTTGTCTTCCACATGGTGAGTGCAGGACGAATTCATGTCCCAACTGCCCGTATATCGGTGCAAGGGAATGTCACGCACCAAGTCTGAGTCTGGGACGGCGTGACAGTCGGACAAAGCTGGCTGTCAGATTTTGTCAGCGGCAGACCGGCGTGCGGCTTGCGCTAGCAGTCGTCGCGCGCCAAGCACACGAGTGTAGATTAAAGATCTGTTAGAACTGTGGAGCTAAACGCCAGAATCGGCTTATGCCGACTTGATAATGCCTTCTAAGAGGATTATGCTATCTTTGTTTCGATATGAAATTACTGGTCCCAATATGGTTTATGCCTTCTTAACCACGACGCTGTGTGCGTTAAGGGTGGTTTTATTAGAGACTGTGACTCATTTATATGTTGTCTGTAATTTGCGAGTTCAATTACATTAGCTGGTAGAAGATCTGGTTAATATCTTGTGCAAATGGTCACGCCTGAAATGTCTGAAATCTATATATAATTAACTGCAAAACTAATTCTCAAAACCACAACCTCGCCGTAGTATTCCCTTAAGACTCCCAGCAAACGTTGTTGTCATTATTTTAATGCAGACTTTTAACCGTTCCCAATTAAAAGTACGAAATTGCAGGACATTTGCGCGCGGTGAATTGCGCCGATGGTGGAGGTGCCGGGCTCTCCCGCCATGTTGCAGGGAGATTTAAATGCGGTGTAGTTGGCGAAAACTTGGCTAGCTTTATGCGTCGGCTTGTCTTTTTGCGCTAGCTGCCCACACGAGCTGGCGGCGGCGGGTGGTGGGCCGCTGGTAGCAAAAAGCGGGTGGCGACGGGAAACGTGATACGGCCGCTCGGGTAGCCGCTGGCCCGGTGCCATCCATGGCATTAAGACCGGGAAACCATATCGCGGGGAGGCGGCGTGTCTGCGAGGAACGCGCGCTGCAAGGGCTTCTTAAAGTTGACCGTTGGGCTGGGGTAGGAGTGTAATAGGTCGCGACGGTGGAGGTATGGTGTTTTCGGGAAGAAATTTCGGTTGTCGGAACACGGAAATGTCGGCAGAAGTCAGGAGATGAGATTTTGTATTAAATAAGTATGAAAACAAGATTATTAATGGCGTCGTCGAATTTTTCTTGCGATGATTTTCATCTGCCAAAAAGCGTAATAAACATGGACCGTCTGTGAATTGAACGAAACAAAATGGAAAGAGATAACTTGCCAAATTTGAAAATTAAAAAGCACACATTTTTACTCATCGACATCAATTCAACGTTTAGTTTTTTTTTCTGCAACAAAAACAGTGCCCCTGCCAGCGCCCACGCTTGTTAAAAAAACGGGGAATTTATCTGTTTTCATCAGCTGAAATCACAGAACACAAAAACATACACATAGATTTTATCCAGTTTTGAGGCTAAAAAAAAATAGAAATTCTACTTAGCCCTGATTGAATTTCTCTTAAACTTTTTGAGCTTCACCATAAATTCACGGTGGCATATCAGAACACACGCTAATTTCCACCCTTTGAAACTTTCTCGCATTATCAAGTTAGCTCCAGGAATAATGTCGTTGTTCAGACTTGTGCATGGGGGAGTGAACGTTGCAACAGGCTCTATATAGCATGCTTCTCGCGAATGAAGCACGGAGATAAGGTGAAGCCCTCTTCTACGTTCCGAGGCTGCCTTTAGAAAGCAAGCATCTTGCTCGTCTTTGTTACACGCCGATCGGCTATTCGAGGTTCAAGTGATAGATTGGACTGATAATCACCCGACGATCGTTCAAGATCGAAACACTGAGCGCTTTATCAATTTCATTGTGAGTTACCGCCTGAAGATGGCCGTTCGTCTTGGCCACTCGCTCTCTCATTTATTTGTCCAGCACGGAAAGTCGGACGGTGAGCAGTAGTGTTAAATAGATCGTTCCATTGGAGGAAATGCTTTATTTGTCTTCTGCTCTTAGGAAAAATTCACTGATATTTCGGAAAAAACTTGGCTGAATCACTTATAATTCACAGTTTACTTAAAGTTATACGATTGAATTTTTTTTTCTGGCATCATTCAAATAAGTTGGAGCAGAGTTTTATTCTTGTGTGTAGATATTATGCCACCTCACGATGAGGAGGAATCCAATTCTAAAAAAATCACTACTTAATTCTTTCCATGAATAATACATTCAAATTTTGGAATTTATTAAAAAAATATTTGCAGGTACAAAAGAAAATGTATCCAGCTAACAGTCTTTCCGTTTTAAGAATTTAACATCGTGGAATAACAGAATTCTTACACAACAGCTTTGAAAAGTATGCATATTTTTTCCTAGTTTTGGCTGACTACGCATTCACCGTTCGAGCAGATACTTTTGTTTGCATTCCTGCAGACTCACGTAACTCCTTAACATTATTTCTCTGGCTGCTGTTGTTTTGATGACAAGCGCGTATTTTCATTCCAAGCTCGCCGTGGTTCACACACAGGCTGCTTCAAAGTGCAGATTACAATCAGATATTATTTCATCCAGGAACGACTAAAGGGTGTCTTTGATGAAAAACAGCGAAACAAATGAAGACCCTGAAGGGGCTTAAGTTGGTAAGAAGCACCCTCTTGACATACATTTCAGTTGAGCAAATTTGCTTCCTTTTCTAGATAGCGGTTCAACTCCCACGTATTACTCAAGTTTCCCCGACCTTTAAATTCCCTACTGAAAAACAAATACACCTATAGGTCCCCGTCATCGAAATTGCACTCGGAACATGTTTTGATTGAAATCACATGACAGGCGAACTTCCCCTGATATTACAACCCCAACGTCTCTAGCTCCTTGTGTTGTATCCGCTGGCGCTTTTCCCGGCCGTGGTGGCGGAGCACGAGACCAGCAGCCAACCAACGCCACTTGAAATACGCCGAACAAACGTTTTCCAAACTCACTCTCTCGTCGTCGACATCGGCGGCGGCGTCAAAACCGAACTCCGGCTTGCGCCATCGATGAGAAAATCTGTTGTTCTGATCGATTTCCGTTCGGGCGACTCTGCATGCTGTACCTTGGAGGCATACCGTGAGCGCAGTATGCTGGAAATATCCCGCCCACCAGTCACCATGCGGCTGCTGAGCGGATACACACTGGAATAACTTTGTCTCAGGTTGGTTTTAAGTTTGTGAAGCTGGCTTAGAGAGTTTCGGCAGGCGTTTGGGTTTGGAATTTGTCGGTTGGTTCCAGTGACAGGTCACAGAGTTTGATTCGGTCTCGACTTGACGAAATTCTAGTTAATTTTAGTGGCGTTTGTCCTGAAAGAAATTACTATTTGATTCAACTGAAATAAGTATCTTTATGATATTCATGAATGAATTATTATTTACTCAAATGGTATTGATCCGTATTTTTAAATATTTTCTTTGGTGGAGGAGCCGAGTTTGCTCTGCGGGTGGCGTTTAGGAGTTGACCTAAACTGGACAGAAAATCCTATTTTTCAGCTTTTAAATTTAAACAGTATTCATCCAACCAAACGAGCCTAAATTAATGAAATTGATCAAAATTTTTCGAACATGATTAGTAACGAAACAAAAAGTGTCTACTAGAGTCCTGTAAGTGCACATCAAGTACGAATTTGTGTGCTAGTTTCATTAAACCTTATGCTGTGACTCAAAGGTATCCTTCTTTTTACTTGACGGAAAACAGTTTGCATGATTGACTGCTTTCATTCCGAACTTCCATTACGCATCCTGAACTAGGCTAACATTTAAAGGGAAGCAAAGCAGTAAGGCGAACCTTCAGAAGTGCACACTTCTTGCACAAAGGCCAAGGTCATAGTAAGCAAAGCTCTGTCGGAAATCTTCGGTGTCGCTCATTGACCCTGCAGCCACAGGCAAGGTCCTTAGGAGGGTGCCAAGTCGTTCGGCAGCCTCGTCGGGGTCAAGCCAAGCCGCGCGCCAAGATTACGCCAGCTACCTGTTAGCTTCATTTAGCACTCAGAAAGCCGTCGGCGCGCCATCAATTATTGATATTCCCCTTCCCTCACCCCCTACCAAAGTACGGCGTGCGCAACGCGAAAATTCTGATTGGTGTTTGCATTAATAATCGGCGAGAGCTACTTGAAAATTTTGACTAATTTCCAGGTAAACATTTGCAAATTCATCTGGGCTCACGGATGTCCGCGCTTTCGGATTCGCGGATGACATGTGTGCGCGGCATTGTCGTCGAGCATGGCGTTTGGCAATGAAAGGATTTCCTATTACATAATCGTGCTGTGATGGTGTTATATTTCAGGGCAATAGTTTATGCCGTCATAGTTCAGGCTTCCTAGGATCATAAATATTCATGGTGGAATTACCTCCAAAATGCTTTGCCGCCACAAAGGATTTAACGAATGTAAATCGAGAGCACACGGCCAGCCAGCACCTTATCCGTCACTGGTTGGGAAAAGGGATTGAATCTGACAGACCGTCATTGATCTCTCGTCAAACTGGACACGGATTACGCTATTAATCGACGAAACGCCAACGCCATCGAATGCTAATTAGTACTTTCACAGCGAATCACGGCCAGAGTTCCGCTGTACTGCTTCAGAAAGCGCTATCGTTGGCGTTCTATAATGGACTCCATCGGTGCAATATTAATGTGGCTTCCAGAAAAAAATATCATGCTGGTAGGACAGGGAATAAAACACGTGCCCGAATTTTATCCCCTTTGACACGTCTAGGACGGGAGCTACAAGATTTCTATCTAGTCTGGATGCCACTGAGAGGTGCGCCACGTCTAGACGTGTTCGCGGAGCGATAATAAAAGCAGCTCTCTCGTCGGGCACCGCGCAAGCTGCTGGTATGCACGACTGGCGTCTGTAATTTATGCATCTTCATTGCCATTAAACAGCTATTCGTTCATAGAGAGCCGGATTCGACGCAGCGGCGGTCATAAATTCGCAATTCGATCAAGTTTCTTCATGGCGGCGACGGTGCGGCGTGCAATGGAAAATAATAACGTAGTTGGCGAAGCCAGAACGACCCCAGATCACTTAACAATTTAAAGCAACATTTACTGCAGAGAATTTAAATTTGCTTTTGTTTCGTTCCTATAGTTTTATTTATATTTTACATTGCTCACGTCGTAGCGATCGAGATCGTGTTCGATCTCGAAGACGTCGATTGTGAATTTTGTGGAAGCGTTCGACGCGTAGGAGGCGACGGCTCGCGGCGTCCGATGGAGGACTGGATAGCGGTGAACACGGCCCAATATGTGCGGGCTTAGTTGGCGGAAGGAAGCGCGACAAGAAGAGGACGGCTTCACTCGAGACTCCAGCGAGCATTACTCACAAACGTTTTCCAATGACGCGCCATTGCTTTGGTGGGTCTGGAAAAGCGGCAGCTCACGACGACGACGGCTACGACGACGACGACGGACCAACACAGAAAGCAGATATCGCCGAGGCGACGGGGAAACAAATGCTGTCAGTCGCTTCGATGCTGCGCACGATGAAGATTTACGCCCGCGTCGTTTTCACCTCGTCGTATAGTAGAACCTGAAAGTGACGCCATTTTTTTGACAACCGCGCGCACTGCGTTATTTATTTATCTGCTTACGCTCGTCAAGCGCGACGCGGAGTGCAGCTGTTTTATGGATGGAGCCAATTTCAATTCGCCGAGCGTTCGCGCAATCGGAGTGGAAAACGTATAAATTCGAAAAAAAAGGTGAAAAGTCAGTCAGGTAAAAGCGGGAGACGCGGAGGTACGAAGCAACGAGTTTTGACGTACGTCTGGCCTACTCGTGGGCAAGAACTCGCAGGTCTTGGACAGCGAGAATCACGCCATTCTATGTGGAAGTAGTAGCGCAAGTGGAATGAGGCGGCAAAAGAAAATAATACTGCGCGATCGTCTTGCATCGGCAATATTGGCGGTGGGACTCCTTTGAAGCGTCCAACAATAGCGTACCATCCGATGAATAAAATGAAATAAGACCGTCGTGATTTTACAATCCGAATCTGTTGTGCATTCGTTCTTGTCGGATGCAACTATTCAACTCCAAGTGATAGATATAATAAAGTCTCCCGTCGAGTCGTTTCTCTACAAAATCCATTCGAAATTGTCAAGCACCGCAATATCTCAGTGTCGTTTGAATTGCATCGAAAAAGCAACTCGGGTCGCATTTCCTCACAGCGCTCCGCTCAAACAAGAACAAATAAAGCCCGCGAGTCGGTCGGGTCGCATGGCAACGGCTGTGACGGCTGCACCGAGCATTGCAGACTTGTGGTTCGCGCAGAGACAGCCAAGTATGTGGCCCAATCAATTTCGCCGCAAGAATCTAACTAGCACAAGCAACGCTTCGGCAGCCATTGTTCCAGCTAGCAGCGACTGTGAGCTGGTTTGTGGCGACGCGGCCTCTGAGTTGTTGGCCATCGGAATGCAGCGCGTTTGCCGCAGTGTGCGAGCCCCCCCCCCCCCCCCCCCCCACCCTTTGGCCCGGCGTCGCGACGCATGTTCTTCTTCGGCAGTGTCCAAATATAAGAGGTCGAGTTCGAATCAACCAGTGGCGGCCGGACGCACTCCAACAGATGTGCAAGCCCATGGTCGCCGACAAGCGTCCTGTGTGACGTGCGGTGATCCATTTCACTTCTCGGCGTTGTCCCACGGGGAGAGTGAGCGAGATGGGGAAAGGGGTTAGGGGAAATCAATCCGCCGTGTGATTTAGGACGAAACATAAAGTTTTGTGATACGGAGAGACAACAAGTAAGAAACTCGACGGGAATCTGCTCCAGATCTGCTCACTCGCGCCTCGCCGGCATGATTGAGAAGCGATTCAAATTCAAATTTAAATGTTTCATTATCATTCACATATGAAAACGTGGTTCCATTAATATAGTTTCTAAATAAAATAAACATGTGATTGAATCCCACATAAGCTTTTTGCTTGTGCGTGGGCAAAATTAAGAAAAAAAAAATACAAATATGTGAACTTAAAAGAAATTAACAGAAATGAAAAATTCTTATTTGTGCTAACATTGAGAAAAATAAAACATCAGTATTATCCAAGTATTGCTTCGAAAAAGTCTCTGCATATTTTCGGCAATCTATTTACCTACATAGTGCGTTCTAAAATGTACTTTTACTAGTTAATAAAATAATGTGTTGGGGAAGTAAATTATAAAATGTAGGGGCCAAAAAATCTGCGTGTCGTTTCCCGAATAACGTATTTTTCCTTGGTATAGGCAATGGACATTTGGCAATATTTCCTTAGTGATCTGATTGTTTCAAAGTCTGTCCGTTTTATTTTAAATATATTTATCTGGATGTTTAAAGAGGTGCAAAAGTAAAGTTTTTATATAAATTTGTCTACCAACCAAAACAAAGGTTTTTATGAATAATAAGTCTGATGGATATGCTTGCTTGTCCTTTATAATCATTCAAAACTTGTTTTTGAGTGACTAAAGTTCTTTTCATGTTGGTTTCACTACAGTCACCCCAACCAATATTGCCATATTGAAAGATGGCTGAGCAAGGGCCTTGAAGATTTTTATTATTAGAGAAAGACTTATGGTATATCTCAGCTTAAAAAAATTGTGCATTTTGCATCGTACTTCATTTAGTAAATTATCTAGATATTTTTTCCATCTTAAATGTTTATCAATAGTTATTCCAAGATTCTTAACCTCCCTTGCTTGACTTATAGTGGAACAGTTACAGTCATAGTGAATGCAGTTGATAGCATAAAGTTTTAGCTAATTTTGACATATCGGTTGAGTCCTACCATCTATTGTGAAAGCAAGATATACAGTTTTTAATTTATTTGAGGTAAGATCGTTGTCTTTTAGGCATTTATACACTATTTTTAGACCTGCATTGGCATTGTAGAATGTTTCAATCCAAGTAGAGCTACTGAAAACTAGCACAGTATCGTCGGCAAGTTCTTTTTTGACGTGCGCTCTATTATTTCATTGATAGTTTTCCATAGTTTCGCAGGGGATTACCCGTTTTAAATTATTCTTTTTTCATAAAAAAAATCGCTTGGTGTTTTTGATAATATTATTTGGCAAATGTTTGTACATTTTATATTTCAGTTGTATTAGTCTATGATCGCCTGAATCGTTACACTTTTTATGCGTTGCGTTGATGAAGTTGGTAACGTTTTCTAATTGCGCATATTATACCCGAAGTTATGCTGGGCTTTAATTTTCTCAGTCTAGAAGTTCCATTCCAATGATATATTTTGTACTTTTCAATGTGTTGCGCATATTTATCAATGAAGAGTGTGTGGGCCCCTTTAGAACCTTGGCTTTGTAAGTTTCCTTCCAATTTTCCTCTAAAAACTGGGTACCCATTAAGCACTTTTGCGTATATTTTATTCGACCTTACTTTGTTATTGGGCTTGCTGTTATTATTCTGTCATTGCTTTGTTACTAATCCCTATAAAAACTGGGTAATTATCCATAATGGATGTTTCAATTATTCCTATGACTACCTGACGATTAGTAGTAGATTTAAAGAATCCGTGGTCAATACACGTGCTGGTCTTTTCAGTTTCTCTTGTTGGTTCGTTTACATACGACTTATATCGGTTTGAGTACTTGATGTTTAAATTTGTGTCTCCAATTTTCGATGCTTTTAATAGATCAAGGTTTATGTCTGCAAGAACCAATCGACACCATATTTTTTTAAACGTTGCTAACATAATGAACAAATGAATGCATGAATATAAGTCGAAGGTTATCGATAGAGCACCAGAATCTGATACTGGAATATTCCTTTTTTAAATTAACAATAGCTCCGTTTACACTGGCCAAGTTGTCTAAATTATGTACTTCAATTTCTTTGACTTTGTCAACTTTAATCAGGATTCCATCGCGCGTCAAGTTTTTAGGATGTAAACTATAAGTAGAATCGAATTGCGGGTTTACCTGCTTAAGTAAAATACATAACTCATCAAAATGGTTCCGTACACTTCTAATATTAATGTTACTAATTATGTTATGTTATGTTATTAATATTACTTGGAAATTTACCAATACTTCATTGATATGTAAAGGCTGTGTGCACTTTGCAGTATCATCGAGTATCTCCATTATCGTTAATTATTGTTAAAATTGAGGAGTGGGTCGACGGTGAACAATGATTTATGTTACTCAGTGAATTTTTTCTGAGGGATATCATAGGTTCTTGCAATTTTTATGACGTCTAAATTCTCGTTTGTATGCATATCAATTTTCCCGTTTCTGCACCATGCGAACTTGAAGCCTAGGGTTGAGCGCGCATTGCGCGCCAGCCACAATAGGTTTTTATTTACCGTAGTAAGATGCTCGTCAATATATATTTTAGAATTGTCATTTTTTATACCCAAGATCGCTCGAGAAAAGTTCACTTCTTTTTTTCTTATGTAACAGAATATCTTCCTTGCATCTTCGTTATTAAAATTTGGCAACGACAGTCGGGATCGAATTTGGTTTCTTTTCGTTTCTACGCATCCGGTGGCATACTTCCATATCATCTTCATTGATAGGACAGGCTTTCTTTCCGCACATCTTTACCACCAGATTGAGTACGTTTTCTCCTTACACCATAGGGATACCATTAAATTCTAAATTATAATTCTTAGAATATTGTTCTAGGTCATTAATTTTAGCTTTGAGATAGTCATTTTCTTCCTTGACGTCCCTATTTTCTTACTTGTATTCTTGAATTTATTTTTTAAGGTCCGCTATGAGTTGCGTTTGTTTCTTTGTTTCGTTCACCATGTCGTCAAACGACTTGGATTGGAATTGAATTGACTCTGTCATCTCTTTCATAGCTACCATCATGGTTTTGATGGCATGCAGTGAGTGACTCTTATGTCGGATCATCACGGAGGTTGAAGACCCCTGTGACGACAGGACTGCCAGCTGGACTGTCCGTCCCCTTTTGTGCTTTTTTTTAGCATTAAACTTACACTTAGCACTTTAGAATTTCACTTGTTGACACATAGAAATTTAGACAAATAACTCACGCACTTTTTAGTTCTAAACAACGAAATACAGGCCTGACTGAACGAAGCTCTGTAGCAGCGAAGCGACACACGACTACACTAGTCCGCCATCTTGATTCAGCAACCCTTGATCCTGGATTCTATGGATGATGCATTTAGAGAGTATGATATCCGCGAGACCATGGTGCATTGCGAAGAGCACGTTGGCCGAGTGATCGTGATGGCCAGTGACCTATATTTTGTTTGTGCAGGTGGTACAATGCACTGGAACGAACCGTGCCGTTCGGTAACAATGACGAATGGTCCAAGTGTATGTCATAGCTTGGCCCTTGTCAATTGAAACCATTTCCTCTGGAACCTGACAGTCGACATGGAGACTGGAATAATGGCGAGCGCTCGAGACCGTTCGAGCAAATCAATTTCCTTCGAACTCTGATATCAGTGATGGCAATGCCGGGTTGTACGCGCGATCACACGGACAAACTTTATGACCTCTTCAACGGTGTCCTACCACTTGAACAACTAAAACGGTTAAATACTTGTAACAAAGTATTTCATGTTGTCACTCTCCACATGTTGGGTAGTATAAATTAACAGTCCAGTACGCGCAAACACACCTACTGAATATGTTCCGGTTACAAGCAGGTGCATATTAGTTATTGAAAAGTATTATAGTTTTCCCAATATTTTCAGAGTCATTGTTTTCTTTGACAATGCACATTCTTGTGTTGGCAACGAGCGTGGTGAGTGTAAAACAATGCGGGTGCTATCAGTGATCGAACATCGGGCACGTCGCAACCAATAGATCGTAATTGATATTCGCGCTGAGCTGCTGATGCTGCGATCGGGTGTCACCGGCCGATGTAAATGTATTGCCTACACACGCACTGACGTTGATGGAACGACGCTGGCAATAAACCAGCTACACCCACCCACGCACTTCGCTCCACTCCCACCCCGCCGAGTTTCGCCAGAATCTGGCCTGAAATGGCAAACACAATTGGTGGCAACGTTCAATAACCTCGCGTGAGTCTTCCCACACCTTTCCTGAACGGTGGAAAACAGTGTTGGAAACGAGTGATTCAGTTTCGCTACTTTTGCTCCTCTCTGCATGCCTTGGACGCAAGAGCATTGTTAACGTACTGCGGGAGTCTGTTACGGTCAGACAAAGACTACGAATTAACCAAATTCTAAAGTTTTCGCGAGCGCGTGCAGCACAGCCTCGTGGATGTGATCTTCCCTCGCGGGGTACGACTCGCGAGAGGAAGAGGGCGAGTTCAACCCAAAGTTTGAATCGCGTACGGAACTTGTAAATATATTCCGCGAGATCGTATACCCCAAAGCAGCTCTAACAAACACTGCGTAGCAAATTGCAATACGCTGTATTTAGTAAATTAGAACCGTTTCATTATACGAGTGGGTCGTGGGTAGCTCTCCGATGCTGCTTGAGCCGGCGCCATGGTCTGATTAATTATTTCATCGCCACTAAAAAATATTAGCGAAATTGCTCGAAAATTGTATATGTCATCTACGAAATAATTAACCAATTTTGAAAACTCCACCGCCCACCCGTTCCAACACTAATCGATGAAGTTGGCGAAAGTTGAGCAATTTAGTTGTAAAGAGAATTAAAAAGTTAAAATTGGAGTTCGTTTAGGTCGGACATCTGGTTAGTGATTCTAACTGGTGACGGAGAAAACTCATCAGGACGCCACCGCGGTGGCCTAGGTTGGCGTCGACGCCACGACGCCAAAGAGTTTCTGCTTGCGAACAATGCTTTAGCCACACGCACGCCGCGACGAGAAACAAAGGCGCATCCCGGCTGGCTGGTAGGGGGGCGTTGTTGTCAGGAGATGAGCCTCCAGGATTACACGGCTAATGGAGGAGAGAAACGTGTCTAAGATGGTAACATCGCGCATTACGACTTCCTTCCCCCCAACACGTCGGCGTCGACGTCAACGCGTTCGTCATCGTTGAATAGTAATGTTGCAGTGGCAGCTTATAAACAAAGCGTGCCTTTTGCTCCATGGATTAATGATCGGGTCATGAGCGAGGTACGTCACCTGCATCATCAATGCAATTATCAATTTAAAGTAAGCTTTATGGATTCAACATATTAATTGTAGAGACTGGCGAGGGATAATGAAGTATTTGAGGGAATCTCCACACTAACTGACAACTACAGTAGTTTCCAATATTGTGAACGACCTTGAAATGGCCCGTCGTTCATGACTACACAAGTTTTTCGCATAGCTCTCCCCTCTACTTTCTTTAAAAGTTCTTCGGCTACCGCGGTCGAAACGGCTTCCCGTCGACTGACAGCGCACACCACATGCCAAAGGGAGGATGAGTGAGGTCACCAAACGACTTGGAAATGTATGGCGTATGACACGTTCAAATTAATGCACGTCTAACGAGCGACAAGGATGCCACAAGCGTGCCAGGCGACGTCGTCGGGACTACGGCGAGACGAAGACTATGCTGGCCGACATGCTGGATCTCACATTGAGAAGGGTAGAGACAAAAGGAAAAAAACGTATATCCAGCACGCTCTCTTCGTAAAAGAAAAAAAAGGGAAAACTTTGAGATGTGGACATCTGACATCGCTTCCTTAGCGTCTGAAAATTATTTAAAATGTCAGCCTCTTTCTTTCAGCTAAATTTCCTTGCGTCTGCGAAGAAATAAGTTGTTTGAGCTGAGATAAGAAATCATTAAAATGTAAAAAAAGAGAAGAAGAAATGAACAGAAAACTTTCATTATTATGCATATAAAGCTATAAAATAGAGCAGCTTTCAAAGCTATATATATACATATGATGAAGACACCCACACGGCATAAGATTGATCTTCGTGCGAATTATTCATCTTGGCTTGTTTCAGGAAAACGGCCACACTTTGACTGTCAATGATACGGGATGACTCATGCCAGTAAATACATCAGGAACGCAAAACCAACTGACGGACTGACATTCAAAAATTTGCCTGTCGAAAATAGCTAGAACTTTCTCCGTTCCTGTGCAACAAGGATGAGTTCAGGGATGAAAGCCGGCGAAACGTGGGTCGTCGACTGGTCTCCCACATAAGCTTCTCGATGACAAGTGTCTTCTAATACTTTATTGGAGCCGGCTGTTGGGCGTGTGTTTTATTTCGCAATATATCGCAGAGTTTTATAAACCTCTTGCGTTAGCTTGGCGACCAACGGAAGGCGATGTCGGGCGATGAGGGCGATGGAGTGTGGGCGATAGCACACATTGATTGCTGCGCACCGGGAGGAGGCCGACGGTAACATAGCGGCCCAGACTTTGGAAACGAACGTACACGTCGTTTATAAGAAACTGGATAGGAAATTTGACATGGCTCGCGCAGGATATTATCTTTGGTGTTGTTGGAAGGAAGAATATTTCCGACACAGGTGTTACAAATACTATCTATTTGGATGGCTATGAACTTTTCGGGTTTAATAGTGCTCTTAGATAATTGAATGATGTTTTTTTTTAATTTACTTATAACCTGGCAGTTATATCACAGATTTATATCTCAAACTGGACATTGTGAAACTGACCCTGTAAATTCGGTTACTTTCGTAACCAAATCTCCGGTATTTTTGGTATCTGTGCATAAATTTGAACAAGAAAAGCACAGAACAGTTTCCTGTGTCCACTTTCTCGGAGTGTTTCTTAAACGCACGCCACCGTGTTTATGTAACAAAATTGTTGCTTCTGTACGAAGCACCTCTCGGTTAAGGTCGTGTTAAATAAGTAATGCCATCTATATGTGTCATAACTTGCGATTTGGGAATGCATGGGGCCATCCCACGATTCTCAAACATGAGAGCGAATTGCGGAAAAGTTTTAAAAAATGACGCCCTTAAATCGTAGTCCCTGACACGCTATCATTCATGTATGAACCCGTTTCATTCACGATGCCGGGAAGTGCATTTGACAGGACTTCCTCTCTATGTCTCAATCTAGACGTTTTATCGTGGAAATTCATCTGCCAAAGTGTCGTTTTTTTCCGTTCTCTTCAATTTCGAATCCACTTCGTTCTCAGGTTTACAGAAATATCTGGAGCAAATGATTAAAATTATCCAATTAAGTCGAAAGCATTTCCGTTTACTCTAACGAGGTCTTTTATTCGGTGGAAAAAGGCGAGTTCAGTTCAAACTGCTCAGACCAACTTTGTTATTACTTACCTACTCAAATCGGAGCTCAAGGTTTATTAATTTTATTGTGTTTGACTGAGGCTGAACATGGGTGGAACTCGCTGGCTTTTGCAATAACTTTGAAAACTCCTAGCGTGGCAAACAACCTCCGCTCAGCGTATAAGCAAACACTAGAAATTGAAACATCTCATCTCAGTCAAATAACTAATTTTCAAATAGTTCTCACCGAAAACCAAAGATCAACAGTTTAGTTCCGATCTACTCCCTTATGAATAGCAGAATGACCTACGGCCGACTTGTTATTCGCCTGGTCGACCTCTCAGGGGATTTGTCTCGTCATCCCTATGCCCGTCACGTTATCCGGGATGACAATGCACCGCGCTCAGCGCTCCAGGTGCGGGTCAAAATTGAGCCACGGGAAAGTTGGGGGGGATTTCAATTTACGTCGGTGCCTTTTTTTGTAGGTTTTTTCTTGATGAATCGCATTCCGCGGCTAGTGGCACCGAATTCGTTGTAGCGCCATAAATCGCACCCCCGAAACGTCGTATAACGTCGACAGCGAAGCGCCGTTTACGGGCGTAATTTTGACTACCACCGCTCTCCCCCGTTATGTGTGTTCACAGGCTAATTATTAGTGGAGGCAGTATAAAACCAAAAAAAAAAAACTGCTGATCCCCCGCACCAAAAGTCAAAAATGACTGGAAACGTTACATTTTACAATGCAAAACCGAGTCGACGTGCTACAACGATGAAGAATTTTACGAGAAGTGCCCCAACGCTTCTCTTCATCCTCAGACAAAAACGAGAACGTTTTGCTCGTTATATTTTTAACGTTTTGCAGCATTAAATACGATTTTTATGCGCGCAGTAAAGAAATACACGCGCGTGGTGTGCACCATTAACTTGGCTATCTCAGCTTCAAGTGTGCCGTTTTCAAAAATGTTATATTCTTCCCTGCGCGGACGAAGCGCACCTAGCAAGGGCGACGTTCGTTGAACGGGCTGGAATGCCAATCGGAGTAATGCGGGCATCGGAGGCTGAAAGCGTGGGCGTCTCGAGACTCTTTCGTTTCGCCGACATTACAGTCTGCTCTGCCGACTCTTCGATGACTCTGTTGTTGACTAAGTCCGAAGAGAGCCCCATTGAGTCAACGCCACAAAACACGGATAGAAAGTCGTAAGGGTGCTTCTCGTGTTGCATTATTCACTAGTTTCGCGTTTGTTGCAAAGACAGAGCAGCATTACAAAAATATGGTGTGGTAAAGCAATCATACCAGCGCTAGTATCAAATGTTTATGCATATATTGTTGTGAAATCATCGGCATATCGGTAAGCCAATAACTTACTTTTAGGATTAAACTATTCCTCGGAACATGTTTCTAAATTCGGTCTGTTTTCCCATTCTTTTATGGAAAACAGGCTAATGTATAGTGCTTGGCCAAAAATTATAAAAGGAAACAAGTCAGATTAGCGAGGCGACCTGCTCTCGTTACCTGCAGCGCAGCTCTACAGCGCCGTGCTTTGTGATACTAAACTTTTCCCGGCGCTGCCGTTCAGATATTTATACACTTTTCCCCGGCCCCATGCGACTCGAGGAGTGAGATATCAGCAGCGCGGCGAGCGGCGGCGGGCGAATGCAAATCGCACGTTTAAAATGCTCGCCGAGTTTCGTGGCGGGAGACCGAGCTAAAGCGTTCGAAGCGTCCGCAATTTTCGACGAGCAGTCTTCCATTATTGATTTTCCCTGGTCGTGGCAACGGGCACAGAGATTGCGACCAAGCCGTACCCTTGCCGCAAATGCAAGTCGGCTGCAGCCAGCCTCCTAGCATCACCGAGGCGCAGAGATGAAACGATATATTGCTATTGTTGCTCTGCACGAAAACCGGACAGGTTGTTGAAACCGGTGTGTGTGTGTGTGTGTGCGTTTATGTGTAGCATGTTTAACGGGAAAAGGGACACATACTCACACACGTGGTTAATGATGCATGGTACTTGTAATAGAAGGTGGGTCTCCTAAACCGGAAAGAGACATGTCGTGCACTCGCGGATCTGTCGGTGATTTCCGGCTGGCGGCCGACTGGAATATTGAGTAACTTTCATCTGTCAACATCGCGCCACCGTCATGCGGATCCGAGAGCACCAATCCGAGTGTGGATCCTGCCGAAGGCTTACCCTAGGAGCGGCACGTGAAATGTTCCACTCGCGAATAAATATTATTGAGAGACGTATTTTTCTTTGTCGCATGTCAAAAATATAAAAGAAATTGAAAAATGAAAAAAAAGACGTATGATTTTTCATTTAATTTTATGTATCGTGTTTACTTTCAGTGAAATTCATAATTTGTTGGCGTTGCCCCTGAACGTAACCCGCAGAGCTCAAGTAACCTCGGTGGATTTTACACAGAAACTGCAAACACATTATTTGGAGTACAGTTTTGCAAATAAATTCTATTTTGAAACTTCAATTACCGTTATAGTTCCGAATAGTTGAAGGCGGAGCCTGTAAACGCAGCCCGCAGAGCAACCCGACATAGCACCTCCACCAAGACGTTCACTTAGGGCCAATTGCATGAACATTTGCTCAGTTCAGTCGGCATCCTGAATGATTCCGCATGCATCAAGGATGGGAAATTAAAGAAATTCTTGCGTAAGAAACTTTTCTAAAGATTTTCACCGTGTCTATCCTCTTACACTATTTTATTGAACTGCACTCTGTAATTTCACCCGTTTCAAGGAAAAAAAAAAAAAAAAATAACCTTCTTATTTATTTAGAAAAAAAAATCAATCTCAGTATGCAAAGGAAAACATGGTTTCTCTGCCCCTGAACGCAACCCGCAGAGCAATGTCGTACGGCACCTCCACCAAGATATTGAATGTGATCATGTAGTTCTATTTCTAGTGAAATGAGATGGAATAAGTTAAGAAGCGTCATTTGTTCCATTGTTAGAATTGGAAAAATTGTTTTTCTCATATTATCTTATCATCTCATTACACTGGAGAAGGTGACCGAGTCACAACTCAGTCAATTTAGCAGTTATTTGTATCGACTTAAATTACTGTGTACGCATTTTGGTGTACAAGTGTAAAAAGCTTAACTTCTCTCTCATAACATATCATCTACATATCTTCCGTAAACGTATTATCTGTATGCATTCGGTAAGTCGTCCTTTTCGCGTCATAATCAAGAAAATGCGTCAAAATAACCTCCAAGACTATTTATTATTTCTTACAAGTATTTTGCCCCTAAACGCAGCCCGCAGAGCAAGAAAAACGGCACCACCACCACCTGCATTTTCACACACCGACAAATCTAGTTCGTCACAAAAAGGTAGAAACAAAAATAGCAACAACGACATTTGTCTCTCATGTTTTGCCTGCACAAGCAAATCTCTCTTTGACGGGAATTGGCCTCGGGCCGCCGCTCCATCAGCTACCACGATTAACACAATCGAGAGCATTCGCGCTGTGTGCTCTTCGCGGCCGAGTGTGATCGAACGCTCGCTCGGTGGCTTTACACGGCGAGGTCCCGGAAAATTGCCGCCTTCTCCAATTACCTACGTCCGTTTGCAGAGGGTACACCGGGTGAACCAACAGTGGGAACTCGCCCCAACGCCGCTCTCTCTTGCGTGGCGCGCGACGTGAAAAAGGCATTTGGAATCCAAATTAAATTATTCGACTCTAGATTTGATACTCGCAGCATAGACGCTACCGTATACCGTCGCGTGAAACTTAAGCTAGGTTTTATTGTTTGTTGATTTATGAATAAAACGCAGCTTCAAGCTCACATAGAGCGGTGAGCCACCCATCATACTCCCCCTCCAGCGCGTTTAAACCTTTTATCTAAAAAGCCTACATGTAGAAATCGAATATCTCGATTGCCGAGCGGAAATTTCATTCTAAGCAACTGTGAGGTGTTTCATCTTTCTCGTTTTGTTCTCGCAATCGACAAACACAAAAAACAAAAACAAAAACTATAAACAAAGTGTGCCTTTTTTGTGCAGTTTGCCCGTGGTGCCTCATTTCCTCGACCATTCCACACCCGTTTCTGTTCTTTTCATTTCCCAACAGGTTTTGAAATAGCAGCAAGCTTTTACGGCTTGGAATACATTTTCCGGTCGAACCCGATCTACCGAATTAACCCAGCGCTGAATTAACCAGCTCCTAGCGGCTGCCGAGCGGTCAATAATAAATCCGAGTGACCGACTCCAGTCAATGTCCAACGTAACGTCCTTCGTTCGGGGAACCAGTGAAAAGCGCTGACGAAATCAAAGCGCTATTAATATGTAAAACCGAGCCGGCACAGTGTTCCTTTTTGCTATATACTCTATTTTGCATTGTCACATTGTACCTATACAGCGGAGGCGCATTACGAATGTACGAAGGGGATCATTCAACATTCAGAGTAATCGCGTTTCGAAATAGCGCCGTGGAAATCGCTTCAATAGACGAGTTTTATATTTCATGTCCGTCTCTTAACAAGACGTCGTCGTTTTTCGCGCTGTGAGAACGTTGAAAGTTCGACCAGTCTCTGCACAGGTGGAGGAGCGCCGACATACATCAGGCTTTGTGAATGTCGACCCTCCCCATCCTTTTTCCCGTCGTCCCGTCCCACCGACCCCCTGGGGAGGACGCCGTGGAAACACGGGCATGAATTCTCGACCAACTAGAATTGATCGCCGACTCAATCGCAACGAAAGAGAGAAAGAAAATCGGTGTGTATTGTGATGTATTGACCAATTACAGAATACTGATTCCTCCGTTTGGTGTGCGAATATAAATAGAGTGGGTCTGGTTAGCTCATAGGTAAGAAAGTAGTTGAAGAGGTCGGTGGCAGTACGATGGAACTTTGCTCCGGGAAACTCGTCGCTGATCGCACTTTCCGGTAGAAGACGCATCGATCGCGCCTGTGTCGGCATCGGAGTCGGGCGAGGGCTACCATTCATCAAGCGTCACAAACGAGCATTTCACTCGCGCGATTCCCGAACAAGTCGGCTTCTGGAAGTCGACTCTTACACTTCCGCCGCGGCCCGATGTATGAATTACCTTCTCGAGAGTCGACGGGGGATAGCAGGGAAATCACTTAACTATCTCGCTTAGTGCGGTGGTAGAGAAGCACCTTTTGATCTATGGGCCAAAGTACTTGAAAGGAGGACCGGAGCTCGGCGATCAAGGGGATGAATTTACCATGCAAAATGAGTTTGGAAAATCAATTTCAGTCAAACGTTGGTGCCTCTCTGGCAAGACGTTGGCAAAGACGCTAGTTTGCAAACAAATTTTCTTTTCTTTTTTTTTTCTTTTAACGACGGCGTCATACCCATTTGAATGCTGCTAGTCAGTAGATGGAAACTGGAACACGTCTTAACATCTGCTGAAAGCCACGTAGAAAATGGCAAGCGTTTCTCGCGTCTCTCCCCGCAACGTGGTCGGTCAGCCACCTGCACTGCCTTTCGCTTCTAAGTGGTGCATTTGACTCCGAGCATCCGAGAGTTGGGCAAACACAATCTCCGTCGCGGACGCAAACAGATCGCCGCGCACCCAGCGGCGAGCGCGCGCACTTGCCGGTCAAGACAGGAGCAACGCGATCATCAATCAAATTTCCGAGTAGCCAGTAGCCACCACAGCAACCGTGAGATGAGCCAAAACTTACTCTGTTTACCCGACGTCGGGGCGATGGTGTGATTTGTGTACCGATGCTGAACGTGCACACTCTTACCAAGCGACGGACCATTGTCGTCGGGAGGGTTGATCACGATTGATACTCTCCTTAGCGGCCCTCGACGCCGTCCTCCCGAACACCTAGTGATTTTCTGTCGACGTCCGACGCCGACGTCGTGAATATAATATCGCGTTCCGAATTTCCACTTACAGTTCGGGAATCGTTATCACTCTCGGAATGTCGTGCTCGTCAAGCGTGAATAACTCAGAGACTTCCATTCGAGGAGCGTTTCAATGGGGTGTGTATCTATATGGCACAAGTTGCGTCTGCCTCGAGGATCGTATTTTGTGATTCGATAATAGCACGGATCGACAACGCTAGCACAATTCCCGGTAAACACGTTTTCATTCAACTTCGTCAGCGTCGCGGAGAGGCGTTTAATGAGAGAGATTGATTTGAAGCCACGAAGCTAGGCGCAGGAGTCGAGAGAATCAGGTGCTATCTAGGCCAAGGGAAATTGTGTGCACATCTATGTTGCAATGCATCGTGTGATTGATGAATGCACATTGCAAACAAAGGGATCGATCGTCTTTGAGCTGTTTGTTTGGACTTTTTGCACCGAAAATTTATTCCAATCGAAGGCAAAGATCGCAAAGAAGTAAAATAAACATTTGACAGAGACGTTCCCTTATTTGAAACCAATGATTCTAGAAAGACATTGCTAGTGTTTTCTTTTACTAATTTCCTTTGTTACTGACAAAGACGCGCTCATCTCTACGTTTGTAAAAGAAACAAGGATGGGAAATAAATCTCCCGTGAGGGGTCACCACTAAACGCGCAGACACGAAGCACAAATATTAACCGACATGGCCCGGACCAGTTTAATAATATATGCTCATTGCTAGCTTCAGAGTTCAGGACTGCGATATTAGTTTAGTTTAATGAAGGTAGGCGCCGGAACGAGATAGGTGTTTCTGTCGACGCGCGCCGTGTTTAATTTAGTAAGATGCGATCTCGCGCGGAACGCCATCGTGCTCGGACAAACCGCGCGCTCGGTTTTACTTTTAATAATGAACAATAACCGGTAAAAAATCAGACTTTATTATAAAAAAAAAAGAAAAATCACTTACGTTTTCGTTCGCCGAAAAAAAAATTGTAAGCGGACGGTTAAGGAGCGCAGTTTTTCATTAGGCTTTCTTTTCCACACGACGTTTCATTTGCATTATTTGCATGACGTAATATATTCCTTTATGCTCGAACGTTTTAATAGCCGAGGCAATTATGCTGCGCTGATTTTTACATCCCAGCCATTTTCGGAAGCCAGTCGGCAAAAAAAAGCGACGTGTAGAGCGCAGCAGATAATTTTTTAATTAAAAGTCGAAAACAACGCGATCGCTTTGATGTAACGACTCGTCTGCCAAGTTCATCTCTAGTGCTTACAGAATACAACTCGAAACGACGATGCCATTGCAAATACCACTCCCTGTCGATCCGCAACATCAATGGCTTTGCCGAGTGGCTTCTTTTTCCCTCCGTGTTTACATTCGCCAAGTTGATAAACTTGTTTCGCGCTATGCAGGCTCTCCACAGAACGCTTGTATCGGATCGCGGACCGCATTGTCTGATTTTCCCCGCGCTCCAGCAAGTTTCGCCCAAGTTAGTCGCTACACACGTCGCGCTCTAGTGTCGCGGCGCGGCACGAGCAAGAAACCGTGCGGTTTATCCAGCATTCTGTTCGACAACGGGTGCGACATCTGTTCCCCGAGATATTGCGGTTCGAACAATTGTTTAATTCTCGCCAACAAGACTACGATGACGTTGTATAAGTTACTGCCTGTGTAGACGTCATCGCGGTAGCTTTGTTATTCCGGCGTCGCGGCCTGCAGCCTCCACGCGCGTGCTAACTTCAACGACGAGTTTATTGGTTCCCGACGCCGCCGTCGCCAGCACCCGCCTCATTTTCGCCCGTTGCCGTCGGTCTTCTAGCTGTAAAAATCTGCTTCCCAATCTGCTTGGTCAGCATTGGTCTTATGTCACGCTTCAATTAGATGATTGGCTCTCTCTGAACGCGGCATGATAACTTGCTAATCTTGGTCGTCAGCGACGAGCGAGCGCGGTGAAACGCAAGCTGCTTTTACGTGTATCGTCAACGCGTTTCCGATAACAGGCAGCTAAAAACCTTGCAAAATCAAGTAAGACACTTCCAACGACGTCTAAGTTATTGTGCAAGTTTGCAAATTACCTCGTGTGGAGATTGAGACATGGCTGGCTGAGTCACGCAACCAGTGTGCACTACACCCAGAATTACATTAAAAAACTTAACAACAGTTGCCACCGTTGAGCGGACAAAAAAGTCACAGAAACCTCGATTTGAGACTCGCTCGAAACATCAAATTCCCATCATCAATCAAGTCAGTCATCAGAGCCTCCATCATAATAGCTCCAGCCCAGCGATCAGCCAGAAACACAGCCATGCATCTCCTTGGCAACATTTTTATTGGGCCCTGCATCAGCTGAGGTAAATTGAAACTCCATGATTAATCGGGCCGGAATGAACCGCAGGGGAGCCTTTCTCTCGTCGCTGATGCAGATTTCTCTCGAAGAGCAGCACGCTCCCTCTCCAATTGCAAGTTCACTCGGTAACCTAGTTTGTGCCCATCTTCCCCCAGGACGACGTATAAATCGTGTAGCATTGAATTATCTTTCGGCAATCTAATTGTCAAGGAATTGTGGAAGAAGATTTCGATTACAATATTATTGTGCAGCGGTGCTCATGTATCCCACGGGGCTATTTTGTCGGATGGCGATGTAGGGCGCAACGTGTAATCGAGTTGGATAATATTTTACACACTTAAGCCCAGAGAAAAATGATGCCAATTTTTTGTAACCTTCTGCAATATTCAGAGGATTCTAAAGGACAGATAGATGAGGATAAAAACTTGTTTTAGAAATAACGAACGTGTATTCAAAGTGTCCGTTATGGCGATTCAACGTAAACGTGGCCTTGCGTCTCAAATCACGGCGATATAGTCGGCGACAGCGGCCATGTTTCATTTTTGGGTCCGCATTGCAGAGGGAGGTAGGGCTGACGGGGCGGGCGGGCGGGCGGCAGGCGAACGGGTTGTCGGGCTACGTCTTCAACGCGGGGGAGTGAGTCGACATCTAGAGACTTAGAGCGAGAGCAAGCGAGAACGAAAATAATATCTCCATGGTAGCTGACTTGTAGCGAAATGTCTTTCCCATTATCAATGCTGTGTGTGTCGAGTGGAGAGTATGTGAAAAACTGCGGCGATATTTTCTCTCTCCGACTCGCTGCACGTGTTTGATCACACAAGGATCGGAGAGGTTCGATTACCTACCCCCAGGAGCAGCCCGTGAGGTCTGGAAGGGTGGAGTTAATTATCGTCCCAGCCATTGCGTGTCAGGTCCTGCACAGCCTCCTTCCTCCGCACGCTTTGAGAAAACAGATAGCTGACAAAGGAGCAGGCTAATAAGGGGTTAATTAGGAATGGAAATGCTTACTTTCCTGTTAAGACGGGTTGAGAGTTTATGAGTGAGAACTTCTCAAGGTATTGGTAATTATTTTTCACTCTTAAAAACCAGTGATGGAGACAGCAAATTCAATAACGGGGCTACATGTATTTAGAAAATGTGTGCTTACGTGCCTAGAAGATATCCGTTGTTTTATTATAGTTTATCAAATGTTGCCGCTCTTTATGCTTTCTCTTGTTAATCGAGATTTTCCTACAGCGATGGTGAAAAAAAGGAACGCAATTATTCACACGCAGGTAGTTTCATCGTTCGCACGCAGCTCGCTTCTTGCTGTCACATTGCGTCGGCAAGTGAAATTAATTTTCCTCTCAGAATTTAGAGCGAGAAAAGTTTCCATTCTTAAGACGGCCAGCTATCAAGACGATATATTTCTTATAATTCCTCTCAAGACAAAGATTTACGGGCAGACGCCATTCTTTTGGGCCGCAAGCCGTTGACGAGCTCCAAGTTGGCAAAAAGTATGGCGACTTTTAGAGATACACGCCCACCAATGTTTGGAGACAAAACAAAACGCGGCTCGTTAGAAAAACATGACTTCGAATGCGAAACGGTCCCGCATTTGCCAGGAAAGAACAAAATATGAACATCCTGCATTATCGAGATTGAAACATTCGGCCATTTCGTGTCAGAGAAATTTGATTCCCCGCGCCATTGCTTTATTATCTTTTCGGCAGTAATTTCTTTAGACTTTTTTTCTTTGTGAAAAGCAAATTCCAAATGCACTCTGGCTGATGAATAGCCGCTCCTCGCATTGCAAAGCACACGAGAGCAAAATGGTAACCTCAAATGCACCGTACCGAAATGCATAACGTAACCAATTAAGCTGATAAAAGTTTGCATGCCAATGCAATTTGCATATTCTACGTACTAAATATATTAGAGCAAAAATATAACTAGTTCAAGCCAGCCTAAAGTTGATGTTTATCAAACTAAATCAGCAAAATAACGACTGGCATAGTGCATATTCTGATTCCCTCCGTTCCGTGATGCAGTCATTGGGGACGAGGGAATGCTCCATCTGAAAAGATAGATAGATCCCTACCCGGCACTTACACGTACAGCACTCGAGTAAATATTCTTAAGTCTAATAATTGTGCACCTGAAGTCTACAAGGTGTGTACCACTCTCTCGAGTAGCATTGCACATAAAAATCATGTCTAGGGCAAAGCCATGGAGACTTTTATACCGGAAATATATGTCAATATCCCTACCCGGCACCTCCACCTAGGGCGCACTCTTATATTAGTAAACTGCCTACAACAGGTTTATTCGGCGAACTCCAAGAAACTCTTTAGCAATCATTTCGCTTATTATAAGTTATTAGTCCCACTAGTCAGTACATTACTTCATAATAGTTGAGACTTATCCCATGAAATTACCAGGCGTTCTCTCTGTCTCTCTCTTACGCCCACTTGTATGCAGCTGCCAGAAGGCATCCCTTCGCCCTACTCTCAACCATCTACCTCTCTCTCTCTCGCATGGATATATCATCTAGATAAACACATCCCGGCGGCTTTAAAGATTAGGGTCATATTCTTGGGAGGAATTACACCGAGTAATTAGTGGAGATGGATTTGTCCCGCCGGAGCCACCATGCATTGAACACCGCGATGCTGATACAGGTAAGTAGGTACTGGAGGTAACTATCCGCCCACCTACACTTCTAGACGACTTGAAGACTTTGCTACCCACCTAAGGGCTGCAACATCGGAAATATCATTCCAATTAAAACTTTCATATTTCACGACATTAAAATTCAAGCACGAAAAATAAAATGAATGCGTAAAATTTAATTAATTGTGCACAGCATTTACCAACGCAGGAAGAATTGATTCGAGACAACGCTCCAATTAAAGAGTGCAAATTTTTTTCTTCATAATCAAAACAAGTAATAATGTTTCGTAGTATGGCTGACCATATCTTTCAGTTTCGCGGCTGTGAAATATCTTCGCCCCAACTTTCACCTGGTATTTTCTCGCGCTGGTTGCAATGACCGTCAGTCGTTGGGCAGACCTTCCGCCGCTGCGATGTCTGTCGCTAATTCAATTCGCCCATCGATCACCTGCTGCCCATGCAACTCTACAGGGTAGTAGCGGGCAGGGGGAACAGGGGATGAGATACATGGGGGTGGCACGCGTTCCAATTTGTATCAAACTCCACACGCAAGTTTCATATATACCTACACAACTTGACGGAGATGTTTGCATTAATTATCGCATTTCGCTTCTTGTGTGTCTGACGCGCGCGATGCACAGCGGTGTACGTTCCGTGTTTGTCCGCTGGCGCGCTGCTACACGCTACCGAATGTTTTCTCTCGACTGGCGAAATTGAGGCAAACTCGATTCCCGGTAACAAAATTTGTCTCTCTTCTCACGTTCACACATCCACCAGCAACAGCGAGACGACTTAAGCAACACTTCTTTTGCTCTAAGCTAGGTCGCCTTACGTTTGATGAGTTATAATCCAGTTACATAATATACTGCAAATAACTTCGTTATACGTCGCCAGAATGGGAAAACTAATCCATATCTAGCTCGCTAGAGTCACGGGGAATTGCATCCACGCCCATTACGGCATAAGGCTGCAACATGTAAGTACATTTTCTAGAAACACACACAACTTCACACAGACGGTCTTTTGTTTGCCAGAAACGCATTATGCGTGTCGCCTGTGTCCAGCGCATCACGCAACGGCTTCCTAAACCAAGTAATCTACACACATTATCCAACCCGGTACAGTAAAGATAGCGAGTAAAGTGTGTCGAATCAACGCCGTCGTCGAGGCATGGAGTCGAAACAGCCGGCGTCTGTGTTCATTTCGGCTGCTCGAACCAATACGCCCGATTAACACGGTGTTTTAGGCTCACTACAAGGCGACAGTCCGTGAGAGTGATTGCGTTATCAGGCGTTGACCACGCGCCTGGAAAATCCTTGAGGGGAAAAGTGGCGTTATGACGAGTCGGTTACAGAAAACACAACATCAGGGGGAGGGGCGAACAGCGGGGGTTGATTCTGATGGTAGTGTGTGCGACCGCACTTGGCCGCTGAATGGATTAGATGTGCGCCGCTGCACGGGACCATTGCTGGATTTACGAAGGGTGCAGAGAGGCGAGCAGGCGGAGATATTTGCGAATTGTTTACACGTCCGTGGGTTCTGTCAATATTTTATGCGAAGTGACTGGGATGGACAGGCTAGGATCAATTAATGATAGACGTGCCGTTAGAGAAATTAAATCGATGCTTGTATCTATGTGGGTCAATTAGCTGGATTTAAGCTGCGTCTAGTGGGTATAAATTATTCTGAAATGAGTTATTTAATAAGCAAGATATATGTGAACTGTCCTAGTCTTGGTGTTGGAGGAGTATTGTTTTTCCGAGCATTTGAGGACCAGAGTTGTGTAGCCCAAGCCATTTGCCACTGGTTATTTCCCGCCATTTCCCTGGCGGCTGAACGTTGAACGATGCATCATCTCTCGTTGCCTGGTCGACATAGTGGCAACTTAGTCATGGCTGGAACACAAAACTCCGGCAACGTGTCAGCCGGAATGCTTCGGAATTAATCAATGTTGCGAAATTGTATGTACAGGGGGGTAGCGGGTCTCGTTTGAGAGGGGGCAATGTGTTTGTAGCGAAGGAAGCTTGTGTTATATTAATTACAAGTCGTTAATTTGCAGTGAATTACAGGCGAACTCATAATTTAAGTGGAACGCAGCCAAGGAATTATCTTCTCGCGTCGAGAAAAAATATAATGTATTAAAATTAATTTACGAATAAGCAATTCTTATTGTAACGATTGATTGTTCAACTAGCTACCTGTATGTTGTTTAGCGTAGTAACCGAAGTTACCTGTTTGACCCATTGGGACCGACGAGCTAGTCGTCCTACAGCAGGCATTTGTGATAGAGTTTGCCTCGACATACTTATGTAGTATTTTTGATCGATTTTTTATTTGATTTTTGAGTTTTGAACGCCAAAGTTTAATAGTCAATCAAACATACTACACAAGTATATCGAGGCAAGCTCTGTTAAAAAATGTCTGCTGGACTTGCTACTTTCGATCTCTTGGGCCAGGAAGTAGGTCAAAAAATGGTATGATTTATCACACCATACTTGAAAAAATCGCAAGACGAAAGTTACGGGACGAAATTTGGATTGGTATTTGCGATTTTCCGCAGTCATGTTTCCTGGAAATCTGGCAATTCCTAGAAGAATTCCTGGGACGATTACTGGAAACGAGTCGAAGCTTTTAGCAGAATCGCACCAAAACAGGCAACGATTCCGAATATTGCGATCTGTAAGCTAAAGAAGAAAGTAATTTCCGACTTTAAAAGTAGCTTGGGCCTCGTTAGCTCTGTGGGTTGTCCTAAGCGCGGGAGTGAAACTTCAGAGAAATCCGCCAACGCCTACCCTAGCGCCAGCGGCAGTGTCTTCAATTACATGTGACCTTCCAGAAACTGTCTTAAATTGAGGTTATATAGCAAGAGTTCCGGATCTACCCATTATGTTTTGACAAAATTTAGTGTGTTTGGATTGGGTGCAGACGCATTTCAGGACCTCGCGATTTCGCAGAGCTGAAGTAAGCTTTATGTTAATATTCTCATATTTTTTTACTACTTCTCTGTTCAAAGAGCGCCATCCCTCTTGTTCTGAGAAGTAAAAACCAACTTAGCCACAGATTCATTGCCCCTATCGGTAGAGAAAAAATCATTTTTCCTCTACAAACATCCGTGGAGGTTTGGAAATCTTCCAAGTTCGGTACCATCCGCCACCACACAGTAATAAAATATATTTCAACCTTAAAAGTCATCCGAGCGAGCGGCGCTCGTATTTTTGCTCGAAGATACCGCACAGGCAAGATTGTGCGATTGGCGAGAAACAAAAAGTCTACCCATAGCATCCTACCGCTATCGCTCTCACAATGGCAACCGCCAATGGCAATGCTTGACGAGGTTCATTTGCGATGCAATTAGAAATTGCACCATGTCAAAATTTGCTTGGATACCGCGATAAAGTTTGTACAATACGGGTTCGGTTCCAACGAAAGTTGACACAAGGTAATAATGACTAATTTCCCAGAAACTAATGCATGCTATAACGCTCCGTGTTTATTTAGCTTTGTTATTAATCGGTTCTATGTGAAAACCGGGCTGCTTTGCCCGTGGTGCTGCTGGTGGTTCTGGTGCTGCTGGTGCTGGTGCTGCCAAACTACCGGATACAATCCAGGCTTAAATAAATTACGTCGAATACAAAGTGCGCTCGACAGAAAGATATAAATCGATGCTCGCGTAATCCCTAAATACCGCCAGGCCAAACCATCAAGAGCGCTCGCGCTGCACTGATATAAGATGTAGTATTACCAATCCAAAGTAAATTAATCAAAATTGAGGTTTATTGTTGCTGCTGCTGTCTCTAGTTGACAAGAGAACATAATAAGATTGCTGCCAGCCTTTACTGGCATTGATAAGCTTCAATTAGCGCTAATTGGATTGACGGCAATAAGATGCAAAGTAATTAGTTAGAAACTGAATCCAGATTCATAATACAAAGCTCGTCATAAACTGCGATAGCATATACCTCAGAGCCGCAGTAAAGTGGATTCAATAAACTGGTAAATCATTGTTATGCATTATTAACTTCGGCACGACGCAAGCAGAGATTTTCCGCCACGACAACGGTTCGCGCACCCACACACGTTCCCACTTTTCGCTCCCGGTTATTGGTTGCAGCCCGCACGCCGGCGTGGATCGCTGTGTGTTTTCGGCCGTTGCGATTTGTGTAGGGGTGCCTTTGGTTGTGTACGCACTGGACTCCCACTATATCTTGCTTTTAAGGAATTGCACACGCTTATCGAGGATGGATGCAATGTTGGGCGCAATTAGTGTTTGCTAGGACAACATGGGTCCTGGCACACCCAGAGGCATGCGATGCGCCGGCCAGCTTTCCGTCCTGAGATATTTATGGTGTATACAGAGAATGTTTAGAGCAGCGAGCGAATGGCTGCAGGTTAGAGTAATCAAATTTCGAGAGCAGATGAGAGTATTTTTATCGCGTTGTTTCTTTTTAAAAGAAGTGCAGAGAAAAAAAGAAAGTGGGTGGGGACGGAGGAGAGCGTTAACAAAAGCTCGCGAGTCGATTGTGTTGCTGTGACGTCCGTTTGGATTGTCTATTGTGCGTTGGTCTAGAGACGTACCCCTCTGAGATACCAACGAAATGTGATCTCTACCTCGTTATGTGGAAACATTCGCAGAGAGATCTAAATAATGTGCGTGGAAGTTCCGACCTGGAGCTAACCCTGGTACGGTATTTATTGAGCACTTTGCATCTCGAAGACGACGGCAATGTGCGCCATGGCCGTATTAATGAAAGACGCCTAACGAATATCGCCCGTCTAGGAATTTTGATTAATCTGCTTCTTCCTTGAAAGCGATATCCATTCATCACTTTTATGTGAAATTAATGTAGTGCCGGGATTGAAGGCTGTGCGTCGGCAGGGATGGCGGTGGTGGGGGAAGGAGCTTGGTTGCTTGGTTGCCTGGTTGCAGCTGCCGGGATATCGAGGATGCAAGGATGGAGGCGATAAGGACCCGTTGAAGGATGGCGCCGATCGCGTACAGGACACAGCCAGCCGCCGGTACCCTACGAGCACGTTTATGAATGGCGCGACGGAGACTCGACTACTTAGCATGTGTGCGGTGTCGATTAGCAAGTCAAGCAAGCGGTTATTCCGAATCAATGAACTTACCACCGTATCATGTTGCTCGAACGATACGCCCCTCCCCCTCTATCACCGCCGCCCTCTGGAAAACAGACAATTACCTGCTGCTCGAAGAAACAAATCGTACAGTTTCATTACGAGCAATAATATCGTTATCATGAGCGTCTTCAAAGTAACGATCTAATTTGCCGAAGAGAGTCTGCAAAAAAAGTTGAACTTTGTCGGCATGGAGGCTAATCACATCTTTGAAAGCTTTGCAATGTTTTATCGTAGGCAGCCAGCCGTAAAGTTTATTCGCCACCGGGAAACCAATTAAGATGGGATCAAGATTTCTTTAGACAAGCCGCTACTCGGTGTATTGGGCTGTGTAGTGGCAGAAAATTTAGCCCCGCCGCCGCGCGTCACACAGCGGCAGCGTCCTCGTCGAGTGAGTGGCCGTTTCAGGAATTCAGATGACAACTTACTCGAGCGCCGAGTTGCTTTCGTTCAACTCGATTACAACGTTACTTTCTCTTCCTGCGCGACGTCGACACGGAAAATGTAGTGAATTTTCGAGAGCGGAAAACGGCTGGGCTAATAACGAGAAACAATCCAAGACGCATATATTTTTTAATCATTTTAACAAAGGACGAAACATTTTACCTTGAGGCAACGGAGAATTTATATTTGAAATAACAGGTTGAAATATTATTCCCCGAGGTATTCTATCCCTTTTTGAGGTTTCCATCCCGCTCTCACATGCACACACACACACGCGCGCGCGCGAACACATAGCTCAGTTTCCACATTCATAAGTGACTCGGCGGATGATGAAAAATGTATAACTTTGAAAAAGAGGAATAAAGCGCATGACTGAGGCCAGAAATGAAACCAGCTCGGCTCCGTGCTCGAAGAGGTGATCGGCCAAGATAATGTGGCCCATCATTGGAATCGATACTCATTGTTATCACAATGCTTTGTGACTGCTTGCGCGATTCTACATCTGTCTGCGCACTCGAAAGATTTCTCTTCGACCACAAAGGAAATGTCTCGTGCTGTTAAAATCACAACCAATGCTCGCAATTATGTCGACAAGGGAAATGCGAGTATCATTTTCAGCTGGGACGACGTAGCGCCCACAAATAGACAATTTGCGCATGGAGGAATAACAACTCTTGCTTCTCGCTTGTCTGACTGCACCGAGAGCGGTGATTTGGACCAAGGGAACTATTTTAGCCGAGTTGCTCTGCATTACTGTTAATTGGATGCTATTATTATCAACGATGTCACTTTTTCAAATTAAAATCACGACCGACGTTGGTAATTATGTGGGATTATAGCTTTGTAAGACTGGCGAAGAATAAGAGAAGAATCCGGATTTTCGTTGGCTTCATAAGCTGTGTATATACGTAAGGCTCATTTTTGACATGAGATAATACTTGAGAAATCGTGCTATCGCCTTAACGGGTGTATTCTGAAACCTTGGATAAATACCTTGGCAATGTGACGCCAGCTGTTTCTTCCTTTTTTCCGGACGAATATACTCCTCGAGGTTGTGGTTTGACCCAGATGTGCAACATTTTCACACATTTCTACCAACCTGAAAAAATATAACTATGTATTAGAAGCTTTAATTCATAACCCATATTCACAAAATCAGGTCAATGTTAACAAAACTATAAATAACCCGACTATATGTAAGATCGTAATGTAAACTGTCTGAAAGTTTCCCGGTAAGTGACAGTTCCCGATGCTTGTTGCAGAGTCTCTCCAAGGCCCCCACGAGAAACGGCTCCTCCACACACTACTGGACCACTACAATGTCCTGGAGAGGCCGGTGGCCAACGAGTCTGACCCTCTCCAGCTAAGCTTCGGCCTCACCCTCATGCAGATCATCGATGTGGTAAGCACCCTTTCCTCATCCGCACCAGCACATACCGGCCTCACGCACTGCTATGTCATCAGCGACACCAACAGGTTGACAAGCTGAGTTGGCAATGTCTTCAACAGATTCAATGCAGTTGAGAAAGATTTGGGAAAAGTAACCATTGTTAGCTCAAAACTGTAAGACTTTTTAACCGAATGCTGAATTCTTGAGTTCATCGCAGACTCAGTTTTTCAATGAATTGTGAATCAACATTTTTGAAACATCAAGAAATGAGTCCGTCGAATTCCTTTCGTTAGACCAGTGCCGCAGGGCCAGTTGTCAAAACGGTGCGTCGTTAAACCCCAATAATCAAACACGAACAACTATTACAGCGATAGTAATTTTAATTTTTATCGGAATGATATAGAGAAGTTAAGAGTGACTTAAACCAATGGCAAGTTTTCTTGCCATTCTATTAGGACGTAACTAACGAAAGAAACCAATCTGCTAACTCAGCTTCGTGGGTAGGTGGGTGGGTGTGCGGGTTGGTGGTGTATAGAATTTCCACGAAAAGGCACACTTCGCCGTTTTCTTTCTTCCTCACACACACTTACACACACACACAAGGAAAACGCGAGGCCCACGGAACAAGCACGATTGAAATCAGGCCGACTAAGACTGCGACTCTGGACTCCGGACGCCGACGACGATTACTAACAAATCTAATCATATTCGCAAGTGGCCACGTTAGCAAGCAAGGCGGTGCTAGTTAGCCGGGCGGGAAGCGTCGCACAGAATTGTTTGCAGAGAAAATCCTCGGCGGAAAATAACTCCGTTAGGTCGTTAGCTTCGCTTCGGGGGCTGGCGGCGACTGCGTTAGCTCACGCGACTATGGGGCCGTGGTTAGGGTTTTTATAACGACATCGTGCTAGCAGCCGTTGCTTGCAACGCGAAATGAAAATGCCTCCCGCGTGAAAACTCCCGCGAGCGGCGGAGGTTAATAAGTTCGAAGTTCCGGCTCACAAGAATGTGTTCGTATTTGTATCTCGTTATACGCTTTTTTGACGATGTGATATCAAGTAAATTGCTTCCCTATGTGGTGTCGGTAATTTTCAAGCTATTCTGTGATCGAGAAATTTGATCAAATTACTGTATCTATACCGTGTGAGAATAGCGTGCAACAAGGGTGGGCAAACAATGGTACCTGCACTCTCATATCGCTAAAGTTAAACTGCTTCGTTAAAAATTGCCGTCAAATGACTAATTTACCGCCAAAAATGGCGGATACTAGGTACTAGGTGCAGTCATCGTCGTTTCGAGTGTTCAGAAATTTAATTGTGTTATTTCTCGCAGATTACTCGCATTTGAAACTGACTTACGCCCAATTAATCCTTGTTGACGCTAAACTTAACGATTGATATACATTTACGAGTATTTTTAGTCGTAAATATTTAATTGTGGGGTTTGTTAAAACGTAGAGCCGCAAGTGCCTCTGTTACCACGAGTCGCCGGCTCGTTCGCTCAGCAGAAAGTGTACCATTAACGCTGGCCCTCTGACTGTACCTATAAGCTCAATGATTATACTGTTAATCAACAACGACACATCACGGTCAAGAGCTGCGCGGTAATTGATCAGTATTTGATTTGACTCACTAACTAATTAAATCCTGTGTTGATTGCGTTACTTCACATTTTCAATTCCGTTTCCGGCTCGCTACGGTCAGCTTAGAACTGGTTGCCCTTTGTTGCGAGAACTCGTGTTAAAATAAAACTAGATAAAATCTTAAAACCCACAGGTCTATTGTTTGAATACCAAGTCGAGATAGCTTGTGAAATGTTTTGAACTTCATGGCAGTCGTAGCTCCATACTTTTAAACAGTTTCACAGAACTCCCCCTCGCCCCCACCCACACCCCGTCGTCGCCAATGAAGCCAAGACAAATGCCTCTTTGGGGGTAACGCTGGGAATTCGATGATTACAACAAGACGGGACGTCCAAGTCGGGCGAAACTCCCACACGGCTAAAACACAGATTTTCCTTCCGGCTGTATCACAAATAAAGTCGACGTCGTCGTCGCGGGCGACCACGGTACCACGGCCCACAAACGCCTATACCGAAGAGAAAACCCGATGGCTGCCCATCGGTGCTCTTCATTCTGACGCGCTCGCACGCAAGGCGGCGAAAGCTCGATAAAAAAAAGGTGATAAAACGTAGCTTCACCGGGCAGGAAGAGCCTGGGACTATACCGCGAACGGAACACGTTGAAAAACAATTAGCTGGGCGAAAGATAACACCGTTGAGAGGCTCATCTGAAAGTTTTCCAAGATGCGTGATTCGAAGACGCAATCGATCCTAGAGAACATTGACCGCTGCGGTGTAGCATGCCTGGCTTTAGATGCCCTCAAATTTGCGATGTCACCGACGCAAGTAGTTGGGCATGGTGGGTTGTACTCGAGGTGTCAAGGGGTTGCAAGAAGTCGGGGTCTTTGCAGTAACAGGAACCGGACAAAACCACCGCCCTTTGGGCCACGCTGACGCTTTAATAGGATGCCCGACGCACTCGCAACCGATCAATCAGCCGCCGTTCGGCGTGCCACAACTTGCTGTGTAGTAGGGAACGCGATGGTTTCGATCTAATTAGAGGATGCCGTTTTGGAGAACAATGGAGATCCCGAGCAGGTCGTTACAAGCGCTGGCCGCACAGCGCAATGCTCTTTGGCGTGCTAGAGAAAATTAGCTGACATTTTCAGTCGACATCAGTTCCACATCGGTTACAGCAAAACATTTCGGTTTCTTTTTATACTCCTCTTTGTTTCCTACGTTCTAGCAACGGTTCTACTCATAATGTTCTAAAACCAATCATTCTGAATTTATCGGTACGACCGAAAGAAAAACCCAAAAATTGAATTTGAATAATCCATTTTCTCTGCAGGATGAAAAGAACCAAATCCTTATCACAAACGCCTGGTTACAAGTGGTAAGTTGGGCGACTAGTGCTATGTATGGTTTGTATAATTCTTGATTTGCACCAGAAGACGCAACATTTCCAAGGGAAAATGGAGTTCTTGTGTAAACCAAGCTATTACAGGCTTTGCGACCTAGTCACACAATGTGCGTCGATTCATCTTGCTGGCCGGATTAGGCTCCATGCAGCATCCCTACCTCGCACTATAGCAACCCGTCGTCGCTATAGCGCACAAAACACGGCAATATTCACCGTGTCGGGCCGCGAAACTTTCAAAAGCAAATCCGTGGACCGCGCGTTCGAACATGCGAACGTCTACCAGATTAACGCAGTGTTGCAGGTTTGACCGGGAGCGCCGGTGTATCGCGGATGAATCGGCCGAGTCCCGGGACCCATTACTCCCCCGGGACTTTGCTTCCTGCTTCAATGTTCCTGCCTCCCGACGCGCGAGGGGGCCCCGCCGAAAGTGCCTCTTACGGCGCGGCATTCCCTTGCGCGTCTTACGTGTGGTTTGATGTATGCATTCTGTTACCGATAAACTAACAAAAGCACATTCTCTTCTCATTGCATGTTAATAGGATGAGAAGAATCAGCTTCTAATAACAAACATATGGTTAAAACTGGTAAGTCAAGATTAAAACAATACTTTTAAAAATAAGAGGATAAACCATTATCATTATTATCATTATTATTGTCATTATTACCTAGAGTTTGAAATTCGCTTTTATAATAATCTAATGGAATTCAGGGTGTAGGAATGAAAATGAGTAGATATTCGTTACTTCCATCTATCATCTGTAGAGCATGAATACTATACTACACGTTGAACCAATATTCGTGTGCCGTATTTAGTTTCTGATAGCCGATACTAACACACATTGACGCTTCTACTTCGCTTTCATCCTGAATCTGTTTCTGTCATAGTGTCTAAATCTCTCTTGTTGTAGAGTAGGTTTCCTCCTCTACAGCTTTAACGTACTACATATACTTTCCTTAGCAAGCGCTTAATATTTGAGATTAATAATCACGCAATCAGAACGCATGCCGTCAGACGCCTACGATGGGTGGCATTAAATCGTAGACAAACACTCTCTAGGTAAATTTTGGCTGCAAGAATTGTACCAAAAAAGTAAGCGTAGGTCGAGCAGCAGTTCGTTGCAGACAGCCTCATGCTTTTGACATAAATTTTTGAGTAGATGCACTCTATTTGTCTTTACTTTGTTTGCGAGCCTCACTTTCTTCGTTCCGATCCAATCAATTATTTATTTTCAGCAGCAAGCCGGCGCGGGCGGCGGACAGCGAAAAACAATTTTAGTTTTGATTGATAAAAAATAACGTTTACAGCCAAATTATATACACTCTGACGCCTCGTGCGTTCGAAAAAATAAACTGTCAATAAATGAAATTAAAAATCACTTTTAATCTATCAACGCCATGAATTCGTTGGAATACACGAACAGCTTATAACAAAGTTTGTTCGAAATTCAGATAGGCTAAACCAGGCTAAAAACGTTCTAAATAAACAGGCGACGCATAAAAAATTTAACTCAATATCACAACCATATTTCTAAACCTAACTAGAAAATGAAAATAATTGATGTTAGAATAGAATTAAAAAAAAATGATTGAGATTGTTTGTAATTTTTTGTTACCAATTACTTCCTCTATCTAGTAACTGTTATAGCAATAGCATATAGACCATTTTAAAATGATTGACAATTTAGTTGCATATGCATGCAGTTCGTCTCATTTAGACATTAGTAGACTGCAGTTGGTAGAACCGAAACGACCGGCGAGCATCGACATTATTAGCAAAGCATGACACCACAAACCATAAATTTTCCGCATGCGAGCGTGTGAGCTTCATTAGAATTATCTGTCAAACATGAATCCATTAAAATGAACCATTCAGAACTAAAACAATCGATTACAAACTGTTTGTGCAGAACAGCTCTATTGCAAATCAAAATAAAGTCAAAAAGTTTAACAACAGTCATTTGAAACCTATCTCAGCCAGACGGCAAAGAACCTAGTTATCGTGAAAACGGAATGGACCCACTAGCAGGTGCTCTGAACTGATATCTTGCTCCTCAGGAATGGAACGACGTCAACCTCCGGTGGAACTCTTCTGAGTTCGGCGGAGTCAAAGACCTACGCATTCCGCCACACCGCATCTGGAAGCCCGACGTGCTCATGTACAACAGGTATGCCCCAGCACACGCACTATCTCTCTTTATCTCCTTTCTTTTGTGTACTTTCTTGTATCTCATTCTCTCTCCCGCTTTGGAAGAGAACGGAGTGGCATGTTGGTAACAAACAGCAGAGGCAGAAACCAAGCTAGGCACTACACAGTCGAGTTTTTACAACAATGGCACCTGCCCAAATGGTCACCTTTAAATGAATGTTGTGTGTCCATTATTGGTGTGTTCATTTTTCCCTACCCGATCCAATATCCACTCTCATCCAAGGATTTCATTTTATTTTCAAACATTTAAATGAAGGCAATTTTAAGTCACAATTCTTACGCCTTCTTAGTGATGTCTTAAGGTCACCATAACCACATCAAATAAAAGAACTACAACTAAATAATGAACTAATAATCTAGCGACGACGCCGCTAACTAACCATTATTCTGTGCACACTGACAATTACCTATATAGCCCCTCACACATTATCTAGTCCTTCAACCATGACAAGCTCACACAACCGCGCTAGTCTTTCAAATGCGCCCAATCTCCCTACCCGACCATTGCGCCTGTCGACTGCGCAGGATTTGGCGACGCCGTTTGCTCCATGTGCTTGCGTTTTCCTGGAGAATCTGCTTTCAGGATGCGACCTTGGAAGGTAATCGAGCGATTTAAACACACATATATAAACTAATCTTTGATCCTTTTGTGGGTATATACAATAAAAGCGTTTATTATTTTTTTTGTTTAAATAATCACTAATGTGCCGATCTGTTTAAGCCAGTGACCTGCCAGTGAGCAGGTTTACAGTGTGTGCCGCTAGGTGCGCCCTTCCCCGCTACCTTCTCTGCAAGAGAACTGCGTGGGATGCCCGCTTCCTAGTAACCGGCGCTAGAACTAAATCAGTACTAAATAGTCATGTTGTATCCTAAAAGTCCACGCTTAGTAATGAGTAATTACACCCGCCTATACCACACTTCCTTAACAGTATTTACTTATACAATTTAACTTAGAAACGCTTATTTTTTTTTAAATAAATGCAAATTATATATATTATAATATTATATATATATATATATAGATATATATATATACATATATACATATTATATGCAAACCAAGTTATATATAATAAAACCACGTTAACATCGTTCATCATCACCAATTTATCTCATTGCACGTCACCAAGCCTAAACGAACGGTTAAACCTCTCCATGAGAGGAGTAAATCATCTAAAAAAAAAACTACATCAACAACCACAACAACAATTGACTGTCATGAATAAGAAAACTCTCTCACATTTCCATCTAAAAATAACTCAATAAGTATAACGCGACTAAATGAAAGAAAGGGGAATCTTAACCAGTGTTTCTCTGAAATCTGCCTTGCAATGTGAAAATGCTAACACTGCCCGGTGCTAAGTACGGTCTGCCAGATGCCGTTGTTGTTGGCTCACTGTGTATTACTCTAGCTCCGGTCTGGCGGTAGACACATTGACTAACCATTGCCCAATGTATCTCCCTCCAGGCTGGCAATGTCAGAAAATCCAAAATATCAGCCCACCCACCACTGCTAACTTTATGCATGCTTCTCTCTATCTCTATCTCTCTATCTGTTCGTATATCTCTCTCTTTCTAAATAAATGAACACACGCTAATAAAATTACTTTTTAAACAACCTAACGTTTAACAACCATATTAATAATTTTTCAAAATTCCTTTCTGTTGCCACTCAGCACTCGTTGGCAGTTTGCTAACTGATTAGCTAAACAGTCGTTTCGATATTTAAAAAAAAAACGCTAAAAATGAAAGAATTTAATTGAAAATTAAACATTTTTCTCTTTATACTCTCATATTTACTGTTTTTCCTTTTACATATATATTAATATATATATATAACAAATAATTGATTTATACAGCTCTCTTTGAATGTTGCAATTCTCAATCACACCAATGGTTCTGTGCACGACGGTGGAGGTTGCCTGTTGGAGAGTTGGTCGTTGTGTAACCGCCTTGTTTTTCCGCCTCTTTTTCGACCGCAAGCGCCGATGAGGGCTTCGACGGGACCTATCCGACGAACGTTGTGGTCAGAAATAACGGTAGCTGCTTGTACGTTCCACCGGGCATCTTCAAGAGTACATGCAAGATAGACATTACGTGGTTCCCCTTTGACGACCAACGCTGTGAGATGAAGTTTGGTAGCTGGACCTATGACGGCTTTCAGGTATCCCAACAACAAACAACAAACAAAAAAAGACAGTGTAGTGTTTCTTAACCAATATTTGAGTGAAAACAAAGTACTACAAATGACTTGTGATCTTTAACATTCACAATGTCGTTTCGTCGGAAACAATCCGCGCACTTACACATTTAGTTATCATCTTAGCATTTAACTTAGTTGTATATTAATTATATTATTTCGGTGAAACACTAGTGCATAGGTGAGCTGTGCAGTGTTTCCTGGTGACTCTGCAGATTCCTAATGTTGACATGTGCTTGTCTTACAGTTGGACCTACAGCTGCAAGACGACACGGGCGGCGATATCAGTAGCTTCATAACTAATGGAGAGTGGGATTTGTTAGGTAAGCCATGGCGAACATTAGGCTCACATCCCTACAATAACAAACTAGTGGCAAGTCCGGGTGGTTGCCATCCTTTCAAGTGTCGAATCCAACTCGTTTTGTTCGCATTACTTGTCACGGAGGTGAAACTAGAGAAGATGGCAGAACCACAGGCAGATATCAATGATAACTCGAAAGGAGCTTCCTCAGTGGTGTTAGTTTATGAACTTTACGGGTTGGTATTTGAATGAGCTTGGTGTTTTGGTAACAAGAAGTGTGGCAATCCCGTTAAAAAATAGCCACATGAACTTTTGGCAACTGAGGATGCCCCTGTGAGGATCTAAGAGCCGAAAACAATGTCTAGATAGAGTAGAATCGAAGTCGTCTAGTCACATCTGGCATCTTATAAAACGCCAACCAACCTAAAGTGACACAGAATCCGTGCAGCAAATTCGACTCACTTTACCTACATATTGTTACTTGGGCACTTAGAAAATACAAAGTCATTTTCAATCACAGATTTCAATCATTAACTTCATGTTGCAAATAAATATCTAGTCAGTGATTTTCCAGCCCATAAGGCACTTTCACTTGGCTTCCGCTCTCTATTTGGTTGAGCTTCAATCTCTTGACTAGACTGTGAACTAATCCCTGGAAACTTGTAAGTTAACAATGTGTTTCTTTATTTTATGACTACATATCTTGCTCAATCTGATTCTTAATCAAACCTGAGGAATATTACGTGATACTCTTCTACTAAACGTCAAGAAAATATTTTGCAGTAATTTATAGTAAAACCCGGGTCAAAATTGTAACTATTCGTAACTAATATGAGTTTTGACGCCTTTGAGTACCACCTGGACGAAATTCGGTCGTTCCAGCTTCAAGAACCGGCCGCGAGAGACCGGCACTCGACGCGCGGGAATCAATTGTCTCCGGCACTCTAACGAGTGGCTTAGTTTCGTAATTGACGTATAGAGGCCGTGGCAGGTGCCCGAATCAATAGCGCCGCGACGCTTTCGTTTACCGCGTTTCCTCCCAGAGCGCTCTCGGCTCGGTTCACCCGACGCCCGACGCCAGACGCGGCCCCGGTCGCGAGTCCCGCTATCCTCGATAGGAAAATTGAATTTCCCGCCCTTTCTTCTCCCCGATTCCGTCCGTCCTTGCCAAGGCACACACCGCTCGCTCCTCTCCGTCCTTATTTCTTCCGTCTCTATTCTTTCTCTAATGAGTTCTAAAATGTGCATCACCAAAAACAACAACTCAATGGCTTCCTTTAAAGGTAAACCACTCCTAAATAATGCCGCAGAAAAATTACCTTTAGCAGGAATAACTAACAATATGACAATAAAACTGTCCCAACATTTTTTGAAACTTAACCTCTAACCATGACTAAACCATCGAAAATAACTAAACTAATAAACTAATCATGAATGCTTTAAATAAAAAATCTGATTGGAATTGGAATGGCTAATATATGAAGTTATACGATAAATTAACACTTTCTTTGAGTTTCTTTGAGGCGTTTTGTTTTCCTCCCGATAGCTCATCATCCATCTTGGTCCTGTCCTTTCTTTCTTTATTTCTGCATTCCAGGTGTTCCCGGGAAACGGAACGAAATTTTCTACAATTGCTGCCCCGAACCCTATATAGATATTACTTTTATCATAATCATTCGTCGACGGACCCTCTACTACTTTTTCAACCTAATCGTTCCATGCGTACTCATCGCCTCGATGGCTGTTCTCGGCTTTACTCTGCCACCGGACTCAGGCGAAAAACTATCTTTAGGTAATATTTCTCGCTCAGGTATTCAGTAATTATTCTGTTTACGTACTATTCTCTTTCTTTTCTATTCTAATTCTTCAAACACCTTTTCTTACTTCTTCTTCTTCTTCTCTACAATTCTTCTTACTTCTATTTCAGCCATACTTTTGGTTTAAAGTTTGGCTTCTACATTTTCTTACCTATGATTTGTCAAAGTTTTTTATATTCTGTACCCCGGCCCGCCCCCATTCCCTTGTTTTGTGATACATTTCAGGCATGCCAGGGGAAAAGAACGTTAAAGAATATGTTTGCTGTCCCGAGCCCTACGTTGATATTACTTTCTACGTTCATATCCGGCGTCGCACGCTGTTTTACACGGTGAATTTGATCGTACCCTGTGTCATGATATCGTCCATGACACTTCTCGGGTTCACACTTCCACACGAGTGTGGGGAGAAACTCACGCTAGGTACAGTAAAGACTGTTATAGTACCCAGGAACTTCCTACTTGTGTCACGCGTTCATGCTAGCCAGCTAGAGGCCCTAGGCCACCCGGCAGTAGCCAGTAGCTGGTAGCAGCTCCGCACAGTGAAAGCAGGTAGCCTGTCAGTGTCCACATCATGCTGCAGTCAGACAAATTATCACTGCAGTAATCACGCCCCTAGCTTGTCAGAATCATGCACTTTGCTCAACAACACATCGAGGACGCAGCGAAAAAGCAAGTACGTATCTCTCAGCTCTCCTAGAACGCCCCAGCAAGCAGGGACAGAGAGTCGAGTCGAGGAGCTTCGTCGCTGGCAAATAGGAAGTTCCTGTCCAAAGAGCACAATACTTGTATTACTATCAATCTCTAGTGCGGATATGGTTCTCTTTGACTTGTTTATTGCCTGGATCTAGGCGCTGGCACTGTTATGTTCGACCTTATACTTTGATCTCGTTCCCCGTTCGATGCTTTGGTTTGTTTGACCCACTAAGTTAACCCTGTAGAGTTGATGCATGCCCCTTTACCTGATAATGTAATGATGGACGTTGTGAGTTGTGGTACCAATGGATCACACGATTGACACATAAGACTCTATGACCACGATGATGATGATGACCTATATTATATGACCATGAAAGCAATATACACATGCTAACCTTATACTCCGGCCATGTGCTGATTGCTGACACAGTTGCAATAATTACGTTGTTTTATAGGTCCACTAGTCAATCTGATACACTCGGATGATTGCAGGTGAATATCTATTTCACGGAAAATGTGTCGTTTTCTTCCAGCTACTCTGTACGTCTCGGATGAGCTAACTCCCCACACACTGCACCTCTCCAAATACTAGACTGTGTTATGGTTTTACCCTTGTTTACGAACTCGATATCCGAAAGCAGTTTCTAACGTGGACCGTGAAGACTGCAGAAATACATGTGGCGTTCGACTATATAATAATCATTACACATAATCAAGAATGAATCCAATTTATAGATTCTATCGTTGCCTATAGGGCAGAAGAAATTGCTGACGAATTATGAGAAAATATTATGTACGACAGGCACCTTTTACATATTTTATCACAGATAATAATAACCAGCTATAACATACAAACAAGATTTATCTATACTGTATTAAGGAGGCGTGTTTATTCACAGAAGTGTACCACTTAAGATTACAGAAGGCTTCGTAGTTTTCACTCAGTTAGAAACATTACTATTTTCACCGTCAAGAAAGTCAAACAGAACAGCTATACAGACAATGACATAGGGCCATAATAATCAATACAGTCACTTTCGCGGCTAAACCGACGTCGCACGGAGTCGAAGCGAAGCCCAGCTAGTGAGCGAACCTCGTCTTCAGACGCTCGACGACGCACCGCGGACCTAATTGAGGGCGACCGCGACGCCTGACTACATGCGGCGACGCCAACGACTTCCGTGGTCTCTCCCTTAATGTTACGTGTTTTTCCTTCCAGGTGTAACAATCCTCCTCTCATTGACTGTTTTCTTAAACATGGTCGCGGAGACGATGCCGGCGACGTCAGACGCTGTCCCTTTATTAGGTAACACCCATCGCGTCTTCGTCGTTCATGTTTAGTTGGAGCTTGCGAGACAGAGGGGGAACCTATCCATGGGCGGAATTTTTTACGCGCGGACAACTCTTTTCATTAATAATAACCAATAATAATCATGAGAAGATATCATTATATCCTATCTACATCTACATGTTTGTGTAGCCAGAGGGACCGAAATCCGTTCGTGCGATTCATACTTTTGCGAGAAATACGAACACTACAAAAGCAAAACACGTGTGCGATTTACAATCTAGACATTCCAAGCTAATCACGATCATTACACACCTAAACAATGCTACTCCCATATTCTCTCTTTTTCTCTCTTAGTCTCTCGCCCACAATGGTCCTTTCGAACCACCCTGACTCACCCCTGCAGCCCTGCCCTTAGATGTTGGCCGCCACCACAACACTGAACTACTATCGCCATTCTTCTTGCAACTTCTGTCTTCTTCTGAGTGTGACCATCCGAGCCTGTGTTGAGCTAGCGTTGATGCGTTGCGTTTGCGTCCTCCTGTGATGTGTGATTGTCACCTGAGTGTGTCAGCCCCTGGAGCTTACGTTTCGTTCATCTTGGTGTACGCATTTTATGATTTCACTCACAATGCTTTTCAGGGGGTATCTTTCATAAGAAACCCAAGTAACATTATTATATTATCCATGATTTCCTTTAGTTTTCGTATAGCGGAATGAAGACAATTTGTTTTGTCTCTCAGTTTCTCACGGTATCTAAAGAAAACGTAGCTTTGTTATTAGCGATACTTTTTGCAGGAATGCCAGAAACCGTTGTTCAGTTATACAAACTCCGTGGACCGACCAATCGTAGCTCGAGCAGGTTGTTTTCCTCGTTGCTGGAAACATCCTGCCGCTTTCACACTCATTTGGTTCACCTTGCCCGTGTCCAGAATTTGCTTTGCGTTGCGTTTGAGTCGAGATGTTTTTGCACCGTAGCGTTCGCATTAGTGCACGAACCGTTGTTGCATGACATGCGTTTTTTTATCTCGATCCCTCTGCACCCCGTTTTCGGTTATCGCCCCGTAGCACAAGCAACCCGTTTTGACTGAGTTTTCCCGTTTATCGATGTCGTTGTCACCACAGCCATGCCCAACGGCTGGAGCCAGTAGGTATTGTTGGCACCTCTGTCCCGTGTTCACCGTAGACTGAACTACACCTAACCAGCATCGCTACACAATCCTGTCTCTTGCAGCTTGACAATTATATTGATGTCCACCAGTCAGGTACTTTGATAGACATGAGGTAATCACAGGTCGATCTTGTACTTATTTGACCCAAATGGTACATAATCTTATATCTTATTTATGATATATTACTTAATCATGCCTCTGCGTCCACTATTGTTTATGTGCTCCATAAGCTTGAGCCGCTTTTCTGAGTAGCCTTTGTTTTCCCCACAGATGTCACCGTACTGCTATCATTAACGTTTTTCCTAAACATGGTGGCGGAGACCATGCCTCCGACATCCGAAAGACCCCTCATAGGTAATTCTACATCCACGATATTATTGCCCGCCAGCCGAAAATAGGTATCATCCAGTAGTCTCTGTCGATCATCACACTTTGCTACTTGGACAGCAGAGGGACGGCGTTTTCCGTAAAAAAAAACAAACAAAAAACAAATATCACACAAACACATCTAATTTAACTAAAAGGTGAACGTACTTTTAAAAATATGCAATTGAAAGTGAAACAAAAATCGTGTAGCCGATTCCTACAGCCTGGAATTCATTAAAAGCGACCATAAATCAACCCCTACATCAACCATATCCCACCCCTTGAGTGTAACTTAGTAACCAAGAGACTATACTTCTCTCCTTTACAGACCACTGACACATTTTGCCCCGTCGAGCGATATTGAATGCCGATTTCAGTACCTACCTACCTACCAACCAATCAGCGAGTCTTGTGTTTTCGTTCGAATTACCAAGGAGCTATTTAGTTTCTCGCTTGGAAAGACAATCGCAAACGATTTACTATTCGTATATATCTCTTTCTCTGACATTATTATTGTAGCGTTGTGTTGCTTCGTGTTTGTCTCAGCTTATTTTTTTTTTTCTTACATGGATCTCATTTTTTTTTTTTGTAGAATATTCTTTCAGTGCGTGCATTCCTGTCAATCCCAGTGTCGATTCATAGCGATCGTCGCCAAGTGGCGTCTGACCAACGACACGATCATGACCATGGTGTGGTGGCTCCGCGAATCATTAAAATCAAATCAAATCGACACTAGACAAGGCGAGACATTATAAAATCATATCTCTGCATTTAAAACACGCAAGAAAAACAGTCGGTCGATGGGGGAAAACATCAGAGATTTCTTATTTTTTGTTCGATAACCAACTCTTCCCAAATCCGAAGAGCGGTAGTTTAAAAAGGCTAGCAAAATCGACGGCACCCATTTAAGAAACGCGAATCGGCACGCCGATGGAAAAAAAAAAAAAAAAAAAAAAAAAACAGACGTTACTTGTATCATAAAGTTGATTGTGTGTGCAGACCCACCCCTCTCTATTTCTCTCTATCTCTCTTTCTCTCTGTCTCTCTATCAGTGTTAATTTGGCCACTCACCACTTTAATCTACACCAGCTCCGTCAATGTTCGTTGTTAACTTTTACCTATATTAGCTTAATGTCAGTGCACTTATTCCTTCTTAACATCCGCTCCCTCTCCTTTATCTCTCGACTCTTTTGTTGGCTTCTTCTAAACAGTAGTGCGACTAATTATTTGAATATTAACACATTGTAACTCTGTTTCAGACTGCTGCCAGGTGGATTTTTACATAAACTATGTTTTCAAACTGTATGTATCGATATGCGCTTCTAGCATTTACCAAGCGTTGACATTAACACGAAAGTGTCTGATATTCTCTTTCAGCTCGTTTGGGACGCCCGCGCGATGCTCTTTTGAGATCCCCCCATTGCACTATCTTGGAGAAAACGCAGCATTATAACTGTTAGCGCACGCATGGGCTGTACAATTTATGTTCACACACACAAATGCCTACAAGGATTATTGCACATCAACCAAATCTAGACCATCGGCTGCACAAGAGAATGACTGATCTTGCAAAAATCCAGCGTCAACCACACACTCCCCCCCCCCCCCCCCCCCCCACCTTCTCATCCCAATCAATCACATTTTCCACGACTCAGGTCACTCCTATGATTGCTAAATTATCGATGTTCCCATCACGAGACTTAGCACCTAGTTGTCCACACAGAAAAAAACACGAGTAGCTTACCTCATGTCACAATATCTAACGCATTGTGAAAGTATGTGTGTTGCTTGGATGTGATTACCATAGTCCGCTCGTTGTTAGGGTTAGCTTAGGGTGCGGGGGCCTCGACTAGCCTAACGAATGTTTTCTGTGTTCTAGGGGTAACCATTCTCCTATCCTTAACGGTGTTCCATAACCTGGTTGCAGAGACGTTACCTCAAGTGTCTGATGCAATGCCCGTGTTAGGTATTGACCTAGCTGTGAGCTAGTCTGACTGAGAAATTGATTAGCAATCGGCCCTGCTTGCTGCTCTTGCCCTCCCGTGCACTCGCCCATGTCTCTACTAAGCCGATAGCGATAGCGATTGGTGCACCCCAGTCTTGATCACAAAATTCTCACAAGAAAAGCCTCCATTTTTATTCTATTATGATGTAATATTCTCTTAAATGAATTTCCTTGTCTGAACTAAATGCAAGGACAGTGAGGACGTCAACAAGGCTTGGGTCCCACCAGTCATAAATTGATGTCAAAATGCTTCAACTAATACCGATAAAGCAATGTTTTATGTTTTGTGATTGTGGGTATATATATATATATATATATATCATAAATTATGTGTTCTGCATACCACACTGCCAACACAAACAAGAACACAATTCTGAATTACACCTGCAATGTTATTAATTGTGTGCTAAACAGTTTGACTCTGGCCACTCAGGACAAGTAAACAGGTCAAACTTGCACAAGCTTGCTCTCACATAATGGGTACACGAAATGTATTGAAAAGTACACACGACTCCAAGATTTTTCAAAAACCTTTTTTCGTTGCAGGAGTCACAATCCTCCTCTCTCTGTCTGTCTTTTCTCTCATGATTGCTGACGCTTTGCCACAGACTTCAGAGGCTATCCCTTTACTAGGTCAGCTCCCCTTCTTCTCAGAATGAAACAAAAAATGTCACCAAATTTATTTACTGTTTGTTTTCTTATTCTTCCTAGTGTCGTTTTGTGAAAGATCCTACCCTGCTTGTTGGTTTGGTTCTTGGACATTGTGGCGAAAAACAACCCCTCAACCGCCCTTCTCACTAAGGCCCGTGCCGCGCGAGTTTGCTAACGAGTTTTCGAAAAGAAATCACATTTATTGTTTACGCTTGCTAAACAAACTCCGCAGCGTCCAAAGTTGACTCCGGAATTTGAATGGCAAAACTTTCCAGTTGTCCTGCTCGCCCCGGATTGTTTCTCCCACAATGTCTTCTTCTTAGTCTTTGTGTTTTGCGATATTGTACGATTACTATGCCGGTGCAGGCAGAATGCCGAGTTCAAGTTGTTGCCCGATGGACTTTGTATTGTTGGATGTGTGCATGCTGTTGCGAATTGCCTCTATCATGTTGTGATTGCTGTCTAACCGAGTCTGTTTTAAATGGAATGATGTGTTAACAACAAGCCTACTATAATCCGGCCCGGACTCCTGACTTCGTCCACCGCCCCCGCCTGCCCACTGCCTGGCCTCCCTAAAACTGAAAAACTAACTAAGCATTCTGACTGAACAACAATACTAACTAATACTGTGTTAATAAACGATTATTTTACAGATTGTGCGTTGCGATGGTGTATATTGTACTATTTTTGGTTTCAGCTTTCTTATTCGTTTACCAAAAGTGTTTCCTTTTCTCTCTCTTCTCTCTCTCTCTCTCTCTCTCACGCTCCTGACTACCCCCAGCTTTGCCCCAAATGCTCAGTAAATCATCCAAATCTAACGCAATAAACCGCATGCCAACAAACATTAAAATCACTCAATGGCACCCCTCTGCCTCCAAGTAACAATGGAATATGAACTATATCTATACTATAAATAACCAACCAGTCAATTAAGAAACTCAGAATAAAACGAATCACGACTAAAACAATGGCATGAGATAGACATCGCTGGCTTAAGTTACTAGCCAGGAGGAACCTACACATTGATAACGCAAGGTAAATAAACAAACGATAAATAAACTAAGTAGTCTCTTAGATGAGCATAAGTTATGGCAGCTTAAACATAATGTTCGTAGTAAAACGGCAGCGGGTAAATGTCACACCTACGCCACCGCAAAGTGGAGAGGCTTTGGCTGTCACACACGGAGAAGCTCATATACACAGAAATGTTCGACACAGTTTTTCATCTCACCTCGCCTGGGAGGACCATCATAACAAATCATCTCATACCGCCTCATGCTCCCAGGCGCCAAACGTCATTCATCCGTATTCTTAGCCGGAAAGGTCCACACTTCGATTTGTTTCGGAGTTTAGACAGTTCCCACCTGATTGCATTCACTCTTACTTCACTGTTGTTAAAAGATTGTTCTGATATCTACATATTTAAAAATGAATCGGCATAAACGAAATAGTTCTGCATGAATTAAAAATGTGATGAAATAAATTATTTCAATTCGAAATACAAGCTTTCATCTTTCTAGATTTATAGTCCAGTTCGTGGAACGAAAGTAGTTGGTTTCGACATAAAATGCACGAATTATTGTAATTACTAAACTAAAATTGTATTGAAAATAATTCTGTTGAAAGTACTGATACAATTGCATGCGTTTCAATTATCTTAAAAACAAACAGTGAGTGTACAGTTTCATGAACGCAAATTCAAAGCTTGATAAGTGTAAAACGCCTTTGCTGTACTCTAATTGCTTCGCTGACTGTCCCTTTTTTCTCTGCCAAACAATTTGCTAAAAGAGTTCTGTAATTGCAGGCACGTATTTCAACTGCATTATGTTCATGGTGGCCTCTTCTGTGGTGTCAACAATTCTAATATTAAATTACCATCATCGAAACGCCGAGACACACGAGATGACTCCATTCGTAAGTCCTCTTACTTCACAAAGTCCCATCTGCATGATGAAATAGTAATATCCAACATTTTTTCACAGTTACTTCGTTTTAAATAACAGAAAAGCTATCATAATCAAATATGCCACGTGCGCATGCATGATTTTGTCCAGTCAGCTCTTTATGGTTATGGATACTCAGTGGCGTCCACAAATCATGGCCAGTTTTCAGCACTGTTTATTTACATTATAAAACAGTAATCCAGAAAACTCCCAAAAAACCCCAATCACTTGTAAGATTTAGTTATCAATTATAGATTTAGTTTCAGTTATCTTGATTTTAACCATGGTAAAAGTGTAAACAGTAGAAATCATCCATCATAGATTCTGGATAAGGGTATAATCGTACTGTAGGAAGATTTCGTTACCGCGCGGTGCTGGCTGGCACCGTAGTCGGCAAACGAGCAAGCAAGGGCAGGGTGGAGACTGGGCCACGCCCTGGTGCTCCATATGGTATCGTCTTAGAGTTTAGACACGTATTGATTCGCATCTCTGCTCGCAAGTTGCGCCACGCGGCTAGCATCCCTGCAGCCGCTGCTCACCTCCTGTCACAAGGATATAGTTTTCATTCACACGCTTTTATAGCTCAAAGTCGTATGTCTACTAAGTTTAATAAAATCATTACATTCATTATTTTGTCAAATTCCAGAAAAAAAAGGTTAGTCTCATTTAAGAAACTACGAAAAATTATTTCTTATAACCTCATATTCAACCCTTTTATTCTGTACGCCGTCAAATATTCACACTAAAAATCGGGTTTGTCGATCCCCTCGGATGCCACCAATTGTAGCGGACTACATTACACTTGGTGGAATTTGTGGGAATTCTTGTAGAATTGAGTTTATACAGAATATATATCAATGCAACGCTAGAAATTTTGATTTCTAATAAATAAAGCGAAAAAAAACATTTAAGATTGTCCGTTAGCGTGGCTATTTAGGGTTTACTAGTAGAGCTGTTCGCAAAATATTTTTTTTTTGTAACGAAAGAGCAAAGAAGTTCAATTCGCTGTACTGACACAATTTCTAAAACATTTTAAAATGAACAAAAATAAACAACTCCTAGATACGACATTTCCTAAAAACCACGTATATTAGTAAATCTAATATACCCTAAATTTAGATATCTCTCTTACTGAACGATGAGAAATACATTCCCATTGGTGGTACAGATTAATTCTTCAGAGAATACAATTTCTCAGATGGAATACCATGCCACAACACTAACCAGTCTTAAAAATTATGTTTGTGTTAACTCCCATCGCTGCCACAATTGTAACATTTCTCACAACAATGGTGCCTCGTGCCAGGGCTATGTTGCAAGCCAGGGAAAACCACATCCAAATATTTGGAATAAATAAAATATTTTTTAAAACGTGCATTGTGTTCTAGATCAAGACGATATTCCTGAGCTGGCTGCCTTGCTTGCTCCGAATGAGTCGGCCGATTCCCGAGCCCGACCTTTCCCGGAAGAACATCCAAATGCGAGACCTGGAGCTAAAGGAGCGCTCCTCGAAGAGCCTGCTCGCCAACGTGCTCGACATCGACGACGATTTTCGTCACCACAGCGGCACCTTACAAACGTCGTCGGCCGTCACGGCGGGCTACCTCCGGGGGAGTCACACGCATCACGACGACGGCGGGGGCGGCGGCGGCGGTACGCTCCTCCACGGTAGCAGCGGAGGCGGCGGTGGTGGTGGCGGTGCGTGCCTCGGCCCCCATAGAGAACTGGCGCTCATATTGAAAGAGCTTCGCGTGATTACGGACAAGTTGAGAAAAGAGGACGAGGCGGCGGAAGTTACAAATGACTGGAAGTTCGCTGCGATGGTGGTGGACAGACTGTGCCTCATAATATTCACGTTGTTCACCGTTATCGCGACCGTTGCCGTGCTCTTTTCGGCACCACACATCATCGTATCGTAATCATCGCCGCGGCCGCCACCATTTGTTATCATCTTTATAATCTATTCATTCTTGTAAAATAGTATATTATATATATTATCGAGTTATTACGTAGTGCGGCGACGTGAGAGCGCGCTGGTCACTCAAAAAAATGAGGCATCGCACCAAATCAGTAGTTGACTCGATGAAGCGACTGCGACGGCGTCGCGAGCCGCGCGGTTACGCAAGCTGACAAGCCGTAGGTCTTAAGATGCATCCGGTAAATGCTAGCGGTAAGTACGAGAAGCAGCGGGGCTACAGGTTGTATTCGAGGCACACTTACACCGCGTGCAAAATAGTGTTCCCCTCTCGCGAGTAGAGAAACCACACCGCAGCGTCGCAATGTGACAGGTGGAAAAGAAATTGGCAATAATCAATACATACTCACTAACAAACACACTAACACACAAACACACAAGACACACTCACACACCTACTCCGCTGCGTTCTTGTGAGCACGTAACACATCCTCGAGTCTCTGTAGACCGCAGACTTTCGTCTTTGACTTGTCTTGAGCGAAGCGTTTTATTGGCACTTCTATTCCACGAGCTCCCAGCGAACCGTGGCGCGTGACTTTACAGCAAATAATCATGCCGATAATATCGCGTGAGAGACGAAACTTATCGAACAACTCCAAGTCTTTGAAGAGTTTTGCTAAATTTTCGCCGTCGAGGTTTACTTGTTGAAATTTCTCGCGGTCTCCGAGGCCGACTGACGACGCGCAGCAGTCGAGCCGGGGGGCAGCTTGTGAACGTGTTGGGCCACCGAGCCTCGTCGAAGAGCCTCGCTACCCGCGCGCGCTGCCTCTGGGTGCAGGGCGAATCGCACTCGCCGACGGTTGGTTGTGAATTTAACAGTTGATTGTTATACTTAATTAACGTTTTATGGACTTGAGCCGCCGAGCTGGCTCTCTCTTTGGCGTACACACATGCATGTACCTTTAACTTATTTCAGTGAAAAAACACTATGTTGATAATATTATAATAATAACAAAAAATATTAATACTATACTATTATCTTTTTGTGGAGCGAATATTCTAGTCATCTTTTTTGATGACGTTTTTAATAGAAACGTTTTTATTGATGACGATCTCATGAGTTAGTCAGAGGATGGTCGTAAGTGATGCCATCGACTCGTTCATAGTATTTCGGATGTTAAAACTGTAACGAAACATCAAGTGGTAGTTGCGTTGTAGTGACCTGTTATCTAGAAATACTAATCATTAAAATGTTGTTCACTTTTTTCAACACACGTATTACAGCAGGTTAGCTGCGACGAAACAAAAAAAAAACATTAAAATAACTTATCTTATAATATGAGAATTATTTAAACGAGCAAATTTGTAAGCGTGGGTCTCGCATTCGAGTCCCACGCGCGCGAGAGGCGTTCGTCGAACAAGATCTTCCTCCACAACATGGACTTTTTATGTAACACACACATTTTGATCGTGCCTATCCTTGCAAAAGACCCCTACACTACAGGGTGTGGCTCCCGCGGGATTGTGGCGGGGCCACCAGGGAATAAAACATTGTGTACGATTTAGCGGCTAACACTTCCAAAACACTCACAGACTATTATTATTATGATTATTATAGAGAGAAATAAAATTAATGCAGTCACGAACTGGCGTTTAACTGAAAACAAGTACAGAGGTAATAATTATTGATTATAAAAATTAATACCTGGTAAACGTTTAAAAGCCGGAGTTTTTCCCATAGTACTTGAAAATAATCAATTGATTCGTTTCTATAGCGAAACCGTGATGAAGTGGAGCCGGGAAACTGGATGTAACGGTTCCCGCTCGTTTTGAATGGAAGTTGTTTCTCGCGTGAATTGATTTGTGAATGGTAGGGGTAGATAGGCGGCGGACGAGTCATATTTTTGGACGTACGGGTAAACTAATGCAATTAATATTATTCGAATCAACATAGCCGTAGCGCGCGACGAGGGGCTAGCTATTTTAGAACTGTGCACATGAGCAAGGGACGATTTCGAGTCCAAAGATTACACACAACGGCAGCTGCGTCTCGATGGTTTTTGTCGAAGTATTTCATTAAAAATTAGGGTGTGTCGTGTGGTGGCATGAAGGTGAATGAACAGACATGTCTTTCTCACGCTTTTCTCACTGGCACTAAAATTTCTCTCGACCCGAGTGCTGTACTGACCTCTCTGAATCCAGAGACTGCAAATAGGCTGGTCCAAAGGAAATATTCGTTTGCATTAGGCAACGTTATAAGAAAGATGATATTTGAACTAATCTAAAATTATAAATTCTCGCTTAAAAATTGACTAAATTTTGCGGAACTCTTTCTTGCTTTGTAGGTGTTCATTTCGATTCGTCTTAAATGAAAATTTCAACAAATTTCGGTTGCTGACATCGCTTATACGCTCGGTCTTACGTGCAGGGAGCCATATCATAAGAATAGGTTATAAAAATGAATGCATGTAACATATCATAAAAAATCTCGCGTGTTTCGCGCAGTGCGCTTTGGCCCTGGGCGCAGACGACCACTGGCATTTTTGTGTTTTTTTTTTGTGCGACGACGCCTCCATAGACGCGTGACGCCGCGACGCGTCGACACGACAAACATGCACACGAACACACACGGACACATGACGCCACTTGCGAGACCTCGACGCCACCTATCCGCAGACCGACGGACGGACAAGCTAATCAGCGCCCAGAGATTCGCGTCCACTCATCGACCATTTCAATAATTTAGCGGTGTAGATTAAATAATATTCCAGATGCCGAGGACATTTTGTGAGAGTCAGAGAGTGTGTGAAGCAGCTTCTCCCACGATCCGACGTGCCGGAGCTGGTCGTGATTAGATGTTAATTAAATGATTGCAACTGTTTGATCACAGTTCCTTGCAAATCGCATACGGTAGGAGTGTTTTAGCTCCGTCTTTTTGCTCTCTCTCTAACTCTCTATTTCTCTCGCTCTCGATACTCGGTTGCACAGAAATCGTTTGCTTGTCGCCCGACATTGTAGTTATTGCGCGCGTCACGTTTTGAGTACGCCCCGAATCGTTGATATTTACATTCGACAGTGCGTTTTGTACCAAAAAAAAAAGCTTGCGAGTGCTGTTTACGTGTGAACGATTATGCGTGTAGCCTGCTGATCACGGCGACTGAATTCTAGCCATGCGTTGACGTTTGTTTCTTCCTACGCCAAAACCCTCTCGTTGATAGGTTCACTACTTTCCTTTGGGACGCGCCTACCCATGCAGTTTCGACGGTAATAGTTTCGAGTTTGCATATGCCCGATTCATACACCGATGCTCCATACACCTTCTAGCAGTTTCTCAATATTCTTCACACAGTATTTATAAAGGTGGGCGAATGATGGTTCGCCGTAGTGTTAGTTTTCAATTTCGCCTAGAAAATGGTTTAAAAAAAACAATTTTTCTGTGGCAGTGCAGCATTGTGAGACGACCGCTTCCACTTTGACGTGGGCCACACATTACCAGGGTTGATAATTATACATAAATAATAATACACCTTGATTAGGAGGTAGTAGCTCATACAAATTGCAAGGATGGATTTCTAATCCCTTGTTAAAACATTATTTCTGATCATAACTGTTTGAAAAACGATAACTGTACCTTGTATCTGATATTCACTGCAAAGGTATTATTAAATCCTAGATCCAATTTAACTATATTATAATTACTCTGTGACAATCTACACTACCTTTTTTAACTCGAACATTCATGGTGCTGGGGTAGGGTGACCTGCCACCATCAACGACGCAGTGGTCGCATTAATCACGTTTACGGCGGCTCATTATTATTATTATCAATAATGTTTGTCATTGTTACTGACTTAGATAATATAATAAATAAAACTTGTTAAACATTTTAAAAATTTAATTCGCAAGTAAATAATGCAAAAAAAAGTTTTAATGCTAAATGGATTACTTGATTAAATATGTACACTTATTATAATGCATAAACCATAATTATAGTTTAAAAAAGAAGTTATAACGTCTTATTGTTTTTCGAGTTTTATTTTGCAAACGAAAAGAAAAAAATCGTGCATTTTTAGTCTCTGTTTTTGTTTGTGATCCGTTGGCGAGACAAGCCCGCAAAAAGCAAGCTGGTACAACAAGCAGACAACCGAATCAAGAGCCCCTGAAAATTCCACTCAAAGTCTAAATATTGCATCGCCAAATACGACTAAAGATACGTGTACACTTTACTCTGTAATGCGCTTATTTCAAAGATTATCCTAGACTTAATTGACATCTCGTAGCTGTCTCTATAGTTCACTCTTAACTTATTCGCTTTTGCTGTCTTGTCTTTGCTCTCTTGCCCATATTGCTTGCCATTCCGAACGACTGCCGTGGCACTCTCTCAGTCAGCGCCATAATTTGTACCATGAGTTAGTTACCTATACCAAGTACTTTTAAGGAAAGACGTGGTGGCTATTGGAGTCAATCGCATCATCTCATCCAGTTGCTCACATAGCATTGCCCCCATGCGTCATGCGACGAGCTGTTCATTTTGTTGGAGAAAAAGGTTGTTAATAATAAAGAATAAAAAAAAAAAAAAAAACAATATATAAAAAAAGTATATATTGAATTGTGTTATTATAATGTACAAGGATATAATATTATTAAAAATATTATAGAAAATCGCCAGTATTAAAACGAAAAGTTACTTAATAAAATTATAAACTTTTTTTGATAATTTCTCACAGAGCAAGACTGAAAACTCGAATTAAGATAACGATTGCGTGGTTTTAACACAAAGAAGTTAACAAAAAAAAAAAAAATGCCAGCAGAGAATAAAAAATTTCGTCTCGAATAAAACTACAAGAATCAAAAAAAAAACTCGTCATAATTACGTCGTTTAAATTAAAACGCAATGTACCAGAATAACAGCTGTCGAATAAACAATCAATTTACTTATTTTGGTTCAGTTTTTGGTCTTGCCGGAGCTTGGAAATGGTTCCCCTCTGCCTTCACAGTCCTTTAAAATTAAACCGTCACCTAACCATCCGAGCTAAACATGGGTGCAAACGCACGGCCACCAGCGGAACACTTTTCCACCGACATGTCTGCCGTCGCGCCCTTCGAGGCAATACCGTGACAGTGAGCCATGTCACCTCGCTCCGGCTCAAGTGGCGTTTTGTCTGTTGCTCGGGGGGTTGATGGATGATGTTTGTCCGGTGTCACCCAGCCGAAAGGAGACAACACGCCAGCACGGGCCGTCGTAAGTGACTCTAGCACGTTGTCACGTAGCTGTCACCATGCAGACCAAATTGTGCCCATCTCTTGCAAAATGCCGTCAAGTGTGATTTCATTGTTGCAATCAAGTCACTCCGGATCGCAGCTAGCAAGTTGTCAAGCGATGCCGTCAGTAGTCTGCTTTTGATCGGGCGTCCCCCCCCCCCCCTCTTTGCACTAGTGCTCTAATTTCCAGCATGCAGCTCTGTGCTTTCCTCGCAAATCCAGGCCACTCTCCTTCCCGTGGTATCCCTTGTGTTCGTGTCGTCCCGTCTTGCCGATGCCGCCGACGTCCCTCGTCAAGACATTACGCCACCACTGACTACGACGGCGTCCCTGTCGGCACTCTGCGTGCACCCCACCCAGCGCACGAAACATTCGTGACTTTTCCTCTGGCATTCCTTTGGGTCCGCGCCCTTCCCGAGGCGGTTTCCCGGCAAGCGGCGACCTAGATCGACAGACCACGTCATGCATCCAGCCGATGCATCGGCTACGCACAACCCAGCATTTCGTCGACGAGACTTGCATTTGACCGCTGGATGGGCGCAATTTCCTCACTTTTTGTGTGTGTGAGTGTTGGTGTGTGTTTGTGTGTGTGTGTGCCTCGGTTTTTCCCGCGAGTTAGCAGCAACGAAGTCGGGATCTCGCTGCTGCCGCCACGATCCCACCGCCTCTCTTCTTTTGGTCGATACGCGAGTCTGAGGGTAGGTTAGACGCCTAGACGTCGAGCTAGCCGCGCGCCCATTGGACGGCCCCGGAGTACCCCGCGCAGGCGCACGCGTGCATTATTAACTGGCAGCCCGGTCGGGTCCACACAGCAGCATCCGCTCATCTGGCGGCCGATTCCAGAGCAGGCAGGCGGGGCACGATCGTCCGAGGAGCCGCTCAGCACCATCATCACACAACACACACACTCACACACACACACTACTCTCCGTCAATTACCCTGCAGTGAACACTACCTAGTGCCAGAAGCTACCGTCGTTGTCGTGATCGAGGAGTCGGTGGTGGCGAGCCAGCGTGCGGCGGACAGAGGCGAGTGCGGTGCAGAAATCGGTCGGCGGCCAGTTCGGACATAGTAGTCAGCCCGGCACTCCTTCGCACATCCGGGTCCCAGTTCCTATCACTGGTGTCGTGTGGCGGCGACATGCAGCGATCGCCGGGTCTCCGACGTGCTCCTCGCCGCCCGACGACGTCGTCCTCCGAGGCGTTATCGCCGCGATACACATGCGAGCATCGCCGGGAAGCGGCGAGGGTGGGTGTGACGCTCGACTCCAGATCGACGGCGACAATGTCGACATCGGCGGCGTCATGAGGTGCTTGGACGACGACGAACACGCATAGACGAGACCGACGTTTTACCGTCGACTAACGAAACTCATAAACGAATCCTAAAACTTTAAAAATAATCGCGTGCACGACATAGCTAACAGAAACTAAACAAACTTAAAACGACGACGTCCCAAACCGCGAGTGTTACTTATTAATATTATGAAAAGAATTTATATTAAACTCTAACCAAACTTGTTATAAAGCAAAACTACTTTTAGCCAAATATACTCTAAATCTAAACCAATAAAACCAAAAGTGAGACCCTCTGAACGAAGGCGCATTCGTACGACAATCGCCTGCATCCAGTGATTACAGTCGTCCATTCAACCTGCAGTGATGGCTGCTCCCGAGTGTTTTCTGTTAGGGCCGCTCCCTGGTGTCAACGTCTTCCCCCATTCCGCGTGAGTGACCACACGCACGACGCCGTGACAACGCCGTAACGACGCCGACGACAACGACGACGGCGGCGACGACGACGAGGCCTACGACGACGCCGACGAACTGGGGCAATGAGGGTCGCCGTGGCGCAAGCGACCACGACGGCGACGCGAAGGGCGAAGAAGACGACCTCCTGGGCCCGTCGGACAGCATCAGCAGCCAACGTCATGTCCGAGAGCAGCTAACCGCGAGCGGCACCCACGCACGGTAGAGTGCTTGCTCGCAGGATGTACCGCGCCCTAGCGCCGAGAGCAGGCCTCTTCGTCCCCACCCTACTCGTGCTCTTTTGGCTACTCGTCATGCCCGGTGAGTACCGTGCCCACCTTGCTTGCTTGCTGGCCGAAACGTGCTCACACCCTTGCCGCATGCTTTGCACGGAAAAGTTGAAGGAGTTAAGCAAACCCTTTGCCTTGCTGTCACGTTGTGTTGTTTACGAACTTCCTGATACGTCTCGAAATAAGGTCAATTTTCCCCATTGCACCTCATCACTTCCGAACTCTTAATACATTACTTCCTGACCATTTCAGTTTCATTCATTCAATGACATGTTTGTTTCCCTGATTCTATCTTGAGTTCCGCACAAAAAAAGTGTACAAAGATGCGTTTCACAAGCAACAACGGAGTGTTACAACGCATCAGGTTGATGAAATACGATCAATGTAAGAGTGGGCAGTAGATTGCACGTCGAATGTTAACTTTCTTTTCGAGGGTTTTCTTCCAGGAAACTACAAGCTACTCTCTTCTTGCTCTTAACGATGTCCGCTGTTATAGAGAGGCGAGAGACAGAGAGATAGAGAGAGAAAGATAGAGTGAGCGCGAATGAGATTGGCAGATTTGCTTGGATAGGGTAGGTCGGCTCGTTGAGGTAGAGCATGGCGTGGAGAGGCCTACCAAACCAATCAACCCAATCAGTGTCGGGAAACACCAATTAGTTGCACGTCCATCTCCTCAGATACCGATTGAGAACTATTAGAGGTCGACATATTCGCCTTGATTGAACCACCCGACTAGTGAGAGCACCCAACACAAGTATAAAGAAGCAACACACCCTTTGTTTAACGGCCCACAAAACACCTCACAGGTCGTATGGATTTAAACATTCCCTTTTTGGAAAGGCGCCATATGTCAATTGACTAAAAACCAATAGCGTCCGATGGGTCAAACCGGAAGCGTGCGTTCGGAAAACGGACAGAGGGGAACGGGGGTAGGGAGGCGTTGACCAGCTCGCCATTATTTCACTTTTTTTGCGCCCGGCGCTGGCTGACCCAATTAAGGGCATCGCGACGCCATGCAGCCGCCGCCGTCGAGGCGTGCAAGGATTGAAAACGGGTGCATTTATCACATGTCGGTACACGCGCTAGCTGGCTGGCTGGCACATCCAGTGCATGCTGAATCGCGGTCCTGCGGTCTCGGGGAGTGCGCCGTTTGGTGCAGAGAGACGACAGGACATGTTTGTGAGCAAGGGAGAGAGGACGGATATAGGAAAGGAGGTAGATATATAGGCAAACTAGATACGGCTTTGGTAATATGTCGGTCGGCTTGTTTTAGTGAGAAAGTGAAACGAAATGCAAGTAATTGCTGCCACTTTCATTTTAAACAAAGATAAACGACGCAAGGAGGAAGTATCTGCTTGCTTTGGTTTAGCAACGAGTTTTATTTCCTAGAAGTGCGAAGCTCTGTTCACCACGCGTACGTGCATTTGCGGCTTGACGTGCGCTGAAAGCATACCGGCTTGCACCAAATATAAAACCAGTTCTTTGTTCCAAAAACGCGCAGGCCTTCTCTAGGCATGCGTCTTTCGCCACAGAAAATCTATTCCAAAATATATTATTCCAAAAAAAAATACGATTATTCATTAAATCCAGCAAAAAAATTTCGTCTTTAGATCATTATACACTCATATTTTCTCTGTTAAAAGTTAGAGTTACTCTTTCACATCCCGCTCTCTTTCACCAACGCCGAACGCTCATCGCTTAAAATTCCAACACTCAATTCCTCGCACCGCACGCTAGGCGACGGCTCTTGCCGTGTAATGAGCAGCACCGTTTTGCGGCGCAATTTCGGTCGTCTGCAAGTAATGTATTCCTGGTGCGTGATCAGCAACGGCGACGCCGACGCCGTCTCGTTAACGTCGTCGAAGTGTTCGTTTAATTGGGCGACGTCGCGACGTGGCTCGTGCGACGTCGACGCGGTCGCTGACAGCCGGGCTGATTGTTTCGCCGTCTCGGCTGTCGCTTCTTCGACGAGTGAGCCGGGTCGGTAACAGCGTTGACACCCACACGCGCTCGCCGAGGCGATACAATATCTTAGTTTCTATCGTAGATAAAAAGAGGCAGCCTGGTTCAGGCAACGCTTTTGATTTAGAACCTTATTTCTATTATAATATGAAATACAATTACCCCATATTTCAAAACAAACTATGTATAAAGCCGTTTCTATTTCTGGTGTAGTTTTCTTCAAAAAGAAAAGTATGCCTTTTCATGGCACTGCGCATCCAGAAGATAAATTTCCCGATGTCTAGTCTTGGCGCTTTCACTTACTCGTCCCGACGAAGCAGGCAGGTGCCTAGATGAGATCAACTTTCTTCTCCATCCAGTCACAATAATCTTATGCAAATGCTCGAGGTATTGTGCTGCATAGCGATGAAAGCAAAGGGCTCCTCGCGTCGTTTACGGTTTATGAAATGGTCATGGCAAAGAATTCATTCGCAGAAGCTACTTGCTTTGTGTTGATGTAATGCAGAAGCAACGAAATATATAACTTTTGCCCAAATGGCGAACTTCCTTTTTGTCTAATTCTAAAGAGTGGAGCGGAATCGAGGGTAGTTTTTTTTACAGTAGTAGCTCAGTTTCAGAAAGGCATTCATCGTCATGGAATATTTCAGAGAGGATCTGGGAGTCATCCAACTTGTCAAAAAAAGTCTGGAACGTTAACTTTAATACAAAAAAAACTTGCAGTTTTCATTTTGAAAAGTATTGATGGGTCTTTCAAAGTGTTTTACAACTTAACAAAACGGATCTTGCCGGCTTGCAAACGTCCATTGATCACTAGCCCAGTTAGCCATTTTTTTAATGTTGACCGCTGAACGATAAAACGTGTTTATCGCTAGCTCGGCAGCACCCCACAGCACCCGACCATGTGCGATGACCCCCGCACCCTCCCTACACCACTCACATAAACACGTTCGATTTCCATGCCTGATATCCATGGCACCAAAGATTACCCAACTTAAAAGATAACCATCCACGCTCTCTCATTCGTGCGCGTTCCTTAAGGAGCAGGGAAAAGCCGCTCGCATAGGCATAATTTTATGTCCCCGCTGAGTACGCTTTTTATCCTGTTTTTTCTCGTGCCCATCTGTTTAGTAATTCAGCTCCAGTTTCCCATGAAACCCACGTGCATGTGCTCTCATCGGGTATCGACCGCTCAGACCAGGTGCAGGCCAAGTTTGACACTTAACGCAGAAAAAAAAAGAACAGGGTAGAGAGAGAGAACTTAAATGCAAATTCCAGTGCGCGCATTTCGGCTCCCGTACATGGGACGACGCCATGGGATGCGATTATGGGTGCGCCAGACGCGGGTGCTAATTCTCAAAGAAAAGCGTCGTTGTGCTAGTAAAGGGTGCGCGGGGCTTGGGACGACGTGCCGAGGCGCGATATTGTTATGCGACATCTGTTTGAATGTTCGGGCGCGCGATCGGGGGCCGTGCGGCACGGGTGCCACCTACGTGTTTGCCGCCGTTGATAATTTAATGGATTAAATGCATGGGAGAGAATGAAATGCTCAAGATGTACTTTCGTCTTTTATATTTGCCTCCACTCTGTTTGCTGCGCTGTCGACGCAGCTTCTCAATGCTGTCACGCAACCTACGCACTGACACGCACTCTACCGGTAGAGGTGCCGAGAAGCGATCAACGATGCGTGACGCAGCTACTTTATGAAACATGCAGCAGCATCTTCTTCCTCACACTAACAACTTTCTTGTGGTGGGCAGAGCATCTTCCTCCTCTAGCTAGCAACCTTGTTGTTGTTATGGAAAGAGAGCGTATTCTATCTCATAGCAGGAAAAACGCGTTCTGTGTGGAAGTAAAGCATCTTCTGACACGCAAGAATAAAAAGGAACGCTGTTTGTCTAATGACTGGCAATTTCTTTACTTTTTAATTTTTGAAAGTACGAAAAATTGTGTAGCAACATGTATCTTGGCGTAATTAAGAAGTAGCTAATTGGAAACATGGTTTCTCTCTTCTTAGGAAAATGGGTGCTGGAGGAATGAAATTATGGAAGCAGCCGATTTGTTTTTGTTTCCGCCAGAATTAGATCGCCCTGGCGTTGAACTTGTTTTTTATTGAAGTTTCTTCGAGAAAATTAATGCCAAGCACAAGCGCTAATTAAATCGCAGCTAGTGCGATGCTACATTACCATCGACGGCAATGTTAATGAGTTTTATATATACCTTATTAATATAAAAAATATATAAAAACATGTTTGAGTTCTCATGCAAGTGTAACACATCCGCACCTATCAAGGATATTAAAACCAGGGCGTGCCGCAATTTGATAACAGACGGACGACGCGATACCGGGCAGAGGAGTCGCGACAAGACAAGGTGTTCCTCGTGGACCCGCCCGTCGATCGTCAGGCACCGAGCCCTAGCTGGCGCCGGGAGTCTCCCATCGCGCTGAATAGCCATTCCTTACACTTTGCTCACCCAAAACTTTCCGAACATCCAGCCAACAAAATAAAAGTAAAACTTGAAAGGGGGTCGGTGAAAATACATAAAATATCAAACCAGTACATTGCGGAAACTCGTCGTTTTAGTTAGACACAGATTCGAGAGCTACGACTTTGCATTGTTGCCTGGAAGATTCCCGATTTTTATCTAGATAGATAGTAGTACACTTTTTCTCCTTTTTACACCAGGCCATAGAAACACCCATTATAATAAACATTGAAATTCGTATCGCCTTGACAGCACAAAAAGGTCCCATATTCAAAGCGGCATTATTTAGAATATGCAGAACTCTTTACAACCCCTTAGCTCAAGTTCGCCCGCGGACAGTATTTCCTGTTAACCTGCAATAGCGTTCTTTTCACAAGTGGATTTAAACGTTTCAATCGCGCGTCCCTGCGGCGACGGCGGCGGCGACGACGACGACGAGACAGTAAAACGGGCGCGCTAAGAACACAGCTTTGTGCGTCCATTGTGCTTTATGGTCCCATCTCTTCCGTCGCGGCGACTACCCAGGGTGAATGGACGCCGCCGACGCCGTCATCCAACCGGAAGCATATTGAATTCCACGAATCAATGTCGCTCACGGATCCGGAAGTACCTTATAGAAGTCGCGAGCGGACGAATTGCTTCAGTTGCCATAGATACAACTTTTGTGTACGTTTCCCTCGCAAACAAAAGCATGGACGTAATCAGTGAAGCAAAAGGCGCGCGTTGACACGCTTGTTGACACACAAGTGCGTTTGCACGTTTAAAAATAAGCAAACAAAACAAAATCGTCTCGAGAAACATTTTCGCTGTTTCCTCGCCATACTTCCGCCGCGCGCACTCTCCGTGGGCCGGTTGGGCATCCAACACATAAAATCGCAAAGTGTGACACTCAATTCCGAGGCGGACACAACTCAATTAGCGCTGTGTTCTGCGACGCCGTCTAGAACGCGAGCTGCTTCCTCCTTCCACCCTGTCCGACGCCAACACCAATGCCGACGCCTCAACTCTCTTGGCACCTCTACGCTGTCAACAACGAGCTCCTTTCATCGTGCACCATCTACACTGTTCAACTATCCACCACTCTAGCGCTAGGTAGATCACAATCTGATTATTGCCAGCCCCTAAAAAGCGCATTAGATATCATACTACTCGACGCCGCCTCTCGGGCGCGCGCGCCGTGAGTGCGACGGAGAGGACAAGACACGGAATGTTGGCAACACGAGCGAGACGGGAGACACGGATCCCGTGTGGCTGTTTGGCCGAGTGCCTTCGCCGGACTCGGGCCCGGGATCGATACTCGGGGAGTGTACTCCTATCCCCAGAGGCAGCCCCTTTCACCCCTGCCATCTCGACTAGCCCGCAGCGCACAGGGATCAGCCATCACACTATGGATTATGACTCTTGGCCTCTCGCACACATGTACGCACAGAGTCGGCCGGCGTGTCCGTGAGGATTAGGTGTTTGCCCGATGCTTAGAGGACAGCGACGTGGAGGCGGAGGTTGAGTAGTGTTCGGGAACGGCGATATTCTTGGTGTTCGCGAACGGGAGCAGCACGTCGCGTCCGCGGCGAAAAGGTGTGGTTCGAACGTAATTCGTCCATCCGCTCACCCGCCTGCCGGCCCGCCCGCCCACCCGCCTGAACGGCCGCTCCTGCCCCGGTGAAATTGGCGTTTGATACAACCTCCGCGGTCCAGCGTAAATAGACCACTTTATTAACTTTAGTGGCCATAACTCGAGCACGATGTTCGAAGGCTAGAGTCACATTGTCAAGAGTCGGAGAGAGTTGATAAAAGGAGAAGAGAGATATCTCTCATCTCTCTTACTCCTCCTCCTCTCTCCCCCACCCCTCTCTATCTCTCTTTCTCTTCCTCTCTCTCTCGCTCTATCACCTCGCTCCATCTTTCTCCCTTTCGTGCTAGGTCTCTCTTTCTCTTAATACAAGTGCCTACTCGCCTTTCTTTGCAATTTTTATTGTCTCCTGGTTTCCAACGGATCAAGGCAGAAATATGAACGCTGCTTACTGTCGCTGTGTCGTCTCCACTGCGACGCGCAGTTCATACAATATGAACTGGAGAATGTATTTCGTTTTGTTATTACGAGGTAAACAATGCTATAAATCGCGCTGTGAAGGGTTCGGATGTGCAGTATTAAAACGGAATAAAAGACATGGAGGATGAGTTGACATCTTCGAGAATGGAGCTGGCCTAACATTTCATAAACTGTCTGAGGCAACGACGTGAGAGCTAATCTGTTTATTTGAAGACAAACACCAGTGAGAGAAATATATTACTTTTCTCCCATAATTCTTCTTTATGTTAGCATGAGTCAAAAAACAGCGTTTTTCTTGTGCTGCGAAATTATTCGGTGGGCATTCTGGAGCGGGCGAGCGGGCGAGCCAGCGGTGTGATAACGTTGCCAGACATGCTGGTGTAGGGAACGGACCTTCCTTGGACAACATTCATGATTTATATCGGCGTTCGCACTTGCCTGCGAGCCCGGCACGCGCTTTTTACTGCCAATAGAAGTTTAACTTTTTAGCGCGCTACGCGGCGGCCGACGCTTTTTTGTGTTGTTTTTCCCCTCTCCGGCTCTTTGTCCAAATCTAGTCACGTGGCCGGGTGGGAGACGGCCGTTGCCGACACATTGAAACTTGATACCAAACTTTTACAAATAAATCTCACCCTTTCGTTGTTTCCGAAACTTGAAAAAGAAATAACGTGGTGTCCGATTTTAATATCAGACTCGAGCAGTATATTTCCAATTCCGTGGAAAACTACAACTTGAGTGCGAAAACTTAAGTGTATCGTCATCGTTTTTCCAAGTTTTTCATAAACTTTCCGCGGACAACACAGCTTAACTTTTATTAATTTAGTGTCACTGTCACCGTCGACAATCCTATTTTGATGTCGCATTACGACCGTTGCTCTTCAACAAACTGTCGCCATTTCCCCTTTCCTCGCTCAACTGCAGCCGACATCAAACCCAGAATAGAGGTGCGACCATACCTGACGGTGAAAGAAATAGAATAACGACCTCGTGAAAAGGTTTACTGGAATTCAAACAGTTCGGCAGAAACGGGCACAATAATATTTAGGCATTTTATGATTTCCTAATTTATAATTCACTTGTGTACCCTCTGCGAAACTTTGGCAAGCTTTTACCTACAATAAAAAAAGCCAGGGTGAGCTTTATCCCTTAGCACTCGATTCGAGTTTACGATGCAGTTTGTCAAATGACGGGCGTAAACTCGGTAGTGTCCACCTTTATCTTATCCACTGGCGGCTACAACCGACAAATTTGCATGTCGTTTATCATTTACCGCGGCAGTTTCGCAAGCATTATTGTCGTTTGATCGCCAACGGTAATTTTAGCGCGCCGCCTCGGCGATAAAGCAAAGGACTAGAGTTGCACTTTCAAATTGAATTTTCGATAGTCAAAAGTCGAAACAGAGTTTTCATGTCTTGCGGTAAATGTGCGATTGTGAAATAAACTCTGCGACTGCATAAAGGAGGAAAGCGACGGGTGTGACATTTTTCGTAGATATGGCAGTTTTATCACACAAAGCAATCGCGTTTTTACACAGTCTTAAATATTCAATACTCGCTTATCGCGTAAATGAAGGAATCGAGCCTACTTTACGGGCTGTGTTTGGGGGAAAAACCGTGGACCTTACATTTTAGGGAATTTTCAATGCAGAAACTTAATCCAATAAAAGAGATATAGAAGCATGGCATATAAATGGTATGTATTATAAATCTGCTTTGAGCTTTTGCTTCAAAAGCCAGATTTGTCTCTTCTTCAGTTGGTGACAGCCACTGTAAAAATCCGTAATGTGCATACAATTATCAGTTATTGTGGAAATATTGATAGAGGCTGCAATGGAGGAGCCAAGTATGCTCTGCGGGCTGCATCTAGGAGCTACCTGATAAATGTTGTGTTTAAGTGATGGTGTCTATGCACATCTTTGTCAAATACGAGAATGAATCTTCTTTTGGTTAAAACTATAATAGATGCCCCATTTAGTTAACTTTACCAAGACTTTAATTGGAGGAGCCGAGTTTGCTCTGCGGGCTGCGTCTAGGAAATAAAAGTCTAATTGTATGTTCCGGTGAAAGTGTTGATGCACACTTCCTTAAAGTGCATATAAAGGCCAATTTTTGTTTAAATTGTAATTCAACTTTAAGTTTATTGCCACACCCACCCGTTTCAGACGACGAACCAAATTTGCTCTGCGGGCTGCGTTTAGGAGTTACCAGGTAAATTTTACGTAAAAGCGATGGTTTCATTGCACACTTTTTGTCAAATACAAAAATAAAATTACTTTTGGCTAGAATTTAAATGTATGACCCATCAATTTTGCTTATGTTGCATTGGAGGTGCCAAGTTTGCTCTGCGGGTTGCGTCTAGGAGATCATAGCCTAATTGCATGTTCCGGTGAAATTGTTCATGCACACTTCCGTAAAGTGCATAAAAATATTAACATTCAATTAAAATATAGTTACAAATTTAGTTTATCTCCACGCCCACTACAGAAGAGTCACCAAGTTTGCTCTGCGGGCTGCGTCCAGGAGCTAATTACTGAATTCAGTGAAAGTGTCGAAGTACACTACCGTTAAGCGCATAAAAAATATCAAACTTGACTATAAAATGTGTAAGTATACGCCACATAGTTGATTTCTACACACGTTTCAATTGAGAAGCTAAAATTGCTCTGCGGGCCTGCTTTTAGGAGCTAACACGATTTTATAAATGTGTAAAAATGACACATAAAACCTCACGTAGCTCCACACATAAATCTACGGTAGATCAAGAATCTATAAAAAGCGAATAAGGTGATTTACCACACCGTTGTAATAGAAGAGCCAGGTTTGTTCTGTGTGATGCGTTTAGGAGGTCACTGTACCGTGTTTTATTTATCTATTACTAACACTTATGTGATATGCTTTATAGTTTGATGGCAGCTAAAATATTACTGAACGCATTTTTCAAACAATTTACAGAGAGTATTAGAGGAGCCGAGTTCGCTCTGCGGGCTGCGTCGCGAAACTGTCCCGCTTTTTGAAAACGTTTTAAAAATATTTGAATTAACAGGTTTAATAATTTGGTTTACTACGTCAGTTTAAGAATTGGCTTTACTGGCTGTATGCTTGTTTTTTATGGAAATTGTTATATTGTCACTCTCAGTAACTTTTATTGAAATAAAATGTATAAATTGCATTATTTTACTCATTAGCTAACATTGGCTAAAGTACCGTGGGTATGAATTAAAAATAATCTTTCCTAGTATTCTACGAATTGGCTGATCACTCATAATTGTGTGTGCAAGTGAAATAGCCAAGATTAGCAAAAAGTACCAAAGTTAATGAAGGAAAGACTCGCTTTTATAGCCGCTTTGTGTAGACGTCTCCCGAGCAAAAAGGAGTGGGCGGAAGGAAGTTGTGGGGCGAGCGCGTGGCGAGGAAGGGTAGGGACGAGACGGGAAGAGCGAAGCCGAATTCATAATTATTTCACGGAAAAGAGCCGGAGCAGCAAACGCATTCATCCAACCAAAATCATCCGTGAACGGGCCGTTTGATTTTAATGCCTTCGTACCGCTTGCGGACTGTCGCGACAGCGCAAGGAAGCGATTTATATATTGATCCGCGAATCCCGACGTGGCGTGGCCGATGGATTCGATGTTGATTCCACCGCTTGACAATTCTACGAGATTCAACCGCCAGCCACCGCTACTCGTGATTTGCGGCGAAATCTGAAGACGGGCATGTGACAAACGCGGCCGCCGGAAAGTGATGTCATTCCGCCAACCCCCTTTTGTCCCCATCCTGGCAACCACCCTCATGGCACAGAGTAATTTATGTCGACACGTCACGAAAATCAACCCCATCCGGGGATCGTTTCACTTTTGTTGACGCTTTTTGCGTTTAGTCCGGTCGTGGTCGTTTCGCCAATTGTTTTTTGGTCGGAGTCGAGTGAAAATGACGAGCAGTTTTTGTACCACTGCCCATCCCTGTTTCGTCTAATCCGGACTCGCGCTCGCGTCACGTGATTTTGCACATCTGGATTGCGCTCAGAAGACAAAGAACCGCACCATGCACGTTACAAATATAACGCTGATAATCTGTACTCGGCCAAGAAGGATATATTACAACGACGCGGTCAGAATGGTCTTCCGACCCGATTTCTCCAAGTTGTTGTTCGTGCGGCTTTGAGATGGTCAGCCATAGGCATGAGGTGGAACTGACACGTATCCCAATTTCGAAGAGCCACGTTTAGAGGACAGGCCCGAACCACCCAAAACTTGGGGCATCTCCCATTCCACAAAACCCTTATTTGCCAGCTAACATTGGACACCAATGGCAAGTTTTCGATCGAACAAGAACACGAATCGCGAAGCAAGCCGGCAGCGAGTTAAGACACTTTGATGGAATTCGTGACAAACGGCTGGCGCGAGGGCGGCACATCAATGCTCCGGCAAATTTTCGTCATTTCGCTTCCTTGTCCTCGTCGATTCGCTTCGAATTTTAAATGAGAGCCGACGCCACCGCCGAACGCTTTCTGCAGCCAGGTTCGGGAGCCGTCCCGTGCGCGCCGCGCCAATGTAAACAAGCTCAACGCCCAGCCAGAGATGCTCTTCTCTTCCCGTATCTTTATCTCGGGTGGGAATCTGGGTGCGCCAGTGCCCCCGTGTGATTTACGAGCTGCCGAGGGTTGAGAGCCCAATGCCGACGACGCCGACGACGCCGCCGCCGCGCGTGGATTAATATGCACGACGGCGACCTGCGCTGCGTCTCTCGATGGGCTAATGAGCTCGCCGGATTTGCTCGGCATGCACAGACGAAGGAACATGTCAGAAAACACTAAGAAAATGGAAAAGCTCATCTCTCTCGCTCGCTCTCTCTCTCTCTCTCCCACACTCTTTCTTGAAAAGAGAGATTGATTGGTCGTTAGTAACGTTGAGCCGAGGACGTGGACGAGTACGAGGCATCGCGTGGCGTGGCATGGCAGGGAGGGGCTGCCGGTCTAAATTTTGACCCGGTTCGAGCCCCAAGATCGGCAGCGGCGTCTCGACGCTCCCCACAAAGAGGAAGCTGCGATCTCGACGCCGAGCCGAGACGGGAGACTCGCGGCGAGGAAGCGAGAAGGAAGACCATGTGATCGATAGGGCCACGCCCCAGACCGTCCCGCTCTCGCTCGCTCCCCAAACGCAGTAGATTCTCTATCTTTGGAAAAGCCAGCGCAGCAATGCGTCCTGCAATTTTTGCTCGCGCTTCGTTTTCTTAGCGCAGCGCGTTTCTCCTTTTCTTTTTTTTTTAACTTGCCTCGCAACATCCATCGCCGAACCGATAAATTTCTTTCAATCTCTCGGGCCTGATCCCCTTAGGGTCGCTGTGGCCTACCGAGTCGGGCGTGGAGGGTGCACTCAATGCTTGACAGTGTTTTGCGGCGACACCGACGCCGGACGTGAAGTCGACGTCGCTAATCGCGACGCCGTTTCGGCGAGCGTCGTCGAGTGCTCTTAGCGGAAAGTAATGCTGTGTTAAGGCCTTCAACACAACTCATCCTTAAAGCTTGATATTACCATATTAATGACACATTCAGTGTGGTAAGCCTGCCGGTCAGGAGGCAGTCTCGGGTTCTCTCTTGCGCCCTGCTCGCATCCCACCCTCTCGGCAGTGTCCCCTCTCTCACTCTGTCTGTACACTCGCGTATACGTGTCGGAATAACTTAGCAAGGCTTAGTGTATCAGACATTTAACACACAATGCTAAAAGTAATGTAATAATAATGAACACCCGCCACGAGTACAAGACTATACCTGTATTTACATTGTAATTAAACTTATTTCAAATCATTCTTATGCTACGAGTAAATCTGCCAAGTAGGTGTACCGACGGCTTGATGTAGCCATTTCCATCCTCGATTGCACGCACTCGGTTCCACTTAGCTTATAAATATCATTTGAGAAGTAGCTGGCTCTCAAGTTCTCTGCCGGAATCAAGGATGTAAGCGAAAAAAATCAAGCGAAGACAAAGAGCTTATGTCAACTCGCCTCTTCAACTTCACAAACAACATTCTGTTTGTTTATGATCGGACAAAAAAAGACGACGACGACGTCTACGCCGAAAAGAAACATCGCCACGGAAATGACATTGACGTCGAAAATGAACATCCCTCTCTTTCTGCCATCAGCAGTCCCTCCAACGTGTATCCTTGTTACCCGCTGGCCCTCGGCCATGGTCTTTCCATGCCTTCCATCCCTCCGCTCTGATTTGGTTTGCCTCCAGATCAAGAATCCCGCATGGTGCAGGACCGTTCGTAAGGATCACCCTAACCACAGCAGCCATCTGTATGTCGCATCCAAAACCTTGCATGGTAATCTCATTCCAGCATGCACGTCTGACTATCTCCCGCTATGCTGTACCGACTTGTGTGTTAAACGTTGACATAGCGTCTGTCTAAAGCGAGCGCACGATCACTCGGGCTCCCAGAAAATCGGCCAGGGTTCGAGTAAACGCTTCCTCCTCACGCATCCCGCGTCAGGAGAAAGTAGTTTCGGTCATAAATCTCTCTGCCTCATCCCACACTGCGAAACGCCTGCCCTCCCCCATCACATCCCGCGACGAATGGGCACATCTTGACGGAGCGCCAGTTTATTAGAACCGGCCCAGAGTCTGATTGGCTGTCTTATTAAAAAGAAAGCGAGTTCTGGTGCGTGTCCCGCGCGCTCAAACTGATGGATTGCTTGTTCCAGGCTGGTGTTCGGAAGACGAAGAGAGGCTCGTGCGCGATCTGTTTCGCGGATACAACAAACTCATCCGGCCCGTGCAGAATATGACGCAGAAAGTGGACGTACGGTTCGGCCTCGCGTTCGTTCAACTCATCAATGTTGTAAGTATCCGTTGATTCGATACAATTCCTAGCAATGGCATCTTTCGTCTGCTTCGTTTTGGGTCCTCGCTGGACCACTCGGCGCGATTGAGTGTGCAGCAAGCAGAACGAGCAGAAGTGAACGATCCACAGCGAATTTATCAACTTTTTGATACAGAACGATGGCTTTCCCGTATGACGCGGTGAAGAAAGGAAGCCCCTCCGCGTTGCTCATAGTTTCCTTTGTCCGCAACGGGCTAGGGCCGATCTCCCAGCGGACGAACTCCAATATCAACAATAAGTTATTTAACATTCCGTCCAGCCAACGCCTCTGGTTTGCCAGAGTAACCCACAGGCGCGTTTCCATCGCCGCAAGGGTTTCCACTCTCCGCGCGTATTTACTCTAGCGATGGACCGGCCGATATTCCCCGGCGTCGTCGGCGTCAGCGTCGTCGGAGATTGAGTGGGCTGGGAATTGAGATATGACTTGATCGCAAGTCCCTCGCCCACACAAGCACTGACCGCTCATGAGCCGCGATCCACTTTTGATGAGACAGCAAGCTGCGGTGAAAGGCGCGCGTTACGGTTCGCGTCCTCGAATTTATATTCATGTTCACGGGGAAACATAAACGAGACACGATGTCGATATTCATTGACCTACCGAATGAGACGAGTAAAAAATCCAACCGAAATTGAAAAAGAAAGACGAGCGCGCACAGAAAATAGCAGGGGGAAGGGAGACTGAAAATCTGTCACTCACGGTGACTGTAAATCGAAGATTCTACTCGCTAGCGTCGTCGACGTCGTCGTCGTCATCGTCGCGTAGCCTTGCGACTCGCTCCTTTGTTTTTGCTCATAAAACGCAACTCGATCCACTTGCCAATATTCCAGTCGTCGACGTCGTCGTCGTCGTCGTCGTCGTCGTCGTCGTCGTCGTCGGCGGCGGCGGCGGCGCCGTGTCTCCGATGTTAAACCGTGCTTGCCGATCAAATTGGATGCCGCCGCCGCCCCCATTCCATGAGCCGAGAATGGAAATAATTCAGCACAAGCATCGCGTCATGATCCCGCATCGCGCATCAGCATTGTACGCAGCGCACGCACCGCGTTCTGCATTGTGATTGCAGCGCGTTGCAATCACGCGGTCCATTCAGTTCCCCCCTCCCACACAATGCCCCACACCCCTCAGCCATGCGCCGCTAAATGTCGATCGCCGCTCACAATGCATCGCGTGGCCGGTGCGTCGAGTTAAAACAACAAAACACCGCTCGGATTTCATTAACGGACGACGAATTTAATTGCTTTCCCGTGGTCGGAATGCCGCGTGACGCGGGGCCTGCGTCCACTGGCTCAGGGCTCAAGGCCCAGGCCCCATGGGCCTCTGCATTGAAGAGCTGCCCCAATGATGCACGGCTCTAATTTCTGTACGCGTGACATGGGGCCGAAGGGTGCTCGTTGATACACGCCGAAATCGTCGACTTCCATAAGCTTGCTCGCTCTCCCGCCCCTGCAAAACGGGCGTCGGCGGTGGTAGCAGGGTGGTGGCTTGGGCGGAGAGCCGGGGGTGGGTGGAAAGGGGCGTCTCGCAACGTCGCGACGCAGCCTCCTCGCAACGTGCACGGCGTGTGCATAGCGTCGAAGTGGAAGCGGCGTTAGAGCGACGCCGAAAGCATTCGCCGAATATTTCGTGGAGAAAAGTTGCTTTGAGCCAATTTGAAAATGCTTGGAATCGTGATTCGACAAAGCATTTTTTGCGGAGGCTATAGCCGAAGGAAAACACGCTTCGCAGCTCGCCCCAAACTGGAACTCGTTTTCGCATTTGTATAATAACGCTCTATCTCTCTCCCCCACTCCCCGCCCACCCCACCCATCCACCACCGGAACTTTTGTCAATAGTGTGGATTCGGCCGACATCATCCTCGGTGAATTGTTAGCGAAACTTTTAATTTGACGATCAATTAGAATCCAACCCGAAAGCTAGTCATAATCTAGTGTAATACATTTTCATCAGGCTGCAGCGTCGAGTCGCCGTGCTTGATATCGCGAGCGTAATGAAAGCGCCTAGGCACCCAAGTTTGTTCGGGTGGACAGGGGTGTAATCTTGGCGTCGGCGTCGGCGTCGACGCCGCCCTGCGACCAAGTTCATCCGTAGCCAGTGAACTTCTTAAACTCCCTGCCCGACTCGACGAAATGCGTGATGTTAATTTGTGTAGACTTGGCCCAAGATCCGAGCGAAGAGCTGCAGTAATAAATGGAACGCTAATTAATCGAACACTCGACGACGCCGACGCCGACGCCAGAGAGCGACTCGTCGCTGGCGCTTATTGTAGGAAATGGAATAACCGGCTGCATCGAGATAGGGACTCCAGAGAAAATATGATCCCCATCCCATCGAGATAAATTGCGATCAAGACCAGAATTGTCTGGCGCTAATTCTGAGTGGAAAGCCATGGCTTACCGGCTTTATTAAAGTTCAAAACAACATGGAATGAAATTCGACTTGAACCTTGGTATTTACTAATCACCTGTCTTGTTGTGTTTCAGAATGAGAAGAATCAAATCATGAAGTCTAACGTGTGGCTGCGACTGGTAAGCAAACATAACTCTAATACAATTCACTCGTCATTTAAGCAACGCTTTAGGTACTTATTATCGCACACTTTTCTGCTCCATAGTTTTTCCACTTCACAATATCCATAATTCCACACTTTCAAGCATACCCACACTAGCTGCCATAATATAATAATGATTTTGAAATGTGGAATCTCGAGCTGTCTCGTCCTCGTGAACGCAGGAAAATTGCAGGGAACAACTTGAACGGCACTCCGGCTAATTATATTACTATTTAATGGCGTTACAAACTAGGATGTTAGCGCAGCGAGAGGCTGGCTCCTGCCACGACAGGGAGGGGGCGACCGCGCTCTCGGGCGAAACAACGCACTACGATCGGACGGAACAGAGTCATGCGTTCACTGCGCAGAAGCGGGGTGACCGACGAGACTCAAGTGCCCTCGTGATACCAACTTTACCGCGAGATTTCTAATTAAGATACTGCCAGCATGATACAAGCGCCATCGGATCGATTTATAGGGCCGTGTGTGCAGAGAGCTAAGTTCATCAAGAAGAAAACGCTTTTCATTCTCTAGAGGGTATTTCTCTCGCGTGGCGCTGCGCCCGGGCGCGTGGGCGGGCGGCTCGGAGAGATCTTCCCACGACGGCGACGGCGACTTCCACGGAACAATCGCCGCGGAACGTCCGCCAATTTGTAGCGCCACGTTTGCACGACGCCCGCCCGCGCGCGGTGCTACATTTTTATCAGATCTGTAGCGCCAACATATTATGAGCACATCTTTATTGAGCAGTTCTCGCTTACAGTTTCTTTAACGGTGAAAACCTGTAGAAATGTTGGAATGTTTCCGATTTTTATGACGCCAAATAACCTTCCACGAACGGTTGATACAAAAGAAGAATAGCCCATTTTTTCTTGGTCCTTTAAGCGATATTTAATTGGAGGACGGCATCAGCAAAACACCGTGGAAATATGCACAACTCGCGCCAAAACCGGTGGCTCAATATCGCGTCATGTTTCACCCGTTGCTTCACGGCCGACGGCGGCGTGTTGTCGTGGCGAACACTCCTCCGGGACGTGTATTTTAATGAATAACTAATTACCAGACAGCTCAAGAACTGGATCCGCCGCCGCCACCGCTGCCGCCGCCGCGTGGAACGACGGCGAGAGGAGATTGCGTTCCAATACGCGACGTCTCTCCCCCACCCACCCTCCACCTCGCCAACCTATATTTCCGTTAATCAGTTTCCACTTTGACATGGAGATCCAACTTTGCCGGCGCTCCGGAAGAGGCCAGATCCGTGTGCCCCAAAATATAATTAACTTTGCCCGTCGCCAAAATCGGGACGACGTAATTAAGAAACATGGAATATAGTCTTCTGCGCGCGAATACCATGGGAGCGTTTCACGAGTCTGCTTTGGGTATAACGAAACTACGGCGGCCATTTCAGCACTTTCTCCGCGACCCTAGCAGTTTCGCAGAATCTCCTGAACCACTTTCGCAATTCGTAAGACGTGAGCGCGCGCCGAGGTGCAGTGCATGTCAAATCGGAATCAACCTGAACCCAGTGAAATGTTAATGGCGAAGGCTTCACGCACCATCCGGGCGGCATAACTGGCATGCTTAGCCCGTCATCCGCCACAACTGCTGTCAAAACTCTAAACTCCTCTCGGCCGCAATTCGGGGCGCTCGTTGTTATTTTCACGTCGTCGTATCTTGCTGTACAGTACCGACCTCGACTGCAAGTGCGCTCGTGAAAACTGTTAGTGCCATCAACGCCGGCTGCGGTAATTGGTGAAGACCAAGGGCCCTCCGACCGGCCGATGAGTCATACTTTAACATGGCATGCTTTTTCGAGGGTTGTCGAGGCTGACGATTTTCATAAATCTAGGCGGCCATGGTTAATTGGCGCAGTCAACAGTTATAACTTGGCAATTAGGCACGCCGTGGCTTTCGCGGTTGTTTCGCGTTCACTGGTGCGCTCGTTAAAAAAGTCGCAGTCATGTTTTTGATAATGCTTGTCTTTTAAAGTAATTTTCAGTCTGCAGCCCTGCACATGAGTGCCCTTTATTGATAATAAAACGTGTCTCTGAATTGGCAATTCATTTCGAAAACACACTTTTATTTCGATGGCCAATGCAATTAATGGATTTGTGCTTGTCCATATGTGCTCGTTGAATATTAATTGCAAGTCTATCCGATAAATTATGCATAATGCGGTGATTATCATGTTTGACAATTAAACGCGTCGAACTCGACCAAACACCATCGTAAAATATTATAAGTGGGACAAGTTGGGCAACTGCACCACAATCCACCAAATAAATTTAGCGCGAAGTATGGTGTGGTGTGTATGGTTTACACAAAAGATAACAAAGCATGATAAAGCTAATGGGTGCACATTCGACATCTGCCCCCTAATCTTCGGCGAGATGCGCTCGTCGATTGTTGTCATCTAAGCATCTTGTTCATCGTCTCCCCTTGCTGCCATGCGCCAAGAAGGTAATTCAATCTTGTCGAGATAGCACAATGCGGCAACTCGTGACGATGCGTCGGTCGTATACGATAAGAGAAATCGGTCGCACGCGGCGTCGACGTTGGCGTCTGCGTCGGCAACCTCATGATGCCTACACGCCGGCATCGGTAGTGGTGGTGGTGATGGTGGTAATCGATCAAATCACCTACCCACTTATCGCACGGGGTCTCGACGCGCGGCTAAACGTAGGGCGGCCAGGAGGCAGGGGTTTGGGCGGGCGGGCGGGCGGGGGCAGCTTTGCATGTGCGACGTCGTCCGAAGAGCGTCCCTACGGGCCGCCGCTACGGAAGGTCCGAGCAATCACACTTTGCTCATGGACACATGAATTATTTGGGGTCGCGCGGAAGCGTAATGGCACATGTAGCCGCTGGAAGAATGCGTTACCTACCGCTCGTCACCGCGTGATAACATTTACAGAGAGTTCTTTCCGTTTTAACCCTTCAAGTTTTTCAGATGCTTTTAAGCCACAGTTAAAAATAAAACAAGATCACTCGTGTATACAATTTCAAAAAAGGAACCACGAGAGCAAACACATGGATTTTCTGTCAAAGTTTTGACCATACAAACAAGCCGGTGATTTGTAATACGATACAAGCAACAATAATTGAGCTTGTTCTGTAAACGTCTGGAATACAATGCGTGAGATAGGCGACTGTGTTATCTGCAGCCCCTGCTTGCTTCAATCGGGTGCCGTACAATAGCATGAGTCGATTCGACGTATTCCTTCATCAAGAGTTCGCAACAAGGGGTGCACGGGGGTGGTGCAAAGCCTCCTGCCGCTGAGAGTGTGCTAAGATCGCCGGTGCAGATTGCCTCCTGACAGTACACTTCCCCGGCTGCCCTGCTGGTTACAAAGTTAGTTCACTGGAATACCGCACACCCTTCGAAGCACACTAGCGTTATAGCGAACACCTTTCGAGGATGTTTGTGCTGAATAAATATACTCAAGTGGGCTTGCGATGCCGGGGACCAGGCACGTAACCACGTCTTTATTGGAAGTCTCGGCGTTATGTTTCATTAGATTGAAATGGGAATATTTAAAAATTAAAATAATGAAGATTTGTGTCAGTGTATGCGATGTCAGTGTTTTATATCTTTTGTTTAAAATTGAGAACAACGGCAGAGAAAGCGAATCACATTACAATGCCAATGCAGTCGCAGATATACAAGTTTATGTTTAGTTATATTCTTTCCTGAAATGTCAAAACAAACGACTGCCACGCCGTCAATCTTACGTAAACAAAAGCCGGCGTCGTGACACGACCGCGCCACGTAGTAAATAAAATCAGGCCGGGTTTCAACGAGAGCTTAATGCCCTGTAGTTCTGGGCATACAGGAAACAATCCAAGAAATATGACCGAAGTAACCTATTTAGCTTCCCGTTCCACGCAAACAAATACGGGATTTGGGGAGAACAAAACTATATGTAAGGAAACTATTGTTACACAAAGCGACAGCGTCTCGCAAGTCGAACGAGTACATTAAAGTTAAACAGTGTAGAAATGTTTCGCGAAAAGCCCCTGGCACTCGATGAATACCGAACGCGGTGGATTCCGTAGTGTGTACTATACGTCTTGGCTGGAGCAGTTTCGCTCGACATTCACATACACACACACAAGGCTTCTGTTCGCTAGAAACCGACCGTTTCTTGCAAGAGACCCGTTGTACTCTCCGCACATTCAAAGTAAATTAAGCAAATCTCGACGGCGTCGTTTTATCCTCGGCTGGTTTGGCGCGGAATCTTAAGGGGATGGGAGGATGGGGTGGAGGGACCCAGCGCATCTGAATTGTGCCTTCAATTATGGTAATTATTATAATTGCCAAGACGATTATGTCGAGTCGGTAGCGATCCTTGACTGCCGTAACGACATTCTGGCGCTCGCGTTTGTCACGGCAGAAAGTGACACGTCGAAATTGCAGGGCACATGCTTCTTCGGCTGCTGGAGCCCCTTCCCCCCCCCCCCCCCCCCATACCAAAGCTGCTTTCCCAGAGATCCGAGCAGAGGGTAAAATTGGGACATCTCCTTTCTTAACTTTTAATATCAAAAAGCTAAGGGACAAATAATTACCACAGTCAAAATGGCGATTTCCGCGTGAAAATTTCCCAGTTGACGCCCCGTCAGTGTTTGCCACTCCACTTAAACTCACTGCCGCGTATCCTTGGAGCGCCCATGAGCGAAACAATCGAAAACCGTCGCTGGTGCAAAACGACGAGCACACAAACGATTTGACAAACACGAGCCACCGAATCGTTAGGCCAAACGACCAATGATTGGTTGCCGCCGACCAGAGATAAAAACAAATACATGCAACGAGACTGTTAGCGCGTGTGTTTGTGTGGACACACACATATCTGCACACAGTGAATGACGTAGCTTTGGTGCTAGGCTTGCCATCCATAAAATATCAATTATACGCTAACAATAGTTAAATCACGTTAGGGGTGGGTAGATTGATATTACCCCCTCATCCCATCACGGTACTCATACCCCCTGAATCCCCCCAGCTCATGCTGCTACCCTGCGAACGCGTACAGTGGTAATCCTTCGACAAATATCATTACAAACTCGCCCATCGGAAATAGGCACACTCAAGCTCGGCTCCGAGATTATTCAAAGTTAATTATCCGTTTCGCGAGCAACCGGGCGATCGATCGGCAGCAGCGGCAGCAGCAGCAGCAGCAGCAGCCGATCGAGGGAGTTTTATGCGCAAGTTGACGCATGCCGTGTTTGAGTAACGTGCCGTTAGCGACGCGGTACGAGGTCCCGTCTGTTGATGAACGCCAAGGATCAAGGACCGATCTGTGAATGCCTGTTTGTATATCTACGAGACGCGTTCTCGTTCGAAATAACAAGCTTTCTGCGAGGAAAAGTCGCAAGATATTTAAATCGAGTCTGTGGTTTCCAAGACACGTGCTGGCAGCGGGGGCTTTAAAGATTGCTTGGTATGCAAAGGGTGAAGGCGGGGGACAAGATTAGGGGTCCAGCCGTGACTAAAGGTACTCACCCTTGATGGATGTGGCCCCAAAGCCAGGGTCTTTATTAGAGGAACAAAGGTATTTACCGGCCATGAGACGACGGATATGTTTATTCATTCGTCTTTGTCTTGCTGCTCGCAGGAGCATTTGTTTCCCCCGATAAAGAAAGTCGGAATGGAACAATGGCAGTCATATTTACCGCCCTCCAATTTCCATTCCGTTCATTGTACGCTCTAACTGAGAGAGTATCTAGTAGGTCTTTTGCGATAAAGTATAAAAGTTTGCACCTGTAAAAATCTCCAAATTGTCTGGTCTCGAGGCGGTTCCCTAATATTGCTTTTTTCCCCTTCATTCACGGCGAACCCGCGCGACTCGACGCGTGGTTATAAAAAGCGGCTCCGCCCGAGGCGAGACCGCCGTCGTCTCAAACCCATCCTTGGCAATTATGGCTGCCCGACCCGTCGCTTGCGTTTATACTTTATACCGCATAGGCATGACTACCTCTCGTTTCACCCAATCTTCAGACACAAAAACAATTTACTCGTCATCTACACCTCAAGAATCCGGCACTTGCCTGACCTTGACGCGACTCTTTGATTGGTCGAGTGAGTGGCAGCCTCGACCTTGGACTGTGATTGGCTAAAAATACAGGTTTGTTTCAGGTGTGGAGCGACTACCAGCTGCAGTGGGACGAGGCCGACTACGGAGGCATCGGCGTCCTCCGACTACCACCTGACAAAGTCTGGAAGCCCGACATCGTCCTCTTCAACAAGTAAGTGCCACTCACCATACTGTCTCTTTGACGTCCTAAACGAATTTTAACGCACGATTTTTCCATTTGCATCCAGCTTTTCTCTGACATGAGTTGTAATTCAATTTTTCCATTTGACGCGTTGAATTTCTACAAAGGAGCTAGCGTTATTTCCATTGATTGGAACTCGCATCTTGAGACGAATCTACCGTTTCGCGGAATCGGAAAAGGATTCTAAATGTCGTTCCTCTGGCTGCACGCCTTCGTGAGCTATCGCAAATCGACGCCAAAACGCTAACCAATATCCCATCACCGAGCGGTGTTATTGCCTCGTTAATCATAGACTAATCTTGATCATCTTACCGCTGCAGTTAACCGGAGTCGCGTTTCCACGAAAACATTTATCGCAGCCCGAGGACTCAGACGCGAAAGTTTCGCTCGTAAAAAACAAATTAAAGTCAGTGAGTGTTCTTTTGCGTAAAGATCATCAGCGCGTCACCACGCTCCAAAGTAAGTTTCTAGTCGACCGGTGGGCGTCGCCGCCTAAATGACCCCCCCCCCCCCCCCTCCCCCCACTCCCTTCTGTGGTCGTCACCCGTGCAAAGTAGAGCCATCAAACGAGGACCGCGCGCGGTGGGACGGCCAAGATATAATCCTGGGACAGCGCCCTGAATCCCTAGAGAAGCCGATATCCTATGAGGATGCCGAGCTTGACGCACGTAACACAGCTCCGTTGACGAGTATCGATCAAGCCGCGTTATGTATCGACACCAAGTCACTTCTTGCCGTCGCCGTCGCTACCACCGCCTTGCTGCGTGTCATATTACACGGCTAATCTGTCATCGAGATTGTCACTACTCTTGGGACGCGTCTTACAGCTCCGCACACCAGACTTGCTAATGCATTTCCTGTGTTCTCTGTCGTGTTCGCAGTGCCGACGGCAACTACGAAGTGCGGTACAAGAGTAACGTGCTGATCTACCCGAACGGCGAGGTTCTGTGGGTTCCGCCAGCAATATACCAGGTAAGATGCCAGAACGCGTTACCGGCATTCCTCTTCCTGCCGCCGTCCTGCTCTTCGCGGTCGACGTGCTTAATGAATTGGGAGATTAAGGTCACTGGAAATTAATTCCGGCCACTATGTGCGCGAGGTCCAAGTTCAGCTGCAGGCAATTAACTGGGTATAGAAGTAATTTCATTTGTTGGTTTTTAATATGTACATCGGAACGGGGACGGGCGGCCTGCCGCTTGATTGATCGAGTCGACATGATATTGCTAATGCTGCAAACGTGTTGTTGCGATATCAAAGCGCGCTGGCAAATTGGCCTGTCAATTGTTCGAAATGATCGACGCCGAGATGAGCGACGTCGGCGGTGGAGGTGCCGGGTTAGCAGAGTCCACATCTATGCGCTTCGAATCAAGTTGGCGGTCACAACAGTGGTATGCCGTGGATAAACCGACAGGGGAATCAATTGGGTCAAAAAAATCACTATTCGTTACAAAATATGTGAATACACAGTGTCGACGTAAATGCCCCTATTATCGGAGTCGCTATTTTCATTGTATCTCTTCATCGTTATTGAGCCACGGCGTCGATAAATATTAATTTGTGGAGAAGTACGTACCTCACGCAGTGCTTAGTCTTCGCTTTTAGCACTGGGAGCTCTGGCTTGGGTTGACCTGCAGTTATTATGTCGAGTTTCGAGTTAAAAGACAGGGAGCCGAAAGTTTCTCTCCTCAATCAGTCTATCACACAGTATTAATCCACTGTTGTGTGATGATCTTTGATCATCTATTTAATTTCAGCGATGATGATTGCTGGCAGGCAAAGTTAGACTACCAGTTCACTCGAAGGCAAGGCTCGTTGCAACTTGAGCACCGAACGTACGAACATTACCGATGTTGGCCGAAAGCGAAAGAAGCATTTTTTTAAGTGATTCCCTTAAGAATAAAAGGCGATTTATTTGGGCTTTTCGGCTGATACCGTTACACAAAACGCATGTAATTGATGCGGGGGATATAAAAATCATACTATGGACATAAACCCCTCTTTTCTGCACTTAAAATGCACTTTTTCGTCATTTACTTGCACGTCGGACTCGACCACAATGCTCGACCGCGCGGCCGACTCTATGCAGCATAGGACGCCTAGTCTGCGTGACAGATTTTCAAAGTGATTCCCTTACAAAGTTTCCCTTATAATGCACGCTGCTTTGGCGCGATTGGAAGTGGGATGTTTTCGTGCGGAGTTCAAATAGAAATTACCAATTCACACAAATTAATTTTTGAACGACAAAAACAAATAGTCAATTACATAATTGTGAACAACACAGAAGAGAAATATTATATTTTTGTATTATTATATAATGTTATTCCGAAGTCTAGGGGAATCAATGATTCCCTTGATTCCATGAACTGCACGCCCCTGGGTCATAATTCTACGCTTCGTTTGATTTCCAGAATAGGAAATGTATTTCGGTTGAACATCGGAAATAGAAACACATTTACTGAACAAGGAGATGGATCATACGGTCTGAAAATGTATGTTAGCGCTCGCTTAATCCATTGATTTCTTAGCGGTTTACCTGGACCTCACGACAGCCTCATAAAGGCGGCAACATGTTAACACGCCATTTCCCAGTGTCCTACATTTCACACAACCTGCTCCACGATGTCGGGACAAAAACTCGTGTCATTTCCCCGTCACGCCGCGTCGCGATGCAATATGCATGTGCTTCGCGGCACAACAACATCATCATCATCATCACCGTCGTCGGCGTCGCGTCACCTTCGCGACGACAGGCGCACTAAAAAAACTCTAATCTCGGCTGACGGATAACACCAAGCCAAAGAGTCGACGACAACGACATCGCTGACGATAAGAGAAAAGTTTCACCGGCGGCATCTGGCGTTCCGCCGGCCTCGCCGGGTGTTTGATGTTCTCCGCCACCCCACCCCCCTACCCGGCCCGCTCAGTCACTTTGATTGCCGTGCCGGGACTGCGGGACTGCGGGGCTGTGGGGCCTGCAGGGCACAAAGCGACGGCCCTAAGAGGAAGCGATGTCTGCAGCCTTCCTTGGTACCCAGTCGGCTCCTGGAGCGCCGCCTCGGAATGTAAATGCCGCGCGGGCCACGTATTGATTCACATAGTGTGCCGCTGCCGCTGCAGTCGGCGACCGACCGACCGAGCCGCCGACCGACCTGGCACCGACGCCGACGCCGCCTTTTGTCGCATAGCGCGCTGCCAGGGGTTCGATCTCGTCATGGACCGAATCTATCATCGTCATCGAAGACAACGACGTCCCCCGTCAACACTTTGCCTGCTGACCATCTCATTACAAAGGCATCTCGACCATATATGCCGCCGTCGCGGTTACATGTTTATGACTCGGGAGTCGACGGCATTTCGTCGCGTGCCGTTTGCGAGGGCAAGGCGTGATTTCATTTCCTGACTCCTGTCTTGCTGTGTTTCAGAGCTCGTGCACGATCGACGTGACGTACTTCCCGTTCGACCAGCAGACCTGCATCATGAAGTTCGGCTCGTGGACTTTCAACGGCGACCAAGTGTCCTTAGCGCTATACAATAATAAAAACTTTGTCGACCTGTCCGACTACTGGAAATCGGGCACGTGGGACATAATCGAGGTGCCCGCCTACCTCAACATCTATGAGGGTAACACTAACCACCCGACAGAGACAGACATCACCTTCTACATCATCATACGGCGCAAGACGCTCTTCTACACTGTCAACTTGATACTGCCGACGGTGCTCATCTCCTTCCTGTGCGTGCTCGTGTTCTATTTGCCCGCCGAGGCTGGCGAGAAAGTGACGCTCGGCATCAGCATTCTCCTCTCACTGGTCGTGTTCCTGCTGCTGGTGTCGAAGATCCTGCCGCCCACCTCGCTGGTGCTGCCGCTCATCGCCAAGTACCTGCTATTCACGTTCATCATGAACACGGTTAGTATTCTGGTCACCGTGATCATCATCAACTGGAACTTCCGAGGGCCGCGTACCCACCGCATGCCGCCGTGGATCCGCGCTGTCTTCCTCCACTACCTCCCCATGATCCTGCTGATGCGGCGGCCGCGCAAGACGCGACTCCGATGGATGATGGAGATGCCGGGGATGAGTGCGCCGCCCCACCCATCGTACGGGTCGCCAGCCGAACTGCCCAAGCACCTGGCCTCGACGCCCGCCACGCGCGGCAAGATGGAGGTCATGGAGCTCTCCGATCTGCATCATCCTAACTGCAAGATTAACCGGAAATCCAGCGCGGAGTTGGGCGCCGGAAGTGGGCGCCGAGAGAGCGAGAGCTCGGACTCGTTATTGCTGTCACCGGAGGCGTCCAAGGCGACAGAGGCGGTCGAGTTTATTGCGGAGCATCTTCGGAGCGAGGACGCGTACATACAGGTTTGTCGCTGCTAGCTGTGTGTCAGTGTGTGTGTGTGTGTGTGAGTGTAGCTGGTAGGATGTTGCATGATGCAGTAGAGCCACACTGCACCCCTTGGGATGGGCGGGGGCGTGGCACGGAGGAGAGGGGGGAGGGCGACTTGACGAGCGACTTCAAAGTTGCGGACCAAGTTTTGTGGGGAATTAATTGAAAAATGCCGGTCGAAGGGCGGCGTTGGCGTCTCGCTCGACCGTCCGAGTGGACGCCGCCCGATTTTCCCGGGTGGTCGAGCACTTGGACAGTTGTTTCGAGGACGGGTGTGACCTGAATACATGGCCTCGGATTTTTGCTGCCACTTTGGCATGACGTTTACTATATAGGACCGTCCAAGATCTCTTGAAGCGATGCATGTGGTGCAAAAAAAGGGAAAAGTATGAAAAGCCAATCATGATAGTGACATAAGTTATAACTGCATTGCATAAAAAGGCAACCCACAATTTTCGTCGCTCATATCCTTGCTGGCCACATCAAAAACATGCGCATCGTTCAGAAATGTGTGAGAAACCCTTCATATAAAGCAGCGCGGTTAAATGCGTTCACGCGACACCTTTCTAACAACAACAACAACAACAACAACAACAACAACAAGGGGACGCAGGCAATGAAGCATTGTCACCCGGCCGCACGCACAGCGGCTGAGCGCCGCGCGCGCGGCTTTCGAACGCGGCGCTCTCCGCTCTCTCATTGATCCCGGCGGTCGCTCGGATGCGGAGAACGACGCCGGGCGTCGGCGTCGGCGTCGCGGCGCAGGCCCCAGTCGACCGCACCCTCCCCGGGTTGTGAGCGACGACCCCGCGCTACCGATGCCAGCCAGCCAGCCAGCCACCCGCCCGCCGTCCACCGTTTAGCTGCCCAGAGATGACGAGCCGACACGCAGGATTATTTCCAACCCGTCTTTATCGCGCTCCTCTTTCAGGGGCCATACTACAAAACAAGGGCATCGCGTGGATTCAAATTGCTGGAGCTAACGTAATGGGGGTAGTGGCGACACCTCGTTGGCACTGGCGAAATGTTTATCAGTTCGCATGGAGGGGTTCTCGACTGGTATAGGAGAGGATTACAGGCGCAAACATTGTATAAGCCGACGGTGGCCGCTGGAGGTATAAAGTCCGAACCGTGGGGATGATTTACTTAGTTTGGTACAGCGTGCTCACTGCTAAACTGCCAGGCCGGTCGTTCGATTAGATAAAAGAGGGCGCTAGTAAATGAATCATTTGCAAATTATACGCCTAGATACACACGCCAAGCTCAGCTCAGCTCGCTCTCAAGCACAGAGCGGCTTGGGCACGATGTATTAGGTACCTACTAGGTACTGTATCCCGGTAACCGAATTAAACAAGACAAAAGATCGATTGGGGTGCGTTCACGTTTCAGATCCGCGAGGACTGGAAGTACGTCGCCATGGTGATCGACAGGCTACAGCTGTACATCTTCTTCCTGGTGACGACGGCCGGTACGATCGGCATCCTGATGGACGCGCCGCACATATTCGAGTACGTCGATCAGGACCGAATCATCGAGATCTACCGTGGAAAGTGAGCGGGGCAGGCGCGCCCACCCCCGGCCAGTTGTTATACAAAATGTGTTGCCGACGCGACGCAGCGACGCTATCGGCGCTGGTGCGCGGCGAGCGCGCACGCGCGCGGCCTGATCACCGACGAGCATAAATTATATAGTGAAAAGAAAAAATAATAATTAAACAAAAATCATTCCCCCCGTTGTTACAGTGAGTTTCGCGAACAAGAACGCACTATTTACTTGTCACTGATCACTGATCGTTGTTTCTTGCGCGGTGGCGCGACCAATGGACGCATGCAGCACGCACCGCACGACGCCGTCAAAAGCACGCAAAATGCACGCACGTGCGCGTGCTGGATACCCGCACGGCGAACTCCACGAGTGAGCGCGATCCGATTGTTTCGGTGTTTTTAAGGGAAAAAATGCGTGATTCCCCCCCCCCCCCCCCCCCCCCCCCCCCAGCGCTGCACAAGTGTGGTGGTTCCTGCGAATTACGCGCGCGGGGTGGGGGACGAAACGAGTGGCTACACCATTTACTATAGACCTAACGGTATATACGTGCGCACAGAGGCCGCGTGTGGTTACATCACGAGCTGATAAGTTCACGGTTTTAAAATAAAATATATTTCACATTTCTATCGTAGCTAGTGCGGATTGAGAGATGTCGTTCTGTCGAGTGCGCGAGGTGCGCGATTTTGCCGATGGTTAGAAGAAAGCTGCAGCAGAAGCGAAACGCCCCGCCGCCCCGCCGCCGCCGCCGTCGAGAAGCGCCAAAGTGAAAAGTGCGAATTTGCAACAAGTCACTTATAATAAATCGTATATGCTCAAGAGTAACAAAGTATTAAAGTTAATCAGACTCAACTGTACTATATATATATATATACATATATATATATAAATTGATTATATATTAATCTATATTAATTCACGAAGGAAGAAGCGGATTGTATTTGCCTTCTTTGTCGTTCGTTCGTTCGTTCGCCAGCAGTGCGCCATGATTTGTCTTTTGTCCCTAGTCTCCATTCACGATCGATTGTCGATGGATGCAATGTCCACGTGTGCAGTAAGAAGGGTGGGAGGGAGGGACCGGGCCGGCAAGGGTTGGGATATGGGATAAGGGGTGCAGTCATGGGTTTCATTTCGTATATCTCTGTAAGTGCACGTCTAGTTGACTAATAATATTATTAGCAAGAACACACCGTACGTTTCGTGGTAGATATGGCAAGCATAGTTGCTTCGTATTCTCCAAAAAAAAAAGCAAAAGTGCTAATGTCTATTTGCAAGGATACCTACCAGGCTTCCGGTAATAAGGATGTACTGTACAAAGCTAGCGCGGGAGGGATTTACTTGTTGACATTTCATGAACACGCAAAACACACCTGATAATACGTGCTCACTTAAAAAAACCTCTGAATGATATTATTATTATGATTATGATTATGATTATTACGAAGCATCCGCTAACGACAACTCGATGGATGAGTTAATTGTAATTTTTGTAGCGTTATAATATGCACAATGTGTATATTATGTATCATATTATTATATATACATATAATTTACCTCACGGAGACCATTTTTCTTCGTTGAATTTTTTTCTCAATACAGAATTGATGAAAAGAACGAATTTTTTCAAATATATTATATATTTTTCCTTCCACAACATAAGAGTTGCGAATGAAAAGTGCATCTAGTAAGAATTGTCGCGCACGTCGAGTGTCCAAGCTAGCTGTTCCTCCCCCTAATCGTCAGCTATGTACCCAAGTACAGAAACACCCCCCCACCCCTGACACCCCGTAGAGAGTTGTGTCACCGTCATCTCCCGGCCAGAGCCCCCCACCCACCGTCGATCTCTCCGCGGCGTCGCGGGCGTCGTCCCCCAGAGCCGATAGCACTCGGTCCGCAAGATACACGCCCAGAACGCAGATGAGTCAAGCTGAGTTGAGATGAATTCTATCAAAGCTCGGTTTCACGCGCGACTTAGGTTCACTTTCTGGCCAAAACGCGATGAGTCAAGTCGTAGAAAGAGCTAGAGAGAAAGATGTTTGTTTTGTGCATATTCTGCGAAGGTCGGGCATCGACTGTGGAAGTCGACGCCGTGGACCCGAGACCGGAAGTGGAATTTTAGAGGCGATTTCCTGGAGACCGGCGACGGCCATGCCCAACCCACCTAATCTGCAAGACGACCCTCACGCTAAGCGCCACCCAAAAACGCGTCCCAAAACGAGCAGTGATTGTCTAAAATAAATTGGTGACATTAATTAATGAATATAGGACGTGTTTAAAATATTGTAATACGCCGACCACCGACCGGGGTCGCAGCCTCTCGGTATCGAAACAACAACATCGTCAACGATTGTATTTAAAAATTAAAAGTATAACAATGAACTATTTGCACCATTGGTACTATAGGCTAGCGTTAAATGAAACACTATACACACGACCCGTTACATTACATTAACTCGTCTACCTCTCATGGTTTAAAGAAAAAAAAAAAATATATATATTATCATTTTGTTTTCTAAATGGTATAAACGTATCGTGTTAAAGCTGTCATATTATTTGAGTTGAGTAATTTGTAGCGAGTTTCTAGTTAGTTTGGTAAAAGTTACCTTGTAAATTCTAGCAAAGTCATCGTCAAACCCACTTATTGATGATATTGTCTTACGTTATGAAGCCCCGCCTATGATATAATATTAGATAGAAATCTTAGAGTCTAGATTGTTCCAAGTCTACAGTACTTTGCGTGTGAAAGCTTATCCACGTTATTTGTTGCGAATATTAAACTTAAAAAAAAAAAAGTCATATTTATTAATTAAACGTCAGAAGAATTCGTTAACTTTTAAACCTCTACGTCTACATTTACAATGCTACAATAAGTTGTTCAGTGTTTCTGTTACGCTTAACCCGTGGCTGCAGCTATATTTTATACAATCACAATAATTATAAAGCTTTATATTAAAATAATCAGATTCTGTTCTTTTTGAAAGTCGTTGCACGTATCATAAAATCGGCTGAATTGAGCAAGTCCTGATACTACATGAGTACATGAGTATACTACTTTCATTTCAAACTAAACCATGATGGTGGAACGTAATAAATTATTTTCCTAGTGTTTGCATTTTGTCACTGCCTAGTCTTCCCATAAAAATTACATCTGATTCAAATCAACCATAATTTTTTTATTTTCAAATGAGATTTCATGGAGATGAACCATTAATCATAATAAAATAATAAACTTGTACATTTAAATCAATACTATTATTTATCCGCATAAAACTCATTCCCTGGTTTTAGGCCCATTGTGTAATAATAATAATCAGAAACAGTGCTGCCATAAAATGTGATCTTAATCGACGACGAGGCGTCAGTATTACATGAGAAAAATAATTTTCCTGATGTATGAAGATCAGTTGTTGAAACGATGCCATATCCTTTGATCCTGAATACATCCTTCGTTAGGTGTCTCCTTAGTGTGTGTATGTGTGTGTTTCAAGTGTGCGTGTAATTTGTTTTCAAGCATAATTACAACTTTACCTTCTTCAATTGCAAAGCAGCATCATCCGAAGCTGCAATTATACGAATAGTAACTATAGTGTACCTCCGATTCAAGCGAGGAATATTTTTTAAGAACTTTGCTCCATGTATCATGGATGTTGGAAAGTTAAATAAGAGAAAAAAATAAACAATAACTGATGAATTAGCTGTACAACTTCACACTGAAATACTTTTGGTAAACGATTTTTGTATTGGTAACTGCTAGTACCAGGTAAGTGTCAGTTGTGCGTTGCTCTGATTCACCTGTTCAAATAAAACAGAATTAGCTAACTCTGTGAGGAATCATCTCAATATGTAATTCATAGCTTCAAGTGGCAGTGTCAAACTCATTTAATCCTCGTCAGTTCATCTGCGATGCATGTCGACATTGCTGAGCAATTTAAATTTTCCGGCAATCACAGCAGAGCCATCTAGTAGCTAGATTTGACACCAAGCTAAAGTGGAGGCAGCATTACCTAGTGGAACTGTTTTGCTACCCCGTTCGCCAGTCAACGCAGTGCACCACCGCTAGGTGGACGGAACCCTCCATATTCTCCTCACTGGACCGGATCAAGGTATGATGTCAAATATCAAAATAACCAGAATTTGGTTAGGCCTAGAGTCCATCTAACGTGCAATTGGTCTGAATCTTTAAGCGTGGATTCATCCAAGATCCAAAGTAACTCGATAAAATGTATTTATTATTACAATAGTGTCACATTCTCATCAAGCAGAAAATAAAATAAATAATTAGTAAATATTAGAATGAAAAAATAGGCGGTAGTCTAAGTTTACTATTACCTGATTTTACCTAAACAAATATTATCAAACATGAAATGACCTTAATTTCAATCCAAATCAACGATTAAAGATGCATGATGATGTATCGCACTCCGATAAGCACAAGTGCATGATAACGATTTCCTTAGATAGAGAAGGAATTTTAAACTAGTTTTCAGCTATTCATGACTCAGATATAGAACACGGCTTTTAAGTTTCAAAGACGTTATTCAAGAAAACGTCTTGATAGGTTATGTAGTTTTTGGACGTTTATCGGGGCCAGCTACGACCCTTAGTAATGTTCTAGTTGCCCTTTGTTGACGTAAAGGCACTCTTCGAAACATGACATCGTCATAAAACAGCTAAAAGTGTGTGCGCGTGTTTTTGTATTTATTATTACTGAGATTCCCCGCCCATCCCTTCGTCTGATTGTGATTTTAGATTCCAACGAGTGTTTGAGATGTAGCAGCCGACGCCTGACCCCAGCGTCTCGATGCGTCGCCGCGAGATTGCTCTGTACATTGCGGCGTGAGAACGCTTTCATTACCATGTGATAATTCTCTCGGCGTTTCTTCTCCGTTTAATTGAAGGTGATAATCTGGTGTTGGACTAGTTAATGCACTCGACCGATACATTTGCAATAACAGTTCTCGGCGTTACGTCTGTCATTCTGTGATTTGAATAGTTCAACAGACGTCGTTGTCGCCAACGCAGGACACTGCTCAACGTACACCTGTGGTTTACCTTCAAATCGCCGGTGGGAACTGACGTAGACTTTGCATATTACCCACACAATTGTTTCATTACATAAGAATAATAATTTCGAAGTTGCGTATCGGTATAGTTAAATGGGAGCAACAAAACTTCTGCGTTATTTTTTAGACTTTCTGACAAGTAAAGCTCAAATAATAACCGAGGCACTCATTTAATTAATTTGAAATGTTCAACAATCGGCTTGTCTCGAAGTCATAGTGAATATGGGAAAAAGCAAACAATAAACTAATTTGAACAATGGCTGCGAATAGTAACTAAGGAAACGTGCATCAGGTTTCGACGAACTCTTTTCAGGTTACCAAACTCCTGACTCGATTTTCCTCCACATGCATTTAAATTTGGTGTAGTTTGAGTCCTACGAAATTTAAAAAATGGGAAATGAGGAGGAACCACCAAAGGCTCCGAGAGTTACGCGATTTGGAGGTAAGGTTTCGAAGACACCCTATTTATGAAGGCACTATTAAGAATTAAGAATTAAGAATTAAGAATTAAGAATTAAGCACTATCCTTAAGCGTATTTTATTTTAGGAGAACTTAATTTTGGACGTATTGATATTGTATGAAAGTGGCAACAACTCTGGTTGTTTTGATTTAACATCAGGCTGCTTCCAGCATTAATAATATTTTCACACATAGGCAAAATTATTGTTAGACAATATTCACACATTCTTGTCTCCTCAGGGCCCGGCCCCGGAAGTTACATGCTACCGCCAACCATTGGCTACGAAAAGCACGACTACACGCGACTGCGGAACCCAGCCTATTCGATCGGCGCCAAGACGACAGGAGTACGCAGATGGCAGGGACCTGGACCACAATACGACCCCGGGATGGTGACCCGCTACGGATCCACAAAGACGCCGCAGTTCAAGTTCGGGGTTAAGCCACCTCCCCTGAGTAAGCTCGGGATGTCCCTAGTACAAAAAGGATGAAGCTATTGGTAGGCCAGGGATGGTGGTCAAAATTAAGTTTAATTTCTAAAGTTCCTTGAGTGAGCGTTTGTAGCCCAAGATGTTAAGACGTCCTTGCTTCTACAGTCACGATAACCTTGTGGCTAAATCTCTTTGCTGACCCTCTTTGCTGACGCCCTTGGGAGGTTAGAGACTCCTTTGACTTGCGAATAGTGCTAAGGAACTCCCAAACCATGATTCTACGAAATCCGTGCGCTCTAGGAGTCGATAGTAGCGACATTGTTACGGGTTTTAACTATGACCCTCTTGTTAATGTCGATGAAAAATCAGTGACAACACGAACTAGGATTGAAAGGTAAACTCGCTATCCTAATATATAACAGCATTCCTTGCCAGACACAGCAGCAAGATTGGCCTAAATAATATAAATTGCAAGATGCTAGATACTAATTAAAATATTTCTCCACTGAAACCAGTTCACGATTCAAAGCGCAATCGAATTTTAGTTACCAGCCTATTTTAGCTTACCCCCGAGTGTCGTTGAAGCCTCGTAAGCAGCATTTTGCCGTTTTCAGTCTGGGTTCACCATGTCGATAAACACGCGGATCTCAAGGAATTCGTACACAACCTACCGACGAACCTAACCAACCGTCTCGTTTCAAATTATAATCACTTTTATGTTCAATCACTGCACTTATACCTCAAACTGACTCCCAATTATCGAGGAGCACTAGAAACCAACATGGCTGCGTCAAGTCCTGCTGGGCAGAGTTTACTACTTCCTGACAGTTTAGATTCACTTTCTAGCCTAAACAGAGCGGTTTAACAAATAGTTTCGTCTGGCGCAGAATACTAGCGTTGCACTACTTTTGTTATTCGTAATTACGCGTTTTATCCTTCAATTGATTTTAAGACACAGCTAACGGAACTGGTAGAAACAATCTTTAGGATTTTATATTTGTTAAAAAAGCTACCAAAGTTATTTTTAGCCGTAACCTCTACATTCACGAACCGTTTGCGCTCGCGTCCTTCCACTGACTGCATTCTACTTCACTGCCTTCCGTTCGAACTCTGCAACCATGTGAAATGACCATCTACCCCCTCTCTTGTCCCTCTCTTGTCACTCTCTTCAGCGAGGTGGCCTTCGACCGACCGTAACCGTTCGAATCTTCCTAACCATAAAAATAAGCAATTAAAAGTATAATAACGATCTCATCGCAGTTGGAGAATCAAAATACTGATAACGTATGGAGTAAATAATGGATCAGCCACCTAACCTGTACCTAAACGCTGCTGATTTTAAACCCCCGTAAGTAGTTCGCAATTCATAGAGATACATTGCAAAGAAGAAGTAATAATCTCAAATATTTCATTCGCAGCCGCGTTCAAGGGTCCGGGCCCAGCGGCATACTCGCCTGACAAGTGCCCTCCGACCATTAAGGCCCCCGCTTTCACGATGGGAGGCCGCACAAACCGGAAGATTCCCAACGAATCTCCAGGACCCAACGCCTACGTCTTGCCACCGTTCAAGCCTACTCCAAACACGGTGATGTAAGAAGATCATACCATTTTGGGATGTACTTTTCTCTGTAATAGACCATTTTCTTAACTCTGAGTAAGACATAATTGTGCTATTAGCGTGCATTGTTAACTAAACCTTTCGTCATTGAGTTTTGTTAGTTTTAAAAAAAGTGATAGAATGCTTACTGTTTTATCTACATACCATATGCCAGTCCCCTATACCACGATTTCCAAGCTCGTTTGCTAACTGGAGCATTTTCAAGCAGGTGTATAGATGTGGCTGTACCTAAAAGCGTACCTGGAGAAACAACTTCCCTCATTGTCACTGTTTTCAACGCAATTAAATTCTCTCCATAATAAAAAACTTGTCACCTACTAGGCTAATGCCATCGTCCTGAATCTTTTCGTTGCTCCATTCCGTTCCAGTGGCGCTCGACTCCGGGATCCGGCCCGTTTCCAGTCCCCTGGACCGGCAGCCTATTCTGCCGCTCCTATGGAGATCTACAAACCGAAGACACCCCGCGTTACCCTCACGGGGCGCAACGCTGGAGTCGGCAACAAGAACGCTGGGCCAGGGCCTGGGGCATACATGTCTGATTATCGAGCGAAGAACCCGCCCAAGTTTTCGTTTGGAGTCAAGCACACCGATATCCAGACCCAGTGCATCACCGAGGAGGACAACCAGTGAACATCACTCCTTTGATTGTGATGACGGTCAAAATTTTCAATCGGAGACAAGTTCCCGACCGCCGTCGTCGATTTTTGGAATACTGACGGTGACTAAAAAAGTAACTGCTGATGTTTACCTGAGATATGTTTTGTTTTCGAATAAAAACTTACATAGCGTGTGAGTGAACAATTTTTAGTTCCATTCTGTAGCCTTATACCATTGATATAGTTAGGGCTACACTTTCTGCTGAGCAAACGAGCCGGCAACATGTGGTACGGTAAGTGCCACCTGATTTCTCTTGAAGCCGTCTCTTTAAATAAACCTATACAATTTAATTACGACTCAAAATATCGATACTTATATATCGATCATTGAGGTTAGCATTAAGTCAGTTTGATGATTTACCGTAAACCAGTCTCAAATGTGAGTAATCTGCGAGAAATAACGAATTACAATTTCTTGAAACTAGAAACGATGGTGACTTTACCTAGTAGAATTCTCCATTTTTGTCAGTAAAGTATTCGTTTGGCGGCAATTTTTCGCTTGCAATAATTAGTAAAATGCCAGGTCGGCCATTTTAAGGATAGAACTAAAGGAGTTGTACCAAAAATGAAATGCTTACCATTGTTTTCCAATCTCATCGAGAAAATAGGTTTATTCCAATTCAGAATGTTCGACCGTAAGACACGAAGTACATGATAGATTAATAGCACAAGAGGGTAAACATTTGTTTGAGGATAAAGAGAAAGGTGTCAAAAAAACACGCTGACCATTGGTTCTTGATCGCAATCGCCCTCTCATATAGGACCTGCTGATATGGATTTCACGAGTCGTGCACTTGGGTGAAATTTAGCATACAGTAGTTTTGAAGTGTGAGTGATGATGTAGTAGTTTTATAAGTAACATGTCCATAGTATGAGTAGAAAAATAATATATAGTATGAAGATATAGGCCGTATCTATCCATCTAGGAAGAGACAATCATTTTCGTAACATTTATAATATTATTTAAATATTGTCTGCCAATAGTGTTAATAGTTATATCGAATTATATATGTACACCTATCACGAAGCTATTGGAGTTGTGGTGACGGAATTTTCATCTACCTACACAGAGAAGTTAAAATCTATAAAACTTACGAGGTAATTAATAAAATGTGTAAATGTACTCGCTAGAAGCTGTTAAAAAATTGCAAAGTACTGAACACCAACAGTGAAAACTGCGATTTTATCTGCGCACTTCACGTAATAAATAAATTTAATTCTAAGGTGGTAAAAAAAAATCGAAGTAAATCACTGTAGATCATTATAGAATCACGCTTTGGCAACTTGATAAATTGATTCCTAGTTAATTATGGCGCGTTCCGCGGATATTTACAACAGACTGCCTCCAGGGCAATCAATTCGTACCAAACTAACACTTAAGGTAGAGCGCCGACCAAAAAGGGCCAGCGAATAATTAAAATAAAATAAAATAAAATGCATGTAGGTTTAAAATGCCTTCTGCAAACACACCTCCAAAAATAAATCAGATGCTTGACTACACTAAATCACATGATGCTTGGCGCTACGTACGACAAACCGAAAAAAATGAATCGTTTCATTATCCGATCACTGTATACTGATGGTCCGAGGTTGCTACTTCATCGACTATATTGCTATGGTAATTATTCAAACGTAATGCTCATTATTGCAACTACTACACGCTCCTCCTAGTAGACATGTATGCAGGCGCCCGCGGTGACCCGAAAGCGCGCCCACTGCGCACGCCCGAATGCGTCACCACACGCACCTTTGATTGTCACTCGACCGCCCGAATACCCGCGCTTTGCCCACTAGCACATGGTCTCTGTGTTGGGCTTCTGCATCCCTTGCGCGTCCTCGGACTTGCGCGGCCCCGGCGACTCTTCCAACCTAATGGACGTCCGAGCCGCACTCTGTTGTGCCTCGTCAGGTTTCGATGAGCGTCCCGCCTTCTCCTGGGCGACCCCGTCTTCGTGTTTCATCGAAGTGCGAATCACCTTCTGCAGCTTGGTGTCGGTGTCCGTGCAGAAGATGGCCGGCCCCTGAACGTGGCCCTGCGTAGGTGACGTCATCTCGATCGCACTCTCCCTGCGTAGCGATCTGCCGCGGTTGAACTCGTGGGCCTCGTGTGACACTCCCAGGTAAAACGGGTTGTCGGTCGACTCGTCGTTCATGATGTGTCTCTGGACGAGGCCTTCCATCAGGTGGTAGTCGTTGTCCTCGGCATCGCGGAGGTGCTCTTTCTCCATATACAACGCCTTCTCGGGATTTGACATTTCAGAGTGGTGTCGATTTCGCCGCGTCACCGATGGCGACTCGCCTGGTCGTGGTGGCGACAGGAGGCGCGGCGTTCGGGGAGGACTGAGTAGGCAGCAGACCGTCTCCAGCTCGTCCGTGATGCTCGTGTACTCACTGTGCATTGCCATCAGCATGGCGCGAGGGTTCTTCTTGCCTTTAGGTCTCTTTGGGCGTGCCGGCTCGGCCCACGTGACATGCGTGCCGGCGGAGGTGGCCGTCGTCGGTGGGTACTCGTCCTCGTCCTCGGTCAGCACTCCCCCAGACGCGTTCTCCGGCTCCGAGTGCGTCTTGCTGTGCTGTCGCCGCGCGAGCAGCGGGTGTCGGAGCGTAGGGAACACGTCGTCGCCGGTGGCCATATCACAGCTGAGCCGCCGCTGCAGAAGTGCGCTGCGTCCGTGAGATCGGAAGTCTAGCGAGCTGCTCTTCATGAAATCGGGCAGCGGCGTGTCGAACGAGCCCCCGGAGCCCTCAACGCCGCCATGGTGACTGCTGCCTGACGGACCGATGCTTGGCTCGCTCTCGGATAAGCTCTTGCGGTCGCCTGGCACCTTGATCGTTATCCCCTTGCCGACAATATCTTCCTCCTCTTCGTCGGATTCATCCTTCTCGGATTGCTCCTCCAAGTTTTCAATCAGCGGTTCTGGGGATCGAGTCATCGACTCTTCCATTCGGAAGTCGAGGAAGTTGTCCGGACGCACTTCGGTGAGGGACCGCGTGGGCCGACGGCGGGAGAGGTAGTCCCTTCCGAAGGGCATTAGCCTCGTCTTGTCATGCGGGTGGTCTTCGGACAGCGACTTGGACTCCTCGGCGCGTTCGCGCGCGATGCGGATTCGGTCGCCGGCTCGTCCAAGCTCAGCCAGCTCAGACGAGAACGGCATGTCTTTCGTGTGTGTCGCCATGAACCGGTGGATCACCCCCAGGTGCGCTAGCGTCTGCTCGATGTGATCCTCCAGCTTGCGCATGCGAAACTCAACGGCCTGAATTGACGATGTCTGACTGTTCTCCTTCTGGTTGATGTCCTCGACCTTCTGGTACATGTTGTCAACGCGCTCGGCCGTCGTCTTGATGCGCTCGTCACTCGATAGGTTGAGCTTTGTCTCCTGCTCCCGGAAGTATCCTTCTACACACTCCTCCTCAAAGTCATAGAGTCTCTCGAGATCGTCACTCTCGAGGAAAAGCTTGAGAGCGTTGTCGTAGATCTCCCTTTCGCCACGCGCTTTCCTCCTGCAATACTTAAGTAACAGGAACAGATGACTGAGCATGATCAGTGGAGGCGGCAACACCGGCTTCTGCTCATACTCCATGACGACGGTGAACCGCTGGAACATCCAGACCTGGTGCGAGACGGCATTCACCTCTATGAAGATGTTGTTGAAGACAGCGATCAGCAAGTTGATTAGGAGGATGTTGGCCACGAGCAGGTACATGGACATGACTACGGGGGTGATCCAGCGGCCGGTCTGGCACTTGGGCTGACTGGGGTCTAGGCCGCACTCCGGATCGATGTCGCCGGCGAACACCTCACCGTAGAGCATGAAGTACGGCTGGAAGAAGACGTCTCGCACGATCGTCCAGCTGGCCGCGTTGTCGGGGAACAGGATCGACTGACGGCACACGCCAAAGCTCATCAGCACCACCAGCAGCAGGACCACGAAGTAAATCATGTTCTTCACCATCTTGCCCATCATCGTGACTAGCGGCCCAAGGTATTTATTAACGCCGAGGATGTTCAGGATTCGCAGATACCAGTACACGATGTCGACGCAGAACATGATGCGCCCGGACTGCATGGTTGAGGTGCGAAGACGCAGACACAGGCCGATCAGGAAAAAGATTATGGCGACGGCATCGCAGGGGTTCCACATGTTCCACGCCCACACAGAGAGCTTGTGTCTGGAAACGATAAATTAGGTTATCATGTGAGGTAATCATCTTGACTGATCAGTGATTTTGAGCTCTTTTTCCAATTCCACTAAAAAAAGAGAGAAGATAGCAGGATCAAAATCGAACCGCGGACTCGTGGGTATCTCTTTAATCTAAAGTAATGCGAATATTACTCACTTTGTTTTTTTTTATGGCTAAAGACAGGAAGAGAAACAGCACGCAAGGAAAGAAAGTATTGAACGCGGTGGCTTACTTGATGGCGACCGGCTCCGAGGAGAAGATCTCTCTGAGTTTCTCGCATGCGAGGGTGATGATGTAGGTGACTACGTAGATCTCCTGCCAGCTCTGCGATGGCTCCATCTTGACCAGCACCACGTAGCTGTAGAGTACCAGGAAGATGACGTACGCAATCTGCGGGGGAAAATACACCGAATCAGTTTTAGTGCAAATGTGCAAAGAATCAATTTATATCGATGATCCTCGTCTATGCGTACATTGAGCTCGTTAGATTCACGCATATTCTCCCATAGTCTGTTAAAGACCAAACGAGGCCGTAGCATGGTTATTATACTTGGGGCCCCTTTTCCAAAGTTCGTCTCATCTCCATGATACTTCTATTTTCTGGTTATACATATAGAAGTTCTGACTTACTAGATAAATTTAAATTTACCACGCGAGATTAAACAAAATATTTTACTCCGAAAGCTACAAAAAGTCATGCATTTTACAGATCGAACGACCTTGCGAAATGTGAGTTCATTAAACTCGAGGCGTACTGGGTGGTTGCAGAAAAGCATACAAAATATTGGTATTACGGCATCTCAAACTAGATCGCATCTTATCAGCACAAACGAAACAACTGACGAGTGAAACTGAGCCCAGGGTCCGTGCATCGATCTCACCGAGTGTCCCCAGAATTTGGTGATCGGCGCCGTATAGAACTCGTGCAGTTTCTTGCGGAAGCGCAGAGGCTTCTTATTCTTGAGGTCGTATTGAAAGTCGAGTGGCATCTGCAGGATGGTGCTGACGTAGTCGTTTTGTTCGGACACCACCTTGCCGTTTTCTTGCACGACAGTGTCTCGCATGCCGAAGTTGTCGTGCGAGATGAGGGCCTGCAATCGGGAACGGTTTGACAAGGGACACTTTGTGGGTTGGCAATAGCCAGGTCGACTGGACTAAAAAATGTAGCGCATGTGCATGAGAAACATGGTATCAATAAAAATATCAGAGAGAAAATATATACAAGTAACTAAGAATACGTTTAATAATAATATAGCTAATTATTAATCAGGTAGTTTTTAGACAAGCGTACACAATTTTTTTTTTTTTAGCTTTATAGATTGAAAGAAACGACGAAAATAGTTAGCGCTGTAATAGAAAAATGTCTGAAGAGAATGTAGAAAATAGAATCAGTTTTTTGATTTCAGCTCATACCGCTTAAAAGTGTAAACTGGGCGTCACGAGACAATAAAATCTATAAAATGCATAAGACCGTAAAAATATTCTGCAATAGGGTGTCGCCCAGAGGCTTTTCACCCAGACGATGCTTTATAAAAATCGAGCATTCGAATCAGAGATGGAAGACGCTGCTATTGGTGAAAGAGACACTGCATAAAGCGTGGTTCGTGGTTGAAACCGGAAATAAAAAGGTGACGCTCGTGAAAAAGAGCAACGAAACACAGTCACGATGCAAGCAGTCGACAAGTAACACATATGAAATAGATAACATGTACAAATATGTAGTAATATGTAATGCTTCAGATACCTTGATGCCCTGATTGCCAGATGGCGTCTTGGCTCGGATGCTAAACCTGCCTGGCCTTTTCTAAAAGAAGAGCGACGAGTTTATTTTCCCTTGCATTTTTTTTTCATCATAGAATACGCTTAGAATTGGGACTGATTTTGAAAGAAATTTCGAATACAAAGGGCGCATGAATGCACTTGAGGACACAATTTAAATGCAATTTTGAGTTGGCATATTCTAGTTAACTATAATTGGTACACTATCCGCTATCTGTACATTTAAACCTTTAAGTAATACAGCACAATGCCAAAAGTCTACAATGCAAAGCAACCATACGAAAAAAAATAAAACTCGGCGCTGATCTAACAGGATTTGCGTACTATCACACCCTATCAACTATCAACTAAAATGCTGTCCTGATTTGTTTATCGAGTTGCTACGAAAATTTTAATTGCAGAAACTACGACAACTGTCGCACTTCATAAATTATTTCTATGCATTGACGGCTAAGGGGTGCATACTATTTAACTGTGGAATTTGATTTGCGACCAGCTTACTTACTCAATGTAATTAGCTACGATGTAATTGAATGTCTACGTCTGAACTAAAACAGTCTAAGAACGATTGCAGTACGGCCGTTTTATACTTATATCTGCCATTTGCAGAGTAATCCCGTCTGCACTAGGATACAAACTCGGTCTGCACAGTGCAACTCAACAAAAACTCCAATTGTTCACTAAAACAAAACTCCAGTATAGTTGGGACTCTTGAAACTACTCCGGAAGTCTGGTTTCGTAGGAGTAGTTAGCTGGATGTCAGGGTTTTTGTTCCTACCTCGGCGTCGGGGTCAGTGTTCCTGTGCGCCGTCTCTGTGGGCCGTTCCTCCATGCTGTCGTTCTCCGCTTCGAGTCCTGTCAAGTGCTCCTCCTCTGTCTGCGGCATCAGCTGCAGCTCTTCTTTCGACTTGTACTCCATCTTGATTATGTATGGCGGGCACATCAGTCCCAAAATCACCTGAGCAGTGGTGGGGGTGAAAAATTAAACGACATTTAGAACCACTTTAATTAATTCATATTTTAAAACGTTTTCGAAATTAATTAAAAACAATTTCATCTGGAAATAAGTTAGTTCTGGAATGAAACGAAAGCTGGGATATGGGTTCAATAATTCCTTGATTAAAATACAGGAAATAAACCTTCGTCTAAACTTTACGAAATGAAAATTGCACGCAAGTAAAATAACGGTCTTTTTGCATCTGCATTTTTAAAACCGACAATAAAAAATTGTGAAACTTCCACTGGCTTAAAACTAGACATATAAGAATTCGCAAGGTATAAGAGCTTTACAGCTAAATCCACGCAACCAGTCGCTTACTTTTAAGTTGGTGTTTTTTCGGGTGCGCAGCCCACCCATCCAGAGATCGGCAAGAATGATCTGGCTGCAAGGGTGCGCTAACAACGCTCGGTGGTTGGCTGCCACCGCGAGACTCAGACACGTCTGACGACTCCAGTTCTGCAGCTCGCACGTGAGCAGCTGCTGTGTCTGGTCGTCGTCTTGCCGGTAGCAAAAGTCCAGCAGCTCGAGTGCTACACACACACACACACACACGCATAGGGTATTAGGCTGTTGAACTTAAGATTCAGTCGAGCGAGCACGCTGTATTTTCCTTTCTCTCAAGCTGACAATCGGCTAGATCCTAAAAGGGCTTTGGTATTGAGCGAGAATAATTTGCCGCTGGGATACGCTTCGCCGTGCAATCTTCAACGTGCTAGCAAAGTTACTTAGAGGATGCTATCCGAGTGGCACAGCATGTCGGAGATAGCATGAAAGGTGGAGAATTCAGTCCAGGATCTTGTCTGAGCCTAGGTTGTGATTTTGGAACAAAGTTTGAATACGTTGCTGCTGCTCGCATTGCAGTTTGCAGCTTATAAATAAAGATGAGATAGGTAAGCGGTTGTTTATGAGAAGGTTTTTGTAAATTGGCAGGTGGTTAAAACTTCGAGCGGTGTTTTCTATTCAAATTTTAAATAACAATTTTACTCGAATGAATTGCTTCCCCTTTGATGGAAAGATTGAATCTCACAACAACATGTTCAGCTCAGAGATAAAAGGGAGATCACAAAATAAGGTAAAAAGACCTAAAACCGACCGTGAGAGATCACGCCGAGGTAATTTTCTCGAGTATTATTTTGTACAGCGTGAAGTACAGCCATTAGCCGATGTAATGCTAGCCCCATCGTAGCCGGCCTCTATGCCCTCGTGAATTCTGAGTAACCAACACCCAATTACCGTTGATGTAAACAATTTCTTGATGTTTTTAAAAGAATAAAAAGAAACATAAACTGTAATGCGCATCTTGGGTTGGACCCACAAGGAATAGTGTAAGCTTCACCTCCATAAATTGTGGGGTAAAGTTGCTATCACCATGGTAACAACCCCTGAAAATGTGGAAACACCGTTTGTGATTGGCTACTCATCTTTGAACTACGAGGTTAAACTTAAACTCTGCTTTGTGGATCTGGTCCCTTAGGTTCACACTTAGTTAATATGTAGGTGTACACCATAGATTACCATATCCTGAAAGGAATAAAAACAACAAAGAAAAATGAATGCTATCCTGCAAGTAATTTTCCCTTTTAATGACCAATGCAATGAATTTGCAGCGTCCGACTTACCGATGTTCTCAAACTCCTTGCCGTAGTTGCGCAGTTCCTCGTAGATCTCGGTCTCAAGGTCATCCTCCGCGGCCTCGTGCGCCATGGCCTTGTACAGCTTGCACGCCACCAACGACTTCGCCAGCGCCTCCTCACCATGTTGCCACATAAGCAGCGCCATCTCTTGACGCTTGGTCAGCACCGCCCACGTCTGTCGGCCGTCCAGTGTCCAGGTTAAAAACACAGCCGGTAACTACCTTGGCACAGTTCTTGAACCAGACACAATGATCAAATAACGCATTGATAGAACTAAAGTGCACGGCTTTAATACAGCTATATAAAGTACGTCATATATGCTTTTTATTTTTCGATCTGTTTTTTCCTGAATTAAATAGTGGTCTTGTCTCAAAGACCAATTATAAAATATCTGGTGGCTGCAAGGTTTCTCGTCTGGCTCGTTTAAATGTTGTATCACAGTGACTGACTTTAAAATTGTTAGCAAAGTAGTAAACCTATCACAAATTAAATCGTATTGCCAGTATTACGTTGTTTTACGACGCTAACGCAAACCCTCTGAGCTGATTTTTTAAAAAGGGCCCAAAACACGCAGTCTGCTTTATTAACCAAATGTGCACAAACGGGCCATGACGTAAGCACCGCAGGATTTTTTTGTTTCCGCCAAACTAATAATTCATCACGCTCCGAACCATCAACTCGGGAAAAGCTAGGGAACGCCTAGCACCTTGTCTTGTCCAGGGGAAAATAAACTCGTCCAGACTCGCCGCCGTGATATTTGCACGACGCTAACGAATGGTGACGTGATAAAAGCGTGTTACTAACGAGCAATTCGTTGAACGGGTAGTCAAACAGCGAGGACTCTCTGCTAGCCGGTATCGTCTCGGCGAGAAGCGAGAGGGTCAGGTTGGCGTGCCCGTAGTAACGTATGAACGACTGGCTGTTCCGGTGGATGTGTGGCGACTTCTTCATCACCTTGGCGTAGATCAGTCGGAATTTCCGGCGAGTGTAGTAAGCTCTGTGAGATCACAAAGGACAAGCTTGTGTTACGAGCTGGGATGCTCGACGTTTTGAGACGAGGTTGATAAATACTATTTACTTAAGCAAATTCAGGTAGAAGCTCGGATTATTCAAGTTATATAAATACGAGTTGGGATGAGAGAAGAAGTTAATTAACGGAATCATTCATTAAAGTTACGTTATATTCGGTGATATAACTATACATATAAAGAAGATGGCTTGCTCATCCAATGAATAGCTGCAAAGCTACATCAAGACTAACCGTGCTGAAAAGGTACAGTTTGGAATAAGTCAAAAGTTTCGTGAGAAGGTACAAATAACCGACAAAAGTCCTTGCCGCTGTAAATGCTAATTCACATCTACACGCACACACATATACCGTGACGCTTAAAAAGTGTTCAGCCCTTTTTTTTTACTTTACGTATCGTTTCGTTCAGAGGATTAGCGAACGGATTGCAACGAAGACAAGACAACTAATTCCCTCGCTAAGTGCAAATTATTAATTCATGACTCTTGTTACCTGTACGCTCCTCCCATGAGCTTGTTGATGACTAGTCCGATGTCGTGGAGGGTGTAGACATAGCCGCGAGGTATGTGCGGTCTCACGTCCCGCAAGATGTAGCCCAGTGTGTTGCTGGGACCTTGTTTCTGCAAATAGCGTCGTAGTCATCAATGGTTGAGTAGTCATCAATGTTGCAGCGCTGTTCATCGCACGCACTGAATCGCTGAGCGACCCGTTCCCGATGCCGTTCCCATTCTAGGTTGCCCGATGTGCATCGAAGATCCACCACTTCGGGGATCGAAACAAGCTTCTTTTGACGTTACGAGAACGAAGGATACGAGGATTTTATGTCCAAGTGATGTATTGCGAGTTGGTCTATGCGATGGTTCACGGCGCCGTGCATATAAATAACTGATAATAATGCATTTTTCTTATTTTTTTTTTTCTTTTAAGGCAATGATATTACTTGGCAGCGATCTTTATATAAAAAAGAAAATTAAGTGTTTTGTTAGCCTGGCTGCTTGAAGGAAAATGGTGGACACATGGTGCATGCGCTAAATATGACGCGGCGCTTCAACAAGTAAATGTGCCACTAATAGAAACGGGAATTAGTTTCAGAGAGAACCTTCAATATATTGCAAAGTCTTGTGCTGATGGATCTGGGATGTAAAGCAATTTTGACAAACGACCATGATCATAATAAACCTGTTGATTAGTTTCTTACTAATCTATTGTTTAAATTAAATTCCACGAGGATGCAGTCTACCTTGGTACGCAAACTTCTCTGTAATAACAAGATACCCCGTCACAAGAGATTGGCAAAATAGCTAGAACAATTAACTTGCTTTGATCGTTTCTATTACTTAAGAAAATGTAAACGTTACTTAGCTAAAATATTGCCTGGCTTTATCAAATCACTGTCTAAGAAAATTTGTGTCGCTGCTGTAAGTTATCATCATTCTGAAGATGCTATGCACTCGAGACGAAAAGTTTTTTAATAACCAACTTTTGGGTTTTATGTGCCTAGTTTCAATTTTATCTCCCTGTGGTACACCGCTTGCTCTGTGATACCACACCAAGCCACGATAGCTTGCTCTTATTGTGTGTCTCTTTTCACACAATATGGAATCAAGTCTGACACGCTGTGAAATTGCACTGAAAAAGACACACTTTCAGCTACAGCTATTGTCTGAGCGACAGAAAAGACAGATTTCATGGCGGCTTAGGGACCAATTAAACCTCTAAAACGAGATCACAAAGCGTTAACCCTTTAATCTCACAGAGGACAATCGAAACAAAAGCGGTTCAACTTCACAGAGAAGGAAAGGACGCTTAGCGATGGGTGAAACTGAACAGTTATCATTTCATTTCACTTAATTGTTTGATTGAAATCCGATAAATTACAACCCGACTCTTTTAATGCACACTAACTATGTGATGTGTAATTTTAACTCATTAAACCCATGAACGTTCGATAATAGCAACACGTAATTATCAGATACCAGATAGGATCGATCATTTCAATCTATGCTCTGGTCCAGCCTACACGTAAAGGACTAAACCAGGATGACATGTAATCCGATAATAGGCAAATAGATGTCACCGTGTAAGTAGACCTAACATAACAGGCTGTAGTTAGCCATGATAGCAGGCAGCACAATGGCTGACTTATAAATGCTGGCTGCAAACTGTTGACTTACCGTATTGTAGAGCTCCTCGAGGCGATGCATGGACAGGAACTTCCGCATGCTGACGCCGTTCTCGAGTAGTAGTTTGACAAAGTCGATGCGGTCGTGTTCTAAAGCCTGCATCATTGCCTCGTCCAATGCTCCTGTAGACAGAATCAGGACCAAGTCACAAACGGAGCGCAAAGGAAAACACGGCTGAACGTATTTTTTTTTCATGTCTCTACATCGAATATGAATACTTGGCGTCGCATACTGGGATATTAGAATAAAGACTTTCCTGAATTTATCAACGCCTTATTATTTCAAGAATGGTTTTTTCTTGGGTTTTATTTTCCTATTGAAATAGGAAACGCGTTGCGTCATCCTCGGTTTTCTCGAAGCCTCGTGGCTTTCCCAATTCATGGCAGCAAATTGCATGGAAATTCAATGAACGCACCGTGAGAGCGAGGGTTCCACATAGTACGGAGGATGAAGCGGTATAAACGACAAACGCCATCGTTCTTATAGGATTGGATTAGATTAAACACGATCACGATCGTGCTAAAATGAGACGTGACCTATCGCACTGGCTGCTACCTTCCACTACGTGAAATTCCCACAAAACAAAGAGGAGCTTTTCATTAATTATTCTCCGAAAATCAACGTAGCGTGGGCGCAAATGTTTGCAGCCATTTTATTGGAGGCCTGGAACGCACATAAAACCACTCATTACAACAAAACGGCTTAATTAAGCAATATACATTGTGATACCTTCAGTTACTTACAGGATCTTTTCGTAAAGAGCCAATCGATCAGCCTAGATGATTCTTGGGTTGGAAAAAACTTTTTTTTTTACTTTGAAAGCTGTACTTCTTCCCAATGTTTTGTCAAACACAACCAACAAATCCTAGAAATCAAGACAAAGATTATCGCAAGGATGATCTTACCTGCAGGCCATTCTTGGCCATAGACGAAGATCTCCGAGCGGGCAATGTCGACCCGGTTCCAAGTCAAGGCCAGGCTGAGTTGCTCGGATGGTGAGAGATGCTGACTCTTGAAGAGCGCTGTCAGGATGGTCTGGTCCAACTCCTGCGCCTTGTCCTCTGGTCGGTCCGTGATGCGAAACACAGTGATCTGCGTGCGCAAGTAAAGAGGGATGATTAGCGAGGTAAAATAGGCCGCAAGTTGGATTTAGCATTCTGCAGGTGCTGTGCATCAAGAATGATTACCATTTTTCTACATTTTTCGCGCAACTTTTAAATAAACAAGTGTTCATGTCATCATACATTTTGGGTTACAACATTTTCTTTCGATAGTGCACGCAAAAGGAAAATAGTTAGTTTCAAAATAACGTAGGTTTTGTTTCCATTATTAATGAACCCACCGTGTCATCTCTGAATTTTCATTGAATATTGATTGAATAATAAAATGGGTTAAACAAAATTCTTTAAAAAAATGCCTATCATATTACAGCTTTTCTAAAAATATTGTTAGAAATCAAGCTGCTGCATGCCTGTCGTGAAACCTTCGCAGTCAATATCCTCGGACCTGCAGGTTGCGACGATTAAAATTGAGTCATTGTGCTGCTTTAAGCGTGTCGAAATACCAAGGATAAGAATTTTCCACTGCATACCACGACATACCATGCATACCATGCATCTCTCCGGTTTCAAAATAAACACCCTTTTCCCATGAACGTCTGCGGTATCGTTTTTCCTAGCATTCAAGACGACTCGTTAGCGGGAGATAGTTGCCGGCAGGAAACGACGCGATGACAGAGTCCCTTTTCACGACTGACACTCAAACATGAAGAAAGCGGCCCATTAGTCGGGTCGGAGTCAACACGGAGGCACTCACCAAGTTCTTCTGTCGCGTGCATTGCAGCAGCTCTGTGTACAAGCACTCGGCCTGCTCCAGACCAACCTCAAAAGTCCTCTGAATGGTCCCGATCAGGTACTCCTTCATGTTCTCCAAAACGGTCTGCTCCCCGTTCTCAGCGGCATACCTAAAGGGCAAGGGCCTCTTAGTACTTGATTATCACCAGGCGCGCTCGATCACCTTATAGAACCCCCTCTGCTCCCTCTGCTGCACCCCTCTGCTGCAAGGGTTCGAATCCTGGATACAATTTCTGGGATTTCAACATTTTGTCAATCTGGCAACACTTTTCTAGACGTTGCCAGTGAAACTTTGCAGACTAATTGACTATCAGTTTTTACAACGTTCGGTGAATTGAGCAGATAAAAGTTCCAAATCCACCGAGGTCTTGTCTTAACGCCCTCCTAGTGACTTGTTAGCACTAGCTAATGTGGCACCCTACGCACGCTTTTGGTTATTATTCCCGTGAGAGATTCGGCGCTATTTGTTTCTGGTTTGTGAAAACGGCGTGATATTATACTCAAACGCACTGTTTAGCCGGAGAACTAACTGTACGTGAAAAGCTTGAATAAATTCAGATCTTTGTAAGGCAAAACTGAGTGTGCGCATTTTTAAGCCCAAACAACCAGTAAAGAGAATTAGTGAACTGAAAAAAGGCTGTTCCAAATTGCAAGGGTATTTTCGGGACGATTATTAAAATATAAAAAAAACACAGTTTGCAGGAACGTGAATATGAAGACGATGGAATATTCTTGTGTGGAAACAAAGGAGAAGGATGAGATGAAGCGCCTTCGTGTTTTCTTCTCGGTGCCTAAAAAACGATGCCAATTTGTGAATGAAAGTAATTAACTCTGTTCATGCAAGCTCGACGTTCATAAAAGAGAATAATTGTCTATTCTACGTCTGCACTCTTCAACTGACCTAGCTCCTCGGGGTAGAGTAAGAAAAGTTGAAATGCACGATGGTAATTAAGAATTTTTTGTTTTACAAACCAGTCTTTTCATATATCCAAATATAATTTTAATTTTCCCTGGATTATGAAATCCGTCAATTCAATTTACTTCCGTAAAGATTACATTATATTGAAATCATCGTATAGTCGAAGCTGCCAACTCCCCGGAAGCGAATAAAGCGGAATTGGTTAGAGAATGGAATAATGTTTTTTTTTACTCGCGTTACAGATCTTTTGAGAAAACTACTGCATTGTTCCGTACGTGAGCGAGTGCGCGACGTAAACGGATTAGTAAAATGTGCTGGAAAAAGAGTTGAAAAACGATTCAGAACAGAGCTCAATATTTTTTGTGCCAATATGAAAAAGATTCAGTAATTATAACTGTTGGGATTGCGGCACAGACACATGGGATTAACCATGGGAATGGGATTAACCTATTTCCAGTGATATCCAGGTTGCAGGATTACGCTACTCGACAATCGTCGTTCAGCGTTGTGCATACAATTGAGTGGTTTCCTCAGGTGTGGCGTCGTATCAGGTAAAGGCATTCAACAAACGGTAGAAACTCAGGCACAGAACTCTACGGCATGCAACAGAAGACCTACTTTTATCATCAGTGACTTGTTATGTTCATTAGTGCTCACTCCCTCTATCTAAATTATGAAAAGTGCAGGATACAGTTTCACCTGCGGGACGTTGAAAAAATGTGGACTCGGTCTCGTGGGCCTCATACTGTCGTACTACCGAGTCTAAAATACTTTGAGCTAAGGTCTAGTTTTGCAATTCAAGTTAGAAAAAAAAAAAGATAGGGGTGATCAAAAAAGAACAGTATAATCTGCAGTATCTGTGGTTAATATCTATATTTGACTGGATGAAAAATATACAAAAAAAAACATAAATGTATATAATTGTAGCTTATCTAATCTAACCAAATCTAACCCATAATATAATATTTATATTATAGCTGATATTTTTCATTTAAAATGTACCCATCGTTGTGAAACTCCAGTTCAGATACTCAGCAATATCTAACGCTGCGTCGGTAATGAAATCGCTTACTTGTGTGTGAACGCCAGGAGGTCAGCCGCCCTCCCCGATCCGTCGCAAACGACAACGGGTACAGGTGGGGTGTCAGTAACATACTCGAGCACTGCTCGGATGGTGTTGGTTCCCCCTTCGATCACCAAACACACCACGGGAGTGCTGCAATGGGTGCCTGTAGATGACGAAAGCACCATTTCACGACGGAATAAGGTGGGTAATTACGTGGACGAAAAGTGCATGTTTTTTAGTCCTGCTACTTGGGTTTTTTCACTACTCAATTCCTTTACAGTAACCAGAGACGTTTCATTGGCCGAAATTGGGAGGATCTGGGCTAACATTTGAAATTGAAAGCAATCGAGTACGGCCTAAAGGAAATCTCTGATTTTTCCTCGAAGACTTGTTTGTGGTTTCAAGAACATAAGTTAATTAAATATTCCGCTAAAAAATTATTGGGCGAACCAATCGCCTATTTTCTATTTGGTGGACTGCTCCGTGAGTTACGTCACTTTTGGGGTACTATCTGCAGGGCGCTATGGGCTCGGAGGGTGCCCGCTTGCCGAGGCTGTCAGTCTGGTGCAGAGCGGTCGCGATCGTGTCGCATGGTTTCGTAGCAGTGTGAAAATGGCAGCACTACCTTACAGTTTGGGCCTCAAGTTTTCAAAGAGAGATATAGTTGAAAATGTGCTCAAGCTAGCCGATGAAAAGAGATATCAAGTTTGTGTTGCCCGACTCATTCGAGTGCTGGTACACACAGCAATGTTTCCCCATTACCCTGAGAGCACAGCAGCCTCGGCAAGCGGGCACCTAACGAGTGCGTAGTGCTCGTGACGTCACCCACCGAGCTTGCCGCCAAATAGAAAAAAAGGTGATTATGCTGCTCAATAATTGTTTAGAATTTGTTCGTAAACGGGGTATTTCATTGTTTGGTGTTCTTGGCTCAAGAAAAAATCGTAAAAGCAAATCGGAGTCCAACTTTAACGGGACCACAGCTGTACAATAAGTGAAATAAAATTCATGTCTCAGATTGTGAACAGGAAGAAAAGTATGTTGTTCCCATAAAATATGTAGGTGTAATTTAGTCGCAAGGAGACGAAGGGATTCGAAGATGGCGAAAGTGTACTGTAAAGTCACTGAAGTTATATTGGCCTAATTAATCGATGCATTAAGCAAAGTCATAAATTAGAGAGCGGATTACCAAAGTTGGACATGCGTGGGGAACTGATGTAATTCAAGGTGGACGAATTTGCTAACCTAAACCTTGGCGTAACGTGTAGTGAGACGAAGTATATTGTTCGGTTTCTCTGAACGATCAAGTGCTCTCCCTCGGGGAACAGAAAGTTTATCTACGTTACTTTACTGAAAAATAAAGTACTTGCTAGTTTCCATATATGAATATTTATATGCTTTTTTTTATATTTGAACTTCCACTTCAATGTGCATTCGATGTTTGAATTTCCCCTCGGAAACTACCGTTTTTTGTTAAAAACCTAGTTTTCGCTCGCGCAGTATCTGTTAGTTTTGTCGTAGCCAACAACTGATAAAACATTTTTCAAATAAAACAACAAAATTAATTTATAGTCTGTTTTATAAACGAATACTTGATAGTTTTTACTAGTGGATGTTCAATGTACTAGCAATTCTTACCAGAAAGAAAGCTTGACTCACTTAATATCCCATACCAAGAAAACCAAGAAAAATATATAATCGAAACTAGATTTCCTGATATCTGTAATGCAGCTCTGATCGCTCTGTAAGCATGGTTTTCTCGTCGTGGAGGTGCCAAGTTTGCATATCACGCTCATATCAACGAGCGTTTCCGGCTCTATTTCTCGGCTCGGGGATGAAGTTCCCGAACTTTTGTGTCAAAAACTTTTTCAATCTAGCGTTTACTTTCCTCGGATTGCTTTCGTTCAGCAAACACAGCAGCCAAACACCGTTCCACCATCCAATAACCGATAATCCCGATTGTTCGAAAATCATGTTTTGACAAGAGAGAACGACTTCCACCCCCTCTAGCCTTCCTAGACCCTCGAAGTCAAAACAACACATGACATGTGTTGTACAACGCCAGTACAGCGAACAATCACATAGACTGATTGACTGTTTCAAAATTCCCATTCTTGTTTTTAATACAACGTTCGTGTTTCCAGAGGTTGGCGATTTCGTTAGAGAATGGACATTAATCATTGTTTATCCCGTTGGAGGCTCGACTTTTCGTGTGGAACAAGAATTCTGGAAAAGCCACGTTTGCAGAAAACACTTGTGTGGCTAAAAGCGCTGTTGCAATTGTTTCGCTGGCGCGCCCGTTGATTACGAACTCTGAGCACGAACGCGCGGGGCTAATGGCATCGTCGCGGCGCAGAGCATATTTAATCCTCGCGCTCGACATTGTGCGAATTAAAACGAGCAAGCCAATCAACGTTGATAACGACAATCAGATAAAATGTTCAGAAGGCATGGTAAAAAATGTGCGCCTTATGAAGTTATGGAGATATCGACTTTACTAATGCCCTTTAATCCAATGTATTAATGCGTTTTTTTTTTTACCTGGGTGGAGTTTTTGGTTCGATATGTACTTCTCGAGTTTTCTTCTAAGTATCACCTCGGCTCCGTATTTGCCTGTTGTTCCATTGTCTACCAAAAGAAAGTAGGCATGTCGGTTGTTGAGCACCTCTGTTTTGTATCTAGAACGAAGAGACCAAAAGTTAGATTAGATTGCAACTTGGGTTGGAACTTACAATACAACAGAGCAGAAAATAACTGTCAGGTCGTATTCAAATTCAGTGACACAACATTAACAAAATACTAAAGAACTAATAATGTAACAAAACAATCTGAGAATACACATATTTGCGTGGTAAACGGCATGGTATATAAAACTAAAGGTAAATGAGGAAGTTATCCATTACCGTTTGCAAAGTCTCAACCTAATTATAAGTGAGGGGAGGACATCTCGAGATTCAAAACAATTTGTCAAAACATGCCAATTGAAAACAAACGATTTTCCGTCGTGTCACGAACGCTCGATGGCAGTTAGTCGGAATTCCTCGCTCTGGCTGTGACCACAATGAACTTCCTATTCATCCCAATTTGAAAAGCCAAATGAGAACGCATCGCCGTCGTGGTATGAAAAAGGCTTTTAGTCGCCGACCCCAAACATTAATTTACCACTGAGTTCTCTTCGTCGCGCAAAGCCACATTCACTTTAGACCACCGCTAAAATTAATATCGGCCCCAAACCCCCGTGAAAACTTACTTTATGAAACTCGCTATCCTCTATTGAATATAATTTCAATGTGCGACCCCATCATTTTACATTTTACATACTCAAAAAACGCGTAACGCTTTGATTCTCATAATATTTTAGTATGCATAAAAAGTTTCTCGAGAGATATTTAGATATGCTAGTTATTAGCGTAAGTGCAGCTTCCGTGTGTCAATATGAATTGGATAGAGGTGGTAAAAAATTCTACATGCAGCATGTTGTATCTCTAAAAGGGTTAAAACGTATTCGAAAATTCGTTAGCGCCAATTCTAACACGGAATTACAGAAGAAATTAGGGATGTCTGTTTCTTTAAAAAAGCGTGTGCCAAACGTGTACGTACCTGGGCGAAGAGATGGCGTGGTAAGGCACGTCTCGGTTGTGCCCAACTAGGTCCGCATTGTCCTGCACAATCCCCCACGGCGCAATGCCGATGCTGACCACACGGCCCGAGCGCTGAGAACGCTCCAGGAGCAGAGCATCCCCTACCTGTCGCGTCACTCCTGCAAACGATGGGCATTTAGCCATCAGAAGCAATCACAAGATACGTATCGCCTTTTTAAAGATATAACTAACGTTTCTCAAGGTCTTCTTGGAGACCTTGAATACGATGACTCCAAGGCCTCGCTCAATGTCGCAAGAATATCACTACATCAAGGAGATCGATCAGGTTCACCACATGTTAATAGCATAAAATGTCTTATGCGTTTAGAGAGGAGTAATTAAAAACAGGCATTGTGAGGCTTCCAGCAGCAAAATTAAGGTCACGTGATGTCCACGTCTTTTGCGTCTTGGTGTGTCTCGAAGTAGCGGCGTGACCCTCTATGACCGCATTGGTCAACTTACAAGGTGAATGTCTTGAAACATTTTCCAGCCCCTTTATATTCCTTTCTCTTGCCAAGGGCGCACTAACTCGCTCCGCACTCCTTTTCTTTGGTATTTTGTATTTAACTTTGCACTGTAACTCTCAAAACGACTGCGGGCTTCAAGTGTAATATCGAGCATAACTATTTGTCCGTACAGGAGATGGAAAATTAGAAGTATAAATGTCTGTGCACAGCGTTTACATTTTGGTAGGTAGCTACGTCTCACAAAGCAATGAAATAACATAAATCTAGACCCCTTTGATCTCATATTTCTATAATATTCAACTTTCTGTTTTTATTAAAGCGCGCTGCATGGTAGCCTGAGTGAAAATCTTAAAACGCGTTCTCTCCGGCATTGACAGTGGCCCGTGGACTTTGAAGTTTCAGCGTGTCCTTTTTCTACCGTACCTCTCATGCTGGCAGACGAAAAATTATATATAACACAACATAGGAAATATGATATCTATATGTGAAGGTGGCATATGAAATGAAATAATTTTCTTTTTAAAGCGGTGTTTGCAGCTAGCAGACAAGATTTGTTTGTTCCTAGCCACGGTCGTTTGTTCTCCGTCTCATGAATAAGAATCGGATATGCTGGTGATCAGTGTTCGTACGAGCAAAGGTCAGAAATGGTCTACCTTCATGGCTCGTTGACTTGTGTACGCAACAGTTGAGCGTATCATTTCTGCATACTCTCGGATTCGATTACTTTTCTATTTGGACGATATATCTTGGGTATCATTCGTCTTTTTGCAGTTCCGATCGGTCTATTTTTTTTTAATTCGTCTTGAAATAAATTGAATCTTAGGAAAATGCCCATACATTTTAAGTCCAAAATGATTGTCATTTCTGATTTCCCCAGGCGCTTGACTGTTTGAAACTGGCTTTTGATATCGTGGACACATAAAGCATGTCCCCATCGGAGTACTTACTCCTCTTACTCCACGTTCATGAAAAAACGTTAAAAAGGAGTACGGCGTCTAAGCTTAAAAAAAATGTTAATTCTATTTCATTTATGATTTCGTATGATTTTATAGAAAAATGACATTAGACCATATTGAAAATTGGTAGTCTCAAAAAAGCGTTCGCCCACCCTCCAAAGGTAGTTAAGGTATAAAAAGCTTAAATAAACTAAGCGTCTTAAAAACTTTCCGACAAACTACGATCAAGAGTCTAAAGTGCACTGTACATGTTCTAGGACAGAGGACAGCGCAACATTTAGAGACGTGATCGAGGAAAACCGGGTCACAATGCGGGTCTTATTAAAGCGCATGACTCACGAGTAAAAGAAAATCCAGGTCTGAGGGTAATGTTATGTATCGGTGATCAATATTCTTGATCCTTGTACGGACTACGTCCTAGGGAACGGTATGAAATATGGGGACTGGAATACCGATACATATTCCATACGCCTTGCTGCTACTGGGGATAATCTTGTGTCCTTAGAGACTTCCTGCAGAGAGGTTCTGGATTTAGTAATACAGACGCCGTCGCTTTGACACCGATACCTGCGTGAGGGCTAGTAGAGGTTTTTCATGTTGAGAGATGCCCTCGGCAGTCGAATTTACAGCGAATGTAGCGGGAATACAAGCAAATAACGGCAATGCTATTGGGATATTGAACCTCCGCTATACACGGGATGGCGAATTTGAGAGTCTGGTTTCATATTTTGAAGTCTTGGATGTGAGGTAACATTTTTTCCATCTCCCTATGAAACATTTTTAATGATGCAATATGAAGCCAATTGGTTTAAATTCAAGTGTGCCAGAAAATGTAATTAGACAATGTCTGTAAATGCTTTTGTTTCTGTGTGCTTAGGTACTCTAAAAATACTAGTTAATAAACAACGATTCTTTTGTGAGATATAGTTACAACATTTTTGCATTACCATTTTTCCTGCTCGCCGGCAGTCTTATTTTATTACAAAGCGTGCCAGTTTTTAATTTCTTTCGAGATTTTTAAAAACGAATTCACCCTGTTTTAATCTCGCACAAAAAACTCTCTCTGGATCAAGAACCAAGTTTATATACCAACATCGTGTAGATCGTCGACCCCCCCCCCCCCCCTCCCCCTCCACCTACTAACTCTGCGATCTCAGATCGGATCAAAGGCCCGGAATGATTCGGAGATGGAGACGAAACAAGAGCCCCAAGTACAAGTTTCTGTCTCGTAGAGAAGCAATTACGAATTACGATGCTCGTCTGCCAGGAGATAATTTCATAAGCCTCTTTCAGTTGGGTGGCCAATCCGCTTATGGCTAATTATTGTAATGAAATACAGAAACACGCCGTCGATCAAACAATATTGTAATTAAATTAATGAACGGATCTCGCGGTCGACCAAGCTGACCAGAAGCTGCAGTTTAAATTTAAACCGATGCAGAATCCATGACATCTCGTTACTCGGTGAAATAAAATAGTGCGACGCCAGATTCCTTTGATTGCCTTGCACTATTAACAATGTGACTTTGTGTTTTCTCAAGTTTCGTCTTTGCTGCACTTATATCTAGGTACGAATCTGAAGAGCATTCGTCGCTGCACTTTGCACTTTGTGTAACATCAGCTCGTGCAACTAGAATCGTTCTTGCTGTTATTTTTAATTAGCCAATTTTACTTGGGTACGTCTTGAGATGAAGTGAAGTGTCGTAGGGGGTGGCTAACACAGAAAAAGCACGGGCCCGTCACGTCAAGTAGCCATTCCCGCGGTACTCGACAAGACGGGACAAAGCATCAGAGGCCGGGGTAATTGTTGTGTGCAGATACGTGGGTCTCAGGGGACGGTAGTACGCTAGATGGAACGATCCACACGAAAGGGACATATACGAAAATGTAATGGCCGAAATTATGGAAACGTTGCATGTTTAGTTCGAAAGATATTTGCTAAGTCGTGTAAAGATCATAATGTCAATTTACTGAGAGTACGCTGTTAATTAGACATGGCATTTTCGTGACATGTTTTTACATTTTTGACAGGCTTAGAGTAATGTTTAGAATAACAAAAAGAGGATCATCTTGAATCTATCAATATTCCTCGATCTAAGAAAAACTATTTGAAATGGGTTTTGAATGCTGAGTAAAGGGCTATAACAAAAGTTATTGGAACATTGTCAGGACTGCTCTAACTCTTGAAGAAGTAGCTAGTACATGTTACGAAACGTCGGGAAATTTAGTAGCCCTTTACTTAGCATTCAAAACCCATTTCAAATAGTTTTTCTTAAAACTAGTGCTAAGGATAAATCAAGTAGACATGAGTCTAAAAACCATCATTCATCGATCTCGTTATTGATTTCAATAAAAGCAAATCATTCATTCCAACGAAATTTTACAGCCAGATATTTTGCTTGTTTTCCAACTATTCTCAAACGTTCCTGATAGCGTGAAAAGCACGAACCCTTCCAGTCTGTAAAACAAAACTCATGAACACAAAAAGCATCAAAATGAACAAACACGCGCCCAGGCATTAAACGAAATGTCTCTGTTATTGCTTGTCAAATTGAGTCGTCACTTAGTGATGGTCGTTACCGTTGTTCACTCCGACAAACATCGCGCGGGTAAAGGTCAACAAAACCGAAAACTCTTGTACTCTTGCTGTAACGAATTTAGGCGGGGGTGGACAACGACAGGCTAGAAAAACATATTCTTGGCCTCGATTGCGGATTTTCCGTGTCATTATACTGATTATACTTGTTCTACTTGAAGTTTAAGTACGAATTGAGTTTATTTGCAAAGCAATTCAACCAGTCATTAACAGTTACATTCTGAATTTGATTATGATGGACAGACGCAATTATCTAAGCTTTCAACGATGTTGATAAAAACAGTCCTTAGTAAATAGGAGTGGGTTGCAATTTATAATAAAATGTGCAATTAAAATTACTTGCCATGGTAACTTTAGGCATCGCATTGAAATGTGATTTTCCTGGCAAACTTCTTTACCTGTGCTGGTCCCGCCCGTGAATATCCAGGCTCCTGTCGTCCTCGCTGCTTTGAGCAACCCTTTGCGCAGCACCTTCTTCAGCTTGGGCTGCAACTCGAAATTGGCTTTGCCGCCCTGCACGGTGATGAGCAGCTTGGGAAGTTCTAGATTCCACTCCCGCGTGAAAAGCGTCACGATATTGTCCAGCCGGGTGTCGTACGCCAAGCGGACATACTGCGCACAGAAAACGGACCCCGTGGTAACGTGTGCGAACCCTTTGCTAAATATTCGGTAGTGTTTGCACTATGCTAACCTTTCGCTGGGTAACAGACTGAGGGGAATTATGGTAAAGACAGTGATGAACCTTTGCAAAGTCCGCATTCACCAACCGTTATGTCCTCAGTAATCTTCTAGACCACGGGCATTACTGTACAGGATGACCTTTGGGTTAACGAAGATGCACAAATACTTGCAGAAATGTATTCACATTTCAATGATCACATATTTCTAGTTTGTAGCTATTGGCCAGGCTAGGCACTGGGGACGAGTATGGTATAGACTTTACAGGAAAGCGGTGGTTTGATGTGAAAGTGTAACTAAAAATTAGAGGCATTATGGTGTGTAAAGAAAGTTTTCTAGCTTTCTAGCTGTGGTGGGAAATTGACCAGCCCTCCGTATAATCGCCGAAATTTTTCTAGAACTTTTTGGCTTGAAATCCACTGAACTGTGCAGCCGAGTAAAGCGGTTCCCAATTTCAACTTAATGCATTGAGAACTCGAGATAAAAAAAGGGTAAAGTCAGCTCGGATTCGGTGATAAATGAGTGGATCTGGCGCCGTGAGTTTGGTTTTTCACAAGATGGTGGTAGGTACAGGTGGGCAACGTGTTTGTTGTGAGTTAACTGCTGTGAAATATTGCTCCGATTCAAGTTCGCTGCTAAGGAATTAAAGTAATCTGATTGGGACGTCAGTTGCTAAAGCATTAGTACAAGTAAATCCTCGTTTTCATGAGGCACCATTTATTTTGCAGACACATTAATTTGTTTGTATTTTTACGATGCATTCGCATCATAGTCTTAAATAATCAACTTAATCAATTAAATGTGAGTACTGAGTACATTACTCTGAATGAGGTCTATGTACAAAAGTTGACGGCTCTTTGACACTACATGAAAATCCTGTGTTACGTTAAACTCAGTCCACAATTGAGATCCAACTTTGGTTCGTTTTTATCGCCTTGTGAAATATAAAAATATATTCAAACTAGGTTTGCATACGAATTCGCAATTCGTCGCGTCGGAAATTGAAAAAAGGGCTAATAAAACGTGAGCACTATGCGAGAGTTTGCATTTTGCATAAATAAATGCCACGTTTTTACCCGTCGATTATTGTAAGGGCTTGGATTGGGAAGTCAAGGAGGGAGTTGGGGGTTTGCGGGGTCAGTCCTGGCCAGGCCACGTAATCCACAGACTCGGCGTCGCTAAAGCCCCCAGATTGGCGCCGGGTGTGCTACAGTGGCGCTTAAACAAGGGCATCTTGGCCAAGCCAGCTGCAATTGGCTCTCACAGAGCACTTGCTTTTTACTTGCGTTTGCAAGCTTTTTACAACGATACAATAACCTAGTTAGGAAAAAAACTCGTTGATTCTGTACTCCGGGCATTTAGACACGGTATTTTAAGTTTAACTAACGTTCAATCCGAGGAAAATCTTGTAATCTCTCAGAAAAAGAAATCAAAGAGACAACTTTGAGAGTTTACTGCAATTCATTTGGCATACATTTTAAACTGTAGACTTTTATATGGAATTTGGCACTTGGAATAAAAATGGCATGTTCACTTTCCTGTGCTCCATCACTTCTGTATTATAATTTTCAGGGGACATTTTCTTACTTATTTTGTACACAAAAGTGTTCCTGGGTCCTATAGCAAAACTACTGTGCAGCTGGTGTGTACCTGTGCTTTGTTGGGATGAGGTCCGCCCTGGAACTCGACCGTGCCGTACGCGTCCGTGGGCGTCGCATGCGTGTGCCGAGACGGCGTCCACTGATCGCCGACGTCGCCCCGCAAAATCTCGCCGCCGTCCAGCCCCGAGTGCCAGCCGAAAGCCAAGCCGCAGCTGCATCTGTTTGTGTCAAAGAGAAGCAATGCTTATGTACACCCTCAACTTCATGGCAAGTGACATCTTGTGTGGGTAGAATCAATTTGAAAATGTGAAATTTGAAATGTGAAATGTGAAATTTGAAAATGGATTGGAGGTCAAAACGACTTTCAATCTACATTTTGGGCTATAGACTCATGTAATAAAAAAAGGAACAATATCTGGGTTGCAAATAAAATAAACCCCGGTAGATAGTTGTATGACATTTTTAGGCCAATGAACGATCATCTTCAGGTAAGAACCTACTAAAAACAAAAACAACTCGTAGAAAGAGTTCTAAGAGCGAAAAACTTCCCGTCTTTGCTCGAACGGTCCTGAAATTTACCAATTCCTTAAACAAGTTTCTCGTGTATAGATAGATGTTGCTACCGAGACGCAGATCCGTAAAAGTTTAGCATATCAAACAACATCTTTCTCGGGAGAAAAGGTACGAGAACGAACATTTTCAAAGTTTTGATTGGTATAAATTAAGGAATTTCTCGTTTCAGAGGTGCACCAAGATTCCAACAACGGTATCGCCACCGGGCTAATTTCAGATCGCGCAAGACTACGCCAAAAGTTTAGCAGTTTTACTGTACACGTGTATGTGTGTGTGTATGTGTGTATCCTGCGGACCGAAACTAATTTAACTCATTTCGAAAAAAAAAAGTTCTTTTATCGAAGCTAATTTCCAAAAAATTATACCATTAATCGTTAAAGGATGAAAGCTCTCTCACTGATAAGGGAACATCGAAAACCAGATTATTACATATTGCAATTAAAAAAATATCGTTTCAGTGTACAAGAGATTGCAACTAATCCCAGATTTATTGGGCCAATTGTTACAGGATTTAGGGACGCCCATGCGGTGTAACATACAAAGGGCTATATCACATCAGTTTATTCAATTTAATCGAAACACAATAAAATTCGTCCGGGTGAAAACTGAGTGGATTTTTGAATCACAACGTGACGCTATAGTATAGAGCGAACAATCCGAGTGGAAACACTTCCGCTCCGTCAAAACCAAGGAGGCTAAATCATACATTTCGGTTCGTATCGAACGAATCATTTTCGTACCATTGCCCACTGCTATTCTAAAAATATCGAGCGTGTCAGCATTGACTTACGAGCTTAATCGCATTTTAAAATTGGTGTACATTAGTTTCCCTGGAACACACTTTAACTGTAGCCGCTCCAATAAGTAGATCGAAAACTAATAAACACTCCGCGGCACTGCGCCTGTCAGGTATGCAAATACAATTGCCTCGCGCAGTGGTATTGTGCATGCATACAACAACAACAACAAAAAAACACTGCATTTTATCCAGACTACAAAAGGACGGAAAACGGGAAGCATCTCGCATTGTATACGCTAATAAACCATCAGGGAGAGAAGAAAGAGATGTTTAAAACTCGACATCAAATAATGTCCATCATGTCAGTAAGCAGACATTATGACCCAGGGAAATGAAGCTTTACGTATTTCTATCACACTGCAGAATCTCTTCAAGGCCTCGAGGGAGCATCATCCTGCCAGTAATTAAGATGCTTATCAGTAAAGCTGTTGTTGGCAAAGTTTTGTTCATCTTTGAAGGTGGATTTGACGCGACTGGAGTATTCGAGCGGCAAAATGAGCCGACAGTAATGCAGATAGAGTGCCAAAGCGTCAACAAGGCACCTCCACCAAAATCTATGAGCGCGATCTTTGGGCGAAATTTTAATTACATTTTTGAAAGTCATATAGCTGAGTTATTAGATATAGGCCTGGACGTTCGGTGAGTTAACTCTTAGTTATTGCCCGAAATGGGTAAAGGTTAAAATTCTGAATTTCCATGCGCAAACACAGGGACTTTCTTCGCGGTTTTGGAAATGTAACCATATACTGTTCTTTCGAGTCTATCATGAAAAACGCACGTGTGCGGGGTGTTTGCAGGTAAAAAAATTAATGTTTATACGACATTTCCAATTTGGCAAGAAGGTGAGTGAAGTGAATTCCCAGTTGGTCACGAGGCGTCCCGAGATGCACTGACGATGTGTGAATGCGAGGCAAGGCTAACGCATTCAATTGGGATGCCAGCATTCAGCGCGTCTTGGGGAGCGTACAAAGAAATGTGATTCCAATGTGCGTACGCTCGATGGCTTACGCGCGAAAGGTTTTCACTTTTGAAATAACTCAGAATTTCGAGAGCTTGGATCCAATTTTTGCGAAACGTGCTTACGCGCGAAAAAAAAATCCATATATCCAAACCCAAATCACAAAAAGTGTGTATACGTTTTATATAAAATACATAATATATAATTTATATATTTTACATTTATAAATACATTTTTGTATAAATATATCAAAGTAAAGATAATCAAGTAAAGAAGTATTCAAACGATTCAATATCTCGCTCTCAATCCTAGACTCTATAGTTCCTGCTGAAAGCATCAATTTGCATCTTGCACAACCATCTATAAAATAACAATCCATAATTACCATAATCATAATCACAAACCATAATCATACCAAAATATGATTGATACTTTAATAAGAAATTGTATTTTATAATATAGATTAGTACACTAGGTCTTAATGGTCAACCATGTATTTGGATAGCTGTCAATTAATTAATTAATTATTGATTTTCTCTCTCTCTGGTATTATCGCACTGAGACTAACCTTTCAGTTTAAAATGTCCGGGCTTAAAATTAGCTACCAGTTAACAACTCACCTTCGTGAGCACAGCTAATCAGATATTTCTATTTTCATCTCAACCTCCAGTTATCTTTTTATCTCAACATTATAAAACTGGCTCTAAGATTATACGCAGAAAAATGTGATAGTATAAAAATACTTTAACAATAATGTATAAAAAATAACGATGCTCTAGTTTGTTGTACGGTCGCCTCGAGCATGCATATGTCGTCACAGCGCATATGTTTAGGCTACAGACACTCTAGCTCTTTGCTCTAGCTCAGGGGTTCCTAACCGGGCAGGGAATTCCCCAGGGGCGGAACCCCCTTCCAGGGAGGGGAAGGGAGGAATTTCAAAGAGAAATCAATCACAGAATGTTGGCCCTAAACGTGTGATTCCTTTCCAAAAGAAAGAGTTTTTCATATTTTACTGCCACTCGTATCAATATGCCTTTGTGAGTCTGGATTTTGAACTTGGCTGAAAATTAAAACAGAGCAACGAAATAGACGGGAAGCTGGAAATGACCTGCGATTTGCATTTCTCCATTTGATTAAGCATCCCTTCTCGTATCAGAGTAAAGAGAAAATAATCACAGGTTTCTAATTGATATAATTCATAATCAGATAAAATAAACTTGAGTGTCTATAAAAGGCCTGTGAACTGAGACACATGCGGTCAGACTTTTAGGAAAGGGGGGAATGATATTCTAAACGTTGATAAAAGAGGGTATGAAGCAAAAAAAGGTTAGGAACGCCTGCTCTAGCTATATATTTTCAAAGTCAGTCCAATTCCCATTGCACCACGCATAGACCCATTTCAATATTCGACGAAACATTTATTTTTTATGCCTGCATGTCAATTTAGCGACAAATAATGCTTCAAAAACTTGCAGCACGTTTGAGTCTCTTTAAAAAAAAAAAAAGAGAAATAAAAGTTGACAGCTCGCGAAATATTAATGAACGCAGCGCATTTCAAGTCTCCTGTGACAGTTGCATTTTCCGCTCGGAAAACCGTGAGACAGATGGAAAACCCTTTATCGATACCTCAGGCAAGTGATGCACGCTGTCAAAAACAACCATCAGCGTCCAAGACTAAAAACAATGAACTGTCAAAACCATGACGCGTTTTACGAATTATGGTTGTACCCTTGTTTTTTCACCGATTTTATTATGGAAACTGTGCGACTTTTCTCAACGCGTTGATCATCATATTGCGCATTCGTGCCAATGTCGGCGACGCGACGGTGTAAGTAGTCTCCGGCAAGCGGCGTCGTCAATCATGGGGTACCTGCGACGCACCTGCCAGCGCGTCATGCCTTGCACGGGGCCTCGACGCCAGCATCAACAACAACGACGTTGTCAAAGTCGATGCCGACATCAACATCCGACAATCAAGGCGTAAAGCGTCTAACTACTCAAGTGAATGCAGATTCAGTCTCTCACTTCAAGGGAAATTAATATTCTTGCGTTTATATGATTTTATTTTCAAGTTTAGCCTCGCGAATGACCTACATATTGAAAAAAACTTTTTGAACAGGGTTTTGAATGCGAAGTGGAGAACGACTAATTTTCCAAAGTTTCGTAACTTGTACCTGTTACTTTATTGAGGGTTAAAGCAGTCCTGAAAATGTTCTGATAACAAAAGAACGACAAACAATTAAAACAATTGTTAAGTTCAAGCATACTGAATGCATCTAACTAAAATAATCAAGGTCAATAATTAAAAAACTTCCATATTTTGTTTTCAAACGCAGTTCAAATATTTTTTGTCAAAACTAGTGCTAAGGTTAGATCAAGTAGACATGAGTCTAAAAACCATTATAATTACCTACATATTGGTTTTAAATTCAGTGACAAGTAACTTAACTTAATTGAGTTGTGTAAGGTTTCCAAACGCCTTTATGCTAGAAATAGCAAATCCTTAAAACACAGGTTTTGTGGAGTTATATCTAATTCTGTTTCAGAGGTAAATGCATTTCAATTGATGCACCTCTTCATGACAGTTATTGCAGCGCGTGTCACCACGCGAGTTAATTAACCTGCATACCAGCTTGTTTATAAAGACATTACTTAGCTAATTGTCAACGCGAATAATGCAACTTATGAACGCCAACCTAAATGTTACCTTGTTAAAAGAGACAGCTTTAAAGTATCGTGGTAACCCAGAGAATGAAGGTGTTTTAGTTGCTTTCCTCGCGTTCCACACTCTACCCATAGGTTCAAATTACGGTCGTGTGTCTTCGGGAAATGTGCCTGAGAAAGTCAGACCGCGTGGCGAGCTGAAAAGTCGTTTCACTCACTTGCGTTACAAGTCAACGATGCCAGTTCAAAAAACAGCGAACTCTTTCGAACTATTTCCATGTGTTGGTATCGCCAGCAGAATCGTGCGTCTACTCCTGGAAAATTCTTCATTCCAAAGGACGCACTTCCGTCGGATTTACCCTCCATTGCTTGGACAATGAACCAAGGCGCAATTACGTTCCCTTCTAGGCGATAAAAAAGTCGTCCGATCTAAAAACTTTGCTGCAGCGTAGCGTGAACGAGTTGGTGAACTCGCTAGTCAACTACGGGCAAAGAGTTGTGAAGGGGTAAACTCTAGTTGCAGCTAATTGCTGCTACTCGTTGACTTGCGTTGTAAACGCTGTCGGGAATTGAGGAGGTGGAAACGTTTTTAATATAGAAATTTTCGATTCCGTGATTCTTTTGAGCAATTTTCCAGTATCGAGGCTATTTCCTTGTCGACACAACTCTTGCGAATTCAGTGTCTACTTGAGAGGTTCATTAGAAAACATTCGCTAATTGCTTGAGCTGAGCAAGTAGAGCATTGCAACTTGTATTTAAGTTTACTTCCAGGGCGCATTACGCGAAATACCCAAGGTACAAATTCAATAAACAAAAAAATAACTCTGTACACAGTTTACCAACTGAAATGCTGGCTTGTTCTTTCAGTAGCACGGTTTCGTCATCTGAATAACGATCGAAAAAGTTAACTTTGAGTCGTTAAAACATATAATGGGTTTTCAACCTAATGGTCACAGTATGCGGAACTCACAAAGGTGTAATAAATACATGGAAAATAGCGCAGAGCTATAAATACTACGAATCGATAGCGTAATTGTCACCTAGAGCACTCGATATGTCGCCACTGACATGTGATAACATTTCCTTTTGCTCCTAAGACATTCAGCATGTCTCCAAGGAATTGACCCGATCACGGAAACTTCACTAATAACGTAACTTACTTTCCTGTCATGGTGAGAGAGGCACTAACTATAGAATCTACCCGAGGAAGCGAAGGCGGTAAGCCTTCATGACGAAACAGGCGAGACGAGGACCGAAGTTCGTGCTGAACGCACAATATCTGTTCACGGGTTACCCTTTTCAGTTCGCGCATCAATCGGCTATCGTTTGGAGTTAGCCGAGGAGAATTGATATCTCGAGCGAGATGTGGATCTACCCTAACAAAGTTAATCTGTCAAACAAAATATTGAAGGTGAGCCAGTGAGAAATTTCCCGCGCTTTCCTATCATATATATTTGTAAAGTCTGTTTGGACAGTCAAGAGTAAGCTCTGAATCACGTGGTATGTTGCAAATAAAAAATTAACTTCCAGCGTGCCGCAAGGTATAAAGGATTTAGAGGCAATCGAACTTTCGGGCCAGGTTAAACCAAAACAAATGGTGCCCGATAATCCCTGGATGATGGCGTAAAATCAACTATGTACACCCTTTGAAAAGCCACCGCATGTCGGGTTTTGGGAAAGACGCCCCTAAGCTACCCGCGGTGTCGCCCAAAACAGTCCTTAATCTCCGCAAAATCCCTCGAGACCCGCGCAGTTGGTGTCGCGCAGCTCGCTCAGATTCGAACATGCAAACAGTTTTCTTCGACAACCAAGTTAGCGATGGCTTAATTTCTCTCGATAACTCTGTGGCTTTGGCAAATATGACAAATCCGGCAACAGACTCAAAGCGAAATTCAGATTACATTGCAAATACGCCGAGTTTCGTAACGAGCATCTCGAACTAACATGGCATGACGTAACCATGCAGGGCCGATCACCAACAGGACTCTAAAGTTTGACTTGAAAAACGCGCTCGAAACTTTGGAGCGTTGCCTCTAAGGCAACGTGACCGGGTCAGTGCATTAAGCGCACGGTGCACTACCCGGGTGCGGAATTCGGGGCAAGAAACCCCGGGGATCGATGTCCAGACCCCTGTTGCACCAGCGCGATTCGACGCACGCCCCGTGTGTTCGTGTCGTCACCGGTCGGTCACCGGGTGACCCGACCACCACGTCACCGCGCGAACATTGTCATACAGGGGCGTCGAACTGCCCGGGGCTGGCTCCTGCCATTTGGTTCCAATCGACGCATTCACGCGGCGGAGAGTGGCGACAGAATTGCATCCGGCGATTGCCTCGTGCGTAGAGTCCTTTTGCGAGATCGGCACATATTGAATATTCGATCATCGTGGATGATAAAAGTATTTTAAAGCTGACGATCTGCGAACTGAAATAATACAGTCATTTTATGTGCCGTATTATTATTTATTATATGTCGCAGTGACTTTGTAATAGCGCAATTACTCCAAAGACCTGTAATTACGGGCAAATTATGCATCCCCACACCTGTATGGAGGGATATACGCCGAATTGTATGTGACACAACTTTGTAGGCAGTGCCAGTGGTATACTGTGTGTAGCCTACAACCCCATGCCATACTACGAATTATACCTAGAATTGACCGGCACATGTGCACTCGGTCATGTTCATGTTCGTAATTAGCAACCTATTTAATATTTATATCGGCCTTTTCCAAAGAATGAGTGATGTCATAATGACGTGAAGGTATGGATTTTTGCAGTAAATTAGTGGCACGCGTGTTCTGCTCGGCACGTGTTGTCCGAGACCTGCACGTTGCATGCGCCTGCTTGCAGATCCCGTTGTTACGCTGCAAATTAGTCGTTCGTACACTTTGAACTATTTCCATTTCTCGTCCAAAAAGTTGGGAAAGCTCACTTTCTTCAGCGTAATTCGTGGTCGGAAAACTGCTTTATGAATAATTTCCTGGCACCCGGGAAACTCTTTGCTACCGTGGCTGACCTGTAGCTGTGATAACGATTGCTTTCCTCTGCTCGCGTGCCTTCGAGCAACAGGCTTCTCTGCGAAACCTCGACGAACCCTCGCCCTACCAGTCTGCATCCCGTCGAGTCACGGCAGGTCGCGACGACGAAAGCACGCGTCTTATACGATCGGATGCAGCCGCTGACTTCACGGGGCTAGTGCTCAGAAGTTGCCCATCTTCGCAAATTCCCCGGCCAAAGCGGTGATTATGATACCAGTCCAGCTGCCTTCCAGGCACGCTCCTATCGCGAAAATATACGAAACTTTCTCGTGGAAATTCTCGTCGCGTCGCTTGACTTTTCCTTATTTCTCCTAACGAGACCATTTTAAAGTTAGGTTAAGTAAGGCAACTCTTTTTAGGTTGCCAAAGCTCGTTTATCAAAGTTTGCATCGTGCTCGCCAGCCGCACTGAGCTATTAAGACTTGTTTCCCTCACACAAATTTAGGCAGTGACTAATTATTCATGGATGACCTAGATAGATGCGACGCTATAGGCTTTTGTTATCACTGCAGACTTACCGACGTCGCGACCTAGGCCAACAGTCCGTGATTCCAAGTTTTATACATGTCACGTTGATGCACAGCCTTTGACTAACGAACGTTGCAGACAGGGAACGACGGCGTTCGATCGATGCACAGCCGGATTTTGCAGCAACAATTTCATTGTGAACCATTTTCGGCGCTAATGTAATCATTTATTTGGTTCAGTGTGATTAAATTATATTATATGGAGTAACATTTGTATTGCGGTACGCGCGATGGAATAGTGCTGTTTGGATGAGATATGACCCACAATAACTCTCTCGCTCACAAGTCGGCAAGCCTTGGCAAACAGGGCACGTGTTGTAGGCATGTAGGTACGTGGCACACCCTGAAATAGCGCTCATGCTTCTCGGATTGCTATCCGCTGTCAAAATTGAAAGATCAAAGGAGATGTACAGTCGATCTGCACTCGTGTATGCCTCTCTCATAGACTGGCTGGACAAAGCAGCGAGAATTGGATATTCCGCGAGAACGTGCGGCGATGTAATTGAGGAGTTATTTGCCGACCGAAACGGAAATGCAGGAACTCGCCAACAATATCCATGCAAATCGAGCCATCGCGTTAGGTGGGGTAGTATATATATATACGAATTTTACAACAATTCCCTTCGAGAAAGGAAGGGAGTTAACGAGCATTTTATCATTTCGTTGTGCTGCGGGGTGATGCTTGAAAGCAAAGGGTGGGGAACGTTCTTCGCTCTTGATTGGAATTCGTTCTTGAGACTCCGAAAAGAATTCGCATCTGATGGGAAAATAAATGGATCCACATGCGGTAACAAGTGAAAAAAAGAGCGCTATACACCAACGACAAATTATCCGATATTCCCCCTCAGCGCGAAAAAGATCCTTAGGGCAATAATTCTCACCGCTTCTTTTCGACGAGTTTTGTTTCAATTTCGCTGCATCAGAAATGAGACGTGTTTCGCTCCCGGCACCTTCTACGTGCAAATATGTATAAAACCTTGCGTTTGCTGCTGTGGTTCCGAGGCACAGCGGATCATCTCTATACCCAAGCACCCACGACGTTACCTCAGTACAGGGGCACTCCCAAGGTAGTCCGCTAATTACACGCCAAGCGGGTACGAGTAAACTACCACTCAGTCTGACGGGAAAATGATTAAAACGCCATTGCGTTCAAGGAGTTGGTGACTTAGACAGGAAGCCGCGCTAGGAAGCCTGCTTACAGCCTGGCGCTTTTTAACGAGTTTCTTCTACCCTTCTTCGCCAAGGGCTGGTTTGTGAAACCATAAACTAGCATGAAACATTTTTCCATGGCCAAACTTTAAGTTAGTCCTGGCCTTGTTGTGACTTGTGTGTTTTGTCTATGTGAAACCAAGGAATATTACTATTTGTGCGAAACAATACGAAGCTGGAGCAAACATGGTCGCTGAAAAGGAGCTGCTTGTTGGGAGGCAAGCAGCGCTCGGTAATTTCTGCCAACAACATGCATAATACATAAGTTCATCTCTCGTGGCTTACAGCCTCCCAGTACGACGGGCTGGGCTGTATAGTACCACACCTAGGAGCGCCGGCTTGGGACGATTGACAGTCATTACTACCGCTGTGAAAGAAACACTGGCTCCGTCCACCAACATGGCACCCCCTCAACAAGTTATTGCTGCAACTAAAAATTGCTCCAATTTCTAACGCTTTATGTTTTATTGATGGCTCCGGCCATTCGATTCTATCACCAGAGAGAGCTGCGAAACCCTGCCCTATTTTATTTCATTTTATCTGCACCCCCATTCGATTGGCATTTGTAGTTTATTGGCGCAGTAAATTTCGATGGAATGGACATATCCGATGCACTATATACGTTCTGCTTGGTGCTCTGTGGGTAAGGGTTAAATTCCAGGAGATTCCAGTGAAATGTACGCAAGGGCATGGGAGCAACGCGGTGAGCTCCAGATGCAGACTCTGGAATTCTGTGTTCTGTCAAGAGACTATGGGATCCCGTTACCCGCTTCAGTGGTTCTTAGACGAAGGTGATCGTGGATATAGCAGGAACACTAAGTTTCTTACATAGAGGCTAGGGCCACACCTGGAGAAGTCAGAGAATGGAAACAAGCAGCGTCTTTTGGTTCGTTGGGGAAATGTAGAAGGTCGGGAAATATGGAGCAGTGTGAAAATAAGAAATAGCGAGGATTTCTTATAAATGTATTGCCACCTCTTGGTAGTTGCGGTCGACACTAAAACTTAGCGAGATTAAATAACATTTAACTGCTGCTAGTAGACCAAGTAAATAAACAACCCCAACGTAAATAATTAATATGCGCATAATATAAAAACTTTTTTCTGTTGATTTAGTTAGACTTTGTGAAAATTGACTTTGTGAAAATTGCTCATTGCATTTCCCAACCGACGTGTTCGATAACCACACCCGACATCGCAAACAAAACAAAACAAACTCCAGTTCAGCCTGCATTGCGCTATCGGGTCTCAAATCCTTCCAAACGTTACCTGCCTGGAACATTTCAATTCAATCTATTTGCCTATATTGGTGCGTCGCTGAAGCCTCGCTCTCACATACAACCAGCCTTTTAAAGCTGAACGCGGGGCAAAGCGACCCAGGAACTCGGTTCCCGAGGTCAATATGTGACTGCTGGTGAGCCACCACGAAGTTTCAGGGAAACGAGAAGAAACTTTGCGCGCGGCTACCTTCCACCTCCCTCGAGCTCGATTCCACTTTCATAACTTATTCATCCAGCTTTCTACGTGAATGATTGTTGTCTTCAGTTGTCGGCCGCGTGAGCGCGAAGATAATTAATTTTGGCTTATAAGGTGAGTACTTGTCTTTCGGAAACAAGCATATTATCCGATTAACATACATCTCATTTTTATGTTTAAACCTTCGCCTTGAGTTTTAATATGTAAAGCTGCCATGTATAAAGCCTCGTAGTACGCGTGGTCTAGAACCATAGCCAAGGTTTAAAATAACATATCTGCATTGTATAACAATGAGATTCCGTATTCCCTTGGTAGTAGCCACAACTACCGAGCACTGAAAATATTATTACTTCGAATAAAGCGCGTTGCCGCCACGGGTTTCCCGACGTCGGTAGCTAGTCCTTCTTCGCGCCCCGCACGCGCGGCGAAGAGATGAGCGTTAAGCTGCTTAAGCGTCAACCTGGTCTGCACACCGAGATGGGCCCAATCTCTCCCCGCTTGCGCTGCGCAAGCTGATATCATTCACCGACGACACGCGAAAAGCGAGATTCCACACGCGCTCGAAGCGGTGACGGCACCTCATGTGTGTTCCCGAGGGAAGAAAAGCTGAAAGCTATCTCATGTGGTTGGGAAGCTCTACTTTTTGATCTCGCTTCAATAGTCACTAATCTCTTTGACTCATATCAATCGTCTACCTATATAATGTATTGTGCTCCAGTGAAATTTCATTGCGTTCCATGAATTTTCGGTTGAAAGCTTTGAGTGATCAGCAAATTTATATGGATCCTTTTTTTTGTGAAGAACACTGAAAAAGAGGTATTGGAATTTATTTTCATCAAGCTTACCAAAGACTCACCCTTAGGTGTATATATAACGCCGTGAAACTCTAAAAGTAAGCGTGTCGGATACCTAGTGTATCAGAAATCAATGATGTGTCCAACTATATATGTATACTGGATGGAGTGTATTACTTTTATCGCAGAAAGTCAACTCCTGCAGCCCAAGAAGGTGATTACTGATATAGCAGGTACACGATCGACATGGGGTTACGCGAGTGGAGATAACCCAGCCGCTGGCATGGTATCCACAGTGTGCGCTGTAAGGAAAAGCCATCTTTTATCGGTGGTAGCAAGTTAGTGCGATGAGAGAGTACGTCTCAGGACACATGAGGTGAACGTTTAACAGCAAATTGTCTCGAATTGGTGTTTGAATTACGGCGACGACGAGGGCGAAGCCGAGGGCGGCTGACGAATAGCAAAAATTGTGCACGAAAACAGCAAGAGTAGTTTATGGGAAGATTATTTTGGTCGTAATTTAACGTGATTAAAAGTTTGGAAGCATACCTTGTAATGGAAAACTGAGTTGTTAATTAATATCAAACGCTTGTCTGCTACTCGTCGAATAATGATAATAATAATCAAGGTTGGAAAATCTACCTGCAATTTTAATATGTCGGGAGGTATGTGAGCAAACGATGATGTCGTTGCGAAAAACGAGTGAAATTACAAAATATATTAGAATTCGGTTCCTTGCGAGGAACTGAAAATAATGTTGATGTTTTACAATTTCTGATATACTTTTATACCCATTTTTTATTTTTATCTCATTTTATAAAGTCTCGATCCTTTTATAATATTTTTTCTACTTGTTTCTACCTTAAGTGATTTAAAGAAAAAATCTGTGGGTAGAGATTCGATTAATTTCAAAATCTTCGATATTCTAGAATCTAGATGGGGAGGTATAAGGAAAGTAAGCTGGCGCCATGATAGTTAATGATTGAGAATAACTTGCTTGAAATGCTGTGTGGGAAAAAAAGCAAAAAGCTTGCCAACAAGCAAAAGTCAGAGTGTTTTCTACAGTGTTTCCTTGCTAGACGCAGCTCATCTTTCCTCGTCATAGCGATGAGAATGCATACCAATAAAATCTCGTGTCATACTTTCAATCGAGGTTCTGCAATTTTCCACCACGATTATTAGATAATACCAATGTTGTTTTTATTGAAATTCTCATTGCACCAGTTATGGTCTGTGATCGTTTGTATGGCGCATTTATCGGCCCACCGCTGCCGCCAATATAAGTAGTGGTGGTATTCATGCTTAAACCATTTCATTTATTTAAATTTGACTCGTCGGTATGACTCCTGAATGTATATAAATGGCGGTGCAAAAACGAATGTGTCCTAATATTTTAATTGAAATAAACAACACACACTAACAAGCTATATTAACCCGATATAGAATGGTTTGAAAAGAGGACATTGCTTCCTTTTTGTGGTGTCCATATGTGGATGTGTATGCAATTTTGTTTGTTTTTTTTTTGGTTGCGCGTACAATATTCATTTCTGTAACATGTTTCCATATTTGAAATACCTTTTCATATATGTAAATAGTTTAGATGAAAATAGAAAACATGGCACCCACGTGCAATCCGTGTTTAGTACTATGCTAAACGTGCGCTAAACATTAGAACTAATATTTTCATCCCTAGGCCATTGCGGTCAAAACTGTAAACTGCACATTGCATTAGTGCGCGTGCACTCTTACGTAATTACCCGCCATCCGCTCGCAAAGTGCATTTGCATCCGCCTTGCTAATTGCACAAATAGCAATTTGGCGAAAAGCCCAATTGGCACCGGCTTTAACAGAAAGGGATTGGTGCGCCTAGAGTACACCCCTAAATGCTATTGTTCTGAAATCACAACAAGAGGGTCTGCTTTAAACTTAGGAAATGAAGACTTAGCGTTTTTTCTCCCGGATTAGCGCATTAAACATAGATGTCACGGATTTGCTTGCACTTAAACCATGTCCTAGTAAACCCTCAGGATAATTACCGGCAACCCTTATCTAAAAGATAAGTCGACCGAAGTCCTTCCTTGTTTGAGGTCAACCCTATGATTTGTGGCAGGAAGGCTATCTGAAAGGTTAAGTGCTAACCGATTGAGTTAGCTACGACTTGGAGTGATAACTAACTAGCGGGTAATTACCCAGTGATTAGCCATGGCCACTTACCTGTGCTCGTCTGCCTGACTTGGAATGAACTTAACGCAGTCGCGCTTCTGGAAGTTGGCTTCGATCCAGCTACGAGCAGCCTGGAAAAACGAGAAACAAACGCAAATTGTGAACGTTATTTGTGATTTACTTTTTAATGAAGTGCTTTCTCGCAAACCCAAGGAAGGTTGTAGTCTAGACTGGACTCTATTTCTGGTAAGATGACCTAGTCCCCACAAGTAAGGAATTAACGTTTGGTCTGTGTACTTCAACTCGAAGATCGGAGAATGGCGGGGAAGTGTAAAACTAAATTGCACCTCACAAGGAGCGCGTGATTAAATGGAGAAACAATTTATCCAATTAATGAGTGTTATCGTCTTAAGTTTGCCGTCCACACAAAGTTCTGCACTTTACTAATTACTTTAGTTTGTGCATTGCAGCAAGATCCTATCTAGCGCGCCCAAAGTTTTATAGGTCCTGGTGCTGCTGCTATCTCGTTGTTTCCTCTACCCTCGTACCCTGGTTTTTGCAAACGAGGACGAAGCGGGTTTTAAGGAGCTGTAATCCCTATGCGGAGAGGCAATATCGGACCAAATGAGAATTGACTAAAATCAAATTGAATCGGATTTAATTGGTGTCACTTAGCGAGTTGGAAGCAATCAATCAATTAACAAGTGAATCAACATGTTATGTTTGAACAGGAAACAAGTTTTGATGCGAAATAAATCAATGGGTTCACCGTGGTGTTACACAGTGCCATCATTTAACATTTCTCTACTCTTTGAATTGTAAAGCAGATTTTGGCCAACCTTGAGAGAATGTAGCGTAAAAGCACCCTGTCTCCAAAGGACGCACTAAAGGGCCTATTAGCTCGTACACTTCGCGATACCGTAGACGCATTCATTGCGTCATTAAGCCCTTTTGTACCTTTTGATTACTGCCATGAAAGGGCAGGTAAAAAAATCATTCCACACACAACACAACTGCACGCCGTTTTGCAGTGGACTTCGTAAAGTCCACGGTGCATTTGCAAACTTTCCCTGCTCGTAAAAGCTGCTTGTGCAGGCGCGGTGTTTACGAAGCAATTTGCTTTGTTTACGATTATCGGAGGCTGAAGAACAAAGCCTGTCAACACTCAGTACCTTTATTGCGTAGCAACGCAGAAAAGTATGTTATACGAAATACTCCATTTATGTCGGAGCAATTGCCTGGCACAATTCGACGCCGTTTAGTACAATATGAAGGCATTTAATTGCTGGTTCTCTGTTATGCGTGAAAAATACGAATTAGTTTAAGAATCCACAAAAGGAGAACCGTTCCTTTCAGCTTTTCTCATTATGGAAACTAAAAGATGTCAAACTTAAAAAAATGTATTTCCCCAGACAGGCATTCGCCGAACGTCAGAAACTTCGACCCCAAACGACCCTTCTAGTCTCACGTACTGAACGTGTAGAGCGAAATACATGATTGCTGATGGCAGCGAACCCTGGTACGCCGGGAATCCGTTGATGGATCCTCAGCAGCGTCAGTCATTCAGCGACCCACCGCTGCCGCCAAAACCCACCTTGGGAATGCGTCGCTTAGGCAGCACCTCCTCGATGTTGATGGGGGTGTCGGCAAACGACTGGTGCATTCCATACGTGAACTCTCTCCAAGCCATCGCGAGATGCCACCCTCTCAAGTCTCAGACGTAGCACAAAAGTAATACGGTAGGTAATGAAAATTTGGAGAACAGAAAAAAAAACTTAGATACACGGAACACGTTGCAAAAAAACGTAAGTGGATAGCGATGAGACGCGTATGCTCGCGTTGCTTCTGAGAGATTACCCGAATTAAAGGAAAGTCTCCGAGCTTTTATACTTTGTCTGATTACTTAATAAAGTACATGAAGAGAAGGTAATAATAATCTTTATCAGTTGCGGCGTTCGTGTAAATATTTTCTCATCGAGATGGGACTTTTTAAGATGGGACAAGCGCTAAAAAAAAAAGAAAAATAGGGCGATGCAAAACGCGTTTAGGTAAACAATGCAACCATAGTTCGGTAAATGGGCCATGCTTATTCAAAGATATGGAACAGTTAGGACTTTGCAAAGAACTATCGATTCAACCAAAGGGCACACGTAGGCTGTTTTCTTTTTTTAATGTGCACGTGTTTTATGGTTAATTTTACCCGTGCAGGGCGCGTTTCAGCGGATAGCAAACCTCACGCATTTATTTTGCCTACGCGCATCTTTCCTCTAATTTTTTATCTGCTACATAAACAAACGAACCATATTTAGGTGTAACAAACAAATCAAATTGTTATAGGAATACTACATAATGGCACGAGCACCCAATCCAAAACACAAAATGATGTATAAGTCTCGAAGTGGCTATATAAATAAACATTACCATACATTATTGAATGTATGATTTTCATTATCATGCCTTATATATTCATTTATTTAGTGCAATTCTAAAAAAACCACACACATAATTACTACAAAAATTGCATCGATGTCTCGATGAGTGCATGGGTATTGAGTAATAATTAATATGCCTACATGGCATTCATTAAACATCTGCAAATAAATATCGTGAACGCTTATACAATATGGCATTACCTATTTAAACAATAGCTTCTACATTTCTGAAACAATGCTCGCGACAGAATTGATGTCAGTTTATGTCCCGACCAATCGACATAGAGAGGAGCGGGGCTTCTCTTGCTCTAGAGCGATGTTGTTACGTCAGATAGAGCCACCAGCATCTAGTTTATAACTATTTGGCGATCACTAGGGCGTCTGCTGTGATTCAATACCTGTCGCGAGGAATATTTTACACTAAGTCAACAGGTGACACGCTAACTACTGCTTATTGCATAAATATATATTCTGAAAAATTACAATAGAGTGCTTTCACAAATAGACTTGAAATGTTAGTCTCATCTAAAAGGGTCCCTCCAAAATTCTGGTTGAAACTTGCTCTGAAACTTTTCCTACATCCAAGACTTCAAAGGTTTGGAGCTTGATCGATATCCAATGACCATAAAACAGAAACACAGCTGTTGCCAAATCAGAACGGCCTGGGCGAAACATTTTATCCTAGGTCAAGAACCTTAAGATACAGTTAATTGTGGAAAAAGAGAGAGAAATAAAACGAATTAGATCATCCATCAATGTTTGCTTACAAGAAGACATGTTGATAGCGCCGTGAATGAGTGCTAACTTATGGTGTCGCGTCTTCGGCCGGGGTCCAAGGCTGTCGATTTGTCCCCCAGCCAGACACATGTGCTGAGAGACGAGCCTCTCTGAGCCTGAACATGTGACAGCCTACACACGTGACCGGCTGAACACGTGACCGTGTAAGCAAAGCAGCATGCGCTGTACCAGCGCCGTCTACACATTTACAGTCTGGCAGGAAATGTGGTCCGCCGTCGCCGATAAGAACATCAATCAGAGCCGAGAATGAGTTGGTAAAATCCTATTACCACGCTATCAAAAGCAGCTTTACTTGATAACTCTATGATGATAATCTGGATGGTATGTTTACTTATTTTAGTGTGGTTTACATGCCTACAATCTCTGTAAAACAAAAAGAATAATCTCACCGTGGAGTTTAAGTAATTTCCGGAGTGTGTTTCTGGAGGGTAACTCAATTCGAACGGTTGGCGTATTTGACGGCGGATTACCAAAGCTTTGTGAAGGCTTCTGTTGTAAAAAAAAAGGCTTTCTCGGTTTCATTCTCAAGTTTCGGCGGCTACACGTAAGACGCAACGGGTATCGACTACTTTTGAGCCGCTTGGACGCTCATTTGACTTTCAGAGTTCGGGCGCTCCGGGAATGTCGGGAAGAAAATTTCCTCCCGAGGCTGCCCGAATCCCGGGTTCCGACTGCTGACAGAAGCAGACACTCACTTAAAGTTACCGAAGGAAATCCGTTTTGCTCGAGCCGGGCTACCGCGAGGTCATGGGGAGGGTAGAGGTATGTTTTTTAAATTAGCGTAAAACTCCTTCAACTTCAGTGGAAAATTTGAATATATTCTGTACGTATACAAACCCGCTAAGACAAAGTTTTCGCATAAAAAATTTAAACGTATTTCAGATTTCACATCCGTCTGAAATACGTTAAAAAAAAAGCGCCGCGATATGAATGATAAAAGCACCCTTTTGTGGCTACATTTTTGATCGATCATGAACTCGAACGAACACAAATTTAGTATTCTGCACATGAGATGTATGACCTAAGCTATAGGTGGAGCAATCGTCTTCTATCTCCTTCGAAATGCAATGCCCTGGTGTAAGCGTATTCGAGGGAAGCGGTGGTGAATAGGGCTTACTGTACCAGGCACCTTATCTCGTGATGTATTTATCAATCCGGATGCAATTCCCAGTTTTACCCCAGTGCACTGATCAATAACAGCATCCTCGCCGTCCTGTCAGTGTCACCGTCGAGACTTAACCGAAGCGAACCAAAAAAACTCAAACTTATAGGTCCCCAGGAAATAAGGTAGCCTAGAGTGGATTAAAACCATCCTCTGCGACGATTTAGTGTGACTTTCAGCCAACCACGCCACGTCTCCTAGTTCTGGCCGATGGTAATGAGATTGTCCCTGGATCAAATTGCTGGAACAACGTCGTTGTCCCGAACCGTGCGACACCGTGCGGCGAGCTTGGAGCAATATCCTGGGCCATGGCGCGACGTGCCCGTATCTCGGGACGACGTCGGCAATTTCCAGCCCCATGGATGACTTGACCCAGATCGCGAGCCGCGAGCGCAATATGCAACAAGTGACGGCCATTTGACAGGTCTGTCACGTGGTTCCTTGTTGCTTTTGCTTTGTTGTGAAAACGAATCGAGAGCAATTAAATTGATATTGAAGGATGGAACGATTTCTTGGCAAGAGATCAAACGATCGACGCTTGCACATCTTGGCCTTGGGGTTTACACTTTTTTTTGTAAAAATATCTCAGAGTAGCAGAGGCTGAACTTCAAATCGAATTCAAAACAACTGGGTTCGTGCTGATTTAGCAAAGAGTCGTATTTTTCGTACTGTTCGTTTCGTTCGGCAACGCGCGACCCCACTATACATTTATCGTGTGCAAAGACGCCGCGACGCCCTATAAAAAGGCGTCGCTGAACGCAGACTACAAAGAAAACAGCTTCGAATGGCTAGGTTTTAGCTATAGGTTCTCTTTCTATAGTGTTCTGTAACAATGCCCGGGCCACAAGCTTCTGCAATTTGTGTAAATCAGGGTTACCACAACTTTCGTTGTCGGTGGTGTGTCTCGAGTGTCGAACCCGACGCGACCGAATCCCAGTCCCGAGGGTACCTCAACTTGTCGACTAATTAAAGATAAGTTTAATTCAATTCTCGGCAGTTGCGAAGACGCCGCGAGTTGGACTCGAGATATATTTATTCAAGACTAGCATAATTGCGTTATTCGCAAGACGACGTCGACTATATTTTCCGTATCGTGGAAGCGACTCTCGATTCGTTACGCCGATGTTATAGAGCACCCTAATTGGAGGTGCTGTGATTCCAATGTAAAAAGTTCTGCGCCCCTGCCCCGTTCCTCACCAGGCAAACACGGACAGCTCGTGCCCAGTTTTGCAAATTGGAGCGCCGTGGCGTTCCCCGAAAGCAACGCAGGACCGCGATAAAGGTGATCGTTGGCGCCGGGACCCGCTGCGTTACGGTTCCGACGCTGCTATCGATGTTCGATCGTCGTACCATCAGTCAATGCAAATTTCGATTTGCTTTGTTGTCCATATCGATGCTGGCACGACTATCATGTAAAGCTCCTCCCGTGACGGAGTCGGTTCACATTAAGTGGAAGAGTGATTCACAGCATACATAGGACTTGTGTGATTAAATTTGCGAGCGTTATTTGATGCTGGGCCACATCAAATTAAAAGTACACAGTTTTTAAGCATTTTTTTTTTCTCCGGTCCAGCATGCATATATAATGGGGTGGCGGTCCGAAGCGGAAAATACAGTGCGGGCAACTCGGACACAATAAAATCACCGCGCCGAAATTGCGGTCGGAAATCCCAGTGGAGTTGCAAATACCAAGCGACACATCGCGGGCCGCACGTGTACGACAAGGCGCTTACATCGCCAAAATAATAAACGTCGTTACACAACACGATCATGTACCTCTTTGTATGAATCCTATAGCAATGTACTTTCAGTTCATTATCCACAGAGTATTTCCTCATTTAAAGCTGGGTTTGCGCTATCTTTCACACAATATTTCAGATCGACTCGCATGAGAGAACTGAACCCCACGTATTTTTTGGCAGCCTTTGCTGCGTGTGAGAGACTCTTTTTTAATGTTCTCGAATTGTGCGTATCCTGACGCGTTCTAGCCAGTCGTCGCGTACCGGTTTGCTACACGCATGAACAATGGCTAGGTTTCTAAGCAGACCTGGCTGGACCAGGAGCTGGACTGAAAGGACTTAGCCAAGGAGCCGGAGGGTAGATCGCCGAACCAGCCCGCTCTACAGCGAGTAAAAAAATAGCCAATGTGCTAATTACAATGTCTGGTAGTCGACATGTTACCTATTAATCTCGATCAGATTATTAATTTCTAGATGGTAACGCCATGGGAGAACGAAATGTGTTTCACTATGGCATAGTCCTACGTTATTATTAACGATTTTTTCCGAGATGATTTGTATGATAATGAAGGTGTAACGACGTTAGCGTAGGTAGACATTGCAGAAAATATTTGCAAGAAACAAAGGATTGAGGCTGTGATACCCAACTCTTTGCTGGCAAACATAACTTTCGAAATCTGACGTCTAGCCATCGCATTTTTTGTTTTCCTTAAAAATAACTTTGCATCCGAAGAGGGTGTGAACAGGCGCTCCTTGGCAATGCCCCGCAGAGAGGATCAACAGTTTGCCCTCGGGAATCGGTCGGAGACTGGAGGCTGCAGTCATTCTCTCTCTCTCGCTTAGTTCTTACCGTTCTCGTCTTGGACGTGCCGGACTTGGACTTCATCTCGCCGACGCACTATTCGCGGTGTCGCAATGTGACCCAATCGGTGGTCGAAGCCATCACCGGATACCATCGTTCATTCGACAGAACACGACACTCGGCGTCGCTGCAGCAGACACATGAACGATGCACGTTTCAGACCGCGTCGGGACACGATCCCCGGACCCGACACTCGCTCTCGATCAGCTTACCAACCGTACCGGCAACCAACCGACACAAAAAACAGCGTGCGAAACAAACGGCACGAAACGATCCACACAACTTTTCGCAACGCGAAGCCAAAACTATTCGAACCCTGTACGATCAAAAACCCAGCCGCACTGACTAGAAAAAAAATCACACGCTGAGAAAACCGGACGTATCCGTTCACCAACACGTCGTGAGTGTCGCGAGGCGAGCGATCGTCGTTCGCATCTCGCCGTTGTTCGAGCGGCGACGGCCTCGCGGTAACTGACTCATGCCCGGTTGGTGAATGCGTCCCCGGCAGTGCCGCCAGAGAGCGCGACCTGCCCGGAATCGATATCGGCGTGCTGCGGGGCGCCAGCGGACCATTGTGCAGAAGGCGCCGTGGGTCCGGCAAGGGCCCTGCTCGACGGGGCCCTCTGGTGGTAGGTGGACACACCAGTTTAGCTGTCGCATACGAGCGTGGACGACGAACAAAGGTTTGTGCGGTGCGGTTTCAGGACTTTGAATAACGCTTCTAATGAATTTTAAGTTAAGTCGAGAAAGAGTGGAGAAAGATGCCAAAGGTTTTCATTTTGTAATAACAGAGACATGTGGAAAATTTGATGTACTCACCATAAAATTCGGGAAAAGGGTACTTTCTGTAGAATTTATTGTTTGATAACTATTTATATCAACTTTGTGTTACCATCCAACTGCAACTTCGACTAATAAAGTTGAACCGAGAACCGAGGCGTCCGGTTTAACCCCCCGTTGCGGTCGCAGATGTGGAGTGATGTCGGATGTTGTTATGAACCACATTTGACCGCACAACAGCAATTTTCCGTGCACGTGGCGTTAAGGGTAATCTAAAATTGAAGGTGATTTCGTCTTATTGGACACCGCACCCGATGTAAATAGGTATACCGAAAGAAATTACGATCATCACCCTTCTAAACCTTATCTTCGTCGAATAGCACGTAGCCCGACTGATGTTTCGCTTTGATTATTTTTTTCTGTCTCTATTTGCTTTCAATTTCGCCGTGTTATCACGTCCGGTTTCCGTAGTTCTGTTGGCTTTGTAAGTCTCCGTTGAGCAAGGTTTGGCGATAGCGCAAACGCTTGCTAACTCGTCGTCTTTCATTATTTAGTCTTCACGGAAAACATTAATCGGTTAATGAATTAGGCGTTGAGTGACGAAGTAATTGAGTAAATTACTCACAGCACCATCTTACCGCCCCTAGAAATGGAAATGTACAGTGAAATTAGTTAGATAGTAGATATATACAGAATGATAAGGTTTAGAGTGAGGAAGATGATGTAGGCTCTGGAGCATCAGGATAATCACGTTAATTCAACATGAAATATTAATCAGAATTCGCGTATACTGAGTGTATAGTGCGTCGGTCTTTTTACATAATAAGGTAGACGAAGACATACAAGGGTCTTGTTATTTTTTCATTATAATTGCTGTGCATTTTCTAGCTTTCGTGTAAATTAGAAGATTGTTAAATAGCACGGTCTAAATCATGGCAGAACAATTTCCTCTGCATCAAAAATGTATACTGTTCCATAATGCAAAAGTAAAATATTGTTTTTTAATTACAGCAGAAAACTGTCGCTCTTTTGTTGGTTGTCATCGATTACTTATGAATTATGGAGCAGCGCTATGGTGTCGAAATATTCTTCTGGAAAGTCTGTACGACTTGAAGACAGAGATTTAGTTACCGTCACGAAGTCGATCCAGTTAATTTCTATACCCGAGTACTAAGTAAACTAATCAAAGCCTACAATTTCGATTCGATCCCTCATTTATCAGCTAAGCCACTCAATTTATAGCCGCTTTGTGTAATAACCGCGCAAGAAATCCGTACCTTTTTTTTTTAATTAAATGCGATCTGTTGTACTTTTACTTGCGAGTCGATCAAAAGCTTTTCTCATGATGAAATTCAAATCACTTGCAAGCTCTTAAAAATGCTCAAATATGGAGATCCAAGTGAAGGCATCAACGTACACTGACTTTTTTCTAAATAAAAAAGTATTTTTTGTTGCCAAGTAACTCCATAACAAAAACAAAAAAATATAGAAGATTAAATGGTAGATTAAAAAATAATTAGCCATGAAGATGCTAAGATCGCTTGGAAGATCTTCTCAAAATTGATTTCTTATTTAAACGCGAGCATAATAATGATAACAATAGCAATATGTTTTATTCAGCAGAAAATTACATGTTATTGAATAAGTCAGGTCATAAAAAAAAATATATATATATATATATATATCTAATGTCATAAGAAATAACGTTATTACCATGTTATTCGAGTTCTTCAAATGAATACAATGTACAGTCTTTCAAAAGCGTATGTAATTCTTCCTTAAAGAGTTCATCATTACTGATTGTTTTTAAGGCTGCTGGCAGTCTATTAAAGTAAAAGGAACCAGCAGAGTTGGGACTTTTTGTAAAAAGTGTACGGTTGTGAGCCTGCTTGTGAATGTCCTTATTTCTTCGGGTATCATGATTGTGGACGGCCTCATTCGTAGTTAGATGCAGTGAGTTATGTTAAAAATATATGTTAACTTAACGACTTCCTTGCTTGCTTCTTGCCTTAGATTCGCAGTAAGTACACCAGAGGTGCGAGTTTTTCGTTAAAGCTTTTATCTGTGATCTCCAATCAAGGGTGCTGCTGATGATCAGACCGAGGAATTTGGTCTTGAGAGATTCTTGATGGCTTTTCCCTCGAAGATATATCAAAGGGCTTATGTCGAGTGGTTTACGGTTTGCATGGAATTGCAAGAACGTAGATTTTTCAGAATTTACAACAAGTCGAGATTACTGGCACCATTTCTTCATATTGATAGGTGCTTCTTTTGCCAGCTGAAATACTACTGCCGCTGCATTTTATGTCACTAGGTGACTTGTGTCATCCGCGTAGACTGCTATCATCCCTGGTCCCAGGAATTCAGGTAAATTGTTCGCATACAATATGTATAGGAGTGGGCCAAGGATTGTGCCATGGGGTATTTCGATATTCGTTGTCTTTTCTGCTGAGGACACGGTCATGAAATCCACGTTGTCTTTTAGGGATACAAATTGGCGTTGGTGACGAAGAAAATACTGTATCCAGTTCAGGGCGATCCCCCTGATCCCCAGTGTGAATTACTTCGCGAATAGTATTTAATGGTTAATAGTATCGAAGGCTTTCGACAAGTCATAGAACAAACCGACAGCCGAAGATTTGTCATCTAGCGCAGAGTATATTGGAGCCAAAAAACTATGAAATGCGTGGTTTTTTTACTTGTGCTAGCGAAATCCAAATTGCTCTTTGCTACGAGGAGGAAACCAGTGACCCTTTCGTGAACCACAACCTCAAAGATCTTGGAGAAGGCTGGCAAGATAGCAATTGGTCTGTAATTATCTGTCCGAAGCTTACACCCAATTTTTAATTAATGTTACAATTTTCGCCGTCTTGAGCTTTGTTATAAAAACGTCTTCTGATAACGAGCAGTTAATGATGTCAGTCAGGGGTAGCAAAATGTAACTGTAGCAGGTTTTCAATAAATTGCTGGGAATTTCGTCATTACCAGCGGCTCGTTTGGTACATTTTGTATCTATGATAGTGATTATTTCTTATACAGCACCCCTACTTCAAAAGAACGGTGTTTGAAACAGTAAAATATTGTACTATTTTTTTCGATAAGTGCTCGTTGACGCTCTCGTTGCACCAGTAAGTAGCGTACGCCGATGTGCAACGCCAAAAGCACGTCTGAGATCTCTGCTGACGATGCCTTGAGTGCGAGATAAATGATTCGATCCGTAATTTGCTAGAAATATGCGCACCAGATGGTCGTGGAGGAGGCAAACGCAAGGACCGCGAGGAAGAAATGATCTTCTCTCTCGTGGGAATAAGGTTGTGAGCATTACATGGATTGGATTGTAAGGTATGGAACGCCAACAAAACATAAGAAACAACATAATACATTGCAACGTTTGCACGACCAGAGTACTTGTTTTTTAGACATACAATAGATTTCACAAACCTTATGTATCTCTGATGTGTCACATGAAAACATTAAAATATTGCGATCAATCTCGATTTCATATTGGTGTACACTATATGTTTTATTTCAATCACAAAATAATTAATACTTTAACGTATAGAAATAAAAATAGCGTGGTAATATAATATGATTTACATAATCACACAATAATATAAAATGTATAACAGTATATAGGTATATCACATATTAATATCCATTATTGACATAGACTTTGTTTAATGTTATTGTTATTTTCAGTTTTGGAGAGCTCATCAAATTCCAATAATACGTTCTGCTGGGAACTTCTCTCAGCTTCATCAATAATGAATGCAAGGTAAATTAGTTCCTCGTTTCTCCTCCACGAATATAAAGGGTTTCATTGGACAACAGCAGTGCGATTCCCAAATATGCACATGGCTCTCTTATAAACGATATTCCGCCCAAAATTTGCAAATTAGATTTCACCGGGAAACATTCGGGTGCTCGCACCTGCAATCCGCATTGAAATTAGATTAGCGGGACAGAATCTCGCATATCGGTCCATCTTTAGTCTCCCAATTGGCACAAAACCGCAAGCATCGCTTTCAAAATGATAAACTTTATATTAAAAACCTTCTCCAGGACATTCTATCCCCAATTACACATGTCCTGCGTCGCCCTGAATAATCCTGGCAAACTAAATTCCCAGGACCAACTGGTAATGGATGGCTCCCTTGAAATCTGCACCTCCGTCACCCAGTCGAAGGAATCGATAGTCTGGCTTTCGAAAATACCCTACTTATGACAAACCGCACCGCGCTTCGTGCTAAGATTGACTTTCGAGTTTCGACTCTTATCGGGTGGCGGGCTGCAACAATGAACGTCGTATGACAAATGGACTTGATTAAATATCAGCGCGTTATTGGCGTTGACTTTCCGTCAGTCGGCTCGTACGCTGCGTCGTGAGCCGTCGCGCATTTGATCACCGACCAAGATCGATGCAGTGAAATCATCACCTGATTTCGAACAAAATTACATTTGTGGGCGCATAAGTGAGCATATCAGAGTGTTATTTTGAGTGTTTACTAAAGTGTTGGTGTGTGTGTTATATTGTGGTACACGGCTTGGTGAGGAGCAGAATTTGAAGGACATTGATCTGGTCTAGCACACGACGAACATGCTTGCTGCACGTTCCTGATTCCATCTCCTTACTCGTGGAAACCGCGTGCATCTCGGCTTTCAACACAATAAATCGAAAGGCCGCAAGAAATCAAACTGGCATCACGCGTCTTTTATTCCTAAGAGGTTATTTGTTAGATTCTCTCGGTGCCTGCACGGTTCGATTCCCATTCATTCAGGATTTCCGTTTCCCGGATAGCTAACAAACAACACGTTTTTTTTCTGTCTTGCCGTATTTTCCCCGATTTTCCGGCTCCGTCGCCTAAGTCGTAATACACCTACACGCTCACAACACTTGCTGCCGAAATTCACTTACTTCACTTCGTTTTCACTTCACGTTAGCGGCACGCTCTCTGACCAAAGTCCTGTCAGAGAGAGCCAAATATCCTCTTTCCGCGCGTCAACATAAGACTGACCACCATGACGGAGACCAGGAAGAAGATGAGGCCGACGAGGGAGGTGATGAAGTGGCACCAACAGCGTCGCGTCTTCGCAGCCTTGATCTTCTTCATCAGTCGCTCGGAGCGAGGCATGTCGAGGGTGAAGTCAGGTCGATCTGCTGACCACTAAAAGCAAACAGAATGTGTTAGTTTAGGGAGATGCACACAATCATTTCGGCCTAGAAGCCAGGGGCTCTTCAATCATGGAAATAGTTTGTGTGTTTTTTAGTACATTTTTGTTGATGACCAATTGAAATGTAGAAAATAGATTCACGGTTTATTTATTGAAATAAAATTTTAAAAGTGAATACGTCATTTTTATGGCATGAGACTTCAAATTCGTTTTCTCTGGAAAGGTAAATGCCAGATCAAATATTAAAAACAAAAGGTATTTTGCGATTTTTTTTAAATTACAGATGTGAGTTGATTGGTTAGAAGAAATCTTCATGGTTATCGATTTGGTGGAGGTTATTGTTTCAAACTAGCATAAATGATCGACAAGAATGTGCTTAGGCATCAATCCAGTCTTGTGGCTATAATAGTGACGCAATGTTGGGACTTGTCATGCGTCATTGAACGCAAGGCACGAAACAATGAACCACATTTCGCTGCAGGGTAGAAAATTGACCACCCCACTCATGGCACGTAAGGCTACATTCATTACTCATATGAGTAATGAATGCTAAGATAGATTGAACGCATAATTACTTCAAGTACCTTACCATGACAACGCTCTTCCCATGAATAACATGTTATTCTAAAATATCTCTTCAGGGTTTAGGTCAAGTGCGTTTAATAACATTATAGGTATGTTGAACATGGAATATACCGATTTTTTTCACGTGCATTCTCTCAGTCTCGTTAAGTGATATAATTTCCGATCGAGGTGTAGCCCAATGTTATGGTAATCGGAGAAACTCGGTCGGCACTCTTACTCTCTTCGACATTGAACTGCGCCGCGTGGTGCTAATGATGCTAAGCGGCGCGGCGCGTAGACGCGACTTGATCGCAAAGCAAACTTCAACTTGATTCAAACGTTGGCCGACTTGTCACGCTTTGCAGGGACTGGATTTTTTTCATAATTCTGCCTGATAAAGAAGCCGGTGAAAATGATCGACGCTGAGTGCGTGAAAAAAGTGCTGTTTTCACGCTGCGTATACGAGTCCCCCAAGGTACTAACCTACCGCATCGAAGTCAGACTAATCGGAATTTATCGCATAAACGCTCAGACTTTCTCGAGTAACGGACGACACCCTGTGGACGCACGTCCGCGTTTTTGTTGCAGGCATTCAAATATTGGCTCTTTTTTCGAAGACATGCCTTGGTGAAGATTGCGCAAACTTCGTTCACCTCAGAAGATTTTCTAGAAGCGGCGTCAGCTGCGCATGTTTTGATTTTGAAGCTGCATTAAAATTCCATAACATTTTTGTATGGCCATCGAGTTATTTAAATAACATGGTCAACTGGTTTTTGTGTCGAAAAGCGTCGATTTGTCGACGATGGTGTGCGGTGTGATTTGTTTCGTAAGTGAGATGGAGGCGTCATGGAGCGAATAAACCTAATGATAATTTGCAATATTTAAGTGAGTGGCGTCGGCTGGCGCCGTGTAATTCTCTAGCACCAAGGCAAAATGAAGATGGATTCTTCGGCGACTGCCATTTATTATCATTCCACTCAGCCAGAAAACAGATTTTATTTTTCATTTCAGTGGCCTTGTTCTCAGTCAATAACCTCATTATTATACAATTACCATTAAACATGTGGTCAAGTCTCGTAGCAACAGGTTCGTATAAAGGTGTATAAAAAAGCAATTGCATCTTGCCAGAGAGTAATATAGAAACTAAAAATCAAAACGTATGACTCGGCGATTGGCCGAAAGGTTGCACAATGTTCCCGCGCTGGATTAATGTCACAGCGACTGGTGCTCTCCACCGATGAAGCCATTCGCAAGCACCTGTCGCGATCGATGGTACTTTACGCTCGTCAAGCATCATCACAGGCACGCTTTTGAGTACGATGCATACTTTGTTTTTAGCAACAAGACTTCTCCACTCGGTCGCGATTTCATTAAAAAACAATTCCGACGCAAATGAAGAGTTTGACCCAAATATCACTCGCGTCGGCACGGACGTGCAATAGTTGTTATTGTAATATTATGCGCGATGTGTACCTAGTTAAAGACCGACCCGCTATCGCGAGAAGATGAGCAGTCGGGCTGGCAAGCAGCAAAGGCGGTGGCGGCGGTAGAGAGCCGACGAGAAAGTGAAACTTGCAGTTACTTCATGAATGGATTACGCGGCCAGGGATCGAAGCCTGAACTGCAGGCGATTACCTGGGGCCGTTGCGTTCGCTCATTACTGTGGGGTTACGTGGGATTCGCTATGTGCACGTTTTTGGTGCTTGCCAAAGGGCCACATGGCGCCTATAATGCTGGCAAGTAGTCACTTTGGGAATTGGCTCAAGAAGTTAGATGATCTGTACTTGCATCCTTGGTAGTGGCTAAATCACGCTGTAATCATAATGAAGAACTTGAGTTCGACACCATGCCATGGCTACGAAAAGTTCCTAGCACATTTTTAATACCGTAAGGGATATAGGTTCACATGAAGTGGTTATTGGAATTTAGATCGTGTTATACGATACCGAAAGATTGTCACTCTTCTTTAGGTATAACCACGTTTTCGAATTCTATCTGTGAAGTGTGTCTTTTCGGTCAGTCGGTGGCATATATTAGCAATCAGCCAAGATGAATATACACGTTTAAATGCCACTGCGACCTGTTTGGTTGTGTCAGAAGTTGCTAAAAGAACATGGCATGACAGCTTTATTTCCGTTCGATATTTGTTTTTCTTCTCGCTGTATGGATGAATGCATTGTCTTTTCTAGCACTTTCGGCCAACAAAATCAAAGCGTAGGAAGTGTGATCTAACATGAAGTTATCAAGAGAGATTGAGTGTGTTTGTTCATGTCGCGGGCGGATGCAATATTACGCTTTGACCATGGATAGTACTCGTAATTAAGGAAGTTTTACGTAATGAATGTTTCACTTTTTTTTCATCTGAGCTGCCAACATCCCGAAATGACTTGTGCAAAACGAATTCTAGGAATGACGTGTATCGTCAAGATTAAGACGCCGGACGCTGCGGTACAACTCAGCAGCAAGTGGTTTTACTGCAAATTTATTGGCCCGCCGCTTTACAAATCAAATGTAAGGTAATTTATCGCTGACCGTTCGGTCACTCTTGTCAAAGTTTTATTGCCATTCATTTAGAGCTGCAACGAAACACCACAGCGTTATCATTCAAGCTAATTCTGTTTCATCTTTTATCTTCTATAAACATTACAAAAACGATCCCGAACCACCCCATTTTATAACCCAATGCAAGCAGCAAGTTTTCTGTATCTCTGAAATCCCACATTACAAACGATCCTGCCAGTTTCGCGTGATCCAGTCCATTGTGAAATTCACAGGGATAGTTGATGAGTCCTAGACTCGAATCTGGGCCAAAAGCATGAGTTATGCCCAACGCAGACGCGACGCCGACTGGCTCGCGACGACCTCCCCGCGTCGTAATGACCACGCACTGACCAACCGGTCCGACGACATTTTGTGAAAAACAACAAAGTTACTCGGTATACTACGTATGTACGTGTGCGAGCGGTATAGGTGACATACGTCCAACAACTAGGAACAATAACATTCTACAGGCGGTGACCCCAATAAATCGACTGCCGTAGCTGCGTCAATGGAGAATCCGAGAAATAACTTTTTTTTTTTAAATTGATAAATATGGACCAGTTGGTCTTGTTTTATTCGCTATCACAGGTAAGTATAGCTTATGTAACGTAGTTATTATAATATTTATCGGGTTGACCATAACGCACCTATGCACAGATATAGCTTATTTTCAGCTACGTTCTACCATGAGACACATAGATCATTTTTGCGGCAAGCAATTACGCGACGCGACACTACTTTTCCTGGTCTAGTTTCCCGGCGCGAAATATATAAGCACGTTCGAAAATCTAAATCAACTTGCAAGCAGGGAGAGGGCAGTTTAAACTGTTAATAATGGTTATAGCAATAATCTGAGATATCGTATTACTTGGTTATGTGAGATTGTTACCTGGGTTGACCCTAGGTGGTGTAATCAATGTTATTATGATGCTGTAAGCTCTATGATTGCGATTGGAATGTGTGGCTAAGAATGCCAACTAGTAATAAACGAGTACATGGGTATGAAAAGTGTATTTAATTGCATTCACCCTCTGATCAATCTTTTTATTTGATTTTCAACGGATTTACGAGTCGATATTTAATCCTGATAAAAGGGCCACTGCAAGAATACATGTAGGATCAGGAATGCATGTATGCAATGGAACCAATTGAATTGTAAAAAACAACCATTCGCTCTGTGCAATCTATTGCTCTGTGCAATGCTTTACACAGAGAGTATTATTAGATACCGAATTTAGAACAAAAATCACTGCAGTCGACACAAACATGAAGCTGTGTTTCTCTGCAAATGAAAATTGCATTTCCCGGAATCGATGAGCGGTGATGGTTGATAAATGCTTGACTTCTGTCATTTGGAGAGCTGACATTGACTCGAAGTAGGAAGTGTTGGTTGCATTTGTTGTGTATTTGGTAAACAAAACACATGTCTACGTGAATGTGCTATAAGTTGCACTCACTTTCTGCGGGCAGCCGAGAGAATACGGAAAGACCCATTTGCGAATATTTAACCTGTTGCAATGCACTTTTCAGTGAGTAGTCCGTAATGAAGTTAGCCCGAGACACGATTTGACTTAAGTCACGAATGTAATAGCAGCTTGTTGTTGGAAACTGCACCATACCCTGATGCTGCATTGGTTTATCGTGATTTCCACAAGTTATTTCCTATGCTATACCTACCTACTTCAAAGAATAATCAATTTTACAAGCACCGCCGTTCTCTAAACCAAATCGAAAGACCTCAAATAATTAAGTTAATGAACAGACACTCCACATTCGTTCGAAAAAAAATGCGTTTTTTTTTCTAACAAATTGCATTACACACAATCTTTCAGTTTTCTTTGCTGAGCGTTTGATTAAGAAATCGTAACACGAACCACAAATTACATAAAACGTGATCCAGATTTTTCAATAATTTCTGTTTTTCAGATGTTATCGTTACAGATATTAGCGGTGGATACAGAAAGTAATAGGTCTGTTAACATCTACTACTGTTGGTAGCTATAAGCTTGCACGTATAGCCAAACCAATGCATACTAAATCTAGTCCAGCCCGGGGGCCCCAAGATTATTTCCCTATAGTTACTTGGTCCAGTCCCTCAGATATTCCTTTCATCGAGCGTGGGCCGCACCGCCAATGGTTCTAATCTCATCTGATCGCTGTTTCAGACGAAACTTTATCGATTTTTATCGATCAGCGCAATTTGCAACAACATCGATACGACACAACAGCAATTGAGTTTGTCAATGTTACCTTTGCTTAAAGTCTTTCTACTGACAAGCATTGCATGACGGCGATGCTCAACCGTTGGGAAATTTTTGGCCATCGAATCTCGAGGAAAGGTTTCCGCACGCACATGCCATCTTATCTAACCGTGTGCGCCGTCTCGATAGCGAGTGGACAAACGCCTAGTTCCCCGGGGGGCGCCTCCAGTTCGCCGACGTCGTCCACTGTGCTAATTTCCATGAGCTCTGTCTCTTGCAGTATCGACTCCAATCAATATACAAGACAAGCCAGCTAGCCCGTTATTAGTGTGTCAAATTTGTTTCGTTTGACAGGAGAATTGAAACGATTAGCCATTTTAGGCAGAGGAGGTTATATGTTTAACAAACTTCCTGCCGTTATTGCTCGCTGTACCCCGATTTTCTTTTTAATTTTATTTACTTTTAGCCAGGCGGACACACGCTGTCAGGTAACTAGTCCAGCAAAGTCGTTAAGTAAGACTTCTACAAAAAATGGTGTTAAGTAAACAATTAGTTAAGTATATATCGTGAACACTTTTTCCCTTTCGGCTCTTCAATAAAAATAAGTGCTTTTAGTTTCTAAAAGATTACAATTACGTCGTCCTGAAATTGAGTCTCAGAATCAGATACGAGAAAAGAAGTCGCAACGTCGTGAATTCTCGAGATCAGCGCCAAGATCAATCCCATTAGCGAGTGTTTCCACATCGCCCCACCGCTCTACCGATTGTTTGCTGCAGTGACCTCAGGCTGGGTCGATTGAACCTGCCTGTCAGACCCAGGTGCATTGTCTTCTGCGATGGCCGTCGGTGAATGTCATCGAGCGAGCCTCTGGCCGTCGCCCCACTGGGTTCCCAGGCACCACGCCGCGACCCGATAAGGAAAAGGGCATCGACGGTGCCCTAAGACCAGCTAGTTTTTGTTGCGTTTATATGGCCGTGCCACGGCATGCGGATTGCGGAACTGGCTGATGTCATGCCGAGAAACAATGTGAAATCTTCTCACTTCTAATGCCATTTGCCATAATGTTCGAATTCGTTCCTTTTTTTCTCTCGTGCGATGCGAAAGGTCATCACCGGTATGGTCACGTGGCTCGCAGGTACTTTTGTGGCGTGAATGTGCATACGTGGTCTAGGCTGCGTATGTGTCATGCGTCTGGTGTCTACGCACAACCCATTGTGTTCAGCACAGCGGGGGAGGGGCGGAAGAAAGTGAAAGCAGGGAAAGAGTGTGTGAGTGTGTGAGATGTGATAGATGCGTGAGGGGAAAGTTAAAAGATAAAAAATACAGAGACAGATTCGATTATCAACTATTGAATCTTGATTGTCATAATTAATTTTTTTGCAGAAATTGCAGACATTTGCAGAGATTTTGTGCGCTTAAGATTCTTTCTGCAAACAGCGACTCGCCTAAGAATGTCTTCCTGCATACTTGAATGCAAAGAAAGGTGGGTGGGGCACGGTGTGTTTTTCCAGCGAGCTCGCGGGAAGCCTGAGGCGGCGCATCGTTGTGGCTGAAAGTGGGTCGCGCGCGACGCCACTGGCGACCCGTATCACATGCTCGCCACACTCGATTTGTGTTCCAGCCATCGGCAATCCTATGCATGCACCGGCACCTCGCATATATGCAGTTCGCTACATACCATGGAGTGCAGTTCAACAAGTAGTGGACAGCTCGCGTGCATTTATTCGTGCTCGCTACTAAATTAATTAAACGAAACAAGCGTCTAATTTAAATTCATAATTATAAAAAAAACTGTTACTAAGAGGTGTAGTTAAGTGTTTACTCAGTAATACTGTTGAAATGACCTATTCAGTCCAGAAGCAAGTAGCTTTACTTATCTTGCTTGCATATTATAGATATTCATAGGTAAAAAATTAAAATTCACGTTTGCTTTACGAAGCTTAAGAAAAAATAAAAACACACATACACACACACACAAGAAAGTACACTTTGTATGAATTTTAAACGCAGGTTCATTCGGTGACTTTTTCGCCAAAAAAAAAACTTAGAAAGCCATGGAGCGTATTGATTCTATGTCATCTGCATGATTTGCCGGAAGATAAGTCAACCCTGAGAAAGCCAGCGAGCATGAAGGTAAGCAAAGGCATGGCTCAGATAACCACCGCTAAATGATAGACAAACATCGCTTGGAGACAAAAATCTTGGATTTTGTTTTCCAATCGAGCACAGAAGAGCGCAGAAAGAAAGGCGTGGGGATCTTCTTAGTATGGCTTTAATCAGAAGAAATTGACAGGTCGCCCATATCCTTGCCCAGCCTAGCTCTTTTTGCTCAAAAAACTATCAGGACTCCACCAAAATGCCAGCAATTAAATTACCCGACGAAAGTTATTTATCGACATCGTATCCACTCCATTACTACAGCCTCTTAGAGGTGTCTCTTAAAACCAAAGATAAAATCGCCTCGCCTCGCGTACGTACCAAACCTCACTGGCCGAATTGCACAAAACCGCATCACAATTACGTTTGGTGGCAGAGAAAGCCTGCGCACCACACACGGGTTGATGTGTCACCCGAAACAGAAGACCTCGTCTATTCTAGAAGAGCCAACTTTCTTGCGCATCAACCGAATGCAGATTATCCATCGAATATAGCAAAATTTCCCTGTATCCGTCTTGAAGCAAAGACCGTGAGGTGGTTTGACACTTGTGACCCCCGGAAACGCATCATCAAGAGATCACAGTTCGATGCTCGGGCTCGAGAACGTGGACGATCTCACGGATGCTTTGATCGTCGAGCGACCCGGAGCGTAGTCGTTCAGGTAGCGACGTCGCGATACGAAAGAGGCGCCTTTATAGTGCGATGGAACGGAAATTTCGCTAAATTTCCATGGAGTAGTAATTGATGACATGATTTGATTGGAACCAATGAAAATATTTTGATAGAACGAACTATGTCGCCTTGAAATATATCAATATGATGTCTTTGAAGCTCTGACGATCAAGTCTGTAAGGTGGAGAATCAAGTGATGTGGCTATTAGTTACTCTATATATATATAGATATAAATATTGAAATTTCCTAGCAAGCACGTGAAACAGTATTTTGAATTTAAGAAACATTAATCTATATTTCAAGGCAAAAATAAGTTCTTATAATAATGGGCCCTGAAATTTGAAGGCTCCATAATTTAAATACAGCCCATTCGATGTCGAAGTCAAGAGTCGTTTTCGGAATCTTATTCCACAAGCGTAAAAAAATAACAAGCTGCAGGAGATATTGTTCCTTGCGACAACGGGATGACCAATTCATTAGCTTCATCCAAGCTTACGGTTTCAGACGCTTTTAAAAGATATGCGCGGTGTCGCAATTCCAAGTGCTGATCGCGTTGCTCGTGACGCAACTATATGGCGCCAAACGACGTCACGTGACGACCAATGAAAATCTAGCGTTCAGAGTGGCCGAATTTCAAACGAAGAAATCGAACAATCGAATCCTGAAGCATGTCCAATTGAAATCGGAGTGAAATTCACCTGCGGCTCGTGGATTCGAAATAAATACACCCGTCTACATGTGCAAATTGATCGGGCGTTTATCACTAATATATTAGTGTTATTAAATAGGTTCGGTCATTTCAATGATAATATAATCGGAATGAATTGGTAATGTTGACTCGCCTCAGGGACAATTACCATGCTGATTATCATAACTACATTATTCTATGCTCCGCTCTGCACAATAACTCAGCCAAAGCCATGCACCTCGACGCAAGTTCTCCATGCAAGTCGCATGGTCTACCCATAACATTGCGTTACTTCGGGCGCCAATCGCCGCCGATGTACCGCCCTCCTCAGCGCTTGATGATTGTTTTTTTTTCGTGATAATGATTAGATAATTATCGGTTGTCGCTGACCAAACAGAATACTTTCGCCCGCGCGCGCTGCGCTGCGCCGCGCTGCGCGTCCTTGGAAGGCCGAATGGAGATTTACGGGCAATCGCCTGGCTCGACGATGCATTGTTGTGCGCTGGTTGCTTTAGTGTGTTGTGATTGGTACGCTACCATTATTATCTCTTGCCACATATGCGCACTTGGTGCACATCGATTGCAAACATCGAGCCCCGGTGCCTGCATTCCGACAGAGAGCCGCGTGCGGTTCGCGCTTGTTTTGCAGCTGTTTAAGTTATATACTTCGCGGCTGCAAGTGCGTCCACGCATGCGTTTTGTTTTACAAGCTTTTTGACCGTGTGTAATGAGATTGGCATCAAATATCTCGCATCGGCGATTACCATATAATACTCGGGCGATTGGTGCTGTTTCACGTTATCTACGCAAGTATTTCCAGTATCAGTCATCGAATCTGGGTCAGAAACCAAACGGAGGAACGCGAAGAATTGAGACACTGTGTGGTATTTAATGATTAACTCCTAGCGCTAATTGCAAAATAACCTGGTGCCGCGCGATCAGCACGCGGATGAGAGCTATGATGCCTAATTGGAGTCATTACCAGTCGTAACGACTATGAGTGGCCGACTTTGACGCGTTACGTCGTGAGTCGTTCGGTGTGCGTGCGAGTCCAGTCCACGGCATGGACGCTAAGTCTTAGCTAATTGTTGGCATCATAACACGAGTCGTCGACATACGCAGTGTGCGGTACTCACGTGGTGGTGGTAGCAGCCGTCCGATTTGAGTCTTACGTCGCCTTCGGTCACCCCTGCGCCGCAGAATGTCTCCCATAGGCTCTCGTCTTCCTCCGCAGCCGTCTTCTTCGCCGACGATGCACCGGCGGACGCACTCTCCTGCTTTACGCTCACCAACTTCTCGTAACCCACGGAAACTGCACTGACACTTGTCCGGCACTGTGCGCCGCCATATAGCAAAGCGTTCCTCGTGCTGGTCGACACTCCAGCGAGGTCTCTGTGCAAGAACACGGGAGGATTAGATAGGTTCTGACTGGCGAACACAGGGGGGCTAGAGAGGTCTTGACCACGACGACTGGACGGCGACTCCGACGACGACGCCGTGCTCGACGGGGTTCGGGTGCAGTCTGAGAATCCACTACTGCTTGCCGCCGAAGACGATGATGACGCGACGGCGCCATCGGACGTCGTCGGCGTCGCCACCGAATCAGCACGCAGCTTCCTCGAAATTCCACGCACAGATGAAACGCCACTACTACCACCGCTAGAGTTGCTGAGTGCACGAGCCATGCGTGTCAGCCGGTCGCTCTGGCTGAGCGTGAACGACAGCCTCTTCAGCGCCTCCTCGGATGACCCCGATGAAGTGGACCGGGCCACGCTGTCCAGACCCCTGCTGATGGTCTCAGACAGACTTCTGAGGAGCGCGTCGTGCGACATCGTCTCGCGACCCTCCAGCGCGCGGTTGATGGTGTCTGACAACTGGCGTAATACGAGGTTTGTATCAACGCGCGTCTCGACGCCTGCGGCAGCCTTGGCAGAGGCGTCGGTCGGCGGGTAGCGAACGCCGACGCGCGGGATCGGCAGCGACGGGGTGCACGACAGACGCGTGTACAGCAGCAGCGCGTCGTCGACGATCGGGTCTCTCGACGGCAACCCATGGCGAATGTCGCTGGGCGGCCAGACGGGTCTCGGGATGCAGTAGTCGACGGCCCCTTCGGGGATGGGGCTAAGGGGAGCCGACGTAGACGAGCCACTCGCCTTGCGGCTGTGTTTCTTCTTGGCGCTGCCGGGGCTACCGCCGCGCACTGCAACCAAGATGCTCTGCACGAAGCCGACGTCTTGCTCGAGGACGGTGACGGCGTCGCGACGGAGGATGGTCTGTTGTTGGACGTCGCCACTGTCGGCGCCACTGCTACACTCGGACGAGGAATTGTAGATGTTGCTGTCGTAGCCAGAGCTACCTTCTTTGGCGGCGTCCTTGGGTTGTGGCTCGCGAGAGTCGGGCTTGGGCTGGGGGACGCCGTCGTAGAACAGCGGGTTCACTCTGAGGAAACACGTGAAACGCAGCGGATCACCATAATGAACAGACGAGCACGAGGAGTTAATCGAGCGAGTGATTGGCAATGTAACGAATAACGATGTTTTCATGGAACTTCTCGCTTGCAGCGATGGTTTTACCTAGATAGCTGGTAACCTGCAAGTGGCACTGTGGCCAGCGTTACATAAGGCTGGCGCGGCACAGCAGCTAAAACTGGAGTATGCCGACCACGCGAGAGCCTTGCCAATTATGTAACGCATTATCTCATGTGTGCGAGTGTTCGCGATCGCCGCAGCATAATTACACATTTCCGCGGCGCTGGTGCATTTAAAAATATTCGTCGAGTTCTGGAACGAGCAGATCGTTTAGCGCCTTGTACCCTTGTGGGGCGATTGCGAAACTGAGATGTAGTAGCGGCCGAAGCTCGTGAGCTAACCATTGCAGGTGTGACTGAATTGCATCTCTAATTGACTCTCCGTGCCCGGGGGTTGACATTCTCCGTGCATTACGACCATCGCATTCTGCGATTACGAACTGAGCTACAGAGGCATTTCTTCTCTAGCAATCGAGAAGCGTTGTGGAACAAAAAACTGGATCGGTGCAAGATTTTCTGGCTCTCAAGCCCCAACCCCAAGTCTCCAAAATGGATCTTACTACTTCTCTGTCATCGAGCCAACTGAAATCGAAGACTGCTGCTTTTTGACTTCATCCCTAAATTAGAAACTTGGTCACGCTTTTTTATATAATTTGATTCTTGCCAGTAGGTGCTTACAGACATTTAAGTTGGGACAGATTACTGCAGGAAGCCCACATGAAGTTCAAATCTTTTGTGTGGGCTGTTCGAGAGCAGACGTAAGATTCGACGTATATGCATTGACGATAATCATATGATTATGCTACCGAGTTTAACGGATCCCGATTTGCTCGGTATACATTCAATTAATCCATCGATCGAATACCTTCAACCGAAACAGCATCTACCCTTTGTGTTTCTGAAGTGCATTGATTGATTTATAAATGCAATGTTCCACAAACGCATCGTTCAACTATGTGAATTTTTGCAACTGACACTAATGAACATCGGGATGAACTGGTCAACTAGATTAACATACTCGACATAGTTACTAGTAGATGATGATTTTACTGTAATGCGATTCATAATTACTTTAAACTCATCGCGTGCTGCGTTATAAACTGTACTTTACGAAGGAATATTTGACGACAGCGGTAATACTAATTTCCTGACGTTGTCTATGCTGGGTTGATGTTATCCCGAAGATACTCGCTTTGCAATAACCAAGGCCCCTGCGCCTTCATGGCTAATACCAAAAATATTGGGTGCACAGACATCTCATAAGATCTCGCCCCAACTGACCTGCTAACAGCATAGATCTCGAGGGGGCGCCGCGTGCCTGTTGTGTTTCCGGTACGTATGGTCGCTAGGGGGTCGTCAGTGACGATTTCTGCGTGATGTGGGCCCTTGGCACGAAACCACTTGAGCATCCTCTCAGCGGCGAGGTGACGGCGGCCGGGGGCCCCACGGGCGGCGGACACCGTACCTCATGGCGGGCTACTCGAGGGGCATCGCGCCGACGGCGAGGGCGGCGGCGGCGCGAGTGGGCGTCGGCGACGATAGCGTCGCTAAGCGGCGAACTCGCTAAGCGACACTGGAACACAACGAGGAATGATTAGTGAGTGCAGTGGTCCAAGAATTTTAGTTTGGAGAGTTTTAATTTTAGAGTAACGTTCGTAATTTTGCTTTCTAATCAAAGCCCCGAGGAATTAGTGGAGGGATTGCGATAAAATGACTAAAAAGTATTATTTGATTGTAAGAATGCAGCTTGTTTGATAAGTCTGGAAATTTGATTTTGTCTAGTTAATTTTGAACAATATTTTGTACAATACATATTTCCTTGCAACATATTTTTGAAAACGACAAAAATGGTCTTTACGCCAATCGTGACCGAAAATTCGGTAAAATAATGTTATTTTCCATTGCAACCAGCATTTCGGTGTGAACATAACACGACACCGTGTTTACCATGTGTTTTTCAAAAGTCCCTAACGGTTGTTTTTTGTTCACTAACCAACGTGGCAGCATTATTATTGAAATGTGTAAGTAAATCAATTAAGTGAGCGGTCAACAGGTCTGTCCGAGTCACAGCTGGACGTATTTGCGACAATAATCGAGTGCACATGGATTTCCAATGCACATGATCGCCAAGAACAAGGCTGTGTTTTCACAGTCCCGCGATACGACATTCTTTCGTCAGAGACGAGGTACACCAAGAAAACACGAAAGCACATGCGAGATAACAAACACTGAGAATTGTCAGCTCTATTCTCGAAACATGACGTTTAATTTAGAGAATTTAAACCCTCAGAGTGTTTGCTTAATAAGACATGGGTTTCAGGTAGAGTAACATGCAGTGGGTACAAGCATCGTGCTATTGTTTCCCAATGTACAGAGGCTTGGAATGAAATTGAAAGTTATCACTGTGTTGCGCTTTTTAATTGTGTATCAGTTTAAAGGAGCAATGGAATAGACAACCGCAGTGTTGTGTTATGAAGTTGTGGTTTGAACTTTTTATCATTGTTTCAAATCGGTTCTGAATTCAATTGCGATTTCATGACAGAAAAGTTTCTAATTTAGTCAATTTGGCTTTGGCCATTTTTTGTTAGTTCCAGGCGAAGATTGATGCTCGATTAATTTGTAGTTTTTTCCGATAATTTCAGGTAATCTAATTGACGCCTGAGAGTCATTGCGCTGAAACGGAATCATGTTAACTGATTCGAACTGAATCAAGCTATCTGCTGAATCTAAGAGTCCGTAAAAAAAAGCAGCTCTCATTTCTTGCAATGCACTTGTTTCAAAGAGCCAAAAAATTGTCTAAAACACCTGGAACCTGAATCTCAAATTCACACGAAACAAATCCCAGATCACTCCTTTTTCACGTTCAAACATGGCACACCACTTTTGGCTAAAAAAATCCAATTCAGTTTCGAATTTAATTTAAAAATCTAATTCAATTAAAAATGAATCGAAAATAGCAAATTTATCGTAGAACTAGGTGTAACGAATCGACGACGAATCGATCGTTCGACAAGCTGGTATTGTACGTACGCTCCGTGTTCCTCCGTGGCTCGTTGCATAGTAGTGCTGTTCCGCTAGCACCGCGCTCGACCGACCAGAAAGACGTTGATATTGAAACTGAAAGTGATGGCTGGGTCGGTGTCGGTGCCGGTCTCAGGTGATCGCGGTGGTAGCGGGGATCGCTTGCCTCTACGATCGCCAGCCTCGAATGAGGGGGCGCCTTCGTGGTTTCGTCGACCGTTGCATCACTGACCATGGGTGCCACCCTCGCGTCTACAGGGTGATTTGGTACGAGAGAACGGCTCTCTGGTTTTCGGGGATACGTGGTCCCGTTATTGTTGGGAGCTCGGGATGAAATTGGATAGAATTATCTGCGTAAATTTAATTTAAGGAGTCATCCCCACGAGATTTTAAAACATTTTCTGTGAGGCATTGCATATTTTAGTTCGTTTTGTGAGTTTCCGAGTTTGGAGAACCGACTTTCAAGGCGACTGGAGGAAATCTTTTGTGATCCCAGCCAAGAAAAATGTTTTTTTTTCTCAACATTTTGATTTTCACAAAGGAAAACACCCCTTGTGAATCAATGCCTCCGTTTCCAGCTTCAAGCCTTTGTTTGCAAATCCATTTCGACACGAGACAGGCTTTAATAATTAGCGCGAAAACCCGCGTCTATGCGTGAATGGAACGACGTTAGATCCTTGCATGTACCATAACAAAGACAAGTCACCTCAAAGTCTGCACGTAGGGATTACGAAATATCCTTTCATCCAGGCTACCTCTTCAAATTTTCTGATAGTAATTTTCACTTTTTTGTACAATTATTCTTTCAGGAAACCTTCTTTGGATGCCGTAAATACAGAGAGACTGTTGCCCAAACACTCTCAACGTAATTACACAAACAATGGCATTGTCCTATTATTTGCTACGGGTCCTGCATTCGTACATTTCTACGATTAACCTCAACGCTCGTTGGCGGTGAGCACACGACGTCTAAACTAACACAAAGAACAAGCTACGTCACAATGCGATCCAACCACATCGGATCCAATCAAGGCCAAGGTGTGAGACCTTCCCTAAAACGGTGCACACAAAGAGTTCGCGGCGGGCACGAATTTGCGGGGCAGCCAGCGCCATAAATCGGCCGCAGAGTCTTCGGGTAGTCACGACCTGCGTTAATCTCGGGCTCGCGCCTTGCATGGTGCCAGCATCGAACGGCGCGATGCTCCCTTCAGTCCATTGCAAGTCAGTCGAATGTCCCCGACAGTTTCGTCACAGCTTGACCCGGCGTGCCGCCTCCGACTCGGCGCCCCGTGCCGGCCACCGGCCTCAACCTCGTTCTGTCGCGCTGTGCACGCTGGGCAAGCTGCAAGCTGCATCATAGGTGCGACCACCGATTGCTACCAAAATGATGAGATGACACGTTTTTTAAAGCCATTCCTGGCCAAAGAGCTGTCGTGTGGTGATTTCGGTGACCATTTGTTTAATCGTTTCGAAATTTCGTAGATTTGCTTTGTATTTGACGCACGTCGCTCAATACCAAGAGCAGTCGGTTTCGCACCTTTACGGGAGCTTAATCATCGAAGTATGAGTCGTGAGGAATGTCTTTGCAAATCACGAGGGTCCCGTCATTTTGCGAAATATATTACTTAATTTAATGAGAATCAAAATCTCATCCGAAAAGCCAATATTAAGCAAGAGCGATATCGGCATTTTTACCATAAATGATGATATGATTGAAGTGCAGCAAGGCGTTCTAAGAATAACGCGGCGTGCGCAACACGTGTAGTGGCATTACATGACTCGTATGACACGTATTATATCTTCTCCGCTCAGGTACACACTTATCTCTGCTAATTTTACAGGTATCATCCTGCACCGCACCGGCGAGATTGGCCAACTGCCCAGTCCGCATTCTTGTCGAGATGCACTCTGACCCCAGCTGGTCAGAGGCGCTCTCCTGGCCTTGCCCTCTCGAAGCGATATAGGACGACCGTGCGTTAGAAAGTATTACCATCTCTGCGGGCGGTGGACGGGAGACGGGCTGGGGGGGGGGGGGTGAGGGTCCGGTGCGGGCGAACAATGCCCCGGCTCGATTGGTGCCAGGATAAACGTCGTCGCCGTCGGGGATGATTACCGCTAACGTGACATTGGCTCGATTTTCCCAACGCCGTGTGCACGGCCGTCTCCGCCGCCTCACGCTGCATTTCCCAAGATCTTGACACATTGATCGTGAACGTGAATGTGTAGCCAATCGCGATTGCTTAGCACATGGCCGCCCGCGTGCATTTAAACTGTGTTTAAACGTCGACCATTCAGTTTATTGCCTTTATGCAAAGAAACCATTTGTTTTACTGGATGTAAAAATACTCTATACATGCAAAGATCCACGATCAATCAATAATCGTTGTCGGTCGAACACGAATCGATATTTTATTGATCGATTGCTATCAATTTGCTCTGCGGCCGAAGGCGCTCATCCACTTCATTTTCATTCACGATGTTCGGTGGATGAGTATAAATTTGTTGGATTGACGGTTTCTGCGTAGGCAGGTGAACAACACTATTGGCAATCTGGGGGCATTTTGAAAAACGTTTTCGCGTGGTGCTCATTGAGATAGCGATCTGTTGTGCGATGGTGATTTTTGCATATCTTGCAAGTAATCTGCACAAGTGTTTGTTCGCCTAGGCCTCGACACAACCATCACGTCTCGATCTTGTTTCCATTCGCTCCAAGAACAAATTAGTTTCTGCCCTTTGTTGACGACAAAGCGTGCTCCCCGGTTACCTCATCTTGCACACAAAGTAGCCAGCTTTGACGGTAAGGTAGCCAGTTGCCTAGTTGGTTAACAATTCTCAAGAATGGGAATCTCGGCAGTCCAGCCTTGGCGCACCGCACAATTACTTTCTCAAGAGAGAGATATTATATTAATTCCCGGGCGTCTAATAACAACTGATTGTGTGCACTCTTTGCTAATGTAGCATGGCCAAGTTTCGCCACCAGTTCCTTCCGTCGACACGTGTTGGAGGCGACGGCGACGATGGCGACTGCGACGATGGCTACGGCCGCTGCTGACCATTTCACCATTTTCGTCAAAGCTTTGGGGTCGTTTTGTTACACTTGACATGCTTTTATTTTGTCGAAATTAGCTCGCTTCTGAAAAGTGACTCGCTACTTTACGTAATTAAGCTTCGCAGACTCGACACAAATAGCTGAGCAGTGATTTGACATGCTTTATAATAATAATTTGTCTGCTCAAATAGGCGTTCGATCAAAGAATGGTGATTATTTTGAAATTAAAGTGTGCACAATTACCTGCATCGCTGAGGAGCTGCGCAATGATTATTCTATCAATTAATTGAGCCAAAGAAACGCCTATATTGGTGAAGAAACACATTTTGCCATGAAAATGAAGAAAGGTTCGACGGCGTTGCTTTGGCAAAAGTCAAGAAAACTATACAGTCTATTTTTTTTTCATTTCAATATAGCTGCTATAACACAATAACAATAATTGTCTGAGTTGAAGCATGATTATTAATTTATGCGATTTTCTACGCCAGCCTTTTACCATGGCGGAAGGAAATTGCCAATGCATATGTCTCCTTGCCACCACAAACAGAACGAACGGAATATCACAAGTTTATACCCATCTGATTTGATCCTTTCAAAACTTTCATTTAATTCACATTTAATAAGAAAGATAATCAGGTTCAATTACTATGTCCATTAGCCAAGAGTACGTGATGTACATTACGCTGGATGCCATTGCAACGTTTGATGTTCCATGAATCTATCAATTGCTAGATTAAATTGCAACATGCTGCTGGCTGCCACTGAGTTACACCGCAGTGAACTTGGAGCGAATCGGGGGGAACTGATGGCACGCACGACACATGTCCGAACGAGCTCACACAAACACGCACTCCATGACTGATTCTGGCCCTGAGCCGCAGCTGTCAATCATAACAATCGACAGCTACCTAATTGCACCCACCCACCAGCATCGATCGCTGCACCTAGGCCACACTGAATTAATCACTTTCCTCGTGGTCTCATTACAGATTCCACCATATAGGTAAATACTACATGAATGAAACAGTAGCATTTTTATTGAAACATATTGTGAAATGGAAATGGGATTTATTCATTTACGAACGATCAGTCATTAAAGCCAACAGACTACAGATTCAAAGAGGCGATCTAGAATGAGCATTCCAATAATTAAGGGTTCGTCGCGACGATCACATTCTCACACAAGATTTTATTGAGGAGGTTGTGGTGTATAACGAATCTATCGGCCGGCCTTGCGACGACACCGGCCGGCCATTACAATCACGGGCCAGGGGTCAAATGTTGACACATCCTAATAGCACGCCACACGGCGAGTCAAGGTAACTCGAGAGGATTATAATATCATGTTTGATACATGGATTGTTGCGCGAGTGCCAGGCACAACAGCTCGCGAAGCCGTGCGAATGACACAACAAATCGCGTCGTACGGTAGGTATAAAGGTACGCTATATACCTGTAATTGCTCAATGCTCGCGACAAGAGGCTATATATTTTTCTCTCCCGCACCTCGCGCGCTAGGTTTTTAGTCCGAGGTCCGTGCACCGTGATGACACGGGTACGTGTCTTCGCGATACGATCCCGGTGCAGGTATTTTGAGCAAGCGAACGCCGTGGCGACGTCGTCGTCGTGTGTGCTGATCGCAGGGAGATAAGAGATGAATGAAATGGTGTCTGAGATCACGTGTGTATGTGGGCGGAGGTATAGGGTAAAAAAAGGTACCGCCCAGGGTTGAGTGATTGCTCCTGTGGAGCGCGACGTGAGCGTGATTTGGCGAGGATTAACGCACGCGGTGTGCGGCGAGATGAGTGGATGATGAGCGATGAAAGGGTCGGCGACTTCTTGATGTGCGCTTCGCTTGATCTCCTTTTGCCGTACGCGGCTTGGAAACTTTTTCGCTTGCGAAGAAAAGCGGAGGTGTCGAAAGTTTTTTTGCTCTGCTAACATGATAAGGGAGATCCTTTCAAATCAAACTCGTTCGATCTTGTTTAAAAATTTGCTAACTTGGCTCTAGATCAAAATTTGTTAAATTACCTATGATGGAGCTGTTCTGTAGGTGGTAAAACCAACGTATAGCTCGTTGGGTAAAACTAACTACAATCTTGTAACTCATTTGTTTTTTCATTGAAGGCTATATATGTAGGCTTTTGGCCACAAAACATATTTACACCCTAGCATGATTTCATAACACCCATCATCATCAACATCATCGACATGCTTGATTGTCCACACTTTTATTGCCCGTTATTCGAGCATAACATAAATGGTAGAAAATAACAAATCTCACCCATGTTCGCTTACCAATGAGCAAACAAAACACAAAAGTGCTCCTCTGAAGGCAATCGCGGCTACTTTGATCAGGCCACGCTCTCGAGCCGACCCGAGTACGTATTTCCCGAACGACTGTGGGACGTACGGCCACGGGTGCACGCGCCCAGACAACCCTAAGTCACCTTGGCCCAAACGAGTATATGTCACACTCCAGTGGTCATCGCCCATATTCCAGACACGACTGCAAGCAACCAAGTACCTCCCCGGCCGTGGCAAGATTAGGTCAGCTAGCAATCGAACAAACATACATTCATTGTGCATGCAATAAGTAACGACTATGTACCACGTCGGCACATGCTAATATTCATCGTATATATAAATATATATGGTAGTACACGTTGTATGGCGGGTAATTTATGAGAATTGCAACGGTATGGAGCCTTGGATTTGGGGGCAGCCAGCGAAGCGTGTATTTTAGCACTCTAGATTTTGTTTGCGATCTCTTGCCTATTTACGCGAGGCGTTTGAGATATGTGTCGAAGCATATGCATTCACAATGAAGTTGCGCTCGCAAAATCCGGTAAAGTGCACACGAAAGGTGGGAAACGCGTGGGTGCAGAATCGCACTGTTTTGCATTACTGTTATCGTGCACAACTATCAGTGGGGTAAGACAATCGGTATGAGAACATGTCAGGTAGTGTGAGCAGCAAGAAAGAAACATCTTATTTAAGAACTCGTGTAATCGATTTCGGTCCAATATAATTGCTTTGCTCTTGACAGTGTTACGTTTGAAAAATCTCAGATATTTCATTGGCCCATTGTTTTCGACGGACGAACGGACAGCTTTGGAACGTGTCTTATGGGCGCGTAATGGCCATCGGGAGGAATGTTGCAAGTGAAACAACCTGCTGGCTGGAGCCCAGGGTCCTTACAACGTTATACCGTGGAGTCGTGACACCACGACGCCTGCCTAGTTAGTTGTTTCCAATCTGAAATGTGCGCTGAAAAATGTGTTGCTGTTTCGAAACCAGCGAATCACCGCCACGGTTCGCTGGCTTTTCTGCTCAAAATAGGGCCACACATCTAACTCGTGAAAATGTGTCTAACTGTAGGATCTTTCGGTTTGGTGGCAGCGGCGGTGGGGTGCGGAACAATGAGGCACAGTAAAAGATAGAGTACAGCGTTAAGAACGCCCAATAGTGCCTAATTATGGGTTATTTTACTTACAATAAAGCCATACATCATATTCATAAAAATGTGTCTAAATTTTGGTATTAGCCTTGCCGGAATTTTTCGGTTTGGTGCTAGCGCACGTGCGGATGAAGTGATACAGTGAGGCTTGATACGGATAGGATATCTCCTAATCGTTTTCTTTTATCAAAAAGAGCCACACACCATACTAGTAAAATTGTTTTTAATTTTGGGTAGGTACTTGCCAGGAACGTTTGGTTTGGTGCCGGCGGTGGTGGGATGAAGTGATTGTGGAACAGTGAGGCACGAGACGGATAGAGTATCGCATTAAGAACGCTCAATGGTAGGTACCTAATTATTGTTTTTTTTTGCTTCGTGGTTGGGCGTGTCAGATTATGGGTGGGTGGGGGCAATTAAATTGATATCGCTTCACGGACCTTTGACCGGTGGCCGAAAAGATAGTTCAGTCCATGGTCCAGTGGCAATGCTTTTGTCCAAGTGAAAGGGCAAACGCATTAGTCTCCTTTGCCACGAGTAATGATTACAATTAGAGACTGAATTATGTGTGTGAATTCAGCACTCGATGTTGCTTGCTTGCTGGTCACTCTTACGTAAAGACATGCCAGCATTCACTGTTGTTGATGTAGGCCGAACAAATTAATATCTGGATTCAGCGAGATTAGGTTCCAAACAGATGTTTTAGCTGTGGAATGTTCTCAATCAATCTGCTGTTTGGAATGTGCAAATCTATAGATAGAAATTTCGATCGAATTTTAGTAGTTCCTTTCGATCAATTTAAACCAGCCTGCAATATAAAGGAGCTTACACTTTTTTTTAGCTTGCGTATTGTTGGTAAATACAAAACGTTTGTTGTAAAAGCAATTGAATGTTTTCTATAAAAAGTAGAAAGAAATTTAGCGAACCAAAAAAGCGTTGCTTTACTATTCAGCGCCTGGTAGTCAACTGCTCCCTGCCAGTTTTGCAACAAATATCTATATACCTTCAGCCAAGCGTAAGTCATTAATTAATGTATTACTTTTTGACAACTCTGCGATTACGAAATTACCATTTCAGATTTGCGACTTATTTGTGTCCCAAGACGTAGCTGCGATTTCTCGTCCAAATCTCAACTTCTTCTAGGCCTAATTTGGCAATCTCCCAAGCAAATCAACTCGACCACTCAGATGCAAACACCTCTTGCAGCGAGCTCCCTTCCAATTAGACTAAAATGCTAATCAGTGGCCTGTCACAACTTGGCTAAAATTTTCATCAGCGACACTCGGATCAATACCAATCTGTCTCTGATTTCATGGACCAATTTACAACCCCGAAGCGCCAAGCACCAATCACCGTGATGCATTGCTGCGTGTATTGACTAGTAATGCACGCACTTCTTGTCCTCAGTTTTCGTGTGCATGCCAATCTGTATCACAGCACCGGTACACGACACCCGAAAAATGAACACCAATTCTGATCAACTTGCTAAAACCCGATTCCCTAAACGAGAGATCCTCAGGGGCAGATAAATGTTAGCATACACTTTCTTGCCATAAATGCCAATGCTAAAGCACGAAGAGTTAGTGGGGGTTAATCACATGCTTGCCCTTTAAAAACTCCAACTTTCATGAATTTTTTAGATTTATCAGATATTTTTTAATTGAAATTGGAATTTAAATAATATCTTTTCACCAAATGTATAAGCGGTTGTTTCATTTTTACAGCATTTTCGTTTTTTTTTTTCTTAATCACATTCGAAGTCTAACCAACGTAAAATGTCTTATACTTCAGAAAAAAGAACTAAGCTTATACCAAACGATGAAACCACCCTTCACCTCACACCAAATTATCCCCTACCCTCAGACAACCACCGAAAAGCCCACAGCAAGCGCTCCTTGGCATTTTACTCCAAGTCGCGCACGCAGCTCCGCGCAGGGACTCGTGACATTGCGCAGGCTCAACGCGCATCGACCACGTGGTGAGTGTGTATCACTGACCCGGTTAACATGATCCATGCGACGTGGTGCAGGCCAGAGCAGGCTGCCGTCCTATGGGTTGTCCTGCCCCAGGGAGCGTCGCACATTGCCGATCGAATTGATTCCTACTTTCGTATAACCAACGATCAACCGACATAGCAATGCATTTTACTCATTTAGTTATGCGCTCCGTCATGAGAGGCGTGCCGTGGTTCACTCTCGCCGGTCGCGATCTACCGAGATTGGGTGCGAAAACAGACCAATTACATGGATTATGGCGATGACGGTGCTGTAGGTTTAATCAGCATGTCTACAACGCGCTCGGGAAAGTGATCGAACCAGGACAAAGAGGCAACATGGTTCTCGCGCGCGGTGATAGACAGTTTAGCGGCGATTAGGAGTGATTATTTATGCAGTTTGCTTTGTAATTAATCGAGTTTTAATTGTTGATTGCGTCGGATCACTCAAGGATCGATGCCTCCACGACGCCACTTTTTGAACTGCTAACCCACGCGGAAGTTTTTTACACAAGCCGTGCCTGTACCACTTGACCACCTCAGGATCAGGAATGTGGCCCACGAAGCGTTTAATCCGTGATCAAACTGATTAGCCCCAGAAAACAATGGTAGGCGATTAAACGGCTTAAGGATAAACCAATTAAGTTTTAAGCAATAACCATCTCAATGGCATCCGAATGACGAAATTATTATTTTAATTTAAATCGATATTTTATGGCCTTAAATTAGATTTCGAAAATTCCGTGTTGCGATAAAAATTATCGACTGCCGGCTTGGCTATCGAGTGTACATGCGTGGAATAAATCGAACTCGTTTCTGTGCTTCCGCGTATTTGACTCAGATCCAAGGCATGCGAAACAATGAGTGCATGTGCCTGTCTATATCCACAAGACCTGATTACTTGTGATATACTCAATAGAACTACTTGAACTCAGCAGTAAGTATCTCAACCGTGAAACCGTCGATACATGTTTCTCTATAATAATATACCGATGTCAACAGCATATTGTTATTTGTAGCAAAGGAGCGGGAGGTTTTGTACGATTCAGAGCACGTACCCATGCAGCGAACGTCGCGTTGCAGTCTCCATTGCTGTGAAATGCAGCTCGTGAACCGCACAATCGAGACTAGATTGTACTTTAATGGTAATTACCTGCCAGGATTTTGCTCTATAGAGAGAGAAAAGTGTGACCATTTCGTCACAATCGTCTAGCTTTCATGTTGTATCTATCGCTAATGTATATGCCCATAATCTGGCGGCTCATAATTCGGCGCCTCCACTATCTACCTACATCATAAGCATTGTAACTGTGCCGATATCTTTCGTATGCACCTTCCTGCTTTTATCTGCAAAGCATTTCTCAGCAACATTCGCAGACGGCAGTCCATGCAGAACTATCGAAAACGATCATTTTATGCAAATTACAAATGCAGTTTCAAAGCTTTCCCGACTGCAATCTTCACAACCTTAGCTGTCAGAAATAATAATAAAAATATGCAATTGTTGTCTAAAAACCATGTTAGTACATTTTTGCAGGACGTGTTAAATAAAAATAATTAATAACGGCTGTGTACTTCACTATAATCCAACCGTTCATAGTCATTACAACTAAATAACAGTAGCCACAACAGATTACAACTGGAATCGAAAATTTGCACAATCGACTCTCATTAACAACCGCTCGACGGTCCACGTAGGGTTACAAAATCTCATTCCATCTTCGCATGCAAATTGTTATAGGGACGCTGTCGAAAAAACACGCCGCTAAAGAGATGATGTTGAGAATTACAGCTGCGACGCCGGCGATGCCTTGACACGGAAACGCGTCTCTTTGGCATGCACGTCGGTGCACTCTGGTATCTAGGAGCGTCGTCGTAGCTTCTTTGCTTCGCCGGTGCAAAATCGGTGCGTCGATATCGAAAAATGCCGTTGGTACGCGCTAATACGCGCTGATTTACACGGAATGTTATAGGTTATGATAGGTGGGAGGCTCAATGGTAAGCCTATGTGCATTGGAAAGTGAAAACTAACGGAAAATACGACATACATATTTTCATTGTTTGGTGTAGTTTTTAGAACCCACTAAACTGCTACTGTGCTGTTCGACTATGTCTGACTATAAAGTATCGATTTCTCGTTGTTGAAAAGCCTGTTTTAATTAAGAATCAATCAATTACATTGAATGTCCAAAATGCAGTTTTATATTTAGATAATAAATATTTATATCGCCGATTATGTCGGTTCACGTATATAAGCGTGATGTTAATTAAGATGTTGGAAAGCATACATGGGTGTATCTAGGCAGCAAAGAAGCTCCGCGTTCAGGCGCGCGATTTATCGACTTGCTAATATTGTATTTTCCCCTCAACCTTAACGACCTGGACCATGTCATTGTCTGCCGGACGATTCGTAGAATGCATACACGCACAACCACGTCATCGCTGGTTTCGGTACGCATCACGCTCGGTGACTTCAATGCCCGAGATGGTCAACACGCTATCAATGTGGACATCGGTTGCGAATTACAGCCAATGACACGACGCGTTGCTTCGGTTGCAGCATCTCTCCGGGCCAACGAGGACAAGGGCGCAAGGCCGAGATAGCTCGAGTCGCATCGCGCGGAGCCGGTCAGTAATCCGTTCCGACGGACATCGTCGCGATTGGGCAACGTCGGCCGCGACATAAACAGTGTCGCGACGTTTTGACTCTATGCTAATCGTGACGTGTCCGTTTTTGGTCTATTACAGTGATTTGTCAAGAAAAATGTCTGAATGTGTTCGCCGTGTGACGTTCTTCTGGGTGAAGGTCGCGACGTTATTACTTTTTATACACAGCTTTGGTGGTGTTTCTTGACTGCAAGCTGTTGCTCATTACGATGTTTATTAAAGTGTTTGTGTCCAGTCATGGTCTCAGACTGATTCGCGTTCAATTATGTGGAATAAACCGGGAGAGTGTTTGTATGTTTTTTTTTTACAATGGCTGTCCGTTAGAAGCATTTCGTTTTCTTTTATGTTCAATGACCCTACTCACGGGTAACTGCACTTTACGAGAGACAATGATGTTATTTCTTGTAGCAATTATTGCAGAATTTAATGATGCTCGCATGAGTGGCCATTATCTGCCATTTACCATGCGGCAGAAGGGGAGGGCGGCTAATTATTACCACGCAATAAATTGTCTCTTTTAATCGAGGCTACCTAAATTTAGTGACAACAATGACAATTTAATAATGTTTCAACCGTGAGCTAGCTTTCAGAGTTGGCATGGCACTGGCTATAAAAGCATGGTACTGCGGCTGCTCTAAACAACGCTGACTACATTTTAATACTCCCGTTCACCCACAACGTGAAGAAGCAAGAACAATATGGCAACGAAATTGTGCAACTCTTTTAATGTGTGTTGAATTGGCAATTAGAACCGGTGTAAAATAGGTGTCGTATGAAGCGAATGAGTCGTAGAAGAACCTTTGCACCCTTGACAATATAATCATAGGAGCATGGATTGCTGATCGAAACCCAGTCAACAAAAACCTGAAGAACAATATTAGACTATAACATGGTGCAATAGTTAAATCGACAATAGGTACTGATGTAATAAAGTTGTCGAAGCCAAAAGAATAAGAATTAAGCAAATTTCCCTCCCTGGCAACCATAACCAATCCATTGATTGTACGAAATGGGGAAATTATGCACTGTATGTGATGATTCGACAATACAATATGTGTAAAGATGTCGTCCAATTTGGTAGAACCCGAAGAGTGTAGAAACAAAGTAATTTCGCACCCTGCACAAGAATCAGCTGCTTATGGATCATGGTTGTAAACGAACGCCTCGGTAAACGCAATAATATATATTGTGCAAACAAAATATAGATTTTAAAAGACGACGTATGAGAGTTAGGCTCCAGTTTAAAAGTTACACAACGATTTCGACAAATGTTTCCTTGAAGAAACACATTTTTATTGTTCGGAAAGTAAAATATAAATTCCGATAACATCTGTAATAATATCCTAGCAGTTCATAATGGTATAAAGGCGTTTCTGCGTGGCAGCGGTTTTCGGCTAACCTCACTCTACAATCTTCTCTCCATGGTTCACTGTGGACAAGGTGTAGTGAGGGCTCACGACAATAACAATCCGAAAACCAGCCACTTCACACTTGGTAAGTCAGAAACAACGGCTGAGCTAATTGGCGCTCGCTTTCGGATGCGCTGCACAAACCCAGTGCCATGAGCTCGTTCCTTCCTTCCTCTCTCGGCGGATAGAAAACAGTGCCAAATCTTATGTCATCACTCGCGGTTTCCTAACCGCAGCGCGCATCACGGTACGCTTCCTTCCGGAGCATCAATTGTCTAAGCGAGACTGGCGAAGGCGAGCGAAACCGCATTGCAATGCTCAGCCGGAGAATCGCAATGCTCGTTGAAGAATTTTAATGCACGCCAAAGAATTTCAATGCTTGCTAGTACGCCATATACTTAGCGAAATATTAGCTTGAGTATGTGTAGAAATAAATCGTTTAGATATCGGAGTATTTGCAAATGGCGTAAGAGTCTAAGAGACCAATCGAGATGGATTGTTACTTCTAAGATTTGTCGATGGGCCAATTGATTCAAAAGAGGCACAAGATTTCAGAATAATTCGAGTATGAACCAAACCATCACGCGCGGTGTGTGGTAACTATTGACATTTATATTTACTTATAAACGAGAGAATATATTTCCAAATTCGGTGTACGAATCGCCCTCGGGGGGTATTTTGTACGCACCATCACCCACCCACATGATATGGGTGCATACTTTCCGAAGACGACGGTCACGAAATGGAAACAATTGGTATTCGATGATCCCATCTGCATTTGCCGTGAGATATCTCAAGTTTCTCGCGTTAGAGATGTATATACCTCTTCTTACGCACGCTCACGCCTTCATACGTCACGCATGACATCTCGATTCGTGACACAATTGCATCTGCGTTTCCTTCTTCCGTTTCGCCCATTTCCCGCTACTTTGCCATCGTAACACTATGTTACATGTGCACATCATCATCTAATGATACCTCTGTAGGTATACATGCATATTGAACGATCTTTCGTCTGGGAAGGAAGTCGAGGAAGTACATCATTACGATGAGAAACAATAAAGCTCTTTTTAGCTATTCAAGAAGATAATTACATATCGAGTGTGCTCAATCTAGAGATATCTGCGAGTTCGCCAGATTGTTACGAAACTTGGCTGAGAGGTACATTGATGGAACTTTAATGACACAGCTCTTTAATTTGACATTGACTTTAGATTATGGTTTTGGGCAATAATAATTGATCTTCGCACCTCTGGTGGCTAATGGAGCCGTCGTGTGTGAGGTTAGGTCGGTTAAAACCGATACTAAGTCATGTTCGGAACCAAATTTCCAAACAGAGGCAAAATAATCTGAAATCTATGAGAAGCACACTCTGAGAGCCACATAAATAAGCCAATTAGAAGCGAGAAAATAATAAAGCCATTACGTCGATGGTCAACACACAAATAACACAGCATACCCCGTGGTCGAAAACATTGGTGTTTGGTTTGTTTCGATCGGCTAAGTAACCGGTTCCGCTGATCGACATCTATCTCTAACCAAATCCACGCTAGTCGGCCTAACGCTGACCTCACGCAATGTCACAGCGCGCCACGCACAGCGACGAACGCGACTGCAGAGCGCGAGACTTGTATACAAGAATTGCGGGAGCAAAACTTCGTTTGGTATTTACGATATCACATTTCAGATAGCAATTTTGCGCGTTTTGGTCGTGCCGAAGAGAAAGGCCATGGTGTCGAGGATCAATAACAGCAAAGTCTGGTGTCCTAGTTTGGTGGGCGGTGCTCACGACTCGCCGAATTTATCGCTGCCAGTGATAACAGCGATCGGCTGGAGTGCAATGTGCACGTCCAACCACCCTTCACGTGGGAATCTTATACCGACGACGGCTGCAAAAGAAGATTGCCGGACAAAACGCATAGTTTTTTTAAACAAAGTGGTCAATTTTAGGAAACTAGTGAAATTTTTAGAAAAAAGTCTCACACGCTTTTCGCCGGTGTATTACAGAAAGCTGCTGTATCGAAAGAACGGATACGCAGGGTACGCAGTGAGTGAGGATCTATGCAATAATCTTGCACTCGCTTACTTTAAATTTAGAAATGCTTCCAAAGGAAATCTAAATCTCATCGGCCAACCAGTTCACCCATTTTAGAGGCAAGGTCTTTGATAAATGTTACTTAAGGTCAGCGACAGGACGTGGACGTGAAAACAGGATGCACGGGGCTTGATTCCTGATTCCGACACACTTTTTCAGGAGGAAGACCTATAGCTACTAGACTTCCGGCACGCGGGTGCGAAATTCCCCCGCCCAGCAAATTGCATCTCGGGAGAGTACTAATCGGTAGATTTAATCTTAGGCATTTATTTCCTATCAAAAGTGTCCTCTTCCTATTTGTTCTGCGCTGCGACCGTCAACTGCAAGGCTCTACATGCAGTCACGTTATTCAGAAAATGGCGTTCCGACTTTTAAGCCCAAGTGATCCGTTTAAAACATTACAGTACGCGACCTTGTTGCTTCGCAACAGACAATTAAACAGAAATTTGTTTGATAACAAACTGTTAATTTCTTATTGGACAACTTAAAAAGCTGGCCCTAAGCTAAGATTTAGTATGTTTTGTGGAAATCTCGTTTTGAACCTCACAATATGTGCCCTTCCTATCCATGACAAATAGTTGCAACGAGCTTTATCGGAGCCATGTTATCGGAGATACATGCCTGCTAAACACTTCCGTGGGGGTGAATGACTAAATGTATCATATACCTACTCTCAAATTAGGCTAGAAATTGTTCGTCAGATTTAACCAACGAAACTATTCCCATACCTCAGGGACTGACGGTTGCTCATAGTCGCAAATGCAATAACATTTGTTGAAACGCTCCCATCATTAGTAATTTCTTTGCAATAATAAATATTTTTATTCAATAATTGCTTAGAAAGAAATAGTTGCCATCGACTTGGGGACAAGATTATTTAAATAATTGAGCCAGAATTGAGCACCGAGACCTCGAATAGGATCAGGTACATGATGTCACGTGACTGATCAACTCTTTAAAACTCTCGCTACCAGTAACCCCCCACCACTCTTTCCTGACCTGGCGATTCTAAAGCAAAGTGCAACTCACAATGCTTACTTAGATTAGTTCGTTGGATAAAGCAATTAAATTTAATTGTCATATACGCACGCACCTAACAAAAATGCATGTTGGAAACTGATAGGATCAAATTGTTGAGATGTTTTGTCAACCGAGAGGGTAACATAAAATATCGTCTCCATAGCTTAGAACATCACGGAATGTCATCTCCCGACCCCAACATAACATTGAAACAGTCAAACAAGTCAGCAAAAAGTATTACTCTGAATAGAACTGCCTCCCTCAGCTACAGCGCTAACCAAAATTTGCATAATGCGATGCATGAGTTTTCAACTTAAGTGTAATGCCTTGCACTTGGCTGAATATTCAAATAAATTGCCTTGCAAAAAATGTCTGTCCTTGGGGAATCGAGCACCGATCTCCTGTTATAAGTGCACGATGGAGTTTCCAAAAATTAAGAATGGATAAAGAGATTTGCATACCGGTAGTTCTGATGTTTAAATACTCGTGCTCGGTAAAAATCATTTTGAAAAATACCCGTTAATTACTTGATTGTGAAATACTATCGCGCGTCAGTGCCATTATAAGAAAACTTCTTCAGCGTGAACCGGTGGAAAGCTGTTGAGTAAAGTTGAAGTGCGAAATGCACTGTCCGCTAGCCGCAGACGCGTGGAGGTGCCGGGTTTGCACTTGAGTCGGCGACAGATAGTCAGACAGACAGACGGGTAGAGTGCACGGGACTACAGACAGCGTGGACACGATTTACAAGGGATTTTTACCGATAAACGGTTGTTTGTTTGCTAAAAGCGAAAGCGAAGAAAGTCCACGCTGGAAAAATTGCCTGCAAATATTAAGTATGATCTGTGTGTCTGTCTATATTATACTAAGTTAAGCAGTAATTGCACTGTCATTACTCCTGCTATGCCATAAGTAGAGGGAATTTCTATTGAAGATTTTAACAAAGGAGAACAAATCGCTTTAGGGGAAATTTGGTTTAATTTAGATAAGTAAATACACTGATGGACATCGTGCGAAAATCAAATCGTACCTATAGGAATTTTATTTATTGGTGAAGGCGCGCAGGACATTTCTTTCTGGGAGAGAAAATGAAAACTTACCTTTCATCAACTTCATAATACGAATCTTTCAAATAAATAACCCATACTCGACACCTATTTTGCCACAACATGTAGTAGTTAAAAAATATATTTGCAAATTTCATCTCGCGGTTCATAGCCCAACCACACGCAGCTCCACCGTCGTGCCATATCATACATGACCCAACAATAATTGGGTATACACAAAAATAACTCAATCTTATCAACACCTTTTTGCGGGAACCGCATTCCCAATCTATGCGCCTTGCAATTCACCTACCAATACTTTCACTGGCATCCACGTCTTCAGCGTCGGCGCAGTGCTCGATTATCCGCTGCATCACTACGAATCTGGGTTAGAGACACACTCTATGTACCTACTAATTAATTTGCAAAGAGTAACAAATTTCCCGTAGTTATCTCGATTTTATAACGAACTATTGTTTCGTAATCCTCCAATTTAATTTGATATATACATGTTTCATATTTCAGCGTGTCCACGTCAATGTTTGAAACTCATAAAATATCTTATCATTTTACCGAAGGCTTCTTCAGAGACTCGAATAAATCACAAACAATGCAATGCCAAATGGTTTTTTCTTAAGTTAAAACATAGGATTGTTAATTAGCCACTGCCGGCAAAGCCATGTTTCAATTCAGACACCCACGCAGTGGCTACGTTGAGACAGGTCCTCGGGGCGTTTGGCGGCCAAAGACGTAATCGGCGGGAGGTGCAGTCTGAAGAAGCTCTTTTCGGGTCAACCGATTTACGTCACCAAACTAAGGTGAACTTAGCTATTACTAAAAGGGTCGCCAGCACGGTCTGTCTGCACTACTCGGACATTGTCCACATCTAAGACGTTGACATCGGGAGTCCTAATCTTACAAATTGAACAAAGTGACTTCCACAGTCCATCGCGCACAACATGTTACCATCAGCAACGCTGCACTGCAGTACAAGCCGCAACTCCCAAGAGATGAAATGTAATAGAAGATTACGTTTTAACATCTCTTCAGCACCACACAAAGTGCAGTGCATGAAACTTTGGAATGTAGGTAAGCTGCGTTCGTTAGAGTGTGACTTAATTAGTCCGGACTCTTCGAAGACATTGTATACCGACGAGTTTCACTGACCTACGCGATGGCGTGCCCCTGTGCGTTATTTATGTAAGTTGGGCAGTTGCGAAACAGAACACAAATTACACGCCTCGCAGCTCGTTTTGGTTATTATTATCATATGCCATACCTATACAGAGCAGGCAGAATGCATAATATCCGGTGGCAAGGAAATTGCCATAGAGCATTACATGCATTTTTAATTGTGTCGGCCACTTTAAAACTGACTAATTATTTGCAAGCTTAGCGTCTCACTTGTCACTTAAATCACTTGCATAACTAAAATTTAAGCTACCAATTAGCAAAGATGACATTAGCAAGTCCAAAAATTTAAAGAATGCAAAAATTTTGATTGGATTTAGGTATGAAAGTTTAACGTACCATTCAGTGTACCTACCTATAGTCGTTAAATGATGTGGCCGAATCGTTTAACTTTTACATAAGGTATGCCATACTAATTAGCAGTAGGTAACACGTGAACCAGACAGATGCGAGCTGTCAAAAGATGGCAATCCAGCTGTCAACAGAGATACTGTGGCCGGTCCGAAGGCCTGGATTGACGTGAGATATGAATTACCCAGCGAGATACTGACATGCCCAGTTGCACGTGTCTGATACGGCCCACGTGCACTATACGTGCGTGATTTGCATGTGGGTACCTGGCTTGCATTTTGGTCTGTGTGGCCTGTGCATCAGTCAAGGGTTTCTCCGAATTCGATCCTGTATGCTACGGGCGTATTTCTAGTATAATCGCACTCGATTGGACTGTTTGCATTACACAAGTGTCCGAATTCTATGAGGCCACGTGGGTGTGTTACAATATTTTAGACGGTTGCTGTTCTTTGTTTTTATTCAAAGTGTCTAAATGCTGTGTCATCCTCGGTGGTTTCTTCAATCATGCGATGCGATCCGTCACCAGACGCCATGAATGTTAATTAGCCAGGTGGAAACTCACAAGTGATTGTTGTGCGTTGTAAAGCCGCGTACGCGATGTTGGTGCGACGTACAGCGAGCAAAGTGCATCGTGAATAAGTGTGAGATTATTGCGATTGCCAGCGTACGTCGATTTACTTTTAAACCTACCCGTGGTAACATAAGAAAGTAGATTTTAGAAGCTCTGCTAGAATCAGAATCGCCATGGCCACCAAAAGTTAAGTCTACCATTCGATAACTATCTTTGATGACGGTATTATTGTTTTCAAAATTGGCAACGAAAATTAGTATCATAGAACAATTGGAGAACCGTAGAAGATTCGAATTGTCGGTAGCCAGTCCTCATCAATTAATTACAACTCAAACTGTGATATAATATCACTCCGTCAATAAAGTAAGCTGACATTGTATACTAGCCTTCCAGAATCGGAAAAAAACGATGCCGATTACCGATCGATATCAAAATATCGTCTTCGTGGTGGTGACGACAGCAACAGTTCCTTGCTCTAATAAATTGATTGGTCACACTCAATCATCCGAGAAAAAAAAATAATAAAGATCAGTCCAAACTCACCTATTTTGTCGACAGTCAGATCAAAGTTGGTAATTTTCCGTGTAAATTGCACAACGAAAAACGAGAGTGTTCACATTTTTTCTAAAAAGAAAAACCACAAAAGCTTTCATTCTTTCATCGAAATCACGTGGAGATAGCTCCGAATTAATTTTTAAAACAAAACAGCACGATAGGTTGCCGGTGGTGTCGACAAGCGTTGCATGGCGTTCGGCCCTCGACCCTGTATTGAATTGCTCACGCATGCTGCACGCGAAATCCGCACCACACTACGCCATATGACGCACTCCTCAGGAATCGCGGATAGAATGCGTGTTTCGCTCACGAGTCACACACGTTGACGTCTCCCTTGGCCGAAACGACGACCCCTAAGTGCACGCGTCATCCACAATCGTAGTCCGGCCGAATCCAGATGAGTACGCAACACGACCCAACCGATATAGTCTCCGAAATAGGTTAGAAAAAGACGACGACTATCTAACACCACGCTTAATTGTCAAAGCAGAGTTAACCCATCTCTGCGAAGTTGCTGGTGCCGCGGTTCTGAATGAGCCGGTGGTCCCCATGTGGCTACGTTCGTCGTCGAAAGCACTTTCTCCCATGCGCGGGCTCTCTGCGACGATCGAGACGGTTTACGCGAGCCCCGCGGGCTAAACCCGGAAACTCGAGGCCCTGCCGGCTCGGGCTATAACTTGGCACACCGAGTACCATAACTGATAATTACAGACAATGAGCGGTGTGCTTTTTCAAAAGCGGTCTTTTCATGGCGTGCCAATTGCTTGACGGGCCCACCTCGTTACGTGCGAGTGTATACACTGGGACCCATTCAGACAGAGTTCGCCACTCCTTCCTTTGTTTAGGTAACAAATAATAATGTCTTTGCTGTCTGTAGTCACTACGTATGGTATTCTAAAATAAGGAATAGGTAGGTAAAGGGACGTGTTTCAGGATGAGATCATTCATAAAATTATCTATCACTCTGAGGTTTGGGTGACGTTGGGTAGGGGCGAAGTTTTATTGCATCGTTCTGTTCGAGCTCTATATAGTCAGATAAGTAGTGGGTTCTGCGTCATGCACGAGTTAGACATTAGCATCCAAGTCCTCCAAGGGACCAATAAATTAAGGGATTGCCATAAAAATGAACTACAATTTAATGAAATACCTTGTCTCCGTTACTACCCATGTTCCTTCGATAGATTGGGCAGGTGGTAGTTATCCAATAGCACCCCCAGACAAAGATCTTATTACGATAGGCTTCCTCTAGGCCCCCAGACCGAACGGTTTGGCATGTTGGAAACACCACTTCTCGTGAGATCACCGAAGTTAAGTAACACTGCGCTGAGTCAGGTATTGGATGGGTGACCGTCATACACATGACCAGTTCGGGAAAGAGGTCGGAGGTATGAAAGTTAGTACAGCAACTTCATTCCCCTTGCTTATCAACCTCTCGACAGTAAGGGTTTGTGTAGGAATCCTACTGTTCGAGTTGTATCGTGCTTCGGAAGGGATGTTAAGCCGGTGATCCCCTAGGTGCTCTTCGATAGGAGTAGGTTACGTGCCGGCATCAGGTTTCCCCTCTTCCCTTTTAGGCTACGTTAAGTTCATCATCATCCACTCATTCACCGATGTCATTATACCAGTGCCGCAATGGCCAGATGTCATAACAGTGCGTTGTTAAACACCACAAATCAATCAATCAATCAGAGCCCCCAGCTTTGACATTCTTCACCAATAATCACTCAAATTTTTTAAAAGTCTCTATAGTATTTTAAGATCTGCTAGGGAACAGAAAATGTACGGCTTCCGCGTCGAATGTGCAGCAGGTAACACTAGTTTATTTACAATGCTGTACAAATAACTATATTATCTATAAAGTTTAAACAGTAAGAAGCACACATGGCTCAACATTCCTTGTAATGCAAATATCCAGCTTTCATTACCACCTAATTTTACACCAAGGTAGAAAAGTAATGTACCCAGCTGTATGATACAATTGCAGACCACATCGCATCAGTCAACGTAGTCTTGCTCGAGTACGATTTACAATTTTCAGCTCCAAACCAATCTTCATGTAGACAGTTGTTAATTACCCTAGAGGTGTCAACCATTTGAGAGTATAATTAGCTATGTGTCATTACACTCAACGTTCACACCGTTGCCAAGTCTTCTGCATTTTGCCAGCAAAATCACAAACTCTCTGTTTGATAGAAACTTACAAAAAGATGAATAAAAAATCTTACACTACTTATATTTATGGCAGAAACAATTTAATGCACTATTCCACTCAAGGCAAAAGTTGAAACTAAAATATAGGAGATTCAGTTTACTTTGGATATTTCCCTAGATCTAATTAGTTTGGAAGCATTCATCGTGTGGACGTTAATCGATCAAAAGAAGTTTAGAACCACTCGAGAGGGCATTATAAAGAAAATATTACAACAAATAACTTATTAAAAATTAGTCTATTTTCATCTACGTACAAGAAAAGTACAGTTTGATTAGTAATTATTGCACAAATTGGTGGGTCAGATGACATATAGTAAAATTACGCCAAGCGGCACGGAAATAACGCCGGAGGACCTCCAAACAGGGATCATGCCAGTTCATCCCAAGCTGGTTAAAATTCAATCGCATTCAACAAGATCCTTACATCCCAAGAACTCGTCATCGCACGCGCTCCGCTCAACCTACTCCGAAGTTTTGGATCCGTTCCGATACTCACGGCGCTAACGCCCAGCAGAGGTGCTGTTGGTGCTCACCAGTCAGACAGCGGGGCGAGGACAGGACCTCCGAGCTCGCTTCCGCACTGCAGGAAGTAATGGGACGCACCCAGTCAGCTAGGGGCGACCTCTCAACCAACCGCTTGTTTTCAATTCACTGCACGATATTAGCGGCAAGGAACCTTGCTTTATGGGAATCGCGTTAGGTGGGACTCACCTGGTCAAAAAGTTGCTCCGTGACCAGTGGAAGTGTGATGGAGGAATCAGGATCAGTTTTACAAACATAGAATCAAAATGTATCAAAAAAAGCAACTAGCATTGATGCTAGTATTCTAATGACGGTTAGAGGCCAAATTGCAAGCCAAACAACACTGAATGTGGCTAACTGTTAGGAATAAACAGTCAAAGAATGTAAGTTATCACTTAGGAAAGTCTAGGTAAAACTATTGAGCAAAAGTGTTTCATACAGCTAAATTAAACTGATTGAGCCTAATGTTTAGCAGATTTAAAAGTTGAAAATCTGGTCACGCTTGACAACATCCAGTGCACTTTGTTTGCCATTTAATAATAGGACATTCAGCAAGCACTATTCTGAAGTGCAATAAATGAGGATTTATACCGGAAGCCACATAAATTCACACAATTGCCTTACCCACAGAGTAGCTGCGTGTCCCTAGCTGAACACAATGTTAACATTTTGATGGCACGGAACAAAGATGCCCAAGCTATGTGAGCTACGATGAAACTATAAGACATTCATAGCTTAAAGTCAGACCAGAAGTTCACATTTCCTTTGCCTTTCTACCGCCAGTCAAAACAACATGATGCAATGGGGAAAAGAGAGGGACTTTTGGCAACAATCCGCAATGAATCGCACTCCAAACTCGAATCTTTATACTATTTCCGTCGTCCAAGCTAGCTCTTAGCTGGCGCGTTAAGCGCTGGCGATGCACAGTCCACCACCGTTGGTGACAGACACGGCAGGGGAATTAGCGCTGGCCGTCAGCCTTGCTTCACACCTGGCCCATGGAGCTCGATGAAGCTCTCAAGAGAGCGTGGGACGTGGCCCTGGTAAGTGAGGCCGTACGCTTTGACCGCCTTGGCTGCCATGCACTTGAGGCTGAGCCTCGTCTGCGTGCGCAAGATTATCTCCGCCACGCCAGTTGTAGCCGCCTCAAACGGCGTCTCGCCGTGCGCATTGACTGTGTCCATGTGGGCACCAGCCTCGGTCAGGTCGATGATCACCGAGTGCAGCGTTATGAAGTCGCTAGAACGTGCAAGCAACAAGCTGTACCACAACCTTGAATGTGGATACAAATTAAACTATGGGCGATGTGACATAAGTGATCCCATTGATTTAACCAGGTGTTTAGATATTGTTTCTATGTTTTTAAATGGTTTAACATGGTTCAAATACCAGGATTGCCAATCTGTGATATTGATAACCAAAATTGATTGTGAGATTATAGGTTTAGTAACCAGTATCCTTTACAGGTACCTTTACCTGGCAGAAAATCAATCTACCTTATTTAAATATAGCCGACAAGCAAATCCACTGTCGCAACGTGCTTCATGAAAAGGTTCACTGGCTTCCCGATTGGTTCTCGAACGTCAGGAAACTTTGGTTACCTGATGGGTTTCTGATAGCTAACGATGACGTGCAGGGGGGTGTTGCGCTTGTCGTCCATGGCGTTTACGTCGGCGCCGCATCGGATGAGAAGCTTGGCGGTAGCAGCGCACGGGAACTTGCACACGTCGTTAGTGTGGAAGTCGTCAACAGGAGTTTCCGCGCTGACGCACATGTGCAGCAGTGTGCAACCATCACGAGTCGCCACTTGTAGCTTGTTCAGCTCGAACACAAGCCGATTGGCGCGGAACTCTTCACGTTTCGACGCCGACTTGAGCAGCTTAGTGAGGATTACGACGATGTAGAGGGCGGTGTAGATGTTGCTGGCCATTTCCTCCTGCAACAGGTGGCTTGAGCTTATTATGTAATCACAGGTTTGAATATAGATGCAATTTGTCTTTGCGTTTTTTGTACATATTTAGCACATATTTGAAACTGGAGACCTTTTCCATAAACATATAAGACAACTAACCAGTGATCGTCTAGAGTAAGAAAAATTAAGAACATTTTAAAATTGGAACTATGACTTAACAGCTGTCTAATTTTACATTCAACCCACTCTTGTTCCTTCACTGAAACTTGAGCTTGAAAGACTTTGGGTAAGAGCCACCTTGAGGTCTAATATATTGTACCATAAAATGGAGCAAAAAGACTAGCAAATTAAAGGTATTCTGATCAAGCATAGAATACATGCTTTTGAAACTAAAACTACCCACCGTTATCAGTTCCACATCGTCTTTAGGCCCAGGGTCAGCAATCTTTTCCTGATTTCTCCGCAGCTCTATGACTGATGCAGCCAGCACGTCTTCAACCTGTGCAAATGCCAACTCGACGCCAATATGTATCATCTGTGAGAAAACCTGCGCAAACCTCAACAAATCCTTCACCACCGAGACCTTATTGCGCTGCCGTAAATGCAGTGCGTGAAGCCAAAGATCTATACACCTATCAAACCGTGCATTGTCAGCAAAAACGGCACCACGGAATATCACAGGATGTGGAACTTCAGGGTTTTGTGGGCCTAGAATTCGTTCTCGAATCGACAGAGACTCCATGTGCAGTGCATTGGCATTGGTCTGGATAGCCTCAAGTTGGTCTAGAGATACGCATTCCACCCAATTCTCATACGCTGTCACTGGCTCGGAAAGTTGCTTGGCCGTCTCTTCTGGTGCCTCTGCTCGAAGCTGCATGGCACGGTGCAGGTATTGATATGCCTGCTCCAAGCAGTAGTTGTCTTTATCGTTAGCGTAAGATGCTCCAAGAAGTTCCAGGGCTTCGACACGTTCTTCGGGAGAAACTTCGGGACGTGTCACTAGGAATTCGACAACATCAGCGCGAGTGCGTTCCGCTGCTGCGATCAGAGGGCTCATTCCCGCTTCATTTTTTACTATACAAGCTGAGTAATTTAGAAGCTCCTCAACAATTGCCACATGTCCACATTCAGCAGCAAAATGAAGAGCAGTGGCACCGCAGTGTGCTTTCTCGTCAGGATTTGCACCTTTCTCGAGAAGAAAACTGACCACGTCTAAGTGGCCTTTGTATGAGGCAATCATGAGGCAGGTGTTGTTGTACTTGTTGGCTATGTGGATGTCAGCTTTGTGTTCGGTGAGGTAGCGTACTATATCAAGCCGTCCATCGAAGCATGCTGCTCGTAACGGTGTCGAGTTTGTGCGAGTTGGATGGTTTACGTTGGCTCCACTTTTGACTAGTGTTTTGACCACATTCAGATGGCCCGCTCCTGCAGCACACCACAGTGCACTGGCGCCTTCGATGACGTAACCGTCAAATTTGACAGTGCCCTCTTGCTCGATGTCGGGCGAGAAGTTCGAAAGGATCATCTTCACCACTTTATCGTGCCCATGTCGAGCAGCAACAATTAATGGTGTACATTTTTGGCCATCGTCTTCGACCACCAGCTAAACAAGGTAAGCATTGTTGAATAGCAGAGGAATGAACTCTAAAGACGGAAACTTTAAGAAACTTTTAATGATTTACTTACTTGATTTAGCAATTCCTTGACCTTATCATCGCTTAAATCGCCCATTAGAGCATACAGTGTAATTGCCATTCCATCTCTGGCCGCGTAGTAAACCCTGTCCTTCAGTGACTCAGCTAATTCCGTCATTTCTGGCAAGATTTTGGCACTGAGATCGTAAAAGATCGAAAAATCACCTCACAAACAGTGCATTATTTGAGCGTTTGACAGTCGAAATTACTGATACGCACTTTGACAAGTAGGTGTCTTAGAAATATGACTCGAAACCCGGAGCCACTGGAGGATAAACTAGCTCAGCTCGGATAAGTCAGCAACAGCACACTTTAAAACAACAAATTTTTAGAAACTGGCATATGCAGCCCATAACAGCGAAATCACTCTCGGCAAAGTTGCGAAAGCACATCCACTCACTCGAGGTGGAACTCGAACAGCTGATTCCATACTCTACCGAAGCTCCGCCTATAAGATGGACGGTCGACCCGCAATAGTTCAAACTGCAAAAAGGTTCAAAGTCAGCCAATAATTCCAATCACGTGTTTGCATTTGTATTTTATATTGTTTTTAATTATTGAAAGTAGATATCTTTAGAAAAGATCTTGCACGGAATAAGTTAATTGATTTTTGCTGACAGTTTAGTCTTTTGTATGAGATTGTAATGGAATATTAAAGAACATTTAAAAAAAAAAAGCAAATCATGTATGAGATTTGGAATGCTCCGAAAAACTGATTTAAAATTATATGGGAAGCGGAATACTAATGACATATTGTAAATACAAAACAAAACAACGGTTAATTATCATATTCTTTTGGACGAAAGCAGTAAAAGGTACCACAAAGTTTGAAAATTGCGGTCGGCAAGTTTTACTCGGTGGCCAGCACAGTGGCAAGTGGCGACACTGCACAAAATCTTTAATAGTGGTATCACTGCATAGATGTTACATGGTTGGTTGTATGCAAGTTGTATGGCAGTATTTTTTCTGCTGTATCTGGATACGGGGTTGGTTTATTAAATACAAGGTAATACAGTGGCGAATATGATTAATTAACACGAAGCACTTAGTTATTTATAGGACTGGAATACTTTATCACAAACATTTCTGAGCCGTACATAACTTGTAGTCTACAGTGAAACTGTCTGGCTGCGAGTTACTATTATTGCAATAACATATGACCAATATGACCATGACCGCTGACCTACCTTATCAATTGTCTTTGCCCTAACCTACCTAGGTCCTAGCTTTATCTATGGTCCTAGCATAGAATAATTCTTAGTCAAGCTTAATGTAAGCAAACTCAATGCTTCAAGCTACTCGCTTGATTTGCGAATATTCTCATTGATGTGCTAGAAGTGCCTGCCTAGAAAGAAGTAGATCATTATTCAATGATATTAAGTAGTAACATATATATATATACCTCCCTAATTGTACCAAATGACTAAATGGTTATGACCTTTTTTTTTGTATTTCAGAGGCGTCATCTTTGGCTATCTGAACATGTTGTATTCGGAAAGCGAAATAACCAGTGACTTTGATAAGTTGAGTCTTTTATCAGAAGGCACACCCAAAGAAAAAATAATGGGATATTCTTTGTCATCACCAAAGAAAAAAGAAAGTACTTACCAGCAAAATCCCACTCAAACCATCGACAGAAGTCAACAAAATCTACCGTGCGGAAATTCTTCTAGTTCGAGTTTGAATAGCATGCAACGTTCGTCTGTCACAATGTTGGGTAAAGGTCGCGGCAAAATTAATGCACAGTGCAGAAACACGATGGGAGATGAATTGTACCTTGAATTGGAAAAGGAAATACGCTTGGTAAGATGAAAATTGCAGTAGTTGTGTTGGCTATGGGAATATTTTAGTTTACCTATATATGCCAAAATTACAAATTCCCCACACAAATGGCCCAAACATGTATTTCATAAGTTACCTCTAGCTTGCAACCACAACAGGGTAACCGAACGGTTTGGCGTGTTGGAAACACCGGTTCTCGTTAGATCACCGAAGTTAAGTTACACCGCGCTGAGTCAGATATTGAATGGGTGACCATTATACACATGACCAGTTCTGTTCGGGAGAGAGGTTGGAGGGATGAAAGTTAGTACAGCAACTTCATTCGCCTTGCTTATCAACCTCTCGACAGCATGGATTTGTGGAGGAATCCTGCTGTTCGAGTTGTACCGTCCTTCGGAAGGGACGTGAAGCCGGAGTCCCCTTGGTGCTCTTCGACAGGAGTAGGCTACGTGCCGGCACCGGGTTTCCTCTCCTCCCTTCTAGGCTAGGTTAGGTTCATCATCATCCTCATCATCATCATCCACTCATTCACCGACGCCATTAGACCAGTGCCGCAGGGCCAGTTGTCAAAACAGTGCGTCGTTAAACACCACAAATAATACTAATTACAACGGGGTAAAATTACATTTCTCCGGGCCATGGTTCGTTTTGATCGTTTCTCAGTTTTGATGGTTCGCACGTAGGTTTTGATGGTAGTTATGCATTCCTATTTGATTTAAAAGCTGTTTGAGTTGTGCAACCTTGATTTTATTCGGTTGTGGCATAAATTTCAAAATCGGCACTGTTGTTGCTCTGCATTCGCGGCCATGTCAGAATTCCAAAATGACGTCGCAAAGTTAGGAAGGGAATCGGCTTGAATTAAGTGCGAATGCAGGTTAATTTTGGGTTTCACATTAATTTTCGTCAGCTATTCGTTCCTCATCGTCTGTCAACCTAGTCAACGCTAAGACTTTGCAATTTCAGGGGGCCACCAATGCATGCCGGCACTTACTGAACCGTGGCCCGGAGTAATGCAATTTTACCATATTTAATAACTGTTAAAAACTACAACAGCACATTACAATATTACATTTTAAAAATATATTCACAGTAACATGCAGATTTGAGAAGCTCAGCCAGGCAATCTTAGCATCTCCATAGCTATCAAATGTTGAATCTACCACTGGATCTCCCATGCTTTAAATTTGTTTAAGACCATCTCATTTAGAAAATACTCCATAGTCTTTTATTATTTTATATCTTAATCTAATCTACTTTATTTTCTCATAATTTCAGGCCACTCCTCAAGGATACAGAAACGAACACATTGAACAGCATTATGCACACCACTTAAAGAAAAACGTAGTCTATGAAGACCAGTCTTACCAGCCTTTATCACCAGCAATACGCGAGGCTACAATTGGGATTCCTGCCAACAATGTTGCATTGTTAAGCCTGACTAGGAATGCAAAGAAAAGTGTAAAGAAAACTTCAGCTTCTAACGGCTTAGCAATGAACGACAAGAATTTCCCGGCTTTAAAATAATTTTTGTTTCTAGTGAGCTTTAATACTGGTCACATAATACCTACCTAGATACTTAAGTTATCATTTTGTTTCAAACGTTTTACTTGCATTCATGTCTTGAGTGTTTAGCAATAGAGTGGCAATGAAATGGCTGTGATATAATGTTCCACTGCTTGATAACAGTAAATTTTGTCAATGTTTTACATAATTTTTACAGCAGAGTATCCATCTGGTTGACTTTTAACAGAAAGTTTCATATCCTCTGGGAAATACGTAGAAATGAGTAGGTATTGAAAGGAAATCACATGTTAATTTAGAAACTGGTCGTGAGTCATGCATTAGCATGGGTCATGGGTGAGACGGCTTTGAAAACCTATATAGCAAGCCAATCAGACAAACGAAGTGTTTGATGACAATGTTGTGTTTATGATGCCCTAACAGAATTATTTGTTTGAATGTTAGCATATTGACTGATCGCAGATATACTAGAAGCTGATGGAGCAAACATTGAACTAACTTTCCTAAGTATTTATAAGTAAACACCTTAGGAAAGTAATAGAAGTTACAATGCATTGTTTCTAAGCATAACATCACATATATCTGTACCTACATGTCAGCAAATAGGGCTGATTCTGCGATCATATCTATTTTATGCATGTTGACTTTTAAAACTTTATTGGAATCTATCCAGAGATCAATTAGGTACTTGGATATCGATCAAATTCCTCAAGGTTGAGATTTTGGTGGCATTTGTTACACATTTGGCATTTAGTAGGCGATATTCAGGGGTGCTGTTATCAATGTTCAAGCACTTGTGGCTTCTCGAAACAACACATCTCCTAAAATTGATCTCTGTCTGTTTTTGCATTTTCTCATGTCTGTCATTTGTTGCAATTTTTGTCTAATCTATATTATATGTTAAGTTACCATGTTCATTTATCCATGATATATGAGGTTGAGACTGATAAAATTTAAAGTGACAATGCTTGTAGAAGGAACTGCTTTAAAATTTGTGGATACTTTGGGAAGAGAGGTAAATAGCTGGAATTTGTAATGGGAAAAAAGGAATGCATGTTGCAAGTTACCAAAGTTTAAAAGCTGATTATGAAAGATGCAGAGAGGTGTACAATGTTTCAGAATTGTTGCCCTGTTCACATGTTGCCCTACAAGAATTATGAAACATGGCCAAAACATCTTACTCTTCTCTGCATCTTTTAAACCAGCTTTTTCAATACCATTGTGACATTTTCTCATTTCATGGATAATTTTGTAAATCTTTTGAATATGATATACAATTAACAAATAAATATTTATATTTTATATGTTAGTTAATGGTGATAAAAATCCAGATCCAAACTTTTTTTTGTATTTTTAATTTACGCAATTACCTTGGTGGTAGGCTGCAACAGGACATTCCTAAACACATTTCATTACTTCAGTATCATATATAACTTTCACTTTTATTGTTGTTTTTCAAGCCAACATTAAATTTAAACTAAATATTTTGGTCTCGAAGGTCTACACATTTACTTGACTGCAGGACAAATATGTCACATCCAAAATGTGTAGATTCAAACTGACAGTGCGTGGATATAAATAAGAATAAGATACATTAATAAACAAGAAGTCTTAATATTATTATAATAAAACACATATTTTGTTGCATTATTGGTATAACTAGGCCAAGTGTAAAACATATGTTTCAGAACAAACTCGTGCTCTTTGCGTGCAAATAAATGCTCCGTGCAGGTCAACAGGGGGACACCAACGTAGTGGCGTACGCTGCAAGTACTGGCTGCAAACTTGGGAGGGAGGGCTAGAATAGAGCACAACAGACATATGCACACAAGCCATTTGAATATGCTTGACAGGCATAAATGGTGCAAGTCAACTTTTTCTGTAGCGGATGCTCCTCCCGAACAGTAACCCTATCTTCTGTTCAACATTCATGCGAATATTTTTCCTCGTGTAACACCGATCAAACGGCAAGCCCACGTTTGTCTGTTGAACAGTATCCTCCCGATTTAAGCAGACTAGACACTACCGATAGCGTTCGCTACCACAGAGGCTGCCAGTCCAACTGGATTGAACCGTAGCAAACTAGGCGCCACCAAACGCTACCACCGAGGCAGTAGGTCGGACGGGTCATTGACCAAGAAGTGGTGTACAAAGCCCATGCGCTTGCGGTCCTGCGCCGCAGTTGCGCCGGGCCGCGCGCTATTCTCTGACGGGGCCCGTGCAGGTTCCCGCAGGAAAACCGAACCGAAAAGGGATGCTAAAGACAAGAAAGGGTATTGTTAAACATGTGGCATAGGCACAAAAAAAGTAAACTGTGTTTAAAATTTAAGATACAAAATTCTAAGCATTTACTACCATCTATTTCCTCAGCAAAGTGTCAATAATAACACCGCTAATAATATTAATGTTACTGTCGTCATTTTTGATAAGCTAAGTGCAAAATTCACTAGATGACATAATTTAATTTAAATTTATTGTGCTGTCAAATTAGATCTATTGTTTTTAAACTGATGTTAAATTGCAAGCAAAGGCTAGGTAGAATTAGAAGCACAGTTCTTGTGTCGTTTTATTGAACGTTTAATAAGAATTAGAAACTCACCAACAGTCTTTGCGTCAAGTCCATTGTCGTCAGCGTGGGCCAGCACTTCTTGCAAGAACGAGCAGAGGTAGAGAAACACGTTCCGTCGCTGATCGGGCAACTGTTGAGCCAGCTAAACACCAGAAGAAAAATCGTTAATTGCTTCACAAACGGCAAATTGGAAAGGGATGTTTATTTTCAAATATATACACAGTATTAGCCCAAATTTAGTGCGATATTGTTTACTCAAAATCATTTTAAAAAACAAACATTTCCATGATATTCGGTGTTTTTATGTTTAGTGAATTTTTCCTTTCATTCCTGCTCCAAATGGTTGCGTTGTGGTTGCGTGATATTGGGTTTATACGTTATTATATTACAGGATATTAATATTAAAGAGATATTAATTATTTTTCAATTTTTAACTGCTTTAAAAAACCCTACTTAAACTTCATCAGAAAAAATTGTCGTTCATCAGAAAAATGATTTGACGATTGATTGATTGATTGGGTGTTTAACGACGCACTGTTTTGACAACTGGCCCTGCGGCACCGATATAATGGCGTTGGTGAATGAGAGGTTAATGATGAAGATGATGATGAACCTAACCTAGCCTAGAAGGGAGGAGGAGGAATCCGGTGCCGGAACGTAGCCTACTCCTGTCGAAGAGCACCTAGGGGATCACCGGCTTAAAGTTCCTTCCGAAGGACGGTACAAAACGAGCAGGATTCCTCCACAAATCCATACCGTCGAGAGGTTGAGAAGCAAGGCAAATGAAGTTGCTGTACTAACTTTCATCCGTCCAACCTCTCACCCAAACAAAACTGATCATGTGTATAATGGTCACCCATCCAATACCTGACTCACCGCAGTGTTGCTTAACTTCGGTGATCTCATGAGAACCGGTATGTCCAACACGCCAAACCGTTATGTTAGAAAAATGAAATTAATTGTAGAAAAGAACTTTGGAATAAGCCAGGCAACAGAGCCATAACATTGAAGTAAAGATGCAAAAGACAAAGAAACAGATCGGCAGGTCAATGTTAGGCAATGATGGAAGAAGTGTAAAATAGGCCCAGGCATGCCATTCCAGTTGAAAAAACACCTGGGTGTTGGATATGTTGTTTTGAACATATTTGCACAAAATAAATGGGGCAGCAATAGATTCAATTAAGGAAGCGATTCATGCCCCATTAGAGCAGGAGCATCCCTACCTGCTTGCACTGCAGATAGCTGCTGCTTGCTGCAAGACATGCAGCCTGCATGCTGAATGGCACGAGCGGTTCTGCAGCCGACTCCAAAAGTAACAGCAGAGCCTCAGCGGCAGAGTGCGCTCCACCCGGCACCGCATCCCCACCGCTGGAGCCGCAATCTAGCCACACCCGTATCGCTGCCAGCTCGGAGTTCAAACCGGGCGTTACAAACAGGCCAGGCTCTCGCAACCCGTGCCTGCGGAGGACAGACGCAACTCATTATTCGAAATATTCTAGCACTATGTTTACAGATTTAGTCCTAGTCTTAGCGCTTATGTCGAACTGTTTGCGCAAAAATTGCCGGTCTATTACTCCTATACCGACGAAAATGGTGGTTGTGAGTCAACGTTATTTTGTGAAGAAAATTTCTTAAGAAATTTATTTTCGTTATTTCTTACGAATTACTCATATTTGAGACTGGTTTACACTCAATAATCTTTCTTAATGATAACCTGAACAACTGACCTAGTTGTATCTAAATTTTGAGTCTAAATTATTTGATTGGTAATGTGCCAAAGGGCTGGGATAACGAGTATGTTGATTGGGAAAGTAAAGAGAGAGTAAGAAACTAACAGAGCAGGAGTCGCCGGCCGCAATAAAGGAAATTCTTTGTTTAATGTTTCGACTGTTGCCTTTATCACTGGATAGACACTATCGCGGCCTGCCACTCCCGCTCGGTAAGCTCCGTACTTTCTATTTACTTTCCCACTCAACATACTTGTTAATTATTTAACTGTAGAGGTATGTGAAAAAAGACAGCTGTCACAACCAATAACAAGTACAGGACGCTGTAAAAAGTTTAACATCAGCCTGAGTGACTGTAAACTATAAAACTAATAGTTCTAGGTTTTCTTTTTTCATTTGTAAATTGCCGGTGACTTGACTTGGCTTGGCTTGAATACATGGTGGACATGTACATCTATTCTCTTGTAGGATCCTCTTTATTATCAGAAAACTTAATCTAATTTTGTATAAATCTGGAATACTTTATATTTTTTCCCAAAACCTTTTGCAAGTGTGGTTAAGAATAGGCTTTGGGAAAAATATTTTGCTTTCCCAAAAAGGCGTTGACTAAAAGACAAAAAATAAACTTGCAATCAGAGTTGAACAATTAGGTTGTTAGCAAAATGAAGTAAATAGTTATCAATAAAAAACTAAAACAGTGACAAAAAACTGACCGGTAGAGATGATCGACAAGGTGCCACACTTCCTTGGGCACTGGGTATGCCTCATGAGCAGGATCGCGTATGCCCCCAACCTCCAGCTCTGCAACCCGTGCATCAGTTAGCTCCCGGATCGGCACCGACATTCGAGCCAGCGCCTCCATCGAGCAGCCGAAGCAGCTGCGCTCATATGTGCCTGCAATGGCATTTTTTGTCTCCATATTATTTTCCATTTAGTCTAGTAACTTTAAGGCCAAGCTGATTTCAAAGTGTGCGAACCATTGACGGTGATGAAGATGTCCTTTCCACCGTCCAGGTGCAGAACCAGAATGTCATACAGCTTGTCTTGACCAGCATTTAGTCGATATGCTGACTTCTTGTCAACGAGAACCTGCAACCAGAGAACACCCATCATAGCCCAGCCTACTGAAGCAGGTTATTTCTCAGTGTTTGCTGCTGTGTTATTAATTGTGAAAAAATGCCTAATAAATTCAGAGTAAAAGCATACTAAAACTTATAAGTTTGAAAGACACAGACATAATCTAGAACCTGGAACAATTGGTAGAAGGATACCCACACAGTGTTAATAGGGAAATCTCTTTAAATTTAAAACCATATTTTTATTTATTTTTTGTGAGAAAATAACGAACACATATTTTTTTTTTTTTTTCTAAATCCAATTTTGAATAAAATATACCTGTTTAAAATGTTTGCGTTTGAATCTCGTACGAAACGAGGGTCGCCATTTTTTATGACATGAAGTGTACTCTGACGTCTGTATGACTTCAAAAAAAAAAAAAAAAACGCAAAGGATACACAAAATGACGTCAGAACTACCTGTAGTTAATCACAGCCTGTTTCCATCCTGCCACGAGAATTTACATTTTAGCCATTCTTAAAACAAATAGAAATAGAAAGATTAAGATCGGATTATAAAAAGAAAAAATACGTCAGATTTTATTTTGAATGCGTATTTGAACACAGTAATAATAATTAAATAATAATCTAAAAGGAGATTTCCCTATTGACTTGATCCAACACACTTTTAAAGAACTTTTGGTAAATTTATTTCTCTATTATGAATTAATCGAAAATCAATGTTAAGATATAAGCATAAAGCCCAAATATGCAAGAGGAATATGTAAGACTCAATAATACATTGACAGGTTGCACTAACCTCTAGCACGACATCACACTTCTCGCCGGGCAGAATGAAGCCGGCATGAGGCTCCACAGAGAGCCACGGCTTGCAGAATCGGCAGTCGTCCAACTTGCAGATGAACTCGAAGGTGACCGGCACCTGCCCAGTGTTGGCCACGGTCAGCTCGCGGACATGTGGTTCGAGGTAGCGCACAGTGCCGAACTGTACCTCAGTTGAGTCCACCATAACCTGAAGCAGTCAAATTTTGTTGTTTATGATTTGTAAGGGCTAAGGAATAAGATGCCAGAAGGCATGATGATTTGGAAGATGGAAAGAAAGGAATCGAGTACGGAGCATCCCATCGAGTCAATGTAGAGGGTGTTGTAAAAGAAGATGGCTGTTAATATTATGTTTCCATTCATGCCTTTACCGCTGAGAGTGAGAGTTATGTTATCATTATATTTACCTTACTAAGGACGTGCCATGTCAAGCTCAAAAATCTTCTATTCAAATTAACTTTATCTCTTAAATGCAGGATCAAGCCCTCCTTTACTGTCAGATGTAGAGATTAAAAATGCTACACCTCTACCTTGAAATGATTATATCTAAGTACCTAATAAATCTGTCCATCAATGTTAATCAGTCTTGTCATTTCAACATGCAACTACCAAACGTGAACAGGAAAAACAAAATATGCTAAACACTATAATTATTTATTTTGAAGTTATTATAAAAAGTTATACCTACTATGCAACTAAATAATACTAATAAATGAATATTCACATTTAAACGAATAACGCATTTTGTTGCGCCAGTTGAAAAAACTGAAAAATACAAAATGTTATAGTTTTCCCCTTACTTGTGGCAGAAATTCGTTCTCTAGCTTGTCCAGCCGCTTCATAACCTCCTCGTGGACCTGTCGTTGCCGGGCCGAGTCGACCCTTCGCACGTTGGCCTCGAAAACAGCAGACACAGGTTTGTGGTCAGAGAGACGCAGGCGCGGATGGCTACGATAAGAGAGCAGGCGCACCTCTTCGCCCCGCCACAGCACACGGTCGCACCATGCAGGAGCACGTGCCTTCTCGCTGCAACCAGGTGCCAAGTATGAGTCACATAGACCGGGGGGAAAACATTGGAACTCTCGTCTAGGGATTTAGGGGCTGGATCCCTCATTTGAAGATTTTACAGAATTAATACCATTGGGCTTATTACGGTTTTTAGACTCGTGTCTACTTTATCTAACCTTAACACTAGTTTTGACAAAAACTTTTTAAACTGGGCTTTGAATGCTAAGTAAAGAACAACACATTTTTCCTGACGTTTCCATTGGGCTTACTATTTTAAGCTATTTTACCCTCTAGTGGTTGGGTGCAGCATTATTGGGATATATTTTTTACCATAAAGTATCAGTAGGAAGTATATATCCCACTAGTTTATAACACAGTTCTGCTCAATATTAATACAAAAATTAATTACACTATTTTTACATAAAAATAAAATTAAGTCTTGAAAAAAAATCAAACACAAAAAGGTTAAACCTGTGGAATGGGGGGAGGGAGGGGGGGATAAATACATTTTAGCTAGACCATAGTATGATTTGGGTGTCAAAAGGCTGAGAAGAGAAAAAAGCTGTTAGGAGAGAAAAGGAGAGCATAACTTACAAGAAGCCTGAAGAATGAAAACTGTAAGAGTCAAAATATCAACAATCCTCCCTCCAATGATATTCTCCAAGCTTCGAGTAAGTTGCGCTCTTCCACTCTCTTTCTCTTTCTCATACGACTTGCTTTTTGACCCTTGCTTTAAGGATGCAAATTAACCTACACCTGCACTCTCAGCGGTTTTTTAAACAACGAGATCATCTGCCGTTTAATCCTTACCTGGAGTCCCAGTTGTCAGTACCAGGGTCGAACTTGTACGTAGGTGAGAATTTGACGGCCCCTTCTCGGAAGCCCACAAACACAGTGCGCGCTGCCATTTGCTGGCCGAGCTGATCGGCTTGAAGCACCGACTTCAAGTCCCCGGCTTCTAGAAGACCCTTCACCATCGCCAGCTCCATTCCTGTCACGCGGTAGTTCAGGTCTCCCAGCCAGTACACTTGGCTGTCGGCAAATTGACATGGTATAAGAGGTAACAACCAACAAGCAATAGGTGGATATCAGGGTTTGAGTCCCCGATTGCATACAAATTTTTGTTACAGGTAGTTAGAGTTCATAAAAATTAAATGATTTGCCTATAGTAAGCACTTGTAATTTAAATAAGATTTTACAACCAATAGATACTTCACAATAAAAACAAGGTTGTCCTATAGCATTGATACAGCTTAGTAAGCATGTTAATGGCTTCAGAACAGGTCAATTTTTACAACGACTTTTTAATTTATTTCTGAGATGTTTTTGACCATATTTTACTAATGTTCGCTTCCCCCCCCCCCCCCCCCCCCCCCCCCCCCCCCCCCCCCCCCCCCCCCCCCCCCCCCCCCCCCCATCACTCTGTTTTAAGTACACTATAAAAGCACGTGGACTGCTGGCCAAACAAATATATCTCCATGTAGTGGAATCGTCAGATTTTATCCAGTCGATTCCAACAAAACAATCACAACTCGAGGAGAATATGGACTTCAAGTGATCGTAAACCAACATCACCTAAAGATAACTTAGTTATAAAATAAAGTTTCTCAATTCAATTGAGATAGTGCATATCTAGGAGCTGTACTATTTTGGTAAGTACCTTGCTCTCACTCTTACATTTAAATGTTTGTACCTGTAAACTCTTGTACCTATCAGAAATAAGGCAAAAAAAAAAAAAATCCTCCACCTCTACACAAGACAAGGCACAAGAGCGAAGGACGCGTCACTAACTCGTGGTCCTTGATATGTTTCGGCGGGTTGAGCCGTGGAAACCGGGTCCGCGCGCAGATGTCGTGGAAGTCTTGGTTTCGTCGCAGATACTCCTCCGTGTGCGCGGCAAAGTGGGAGCAGACGAAACACAGTGACGTAGAGTGAAGCTCCAGGCGCACTGACACGCCGCCTTTGTTACCCTGGAGACACAATTCAGTTTCAAATGAGTATTTTGGATGCAACTTTAAGGTTGGGCTTAAGACACACAGGCCAGTTATGTTAAATTCTGGTATTATTTCTTGGGAGCAGTTTCCTGAACTTAAAATCTCTTTAGCTTTTTTATTGTTTCTTCCTTAATCCTTCTTCTCTGATCAATCTTAGCATTCAGCAGTTTAATAGAACATCGACCGTAAAAGCCTGGAATTAACCAGGGAGCTAATATCAAAAATGTTGTATGGAATTTTTGTTACTTTGGGGAAATTTGTAATTTCCTTTGTAATATAACTATATGGAGACTTGAACCAGTAATGAGACCAGTAATGTGAGTTGTGACCATAAAGTTTATAATCAAATAATTAAAATAAAGATAACATACCCATAAAAATTTGTCAGGAGTCAGGTGAGTTGTTGAACGATGAAGTAAACTAAGGCTGGGGGGGGGGGGGGGGGAGATTGATGGGCGGTCAGTTGGGAATGTGTGAAAGTACCTTTATGTATTTACATTCAGATATTATTCATCTTAGTTTCCTTCAGTTATGCTTAAGTTGAAATGTTTGAAGAGTGATTGAAAATTAAATCATATATTAACCCAATACTGGGTAAGCAGATGCAATGATGGCTATCAGAAATGTCTTGAAGTAGAAAAACAGATTTGCTGGCCATACCATTTTGCCCATGAGCCCAGTGCCAACAGTGTCGCTGCAGACGTTGCGCACATAAGCTGAGTGTTTCTCTTGCACAAGCACTAAAAGCATCATGCCGACCAGTCGCACCAGCTCCACCTGGTGGTAGCGGGCACCAGGGTGCAGAGCCATTAGCACCGCTTCTCTGAAAAAAAAACAAAAGGTTAAGTAACACTGGGCCTTTATCAGTACAGATAGGTTCAACAACAAGCTTGTTGTGACCATTCAAGCTTTGGTTTGAAGTGGTTCAGAGCCGTGGGTGAATGTTGTGGTGAGTGACGGACTTGCTCTGTTGTAATTGACTTGTGGTCCCAACAAGGACCTATAAAGTCATAGGTTAACTGAAGCTTTGTTCTTGAGTAAAGGCAGTTTCCACACCACTTCCAGAGCTGGTATCAGTTAATGAAGAAACGTTTGAAACTTTTGAGGATCGGAAGCAAGCTGGTGTAGTCAACTACAACTTATTCTTCCAAAGAAACTGGCAACCTTAACTAAAAAAACTAGATAGACGCTAGTAGACTGAAAAATAGCACAAGTTTCTGGGCACAGAAAAAACAATGTTAATTCCATATTAAGCGATTTACTTTAAGCGATTCAGTCGCTTGCCTACTCAACTGGTGATCTTCCAGCTAATCGGAACCCCCGGACCAACCCGGCCTTCGCGAAGCAATGTGTTCCAAGCAAAACAGATAACTCATCACATAGTTGCAAACACAATGGAAATTTAAATCACATAATTTACACAGCTCAACTCACTGCCACTCAGCCTCACGTGGAGAGTCGCTAAAGAGGAACGCCTCTTTGGAGAGATCCAATTCTTGGAAGCCAATGGCATACAGGTCAGGCGGATCTGGATCACATGCCAGCCACTCAGACAGGCTTGAGCTGTTGTTTGGCTGTCCGTTCACGTTCCATGTTCCGACAAAAAAGCTGCCAACAAGACACATAAAAATATTTGAAAAGGCTCGAACAAATTACTCAAGCTATATACTTGTTCTAAATTATGAGCATTCACTTAAGCTAAAATATGTATAGTTATTTTTTCTGAAATCAAGATTTTTCCCATAAAACTTGGAGATATTTTGGAATATCAAATTTGCTGGCAGGCACACATAAGGGCTGGTCCACATAAGAGGTGGTGTAATAGAACCCACCTAAGAGCCTCGGTGTGTGTATATTGGTGCCTTTGCAGAGCCATCTGGTACCGGATAACCGACTCTCGGGCCGCCACTGGGCCCCGAGCTGGGGTCACCATAGGAGCTGGTGTGTGGGCAAGACGGTCTAGCCAAGAGAAGTCGCTACCATGGCGACCGGATTCTGCAACAAAAACTTTACTCAACTACAGGAAAAGTCACCATACCGACTCCCCTTACAGAAATCACTAACAAATGAAAACAACTTTGATGCAATGTTGTTATGTAGTACGATAATACTCAAGTGAATTGAATTGAAAACTTACGCTCCATGCAGCGAAATAGTTCGGCCACAAAGTTGTCGGTTCGTTGATCTGGTGGCAACTGAAGAAGCAGCGAGAGGTCGTTACGTCTGACATTAACATAAACGTCTACACAACCCTTGTGTCGGCTATCTGGGTCTGTAACATGAGAACAACTTGTTAGCCTAGATTTAAAGGCATAATTGGCTTTAAAGTTTCTACTCACATTAAAAGTTCACTCACCAATCTGGCAAGAGAAAGAAATATCTATTGGCAGAGCTGTTTCCACAGCAGTCGGCTCTGGGAAAAGCACCAAGAGTGCGTGGTTTGCATCTCGACGAATCAACGCCAGCAATCGAGGGCTTGGCACCATCCCACAAAGCAAACTTCCTGACAAAGCCTGTTCTCCATTAAGGAATAAATCAAAGCAGGTAGGTACATGCATTAACGAACAGTGTTCTCCTGTGCCTGCTTATACAGCCAGCCACTACCAAATAAAAGGATACCGATACCAGAGACTCGCCATCCTGTAGTTGACTCTGTACCGAACCCGAAATTTGAGCAGACATTCCAATGTCTTTAGCAATCACTCGACAATACAAGTAGAATTAACAAGCCAGGCACACCTTGCCGCCGGTGGTAAAACTGCCGTCAGTCACAAAACTCCACCTCACCTAACGCCGCCTGAAAGTGAGGCCCACAAGGAAACATCGAAGAGGAAAAAGACAACCCCCATTTCTCGTTACATTTCACAAATACACGATAGTCATGGAACAGTGCGATAGTGAGACAGATCATCCGATAGATAATTTGCCAGGACAACAATCGTGACGCTTAACGTCAAACCCTATTCTTAATCTCCCCACCCTCGCTAATCGCCATGCCAGCTGGAGATCACTATGCCGATCCCAACTGGCGGCATATTCAGATTGAACATGAGGAGGCTACAGTTGTGACTTCAACACACCACCCAACCATTCAAACCACATAAAAACCTTGTGAATTGATAAGACCAAACAGAGGTAAGATGAGATAACATGAAAATTTGGCCGGCTTTTCTGAAGGGGTAAAACGGCTTTCAACAAAGACGAATTCTTGGTTACCTGAGCCACTAAACAGGCTGTGACATATATACAAAATATGAACCGTGCATATCTTTGATACAATCGAAATATTTTACAAATTTTACCAGAGTAGTAAAAAATGTCAATTTGATCATAACAGTAGTACCAGGGATAAAAAAAAAGTTTACATATCTACGTTCCGGCACCGTCCTGTTGCCAATCAATAAGATCATTTATAATCTTGAAGATTTTATTTTATACTTCAACCATCTGTTGGATTGAAGGTTTCCTATCTTTATGCAAGGTTGACTTATTTGCTAGATTTGTTCTGAATTGTATTGATTTTGATTTTGATTTTTTTTACATATATGTTTTGATATTGGTATGAGAATGGATGACCATCACGTGCATGTCCAGTTCTGTTTTGGAGAAAGGCAGGAGGGATGAAAGTTAATAAAGCACCTTCATTTGCCTTGCTTATTCAGCAGAGCATTGTGGAGGAAACCTGTTGTACTCCAGAATTTTAGTCGAAGGTTACCGAAGTGTTTGTAGATAACAAATCTGGCCAATGGAATTCAACTACAAGTTTATTAGGTATTCTATTTCGGACATAATCTAAAAGTTGTGAATACTATATTTTATTCGAGATAAGGGGATCGTTTTAACTGTTTGAAAAAATCCTAAACTGGGATTGTAAAAATGGGAGCATACCAATATCTTCACTCCACTGCATGTTGCTGCAAAGTGCTCTTTGACGAGCATCATTCACAAGGGTAAAAGCATTTTTTTTTCAATACAAAACTGGTAAGGTTAGATAAAGTAGACATGAATGAATCTGAAAACCATCTCAGGAAACCAAGAAATTGTGGCAGTAATGAGTATTTGATGCCATTTAATCCCTTTAGAATAGCAGACCAAATTTGTCTTTTTATCCCCACTTACCTCTGTATGTTGTTATCAATTAACAAGCTTTTTCAGTTGAGCCCAATTTTCTGTTGGTGGCTACAATTAGTTTAGAAACCGTGACTTTTTTTTATTATCGTTTTTTATTTTATTAATACATTTTTCGTGTATACATTATTGGTGTTCGTAGTTTTTGTTACATTCAATTCTTTGCTTTTGTCAACTTTGTTTTGTGCCTATTTTTAAGTTTTTCTTGTCGTTTGAATTTCTGCTTTTGGGGATATGTCACGTGCTCCCTTTCTAGTTTTTTATTGGTTTAGCGGTGCAATGAAGGCAAGAATATAGCCTCTCTGAGGGTACTTAAATATCAGCAGAATATCAGCAATCTGAATATGCCTCTGGAAGTGGACCGCTTTCTTCGCATTGCCGAGTTCGTGCAAAAATCTGCAGTAACAATATTTGAATTCCATTAAACTTAATAAACATTAATTACATTTGTTGTTATTGATGAGATAAACGTGTTGTTCCGATCTGTTTTGGGAACGAACTATGTCACTAATTTCTTTTTGAAATCGAATGGAAACTTAAAATATTTTTTTATTTGACAATGTCTATCCAAGATGCCATGGATTTATGTCTACCACGAAGAGTCTACCACATCTCAAGATGTCAGAAACGTAAAAAGTGATTGATCTCTTTTGCTATTAAAAAAGTAGATCTTTAAAGTCAAACACATATTTTGTTGTGCAAGAAAATGAGCAAACAGGATCTCAGCAGAGTTACCAACAAAGTTTCCCAGAAGGGTTCAAAAAAATCTAACATCAGCACCAGTCAAGATCCAAGCAAACAATTGATCAAAAATGATGTAAAAGATCCTAACAAATCCCCTAAGATTGCCAGCCAAGATCCTAGTAAAGTGTCTACCAAAGTTACCTCTAACAAACCCAGCAATGATGTAAGCCAGGATGCTAGTAAAGCATCAAGTAAGACCAAGAAAAAGAATGCTTCGATAACTACGACAGTGCCTCAAGATTTGCCGTTCAAAGAGACCAAAAAAAGCAAAAAGAGTAAGTGAGAATGTCATATTTCATGTTGTTGGCAAAAGGTATTTTGTTTCAAAAAATTACATGCATCTCACCTGTATTTCATCTCACCTATGTATATTTTAGAAAAGGAATTTGCAAATCTGAACTTATCATTCACTAAAATTGAAGATACCTTACCGCCACCAGAAGAAGAGAAGGAAAAAAAGAAAGTCTTTATTGCAAACGATGATGAGCAATCACGAGTTTTAGCATCATTTGTCCCAGATGAAATCATTTATGACTATGAGACTTGCGGTATACGCACATATGATGTTGCCTTGTTGCTTGGAGATGTATCTGGTAAACCCAATTGTCTTGTGGCCTTATACATTTATAAAAGTATTAAAATAAACTTGAATCTTAACTATTTAAAACATTCTGAGTTAAACTTAAAAGCTTTAAGAAAGATGTACTGTAAGGTAAAGCTTCGTGCAGGTACTTAAGCTGATTTATGTAGGACTTAAACTGATTTGGCCTATATTTTGACAGGTTTCACAGATCTTTGTGAGAAATATAACAAGACAGGGAGAGGAGGCCCCTCCCGCCTCACAGAGATTCTCAATGGGTACATAGGCTCCATGGTACAAGAGATCATGTCTGGTTACGGAGATGTTCTCAACTTTTCCGGCGACGCGTTTTTGGCCTGGTGGAAGACTTCGCCCGAGAAGTCAATGCAAGATGTTGTTGGACTTGCCATTGATTGCGCTGTCATGATCCAGAAGAACTATGGAACTTATGACACTGATGTAGGCGTAACGTTGCGAGGTGACTGAATGTGGTGATTCATTTTTTTGTGCTTGATATGATTGTTTGCCAATCAAAAAGGCCCACAAATAGAGAATATTAATTTTGCTAATGTCAAGATTCTTAGTAAATGTCATTGGTAAAGTTGGTAGAATTATATAAAAAACTTTTGCTGTATAGATGGAAAAAACTGACAGCAGAGTATATTAAAAAAAAATTTTTTTTTGCAAAAGTATTAACATAATTTGTCAGGAAAAACATATACAAACTGACAATCTAGTATCACATTTTATTTTATTTTATTGGGATTTGGACAAGTAAGAAGTATCTGTATGCGTATTATATTTCCAGGCTCAAACTGTTTTAGTGGGTGCGATGCTGGAATTATTCTTCTTTGTGGTAGAAAGAGTTTGATAAGAGAAACACTTCCTAGCTGGACGGTTCTGCATCTAGGGGAGTCTAGATGACAGAGGATGGTGGGAGGGAGGTTCAAGGAGCATTGAAGATTTGTAAAAAATGTTAAAATCAGTGAACTCACAAATATAAAAATATTATGTGCAATAATCATATGAAAGAAACATTTTAAATAGTAAATTTAAAATATTGTGAGAAAAAGTGACATAGCCTGACTTTCCTTTGCTTTTTAATGATTAGGTACTTTCTACCTTAATCCAATTGTTATTTATTAATTCATTATTATTTAGACAATATCCAATGTTTATATACACTTCACTCTGCAGCATGTCTCACTTACCACTTGCCTTTGATTGGCCTTTACAGTGAAGGTGGGTATTGCAGCTGGCACAATATTATTCTCAGTGATTGGCACCGACAAACTCAAATACTTCATCATTGTTGGGCGGCCCATCTTTGATGTGAAACTCTCTGAGCATTTATGCACAAAGGGCGACGTGATGGTTTCCCCACACGCCTGGAGGTTCATTCCTGAAAATGCATACATCTTTGATACAATGCCGGATGGACTGCACAAGAAGGTGATTAACAACAAAAAAATTTTTAGCCTTCCACACAGAGTTAAGTGTTTAGGCATTCAGAATTGAATAAAAATATTCAAGATATCTAACCTGTCTAGCCTAGAGACTTAATAAAAAAATGTGTCATATCTATTCAAAAAACAATTTGCAAAATGGGTATTGAATGCTCAGTAAAAGTCTAGTGAGTTTTTTTTGCACTGTACAAGCTTCTTATCATGGCGCTAATATTAAACTGTCTTAGCAAAATATAGCTGCCAAATGACTACTTTACCAACAAAAATTGAGGAAGCTACTCGGTGAAGTTGCCATAATTTTAAACGTTAGGAAATGTTTATTTTGTTATTTCTTGCAGATTACTCGATTTGAAACATTTATACCCTCAATTAATCTGTATTAATGCTAACCACAATGACTGTTAATATCTATTGTTGATAACAATTATTTAATTTAGAGCTTTGTTAAAATAGCACGGATTGTTTGCTCAACAGAAATGGTAACACTAACGTTGACCCTCTTTACTACACTTATAAACTCGCTGGTACAAGTGCAATGTAAGAGTAGCAAAAAGTGCAAGCAATCGCATAAGTTTGATTATTTCCACATACACCCATTTATATATATTTATTATATTTATATATATTAATATATATATATATTTCCATATATATATATATATATATATTTCCATATTTATGGACATTAATTAACAATCAAGACATATTTTGGATTTCAGTATTGAAAACTAGATCCGATGTAAGAAATAAAAATACATTTCATGTCATTAAGACACTTAAAAAAAAAACACTTTCCCAAATCCCCTTGTAAGGTCACTCATAATCAATAGCAATAGGTCTTATTTTCCATGTCATGATTCTGTTTCCATCTCAGATCAAAGGTGCAGCTGAGTGGAAGAGAATGCAGATGGGTGGCTTTGGCAATCTGGACCAGTCAATGCGAGACAGTTCCGAGCCAGAACTTGCTCGATTCAGCACTAGTAGGACAGAATTTTCAGAACAGACTAAAAGCTATCGAGCTGACGATTACTTGCGTAAGTATTTGAATCTGAAAGTATGCTTCCTTGTTATTTAGATGCATGTGTTTTTGTTGCACTGGAGTTCTATCCATATTGTTTCCATAGTACGTCCTAGTGTCAATGAAGCTGCCCGACAGATGATGAAAGAGCCGCTCCGCCCGTATATATTCCCACCAGTCATGAAAGGGGTAAACACCTGTCAATATGCCTAATCTACCAAATCTTTATCTAGCACCAAGCTATAAATACATTTCAGATTTAAATATACAAAAATACATTAGGATCCTCTCAAAAGTATTTTTACCTACATAAAGTTGGAAAAAATGAAATTGACAGATAAAATAAAATATTGATACTGCCTAAAATGATTTAGAATTCCTCGGAACAACTTGTATTCCAGATCGACATGAATGAGCCCCTCGAATACTTGACCGAAATGCGGCACGTAGTGATCATGTTTGTCAACGTGATCACGGCCAACCCAGACATGTACCGCCTTGTGAGCTTGGTCGACGAAGCATATTGCACCGTGTGCAAGTGAGTAGCATTTCAACTAGAGATCGTGATTATAAGAGAACTAATGAAATGTATAGCGGTTGGACCTACTAGACCAAGACCCATAGAATATTTTGATAGATACTTGTGTTCATTTGTAGAATTAGTGTGTTTTGACTCTGTTAGGAGTAATTTTTTACAGAATTACCTTTAGCCTGTTGGTTTTCCTGACTTTCATCAATTTTTACCAATTTTTACTGCCAAGAAAAGAGATCTATTGACCAAACACTAGATTATATCAATATCTTTATAGTTATAATGTTTCTTGTATTCCCAAAATTAGCACATCTACAAAAATATTTCTTTCTTCTCTGCCAATCTGGGTTACAGGGCCTCATGTCTGCGATCAGAAATATTTTCTTTGTTAGAAAGAAAATCAAAATCCAACTAACTCTCTTGTCCTTGTATTGGCAGGTTTGTGGCAGAGTACTCTGGCTCAGTAAACAAATGCTCCATGTTTGACAAGGACCTGATGTTCCTGGTGGTTTACGGTCTTCGTGGATACAAGCACGACATGGAGAGCCAGTCGGGCTTGCGGTGTGCGGCTGAGGTGTATAAGGCGCTCACCGAAATCGAAGACATCGTGATCGTTTCGATTGGCGTCACCACCGGTGAGATATGAATCTCTCTTGTTGGAAACTTTTTGCAGAGGCAAGCGCAAAGGGTATTTGTTTTGGTATATCTGAGAGACTATCAGCTGCTCTTTTCAACAGTATTCAGTAGAGTATGCATCAATTGTCGTTGTTCCATCGGAATTATTGGTCTGCCAACATTTGGCTATCAATCCTGGCCCTTTATCGTTCAAAATTCCTAGTATATAGCATCGCTTTCTTATTAATCCAGGCTCATTTAACTTTTGTCATTGTTGACTTGTTTACTATGACTAGTTGTTGAGTAGAAATTCTTTGATCTTAAAGACATGGGGAAACATTATAAAGTGGCCAAATAGTTTGATTTAAAAAATTACATAATTTTAAGCTCTCACTGTAGGTATGTGTTGACCTTCTAGTCATAACATCTTTGGTAAGGAATTCAAAATAGTCATAGCACATTAAAAATGAAAACAAAAATTTGGTTCTTGCTTGTTCCCCTTGTTGACGACGAGTTAATAATTAAGAATTAATTATTATGAAAACTACTACCGTCTTCTATCGTTGGTCGAATCCATTGAGCGACTTCGTCACTTGCTTTTTGATACCATTTTAGTGTATTTGATCAGAATGGCAGATTTCCAACGAGTAGAACCAAGGAGCTGTGAGTACTCACAATCACTCTGAATCTAGTAACCCTTATACCACGTCACAATCATTCAATCTCGAGTAACTCCAATTTGATGTTGGATGCATTGTATTTATTTGAAATCTTATTCAAATTGCAAACGCTTGCAATGCGTTGGGTGTCTTATTATTATGAACACTACTACTGTCTCAAAAATTGAGGCCCATTGGGGACTCGAACCCCGATCTCCACCTATCGTGGGTGTTGCTCTAACCCATTGAGCTACTTAGACACATGCTTTTTGAGATGATTTTAGTGTATTTGATGAGAAAGACGGATCTCCAAGGAGTAAAACCAAGAGGCTGTGAGTACGTGAAACATCAAATTGGAGTTACTCGAGATTGAATGGTTGTGACGTGATATAGCGTCACTAGAATCAGAGTGACTGAAAATTCACAGCCTCTTGGTTATACTCCTTGTAGATTCTTCATTCTCATCAAATACACTATAATCGTCTCAAAAAGCATGTGTCCAAGTAGCTCAATGGGTTAGAGCAACACCCGGGATAGGTGGAGATCGGGGTTTGAGTCCCCGTATGGGGATCAATTTTTGAGACTGTAGTAGTGTTCATAATAATAAAATACCCCTCGCATTGCAAGCGTTTGCAATTTAAATAAGATTCAAAATAATTTCAAATTTAGATTTTGGACACATTTTCTCATGAAAAACATGGCTGCCAACTACAAGCTTTCCCTGCAGGCATGACGTATTGCGGCGCAGTGGGTCACGCTTTACGCCGCGAGTACACCGTCATCGGTGCTCCAGTTAACAAGGCAGCGCGACTCATGATAGCGTACCCGTCGCGAGTCACGTGCGACCGCGAGACGTTCCTGCAGTCACAGCTCGATGCCCGTCACTTTGCACTGCAAGAAGCCAAAGAGCTCAAAGGGCTGGGGACCGTTGGGCCCATCTACGAGTACATGCCTGCAGCAAAGTTAGCCGTCTTGCTTTTATCTTGTGTTTGTGGTTATTAATTTGGCATGTTTGGCTGTGGTTTGGGCACACTTTTTAACGCTTTTCTTGCTTTTGAATGCATATACTTGATTCCGTACCATCACCTACAGAGACATTAAAAGGTGCACAATTTTCCAATGGCATTTCCATATTACATGTAGCACCAAAAATAGAGAAATAAATGGGTTGAAAATTGAGTGAGAAATGAGATCTGCAGTATGAACTACTCTTAGCACACATTTATTCCCTATTTAGTTTGTTATTTTCACTAAGACATAGACAGGAATGGGCCCTCCTACTCCTCCTTTTTTGGAGTTATTAAGTCCTTTTTTTACAAGGATTATTACAGACTTTTTTTTGTTTTAATCTCAAATTTGACTTCATGAGTTAATACTGAACTGTACTTAAAAGCTAAAGAAATGTCTGAAACTAAGCAAAACTTTGTATAAATATTTTGCGTTTAATGTCCCACAGACCTCGCTCCAGAGAAAAGCACATTGTGTGCAAATATCCACTTCTAGACCGTGACAGGGAATTGCAAATATTCCACAACCACATCAGCAGGCTGAATCCTAGCGCCTCTGCGGTGGAGGAGCTTTCAAACTCTGAACAAAGCAGCTCCCGAAGTAGACGGCAAATGACTGCAGTTTCAACTATCGTGATACAGGGGCTACCGCGGCAAGGAAAAAGCAGGCTACTAGATGAGATGGTTTACTCGACAGATCCCAACAGCGTTCAGACACAAAGGGTTGCACTGACCTACTTGGACAAGCGGGTGAGGCACAAACACTAGACTTTTCAGTTTTCTTTTCAGTTTCTTTATTTTAGCAGTATGAACCTTGAATATTCTAAGCGTATTTACATTTCAAATAGTGGACAAATCTCACAGATATACAAATATTTATAGATCAGAAAAGGAATTGGTGAGTTTTGGCATCACGTCGACATTATAGGTGCCCATGGAAAAGTATTCCAAATGCCTTTCTATCCCGACGCATACATTTTTCCATACATTTACTAGAATAACTAGACTAAACTATTAGCATTTTTATTTTTACATCTTTGGATCTCTTTGGTGACTATACTTTAAATTTCAGATGCCCTACAATTGCATCCAACTCATATTTGCTCCAACGCTGGGTTTTCCGGAGAATGCATCAATGCGTGATAAGGAAGAGCTTCTTGCACATCGACTGCACAACCTCGTAAACACAGACCTGCTTTGTTGTCTCAATTTCGTTTTCAAAGTCTCCTTCTTTGCATCTGAATCTTATTTTGGCCGCCCAGCTGATGAACAAGAAAAGATTCTTAGCTCTGTTTTCAAGAAACTTCTTCAACAAGTGAGGCAGAACACCGATATGTTTTGTAATTCATTGTGGTTAGAAAATAACCAACAAAATAACTTTGTTTTGTATTTTTTTTGCAGTGCTTCTCAGACAGAGCGTGGGTAATTGCTATTGACGACTGCGAATTTCTTGACGATGATTCGTGGAGCCTGTTGCGATGGGTGATCGAAGTCCCTTCCATTTTTCTCATTATGACGCTAGGACTTCGCAGTGAAATTAATGATGCAGCCAAAAAACTTCTCGACAGTAAACGCGTCCGGAAATTAGTACTGGAGCCTATTGACAAGATTTATCATACTGGATTAACTTGCCAGATGCTTGAAGTGAAAGCGATACCACCTGAGCTAGAAAAGTAAGTTTCAAGCAAGAGTAGCCAAGGATGGCGCAGTATTGGGTACCTACCCTCAACATTAAGTAATTTGCACACAGAATTGGGTGGGTGACCATCACGCAAGACCAATGGAGTATGGTGTAAAAATATATTAATTTTGCCGATTGATATCTGAAAGTGTCTTGCTTTAAAAACAATTGTCAATTTGACACAATCACCACCCAGATCTGTATGAGAGAGAAGTTGAAGGGCAAGCAGTTTTCCTCAACTTGATTATCTTTGGTAGGGGTTCAAATCCTGTTTGGGTAATATCAACCAGGCTACATATGCCAGTACAGGGCCTCTGCTTCTAACTTTCAAGGCAGATTCAGTTCATCATCACCAAGTCATTCATCAACACCATAATGTCAATGCTCATTGGCAAAATGATGAATAGCACTAGTGAGAAAGAATTAAGCTATGTTTTCCTTTATGCACAGAGAAATCCACGATCAAAGCCATGGCAGCCCCGGCTGGATCGAGAGCTACTTGGTGAGCCTGCTGCAAGCGGGGGGGATCGCGATGACCAGCGTCCCACGCAATGCAGTCCAAGACATGGGGCTGGTCATCGCAGACCCGGCTCTCATCACCCGCCGTAACCAGCAGCCTGAATTTGACAGCAGAGGGAACAAGGTGGGCAATCATCATATTGCCGTTATATTGAAAATCATTGAGAACATACTTCTTTTGTTTTTAGGAACACTGTTTCCCTCACAAAAAAAAATAAGAAACATAAAATATGAAATAGAAGTGTGCATAATAATAAAATCTGCCCATTTTTTCTTACACAGCTGAAGGTGCGACCTGATTCGAACCTGGATGTGGAAGTGGTTTCAGACAACAGTGATGACGACCGCAAAGACGACGGCTGGGGCATGTATCGACTTACCTACAATGACAGCATGATGCGAGTGATCGCTCGGAGGCGCAAGGCGCAAGAGGTCAGGAAGGAGACAAAGAAAGAGCAGACTGTCGAGGTGGTCGTCTGCACGCTCACGCCAAACTTTAGCGCGAGTTCGCTCATTGCTGAGCTCACCATGGACGGTGAGTGTCCCGTTGTGTGTCAGCTGTGTTGTGTGCTCTTTATTTGAGTGATGATGGGCCTGCATTGAGATGTCTTTGATTTCATTACAGGTTTTCTTGGAATTTGTAAAACTTTTTATAAAGTGAGATCTTATTTTCCCAAAACATTGTTGCTGTGAATGTTCTGGTTTAGTTTCTTTAGAGCTTGTTAATAACATGGAGCATCATGCCATTAAAGATGCAATGTAAGCCCTTTGAAATGTACATTAAAGTTGCCAGTTCCTTTTAAATAGTTAATAAATATAATAAATTAACTAAACAAATAAGAAATATCACTGAAGACAATTGAAAAACCCTGCAATAATATAATTCTGTTCCAAAAAATGTTCTTTAGAAAGAATGTTAATGATATATATTATTATATATATTTTTAGTTTTTTATTAGCTTTTGAAGGAACATGTACCTATAATAGTACCAAATGTAAATCGGCTTATTTTAGGCAAATATATTTTTTGATATGGTTTCTTTCAGTGGTGGTGATCAAAATCTTTGACTCCCTGACATCGTTCCAGCAGATGATCTTGAAGTACGCAGCTGTTCTCGGGGAAATGTTTACTCGCAAGATGCTCAAAGCCCTACTGGTGGACACAAACAATCGGTCCCTTGCCCTGGGTATGTTTCTTCTGGCCGCCTCCCTTTTCTAAACAGTATTCAACCCCTGAGGTACCAATGTAAAAAAAAAAAAAACAGTTTCTGTTGAGTGGAAGTTTTCAGAGCCATAATTTGATGTTTTGAAGTGTCTTTCGGCTTTGCTCTGTTTAGAAGAGATTGGCGGCTCTTATAGGGTCTGGGTTCTCGACGTTTCGACAAGACATGACTCGTAATCTTTAGGAGATTGATGTTGTCTGCTCTTGACTGCTTGGATTTTATAGTGGGAGGCTTTCGATCGAAAAGCCGAGATCCCAGACCATTATTAGAGCCGCCAATCTCTTCTAAACAGAGCCAAGCCGAAATTATGCAAAACATTAAAACAGTTTCCTTGCCAAAATGTCCATCCCTCCAGGCATATTGCTTTTGCCAAATTGCTAGATTTCAAACGTATGCAACCTTAAAGAGAATAAACTCATCTCTTTGGTTTAGTGACATTCCAACAACCTTATGATACTATTTAACTTTGCCAATTGATAATGATAAGCATATGTATGCTCTTCTTTTGGCTGGAAATCTGTAACAGAATTAAAGAACTCATACTTAATCGCTGGATTTATTTCGATACTGTTCTTAATGGTGTGATATGATTTAATTTTTACATGAAATCCTGTTTCAGGCACCAAGCGTCTATTTGAGATTCAGGTGCTAAGTTGTGCAGGGGGAGATTTTATCAATGCTTCGACATTCATGTCTCAACGGCGCAACCTCGATCAAGGCACGGACCAGGCCACAGAGTGCACTTGCAAAGGCATCTTTATCTCCTGTGAGTATCAATTGCATAACGTCTATTTTCTACAACGTCGTTACTTAAAAACATTTTTTTGCGATGGCAAGCAAAATTTAATTTTCTGTTAATTTTGTCTTATATCATGTTGGATATTCTCAAATTTCTTTCAAGCAATCCTCCAGATTATGGAATGTATTAACTTAAATAAAAGGGCAGGCCTGACTTTCCTAAGTGTAAGCAAAAAATTATAAACTATAAACGTTCTTCGTGAGGTAGAAATGTACGGCAGCAATGCACTATTTGTTTGAATCTAATAGGCTGATATTTTACAACCAAAAATAAGTGCATGTGTAAGCCTGCCTCTTCAAAGTATTAGCCCCGCTCTATGTTCTCATTTTGTGAGAGAAAATCTAACATTTGGCAAATTCTATTTCAGAATAAAAGATAAAAAGATAAAATATAATGATACAAAGATATGAAATACTGTTTCTACGAACGATAAGAAGTAGTACGATTTTGTTTTTCCGAGAGTTGATATATAAATAATATTGTACATGCCAAAATCCGTAACAGCTTCATGCAAGGAGCTTCCGGATTACGCAAGCTGCGGCTTCATGCGGTTCTGCACCCCAGTCTTCAAGGACACCGTTTACCACCTACTGACCAACGTGCAGAAGAAGGACGCGCACGTGCGGGTGGCCAAGTACCTCGGCAAAGAGACCAGGCGTTGCCAAGCATGCGGTGGAGGACGCTTCCAGAACATCCTTGGAAATCGCATGGACGATGTGAGTGAGAGGGGTGGGGAAAGAGTTAAAAAGCCTTGCCTAGACATCTGGAAAGGAATGATATGTCTTTGAAATCTGACCCAGCAACTTCGGTGATCTAATGAAAACAGGTGTTTCCAACACGCCAAACCATTCGGTCTATATAAATCAACTCACAAAAGTTTCAATAAGGAAATATATAAATATATAGATTCATCAAGATGGTAGTAGTGTTGATAATAATAAAATACCCCGCGCATTGCAAACGTTTGCAATTTAAATAAGATTTCAAATAGATTCATCGCATCGTCGCTCTCACTGAGATGTCTGTTTGCAGAAAAAGCAAGCGCGGGCAACACAAGGCCGATCATTGAACGAGGAATTGATGATGCGGATGCCGTCGATCACTACAAACGATCCTCAACCAACATGGCTGCACCCTGATGGAATCATTGGAGGCCCCGCCTTCCTCCGAATCACACGAGAGGTGGGTGGTAACCGATCAACTATCATTTTGATTGTCACAACTTATTCTCGTAGATGGGGCATGTAATGCAGTGAACTTGACCGCATTCAGTACCAAATTCAGAAAAATTTCGTTTTACACACAAATCTACAACTTTCCAATATATTGTGAAGAATGGAGTTAATTGAGCTTCAGATCCAGAAGTTATTTGGGTGGCCTCCTTCTAAAGAATAATATTGATTTATTATTTCTGCTAGAATTCCTGGTGTCTCTAAATGGTTTCTGTAAAACAGAAACAAAACATCAGAATAGCCTCAGATTTCTCACTCCAAAATCAGCATTGAGGCAAGAACATCTTGCCTCTTAAAAAATTCCCAGCAGTAGCAAAATCTTCTGGCACACATTTCCACAGAAGTTATTTTGAGACGAGTATATTGGGAACATGCTCATTCTGGGATTATTGTCGATTTAGGACATGATTTTGGCGAAATACTACAAGCCGCCCCCGGACATGCAGATCTCCGACAACATGCCAGAGTTGGCCCGGCAGGCCAGTGTAGAGAAGCACACCAAGGAGAAAGACGACCGTGCTAAGCTAGGTATTGTAGTAGTAAATTTGTTACACACCGTTTATTTAGCTCAGTGCTCAATCTGCAGCCTACTGTGGCGATAGGAACTCTAACTTGCTTGGCTCACATCAAAAAGTGTTGCTTGATTTAAATAATGTGAGGTTAAAAGACTGCATAAAATGTGTATTTGCATAAAATATGTGTAAAATTTCCATTTTCCATCTGCAGCTCGCAGCCGTCTGAAGCATGGTGCCGAGCGCTCAGAGGTTTCGCTTACTCATTCGTTTACGGGCGTGAGTTTCAACGAATGCGAGTGCCCGCTAATCTTGATGACGCTCTACACGATGCTGGTGGAGCATTGCCGTCGTGCCGAGGACATACCTACCCTCATCGACGCGCTGCTAGAGTTCGCCACTGTCTGCATCGCCAGCTCTAACATACCGCAGATGATGCGGCTGACAGACGAGGCTCTAACGCTTCTAGCGGTAATGTGGCATGCTCTCACATTAGTGAAGCTTTGGCCCATAGTATGAGATACAAAACATTGGTAATACCAGATGCCCCGTGAGAGAATGCTAACTGCAATTAGTAACTGTTGCATATTCCTACTATTTTTTATTTTTCAAGCACAAGTATGTGAATTTTTAATAATTCAATTTCAAGTAGATTGATAATGACCAGTTATCAGGTGGTGAGAAATAAAACAATCTGCTGAATATTCAGGTTTCTTCTTGTAAAAATATAAAAAAGTTCAAACTTACTATAGCTTACTACAAACTGACTACAACATTAACATTTCTCCAATCCATTATTGCACAGAAACCCAACCAAGATAACAAGAAGGAAGGTGACAAAGACGACGAGAAAGAAGTGATCCCGGCTTGGAAATACCCCTTCGTGATGGGTCGCATTCACACGCTGTTCGGCTATTCCCATTTGCTGCTCCACCAGAACGACAACGCGTACAAGCGTCTTTACCTGGCGATGGAAGAATTCGGCGAACCGTTCCCGGTAGCACCCACTCGTGCTTACCTGCTAGGCAGCATTAAGAAGGCCAAGCTGAAGTTCTTGCTGCGATACCTGCCTCACGTCTATGTGGGCAGGCTGACTGGGTTCAAGGCGGCCATGGCCATGCACTTGGCGGAGTGTTTGTCATTGATGTGCATCGTATTTCAGGTGGGAGTGGTTATTTGATACAAAACTAAAAAAAATGTGTTGTTGTCTGACTTTTCAGCTGATTTACAAAGAATGTCTGCTCTATGCAGGTTTCAAAAATGTCATAGAAACTGCCTCTTAGGGGGCAAAAATTTCCATTTGAGTTAAATGAAAAAACTATAAAAAATGCTTGTTAGGTGGACTAAAAGAGACTGCATTTTTGACGGAAATGGGACCCTACATTTAGGTTCAGCTCAAACAAAAAATGTAGTGTTACTTTGCTTTCAAGAATGATTTATTATGCTCAGTGAAATTCTGGTTATTTCTGGTAATTCTTATTGTTATTCTGTTGCCTTGCAGACATAAATCTTTCACAAATTCTCATGTGCTGTCAATTCTGCTATCTGCAAAAAAAGCATGCTTATTTCCAGAAAATTGTATGAAGGCATCTATCTCTTCACAAAATCTTAGTTACATCCACCTGTCATGACTTGAAGTAAACTTACAGCATCAAAAGGATAAAATATTGTAAGCTAGTAAGTAGTAACAAGAAAAGTAAGCAGTAACATTATGTGTACCAGCAAAAAAAAAAAAAAAAAAAAAAACTGAACAAAAACCAACGTAAGCATTAAATTATAGGTTCCTAACATTTCAGCACAAGAATCAAAATTGCATTTTATACTGAATGCAAGTTTTTCTTCCTCCACTCGCCCAGCTGAAGCGGCAGTGGAACCTGGCATACTTGGCGGCAACATGGGGCCTGACTACAGCGTTGCAGACCAAATATGACTTCTACGGCCTGTGCGCAGCATTCTGCAACATGCTCAACATTGCCAACCACTACAGCGACGACCACATGAGCTGGTCTGTGGAGACTTCTGCGCTTACGGTCCGTAACGCATCCGTATGGTTTTGATATAGATAGCAATTTATATTTTACCTGATCATTAATTGCTATTTCTATACTTATTTAGTTGGTTGGAATAATTAAAACCTCTGTGGCATATGCTTTATTGTTGTCTGTTGCATGAATTCTCTAATCTAACTGTACTTTATATAGTGCACTCATAAATATTACATGGCAAGAGTAATATGACAGAAGTAGGCAGGCAATTTCTACTGACATCTGAGATTGTCCTCATTACACCAATGAAATTCACCACACACTAAATTTAACGGGCTACAAAAAATAATCCTAGTATTACCTAGTTCTCATAATCCTTATAATACCTAGTTTTGACTGACAAAAAAAAAACACCAAACAAGTTGTCTTGACACCCACTTGTTCACCTCTCTGTAAAAACGCAGTGTCAAACCACCAATTTCCATGCCCACAGCTCTGCAACCTAACCACTTGCACGGAATCCAAGGAGCTAGAGGCAATCGTCAAGCTCTACTTCGCCGTATTTAATTCACGGCTGAACCGAGGAGAGGTCCGCCATGCTGGCAACCTTGGTCTGAAGGTGTTGCATATCACATCCAACGTCCATACCAACGATATATGCAAGTCTCTGTTGCCCTCGCTCATTCTGGTGCGTTCAATGTTTGCTCTCAGTTTATCTACTTGTAACTGAGTATGTTCTTCTGCTGAATTTTCAATGTCGTATAACTCCATGCATCTGTCGCCACCAGATATTTTGTGTTCCTACTTTCCTCTTCCCCATTAGGTCACTGAATTTTAAGTACAAACATTTCAAGTTTCCTTCATTATTAGTGTTATTCTGCTAATTTTACTCTCTATATTTTAGCTGCTTACCATGCATTAGTCTCTTCATTCCCAATTTCCAGAAAAAATTAAGCTCTGGGCCATACATAAAACAATTGGCCATTGGTTAAAACATGTGTTGTGAACTTGAGTTAAGTCTCAGTTGTAAAAAAAAAATATATATATATTCTCATTCACTATCCAAATTTTACACAAATATATATAATTTCAGTCCTATATCTTCCCATATTTGCTGAGCAGACAATGGTTATGGAGCGTCGCATCAACCAGGCAGTGCTACTTCTGCACACTCTTGAGCTGGCTGGAAAGGGTGAGATGGACAAGTCTGCAATCGCATGGTTCCTAGCACTCTCCATGCGCGTGCAGCTGGAGACTGGCTTCAGCGTGGTCTCCATCGACCAGGTTGAGAAGTTCCTCTTAGAGGAGGGAGCGCAGCTTACAGCTGTCCGCGACAGATCTGCTAAAACACGTTTCTTCATCAACGCCTGGCTGTGGTAGGAATTAAGTAGCATAGTTAAACCTGCTTCAGTAAAACCATGGTCTCAAAGTACAAAGAAAAGTGCTTTATAAAAAATATGGGTACTGAATTTGTTTATTGTTTATTGGCTGCTGACAAATACATTGTAGTTGTATGGGCCTATTCTAATATAGAATTTGAAGTGAAAGTACATTTTCTACCCATCTAGAACAAGCCATGAAACACTAGGACAGCCGAGACTTTCAGTTAGCACTCAACAGCCAATACCTGTTTCTTAAAATGTAATATTATTCACAAAATTTACTCTATGTTAAGAAAATAAAAGATGTACACTTTCGATCTTTGATTTAAAAGTAAGTGACACATCAACTTTAAGAATGAGGATATTAGCTTGTGGACTGTGTTATAGAAAATATCTTCTTTGCCATTTGCCAATCAATTATGCTCATGAGGCCTCCTTCAATTTAGTGATTTTTGTAGATATATACTGCACCTTTACCTACCCTTCCTTTGAACAGGTGTTACCAAAATAGAACCTAGATTTCTGTGATAGGCTTATGAAATGATTACCAACAAGAAAATCTGGATGCTCGGTTGCAGGTGCCTCCGCAACTCTGAATGGGAGGCAGCGGACGTTTGGAGCCCACTAGCGCTGCAAGATTATCTGCTGCATACTGATGATTCTATGGCAGCAGTCTTCAGCTCTGTCAACCTACTAGAAGGCTTGTTACTGCTAGCCGTTAGCCGGGTGGATGTGCGCGACGTGAAAACTGTCGCCATCAAGTTCAACGAGATACACGAACTGATGGATCGGATTGAGAAGGCCACCAAGTCGGTGAAGATGGCCGTGCCCCGGTAAGTAAAACTCGGGCAGTGGAACGGATTTGTTAGATGCGTCAAGAGAATTTGGTTGACTGACACATTTTTTTTTTTTTATTTTTTAATGACTGAAATAACTGCCTTTCTTAAAAGTGGTCCCTCAAATTAAGGTGTTTTCTATGGATGTTTGAGACCGTTCTTCTTTGTTTGGTTCAGGTTCATGCATATGAGAGCATACTACCACCAAATCCGTTTTCATGACAAGTCTGGATCTAAGATTCTAAAGGAAGCAAAGAAAATAGCAGAGGAGCAAGGCAATATCATGGAGTGGCTGTGGCTGGACCACAGTGAAAAGGTGACTATCAGTTAAGAAATAAATACTGTTTTAGCAGGATGGGCATGCATTGAATTGTATGTTTAAATTAAACAGTAATGGGATATACACGTTTTATAATTAAATATGGCATTGATGGTAAGTAAATACAGTGTATAATGGAACTGTATGGGTCAATGAAGTACAACATGTTGATGTTTGCGCAGACCTGGAGTGGGACTCTTCCGCCGTTCCTGATGAATCTTTGGCTCGACCGGTGTGAGCCAGGAAAAACTGTTGATTGGAACGAAGGAGATGAAGAATGCAAAATATCACCATTTTCTCTTCCCCTACCAAAGTTTATAAATAAAATGTAAGTTTATAGTGTGGGCAGTGTCAGTGTTTAGTACTGAGATACCAGGAATGTTCAACCATTAATAGTTGCTTAATGTTAGTAGTAAATGGTTGTGTACACGATTATGCTTGGTTTTTGAAGCCCAACGATTAAAGAAAAGATTTGACCTAGAGATCATGCTACTAAAGTTATATCACAGAAAAATGATTATGTTAGTTATGTTAGGATTATTTTAATTTTGTGTGTACTGTTTTTGATCGTTGATGCTAATTGGGGGATTTTGAATTTAGAGCCAACTTTTCAAAGCGAGGTCAAGTGTGGTCGAGTGCCGAAAATCGAACCCAGGACAAATATTGTATGGCGCCCGTGATGTGCACCGATTATGCCATTCTTTCATATTCAAGCTGAAACTCTGGTTCATTCGCGCTCACTTAGTTCTATTGAAAGACAATAAAAACGCTCTCCTCAAATATACCGTCATTTAAAAAATAATAAGTGTGAAAAGTGGCGTATTTAAAAGAACCCGGTCATAAAAAGTGAGGTTAGAATGGGCTCTGCTTTCGAACCAGCTTTTTCTCTCAGCCATTCCACGCTACTTCTAGCACTACTCGCCTGCGACTTGCTCTTGCCTCTTCCCACTGCAGCTCTAATACTCACACTGGAGTCCATCAAGCTCGCCATCAGCCGCCGTCTCGAGCCATCTCCACTTACAGGCCGCCGAACGCGTTTTCGGCTTAGGGACGCCATCCGATGCCTCTCTCTATTGCCCGCTGCTGTAGCCTGCTTCCACATTGTCATCGCACTACTTGGCGCGCCTGCTTTCGCCGAGACTACTCTGGCACTGGCAGTTCTTCTTGCAGCACTAGCAGCAGCTCCTCCGATACTTCTACGATTGGTAGGCCAACCATGGAGTACACCCCCAGGCAGCGTTGGTGCAGTATTGGGTGCATGGCTCGGTGCCTTTACTTTGCCTCTGGACTGGGACCGGGCATGGCAACAGTTCCCTCTACCATGCTGTGTTGGTGCCTTGGTTGGCTTTGCTCTAGTGCAGGGAGGATTGTTGGCACAAGCCTTAGCTTCAAGGCGCACTAAATGACAAGTGCAGGAAATCAAGGATGGAAAGTGAACAACAGGAGGGAAGTTTCTTAATGCCAAATTTCAATGCCAATTTTGGAAATAAACTTTACTACACATTATTTCTTATAATAAATAAAGAAACAGACGGGCTGATGTTCGCCCCTCTCACTAATCCTCCTCATAGTTGAGTACCAGAGGTTCTATGTCGAGTGCATTGGAAGAAACCAGTGAATCATATTGAGTGACTGACCCCTCATTAGCATCGATCTGTAATGGACCATTTGCCAGAAGAGATGTCTCAAATTGGTTCCTTTTAACCGCTGGAGAGGAGTCCACTGCTGTATCATTGTTGGCAAGCCGGTGCCGAGTGGTGCCAATAAGGCTTGACCGAAGAGTTGGACTAGCTGCCTGTTGCAGTCTTCTATCGACCCAGGTTGCATCCTAAAGCAAGAGTAATCCATGTGTTAATTGAAAAATACAAGTTGAAAGTATTTAGAGTGACTAGGTACCTGTACCACTTAGGTTTTTAACAGAAAAATCATTGTAAAAAATGATATTGTGTCATCATGGTAGGGTGAAAACTTCCTAGCAGTTCTTTGGGAAGGAAGTATGGGAGCCGGAACATGAAAGTAACTCCCCCGAGGTACAATACCAATGTGGGTCATCATTAATTCCTCGGAGAGCCATTCTAATGTAAAATGCACTACATAGTTAATAAGATGATAAAAAAGTTAACCGCGAAAAGAAATATTGTAATCATATGCAAGAAAACTGTAAAAGTGTTATAGCACTAATAACGTTGAGTGTAGGTTATAGGTAGAGTTTCAACGTCAATGTTACAGTCTCTGCGTGAAATATGGCCGCCAAATGACTACCTTACCGACAAAAATGCAGAGTACCGGAACGTAACGTTAAGTGGAGCCACTGTGGTATGAAATTTAATTTCGATATTTATAGTAGGTTACTCGCTTTAGAATATCGTTACGTGTATATCAATCGTTGAGGTAAACATTGATGGAGATTTTTTGAGCATGAAAAGTTTTAAAAGCGAGTTAACCTACGAGAAATATCTAAATTAAAATTCATGCGACAGTGGCTCCACTTAACGTGATGTTCCGGTACTCTGCATTTTTGTCGGTAAGGTAGTCATTTGGCGGCCATATTTCACGCAGAGACTGTAACATTGACGTTGAAACTCTACCTATAACCTACACTCAACGCTAATAGCCCTCAGCCACTATAATTACTTGAAAAGCAACTTAAATTCTGGGGCCAGCAACGAATAGACCACCTTCCCCCATACACCTAATTAATTGGTATCACAGTGTTCCCATTTTAATCAGAACAATATCCAGCCGCTTCTGGCAGGAACCTATGCCATAATAGTCAACTTAGCAACCCAATATAATAAATTAGATTAGTCTTCAAAATCATTGGTTTTATGTGTATACCGCAATAAAAGCTCTTCATTACAAAAATTTTAAATATTGATAAATTTAATCTTTTTCCACAATGTCTTCCTTTCTTTGGCTTTATTTTGAATCCTAATTAATTTCAATTTCTTTATGAGGATTTTCTCACCTGAACTTCTGTTCTGGGTTCATCTGAAGTCGCTTGGTAGTTGCTTGGCTCTGGATTAATCTGGGCACAAACACAGCCTGTGTAGGCTTGGCCACGGACCTTGCTATTCTCATCAATCCCATGTTCTACTTTAATTGTTTCTGGGACTAATGCTTCTGTTACACTAACTATCTCGCTTAGCTTTTCTATCCTAGAGCAGACTTCATCGTCGCTTACACTGGCTTCACCCTCTCCAATCTTGGAATTTCTCTTGGAAATTAACTGTACATTTGAAATTGATTTTTTTCCTGGGAGAGCAGAATCTATAGAGGACTGCTTAGGTGAAGACCCATTGTTTGCTGTCAATAACAACCTCTTTCCAAGCCTTTTCAGTGGCCCAACCAATACAGGCCGTTTTTTGGCCAGGGACACTTTGGCTTCTACCACAGTTTCTAATGTAGATACAGCTTCTATTTCATTCTCTTTAGTATTATTTTCAGAGGTAGCAATGGGTGGCGTGGAACACTTCTTTGGTGGTGGAGGATGTGTGTTTCCATTGTTAGTCTCTCCATGACTGAGTGCAGCACGGATTGCACGTGCCCGCAGCTGTAGTTCAACAATCTCAAGCAATGAGCAGTTTTCATTGGGTAGTTCAGGAGCAGAAGTGGACGTAGACTTCTGATCTGGTGAAGACTCCCGACTTGCTTCGAGTTGGCTATCGGTTTCAGAGGAAGACGATGATCCAAGCTGCTCACCGCGCAGAATGCTACGGATGCGACGTGCAGACAAACCAAGCAATATCTCAAGGCAGTCTGCTCGTAGTTCGTCCTGACATCAGAGCAAAGAAAATTAATCAACTAAATACTAAGTCCTAAAAAATAGAAAACCATTGAATTCTATGACCAAACTGTTAAATTTAAAATCTGGCCAAACCATGTACAAACTTTTCCGTGGCTGAAAAAGCATAACAGCTAAAAATGTAGCCACAATAAAGCTACAGTAACTTACGTGTGGAACATCTCGTAACACTGGGGGTAACATAGCCAGCATCTTATCCTTTGGCAGCGCCGAAAAAAGCTGCGATAATAATGCAGGTCTGTCACTGACATAACTGGCCATCGGCCGTAAGTCCTCTAGCTTGTGTTTGTGTTTTTTCTTGCTTTTACGCTCACTTTTTTCCATTATAATTGGACGTTAGGTTGCTATGTAATTCTACTACTTAATAACCAATAAACTGTAGCAGTATAAACGGAAAGCTACAAGCAGAGCAACTTGTAGATAACCTCAAAATTCAGAGCAATGCCGGTGTTTGACAGTAACAAAGCTGTCAGTGGCAGGAGCTGAAAGAGGAATGCCAGTCACGTGGGTATCAATGGCGGCTTTCACATAAACTAGCATAACCTATTTTATTCCCCAGTTTATCATAATTCAAATTATGCCATCTGCAATCTACTAAAGCGCTATGCCACTCTCCGAGCTAATTGGCTCATTGTCTGAAAACCCGTACTTCGGTGCGGGTTTTGGACTATTTGGCCTGGGTGCTGGAGCTGCCATCCTTCGAAAAGGTAATATTTGTACTTCGAATCAGTCCAACTCGAAGAGTAAGTGCCGGAAATGAAATAATGAAATCTCTTCTGAGGCTTGTTGCAGGTATGCAGGGAGGCGTTATGCTGTTTCGTCGGCACTGTATGATCACACTAGAGGTGAGAACTGTTAATTGGATGCTGCAGGATACTGGAGACTTGAATACAAATTTACATGAAGCATCACATCTAGGTTCCCTGTCGTGACAAGAGTTACCACTGGTTGCTGCAGTGGATAACAGAGAAGGGAGCAAGGCAGACACAACATCTATCAGTACAGACCAGTTTTGAGCAAGGAGACTCAGGTCGAGTCTCTACCAAATATGACTTCATACCAAACATTGGAACACATTTCTTCAGGTGAGATTCTGTACTTATATTTTCTCTTCAACTGTGAATTTAGAAGGTAACAAGATCATTTATACTTTTCATTTCATACCCCTGATGAAATCAGGAACAATAGACTAGGTTCTAATAATTTATCGTAGGTACTTGATTTTACATATTCCAAATTCAAATGCGTAGGTAGAATTTACAAGATTATGGCAATAGATTTTAGTGTATATACAGCTCACATCTGTGAGTTCTTCAATTAATTTTATGATGTTGGATTGCAACCATTGGCATACAGTCATGAAAGAATAAAAATTGAACTTACATTTTAAGAAAATATTGCAATTTAACCCTCTATTTTTAGAATGTATGCATCTAAATGATCTATTTCCTTATTTTGTACAAAAAAATTCGTCATTTATTAAATTTCATATACTTCACTTGCCTTAGCTTGGCTACTAGACTCACACTCCGACTGACTGACACTCTGACTCATATGATACCATCCTAGTGATTTTCTTTGTACCTATTACAGCTATCTGGGAAACTGGATTCGGGTTGAGCGAACTCGAGAGCAACACACACTGGACCTTCACATGGGCGTGCCGTGGGAAACAGTTACACTAACTGCTATTGGTTGGGACAAACGCCTTTTTACTGGCATTCTGGATGAGGGTATGCTCACAGTGATTTTTCTATGTTCTTAAAAGTAAAATCTGCGTCATTTTCTGGTCTGCTATTACCTGCTGTGATTGTAGCCCAGTATTAGTTAGTTGGCATAGATGAAATCCTATTTATATTCCTGTTAGTAATTAATTTCCTGATTCTGATCCACTGGCTTGCTTATAATGCACAGATAGTCTTAGAACCTTAGAGTTGATAGGTATTGTCAGTTGCCGAGCAGTAATGTTAAACTTTCTACTGAGCCAGTAACATATGCTAATGCTAAAAGCCACTTCATGGCGCTTAGAGCCGTTCTCGTCAACAAGTCTCTACAATTAAATAATTATGACTCAGAATATTGATACATGTGTATCAATCATTTAGTTTAGCATTAATAAAGATTAGTTGAGTTAAATGAGCTAGATGATTGAGCTTTGGTAGTTTGATAGAAGGTAACTAACACGTGATCTGTATATGGTTTGGCAGAATTTTTCAGAGCCATTCAGTAGATGTTCAGATGTGTTTCACGTTGTAGCTCTTATTCGAAGACATTGTCGGGCCTGAAAAGGGCCTTCAGTCTCCTGAAGATGGCGTGCCGTAACCCACCAAAACACTTTAAAACAGAGAAACACAGTGAAACACATCTCAATTTGATCTATAAATGTCTCATATTACGTAAAAAAAAAAACTGAGAAAGGGCTAGAGCTACTCTGATTGTTTTTCACATCACCATTTATATTTTTTCAACCCCTTTATGTTTATTTTACAAAGCTTGTGCCTTCGATTATTTAGTGAATTTGTTTTAACCTCGTAGTTTCCACCAATCCACCGTACTTATCTGGCTCCTTCCCCCTGTTATCGCCAGCGCGTGTGATGGCTCTGCGTCAGCACGAAGGACGCACGGTCATGTACACGGCTCTGGGGTCAGAATGGCGTCCATTTGGACACCCACGGCGGAGGCGTCCCCTTGATTCTGTGGTGCTTGACGCGGGACTCTCTGAGCGACTGCTGTCGGACGTACGGGAGTTCATCAACATACCTGCATGGTATGCTGATCGGGGTGAGTGGCTGGATAAACCAAAGAAAAAGTTACTTCACAAAGCTAATTTGGATCTCCCACGGTCTTGGAAGAAACTAAAAGCTTCCTATAAATAATTGCCTTGATAATTTTAAAATTTAAGTACAGCATTTGCTAACCAATGTTTTTAACGTATCCAAAGAGTTGAAACTTGTATTCACTTGATTACAGTTGGAATTACATTTGGTTGCAATTTCAACAAAAATGTATATATATATATTTTTTTTAATTTTAGAAGTCAAAAACTGATAAATTCCCTTTTCTTATATCCAAGTATTTTACATTTACAGCAGCGGTTAAATCAGCATTAACAAACAATGAAATACAGGATGGATGATTTACAATTAAACAATATAAAAACTTACTGCTTTGCTGATATTCACCCTAAACATAAAGTTCATAGCAAATTAAAGGGCCAGCCGTTAATGCAACTGAGTTTCAGGCATTCCGTACCGTCGCGGGTACCTGCTCCATGGGCCGCCAGGCTGCGGCAAGAGCTCGTTCATCACGGCGCTAGCCGGAGAGCTTGAACTCGGGATCTGTGTGCTGAACCTGAGCGAGCGCGGGCTCACCGACGACCGACTGGCACACCTCCTAGCGCATGCCCCACAACAGTCTGTCATTTTGTTGGAAGACGTCGATGCCGCATTCGCAAGCCGGGAGGAACGACCGCAAGGTAGTTTACGTCCCGTATAAAACTACACTTGTTTGTTCCTCGAATTTGTGTCCAAATTAGGATGAACTCTTATTTAAATTGCAAACGCTTGCAATGCGCGGGGTATTTTATTATTAACAACACTATAACCCTATAGTGTTGTTAATAATAAAATTGTCTCCAAATTCTTGTCTCATAAAAATCAATGTAATTTTCAATATGTTTAAATTTTGAATTGATTAAAAATTAAATCAAGTAGAATGGTATCAGTAAACTTCTTGTACTAAGTTTTATTTGGGCTTACAACTAGGTTCTCCCTAACTTAGCATCGCTGTGTTTACCATCATTCTAGGGCAAGGAGCGTATGAGGGGCTGAACCGCATAACGTTTAGCGGACTGCTAAACTGCCTTGATGGTGTCGCTTCCACAGAGGCCCGCATCCTTTTTATGACCACCAACTATCTCAACAGGTCATTCATTCTTATACTTCTAAACTATTACATACAGTATAGTTGGCAAGAGAAGATACCACTTCAAGGATTGCCCCCTAGCATTGCTACCTACTCGTGAATGAAATTTCAGTTATGATTTAGTTGCAGGATTTCAAAATACTTATTATATTTGATAATAATTCCCAAAATTGTGTTACCTAATTGGTTGAAATATTCTTAAAATAGGGTTTTGTTTTTTGTTTTTCTGGCATTTCCACTAGGGAGCTGAAACCAGCAAGCCAATGCCAGAAAGGAAGCTAGCCAGGAAAAATGCGCAACCAAACCAGGATACGAACTCGGGGCCTCCCAATTGCCGGTCGGGTGCTCTACCAACTGAGCTATCTGGACACACATATTCCAGCTATCGCAAGGTGGGATAAGGGATCCCCTCAAAGGGGGAAGAGGCGACTCGTATGGACGAGTTCTTAGCATCTCCATGATGAGATGCTAATCCAATGGCCACAGGACAGAATGGTCTGTCACTTTTCCGCGAATCCCGTGTTATTTTGAAAAATGTACCATTGTTGCAGGGTTTTTTGGTTCCTCTGGCGTTTCCACTAAGGAGCTGAAACCAGCAAGCAAATGATGGAAAGGAAGCTAGACTGGAAAAATGTGCAACCAAATCCCACCCTGCGAAAGCTTGAATATGTGTGTTCGGATAGCTCAGTTGGTAGAGCACCCGACCGGCAATTGGGAGGTCCCGAGTTTGTATCCCGGTTCGAACAGCTAGAATAATGCTAGAATAATGGCACTTTCGGGATAGTTTTGACCTTCTGTATGTATGCCCTCTCTATCCGAGCAACCAGCTCACCCTCTCTTATTGTCATAGACTGGACCCTGCACTCATTCGGCCTGGCCGTGTGGACTGCAAGATGTACGTTGGACCATGCTCGCGATATCAGCTAGAGACCATGTTCCGACGATTTCACCGTGAAGCCAAGACAGGGGCGACAGAATTTGCTGATCTCATACTCGCCACAGGTCGTGACGTGAGCCCTGCTCAGGTGCAGGCACACTTCATGTTGCACAAGGAGAACCCCGAAGAAGTCTTGAAAAATATCAGTCTCCTCGGGGGACCATGATAGAATTAGAGTATCAAGCGTGTAGATTTAGAACTATATTATATTAATATAGTTGAAATAAAGATGTTTTTAATGTATGTTGTGTGCTCACTCTGTTCCGAATGGTTAGGACTTCTCAATTTACTAGCATTCGGCTCAACAGCCCATTTCATGAACTGTGGGAGTCCCTTTTTTTATTAATGAACATGCTATAACCATCTCAAAAATTGATGCCATAACGGGGACTCGAACCCCGATCTCCACCTATCGCGGGTGTTGCTCTAACCCATTGAGCTACTTGGACACTGGCTTTTTGAGACGATTTTTGTGTATCTAAGGAGAATGACGGATCTCCAAGGAATAGGACCATGAAGCTGTAAATACCCACCCTCACTCTGATTGTAGAGGCGCCGTAAGGCATACTTCGTCACAACCTGCCAATCTCGAGTAACCCCAATTTGGGAGTCCCGCTCCTGAGTTTCAAATACGTTGTCAAGGACGATTAATCAACCTTGCCTAATTTCTGAAGGAAGGATGGCGCGTTTCTTCATCGTTTGAGCAGCGTGTGACAGATTTTTCATTTTTAATACAGTTTGGCTTATTCAGTGATAATGCGGTAAGTTATCCTTTCCTAGAATCTTGAAGTGTGAAATTTTCTTATTAAACAATCACCTTTTAGTTTATTCTGAATCTTTCTAGACGCTTCATGCCACCTTCACCGGCAGCTGACCAGCAACAACTGCTCAACCAGACTTTGGAGGTTAAGCGGGCTTCAAAACTTGCTAACCAAAGCGTAGTATGGTGTTCAGTAAACGCTATACTGTGCTTGGTAGTACTTTACGACTACCTCAACTCTTGCCCCTGGTACTCAACAGCATTTCAGTATGTTGAGGCTTCTATTGCACTCTTCCTTGCTGCCAACTCAGTATACCACCTTTCCCAATTTGTCCGGCACAAGTTCTGTACAGAACCGGTCGCACTAACAACCAAACAGCGTAATCTCTTGGGAGTGCATGGAGCGGACCCCCATGTAATCTCGCCTGTTGTCCCAAGTCCCAAGCCACCAAGCTCGCCTACCATTTGTGATTTATCATGGCGGAGCTTGAGTAGTACGGGCAATCTTTCGGCATCGGCGCCATCATGGAGCTACTTTCCTGGAACACCTGATAATACATCAACTGCCTCTCCAGCGTCCACACTTCGGTGAGCTTATATTTATTTGTACATAATGCAGACCCATGGCAGTTACGACCTAGATTCCTAGCAGCAACACTGATGCTGAATTTTCCATCCCTGTTAAAGTATACAGGTACAAAAGTACAAGATATTTCTGCCAACTAGCAATAAACAACAAAGATGATCAGAGTTTTGAAATATAAATGTACAACTTCTTACTTGATTCTTGTTGATCTCTTCCTGTGATTTAGGTGTCTAATCCTCGAATGCAACATGTTCCCAGGCACCGCATGTCCCCCTCATCTGTTGTTCCGTTGCTGGAAAATGAGAACGATCTGGCAGAATACCTACGTGAGTGTGCGGCGCAGGAAGCAGCTGGTGCTGTCAGCACTGCCAATGCTAACCGCAGCTCACCATCGCTGCTGTGCTCGTTCTGGGCGCATCCTGCCGCCGGCGGTCAGGACACACCCTTGCGCAGGGGCACCTATCAGACAGCCCCACCAGACCCACGTCAGTACCTACATCTCGGCACCCATTTCCCCCTAGCTTGTTCCCACCACACTCGAGGCTTGACACGGTACTTTAAAGTTACCGTGAGTCAAGTTACAAGTAATTTTTAGTTAATTAGTTAGTAGTTTAGTACTTTAAAGTTACAATAGCAGTCACTTGGATCACCTTGTCTTAGAGCATAGATCATGTGAAAAGTTCTATAATTTGAGCATGAAAAGGGTTGATTATCACTCATAGCTCTTAGCTCCTAGACTCATCATGAACTCATAGCTCATCTCCAGTTGTTCCTTTCAAAATATGCAACTCTCATTCCATGGTTCAAAATTAGAATACACAGAGAAATAATGGTCATATTTTAAGCAATGTTTAGCAACCGCTAACCTCTTACCATCTGGGAATTAAAACATATTACCATTGCTTATTATATCGCAAACAAACAGTTTGGCTCAGGCTCAGTTCCTTAAGTATCCCTAAGCAAAGCTGAGCTTGGCTATGTGGTTTTCAGCGGCGAGCCGAGGGGCAGAGGGGTCGGCAGCGGATGCTGCGCTGAGCCCCGCATCGGCGTTGCACCGCCAGGAGATGTGGAGGCGGCTGGGCATCGACCCAGCCAACCTCACACAGTGGCAGGCTAACCTGCGCATGGTGAGCGTCTGCCTTTGACCGGCCATGTGGAACTCTCTTATTTTGTATTTATATTCCTGTTGGTGTAACGTTAAATGGTTAAACCAACAACACGCTTATTCTAAAAATGAAAATTACGACTTATTAAGATCCTTCACATGAATTTTATCTCACGACTAGCGACACACCAATTGCCTCATCTTAATTTGCAGTGGATATCCGCGACTGTGTTAAGGAGACTCTCAACGGAAATCGACGCAGTGGACGCCGCACTAAGCCGCCAAGGCCTTGCCGATGGACGGCTTGGTGGGCTGGGACTTGAGCGCCTGCGAAAGATGACCACCGCAATTCACGGCATTCCCAGCCTTGTCCAACTCCTGCCCTACCTTGAGCTTTCACCCAACCAGGAGTACCTCGTCTCCCGCATAAAGGGTGAGTGCATTGTTTGCAGTGTATGTCATTTAAACGTAAACGTTAATAAATTATTAAGCCCCTTCGCAATGTTTCTCTGTCGCCAAAGACAGTTGGATAGTTCACCAGTGCTAATAAAAACTAGTTTTTAACTCTACTTGCCCTGCGGTCCACTTGATTTTCACTCGTATTATCACCGCTATTATCACCGGTGGCTCACATAATTGAAGCTCTTTTACAACCTTTGCATTTGATTCATAACCAAAAACACTTACTTTTGCTAGTGTTTGATAACAATACCATAGACCAAAACAATGACCTGTCGCATTGTGTTCTGTTACAGAGCTATCGCATGGTGGAAGCATGAGTGACTTCCGGTGGAACAGCGGTGGACGGTGGAGCGGGAAGGATTGGGATGCCAGTCTTCCCACCGACAGCGCTGTGAGTGACCCACAAACTCTATAGAGACTAATAATTTGCTCTTGTTCACAAAATTACTCCAGAAGTTAAGTCAAGTGGTTTTCGTAGTTACCCTATAATTATAAATTCCTTAAATCATTTCCAAAGTGTACAAAGTGACTTTCTGATAGAAAGCAATGGGAAGAATAGCCAAAAAATCCGGTTTGCTCTATGGCCTTGCATAAATCAATAGTCAAGACTGGGTAATTGGTGTACAACATACCAGAAACCTGAATAACGTTTCACCTCTGGCTGGCATTTATCATTGTAGAAAAGGTGCCCAGCTTCTCAAGGCTAGGTTAATAACCCTTTTCATAGAGATATCATAATTGTTGCAATCTGTTTCAGCTGGTGATGCACATGCTTGCTACCTACTTTGACGGGCAGCTGCCTCCGCTGCCTGCCCACCCCCATGCTCCCGCCTTCACGGGCGTATACTTCCATGCCACTCCACCCGCGACCGTGCCTGATCTGGCTATGGTCGCGCTGGCCACATCCGGCTCCCCGCATTACACTGTCGCGTGGCGTGGGGAACTGCTGCGACTGCCGCGGTCACCTGCTTCTCTCTTTACTGCCACGCTCGTCATGCTGCATCTGATGCGGGTGCATCGCGGGAGTATGCTTGGGCGCCTCAACTTGGGCCCGTCTGGGCTCAATCTGCTCTGCGTTTTGGGGGGCGACGACTAGCCTAGGCAAGCAAAGAGCTGGGCTTGGAGGATACTTGTGTAGGGAATGTTTTACAGTTGACTGAAATCTACCCTTACAAAAAAGTTGGATGAGATGCATGTCATAAAAGTGCCTCGCGTGTTATTTGTGAGCCAGTGCCACAGAGCGATACTTAATCGGCAAAAACGTTCAGTTCAATCTGTTTGTTATGTGTGGTGGGGAAGAACTGTTCAACTTACCCCGTGGTTTGAGGACCAGTTTCCGGACAGGGGTCCTATTTTGTACGGATACTATTCCTGTTGGTAGGTTGTCTTTTAGAATGTTGTGAAATCATGGCTCGAACTAGAGCCATGTTTCATTTTTGTTTCACACAATTGTTACGAAATTTAGGTGTGGTGACCTTTCTCATTTTGATCCCATGTGCCAACAGCCATAAATAGACTGTACATTTTTTTGGTTTTGTCCACAATCTTTGGCCTCAGCCTCAAAGTTGGCAAATAATATAATAGAGTTGCATATCAACTTGCGATATACCAATATGGTTCTACCACAGGTTCTACCCAAAGCGTACTTTCTACTTCTTCGCTGGTTATAGGACGTGAAAGAAAGGAGATCAAAAATTATTGAATTGAAGGTGAGAGACATGTTAGTATACGTTTTGGCAGATAAAGTTATTGAACAGAATGCATTTTCCAAATTCTGGATTTTTCCCTTTTGCTCCAAAATCTAGTCTTTTATTATGCTGAAAAGAACTGCTCTGTATGAATGACAGTCAGGTGTGACAATCAAGTATGTATTAACAAACATTTGAATGTCAATTGTAACTTTTTAACTATTTGTGATTCCAGGAATTTTGTCTAAGAGGAAATAATCGTCCAGAATCGTTTTATGTGGGATTTTTAATGCCCTGTTACATTCGTTTACTTGATCGATTTTATTTTGTTTATGCTGGACTTTGGTGGTCTCTGGACGTGTCCTTATTTTGGACTACTTTGTTTTCAGCTGTCCCAAATGTAGGTATGCTAGTAATTGAATGGCTGGCTAAATATTTTTTGTTTATTCTAGGCAACCATAATGTTGGGTACCTCTGTCCACCAAGTGTTTTGCATGAGATGTATCAATTCTTCTCAGGATTTTAAGTAAATTCATGGATATTGTTTAGCGACTATATGTTGAAGAGCAAAATGAGCAAAACTTAAGGTTGTAAAGTGGAGAGTGTAGAGGTGTTAGTAATCGCTAGCCATTACCTCAAATTTGTTCTAGGTACCTGGTATACTAGAATCTTGTGTAAGGAAGCCAAACTTGCATTTCAGTATCTGGCTGGATAGAGAAGATACCATGACTAAGTGTTATTAGGGATCTTGCATTCATTGATTTTCTTTTCTAGCAATTGTGTGGCCATAACCTGGACGTTATACCTATGCTTCGTAGGTTAGCTTGTCCAGCATTTCTTAGTAGTTAGTGCCGATGATAGTACTGTTCCCAGTATGCTCCCAACTCCTAATCAAAGAAGACAAGACGTGTATTTGTGATCTTCCATCTTTTGTATCGTCTCATTCGTATCATTAGTGTAATGTTAGATTAGACCCACGTCTTTTTATCTCGTGTAAAGATCATGATGTATGTAAGTGTGTCGATAATAAACGACATGTTACCTGCTAATACCGCTGCCTGTCATTACATGTTTGAGCGAATCGCGCCCGGGGCGGCCTTTGTGATGCTATTGTCTGCAAGACTGGCTTGGGTCATGTCCTAGCCTCGGGCAGGCGTCGCCTTGCGTGGAGGAAACTGTAGCTTCCTCCACTACGCACTCTTTCAAGTCTCGGGGATGGCGGGGTGAACCGGAGAGTATTTTCCCTGTAAACACATTCGGTAGATGCTCGACTAGGCAAAGTTTTGCTGTGTAATTCGATTTTTGGGAATGACGCTCATTTTCCTAAAATTGACGCCGATAAATTAGCGAGAGATTGAGAGAGCTCTGAATTACGAGAGAAAAAACTGTCCTTTCTTTGGACTCGATTCATATTCCAGCAAGATGTATTATCTAATGACGGGAATGCTGACTACATTGTGCAAATTCATGAGAGGGTGTTCACCTGACCAGCGATTATTGGGCGAGGGATAACCCGCAATAATGAGGTTTCCTTCCTCAAACTATGCTCAAAGCGTATAGAAACTTGCATCTACCGGCGGAGGTCCGATCATGCAGAAGCGGAATGCAGATACTCAAGGATACCCATAACGCTGTCTTTCAATAGTAAAACACGATTATTAAATGTGTACAGTACTTGCACATCCAGTCATCATGGCATAGAATTGCTTGTATCGCTAATCAATTACGAGTCGCAACAGCTGTTGTACAACGTACAATAAAATTATATAGCGCCGTATACTGAAACAGCTCATCGATTATCGCAATGGGCTCGACTAAGTTTCTTTCTGCAAAAGCGTCGCCACTACAATCTTATGGATTAAATAGGAGGAGAATGCGAGAGGAAGCACGTCCCCTCGCATTCATGGTACGCCACCGGAAACGAGGCTGTTCGTGAGGGGGCGGCATCGTGCTGGAAGTCTCAGGTTCGAGCCTCGTTAGCCGACGACCAAGGGAGGTGACGATACTGCCACCTTCGTCCAAGTAACGGCACCCACTGTGACCTTGCGGTAGGTCGTGGATGACCTCGCGGGTCGCGACGGGGGTCAAGCATCTAAACAAAGTGATGATGGCTTCTGCTTGGAGTGTCCTCATCGGGTAGACAATAGCCGCGCGCATCTCTGCAGCTTCCTAGTGATCGTCGCAGCAGATGGTAGAGAGCACTGACTTCGCTGGGCCATGAAAAGCATCTTTCAGTCATCTCACCTGTCGTTGGAGAGAGTCGATCTTTGGCTTCCGGTATTTTGGGTAAAACACAATGGCACTCTCGATCCTGCAGGATTGACGCTTAATGTCCTTGAGCCCTTGTCGTTACGGTTCCAGGAGACGCTTATTGTTGATTCGCGAGAGCACATGGGAAGGACACCGGCGACGCGGAAGCTGCCGGACTCTTCCCGCAGATCTACGGCGAGGGAGGGAGGAGGGCAGGAACAGGTGTCCGGCAACGGTGATGACCGCTAGTCTTCGCTCGCGCCTCGCCAAAGAAGCGTCTCGGACATCGGCCTCCTTCCGCAGAGCGGACTTCTTCGACGGATATCGACGGATTTCTGAACAAGATAGTGATCGTGTCAGTGATAAGTGACAGTGATTTTCACATGGCGTGGCTGATTGTCCAATATAATTTATAACAGAACCACCTCCTGGGAAAAGGAACCTCCAAGCAACGATCGTCGCGGATACCCTGTTTAGGTGAGTTTCAACATTCCATGTTTTTTATTTATTTTTATTACTGATTTAATTTTTGTCGCCCTCTTAGCCGATATATGGTCAAAGCCCTGTGTCAGCAATTCATGGGTCTCGTTCTGCTTAATATACTATACATTTTAAAACGGTGCCTGCTTAGCTGGACCACCGCCTCTGTTGGCGTTCAATCCAATTACAGCCCAGTTTTTCTGCCAGAAGGGTGGGCATGGGTAATTTTCACACCTTTATGGCCATGGCTATAAGAGCTTACTTAGAGTGGGCAATAGCTTCTGGTCCATCGAGGTCATCGCGTGGTCATCGCGTGGTCGAATTGTCACCTCACACCACTTGAAAAGATGCGCTCAGGAATGCCTTGCACCACATCGAGTCCACTCTCTCCTTGTCCATCCCATTGGTGCAAAGTGTGTAACAACGCATATCGATCGAATGCACTTCGAGATGATGCACTGCACTTGATGCGACCTGGATGTGTGGACCACATATCAAACCAAGGGGGAGATGGAGAGAGATTGCAGGGAAAGTGTCGGGATTGAAGCCCATCCTCAGCATCCGTCGGGGCGCTGGAGCTCGATGGCCCGAAACGCTGATGTCAGGCGATTTCGGCTGACGGCAAACGAATTCCTTACTGCGATTTAGTTTTATCCGGTACGCTTTCAGACTCCCACGGTCAGCAATGATTTGTAATTATATTTATATTTGTATGATAATTTGCTAGGAGCAAGGCGAACATTTTGTGGGACGTTTTTCGAAGTGCACATACCAGTCATTGAGACGTGGTTTTTAATATGGGAGAGTTTCGAAGAAATTGATCTACTGAGACAGTTTTTCTTCTCTCAGCGATCATGGTTAGTAAATACGTTTTTTTATATACCTATATATTATTATTAATGTTATTTTTTTGTGAATACTACAATACTTCTTCCATTTTGACGAAACCATGCTATTCATGGTCCTTTGACTGAGGTTGTTGAGTGCATAGCTTTTATACACTGAATGATACGACTCTCTGAGCATCATAGCAAATTTTAAAAGACGATTGGTTCCCTCATAATTGTTTTGAACTTGGTGTTAAACAAGCTTACCTATCAATCTCGCAAGGCGTAGGACGGTAGCGCATGCCACTTACAATCGATTTTGCCTGATTTGCGCATAGCATGGCATCCGTCGAAGCATCGCTAAGGAGTAAGAATATGCACTTGTGCACCCAGCTGCAAGGTGCAGCTGACCCGCTTTCCTCGCGGTCACCGTGACCTTCGCCGTCGTCTCGACAACCTCCTGACCCGACCCTTGGACTCTCAGCACGACCACGTCGACCCCACGACGACCAGCCAAGCTAAGACCAGTCGAGGGGCAGCGGTCATGATGTACATAAACTCTGACATTTATCTCAAAACTTGAAGAGAAAAGCATCACCACTAGGAATACCAATCGAGCGCTTTCTGTTTACTGGTAGAAAAATGCTGCTGCTGCTGTTGTAATTGTTGCTGTCATCAAGTCAGGTTAACTTCTGCTTTGTGCAGATATTTTCACATTTTTTATCGTCTTCCGACACCACATAATAAATTACGATATCCCCCGTATTCCGCATTTTTGCAGCCGGCTACCGACGCCATCAGAAAATCGTTAACCACGTCGGAGAGGAGGAGAATACAAACAACTTTATTTTCTTCATACTAATTTTATTTTCTAGTTCTGTTATCTTTGACTATAATCGTTGTAGATTATTTTTCTGAAACCGATTCGTTATGGTGAGCTTCCTGCTTCGTGAAACAAACTTTGGCGACGACATAAGCCACTAATTGGGACGGCCAATCAACGAAGACCTTCCAATTAGCGGACTTCGCGCCCGGAGGCTGAGCACTGCCCGACTCTCGATGAGATCTACGGGTGCCGGCCGACGGGCCGTCGCTTCCGAGTGCGTTGGAAACCGAATGTGGTCTTCCGCTTGGCCGAGGAAGGCGTCAAGAGAAGGACGCTGTCGAGCGAAACGAGTCTGCTCGTGGCGTCACGCACCCCTGCCAAAGACACGCGTCAGGGACTGTCCCGAAGTGCACTTCGAGTTCCTCGAACGGCGATGCATTTGGCTGCACCGTGGAGACTTCGACTGCGTACGATCGGATTTCGGCGAAGTACTTCTCGACTATATCCATGGGAGGATCAACGAAGCATAACAAGATCATTACCTTACTTCGATTAATATTTAAATTTGTGTCGACAGCGATAGCCAATCAAATAGAGATTGCATCTCGCGTTCAATTTGCTTTCGCCATTATAGAAATTAAATTGAAATCCCCTTTTATGGGTCCAGGTCTCGCCGGTCCAACCGATTCTCACATTTTCGAAAGAGGTCCAAATGAAGAGAGTCAATCGCTCCTCGGGCGGGACGAGCCGAAAACAAAGGAGGGTGTCCTCAAAACTGCGCACAAAGCCAGATGAGATCTGTCTGTGTGCTGATCGTACGTGCCGCGAAGTGGTCCACAGAGTGCTCTTAAGCCATTAAGGAGAGAGAGAGCGCGCACGCGTGCGCTTCGATGGCATCGTCCTCAACTCGCTGACAGAGCCGACACCTTCCATCATATCGCTAATGGTCACTTCCTGATCGGACCAAGAAGAAGCGCGCTCTCATCGCACGCTAGTCGCTGACACCCATCGCCTCCCCCCTGCCCGCGGCCTGCACGTACCTGTCGGCGAGGGGGACGAGGTGACCGCTCGTGCCGAGCTAATCTAATGGCGACCATTAGCGCCGGCCCCCGGCGACGGCGACGATGTCATGCCAGGAAGCGCAGGAAATTGCAGGCATACCACGTCGAGAGTGGAAGGCGCAGGACATGCCGATAAGTTTCGCAATTCTTCGGGTACAGAATATTGAATGTTCATTTGGCATTGGACAAAAATACGATTTTTATTTAGACTTCCTCAAGATGAGATGAATGCGCCCATAATCACGATAGATTCTTTCAAATGATATCGTAGATTCATCGGCCATGATATTGAGGCGTGTAAACTGTGTTGATTCGATTGCAAGATAAGATCGGACATCATGTATGCTCTTGTCAAACGCGATTTGATTACGTACATGAACGGTTTCATAGCATGCATATACGACCAAGAATGCAACCACAGAGCACAGAACACTTCCAAAGGATGCATACAACAAATCGATGCAGAGTAAATCACACGAGAGCCTTGCTGTGGCTAACACATGGTTTTCCAAACCATGTGCAGACTGCGGTCAGCGCGAGCCTCCCGAGTGACATGCTCGCCGTCGAGGACCGGGTCGTTGACTTGGAGCAGCTACGTCACGCATTGATTGAGATTTCATCGGACGGTTTTGATTACCCGCGAGCAATCGGCTGTTGTAGAGAACATCTTCTTTGCAGCGTCTTGGCTTGGAGGCAGGGGGTTGGATGGTTGGTTGTTTGCCTCCCCTGGGTCATTGTTGCTCGTCCATCGTTGTTGCGGCAAGAAGGTATACGTATACCAAGATGTTCAATGCTTACATTGATAAATTGATTGACACCATATTGTATTTAAAGGAGAATAAAGTGAATATTAGACGATTGTTTCCCCTTATCAGGAATGTAAGATTTGCATGGCAGTGCCTCGAACAGCGTTGCTAGTAAGCAAAGCGTCAATACACGAGGTTACAATTTGTTTTTGTGTTTTGAAATCGGACGAGATCAGCTATTCAGTAACAATTAACAATCAATAAGCCGAGTACCATTGCTACACATCGAGAGCTGAGACCGCAAGTGATCCACCAGCGCATCCACCTATTCCAGCAAATTGGTACTTAAATGCAAACTCATTGCGGTTTTGTTAAAAATCCGGGCCACAAGCTCCTCTAAAAGAAATAACCGCAAAGTGTTGCACAAATTAATTCGATCACACAACTGAATGATTTCAAATGATTTGCAAAGGATGGTTCTGTCCTAACGGCACATCCTAGTGTCGTCCCATGGCATCGTTTAGCCGCTGGTCTCTTTCGCGTGGTCGCTTCCACGCACGGACGCCTGCGTCCACGCGACAAAGATGCCTCCCCACGCCGTCGATCACGCTTAATCGCGGCTTCATGGGAACCATCGCGACGACCATGGTGACTCCGGGACTCGAAGGGCACGCTTTGTATATTGAACTACTCAGCAATGCATGCATGGTAGCGAGCGTGGGACCCATGAAGGCTTCTGACGTAAAAGAAAATTCTTTTTTGCGCAGTCCTATAGGGATATTCTAGTCGCTTCCTCATCAAACGCTACTTCAACCCCGCGACTTTGAGCCGAAACTGCTGGCGGTCAGCGCTGGCGTCGCGTCATTTCCAAACAGCTATGCAAACTTAAAGACTTTCTTGCCGCTAACATATCTCCTGAGAAGATGACAGGTCTATGGCAATAACCCATCCTATCTCTTGTTACTTAATTTCTGTGATATATCGAGCAACGGTTCTTCTTTTGCGCCTAGCCGCCTCACCGAAATTCCCCGGAAAACTCTGCGCACAAGTCCCTAAAAAGCCATTAGCTTTCAAAGACAGCGCTACCTAATCTGTCTCCCGAAAACACCGTGGTCATAGCGAGCGTGGTTTGGGCCCCCCATGGGCGCCCCCGTGGTGCAATGAGTGCAAACACAGGTGGCCGATGCCCGTGGCGCGGCCCAGGAGAGTGTTGACCGACGCCGGACAATAGCGGCGCGAAGAGCAGAAACAAAAGCGCGTTGTGGCGGCATAGAAGTACAATTAGCCCCGGCTCACGTGGACGCTCACGTGGACGTAGTGTGGTCAAGGACCTGAGAATGACTTCAGCGCGCAGTGGGCGTCTTGAAGCGTAGAAGAAAGAGACGCACTTTACATAGTACACGCACGTAATGGAGTCGTGGAATTTAATGTTGGTGATTGCGTGTTGCTGGATTTATTAGATGATTTTAAAGAGTCCACCGAGGAGAAGGAAATCATAATGCGAGCACGTTGGAATTTCGCATCGTGCTAAAATCATACTACCCCATGGCCCATGTGGATCGTGGCAATCTTGTTGATTAAAAAAACATTCTTTACCAACTTATCGTACGAAAGGGTTTCGTCTGGCCTTTCTTTACACTAATTTAGGCAAACCATCAAACGACGCAGAGAGCAAATAAAATGATGTTGCCTTGAAAGCGATACTAGGACAGTCCCCCGTCCAATCTCGGACAATCTCGGTGTTTCTCAACTTTGAAACCCAGAATAACTACAACGTTACATTGCAGCGATGCGTTGACGCAATGCGGCTGCGCACGACGCTGCTGGCCACCATCTTGCTGGTCGGTTGCGCGCGCAGCACTCTCGTGCGTCTGCGCGGCGGAGACTCGTTCACGCCTGAGCCGCTCGAAGACGCTTCGTGCGGCGAATGCGTCGCGGGCAGCGCAAGCAGCGGGATTGGCTGCGACTGCGCATGTCTGCCAGAAGCGCCTGTCTATCGGGATGACGTTGGAGTGTGCGTGGACGATGTTTTGGGTGAGTATTATCTACCCTTGCGGGATTGTAGACAAAACGGCGAGAGATCTTCCGAGATGACTTCATGGAGAATTAATGGTTGCGTGTCCAAGAGGAGTATAGAGCAAAGGTCCCTTCCAAAGGAAGACACAACTCGATCATCAGTATTTCTCTACAAATCCATGTTGTCGTGATGCCGATGAGATAGCTTTCCATATTTTAGCAACCATGTTTTAAAGATTTTAAAGTCAATGGTATCAAAAATCAAAGTCTGTTTGGAAAGGAGTTAAGCGTGTAAACTCTCCAGCTCACAGTGAAATTAGTGCAGCTATAGCCCAGAGTCAAGACAAATTCGGGTCTGATATCGAACAATCGATGCACCGACTGATGATTTTTCAGGAAGAGTGTGATGTATTTCATTCACTCTTGTCCATGGTTTACCGAGCCTGGTCCAGTGGCGAGCGTTTCGTGACTCTTAGCCGATTTGTTTTAGAATGTCAGCTGGCACCCTTCGTGAACGCAGGCGGCACGCAGCGGGTGCCGTTCGTCTTCTTGCCTCTCCGTGGCCAGATCGTGAACCCTAGTGCAGCCATTACCTTCCCTGGTGAGTCTTAACCATGGCTGCGTGCAGCGCCGTGGATCTGTAATCTGCACGGGACTCGCATCTTGAAGAATCCCCCGTCTATAACGATTCCACGCTTCGTTGCAGATGCCAACGCGCCAGTCTGCGTAGTTTCTGGTGCTCAACTGCTCTCTTCCGGTGGCTGGACTGATATTCGGAACGGGTCGGCGTTTGCTGAGCCACCTTTCCGGCTGTTCCGCGATGAAGGGCGCACTTTTTTACAGGTAAGAAATTTGGAGCGAAGTCTAATATCTAGTGAGTTAATGGCATAGCAAAGATTGTGATTGTGGCGTTTTACATCACCATAGTATGCTAAGTTACGAGTGCCAGAAATATTTAAATGCTTCATCACGAACATTCATTCAAGTTATTGGAATTTGGCAACATAATAAATTCCGTTGGAATCTGAGCGTGCTAAAAACACATTGAAACCCGTTGGAGAAAAATTTTGTGTCAGTTTTACTCATTTGGCAATCTGTAGCAAACTCCAGGTGGTAATAAAACCTGAAAGCAGCTCGAAAATTAATGTCCCAATGGCCAGAACGCGTCCGTGTTCGTTTTCTTGTTGCTGGCCACCACATTCGTGTGTACAAATCGCCAAAACGTGAATATCCTACCCCCAGTGGCTGGGCGAACCAGACCTGCGAGCATCGCTCGAGGGTCGGCTGGTGCTCGTGCGCATGCTCTGCAAAGAGGTCGCGCAGCCGCGCGTCTTCTCGCCGTGCGCGGCGTTTCGAGTGGCCGGCTCGCCGGGCGTGCGCGAGGTGACTTTCGACTTGCTTGACGCCGACGCCGCTACAGGTACGTACACATTCAAATTTACTCCTATTTATATGCGTTACGGGGTGCTGCTAGATAATGACTCGAAATTTTCCTTCAATTTTTGCTGGGCAGTTTTCAAACTTCCTGCTATATGCAATTTTAAACGAAGATTATTAATACCAACACCAGGTGTCAAATTTTACGACATTTTGTGGTTAAGCGATTTTGGTACTAAAGCTTTGAGTTGAAAAATGGCCTACCTTAACCAGAATAAAAATGAAATAAATAAAAAATTGGAATAGATCAATGTAGGACTGGATTTTTGAAAAAGGAATCGAAAAGATGGAATAAAATCAAAAATATAAAAAGGAATTTTTGATATTCTTAACCAAATTGAAGTGATATTCGCAAACAATGTAAACGTTTAATTACCAATCTATCCCCATAGTAAATAATGAATAAATAAATAAATAATGACCATGATTATGCTTATGTATGCTCTACTGTGCCTAACTCACTGTCTCTGGTTCGCACAGGTCTCTCTGGCAGCGAGGTAGCTGCAGTCGGGGTGTGCGCCGTGTTGCTGGGTCTGGTGTACGCTGCGTCGGTGCTGCTCTACGTTCACGTGCGTCGTCGCAGGAAGCCTGTCTCGACACCGGCGTCGCTGGAGGGTGGCGTCGTGAAGCGCAACCCGCTGCTGCAGCCGCCGCGACGACCGAGACCGACGCCGTCCGACGGTGAGACGAGCAGCGAGGACGACGTCAGCGAGCAGAGCAGCGAGCTGCCCGATTCGGAGGAAGACAACGTGAGTTGACAGGGTTATGTTGAGATTGTTGGGTGGACGTAGTATTTCATTGATCACTAGGAAGTTCGCGTAGTACAAGCCTGTCGTTGCTTAGCGCCTCTGTAATTTATGACATGTATTGTTTCTTCTTGGCAAATAAGCAACAGGCTCCTTCGAAATTGTACAACCCGTAAATATCGTGTGCAAATAAATCATCTAAGCAGACTGTCACGTCTGAGGCTAATACCATACAAGAGGTCAGGAACGTAGTACTTACCTATGCTTAGCCAGAAGATTATACGACGTACACAGATTGTTTCAGCTTACAACGTCCATTCATGTTGTCAATCCGTGATGTTCTGGGATTCATCAATGATTTCTTGTCAATTTTCTCAACCGCTCAACAAAACAATCGTGTACATACGAGATCCGTTAAAAGCGTCTTTATCATCTTGAGAATGAGAACAAACTTGGACTCTCAGGGGCACAGAACTTGTGGCCCAAGGCGCACGTAAGCAAAGAGTTTTACTGAGGTTGCAACAATTCAGAGAGCCTAGTTTGAGCTTAGCAGTACGCGGGTACTCAAGCTGCAATGGATCACCCCTACATCGTGTCTGATTCCCTGGGTGCAGACGCAAACGCAGACGACGTCGGCGCTGGTCCACATGCGCAGCTCGGATGCGTTCGAGTTCGGCGCAGCTCACGAGTTGGTGTGCCACGCGCACGCGCAGGAACCGGAGCGTCGTCCCGAGCAGAACGTGTCGATCGTTGAGACTGCGTCGGCGGCGGGTGGTCCAAATGGCGGGTGTGTTGACGAGCGAGACGTCGCGGCGGCCTGCGGTGCCCTCGCCAACGCTACATTCAGGCGCAAGCTCTACTTCAACCCCGCGTACTTCGAGCCGGAAATGCTGGCGGTCAGTCATGGTGTCGCGTTATTTTATCTGAATGCATGCGTTTGCTGCCAGGGGATGCATCCTTGGTAGAGAAATGTTGTGAACGGTCCTGGATAGTTCTAATTCGAGGATTTGTGTAAGGCCTTATTTTCGGAGACCATGATTTGTGTACGTGGTTGAATGTTAAATGTTGTTGTGAATCAAGCAATTAGAGGGGAAATCACATCCGTAAGCGGCTAATGACAATAAAACACTTCTTTTTTTCAGATGCCTCCGCCGGCAGCACTAGACTTCCTGTCAAAAATCCGCGAGGTCATCACAATCGCCAAGCATAAGATGTCCGCCAAGCGTTTCTCCCCCACCCTCTTGGTGATCCCCGAAGAGCTCCCGCCAGTTGCGTCCCCAAAGGCTCGCACCGGCAGCGTCATCAGCCTGAAGCGCGACAACTCCCGCCACGTGTCGTGGTGCGAGCCGCCGCCGCCATTGGCGCCCTGCTGCGGTGGGGAGAGTAAACACTCAAGCATCCGCCGCTGGCTGGCCGACGTACCGCCTGGTCAATCAGACAACGGCCCATCGCGCAAGCGGCAAGCGCCACCGCGTCCCGTAACACAGACCGGCACCGTGGTCAAGAAGAAGCTGATGGACGCCGTCATCAAGGAGCTGACGCGCTCGCCTCCGCGCTACGATGCCGACTCGCTGGAGCGCGGCCAGCGCGGCTGCCACGACGACGACACCGGGTTTCACACGCCCTCAGACTACGCCGATGTGCGCCTCGAGGAGGAGCTGGTCGCGCGTAACGCGGTCTACGCGCGGGATCCGGTGTTGTCCGCAGATGGCCTGTTCTCGCGTGGCGTCGATGACGATGGCGCCTACGAACCCGTCGACGTCCGCAGCGGCTACAGCCTCGTGAGCGAAGTGTACGTGAACGACGCGTTCGGCAGCGACGGCGGATCGTCTCCTCGGCCCCCGCGCATTCGGTACGTGCACCCTGGACACTTGACCATCGAGCTGCCGCCGGTCGCTCTGCCCGCCGACGTCGAGGACTTCGAGCCCGACACGCTGGACCGGCCAGACAAGAAACCTGGCCCCGTGCGCCGCGAGAGCTTCGTCGACTCACTCGAGCGTCACGCGCACATCCTGCTGCGCACCGACGGCAGCTTTCGCGCGCCAGCATCGCTACCGCCGCCGTCGCCGCTTGGCCGAGCTTTCGGAAGCCTGCGCGAGATCTATGAGGCGCGGGCTGCGTCGGTCGCCGGATCCACGCGCTCGCTACTCGACGACCTAGGCACGAGGTCGTTGCTGGGCGACGCAGGAACGTCGTCGCGACGCCGCAATAGGCTGGCGCGACGCCAACGCGTGCCGCCATCGACGTTCTGTCTGCCGCCAGCAACATTTAAGCCCAGCCCGGCCAACACCTTCAAGAAACCGCCACCCACGCAGCCACCGCGACCGCCCAAACCTGCGCACGTCATCTACGAAGTGCCACGTCCTCTGAAACCAACGCCGCCTGAGCGACCGCCGCTGCCACCCAAGGGTGGGCGCAGCACGGCACAAGGACTTGCGCAGCGACCTCTGCCAGCGCTACCTACGGCGGACGTGGTCTCGTCGGCCGACAGCCTAAACTCGTCCGACGACGATGCGCCAGTGCCGGGCAGCCGGCAACCTCGGCATCGCCCCGAGGACTCTGGCTACCTGAGCTCCGATTCGGCGCCTACTGAGCCTCCCAGCGACGAGACCGACGTCGAGTCGTTTGACGCCGCCAGCGAGTCGGGCGCCGAGAGTGTCGCCACCGACTCGTTCTTCTTTGGGCAGTGCGCGCCGGTGGTTGGCAGGGAAATTGCCACCGTCGCGTGACTACAAGTTGTTGGTTCAGCCTGACAACTTCGTGCTACATTGCTCTCCTGCTGCCAGAATTGAAACAATTTGGTACGAATTGTGGACAGCCACAATGCCAAGACTCAAAATGAACCTTACACTTGTGTTTGATAGACTCGATAACTTAATTTTTGAGTAAAAACACCTTGTCTATCGTTTTGCTAAGTGGCATTAGAACCTACCTGCCATTCACTGTAAGCAAATGGTGCGAGTTCCATCAATTCGATGAAGCAGGTTTTTCGGGAAGGTTTTAAAAGTAGGAAAAGGAAGGCCACACTGTCTTTTCCTTCAACTATAACCTTGGTGATTGTGATTGTTGAATAGGTATGAATCAATTTGTACCAACTTTGTATGTAAAATAGTCAGTTTTATTAACTAATATTATTTATCATATTGTGCAATATTTTCTAAGATTCCAATCTTTTTCCAAACGTAGTGAAAATTCAAAGATCATCAAAATATCATTACTTATCAGATCATTACAAGAGAGCTAGAACCAACCTCAGAACTAAGTTCAAAAGATACTTTGCATTCAAAGGAACAAAATAAAAATAAAAAAACAAATAATTACATCTCCCACTGGTGTGTGCATACCTGCCACTCAAGTTTCAACAAAAATAACAATTATTGTTAGCTTCATATCAAATACAGTGCTTATCGGCACACAAAACTCGAGCAAAAATTATTAATGAAATAACCAAAGAATCAACACTGTCACAATTGTAAGTCAAAGGAGCACCGATCATGAGACAAGTCTTCAACTCCTTGCCTCGAGAGCCATCTTATCTGTGGCCAACTCGATTTCCGAAAGCTGCAATCTGAACCGACGAAATCGTTCTTCCGAGATCTCTGGTTCACGTAGCATCCGTGCCAGCTGCGCCTGAACAAAACGCTGCTCAAGGTGCAATGCCTGCTCAATTTTCCGCTGTGCATCGGGCGGCGGTTGTACAGCCGAAACCTTCACCTCTGGCAGCGCCCTTATCGCACGGAGAAACCGCTCGGATTGGGCAGCATCTCTGAGAAGGGAAGAGAGCAGTTCGATCAGGCAGACAGTACTTTAACAGGGTTGGGAAGAAGAACATGATGTGCTTAGACTTGCTTAAAACAGTTATTTAAAAAGTTACCAACTTACTTCAAAAGTTACCTAAACATATCTTAGGTCAATCAAACCATTGGTTAATATAAGCAGACAAAATTAAAAAAAATATACAGAAGATTGATAGTGCAATCAAAATGGAACATAATTGGTTAAAAATTGCTGACTTGTAGCCTTCTAGCCTTTTAGCAATTGTAGATAAATGAGGCTTGAATGCTAGTTTTTGCTAGAGATTCTTATCCTGTAAATACAATATATGGTTGAATTCACATTTAAAACATATAACATAACGGTAACAGAATGTCAATCTTCAATGCACATTAAAGTCAGCAAGGTTGACTTGTGTCCTCTGACCTGGTATAGACAAGCATCTTGTAAGATCCGCGATCGAGGGCTTCTCGTTTGGCATCGACCAAGACTCCCTTGAGCAGCGGGTTGCATGCACCACGGTGTAGCATGAAGCTGCGGGGGGCAGTCGGTCCAGCCCCCTTGAAGCCTATAGTCTTGGACAGCTGGCTCCGGAGATTGGCTGACTCAGAGGCACTCACCACCAGCTCCTGCTCGAAAGGCATTGCCACAAGGAAAAGTGCTTTTTAGCATAGACAGGAAACACGACAGCTCAAAAAAAGAAATTTGCCATCGACTGGTTTTTAACCAGTATTTATAAGGAAAGTACACCTAATGGTCAGAGCTCACAATGATTTGCAATTGGTACATTTTTTTCAACTTTAATTTAATTAGAATATGCCAGTGTTTTGTGAAATATAACAAAAAATCAGAAATAAAGTGAAATCGAACTCTTCTCAAGTCGTTATTAAAGACGTAACTATTATTGAGTACTACAAACAAGAGTCTCAAGGAAAATATTTGGCTCCCAAAAAATAACCCCTTTACAACAAAGATAGTGAGTGTTTGCTGGTCAACTGACAATGGACTGACCAAGAGATTGGACGTGACTTGCACGGAAAGTATATCTGGCGCCAGGTCGAGTTGCCCAGGCGCGCCAATGGTGCTATCCAGCACAGACTCGGTCAAAGAGCTGTTCTGACTAGACGCAGAATCAAGCGGAAATACGCGCTGCGCTGGGTCCTTGCTGCCTCGCGCAGTCAGCTCGTGCACAGACGTGACGCTGTCCACGATACCTGCGCAGAAACGTCAAACACATGCATTGTCAGGTAGGCGCAAGACGTGCTAAGATCAAATTTTACACTTCTGCAAACTTTGACACCCGTCATGGCTTTCACTAGCTCTTAATTATGAGAAGTCCTTATTTGCTCTGGAAATTTTCCAGGACCGAGTCGGCAGGTTTCAGATCAGTAGCCAGTTTCGTAAGTTACGAAAAATAAACTCGCAAGTTGCTAGGAGGTAGGTACATTCACTATGTAAGGTTTCTCTCGATAGTACGTTTTTCACGCAGATTCCAAAACATAACGTGAACCACCGATGTTATTATATCGATATTATTATATAAATATTATTGACAACCGATTCAAGATGATGAAGAGTTGTGATCACGAGTTTTCAGAATATCAGATTTTAGGGGTCTCAGCTTAACTCATTTTAAATTTAACAGCTAAACAATCTGAAGTATTGGTTTACAAATAAGGTGACGAAACTGTGGAGTAAACTCAGTCTGAATGTCTCCTCGCAACTCAATAATACGTTCTACTGACCGTTGACGGTGAACTGGAAGCCCTGTTTGACTAGTACGGAGTCCGGCCACGTGAGGTTGACGTCGATGACGGTCAGCGAGTATGTCAGCGTTCCCGGCGGCAGCTTGCGCAGCGCGCGCCAGGCGCCGGCTTCACGAGCACGCTTGGCACGCGAAGGGCCCACGGCGGGGGGATCAACGCCCTCCACCCACGACAAGTAGTGTGGAGTGGCGATCACAGGCAGCCACGGGACCGTGAGTAGGGCCGGTGTGGATAGTGACATTGTCTGGCTGTGACATAAGAAGGAAAGGGTCGTCATAAATAGCTTTTATCAGTTTTTACTCTATTGATGATTGATTCCACACCACTCAGCTTAAAAAACGGATTTACCAACAATAAGATATAACTATAAAAAGCAGTTCTGTAAGAAACGCAAACATTAATATTTTGATTTCCCCGCGTTTCCCCTTTCCCCACAGTCAACTTTCCACGTGACGTCATCTCCCCCACCCCAGGCGCCGGTCGATACTAGTGGCGCAGTGTTGGTTCGCACACGCGCACAACGGGCGCCGCGTCGTCCGGGACCGGTATCTCTAGATCGATGCCCGGCCGGCGTCCAGTGCGCGATGTAGCCCGTCGCGGGCACCACGGCCCCAACGCGTCTTCCACTCTCCGTCCCACGCCGTCGTCGGTGCGCCGTCGGTGCGTCGTCTACACACGCCCGCATCGACGATATTCAATTCGTTAAACAAGTTGTGCGTCGTTCAGTGCGTCGTCACTAAAAAAACAGATTAGACGGTCCGAGCGTGCTGCAGCGGAGATTGCCGTCTTGTCAAACGCAGTGCGCCACTTTGAGGGGTAGTGCGTCGTCAAGCAGTTAGCGGGTCGTTGCGGAATAGAGGTCAGGGATTGCGTCGTCGAATTCGACGCCACAGAGGGCATGCGCGAGACTGCGGCCACGTGAGATGAGAGCGCTAAGAGCGTGCTGGCTGGCACGATGGTGTCTGCTCCTCACACTCGGTGGGATTGTTGTGCCGGCACTTTTGTTGATGTTGACTACCAGCGATCCGGCACGCTCCGGGACATCCGTGGAGGTTGGTGGCGATATGACTTTTAGTTGCGTTTACATGAATTAGTCAGTTTGGGGAGATATGAATGCATGCTGATGGTTTTTAGATATCTTTAAAGAATATGATTGTTCGCACAGTGCCAACAGACTTGAAATAATTTAAACAACGGGATACATTTAAAACCTGTGGTGTTAACCCACCACTAATAAACAACCTATACATAACAACGACTGTATACGTTATAACTCGATAAATAAATGTAACAAAAATTTCCATTCTCGTGGTTCCACAATCTGGCGAATGTCACCATATAAACATTCAGTTTCTTATTTCTTTCTCAATGACTTATAAGTCAACGACTCGCTAGTGTCGTGTCAACTTAACACTTATATGTTAATTACTGGAATAAGTTTGTACCCCTTCAGCAATCTAACACATGTCATTAGCTATTATCGCTTTGCCACTAGCTACTTGTGGTGGAAGGCATCACATGTTCATGATCGTTAATCGCGATTTTGAGACATGCTACTGCAAACGCGTTCGGAAAACTGAAACGGGGTACGAGGTTGATTCCACTTTACAAGAGGGTTATTTTGCCTGATAACTGACTCGTTATTTGTTTAGAGTTCCACAATCGGTCTAGCGTGAACGAAAATTAAAACTACTAATGGCGAGTGGAGAAAAACAAAATAATGCTGAAATTCCGATAGCCTGTCAAACCGTTGTACACCAAAACGAACACCCAACTCTCAGAAACCGGTACAGCGTAGTTATTGTGAAATTGAATGCAACTAATTGATCTCAAAGTTCAAAGTTAGGCTGAGTGCGAGCAAATACGTTCGTACAAATTTGTGACAGTTCATATGTATAGCATGGTCAATGTGATTGCAGGAAGGTAACTTGTCCTGGGTTGATGTGGACCCCGTGTGGATGGCAGCCGCAGCCGAGAGGATGTCAGAGCGGAGGCGGCACCTGCGCGCGGCCTGCGCCTTCTTTCGGCTGGACGCGCAGGGCAATGACTCTCAGCATCGCGCCAACCCCTGGGAGTTCCTCGTTGACCGCAAGCATCACCTCGTCTGGTAGGGAAACCCTCCACTAGACTTGCAGAGAAGACCTAGTGAAATCTGGTATAGGTTTCACTCTTCAGTCTTTGCACAATAAAAACCTAAGGATTCTCGAACTGAGACCTGATTCCTTCTGTTCGGCATGGGCACATCTCTCTCTTCAAATTCCTCTAGGTTGCAGAAATCATTATGTTCACCACATTGTCTGAGTACCCACTTGTATTGTCTGTGGATTGTCGTACTTGCAGTAAACACCACATACTGTGGACGTGATATATTGAAATATTACTTCTTGTCAGCAAACTCCATGCCTCGTGTAGAACTTGAAAGTGCAGATACTTCATTTATAACTTAAATGCAATTGCAAATAATTGAATAAGGAGATTTAAACGTTAAGCTCGCGACAAGGTGACTCGGTTTTTTCAGACAAATGGTTTTAAACAAGGCTTGTATAAGAATAGCTCAAAACTTGTAGTGTTTCTTCCTCCACCACGTATAGATATATAATTATGTTTCACTCTGAAATAATCGAGTAGGGTGTCCACAAATTCTTACCATGGCTATCAAGACTATTCAATTCCACCATCCCGGAGACTTTTAACTTCTTAGATTCCCGCTTGTAAAAAAAGTAACGGACTACGAGATGTGCACTACTAGATGTTAACGTTGTCGTATGTACGTAGGTGCAACGTGTTCAAGGCAGCGTCCACATCATGGATGTACAACTTCAACTTGCTGGCGGGGTACAGCCGCAGGTTCCTAGCGGACACCAAGCTAGTACCGCTGACTCTTGCCCGTCGCCGATACCCTCGGCCATCGCTACACCAGCTGCAAGTGGGTCCTGATTAGGGTCAGATCTGCCACCACACCTCGTGTGACACCAGGGTTGGGACTTGAGTTTCAATGTTAAAAAAACTGCTGCCTTGTCACATCTAGCAGATAAACTGCAATGCAATATTTGCAAATCTCAGTAATTTTACTTAATTTTTCTCTTTATTTCTTAATATAGAGCAAAGGCACTCATTTGGAGTCACATGGTATAACGGGTGAAACTTTGAAGGCACTAAATTTTAAACCATTATTATCAACCAATGCAACTCAGTACATTTGAATCGAACCATGCCCGTTGAACCATTGCTTCAGGAGGCAGTCAACGACTCGGTGTCGTTTCTGATCGTCCGCCACCCACTGGAGCGCCTTCTTTCGGCGTACCGTGACAAACTCCAGTTCTCATTGCCACACTCGCTACACCAACGACTGGGCAACCACATCATCTTGCGTTACCGAGGTGACGGAGCCACTCAGACAGGACCACGGTGGCCAACGTTTGCCGAATTTGTCGCCTTCCTCGTGGACACCAGGCGCCGCGGCGAGCCGTTCGACATGCACTGGGCACCTGTCTCAGAGTTCTGCACGCCGTGTCAAGTGCCGTTTACGGTCGTCGCAAAGTTTGAGACTTTAGAGGTGGGTGTTGCTCGGCGGAACCACAGCGGAACGGTTTAGGGTGGTGCAATATATGGTGCAAATTTCTTTGTTTTTCCAAAATAGTGGTTTTACTAATGAAACTTATGCAATAACAGTCAGTTAGATTGAATTCAACTGAACATTGTAAAACTGGCCTCAGAAACTAAAATACTTCTAAAATAAACTTAAATAAACTGAGCTTTCCTAAAATTGAATTATTTTCATTGCAAATGGTTCGGTAAAAAGTGCATTTTTGGGGTTTCAGTTTGGCAAGCAGAGAGAATACATTATTCAGCAACATCTTGTCCACTATCTAGCATCCCCTACAATCTAGTCAGTGTAGCCAGAATTACATGAAATTTGTGTTTGACCCTTAGCCAATGGCAGCATGGCACACGCTCAGGATATTGTCCATTGTTTGCGCAGGATGACCAGCGCTATCTTATCGCGGCCGCAGGGCTGCAGGAACTGATTCGGCCTGAGTGGCGGAACCCATCGCGAGGCCGAGCCACCAGCCAGCTAGCAGCGGCACACTTCGCACAGCTCACACGCTCTCAAGTACTGCAGCTCTACGACATATACCAGTGAGTCGCCTCATGGGCTTAACCTGTGACAGCTAAAAATGGTCCAATAATGAATGCTCAATAATTAACTAACGAGATCAGTGCATAGCCACTATGTGGTTTAAGGCATGTGTTCAATGTCATCTCTGGTCTCTTACAGACACGACTTTGAGCTGTTCGGCTACACCCTGGACGGCTACCTCGATGTGGCCATGACGCAGGACCCACTGCTGTCAACCTGACACGTTCCCGACACAATCCTCTGCCTGGCGAGGCCAGCCTCAATTAGTCGGCAGCCTCTTATAGAGACTCTCGTGTGGATAGGCTCCCTAGCCTCCCTAGCCACACACTGTTTACGTTTAGCACCACGAGATACCGCCATCCTAGGGCCCACTAGGGCTGAGCTACGCTGTTTAAGCATCGACTGACACCCAAGGGGTAACGAGTTAATAAAGTTATAGAGTTGAAATCTTTCAAATGTCTTGAGAGATTCATTTCCATTGGATTCCTGTTATTCCTGTAATATATTGCAATTGTTTTCTTAAATTGCAACCTACTCAATAACATAGATAAAAAAGTTACGTTAATAAGGGGATTGATCGGAAGTGTTGGTGTCCAAAGAAAGCATATGGGGGGATAATGTGAAGTGTTGGTAACCCTACCTCAGACTTGTGTTTAGTAATGTTGTTCCGAGGATCCACTTCTTGTTGTGTAATCGCAGCCAAGAGCTACGCACACTGAGGAGGGGTTCGACAGGTTCCTCGTGCTCAGTCAGACCTGGCTCGCCAATAAGACACACTAGCTGCAAATATATATAAATAAATCTAAGTTAAAGCTTTTACTATGCTTTTACAGCCAGATCTTCCAAAGCAAGTGGACATGCCTATGCTGCTTAAAAAAAGATACTTACTCCGTCTGGCTTTAGTTCTGGCCCCAGCTCGTTTTCCGCTTCAAGAAGACGAACCTTCATCTCTTGACGTTTGTTGAGGAATAAGTTAGCGATTAAATTCAAATGACTAGACCCGTGCTCCGAGTCTTGTGAATTGTTCTCCGCGGAACCATCAGACTCCTCATCCAACATTCTGAAAATGTAACACTTTGAAGATATGGTAACTAGGTTATCATATTTTTTTAAATAAAGGTAAATTATAGAGAGAACAAACTAGTGGTACATTTTCAGTTTACGCCATTCGTCGCCGGTCACCGGCAAACACCGGTAACACGCGTGAAGAGTGTGAAATGAAAACGAGAGTGACAGTGACAGCCGCTGGAGCTAGCTTCAAGTTCGAAGTCGCTGCTGTGCTAGAGGCAGCTTCACACATGTTGTATTCGCGCGGGTCTGTTTGGTTAATGGAAACAACTCAGAACTGGAAGGGTGATATCTTTCGCTGAGTATAGGCATTTATTTGAAAAAACGTGCACATGAAAAGTTAAAAAACGTTCTAGTCTCTCAAGATAGATTCGGGACGAAAACAATATTATTATATTTAGCTGTGCCTATTGTAGCCTCTTAAAGGGTATTTCGATATCCGCCATGTTTAATCTGAATGTGCCGCTGGTGGTCGGGGTTCTGTGACTTTTTTGGGTTAAAGTGTGAGTTTCATGTTTAAGACAAATTCGTGAAAAAGATCCTCGAGCAAAATGTTCGAGGCACACAACATCAATGCAGAGCACAAGGATCTTATCCACGATGTTGCGTATGATTTTTACGGACAACGGATGGCTACTTGCTCTAGCGATCAGTTTGTCAAGGTAAGTTAGGTTATTTTGAGTGACTTTATCTATTGTTTAGGTATACCACCTAAAATATGCACAAATGAAATGGTTCGTATTCGAAAATGATTTAGAGATATTTTTTTGGGCCTACAGGTGTGGGACCAAGACGAGCATGACAATTGGACATTGACAGCCAGTTGGAAAGCCCACAGTGGATCTGTATGGAAAGTGACGTGGGCACATCCCGAGTTTGGTCAGGTTCTAGCTACGTGCTCGTTTGATCGAACCGCAGCAATTTGGGAGGAGATTGGTAATTTTCTGACATGCATCTAGCACTCAACTGATTACCATGTGATATCTTATTTGAGTTGACTTCATCTTTCAACAGTTGGTGAGGGTTCTGTGCCTGGAGAACGAGGCATGCGTCATTGGGTACGAAGAACAAACCTGGTGGACTCTCGTACATCTGTAACTGACGTAAAGTTCTCGCCACGTGCACTTGGACTTCTACTGGCTACATGTTCAGCCGATGGCGCTGTTCGAATCTATGAGGCACCAGACGTTATGAATCTAAGCCAATGGACGCTACAGCATGAGATGAGTGTTAGCAAGATGAGCTGCTCATGTTTATCGTGGAATCCATCCTATAACAGGTAAGATTGTTCCTCTTCAACGATGTAGATTACAAGTAGTAGATACCATGGCACAAGGTAATAAGTTGACTAGTACATAAAGCAATTATTGCAAGACAGTCTACTCTAGGTACATTGATAGTATTGACCCTTTTCTACCTGAAAATATTTCCTCCATCAACTCCATCGAGCTAAATTGTTTGCTTTGTTTCTTTTAAAATCATTCGGACGGTTATGTGAAAAAATCCACTGTAACTTGTAAACCTACATTTGGGAAACTTCATCTTGGAAGCATGCCTGTAACAGATGTTTTTATGCGCCAGGAGTCACCCCCCGATGCTGGCAGTAGGCCTGGACGACGCCTCTCCCGGCGGCAAAGTTGCAATCTTTGAGTACGGGGAAAACTCACGGCGATGGACGCGCACAGAGACACTGGCGTGTGTGCCCGAGCCTGTGCACGACATCGCGTTTGCACCAAATCTTGGACGCAGCGTGCATCTGCTTGCCGTCGCAACTAAGGATGTTCGAGTCATTCAGCTCAAGCCACTGTCGTGAGTCACTCGATGATATCTACTGTAAACATTGACTAGTGATCTTAGATTTTATTTAGTCATTTACTTTTCTTTTGAAATATTTTGTTTGTATTTTTAAAGACTTGCACATTTATTAACTCATGATTCTCATAATACTTGAGCTGCCTGGAAATCAAATTTTAATATTCATAAATAAATGCTCTTGTGGGATATTTCTACCACATGACGCAATTTTTGTTAACGCTCATTATCGTAAACCAGTGGTACATTGCCGGCCTGCTTAAATGTAAAGCTTCATAATCCAGCAGTACATATTTAATTATTTCCAATTAATACTCCGGTGTCTTCAAAGCTTAACCGTACACATAATAAGTCATCTGAATCCTTGCTAGGATGTTTAATCGGCTCTTTCAAACATTTTACTTGTCTAGACCTCAGGTAATAATGTAACTGGTCATGGGTTATTTCAGATGGGGGAAACTAGTTAGTAAGGCAAAAAACATTATACATTTAAAAAACACATTTATGCCTTACACATTTTTATACAACAAAAAAAAAACGGTAATACAAATGCTAGATAACGTACACAGATTTTTGGCTACAAAGCCCCAGCCAAGGATTATATTTAAATGCCGTTGGTGTCACAGGGACAGCGTTGGTGGTCCGCGAGTGGAGGCAACACTTTCAGCAACCTTTGAGGAACACTTCGGCGCAGTGTGGCGGGTGGCTTGGAATGTCACCGGCACTATCCTCGGCTCTTCCGGTGACGACGGCTGCGTTCGGCTGTGGAAGGGTGCGTACGATTAACCCTTTATTCTGTCATGCAACTACAGACTCCCAGAGATCACTTGCTGGTGAGAGGTTATGATCCTTTGACTTGTCTACTCTGCAAATAATAATTGTGATGAAGCTGAGATATAACTTTTGGGTATAATATATTGGGTTAAGCCCAATGCTAAATCTTGGGGCAGGGAACTCCTGATAAGTTTACCAGGGTCTCAAGCTAATGTTGTTTTGGTATTATTTGCATTTTCGACTTGTCTTTCTAGCACTGGTGTTTATTGGAACAGTTCTCTCTGCCACAAGTTCATAACCTAATCTCTTCCGGACGATCGCGATGTTAACATGTTCTTGCGGCAGCTTTGTAAACTACAAGCAGTGGTGTAAAAACCTGATTTAAATTGTTATCGCTTGCAATGCTGGAAGTATTTTATTATTATGAACACTACTTCCCTCTAAAAAATGACGCCTAAACAGGGACTCGAATCCTGATCGCCACCTGTTCCTCTTTCCTCTTGCCAATGTGCAAGAGTGACATATCCTTTTTGAGAAAATTTTAGGGCATGTGATGAAAAAAGGACATGTCCAAGCAGCCCAATTAGTCAGAGTAACGCCCGCTTTAGGTGGAGATCGGGGGTTGGATTCTCCGTTTGGGCACCAATTTTTTAGCTGATGTTAGTGATCCTAATTATAATTCCAAACATATGCAATTTAAACAGATTTAACTGAAAGAGACTTGCGCGCCACCTTGTAAAACGCTTCATCTACTCTGCCCACAGCCAACTACACAGGTGCGTGGAAGGCAGTAGCCGTGCTCAATGGAGATGGATCTCAGGGGCCAAGCAGCACACCAGCCTCTCCCCCTCTACCTGTGGTCCTCGCAGGAAATGGGCCACCCACCAGTGCCACAGCCAGGTATTACAAGTTGGGCACCATCAGCAACCCAAACCAGGTGCCCTGGCACTAGCAGGGTAGGCCTCAATCAGGTGCTCTGGCAGAGTAACCACAGCCACAAGTTGCCTTGACACTACTAGCACCATCACTTCTAGAGCCCTAGTACTATTAAGTGTGCAGGTTATAGATAGACAGAGAGAATGTTAATGTTGATCTGCGGAGCAAACGAGCCGGGACTCGTGGTAACGGAAGACGTATACAGATGGCGCTTGCAGCTGTCCTTTTTAACAAACCTCTACAATTAAATTACATAAAGCATTGTTACTTGTATATCAATCGTTTGTCATTTCTTACGATGGTACCAAACGGCATCTTCCGACACCCTCCATTTATGTTGGTAAAGTAGTCATTTGGCGGCCATCTTTTGCGCTGAAACTTAAGCATACCCTGCACACTGAATGCCAGTACCTTCAGTCACTACTGAAGCCCTTGTAGTGCCACACTGACAGATTGAACCATCTGCTCACGTATCACAATGAAGTGCGTTTGTGATTACAACAACCAAGACTGTAGTGCCGTGTAACTAGCCGAGGTTCAATATTTGTTTAGTAAACAGCTAAATTTAAACTTCTCTGACCGTCAAGAAAAGTGTTAAGATTATATGGGTAGTGTTTTCCATAACAGGTACCAGTCTCACAAACTACAAGAAAAGAGAGAGATTTAGTTTCTGGCCTGCTTTAAAATTTGCATCATTGATAGTCAGTGCACCAGCTGGTCAGACTGTTTTAATATTGCCAGCCCATGCAATGTGGTGGGGTGACTATCTACCATGAGATGGCAATCATCTGTCATATGAGTGTGTCATCAATTTAGCGCCACATACAGAGTTCTGGCCTTACTGTTATGGCTCATTGATGGTTTCATTCTCGGATGGTGCCTACTGAAGTCCAAGGACCATGGAAAATGGCGCTGTAACTTTGATAATTGGAAGAACGTAATGTTTTTGCCATGGATGTCAACATCTTCCAAATGTTTATATTATTTTTTACTTGCTTTACTATTTAATTGCCAATTCAAACGCTAAATAAAGCTCGATTATTGTAGGCAAATTGCTTTGTTTTTTTTTTCTTTTTGGTCCTTGTTCCTTGGTTCAGATTTCTGAATATGTTAAATTTTGAATGATTGTTTGCAAGGTAAGTATGAGCTTATCTCTGGACTCTTCCTGGACTCCTTTATTTTCTTAGTAGGTCATTTTGACTGCTATAAAAGATTGGTTGAATGTAAAAGTCCTTGCCTAGTTGCCAATAGCTACCAATCTCCAGGGCTGTCCAACTTTTATTTTAATGATTTGGGAAGAAAGAGGGAAACTCAACTCACAAAGCTGAAAATGGATTTGTTCACGTGCAAGAAAAGGGCTGTTAACTAGTGACACAGTTGTCTACTTCCAGGTAGAAACAAAGTAGAAGTCAAAACGTCATTGTACCTCTCTTCATTTTTTGCGTTCAGCCGATTCCACCTTGGTAAGTTGTGTTTCCTTCCTTCCGCTTTCCCCAATTGATTCACCAGCATTGTGACACTCTAATTACCTTTTAACAATTTGACTTCGTAGAGTTGTTATGCAACCATCAAACTTTAAACCACTAATATTTTTTTATATGCCTTTGAATTTGAAACGACTTTTCACATTGATAATTACCTGGTGGAAGAAGCATTCCAGGATTTTCCAAAATACTGAGAATGCAGTGGCAACCATTTGAATGCTGTGCTGTTTTGTGTGCATGGGGACCGTCAGGACTGCAGTGGCGGATGGGGGCAGCCGTTGGCAGGCGCCAGTGGTACGAGGCCGCTTCCAGAAGATGACCTGGCTGGGACACGACTCATTGCCGCCACCGTTGCACCCGTCTATGGGCGCACTCGCCACCCCAAAGTGACCCAGCAGCCAAAGGTAGGAGTCGCCTAGTGGAGCTGGATCTACTGTCACCGAAGAATTCTATTGTAATCTCAGATAGAAAAATGAACCGTACAAGTATTGCACTGCATATGCAGTTGGGAAATATCAGATTTTTAAAGGATCTGATTGTTTGGAAGCAAGGCAAATGATAGGAGCATTCCCTTGTCGATAAAAGAGCCTCTGGTTAATGAGCTCAACTAGGCCCTTCACTGTGAATACCATTTTGAAATGGTTGGTGTCACTTTGGGTGACCAACTTGACACAAGTTATAACTGTCATCCACTATGTGTGCAATCAACCCACAGTAAAATGGGAAAGCAGATTTTTGAAGCTTTATCAGGTGATCTCAACATCTCCATGGCTACAAATTATTTTGTTTGCAAAGTTGGAAACGAATTTACTATAAGAACATTTTGGGCATAGTTACTTTCTTGGTGTATCTAAAAGATTTGCGTTTTTGACGCGCAATTTGCTGTGATTTTTTTTCCGAAATAAAAATATGACTGTTTTTCAGTGTTGTTCTGCCTGATTTTATTAGTGCATTGTGTTTGTCTTTTCCATACAACCAGCATGAAGTCCCAGGATTGCGACCCCTGTTTCCAGTCTGCATGTCATACATGTATGCTTTGTGGGTAGCCTACATGCCCTGTATGTTTGCTGCGATGACGGGGTCATTGCGACCCAACGCATATACGAAAGGAAAGGAGGCGGCACGACTCGAGAACCTGCATCGTGTCGGGAATCAAGGATAGACTTTGATCAGAAGGTATGGTCTAAATTGTATAAGTAATAGTGTAAGGAAATGAAAATTACATAAGTCCTTCTTTGTAATTGCGCTAAGCTGAGCGATGGCATTGCCCTCTGATGGAGACGACCAACATGGGTATTTTACGATATGATTAGCGTAGCGAACATAAAACCATGTAGACTTAAAGGTCAGGTTTGATCTCTCGGGTCCCGACCCTCACCCGCGCACGCCTTTAGCCTGAAGATTCGCCGTGTCTCGATAGGACCAGGAAGTCGTGGAGAATAAAGAGAAAGCTCGATTTACTTTCATTGCACTTTATTATTGCTGGTGAACTATCACTTATTAGCTTCTAAAGAGACAGACACTGAGGAGACCTCCGATATACATTAGAGAGGTCTGCAAAAAGAAGGAAAGAAGAGAGAGAGAGAGGGAGAGAGCGGTAAAGTCTTGAAGACTGAAGATCACAACTCGGAGTACTCGCGAGGGTCGTGCCCCAAAGAGGGGGAGTGAGAGGAGACGTCACTCGCACTTGTCCAGCTCGTCGCATGATTTGGACTTGTTGCTTCTGAAACAGATGGACCGAACAATTAGTTATTATGAAACAAGTAATATAATTAGAGCATGACAACTGTTGTCACTGTTGTAATTATAATTCTTGCAAGAAATTGGCTTCTTCTTTTGATCTTTCTCATAAGAGAAGTGATCGGCTGATCGAAGTACCCAGGGTGATTAGAGATAGCCAATAACTTGAACTAAACGTTAGAAAGATAAGGAACGGAAATATCTTCGCTAACTTATCAATGTCCTGCGATTTCGAGCTATGACCATGATTGATTTGATCAATTTTACAGAGCTTTAAGAGCCTAGTGGCTGATATTCTCGTGTTCTTCATTACCCAGTACCTTCCTCGGCCACTAGTTATAAAAGTTCCGGTCACAGACTTGCCAACTCGTCTCCTTGAACATCATAACGGATCGTTAATTTTTGGCAAATTATGAAATTAATTAACACGAATACGTTATATTAACTTGTAACAGTATCACGTAATGGCGATGTAGCAGGAAACGCGGTGCGATTCAGGGTCAGTCGAGAGGTCGTGCATTCAATGTCTTACAAATATCTGTCGTGTTTAAGATTGTGTTAAGTAGCTAAACCCACACAAAGACACACAAAAGCAAAGCGTGCATAGTAATCGATGATCATTTGTAGGTGAATTTCATTGAGCTTTTCCATCGTCAAGTGTAGATTCAATTTGCATAACCTATAATCTTAGCGTAGTGGTGTGGGCGCTTCATTAGATGATGGCACAGTAAAGAATGCCATGGTTCTCAGAAATTTGAAGAGTCAGTGAATCAAACTCAATATTGCATCAAATGCATTCAAGGAGCAAGGAAAGTTACACAATCTCTCGCTCGCCATGATATTACTCGAAACGAGAAAGCAATTATTTTTCTCTTCGGTGTGAGACTGCAGAAAACATAGTTGTGTTAAGCGGCATGAAAACGATGCTATGATGCGCGTGCGTACCTGCGCGTGAGGGCGTCGCGACGCCCGACGTGCAGCACGACTGCGCCGCTCTTGATGTCCTTGAACAAGGAGACCACCTGCGCGTGCGTCCTGCCCTGCAGCGGTTCGCCGTTCACTGCGAGGATCTCGTCTCCTGAAAAAACACATACGAGCCGTGTGAACGACGAACGACCATTAAGCGGAGAAGTCCCTTCGGTTCTATGCTTTTCTCCAGCTTATCTTGAAAACGGGGTATGAGCTTATTGCTACGGAATCTTCTTGTCAATACTCTGATCTTTTAGAGGTTGGTCCAAAAGACAGATTTCTCGAAAGAGAGTACACATTGGAGTTAATGAGAACAAAGATTGTGGTTTGGTATGCTATAAAAAGTAGAGCACATCAGTAGAAACTAACAAACCTAAATGGTTTGAGAGATTAAGAACAAGTCATAAAGCATTTCCAAGGCAGTATACGGCCCAGAGGACTCAAGCATGAAGCAGCAAATCGCAAGTGACGCTTTTGGAATCTGGAACCAACTTTAGGAGAGCGAGAGTAAGACGCACCTTCACGCAGCGAGCCCTCGTCGGCCGCCTGCCCGGACCGAAAGATGGTCTTCACAAAGACGCCCATGCTGCCCCGCGGGGAGTCTTGTCCCCCCACGACGCTAAAGCCAAGCGCCTTGCGTCCCGCACCCTTCTCGAAAGTCACCGTGAACAGTGATAGCGACAAGCTGCGCGGCCTGGTCTGCGCGCCGCCTGCACCGCGCACGCGCCTATTCGGCTCGAAAGAGAACTTGCGCATGCCCGTCACGGGCTTGCCGGTCGGCGGCTTTGGACGCTCTCGGACAGCGTCGCTGGATAGTTTCGTACGTTCTCGGCTCGTTTCGCGTGAGATCGGACGTTCCCGGCTTGTGTCGCGCGGAGGTTTCGTGCGATCCCGGCTAACGTCGCGGGAAATCGGACGTTGTCGTAGAGCATCGTTCTGAAGCTTTGGACGTTCTCGACTGACATCGCGCGAGATCGATCGTTCTCGGATCGCGTCACTTGATAGCGTGGGTCGTTCTCTACTCGCTTCCCGCACCGTTGGCCGCTCTTCGCTGACGTCGCGAGACATCAGTCGCATTCGGCTGGCGTCGATCGACCTCGGACGTTCCCGGCTCGAGTCGCTCGGGCTGCGCGCCAGGTCGTGCGCAGCATTGTGCAGCCGACTGCCTGAGACCGAGACGCGGCGGTTGGGCAACTCGTTGAACGACGACGTCCTGAGTCTGACGGGCTCGTCGGACTGCGGCCCCCTGAGGGCGACCTCGCGGGGAACGGCGGGCGGTCGGTGTGACGGGGGTGGCCGGTGCAGGAAGGACGTCCTCTTCGGCTCCTCTTCCTTGGGGGCCTCGTCATGGAAGGTGGACGCCCGCTGGAATAGCATATGTTTCGGGAAGAGTGGCGGTTTCTTGGCCGCCTCGGGCCGCGGCGCCTCTTTGACAGAGTCCTCCGTGAAGGTGGAGGAGCGCTGGAAGAGCGCGTGCTTGTGCAGGAAGGACAGTCGCTTGGCCACCTCCGGCTTATCACAGGGGCCTTCCTCGGTAAAGGTCGGCGAACGCTGAAACAGCGCATGCTTCATCAGCAGCGACGGCTTTTTCGGCATCTGTGGCTTTTCGGGCTTGACGGCGGCGTCGGGAGGCGCCGTCGCCCGCTGGAAGAGCGCGTGTTTTTGTAGGAAGGACTGCTTTTTGACGGGCTCCTCGTCGCGGAAAGTGACAGGACGCGGGAACAAGTGTTTCGGCATCAATGACGGCCGCTTGGTACTAGGGGGACTGGGTCGTTTCAACAAGGGAGGACTCGGCCTACGGGGCTCGACGATTGGAGGTAACAGAGTGCGCACCCTATGAATGACGTCTTCGTCTACTATGCGTCGACGCGGAACTTCCGCCTCCACGACGTCTTCCTCTTGGCACGCAGCCGCTGCCTCCTCTTCGGCGAGGTTCCACAGCCGAGGTCCGTTACGCCGCACGGCCGCATGCCTCCGCCGTGAAAAGCTCAGCTTCTCTTCGTCTGTTTCGTTAGCGGCGTCCACGGCCCCCGTTTCCTCGTCGGCCGCCGCGAACGACGACGACGCCGACACGGGCGGTGATTTGAGCGACCCTCGCGGCGAGTCACTGTCGTAACCGCTCTCGTCTCCACGCGGGCGCAGTAGCAACGCGTCGAGCAGTAGTGCAACTTGTGCAGGCGACACTCGCAGCTCCTCAAGGCTTGCCGACGCGCGGCCACCACCCTGCGCACGCGCCCCTGCGAGCAAATCGTCGCAGGAGAGCGCGCGCAGCTCCCAGCCTACGCGATCGATCCTCTCGGCGGAGACGGCTAGCCTGTCAGCGAGGTGCAGCAGCTGTAGGTCGGCTAGGCCACGACGGCAGGCGTCTCCTACATCCTGCGTCGGTGCGCTGGACGCCGGCCGCGCAAACAGGCTGCGCAGGGAGTCGACGCGCGATACGCGGCTGCGCGGCTGTTGTGGGGCAGCGGGGAGAGGTTGGGTGGCTGAGCGCGACGGTGACCAGTGGCGTCGGCGTGCGGGGGAGACGGAAAGTAACTCGCTTGAGTCGGCGCGACGTAATAAGTCCCATTTTCGGCCAACTTTCTTGCCCCAAGTGGCCAGCCCTGTTGAGGAAAAAGCGAGTTATGGTCAATGCCTTTGGTCGACCATGGGTCTTGTGGTTTCTGTCGAATCGGAATTGGCGGTTTCTTATATTCTCCTGCACCTTGCCCAAAGATACCTTAGCTCGCATGTGCTTAATGGATTCGAAGGTCCATCTGATCCACACGCTATCTGTTCTATACCTTGCCGATACCATGATAATACCCCCACATCAACAACAAAAACAAAAACACACCATGATGTAATATCATGGCTCGCGTGTCCGTTCCGGCGTTATAGCATTAGACTGATTACAGACCCACATAGTATAATTACCCAATGTACAAAGTCCCAGGATCTGTGTCTTTTGATGGTTGGTCTATATGCGTACTAAGTTAATTGTCTTTTTATATCACGTATATAGCAACTTTGACGATGTGATTTCGAGAATACTAATTATTATTCTGAGATTTAGCGATAGCACAGTTCGAAATTGCTGCTGAGGAAATGAGAAAGAAAAAGAGTGGAATATGCCTTTACCCATAGCTAATTCAGTACTTATGGAGGTCCGAGAGTGATCAAGTCATAAAAAACCTGGGAGGGTCACGTCTCGCATTTGTACTGCAAGGACCGTTAGTCTGCCGATTGACAGAGAAGATATCAGGCGGGCATCAGAAATAATAGAGCTACCTGTCATCAATCGATCAATCAGTGGGAGGACCCGAGGGCTTGACAGAAAATCCATTGCGATATTGACTCTTAATGGCTGACTGGTTTTTAATCTATGTGATTGGTGAGAAGGTCAAGGAGTGAGGTCACGATGAGTTCCGTAACGTAGTCAAGTCGGAAGTAATTTTTAAATGAAATATGCACCAAGCTGATTTATATGTCGAGTATACTCACTGCTATTCCATGAATGAATTCCATTCCATGAATTTACCACCGACGAATTGAGCTGGGTGGAACAGCTCAATTGCCGTAAAGTTGGAAACACAAGTTGGCAGCCTATCCTCACTCTGATTTTCAAAAGCTCCCGTATTATTCGCTAACTCACCCCTACGGGCCGACTTCGGTGAGGTAGTCGGGTCGAGGCGTCCCCTGACCGGCGCTGCCGGCGACGTCGTCTCTGCGACGGCGTCTTGCGACAACGGCGATAGACTGACGAGCGTCGGACTTGGGTCGGATACCCGCCGCTTGAACAGACGCATCCTGCCGAACAGACAAACGAAAAATGTGAGTTTGATGATATTTAGTATTTAAAACAAAGTTAGTGAGATTATATTCGGATCCTGCACGAACCGCGCAGCCATGGGTATCAGATCACAGGTATTGACTTTAATTGAATTCCATTACGATTCATGAACCTTGACATTTCCACACTCTTGAATCAAAAAAATTCGCCTGATCGGCTTATTAGTTTGTATGTCTGTCTGTTTTCTGTTGGTTTATTGGTAAGGAATTTAGCTGTATTCACAGCCAGGGTCAGTGGTGGGTTCAACATTAATAATAGAGCCAGGAAGCCAATACAGAGGGAATTGCAGCTCAGAAGAGAAAATATCGCGTGAAATGTAATTCGTTGCTCGCATGTTATGTCACGAAATTAATAAAGTTTCCCTAGGATTTCACTTGTCACGTCGTCGGCTCTGTTGACAACTGAATGAATGAAATGCAGGTATTAAAATATTGTGGATTCGCCAAGTTTTGAAGACTTGAATCGGTTTAAGTTTGTGTTATATTGAATGAACTAAACAATTTGTGCTACTAAGCAATCTCCACCGGTTCTCTAAGAAAATGTCAAACAGCTATAGGGGCCTGCCTTGTTTCCTAGTGCATTGCTCGAACCAGTGAACCGCGTACCTCATGTATGCGTACAAAGACGCCCCTATGCTAGCATGGCTTGCGGGCGAATCTTGGTTCACTGGGCTCGCTTTGAGTGAAGACTCACTCACCGCAAACATGTTCTGAGTAACAGCAATCGAAGTTACGGTCCCCATATAACTCACTTCACGGGCCACTGCCATCTCCGTACTATCACTTCTTATTCTTGCAGGCGCGAGAAATCATGTTACAGAGCTAATGGCTATTGTCAAAAAACTTCCCCTGCTCGTGAAGAAAAGTTTGGGTCCGCGTTCATGACCCGGTTATCTCGATTGGTTTCGCGACAATCGGAGCTTGATTCCGGCTCCGCACTGGCATTCAAGGCAACGAGGAAGCTGACAGGGACACTTTGAGACAGCTTTCCTTGCTGCAAATACACACAGGGATTCGCCGTCCCTTTCGACGACCAACCCGTACGCTTGACGTCAGAGGCGCGCTTTCTGCAACGGGCCGTCACGGCCCCTTTGGCATCGCGGCGCCAGCCGACGGCGCTGCATTCACTTAGCCGGCTGCGATCGGCGTCGACTGAGTTCGGTGAAATGCCATAGGTTTGAAACGGCATGGGTTGGTTGGTGCATGTTGCTAAGACACCCCTTTAGGTCTACGGCAAGAAAATCAGGATTGTAAATGCACTGACGTCGCAGTGGCACATTCTTTCTATTCTGTTTGCAAAATCTTAGATGTTCACAACTTCTGGCGTCAGATGCAGGGTCGGCCAACTGCCAAGACTTCTCCTATGACAAGTCTCTTAGCCCATGTGGCGCCCTGTCGCAATCTCTGCGATCCGTGGGCAATGATGTATTCTTGCAGTTTCTGAATAAATTATTCAGTTTTTTGTGACTTGGGTAACAAGTTAATGATTGTAATAGATACTCCCAATACATTCAAGCACCAGCTATAATCGACCCATTAGTCAGAAAACTTGTGGCACTCCCTTTTCGACGTATAAAAAACAAAATTATATTACGCTTTAGTGAATTTTATACTCGCTTAAAACGTAGGTAGAGTCGGTATGCCTACACTCAATTAAGTGCCAACTTGTCTTGGCGATTTATGTAAGAAGGATTTGTCACATTGCGGAATTGTGCATTCTGTGAATCCTTACCTAGCAACCGTAGGTAGCACATGCTGTCATGCCGTCATACTAAATTGGGCATCAAGTTGTCGCTGACGATTTATGTAATCTAGATGTGTCATTTAGTGGACGTATGCGTAATCTGATCTAGATATGTCGAAATCAGATCTAAAAGAACAAGCGCAACATTAAGAGCCGAATTTAAATTTCGTCATTAATCAATTTTCCAGTTCATGTCAGGCAATGGCAATGGCATGCAGCGCTAGGTGCAGGCTGAAACAATGAGAACCACCTTCGTGGTATATAACATGCAATTAAAGTATCTGCTGGCCATGAAAACCTCCGTCATAACCACTCTTATCGCGAGCACGCGTACATAAAAGTGTAATATAAAACTTAAATGAATAGCGCTCTGTTGTGTCAGGTATTGGCGATGACTGCCAGCAATTTGGCAGTGTCCCTAAAATACCAGGATTCGCGGACAATCCCAGATGTGATCATTTGTTTCATGGGTTAACCGATCCCTGAATGTGACTCAACTTTCGTCAACGGGCAAACCATTGTTCACCGCAATATGGAGCACCTGTCATTATCTGCATCGCGACCTAACCAACTAAGAAAGTCATCAACTGCAGAAGCGCGCATCGTGACCTGTCGCAATCCTTGGCCAGCAAGTTACCCAAAACGGCCGGTGCCTGTCTCCTTATAGGGCCCTCTACACCCGCCTTCTAGGGACGGCGTCGACCGACCGATTTCTGCCTCGATGCACGACGTGGAGAGCAATCAACGGCCGTGCAACTACATGATGTGGCCAGCTGTTGCATCCGACGCACCCGCTTGTAAACCATGCTCTGATTGGCCCGTCGGCCGTCACGTGGTTAGCGTCTTCGGCGACTGCGGCGATGTGCTTCCGGCGCCCGACAAGTGGCCGTCGTAGGAAGACGTTGTCGACGGAAGGAAGGCGTCCGGGACGCGACACGCTACCGACCGGGACAAGGCGGTTGCGTTGCATCGGAACGGTGGATTATGACTCGCAATGCTTCTAACCGTCATCGGAGTCAACCAAGGGTGTCCGCACGGGAGTTCTGTTAGAGGAGCAATTTGCTTTTCTTTGGCTTTTAACGCACCGCAGACATGACGTGTAAAGTGCTGTGGTGCGATGGAACATTGCATTTCTATTCCTGAGTCATCTTAAATTGTCGTGTTCTAGTCATCTTCTACATAATCCGTAATGTCCGTTGAATAACAAAAAGAGAATCCGTTTCTCTGTTCTCATCCTTCGAGGCTCCTCTTCATCGTGGCTGGGTCATGTCAATCTCCTTATAGGGCAACTGATAAGACGCGAGGGCGGAGTGTAGCCACCTCAGAAGCGGGACTCCTGACAGCCCACGCCGCCGACTGGGCGGCCCTCGGCGCGCTCCCACGGCTTCTTCCTCTCTTTGTCCCCGTGCGACCGGAACTGCTCGCATTTACATTTCCCGAAGTGTTGGTCGTCGCGGTCCATAGCGGCTCTCGCACCTCTCCGTTGCGGTGTGTCCCTCAGGTCTACGTCTCAGGCTGACCATGGGTGGCTGGAGACGTCTCTCCGATCTTGCTAATAAACATCTCGAGGGCAAGGTCTGGCGAAGGATGATTCAGCTCTTGATTCTGTTTTCCGGAAGGGACGCAAGCCAGTGACCCTCTAGAAGCCTCTAGCCGTTCGAGTTTCCAGAGCGCGCATGCCACCGCAGGGTTTCCCCTTCTCCCTTATAGTTAGGAAACGTTCATTGTCATCACCTTATCATTCAACGGCTCCATTAGTCCATGATTAACGCGGGGTCGTTGTCAAAGTGGTTCATCAGAGCTCTCTCGAATCTGCCCCTATGGTTGATGCCGTGACCGCGGTGACCACAAATGACTCAGACGAGCGATGGAGCCAGCTGGCAGACGAGGGTTGCGTGTCGTGGCCTTCGAGAGCGCCACCTGACACGGGATGACAGGTGGTTGTCGGCTGGCGATCGTAGGGCGGGCACGGGGATGAGCAGAGACAACGATGAGCCAACCTGAGTGAACCACTGATGTCGGCAAGGCTTTGCATTGAGCAGGTTTAAAACAAGCGACGGGCGGAGGGATGGCGTGTTGTATTTCCTTCAACCCGTTTCCGAAAGCACTTGAGTGATGAATATGGATTTAATTTTAAACATGCAGGTACTTTATTCAAAAGTGTTGTTTGTAAAAACATAAAGAAAACGTTAGAAAATTTCCAATCTGTTTCTCGAACGAGTAACGCTTTCTAAACTCTAATTTAAAATTTCATACCTTTTCACATTTAAATGTGAACCTGATCCGAGGGATGAAACGGATAATAGTTGGCCAATCATCCCCGAAGCTCTGACACAATTATACTGGATCATCAACCTCCGTTTCGCCGCATTTCCGCTTGCCTCAAGAATTAAGCAACGAAATCGACGTGCCGGGCCAAACAACCACCGACGCCCCCCGACGCTGACGACGTCGACCGAGCGGTCAAGGGCACTTCGCCCCGGGCCTCGGAGCGGACATCAGATTCCCACCGCTCAGTTGGGAGGTCAAGAACCCCATCGGCAGGACGGCTAGGCGAAAGCGAGAGTCCAAACGCGCACCGCGGAGCCCGTTCCTCTGCAGATCACCACTTTGATGATGGTCTTCGTCGCCACCGAGGTCCGCCCGCCTTGGTGCCAGCCACGCGGCGCACTCGCGTGAACCCATTGTCGCCGTTAAGAGATATTAGGTAACAAACACCGCGTATCGCGTTTGGTGTTGTACCGTCGACGCACCGTTGCGTACGATCGAGAGCGTTTCACTCGGTTGATATACGCTTAGTACACAACAACAACGCCGTGCCTTACTATTGGTTTGCTGTGCAACTCCTTGGCAAAGCGAGTCGTTGCTTCCCAAGCTTGCATGCAGGTCGGTCTATAGCATTGTTAGGCAAACAACAGAAGATGCATCAGCAGTGCCAGGTAGATACAGGTAGAGACCCTTTGTCTGTTTTTACTTTTGTCAGTGACTTGCACGCTTCGACGGTAATTCCTCCCCGAGGCGGTTCGGGGAACTCCGTTTCCCTTGTCTCCGGACCACGGTCCTGAGATCGAGACCCGTTAGACGCAGCCAGCATCGATCGGTGCAGCGCATCGCGCAGCCTTGCCAAGCGTTGCAGAGGCTACCACGTTGCCGTTGACTCTGGAGGAGGAGGATCGCCGAAGACTTTCCGAAGGGATCGTACTGTTGTTGTCGGGGAGAGGTTGCTAGACCAAGACTTGGAGCAGCAGAGGCTGCATCAAAAGACTGCCCATGCACACAGATGACCAGAAAGAGTGAGCCCTTCGATACGGTCACGTGATCGGCAACTTCGGCCCACGGGCATCTATTGCGTCACGTCTTCGAGCGAGGTGTCGGCCGCCGTTAAACCCGTCTTCCTCCTGTCTCACTCACACTCACAGGGAAAACACAGTCGTCTCTCGCTCCATCTCGTACCGAGCACATGATGCCCTTTCTCTCTCGTAGATGCCTCCATGCTTGTTGCACTCGTTAGCGCCGTGGCCGCGCTATCGCGCTCGGGCGGAGATTTGCATAAGAGCAAGTCGGCGATCGGAGCTCGTGACGTCGGGGCAAGGATACTGGGCGAGGATTAAATGCAGGCGGAAGGTGAACACACCGATCTACACCCTCCTCCCGGGGTCAAACATCGGCGAATACTGTACAAACCCATGCCGCGGGAAAAATATAAATAGGTAGATCGAGAAAAACTTACTCTTTTCGGAGACGAAGCCTTCGGTGACTAGCTTGAACACATCAGCAAGCACCCTCCACCCTCTTGACCACAACGCCGTCGTCCTCTCGGCAGAACCCTTTCGACACTCAATAAATCCACTGGACACTTGTACCTAGCACTGGTCGGAAACAAAGGTGCACCTCGCCAACGTTCGCACCTGCTGGCCGATAGACGATCCAAGAAGCACTGGCTGCTTAGCGCTCGCTCAGGTAGCGGCAAGGAGGCGGTGTGCAAGCGTGCGGGGTCGGAGAGGTAGGGGGCAAGATGGCTGCCCTCTTACCTGTCACTTTCTTGTGCAGGGGGATTCCGTAATAAGCCCTGCGAGCAAGACAGAGAAAGAATATTTGCACCTTCGATTTGATATAGGCGGCAAAGGGATCGAAGCGCCGTCATTGACAAGACTGTCAATGAAGAGTCAGTGTTATAGTCAGGCGTCACGCGCGCTGCACCGATGCGTGCAATAATGCGTGCAGTCAGCGCGTATGGCGATGCACCTAGCCGCTATGCACCTAGGTGCAATGTCAGCTTTCAGCGCGTCCTTGTACGGTCGTCGGCGAGGAGCTGCTCGCCGGCCATTGGGCAACACTCGGGAAATTACCCGGGGTGGTGGGCACCAAGCGGTGGGACCCGCTCGTTGGCCGTGAGCGCCAATTAGCCAAAGCGGCGTCCAAACGGCGACCGGCTACCGTGGGCACAGGTGGGTCGGAGAAGGTCGTCAAGAAAGCTGAGATGCCTAAGGGGTCGGGTTGCAGGTTTGTTGTGGTTCAGTGTAGGCAATCTTAATGGCATGTGTGTGTGTTGGGTTGTCTAGTCTCCAGGCGTGGCTGACATAAATTTACGTCTGTCTGTAGGGCAGGAGGTAGGCAACTATTTGTTTCTTCAATGTAACTTTTGTTGCGTATCTTGCAAGGGTTAACTAAGATATCGAAACTGCACGAAACTAGCACCTACATATTACTCAGCTGTAATGTAAAATGCCTAACTGGAAGGGATGGCAATATACATTTAAATAGCCTGCGGAAAGTTGTCAATCCCGACAGACAAGAAGGCGTTTCTTAAATCATAATCACGCCAAACTCTTGACAAAGCTCTCACATGTCCATCCATTTTCGCCGCACAATGCGTTTTGTAACTAAATTGATCACGATTAATTAAATATGCATGCCAATCAGGACAAATGGCTACTGTCTGCTGCGATCAGTAACGAAATGAACTCAAACCATTTCGCTTTTCGGACTTCACCATTCGAATTATAAGTTCTCCATACGAGTTTTAGGCCCGCAAATCGAGTATAGAAAGTTACTCACACGGTAATTTGCCACGGCAAAGAAACGAGATTTTCTACTCAATCGCCAGTGTAATCAAGCTGCTTGCTTCGCACGTCGCATAACAACCAGGGGCTATTAGCATTAAATTAGCATACTATTCGAGGAATGCAACCGACGTTCACCATGGCACTCTGCTATCCATGCATCTCAGTCCCCATGCTAAACTGCATGCTAAACGATACTAACTGACGTCCACCCCGCGCGTCATCGCACCGTCACTAATTACCTATTAACAGTCAATTAACGCGCTCATTATGCCTGCCCTGTTTGCCGAGCAATCAGCCCGTGTCATGTTCTCGAACCCCAGACTCCAAACTCTTCCGCCGTGGCGTTCGCTGGAGCCAATACATTTCTGTCAGTCGGCAACGTCCCGTCGATGTCTTGGGTGGGGCTGACCGGCAAGTACAGTAATCGCCCGGCGGCACCTTCGTAGGTCGTTCGCCGCGCGACTCGGGACTAGTGCGGAAAGGTCGGCGCCGCGTCGACCTATACCGTGAGCGTCGCGACGCCGACGGCCTTGGACGTGGCGACGGCAAGTCGCGCGACGCCTGAAGGGCTAAGTGTCCAAAATAACACTAAGTGGCACACTCATAACGGAATCATCGTAGCTATGGTTAATAGCTAGGCGCGGCAGTGGTCGTAGAAACAGCACATTCCACAGTGCTGAGATGTAAACAATCCTAGCAGCTGTCTGCGTCACTCAGGATTCACTCAAGGTGACCATCTCGCGATTACCATCTCGGTGACCATCTCCGTGGCCCGTGGTCAGTAAAGACCTGACAGAAGTGGTAACACGATACAGTACACTCCCAATAAACTATCAAAGATCATCGGAGCGGTAGAGTGGTTCATCGATCAAGACTTTCAAGTTTCGAGTTGCTTTCTGTTATCAAACGAGCGGTCAGGAGTGGTGGAGTCAAGGACGCCGAGGGCCCGCTTCGACTCTCTGGATGAGCATTCTCTCGACATTCCGGCATCGGGTCGTCTCCGTCTCTCCGCGCCAGCAGCCTCTCCGCGAGTATCGCAATCTCGAGAAGCATTCCATCTCTACCTAGCCGCCCCTCTCTCTCTCTCGCTTCTGCTGCTGGTCGGCTCGCGGGTCACGTGGCCTGACGTCATAGGGCAGCTTAGGCCGCGGTCGCGGCAGTCTTGCTCGAACCTCGGCGCGGCCCGGTTGCTTGGAGACGACGATATCTATATCTTAACGTGGTTGTTCAGCTTCGACTGTTTAGAAGATTTTCGGGCTCGAAACAGAACGACGGGGACGTGGACCCCGAGTGTGGAGCGACGCACGGTACTCAAGGTTGGTGATTTGAACGCACGGGAATGTGGTGGAAATTGCTCCCCGATTATAGGGTGTGCACCAGGCTAGGGTGAAATGTGACAATACGTTGTGGTAGACGGAAGGGGATCCCAACCGTAGATATCTGAAGCTTGTATAGGTAACCGTTTATATGTTTCTAGATCAAATGTTAGTACAAAATTTACCTGAGCTTTATGGTGGGTAAAGTTAATTTCATAATCTTAATTGACAATACTTATAGAACATATTTTTTCTGCCTCCATGTCAACATTGCCATTTCAATGCAATTTTCACCTGAAAAACTCAGGGTTAGCATTGTGAACTGCGAGTTAGTGAGTCGTCACGGATTGAGCCAGAGGGCCGGCCAACCTGTGACCGCGCATTGCGTCAGTGGACGTGCTTCTCTGCATGCGAATCGCGTCGTTGCCCTCCTTCGCTGCCGACGGCGACATCGACGCTCTGGCCCACGTGGCTGACAATTACCTACAAGGCAGTGCGAAGTGCACTCGCAAAGTTTAATTAATATCCATCCCACCGCAACACGTCGTGCTCAACAGAGGCGTTTCGACACACTCTACATTTGATTGACTGATTTCACTCTTAGCTGAGTCATTGACTCGATGGTTTCGCCCAATTTTGGGGCGAAGATTGTATAGTAAAGGGATGGCGGTCGGTTCCTCTCTTGGTTTCCGTCGTAGTGTTTGCTTAAAATGAGGAGACGTGCGGTTTGCGGTCATCATTGGTTAATCGGTCATCGTTTTCGAAACGATCAAATGGGGAAGTCCCCGTCTTTCGAAAGGGTTGTTGCTTACTCATAAGTACCTATCCTACAAGTTATGTAAGTGTTAGCCGCCTAGTTTCATTAAGTTTTGATTGCGTCTTACCCTATTGCCCTAGCATCATTGAAGAACAAACAAGCAGCGCACAACGAGAACAAGAGTGTCGTAAGCGGGACACTATCACGGGCACATCGGCAAACAATGCGAGCAAACAGCTGATAGCGGCCGCCTCCGAGTGCGACGCCTTCAGTCAACCACCGCGTTGTCACGCAATTCGAAAATAAAAAGAAGCAATGATTAAACGAGCGATCCGCTTCGAGAACAACTTACTCGGTGAACCGATTTCAACGTGATCTGCCGGAAGCCGAACAATGATAATGAGCGAGGATTGCGGGAATCCAAAAATTGTAATTATAATATTTAAATGAAGACCAAGAAATGAATCACTACTTGCTGCGCTGCAATTTTGTTTAGTGTTCTTGTCTGGTGGTTTCGAATTATGTGTGTTCCTGTGTTCGAGACATCCATGTTATTGCGATTCTTGACAGAAGCTGACGCAGCAGAGCAGTGCCGGTTGACCACTTCTGATATGTGCTACGTCAGTCGGTTTCAAATAACGTCTTCGCTCCTAGCTGCTCGTGATCAAAATGGAGACCTTATCAAAAGGAGAACTGCCCATCGGCCATCTCCTTGACCACAACTAATGAAAGCTACCCTAGAAGGAGCCTCGAATTGTCTACGGAAACTACCTCAGACGATATTTAAATGCTTAGTGGAGACAAAACCATAGTCATCAGGTCAGTCGTCAGGGCGAAATAGGCGGATAACCCTCTATTACCGATTCCACGTAAGGACAGGGTGTAGGAGGACGTCTGGATCCAGCACCCTAGAGAACGAAATCAAAGTGATTCGTGAAGTCAAGCCGAGTTGAAATTGATGTCCCAGTTCAGAGTATTCTATCTTGAAGCGTACAAAAATAAACAAACCACATAGAATAAGGCCACAGTGCCAGGATGTTATTACCTTTTGTTAATAACCTACGAGGGTAATTAAATTAATGTGAGCTCAAGCCTCAAATAGCTACATTTTGATCGTGGTTAATGAGGTCGATAACTTTGCTTTACCAGGCATACTGGAAAACTTTGCATTGATTGAAAAGAAAGTACAGAATTACATGCTTGAAAAAGTAATTGATTGAGAAATATGAAAAAGTGTGCATCATTTGCATTCTTATGCAGTTTTAGGCCGATGCAGACGTAAAAAAGGAAAATAACTCTGTGGCCTTCAGTCTTCCGGAACATAACACACTCCAACCAAAGATATGCAAATAACTCATCTAATATATTCACAAGGACAGAATATGCGCAAGATGATCGGTGTCCTGGGCAGACAGAGCGGCGTCCCGAACGCTCGCTTCAATCCCCGGAAATCGCAGGCACATCGGGCTTCTCCCATGGGGCGGCGTTGCATCACCAATCATAACGATAATAAAATCTCGCTTTCGAAGCGTTCCCATGGCAACAAATTGTTAGCACACCTTGCAACTCCTTGAGTCTCGCCGACTCTCGGTACCCGCGTCGTGGGAGTGTGATAATTGGTCACGTGATAGCATGGGAGAGTCCGTGAGCTCATCGACAGTTTCGGCCCATGGGAGCGTTTTAGAGTCTCTCCGCGCGTGCATTTGTTGTTGTCGATGAGACAAGATCTCACGTTCGACGGCCACCCCCTTGGCTCAGTTCGGTAGCTTCCTGCATCAGTGTTAAGTCGTCAGACCACTGTATTTTGGCCTGTGGCATTACTGCACTTGGTTAGTGGGGTAAATAGATATTTGTAGGTCGGTGAGAAGAGGGAACCAACACTCATCTAGCTGGTGTGCCGTCTACTTCGGACACTAAGTTGACCAACAAATATCCTCCACCGATCCGAGCTCTAGAGGGTTAAGGTTCTCTCTCCCTCGCTCCTGAAGAGAAAATCCAGGTGCCCTGTCTGGGACGGCACCGCTTCCTCGAGCTACACTTGTGCTTGCGTCGTGGTCGACCAAGTGCGCGCGTCCTTGAAAGAGCCGGCTTCCTGATTCCGCGATGCGCCGGCCAAGTAGGGAGCTGACCTTGTGGACCACCTCCAAGTCCGTGGCGGCCCCGAGGACACCCGCTGGTCAACCCGCACTGACCTTACGCGTCTGCCATCCTCCTGCACATGGACTGCATCGACCGGCGGACCGAACCACCCTGTCTCGCGCTTATAGGGCAACCGACGCCGCCGCCAGAGAATGCGGCTGGCTGCAAACAGGCTGTGGATACTTATAGTCGAAGTGGTGTGCAAGCCATATAACCATAAGTGATTGCCGTTTGCTTCATCCAATGTGCTTGGTACAATACCTTGGAGAAAATAATTACCTGTGCATTAACCAAGAGAGCAAAATTGCGAATGAAAAACTAAGAACGAGCCGTTCTCACGTCACGCAAAGAGTTTAAGTGTCAACCTCATGCTGCTCATGAGAACTATAGGGTATCATATTCCAATCTCAATTGTACAATGAAACTGAGAGTGCGGTTTATTTTTTAACATTTATGATTCGCGAGACAAAAAGTCTATAAAGTAGTCCGGGAATGAAGCAAACCTAGTAAAAAAAAAAACATTGCCGGTTTCATTCTGTTCTTCGACGAAACATGCTGTCCTGTTCCAAATTTCACCGACAGCCTGCTAACTTCGATTCCCTGTACGATCATAATTTCGTTGGTCGTGTATACGCGTTTGATTGTAGTAATTGCAGTTTCCTTGAAACCAGTGGTGATGGAGTTTACAATGCAATGTCGCCGTCACGGGCCATGCTTTCGTAGTTTCTGTTATCTCACACCACCTTCTCTTCGCAGATGCGTTGGTTTCGTAAAGGCAGCGCCTCGCCGCGGCTGCTCAGCTTGTCGCCCCTGCGCTGCGCAGAGCTGGAGCCGCCGTCTGCACGCGCAGCCGTCACGTGCACGCCGCCCACGAGCGCAGTCGTCACTCGGCGCTCGCGAATCGGTAACTGTCCAAGAATCCCCTCTTGCATTTTTTAGAAAGAGAACAAAGAAATATTTTATTGGGATCCATTCTCTTTCTCAGTTTCTGTATTTAGCCAAATTCCTAAAAATTCATAGGATTTTGTTGCGTTGCGTTTAGCATGTACCCACTCTGCGCTATCGAGCGACTTATGCTCCTTATTCAACTGTCAATTTTTTAAGAAGATTTGGCGTATGTCCATCAGCATCTACATCCACTTGGAAATCCACACCTACTCAGGGTGAAATTTAGTGAAATGAATTGAAGCAAGAAGCTTAGAGAGTGGCTACCCGGCTATCTCCTACGATGCGTGCATTTCCCAATGCCGGGATTCCTTTTGTGAATCCATCCATACAGTTTCCATGCTTGCATTTCTTTTCAAAAAAATGTGTGCATAAAGGATTTCATAAATAATTACATCCATTCTGCCCTTAAAGACATGTCCCCCGTGCGGCGACGGGCTGTCAGCGAGCACGCGACGCGCTACCGCGTCAACGACGAGCGTCGCGACGCCCTCTCCCCGTCGCGCTGGCCCCGTCCAGAGCCCGAAAAAGAACGAACTTTACCGAGGAGAACCGAACACGAACCAGAACGATCCCTACTGCGCCGAACACCCGTCGAACAGGAGCGAGAAAAGTCTTTGCCGAAATGGCTCGTCACAGACGTCGAAAAAGAAAGAACCCTCCCAAGAAGACCCCTAAACGAGCTTGACAACGAAAGAACCTTACCAAGATGGCCTCCAACCGAGCACGAAAGAGACAGATCATTACCGCGCAGACTCGCGATGGAACTCACTGGCGAACGTACCCTACCAACATGGCCGCCGACGGACTGCGACAGAGAACGGTCTCCGTCGCGACGGTCCGGCAGCGAGCTTGGCAGAGACCGGTCGCTGCCAAGGAGGCCCCCGAACGAACGTCGCCACCCTCTGAAACACACGAGACTGTCTTGTTTTCGTGACGTCACGCCGGGGGAGGATCGGCGTGCGCTGCTGGACCAACCTGAGCACGTGGTCCACGTGTCGCGTTCAAATGACAACGTGTTTCTGGCTCACAGGTGCGTAGCGCAGACTTGCGCACTGTCAGGATATGGATTAATGTTGATTTTTAAGTGTGTACAGTAACGGCCGAACTGTCTTTTAATCCTCAGTTTACGATTAAAATATAAGTGTCAATAACGTGCAATCAGGATGTTATGTGGTACCTCGTTACCTTGTCGCAACCCGAGATTAACTGGCAAGGAAGTCGCTAAGGTGTACTGATAAAAAGGGAAGAACGTATTTTAATAAAAACTATGCCTCCTACTATAGGTGTCCGGTCAGTTTATTTAACCTAGACTATAACGGACAAAGAGCCAGGGCAGTCGACGCAGCCTCCACCATTTTTAAGAAACATTCCCGTTTCAACGCCTCAAGAAATTATCTTAATTTTATTGTGCCTATAAAATAGCTTTCTGTTAAGCGTGTTCTCTGGAAGCCTGCTGCCAGTTGCTCTCAGAGACTAAGTGCTCTAGCGTGTCTCAAGGTGGCTTGCAATCGCGTTCCTCACGGCTGACAGATCTAACTTCTCAATATTATGTGTCAACCCCTTGGGCTCAGGAAGCTGAGAAGAGTGAGTCGTGCCGATTGTCATTTTTGAGTCGAGACGACTTGTGGTCGTCGCTCGCCACTCGGAGAAAGTTGTTGTGATGTGTGCGACGATCCTGTCTCCGCCAGGAGGTTGATTTCAACAAGTCGCAAAGTGATACCAGGAAAAACTTAACTGCTGTTATGAAATTGAACGCAGCCTGAAAACTATCTGTTAGTGCCTGACCTCTCTTATGCTCAAATGGCGTTTGGATATATGCGCACCATGTGCTGGCTTCTATAAATCATGCAGTTTCATAAAGGCTCCAAAATGTGGCATACCATTGACCAGGGCAATTTGAAGATGTCAACTCTAAACCAGTTATATACTATTTCAACGGTTAAACCACAAATATAATCAGCCTACAACATATACTAAAAATTAAGCTCTAATTAAATACCTATCATTATTCTAAGCCCAATGCATTCCCACAGAACGCCCCAGCCAACAGATGAAGGAGATTCCTCGAAGCTTTCGACCCCTGCGCCCACCGACGCCGACGCCGGCCCGACGCCCGAGCCCACTTCGTGTCTCTCAGCCAAGCTGCGCGCGATGAGTGACAAATATCTGCGCGCGTCTACGCATCGGTTACTCGCACGGCTACACCGGAGTGGCGCAGACAAGCGCAGAGGTCGTGCCAAGGTGCGCAGTTTCTCGCATGGAGCGCTGCCCGGCGTTGAGGACTTTCAGCGCAGGCGCAATCCACTCTACCAGGTCAGTTGTGCATGGTTATTATGGGTTGCGTTCCGAGATTTACTGGATCTTCTAGGCCAGTGAACAAATCTTACTGAATCCATTCCGTAACCACTACTTACCACTGTTTAGCCATTCTAACACCTAATGGCACGGCAAGAGAATTTCTAGAGAGTTCTGTTTATTGGTATCTCATTCTTCAGTAGGTTTTCCTGGTGGCTTTCCATTAAAAGCCTCATAGAAAGCCTTCTGTAGCCAGCAAATCCAGTAGTAACTTAAGAAACGTAACCATAAGAGATGTAAAAATGAAACATATTAACAGTAGAAAATACAACACGGAGAGTTCTGTTTTTGAACTATAGAGGGAAAGAGTTTGAATATCAAATAAATAAAAGCATAGCAAAGCTGGTGAGGAACTTACCCAACTTTTTCACGAAGATAACACCATATCTCGGCTAGGTGGTCGGGTGATAGCGCCGTACAGCAGCGCAACGGCGATGTCAACTTCTTGAAATAGTCTGCTAGCAGTAGAAACTAGACAAGTCGCGTGCGGGAGGAAATCTTGTTAAAATTAAAACAGGAATTTCCAGTTGCCTCCATAGTGCATACCTAACAGAAACATTGGCTGTGGTTTCTTGATTTCCAAATTCGGAGTAATTCTAGGAAAAACTCTTGTGTGTAGGTACAGATTCCTAGCTTTCAAACTGACACGGGGCTAGGTACGAACTTTGTCGAAAGCATTCCATAACTACAGACTTCTTTTATTACGGCTCACATCTCCTATTCAAGCGGACATAACAAGTTCAAACTAAAACCCCACCATCGTTCTTCTACCATGATTCGGCACATACTGCAATGCTTGGTCATGACCGCAGGCTGACTCACGACCTTGAAGCCACTAACCCCCTCCGCGTCCCACCAGGAGGAGGACGCTGACCTGTTGGTCGACCGCGACGTCTTCCTCGACCCCGCTTTGGGTGATCACGGCGACGACGACAGCGGCATCGTCAAGGACTCCACCCCAGACGACAGCCTCCGTTCGGGCAGCAGCAACTCGGACCACCGCCTCCCAGCTAACGCCAGCTTCCTACATCGGCGCAGCGCTTCTGAAGAGATAGGTCCCGCCGTGCCTGCGCGTGGCTGCGCACGTCGCCATTGTCACGTAGTTCGCCTGGTGCGCAGCTCACCGTCACAGCCGCTCGGCGTGCTCATCTCGCAATGCGCAGCCACTGGCGCATACCACGTGGCCGAGCTGCTGCGCGGAGCAGCAGCGCACATTGAGGGGTCGCTGCGCGTCGGCGACGAGCTGGTCAGTGTCAATGGACGTCGGCTGCGTGGTCTGCCAACTGCACAAGCGCGGGAACTGCTCGCGTCGGGGCCGCTCGAGGCAGACTTGCTTGTAGCTAGGCAACTGGTCGAAGCGCCTGACACGGCGGGCAGTCCGCTGCGCGCGCAGGAGGTGGAAAGCTGCGTCGACTACGAGAATGTGGCGATGCTAGCGGCGACGGCGCGAACGAGTCTCTCGTCTGATAGCCTGGTAGGTCTAGGCCTTGTTAGGCATCATTAGACTCGGACCCAGTCTAGCATGTCTATCAAAATCTTCCTGCCTTCAGATGTTCGAAATACCTGACAAAACTCCCTGTGCACCCTCTGAGCTAACTTAATTTCGAAAAAGAAATTTTTTTAAACAGTATCTGAAGCTCGTTTGCTCAGAAGACCGTAAAAAATGCCCCTGGTTGTTTGTATATGCATTTTTCACCAACAGATCGATGTTGCCAGAAAAAGGGACTAAACTACCTAATGCAGTTCAGCGTTAGCCTTGCACATCAGGAAACCTTGAGAGAATGTCATCGGGATTCCAAAAATCGTCGCCTAAATCGCGAATTTAGACAAATTTTCCTTGCCGTTCCCAGCGCAACTCAACGCAATCGCGCCGACACTTCCGAAAACACGACCGCACCTTCCGGCGCACTGTTTCTGGCACCGAGGGCGTCAAACTCTCGTGCGCCGCCGCCGACGCCGCAGCAGCAGCAGCAGACGCCGACGCCGATACCGACGCCTGCCCTCCATCTTCCACAGACGACTCATTGGGCAAAACGTCCGGCACCTCCACCGACGCCAGCCACTTCTGTACCTTACCGCGTCGTCCGCGCGGCGCTCTCTCCACCCGCCTGCTGACAGTCACCTTCGAGAAGGGCCCGGGACAGAAGGGGTTGGGCTTCACAATCGTGGGAGGCCGTGACTCGCCCAGAGGCAGCATCGGCATCTTCGTGAAGAGTGTGCTGCCCGCGGGACAGGCAGCCGAAGAGGGACGCATGCGAGCGGGCGACGAGGTGCTTGCAGTCAACGGCGCTCCCTGCCTCGAGTTGGCGCACGCGCAGGCTGTGGCGCTGTTCAAGGCAGTGCGCAGCGGGCCTGTGGTGCTGCACCTTGCGCGGAGGGTGCGCGCTAAGAGGTGGGTTTGCCGAATTTGGTGTTGCATGCAAATGCTTCCTGAGAGATCAGAGTCTCGAGTGAAAAGGAATGACCGAAGGATGTATAGTTTTGCTGTGAGTGCATCATGTGCTCCTTGAGGACAAACTAAGTGTACTCGGCAGGACGAGAGGCACTCGTCTGAAATGAGAGCTAGTACCATTACGCCATTACCTCTTCTTTTACGCTACTTAAACTAAGGTAGAGAAACCATCTTGGGGAAATCAAACAAAGGGTTTTAACAAACACTGGAATGTGAGACGAACAAATATGTAGAGCTATTACTTAAGTTTAAATTGTTGGCAATTGTTGTCAATTGTTGTTAATAGTTTCATAGCTAAGGTAAAAAAGTCAAGACTAAGACTAGGGGTTGGACGAATGAATCTTGGAAAATCCACGTGTTGGTCGTGCAAGTCGTCGGAATGGGCGTGTGGAGGCTACGATTGTGTTGTAGTAAGTCCCGTGAGAAGGAGTTCCTGTGTTGTCGTGTGGAATCTTGGAGAGATGGTTTATCCGCGGCGCGTGTTCTCATGTGGTTTTCCAGTTCACTAGACGCTGGAAATAGACCTCTTATCATTGTGTCATAACTATAGTGATATCTTATTATAACTTAAATGGCACGAGTCACAATTGGCAAAAACAAGAATACCGCAAAAAACAACAACAGGAATGTGCTCCAAATTTAACTTTCTATAACCTTGCTCCATGTTTGTAAAGTTGAAAAATGTTCCTGTATGTATAATCAATAGCTTACAAACTTTATCGATACTAATTTTGTATGGTAATTTTGCCTTTATTTAGGTTTTGAAAATTCTAAAAACCTAATGTTCAGTATGTGGTAAATACGTGTAAAGAAATAATTGACTATACGTTGAGACTATCAGTAACCCAAGTTCGTTTGTTTTTTCAGTGACCGAGCCCGGTCTTGCGACGATCTGCTCCGCTCTGACCAGTAGGACGTGGAGGGTCCCCAAAGGGTCAGCGAGTCCTCGAAAAGGACCAGGGAGTCCCTAAGGGTCCCATATTTTAGCCCCAGGAAACCGTGCCGTCCCACACAACGAAAGGTAGGGTGCTAATCTAAAGTGCCCCGGAGATTGTGAATGAGAAGGGCCAAATAGGTGTACATTGACAATATTGTGCCAAATACAATGTTATTGAAAGAAATGATCTGGAAATAAATGTGAGGATAAATAAATGCAATGGTGTTAAAATTTCTGCAATAGCTTAGGAACTTAGTTACATAAGCTTAGACGAGCCAAGACTAAGTCATGCAATCACAGAAATCACGTGGGCACTTCAAGTCGTAACCGCGCTGCCCAGAGGCCAGAATGCTTATTGCTAATGATTCGCTACGAGTGTTACATTTACGTTACCAATTTGTTATAATTGTTAATGATATACAAGTTACTAGAGGTTCGCGAGCGAGATTTTAGTGCGTAGTGAAGGAGCATACCTTTTTTTATTTATGGTAAATTAAAAGGCTGAACGATGACGAAACAGAACAAGTTTGATACAACTAATCTTTTGGTAGAAGCACAGTTGTGCAATTTTGTCAGAAGTTGACAATCAGATCAAATAAGTAGCGTTGAAAGAAAAATATTGGAATTCCTCTATAAATGTGACCGAAAGATGTAACATAAATGTGAACACTAAATTAAGGACGAAATTTGGTACATAGCTGAAAACTTCAAACATGCAAAATTCATCAAAATAGAATGAGCCGATTTTAGTTCGAGGCGAACTGATAAACAAAAAAAAACAATCAGAGTTAACATTGGATTAAATAATGCTCCTTTCTCGCTTACTCTCGGAATTAATCAATGTGAATGTTGTATAACTCAACGCCAGTTTGAGAGGATAATTTGTTAGTAGCTCGAGATCAAACTATTTCATTCGTCGACAGACCCATGAGTTTCGCTGTGCAGAGATTCGACGCTGAAAGAATAAGAGGTGGAATAAGTTCAAGGCGTTTGGTACATCATAAAAATGCAGGTGCATTGGGGATTTAAAGTGTTTAAGTGGTAATTAGGAGGGTAGTTGTTTGATTAATGACCACCTTGTCAGGAGTTTCAATATTTCAATCCGTCTCGACTCGACCATGGTAGCTGTGTTGTCAACTCACATACCTACCATAGCCACTTCCCGTCAACTATAATACACCAGAAAGATAATTGCAATTCAATACAAGAAATTCGACAAGAAACCCCAATCCATCTTTTCTGACAACTAGCATGTTTTAGAGGTAAATAGTGACCTCTACAAATGCGTGATCAAAGAACCTATTTTTAGAAATTGATGCACCTCCGTTTTTGGGATACTCTGTAATACTTCTAGAAAATATCTTGGCTAATTTCTTCCGCCAAATTTCCCAACTAACCGATATCATCAGGTAAGCTCCCGATATTCTTATCACATCTGCTATCCAAGTATTTTATGTGCAAACTACATATCAATTTCAATGTCGGGTAACACATCAGCCCTCGGTAAACAAGATTACACCAACTATGCCAACTACTCATCTACTAATGGTCCACGAAGTACTAACATAAAAATCAAATCCAATCGTATGTCCTTGAAATATGAAGACCACACCACAAAACGCGAAATAATTGTGTTTGTACATTGCTAGCAAGATTGTGATGTTTATGACTATGAAAACTGTTTATACTACTCGTCGATCTACCAACTAAATTTCTGACGAGTGTCAAACGTGACAGTCAAGTGCTTAGGTCTGCGACAGCAAAACAATTCTTACAACAGCTAGGTCTAGCGTTATCTCCCATCAGCTACACCGAGACATAGGATACCTCATCGAATGTTGACACACCAATCTATCAAAGCCTTGTTCTGCTTGACTGGTCAATGCATCCCTTATGCGGTTAACCAGCAAAAAGCGACCTCGCCTTGAGATGGTTCGACGGGCGACCGAGTAGCGCGACCTTGGCAGCTACAGGTGAGTGACGTGCAGAGCTTGGTGACAGCCAAGACTTAGCAGCAACAGGTTGTGCTGTCTGGACGGCTTCTTGCGCGGACCGCATTGTGGCAGGTCAGTGTCAGTCGCCTTTGTCCCTGCGTCGTCAAGCCAACGTCCTCTTTTCTTGGCCGTCACCCATTCGTCAGGACGCCGACCCTTCGTTCACCCTCGACGCCGCCGCCGCCGGAACAATCAAAACAGGCCGAGGTTGGCGTTAGAATTGATATCTGGTAGTGTGGGATGACAAAGAGCCTCTCCTGTCCAAAGTCAGGACGTCGCTCAAGCCGAAAGGCGCCGACTCACGCCTTCCTCTCGCCGTTGACGCCACTTTTCCTTTGACGCCGTCAGTGACATCAGCTATATAGGAAGCAGAGGTGGTAAGGAGCTAACACCTGATTATGATTCACTGCTTCCTTTTGGCGCCTGGACGCCAACCTTAACCGTCGACCACATGCTCTCCCAGAACGTCGACGCCTACTCAACAGAATCGGAAGTGACTTCAGAAGGCGCGAATCAGAGCTGCGGTCGGTGCCCCACACTTGATATCTCCTGGGCACGTCACGATATGTCTTTATCTTCCTCGTACTGAACATGAGCATTGGATTGATAGTTACTCATATCGGAGTGACCACGTCAAGGCGATCGTTCCCTCCCTGCCCGCGGGCGCGGGCCGTCGAGCGCTCGCCGGAGAGAGTCGTCCGTCACCAGTCTGCCGCCGACCGTGCATCGAGTAGGTTGTGTGACTGGAAAGCGCTCTTCGAAGCGAACGCGTTTTGTCGCTGGGTCCATTCGTCTCGTCAAACCAAGGTGAGTACCGGCCCAGACACGTTTGGTACCGAGCTACTTTTCATTCAAATCGTTCGCCGATGTTCAAATTTTAGTCTGTGGTCGATTGACAAACTGGGGAGGGTAAACGCACCCCTAGGGATGATCCGCATCGGGCTGGCACGCTTCCAGCCCTGCCTTGTTTCCGCGAATTGGCGAAATACACGCGCAGGGGTCGAACGGGGGCAAACGCCGTCGTCGCCATGGCCACCGGCACCGCTCGATATCGCTGATCTCGGGACCCGAACCCGCGACGCCGCCTAGCGCCGTATCGCGCCGCTTCGACCGGCTAATTGGTAGAAACTCACGGCGACGGCGGATGCAAATGCCGCGATTAGAAACCACTGCTGCCGCACTTTCTCGCGCGCGAGTGCCGCGTGCGATTTCTTTGTTTGTTTACTTTGCGTCGCTGTCCCGATACCTTACGGTGTGGCCCGTCGAGCGATAGAGGCAGTGCCAGTGTTGTTGCGTTTAGTCTGAATTAATTGTTTTGTGTGGGTAATGGAAGGCAATTGTTTCTTTTGAGAACGACAGCCGCACTCTGACCACTTGTTGACGTCTCGTGCTTCATTAAAAATAAAAACGCGGTGAACGGGAGAAAGGTAACCAACACAAATGTCTCGACTCTTTTTGGTAATAATTTTGTCGCATTATAAATTTAGCAAACAATCTCGAAGCATTCACTTCCTGAGAGACGTTAATACGGCTCGATCCACCGCATAGCAAGGAACGGCACGGAGGTTGAATCGGTGGACGCCACGTCCGACGCCGTTTAGTATGAGAACCGGCGGACAGTGACACGTGTCTGGAGAGGCGATGCGACGGCTTTGTTATCTCGCTCGTCGTCGGCCACGCGGTTTGGGGCCGGAATGATAATGCTGCGGCGACGTCCTGTGTCCCCCATCCCATCCCGCATTGCCGCACCACGGAATGCAATGCCACAAATCGACGGTCCGCGCTGCGATCTGAACACGTCTCTTTTTTTTCTCGATGCCAATGGCAAAGTTTTTTTTATTGATCCCCCGAGGCAGTAAAGTTGTCAATTCAATTGACAATGGAAACACTTTCATATATAATCTCCGTTCTGGAATGCATCCGAGCCATAACCCTGCGGCCAGTATTTCTACCGGCCATTGAGAATCGGTACAGACGCCACACCCGATGCAGCACGGGATCGATCGTGGCATATGGCATGCGAGCGGTGACAGGATTCGAACCAATGACCTACCGATCGCTTGGCGACTCCCACGAAGCCGTCCATTGTGTATCGTGGAAGCTGAACCTTGCTTGACTTGCATTGTTGTCCGAACATGGTCTTCCAGACAGCATTACACGTAGCGACGCGCCACGCGCTCTCGCCCGCATACCGACGCCGGTCGCAGGGAGCCGGACGCCGGGAGTCGGCTAAGCGGCTTAGCGCGTCGCGTCTATGTCACATATCAATCGACAGAATGTCGCGGACATTACCAGGCGCGCAGGAGGATTGGTGGTTAGGTGGGAGGAGCGGGCGCGTTGTTTCATCGACCGAAACTCTCTGTAATAAAGTAGAGCTAGTTGAATGACACGTCTGCCACAGTGCAGTATCATCGGATAGCGGAAGGGCCTCGTTTGATCCGATATAGGGGTACGAATTCAAGGCGTTGCGATTCTATTTATAATTGTAATCAGTTTCAAATGTGAGCTAGCTTGAAACAATGCACGTGACTAGACTTGCCGAAGTCTAAAGCTAATAAGTGATGACAAAGTTCATGTGTGATGCAAATTCGTTGCATAATTTAACTAAATACAGTTACTGACACTAACTGAGACGTTATCGATTCTAGTCAAAAGTCAATGCATTCAGTCCGTGTGCAAAACGAGTAATTTTGGAGCACCAAGTTTCGTCTGCTAAAGCGAGAAATTTCGAAGACAGTGTGAGCTTACTAATTATCGCTTGTTATTATCAAAAAAAATGCGAGAGTTGTTAATCACTGGGCCATGACTACGAAGTTTTGGCCGGCGGACGACGTTCTTCGACCTGCGCATTCCTCTTGATTTCTTTGTCCTTCCCATTTTTTACTCCACTGGTAATGTGTCCTGTAGCAATGGGAGATGGACAATTAGCTAAAAGAAGTCTGAACTCTCCTCCCACAAAACTCGGATGGTACCAACAAAGACGCCTTACAAAATGACCAATTGCACTTGACCAATGAGCGTAGCGTGTCGGTCTCAAGGTGTGGTAAAAAAATGCACTTTTCAAAGGACATAGCTCTCTTTCTCCTTCAATGATCATACTCCAGTTCATCCAGTGAAGGATGGGGTTTTATGTGCTTAAATTGCACTCCAAACGTTTCAAAGGATACAGACCATGCTGTGCTGTTTGCTGCTTTACGCTACATAAAAATTCTAAGAGATACTCAGTTTCTATTTTCTTGAGTTGGACTGCACTGCAGTTTGATTTACAAGTTTAAAACGTATAGCCCTTGTCTCAGCATAATTGCGTCAAACGCCCCCACTCCTCCGCAAGTAACGAGGATTTTTTAACACATTTATTTTGCACATGTATATATATATATATATATATATATCAATTATTTTATCAATTGGATAGAAATCTTAAATCATATGTATACATAATACCAATGGTATATGCTATATAATTATAATATTAACCTTATATACACTATAGCACTAGATGCTATACCTATATACCAACAATATCAATAATATTTGTTATATTATGTATTTATTAGATATTAAATGAATTCGCTTCTTTGAAATTTCGTGTCCGCTATAATATTTTCTCTATTGGATTACCTAAAATCAAGAGGAAAAGTTTTCGAAAATGGCATCAGCATGGCACTCGGTACTGTCAAATGTAAAAAATAGCGTGCATTGGAAGGTCAAGAATGCAACCCCACACTCAAACCAGTCATGTTATGTATGGATTTTGGGCAAGTTATCGACAAACAGATATTTATCGGATTTCACCAAATACACGAGCACACTGTGATTGCTCTAAGAATCTAGTGCCAGAAGTCCAGGACTGTCGGCAATCTAACACAAGCCAACCCGCGACTGCTTGCCATGGTTTTTGAACATGTCATCCTCCTGGCGTACGATCGGCAGGCAGGCAAGTCAGGTACACACCTCGAAGACACCTGACTGACTCCCGGTGTTGCTCTTCGTTGCCTCTTCGCGGACGCCGCGGGCCAGGCTCCGGGCCAGTCATGCACACGCGAGCCCCACGTGACCGGATGAGACACACGGAGCAAAAACCGCGCGCCAGAAAGAGACAACACGATCCCCGATCTTCGCAGAGCGAGAGAGACAGTCATTAGCCATGTGTGCCACTGGACCGCAATACCGCAGCACTCGCAGTCTTCGGTGTCTTCCAGTGTCTTGGGTTTCCTAGGTGGTTTCCATGCTGACCAGCTGGCAGATTCTAATCATCTAAGAGCAGAGTTGCGTTCGAATGATGGCGTTCCGAGGTGACATGTTTCGTTGACGCTTCACTTCTCATCATTGTCTTTCTCGTCGAATTTCAGCTGATTTCCCCCACTGATCCGCGGAGCCCGTCACCAGAAGTGCAAGGGTCGTTTACGTGCTCTTCAGTGAACAATCTCAAATAAATGTCGTCTTCTTTAAAAAGAGTTGGTAAACCGTTGCCTTGCGCATTCGCATCATGCTGGGGTTGCAATTCCCCGTAAATAAAGGCACACGAATAGCATTGCAATGTGTGTGCTGGATTCTTAGGGCATTCCTTGTGGGCATGTGAACATGACACATTACTTAATACTGCCGGTAGGATATGATGAGTCGCATTGCAAAACGTCTCGTGTACATCACACCCGTCACGTTTTGGAGCTCGCCTATTTATAGAAAAATCGCAAGCCAAATTGCACCACGCGTATACGTCTGGGAGTTCAAAAATGTCCCCCCATTGTCAAAAAGCCGGCAGCCACCGCCCAAGGGTGGGGCCATGTAAACATCAAGTCTTGGTGCGATATTCGCACATCCCGTCACGCGTGCCTGCACACTGCACTCGCCGTCGACGCGGCAGGTGGACACGCTTTCTTCGCGATCACGCGGCCTGCTTTCTTCAATGACTCTTCCATGCAGACTGACATCATGACATGATGATCTTCCCCCTTATAGCGTCGCGATGCGGCTGCTCTTCCTGCGCCGACGAAGTGACGTCGCGACACCCGATGCCGATGCCGACGCCGACCAAGTGTTTACGGCGATGCCGGCGATCGTGCGGGAGCACGACGAGCCGACGCCGATGCGTAGAAGTGAGTTGCTGATGAATATTGTGGTTGTTTTGACGTGCTACTTTTCTGGCGCGGCCTACTTGGGTTTGGTTGATAGTGTCCGCCGGCTGTTTATGCGGTTGTACTACTAGCAACGTCCTTCCCATTCTAATTCTAGATTCAAATGTGTACGATTGACAACGAATGGCATCTTTAATTCATCCTGAGGTCGACCAAGCCTAAAATTCCCACACTGTAGTTTCTAACTTCTTTGAGAAATTTAATACGAAAGCTATTAAAAGTAATTAACTTCTAACTTTATATCATACACATAACACTGAAAATTGATTACCTATAAACGCGCAAAGAAATTCCTCCAGATGATAAGATGCATTTAATGCATGTTGCCCCCTCACTTCATTACAGAGGTTATGACAATAATTACGTGCAGGTTGTTGAACGACAAACAATAGATACCTGCTGGCATGCACAACAAGTGCATTCATTCAAATGCACCAAAGCATAGCAATTATTTGCTTCACCGACGCTTAACACGACAGCCACTTTAACTTTGCCTTTATATGCGTATACGTAATACCTACATGTATTCTATGTGGTAGTAAATTGATAAACTGACATCTAGGCTCTATAAAGTTTACAGAGACGTGACCGTACTGTCAGTAAAATGACAACTTACTAGATTCTAAGTATATATCTTATGCGCAGGCTTGAGCACGTGGGGACGTCGCGTGGGCCGCAAGATGGCCGCTCTGCGCCGGCGCAGCGAGCCCGCAGACTTCGACACCGCGTCGCTCACGTCGGCGCGTTCACTGCGCAGCCTATTCACGCGTAGCCCTCCGCAGCCACCCCTTGGCCGAAGCGTGAGCTGCGCAAGACTTGACAGCTACGTGCGCGGCGACGACGTGACCGAGGGCATCGATCTTGGCAAGAGTGCGTCGTCGTGGGACATGACAAGCCCGGCCGGCAAGGGCGGCGTCGGCAGCGTCGGTAGTGCCGGCTTTCCACGCGCCTTCCTACGCTCGCGACTCTGCGCTCTGCCTGAAGACGACGTAACGACGCGCACCGAGCGCTACTTTGCGCCGCGCGTGCCGGGTTCGATCTCCCAATGTCTTCCCGACCCGGAGCCTAAGTCACCGCAAGCCAGCTCGGGCGAGTCTGGCTACGAATCTGACTCACGACCGTCGGAGCCAGGCGACGCTATCGAGGGCGTCGTGACGCCGCGAAGGCGTGTCGCGTGGGCGCGTTCCTCTTCAATCGCTAGCCTCTACTCGCCGGATGACGGCGTCCACCGCGCGCTGCGCTGTGTCATGTTACCACCCCCTGTGCCACCCCCGCCGCCACCAAAGATGTGCGCGCCAGTCGAGGTGACGCGCGTGCCAACGACGACATTGCTGCGCGCGCAGCTGTCGACGCCGGCGCATTTTGAGACGCGGGTGTTGACGGTGACGTTCGAAAAAGGCGCCGGACACAAGGGTCTGGGCTTCAGCATCGTGGGCGGACGTGACTCTCCCAGAGGAAGCATCGGAATCTATGTGAAAACAATATTCTCGGCGGGACAGGCCGCGGAGACGGGGTGTCTCAAAGAGGGTGCGTTTTTCTATAGCTTCATCAACTTCAAACTCTTTCTCCCTCTAAATTCATCATCTCTGTCTGAACAATTTTGAAAATAAGAGCCCTCTAGTATACGGTGCACCGTCCATGCAAGACAAGTGCATTCAGATCTTTCAATGGAAACCCGTCTTTCCATGGAGAAAATGTGTGAAAGAACGAGGTGAGACAACTCCTCCTCTTTCAGTTTAGTTAATCAAAAACGCAGCGATTTTCTCATGTCAATCTTAAATTCTTCATCTCCACTCTCACAAATAAATGTCACTGTATTTGATGACTTTCGCTTCCACCTGTCGCTGTACCTAGCTCGTTCTCCCTGACACGACTGATGTTGTCTTCAGGCGACGAGGTACTATCGGTCAACGAGACTGCGCTTCCAGGAATGAGCCACCAGGAAGCCATTGGCGTCTTCAAGGCCGTGCGCAGCGGGCATGTTGTACTGCGCGTCGCTCGCAGACATGGCCGGGCAACGGCGGGCCTGGACAGCTGCCACCGCGGGCAACAACCACCTTGATGTGGGGAGCGCCCCTGAGTCGCCATCTTGCTTTTCCTGCGTAGCTTTGTATACTCATTGAAGATCTCTAGATTTCTCATTGCAGAAGATCAATAAATTGGGATCTTTGCGTAGGGATCGGTTCACACCCTCCGACTCTTGAGTAGGGATGAATGAAGATGTTATGAATTCGCCGTCGCGGTTGTTAACGTGGCTTAGAAATAACAGACAGCGGCTAGTTCGACGCGATGGAATGTCCTTTTTATCGCCAACAATGATAGTATGTGCTAATTTTGGAAGTTGTGCGTGATACGATTTCCACGCTTTCGATAATAAATGCTGATAAAAATAACAGGGTAAATGATGAAATAATTGCATAATTTTAGTTCAAGAGTTCGCCAGTAACGCTTGCTAAGACAAAAATCAACTTAATTTATTGGTAAGCGTTTCTCTCCTATGCTTTGCCGAGCCACTACAATGTATGTCAAAGGAATATTCAAATTGCGGAGTGGCATGGAAAAAGCATTTAGGTAGTGATTGGAGTTGCGGTTTTATAATTTCAACAGCCAAAAGGTTAACGCATGCATGCATTGATTTATTTGAATCGAAAAAAGAACTCTAATAGATTTTCACCACTTACCAGTCATCAACTGAGAATGCCGAATTTACAGGTGTACATAAGTTTACCGGTTTACACCGTCCGTTACGAAACATATGGAACGAGAGCTGATGATGTTTTAGGTAATGAGGTAAGTGAGGTTGTTGTACTAGCTTCAATCCCTCCAACCTCTCCCGAACAAATCTGGTCACCCACCTGACACAGCGCAGTATTGCTTAACTTAAAAGATATCACAACGATCGGTGTTTTCAACACGTCGATAACTAAAGCTCTAACAACGAAAGAAATTAGTCAAATAGTTATTTTTTACTAGATTTTACAAAAAATACGTAAATACGTGCTGGTCGACATCTTGAGCCTCCTCCTGAGCACAGCCTCCAGCATGCGGTGACGGGACTCCACAGCACCAGCTGAGGTTGGACCACGCTCAGCAGGTGGAGGCAATTGCCTGGAGCGAAAAGAAAGTGAAAACTAACTAGGTAAATGTTATGATATGTTTTGCAGGTTTGCTCTGTGTTGAAGAGGTTTGCGGCCCTAGAAAGGGTCTCACGTCTGGACGTTTCGACAGCAAAACATAAACAACATCATTCTCCTGAAGATGACGAGCCGTGCCTTGTCGAAACCTCGAGACGTGAGACCCTTTTTTAGGGCCGCAAACCTCTTCAACGCAGAGCAAACCTGAAAAACATATCATACATGTACCATCAAACCATGGCTCTGAAAACAATCACTCAACCAAACTAGGTAAATATTATATTACCCCTTGGATAGTCTTTGCTCCAGTTGTTTCATGGCTAGGAAACAACTCTCCTTTACATAGTTGCAGCCAATAATAATATGACTTGATTTTAATGAAACTAACCACAAATGATTAGTTAATTCTTTATATGATGGTGACAGCCAAACAGGCGTTGATTCTGTTGACAGAGAAACATAAAACAGGCTCGATGTTTAAATGCATATAAAGCAGACACATTTGTCTTTATTTTCTTTATTTTTTTATTCTTTTAATTTTTGACAATTATATACATGTAATACAGTTTAGGATCATACAAAGAAAACAAAAATGAAGTTGCGAAAAATCCTCATAAGTTACATTTGTGTGTGGGGTTAGGCAATCTACTAGCAGATGCTTAAAGTCGAAATAATTATTTCCTTTTTTGATTATCAATTCAAAAATGTTGGTTTTGCATTTATTTCAGTCTTATACAGTCCTGATTTGGAGTGGGAGGCTGTTAAATAATTTGGGAGTTAGGTAATTAGCGTGTTGCTGACCCAGAGTTCTCCTCATTTTAGGGACAATAAAATGTAATAAGTATATTTTCTAAGTTTTCTAGGCAGTCCAGGATAAGAGCTTTTCCTTCGGTACAATGCAGACTTTTTAAATATATAAAGAAGTATAATTTTACTGTATATTTGACTCATGTCAAGTACATGAAAGATTGAGAACAGTTTATTTAAAGGGTAACTATTGTTCATTTTACCAGCAACTGTGAGAATACATTTTTGGGCGAAAATTATGTTTTTTCATGATTGTACTACTGCAGCCTCCCCAGAAAATGACTCCATACTTTAGGATGAGTTGTGCCATTACTTTTTAAATTGTTACGATAAGTGTTAAACGGTTAGACTGACCACATGCCTGAGCTTATAAAAGTAATACATAAAGCCTCTAGCCTTTGACAGCAAGCCAGTTATGTGTGGATAACATTTTAAGTTCTGGTCTATTGTAATTACCACGTATTTAGCACACATTTAAATTAATGTATTAGTTTTTTCCACAACGTTTCTGACAATTTCTTTCGTGTACCTTTAAACTGTAAACTGTATCAGGACGGGTTCTAGAATCATGTGTGAATGCAATGTAAATGGTCTAATTTTTGTTTAATGTAAGGAAGTTACTGTTTAGCCAGGAGTATACTAAGTTGAAAGTTCTGTTTCCTTTTCGAATACCCCCAACAATTTTAAATCACTGAAAATGAGCGCCATATCATCGGCATAGGTGATTAGATCACCATCCGTTTTTTAGGTTGCAAAGTTGAGTTTGCCAGGCACACGCAGATGTTCATAATTTTCCCACAACTTTTCCATTATTTTTCACACCTTTTTCACTAGTCAGCAGTGTTAGTACATTTTAGAAGCAAATTTAAAGGAAGTAAAACGGTTATACCTGGAATTGGGGGTAAAGGACATAGGCAGAATTGGCATCGCTTGGCCTGGCACTTTTTTAGATGCGAGATTTGCGAGCTCTGGCATTACCATTTATTAGCTCCAGTCACATCATCCTAGCATGATGATTATAGATCACTTGGGCGACTTGATCTCAGTGCAGCCAAAAAGCTACCAGGCATCACGCATCACTTTCAGCACACGACGTAAGCACGCTGACCACAGAGCTTTTCCAAAGATATTGAGAGGAATTAAAACAACACAATAATTAGGTACCAACTGTGAGTTTGTGAGATGTTAACCCTATCTAGACGTGGCGGAAGTCAGTAATTACAACCCCAACTAGGCGGGCCCCAGTGCGTCGTTAATCAAATAAAAAAAATTAAAAATTAATCACTAATCAAATTAACTTGCTGGTATGCAACCCGTGATACATACGAGTACCTCGCTGCTGCCTACCAAGAAAGGCTCGAAATGTCAGGTCAAAATCGTCTAAAACTTAACGTAAAATTGCCTCTTGGTACCAGGCGCCCAGTCGACGAAAGAGTATCGTCAAATCACGCTGCATCACGTCCGCGTGACGTCACACTCCACGTGCTCGATCGATCCCTCCCTGTCTTCATCGACTGGCTGAAGCGCCTCCCATTGTCTGACCGGTCTTTGATACTTCCATCGATGTGATAGAAGCAATGGCGTCCGGCCAATAGCCGAAAATGTAAAGAGAAGAAGACGTAAATAGCTTAAATTATAAAGCGAATTTTGTTGAGTTGGTAACTTTACTGATGTGTGGAACACACGGTGTTCACTTTCGGAAGAACATGTTCAACTTAATTTACTATGTTTACGTGCAAACATGGTTACGGGAATGGCGACCGACACGAACAAAGTATTCGTCAAATAAAAAAAAGGCAATAGGAGGGTAATGTTAGAAAATGGGGCATGCCGACCCGCTTTTAAAGATTATTTGACGCTAGGTACTAGTTCTTTTTATTTTCGAGGTAATTTGATATGTAGATAAATGACATTGAACTTATTAAGTGTAGTCAGAATGTTATTCAAAATGTGTTCAGAATGTAAAATAAAAGTCTACCAAAAGTAGGTGAGAAAATGAAATGTATAAATGGGACCAATTTTATCCAAAAAATAACTATCAAATAATTTAATGAAAATAACGGCCAAAAGGAATAGTTGTGAAGATACGTCGAATAGCGATTTTTTCAAGTCCAGCATTTTTTTATTTATTTATTTATGTAATATACATGAGTTACATGTGATACATTATTTCAAATATTTCAAGTCATCTATTGTGTACATTTCTTTGGCTATAAGTAATTGCTTAAGCCTAGTCTTAAAATTTGAAAATTTCTCAATATTTCTGAGATCATCAGGAATGGAATTTAAAAAATGAATTCCGTTAAAATATAGACAGGTTCATACAGTGCAGATTTATGATTTGAGCTGGCCGGGAGTTGTTTATGTCTTGTACTGTAAGGGTGGACCTTCTTATTATTGAATAATGATAAATTAGATTTAATAAACATAATAGATTCAAATATGTATAGGCTAGGAAGTGTAAGAATATTTAATGTTTTAAAGACTCCCTGGCAGCTAGCGCTTCTGCATTGATTTTACGGCTTAAATGTTTATACTCCATGAGTGGATTAATAAAAATGTACCAACTATATTTGAGTAATTGTTTAGAAACATGACGGTTTCCAAAGCCTGTTTTATAATAACATGTTCAAAAATAACATGGCATGGAAAATAAATACAATTTAAAAATATTACCTCACACCAGAATCTTTTCTCAGCTCGGCGAAGCGAGAATTAATTTTCTTGATGGATGGACATAAAATGTCATAAAATGCCCGTCAGTTTTCAAGCTAATATTCAATTATTATACTTTGACTTTGAATATACGTCATTATTCGTCTGTTGGTTGGTGCACTTGTTGTGTAGTGTTTAACAACGCATTTTTTGACATAAGGCCCATAACACTCGCCTATAAGCTATCTATCACGGACTATTTGAATCTCCAATTAGCTAAGGCACAATATTTTGGGGTATAGGTTCGAACGCCAAAAATATTTTAGGAAAAAAATGTTTAAAGATTTTACTCGATTTGAAACCGAATTCAACATGCCGTCAGCAATTTATCAACCTAAAAATAATGACGTTGCAAAGCTTGTTGATGAGAGGAGCGAAATCTCAAATTTTAATAACCCCAAAAATTAATCTCTTGTGTGTGTGTTTGTTTGTTTATTTGTTTGTTTGTTTGTTTTTGTGTGCAGGGCACATTTGCAATTTGCAATTATTTGCATTATTTGCGTTATTATTTTATTGTTATTATTTGCATTATTTTTATTATTTGCATTTATTTGCAATTTGCAGGGCACATTTCTGCCTTCTCGACTTAGACCGAGTTTGATTTTCAGCAAAATTGTTCTAATAATTTTTACACTATTGAAAATGTACGAAAATATTCAGATTTTAGGTAACTTTGATGGGTTGTACCGCCAAAAGTATTTTATATTTCGTTCCAATTTTTGCTTATATGAAAAACGCATCTAAAAAAAGCTTTTTCAAAGTTTTTGAGACCGTACATGGTCTTATTTACTTTTTATTTGGAATTTTCTGGCAAATATTTGTTCATTTTTGCTGTTTCTAGGATAAACAAATCTAATTATCCGCTTGACAACCGTGAATTAGGGTTCCAAAGAGATCACATGACTACGGCACGGCCTTCCGTTTGGTCTCTATGGAGTACAGTTTGAACTTAAGAAGTAGTTCTTTTATTTTGAACGGCCACAATTAACGCTACGCTCATCTACAACACAACACAGATTGCGTACGAGAAGCCCTAGTTAACCTGAATGCGTTATTAATATTCGGTTGCTAAGCAGAAAACAGAGTGGTTGCATTAGCCTCCTTCTGCCTATATTCTACCTCTATTAACATAAATGTTGTGAAGTCCTCTGTGGCTCTGTGGCTAGCGTGCTTGCTCAGAGAGCAGCAGGCGTGCGTTCAAATCTCGGTCGCGTAGCTTTTTGGCTGCGCCAAGGTCGAGTCGCTCTGGTATCAAATCATTGAACTAAGATGCTGTCCAGAGTGAATGACAGATTGTGCCAACAGATAGCGCTGATTGCAAGAAAAATGTCAAACTAAAGCACTACAACCCAATCCAATATTCATATGTGATGTCATCAAGGCCCGGCGGCGGTTCTGTGTGAGCGGTCGTGGGCTGTGTGGTAAAATGCAGTAACACGTGCTTATTTGCTGGCGGCGGCGGCAAGATTCGAATCACGCGGGAAGTGTAGGTCAAAGGTCCAGACTCAAATGAGTCAACCAATGCGACCAGTTCGGATCCCGTCGCAAATTCTGTACATTATTTGGACGCATGGTTGTGTTGAATGGCAGTTTGTTCATCCAAAAATCCAGGATGAGTAAACTGAACAAGACTTGGAATTATTTTTGTTATATTCTGCGATGATGGGCAATATTGCAGCTGATGAAATGTTTTGATGTCATGGAGATATATTATGACTGAATATCATCGATGCAGTGGTCGAGATTTGTTCGGATTTTTTTGCCGCTGTCGTCACAGCTGAACAGTTTATTATTCCCAAAAACCCTGTAAACACCAGAGTGAAATGAGTGGTCGAGCGGTTACAGTGGCAGATTCATGTGCGGAAGGTACCAGGTTCGATCCTCGCCACCATAGATTTTTTTTATCAATCATACACACTATTCATTCTCCAGAGCAAGAACCTTTTTTTTCAAATAATTTTTCCAGAATGGGTTAGTTCCAGCCTGGCTATCAGGTGGCGTTGTCGTCGACGTTGTGACGCTATGCAAGGTCATACTATGAAAATATGAAAATTATTTTTCAATCCCGGATATATTTATAGTTGGTTATGACAGCAGCGTAACGCCCGCGGAGGTTTGTTCAAGAAACGCACCCCAGACGACCCCAGGCGATTACAAATATCGCCTGATTTGCAGCAGATCCAGATCGCAACATCCCCACTCTTACCACAGTAAAAGCAAAAAGTCCGTACAAGATTTGGACCTTGCCTCCAGCAAGGGGCGGATGCAGCTTTCGGCCACTCCAAAACACAGGCTTCCATCGCTTGCCAAAATCCGACGCGGACGAGCAAGACAATGCACCCCGTCTGGCGGTGAGCCAGCCGATGCTAAACCATGATCATTCGCCCCCTTGTCTTATAACAAGTATCACCGAACCTGCACTAGAGTTCAGACCGTAATCGTTAGCGCTACCTGTTGGGTATCAAACGAACTTGATCAATTATTATTAGGCATCGATCGGTAACAGGATACTACTCCCTCGGCTGGCATTGTCACGTACCAGTTTATAGGCACAAAAAAAACAAACGCCGTCAATGATCGGTAATGGCCGGGCGGTTGAATCATTGTTTCACGAACAGGGGGTCCGGGTTCGCACCCTGAAATCGAGGCAGTTTTTGGTATTGGAAAAAAGTCTTAACCATGGTCGTTACCCGTATAGCGACCATATTGGTAAGACACATTTTTAAAATGTAGTAATTATTGACCCGAATATCTTCTTTGGCTGATTAGCAGAAAAAAATCGGTTGCATTAGCCTCCCTACGTGATTCTGCCTCTTTTGACATCCATTTTGGGAAAAATCGATTTTTGTAAGAGAAAGCTTTTGAAAATTATGGATTGCTAAACGTTTTGGCTTCATGTTTGCTGAATCTGATTTGATGCTGCTTTAACCTAGCAACGAAGTAAAAACTCAATGAATTATTTGCAGTTCTTTATTTCGTCACTAAGCGATTACAAGTTTCTGTGGAACGTCCTAGAGTAGTAAACGTTCTTGACCAGGCATTGACCCGGTGCTGAAATAAACATTGCCTTACCTAGAAGGTAGATTCCGGAGATGACATGAACTTTGCCTTACCTAGAAGATAGAACTCGGTGTTGACATTATTCTTGCTTTACCTAGAAGGGAGATTCCGGTGCTGAAATGATCCTTGCCTCACCTTAAAGAGAAAGTTTGCTGCTGACATACACCTGGAGGGCTCGCTGTATCCTATGCTCTATTCTGGTTATTTGAAATCAGCTGGCTGGACCCTATGCTCTATCCAGGTTATTTGAGATCAGCTGGCTGGACCCTATGCTCTATCCAGGTTATTTGAGATCAGCTGGCTGGATCCTATGCTCTATCCAGGTTATTTGCGATCAGCTGGCTGGATCCTATGCTCTATCCAGGTTATTTGAGATCAGCTGGCTGGATCCTATGCTCTATCCATGTTATTTGAGATCAGCTGGCTGGACCCTATGTTCTATCCATGTTATTTGAGATCAGCTGGCTGGATCCTATGCTCTATCCAGGTTATTTGCGATCAGCTGGCTGGATCCTATGCTCTATCCAGGTTATTTGCGATCAGCTGGCTGGATCTTATGCTATATCCATGTTGTTTATGAACAGCTGGCTGGGTCCCATAGATGAGCGAAAATCTCCAATTTCACTGACCTCAGAAAAAATTACTTTTGTGTGTTTGTTTTTGTTTGTTTGTGTGTTTGTTCGCGCTCTAGGGTCCAAACGCCAGCACTGACTTGAACTAAATTTGCACGGCACATTTTTGAGTTCTAAACTAAGACCGAGTTTGATTTTTAGCAAAATCGCATTCGCAAAATCGCAATTCGTAGATACAATTTCCATGAAAATAAAAATATTGGGATTTCATGTAACCTTTTCGTAGTTTCTAGCCAATTTCCATGACAACGGTTTTCACAATTTCAACAAAAATGCAATGAACCGAAATTACCAAAAGAAACATGCAGTGTACACAATGATTTATTACATGGCAACATTTCTACAGTGCGAATATGACCATAAAAGGAATGAACAGAGTGTACAGAAAGAAGCATGCAAGTGTATTCTTCGGAATAATAAACAAGTGAATGAGTGACAGTCAAATCGACACCAACAAAGATTAGGTCAAAGCTGTAGTTATTAAGAACAGTCAGAAACCACGTTCACAAGATAAATATGCAATTACTACCAAACATATAAACAAACATAAGGAAAATATTAACACAACAGAAATACGAAAATTTACAAACAAATAAACAAACAAATCACATATATGTATATGACAGACACCACACTATATTCATCTCTCACAATTTTACAAGTACTATCACCACCCACACCACATTCCAAGGTAGAAGCAGAGAGAAGGATTCGCCCAGTGGGCTGAGACCCGGCAATCCACACCAACAGAGTTGTGGATCGCACTCAGCCTCCCAAAAATGGTTGCCACGATCTAACGCGAAAATGCGAACCCTTCAGAGTTTGACTGGCAAGGATGGCCTATCAAACTCTGGTTGATTATCAGAGGACACCCAGGGTCTTGTCTCTAACTAAGTATGACTGAATGGGAACTCGTGTTAAGTGCATTGCGTTACCCCAGAGAACTCTTTTGAGACATCGAGTGGTGATTGAGCAATTAATAAAAGGTCGATACATCAGTGATCGGTCGGTAACTACCGTGTACCTACTTGCTTAATGATCCAAGCGACCAAATCGAAAACAACCGCGCGTTTTAACCAGTTTTACCGTTCATATTAGACCCGGCTGAATCTGTTAGTCTTGACGACAAGTGGAAATGCAATTACTGATAAACAATCCCAAATGGAATACGGAATCATTCTTTGGGGACGATCAAAGAGTGCTGCACACCAATTCACTCTAGAAATAAAAGCACTTCTATCCATGGCGAAGGCAAGCTACGAGCCTACAACTGTCACGTGTATAAAATTTTCCTGTAAGACGCAATTTGAAAGATTCTGACTTCTTACGTTGCTAAAGTTGCTTTTCATTTGCCATAGAAAACAATAATATTGACGAGACATCAGAAATACGCACTCACACAATACAAGAAACAAGTTCAGCGACATAAAAAGGAAGTCAAAAGTAATTATAAAAACAAAACATTTGCTCCGATACAAAACCTTAAAAAACTGTATTACGCCCAACAAAGAATATTGTGACGGTTGTAGACGGTACACACGGTACTCACGTGGTGTAGCTCGAACCATGGGCGTCCGCAGGATTTTTTCCAGGGGAGTGCAAATGCTTCCAAGGATATCGACAAAAGGGCTTCAACTGGGGAGGGGGGGAAGGAAGAATCGCACGTTTTAAATGTGTTGAATGAAAACTAGTATGGGCGAAACACTCGCCTACCGCCGCTGTGGACGTCAGCTTTGTAATCATATGCACTCGGAGATCATGGTTTTGTCACCAGCGTGTGTCTCAGTTTGTTGGTTAGGTCCTGATTCACGAAGTGGCCAATATCCAAAACAGCTTGAGGACCTAGATCACATTCAGTTTCAAAGGCTGGTATTGGATTTTCGGAAAACGCCGTCGTCGATGTACATGCACATGCACTTTCAATACTGCGATCGCTTTTGCCATGGCTGTCCGAAATTTCACGCGCGTCATCGTTCGCCTTTCTCTTCACACTCGCACTAAAAAATGTGCGTATATCCATACTCCCACAATCAACACATTTAACTAAAACGCCAGGCTAACAAACCACCCTACTCGAGTCGCTCCCGACACATAACTGACTTACGTAAAGTTGGGTTCGACCGGTAGAAAAACTAAAACTTCATTAAGTGTAAAATTCTGTTCGCGGAATCGGAATTACGAGGGAGAATTTTGGGGAAGTAGGTACCTGCAAAGTTCAACTCTTGTAGGATCCCAGTTTCATAGAATTACGCCGCGATTTTTCCGCTGGAAAGGTTGGATGGTCACTCACCTTTCCTCTCTATGAATGCAATACAAATTTAGCGTTTTCCGTTTAAATGGCACTATTTTGATCAATTAAATGAGAGAATATGTTTAACTTGCCCTTTTAATTATAAAATAACAAAGCCTTTATAGAGTGTTTATTTTTTAATGTTTGAAGATTTCCAGGGGGTTGCAAGCGCACCCCCTTTGCTACCCCCTCCGTACGCCCATGACCACAAGTGTTATCGTGTGACACCTGCCGTTACCACGTGTTGCCGGCTCGTTTGCTCAGCAGACAGTTTAACAGTAAGGTTTTGACTATGTAGAGCTATACTATCATATGAATCTACTTTATGAATATATCCTATGACTCTTCAATATAAGAGCCGATTTTTCAGTGTTCCGTTACAAACCTAACAGTCATTGAAACTGTTTTTTTTTTTTTTTTTTTTTTTTTGCTTGGCAACGGCCGATAAGAAAATGTTTTTTGTTTGTTAACTCTTAGAGGTATGGTGGTAACTCAGGTGGTAAGACACCATAACCACCATTTCTGGATTTTTTTCTGCCGATTCCAAGGACGGTAAAACTTACGCATACCTCAAATCGCTTGCGCTTAGATTGGTGGATTGGCGGTAAAAGAAGCCCCATATTATTACACCACAATAATCAGTTCGCTCGCTCGCTGCCTTTGAGGGCATACCGATGAAAGTGCGCTTTAGTTTTTGAATACAAATAAATTTTTACCTAAGCTGATATATCTACTACCATTTCTGAGCTTTCAAACAGTATTTTCATAATTATTACGAGTTCTAGTCATAAAAAAGGGTGGTAATTTGCCCTTATACCACCATGCACTATGAGCCAAATGAACAGAAATTCATTTTGACGACGGTTCATTTTTGGATGGCAGTGAACTTAAAGGTGACTTTTGATGATGAAACAATTTAATTTTGCTATAAATTCAAGAGAAATGGGTGGCAGACCTCAGTGAATTAAGAACTTCGGGGTAAACTAGTGTAATTGAGCACTTTAATCGCGCAATGATAAAGACGTAGCGTCCAGAAGACGACCCGTTGTTATTTTATTTTGTTTATTTATGTCTATAAGAGTTTGATATTATGTTCATATTGATTTTAAATGATTTTATCTTATATTTTTCCGTCATTAATGATTTTTGAAGCATATCTTATCTTTTCGCACTGAATAAGGTAAACACGCTTGCTACCACTGTAACCATTGTATTACCACACCATAGGGATGGGAGAGTTGGTGATAAAAATTTCCTACACGTATTATAGTGTTTGCCATTCAATAAGCAATAAACCCATCAACTTTAAAAGATAAAAATAAACAAGAGTTAAAAGTTTGGAAACGGTTTGTTTGTCAACCTTTGACAAAACTGTGAATCTAATTTCTTTCCTTTATGACATTTACTTGGGAGTGCATATACAACTTTGGGCAACATTTCTTCCAACGGGAAGTTTTAAAATGTCCAACCACAAGTCCAACTCAATTTATGAGACTCATCCCCATGGTTACACCTAATCAGATACTTCTGTTTTCATCTGAACCTGCTTATTTAACTGGCATTAGGATTGTGAAAACGGTGAAAATAGTTCGGAGAAGTTTGGCTGAAATTTAGGTATTTTTCAGGAAGGCTTTCAGGAAGGTGCAACTCGAACAGCAGGATTTCTCCACAAATCCAGTCGAGTGTTTGATAAGCAAGGCTAATGAAGTTTCTGTACTAACTTTCATTCCTCCAACCTCTCTCCCGAACATAACTGATCATGTGTATGATGGTCACCCATCCAATACCTGACCCAGCGTAGTGTTGCTTAACGTCGGTGATCTCACGAGAACTGGTGGTCCCAGTACGCCAAACCGTTCGGTGTGGCGATTCGGGGAGGGCTCGTAAGCAATTGGACCCTCTGTGTGACTTGATTTGGTCAAGAACACTCACATCTAACAAATGCTAAAATAGTTCAAATAAATCTAATTAAAAATCCGCAATTAAAGTACGAGCATTTTCAGTTCTTTAGCATCTGCATGCCTGGAAAACATTTGGTCTGTGATAGCAGCCGTGGACGCCATTGCTGTTATCACCTCAATCCACTTCGAAAACCGGTCAGCCAATAGGAACCGAGCTTCAATAGATCGAAAGTACGAGGCGGAGTCGATCGAGCACGTGTTGTGACGTCACTTGCACAGCGATGCTGCAGGTTACAGGCGATACTCTTCTGTCGGCTACTCGCCTGGTACGAAGAGACACATTTTCGCCTCGTTTTAGACGATTATTTCAGTTGAAACTTGTCATGGTTGGATTAACCGTACGTATAGGCAGTCCCGTGGCACTCACGCGTACCACGAGTTGCTTCAAAGTTTTCACAGGCAAACTAAATTTCTTGACGTCATTCGTTCCCAGCTACTCGACACAATTTTATGAAATATAGCTTTGACTTTTAGGCATAGGCTAGACCTCAAACATAGGCCTCAAACTAGGACCGATCGGGAGATAAAAATGTGAAAATATAAAAATATTTGTTCAAAACACGAAATATCTCGCTGCTAATTGTGCGGTTTGGTTACGAGCTAACAAGTATCAAGTCTTCGTGGATGAAGTGAGCGTATGCAATGAGAATTGCCTTATTGGCCACATCTGTTGATTGATCCAAGTGAATTGCAAACGGCGAGTTCTTAATTCTTGCGACTAACTGGTCTACGATTTTACATGGAATGCTGTCAATTCGCCTCTGAACAGTGTAATTTGACAAAGTGGTTTGACATAATTTAGCACAAGCAACGTCACCTTAAATCATGTATCGACAATGCAAGTTTTAATTAGTTCTTCCCCAATGGTAAATGGCTTCTAGGATTTAGCCATTCGATACGATAACAAGAAGGAAGCACGTAGAGCCGCTGATGACACGTTTGCAGCTTCCTGTATGACCTTTTGCTGGCTTTTCACGTTGCTTTTCTTTCTGTCAAAAAACTCCCAAGAGCTTGTCTTTGAACTGGCAATACCCAGTCTCCGAATATCGCTTCAGCTTGTTCGGCTTTAGTGACTCGTTGCTGAGAGTTTCAATACAGATCACACATAATGGTAGTTGAATGTTATTTTGTACAGTAAATGAAAAACCAAATTAATTACTCATATTAACTTATATATTAACTTAGTTACTTCATTGAATTCGAAGTAGCTCACGATGTCCCGGCATCCCTTTGTCAGTACTCTCCATACACCGAATACTCCCAGTAGTAAATGTGGGAAACTGCGGGGGGTCTGTCAGAGCAGGAATGACAAATGGGTCCTAGGCAAGTACACATTTCATTCTCAGAACATAAGCAACTCTAGCCAATTTGACCAGAATCAAAATAAAATTTCGAGACCAAAAAAAAGTACTTCAGGCATTATGGGATGAAACGGTCTTGTTGGTCTTCTTGGCGACCCAACTGAAAGGTGTCACGACTCACCGGTTAAGAACCACTGGCCTAGTGGATAAAGAGCTTGCATTCTGCTCGTTTGGGCTCATGTTTTTAAGTCTGGCAAAATTGCGGATCACGTGGCTATGCTGTGCTTTATAATTGATTGCAAGTACATATAATTGTTGTAGTTCATTCTATGCGGACTATTTCTGGTGACTAAAGCACTACGATATCACAATCATTTTTTTAAAAGTTTTATTCTAAACCAATCTTTAGAAACAAAATTACTATACCAAATGCAAATAAATGCTTTGCTTTCACTCTTTAACACAATATTTCACATATCTTCCATCAAAACAAAAGATATTCCCAGAATGGATATTCTGATTAGTACCACAGTTAGTAGTACTGACTGCATTAAACATCTATATATATATTTATATTCAAAATTAAGTAGACTGACCCAAATTGCGACTGACTACTCTTGAGAGCAAATAATATTACACTATGCAGCTAAGCCTAATAATGCCAAATTAAGTGAAACAGAATGTGTTCCTACATAACATGTGCATTGTTGTGAATACAAGTATATGAAAACCGTCCCAAGATTTTTATTGTCCTCCGAAGAAATAGAGATTCACTGGAGTTGCCACGTTGGCCGCTTGACTACGTGGTGTGGTCATCCAACGACTGCAGACGTTGCCATCATGTTAACCCCGCACGTGCCGTCACCTCGGTAAACGCGGTAGTAGCCCTGGAACAGAAAGCTTGTAAGACCATGGCAGTCTCCAAGAAAAACCACCCAAATCACACAAATAAAGTTACAAAGAAAGCTGTTGAAGTGAAGCATTAAGTGCAGTTTAAATTAAGTGCTTTTGGCGGAAGCTTTTTAAAAATGTAGTTCTTATGGGCAAAAAATTTGACAAATATGGCTGTTTTGAACTAGGCCAAATATATTCAAATATATCGGTGTAAATGAATTATAATTAATACTTCCTAGTGTCTTATGTTTCAAAATGATCATGCTTGCTAAAATTACGCTCAGCTTAGGATTTGTTCCTACACAAAAACTAAATCTATCTTCCATTATCGATTATCTTGGTAACCCCGTGCACTATGATGCAATGGAATTCAGAAAAGCTCTGCAAAGCTACAGTTTGATTTGATAATTAGTGGGAATTGCTTGAAATGAAGAACCACAGCTTTGGAGTGCTATGCCAGCGTTCGACGAGTAACAGCCCTTCAGCGTCCCACCTGCTCTCCCCAGCGTGGCCCCCACGAGTTTTTGATGATCCAGAACGGGAGTTTCTTGTGGAAGAGCGGGTAGTCTGGAAAAGAAAGCGTGCTTTCAGAGACTCACCTTCTCTCCCCAACTCGGACCCCATGAGTTTTTCACGGTCCAGAATGGCAGGGTACGATGCAGAATGGTCGATACTGAAACAACACACAAATCATGCCCAGAACTAGCAATAATAACTAAGCAGCTAGCATAATTTCCCAATGAATTCATGATTAAAAGGGGATTTGTTTCACAAATGTGATTGTAGATTTCATTTCTAGTAATAAATCTTCTTGTAACAGGCAAGTTGGTAAAACCATATGATATCTTTACAGAATGCTCTAAAATCCAACAAGAATTATTTTAGATGACATTTTACTATTAACAAAGCAAAAAAATTGTAAGATAATTGCAAGTTTGGCAGGATTAGATGGGTTGTATGCAAAGATACTCACAAATCTAACTATGATTCAAAAAGCTGCTAAGCTATATGTGCATAACCTTGGGACCACATAGCACAGGCTCCACAATGAGACACAATAGTTTGTACTTACTGTGTGTCCCATAGCCGACGATGAGCACGCCATGGTCGAGGCTTTCGGGATTACAGAGAGCTTTCCAGGGATGCGAAACACCGCCCATGTAGAACTGCATGGCGTTGGCGTTGATCCCAATGCTGATAGGTCCGTTTTTGGCCAACCATGCCGCCATTTGCGTCTCATTGGTCGTCACGTTTACACCGCCGACCACAGTAGCCTGGACCTGCAAGCCACGAGTCATTACATGCTTCCTCTTACACCACAGAGTGCAAACAAATTTTTTTAGATAAATATGGCACAGTTGACAAAAAAAAATCTATAGCCCAGATTGCAACTATAAAATTTGCTGGTGCCAAACTCGCTCTGCTGCATTGAAACAGTCTGGGCACATGAGCGCTGTTACTCAGGGAGTCTGTTTATTGGAAATACTCTGGACTTTTTGAGAATTATTCATGGTCCCAATAATAGGAAGCCATACTTGAAGAAATTTGTACAATTTTCTAGTTGCTAACGAACACACGGCGATCAGGGTCTGGTCACTAAATTTAGAGTACTGGTCTATTTCAGAAATTTCCAACCAAAATTCCTGTTCTTACTACAGTTCCTGTGTGCTATTGGTAAAACATCCCAGCCACTCTACCTGCTTCTTGTTGAAGTGGCACTTCTCGTCGGCACCATCATAAGGATAGTCAGCCTCGCCCTCGAGCCCCCCTATCTCGGATAGCGTCTTGTAGGCGTTCTCGGGCAAGCCACCTTCACAGCCGGAGTCCAGGGAGTCGCAGTCCACTAGCTCCTGCTCGGACAGGGACAGCAGCTTGCCGTGCTGGACGGCCCACTGGCCCTCCACGTTGCCGGTCACCGAGAATGCCCAGCAGGAGCCGCACATGCCCTACAGGCAACAAGCAATTCCTGGTTAATTGGCTTTCAGGCACAGTTGGCACAAATTTACCATGGCATACTTGTCACAAAATGTTCGACACTTGTCTACACTTAAAGCAACCTCCTAGAACAGATTTGACTAGCGAATATTCAGGTCTCAGTCGATTGCAACAAGTCGTAGACAGGGTTGCGAAATCGACGCGTCACTTACCTGGTTCTTAACGGGTGTGACAGCACCGTGATCACGCCAGTCGAAGGAGTCGGGCGCAGAGAGCACATCAGGGATCTCGGCCATGGGAAGCGCAGGTGCATTGCGCCGCAGCGCTGGGTTCAACCCCAGGTGCAGCCGCCGGAACTCCTTGCCTGCATTAGAAAAACAAAGTTAATGAAATGGCATTATTTTTTTATACTAGGGACTACCATTGCTAACCTTAGTTATAATCAAAAACAAATAGTGAAGTAACTGATGAGAATGTAAGGTTAATTGTAATCTTTTCTTTTCAAAAACACCCTTCCAGCATCTTCTTAACTTTGTAACAACCTCACACCTTTCCAGAAGACTTATGCTGCTTACGTTAGAAAGCAGTGAAAATAAATCTCAAGAACATTACTCATATACCTACAAATATTTGCTAGATGTTTTCTTTTTATTTTTAAGATGTAAGGCTAGGCTTTAACTTGCCAAAAAGCAAAGCACAAAGCTGCACTTGAAGCTTGTGGCTGCGGTTGTACTTAAAACCTAATCGATAGGTTAGCAATTGCAAATGTGATAAGAACGAACCTGAAAGGTCGGCAAATCGAGTGGTTCCGTAACGTCCTGTGCCTTGTTCTGTGCGCCGCAGGGCGTCGATCTTCTTCAAGTTGGCGCGGAAGATGCGAAACCGCCGCTGAGTTTCCTCGCGACTGCTGTACGTTTTGTTGTGCTCGTGCAGGAAGTTTTCAAAGAGACCTGCATAATGACAAACGTTGTAAATGGAATGAAAATGCTGCTTAAAAGACTAGTATATGAACTGGAGAAAAGAAAAATACGGAAGTAGCTGAATTTACGACAACCGATTGCAAAAGATGAAGCTCTTCTGCTTCGACAAGGCAGCAGAAAAAAATTTGCAATCTCAACATCATTTATATTTGGCAATTTTAATTTCCATAACTTACACATAATCCATAAATTTACATTTCCATAATTAAGTTCAAATTAAGGTTGTGAATTGTGCCATCAACAGTTCTCATCAGTTTGTGTTCATACTTCATCAGTGCAAGCAAACCTGTTTTGGAGGACATGAGATTAACTAATTACTGCTTGACTGTACTTACTTTAATGGCAAGAATAGTCAATGTACATAACTGGTATTGTAATTTTAATGCTGAAATGTAACCTAGCCTTTCTGCATTTTAGCAGATGTACTTCCAATAGCTGATTAATGCAGAATGGGAGTGGAATGATCAGTGCAGGCTGAGGGAGTGGGACGCCTACTTACCAAGGGTGATGGTGTCTTTGACTGGCCTGGCCTCTTCTCGTTTCACCTTGTTGCTCGAAAGAGCCGACAGCCGATTGACTGAATGGCCACCAGGGGAGCAGCGGGCACTAGTCACCTTGGTTTCGTTAAGCCACGGTCGATCCCACAGTGACACGTCACACATCTGCGTGCTCTGAAACACAAACAAACACGTAAAATTTCGTTCCAATTTTAATAAATAAATTACGATTGAACAACATAGTTAAGATAATTTGAACAATACAGTACCTGCTACTGTTTCTCTATTTATTTATTATCAAAGTCTGGGAGTTTCCATGCAGTGAATCAGCAAAATGTGCAGACTAATAGTTAGAGCCAAGATTTTATGGATTTATGATTTCGATAATTTTGTGGTAAGCCTTTTGGATTTCGGTGTTATGGCGGTGTTATGGAAAAAGTACAGAATTTCATATCTATAGCAGATTTCAGACATAGGTGACGAAAAAAAGAAGATACGTGTTTTTAGCATTAGTTTTATCGAAATTTTAGTGCTAATTATTTGAATTTTAGCGTTTATAGCTAAATAAAAAAAGGGCTTTTGCGATCTACATTAGAAAAGAATGAAGACTTAGGGTAAGCACTGGGATCTCTAATAAAGAAGTGATCAATAATAATTACAATAAAGTAAATATTTAGTGTAGGTCCTCAACATCGGTATTTGTTAGGGACTTGGAACAAAATTAATGGCACAAATAAATATTTTGCATAAATGCCACCATGAAATACATTGTATGGCAGCATGAGCGACACCTACTACTTGTTAAAACTTAACATTGAACAAGTTTCAATGGTAGCTTTCTTCATTCTTGTTCCTTTGTCAGTCAGCACTAGGTTTTATTGACTAAAAAACCTCAAGGCATCAACACTGTTCACAGGGGCTCAAATAGTTTGCTAAGTCAGAACTGCAAATGAGGGGTTCGAGATTTTTATGTCCATTAGAATTTGAATTAGACCCACTGCCTGGTACTAACAACATACTTTGCAAGATTGTCTTTTTTCTCCCAGACAAGTCGAGGTTCCAGATTCCACACATCAAAATAGATCTATCACTCACAAAGAGTTGCTTTCTTTGATCCTCAAAAGTCAAATATGTATTACACCCCATTGAAATTTGAAATCCCAGCTAATCTCTACACCACAGCACTGATTGAACCCAACAAGTAGCTTGAATGCATGTGGTGCTGGTGCTCACATGGCAAGGAGGGGAAGAATTCTTAATGGCAATGGTTTCCTACAGCAAACATTTTGCCCCACTACTTCTACCCCCTAAGCTTAGGAATGTTGACAGCATTTGATGAGAAACAGACCTGAATATGACAAATTCATGGAAATGTGTGTTTAGAGAGATAAAACAAACATTTTAAATTTTTTGCATGGAAATAAGTGGCTATTTTGCAAAATACACATATTTTAGTGAAATAGCTTCATTATCTCTTAATTTAGCATAAAAACAAATGGGTTATTTTGTTTGTTTATTTATTTTCTGTGAAATATGATTTGATAAAAATGAAAAAAAAAAAAAAAGTATTTGAAATTTAAGATAATTTGATGGGAAAAGGCTCATTTTGTGATGTTATGGATGATTTTTCGTGGATTTCGCATTATGTCGTGATGAGTTTCTTACATATTTGAGATGGGAATTCAATGAATCACACTCATTTGTAAGAAAAACAAGAGATAAGAACAATTTGCAATTTCGGGCATCACCATATAATCGTGGCTCTACTAATAGTACATTACAATATAATAAATTGGTATTAATATTATTAAAAAGTATTAAAATCTATCATGTTATTACCATAATTTAAAAATTACCTCTATAAAGCAGCTATACCTAAAAGTTGACACTGTTAACAGGTTTTATAAATGTGGAAACATTATCGGGTTCAACTCACCGCGCCTTCTTTCATTGCACACTCATCGCGAGTTGGCTTTCCCTTGCGGCACGTCGATGAACCCGTCTCAAGCGTGAGTCGGAAAACGGTGCCCGCTGCGCCCTGACGCGATGCACGCACAACGCTCACTAGCTGCTGGCGGTACATGGCATTGCTGGATGCATCCAGATGGGCCATGGCCAGCTGAGCAAGGTGTTCCACCTGCGAGACAGTTGTGACAATCACAAGACATTTCAAGCGTTCGAAACCTGATTCGTGTCGAGTAGCATTTTGACCATTTTATATGTCCTAGAGATGTGATAGTTTGTTTTTTAGCAAATTGATAGCACAATTTGTTTTTCTTTACTGATAATAAAAGTGATGTGGGTTCAGACAAACTTTCTCTGTGACAAACTTAACTATCTGAGCTATTTGCAGCTGCATTCTGCTCAATATTATGTGCTTTTGTTTTTATGGGCTTTGTCACAGGAACTGATATAATCTGGAATTTTAATTAAGTCAGTCAAAGAAATTTGCGCTACCAGTACGGAACTTGCAGATAAAGAACAGTACAGTAGTAATAAAGTGCAATTAAAGGACAACAAAGTTTTCTTCTATGATTCTCATTAAAAACATCAGCATTGAACAAGAATTTAAAAAAAGAAAATAAAATCTTAATCTCATAAAAAAACCCATTTAAGTCCCGTTGGCAGCGCGAACCTTCGGGTTTGTGACTTCTAGTTTCTGCTCTGCGCCGTATGTGATGGAACGGCGCTTGCGGTCATGAGGGTCGCAGCTTGACTTGGTGAGCTCGCGCTGCTTCAGCCACGGCCGGTCCCAGATGGTCACATGGCAAATGACAGGTGCAGCGGAGGCGTCGCGCGGCTCACAGACCTGCTCCAGGACAGGGGCTGTCAGTGCATCACATACTCAAGGGAGATGGGCCTTATATCTGCTTTTGGATCTTCTGCAAGCGTTGGGTCTTCTGGTACTTAATGAATCTTATCCAGTATGCCCCTTACGATTAAATTTTAAGCATGGGAGAGGACTTGAATTTTAATAGAATTTACATGTATAATACAATGGCACTAACGTTTACAACTATGAAGGCAATAGGTAGAGCCAAGATTTTATGGATTTATGATTTCGATAATTTCGTGGTAAGCTTTTTGGAATTCGGTGTCATGGCGGTGTTATGGAAAAAGTACAGAATTTCATGTCTATAGCAGATTTCAGACATAGGTGACGAAAAAAATAAGATACGTGTTTTTAGCATTAGTTTTATCGGAATTTTAGTGCTAATTATTTGAATTTTAGTGTTTATAGCTAAATAGAAAAAAGGGCTTTTGCGATCTACATTCGAAAGGAATGAAGATTTAGCGTAAGCACTGGGATCTCTAATAAAAAAGTGATCAATAATAATAACAATAAAGCAAATATTTAGTGTAGGTCCTCAACATCAGTATTTGTTAGGGACTTGGAACAAAATTAATAGCACATATAAATATTTTACATAAATGCCACCATGAAATACATTGTATGGCAGCATGAGCGACACCTACTACTTGTTAAAACTTAACATTGAACAAGTTTCAATGGTAGCTTCCTTCATTCTTGTTCCTTTGTCAGTCAGCACAAGGTTTTATTGACTAAAAAACCTCTCTGCATCAACACTGTTCACTGGGGCTTAAATAGTTTGCTAAGTCAGAACTGCAAATAAATGGGTTTGAGATTTTTATGTCCATGAGAATTTGAATTAGACCCACTGCTTGGTACTAACAACATACTTTGCAAGATTGTCTTTTTTCTCCCAGACAAGTCTGGTGTTCTAGATTCCACACATCAAAATAGATCCATCACTCACAAAGAGTTGCTTTGTTTGATCCTCAAAAGTCAAAAAAGTATTACACCCCATTGAAATTTGAAATCCCAGCTAATCTCTACCAACACATAGACTGAATGCATGTGGTGCCATTGCTCACATGGGAAGGAGGGGAAGATTCAGCCAACCAATGGCAATGGTTTCCTACAGCAAACAATTTGCCCCAGTACTTCTACTCCCTAAGCTTAGGAATGTTGACAGCATTTGATGAGAAACAGACCTGACAACAAGACTGGGGGAAATAATATGTCAAATTCATGGAAATGTGTATTTAGAGAGATAAAATAAACATTTTATTTTTTTTGCATGGAAATTAGTGGCTATTTCGCAAAATACACATATTTTAGTGAAATAGCTTCATTATCTCTCAATTTAGCATTTATGCAAAATATAAATTCTTGTTTGTTTATTTATTTTCCATGAAATATGGTTTGATAAAAATGAAAAAAAAACAAAAAAAAAACAGATTAACTGTAATTTAAGATAATTGGATGGGAAAAAGCTTATTTTGGGATGATTTCGTGGGAAACAGTTGATTTCCATGTTATGGATGATTTTTCATAAATTTTGTGTTGTGTCCCGATGAGCTTCTTACATATTTGAGATGGGAATTCAATGAATGGCACTCATTTGTAAGAAAAACAAGAGATAAGAGCAATTCACGATTTCGGGCATCACCATATAATCTTGGCTCTAGCAATAGGTCAAGTTTCAATCCCAACGCTGGAGCAATGGAGGCTCATATAGGGGTGCATTCATGGTTGTATTGTTATAGGAATTATCCTACTAGCTGCTCAGACCTTTTGTTGATGGTACATTTGTAATCAGGTACAGAAATTAAATCTCTTGTGGAGACAGCTTGATCCAAAACATCAATAAGAAAATCATTAAAAACGAAGAAGATTAGATGTACCTGTCCGGCAGGAGCGTCCTTGCGGCACGCTGTCTCAGCCAACTCAATCGTAAGCCGGACGTTGAGTCCAGCCACCACCTGTTGGCTGGCGGCCGTAACGCGTGTCACCTGTCGTCGGTACAGCGAGTTGGTACCCGCATCCAGGGTGCTCACTGCAAAACTGGCCAGCTCCTGGTGACACAAGCCACTTGTCAATCACAGCAAAGACAAATTCCATGCTTGAGCACAGTGGATTTTGGAGTTAAGCCCACCTCCATGAGACAAGACATGTAAAAAATTAGGTAGGTATCCTTTGCACGCCTTGCAACTACACAATGTCCTCTCTCACCTGGATGTACGGGTCGGAGACATTTGCGGGCGCAAATCCGCCGACGGCAACGCCTCTTCGCTGACGTGGTTTTCCCTCACCGCTACACTCTGACTTGACTACGCGCACGCCATCGCCGACTGCAGCTGCGCGGTGCAGGGAAACCACGCACATCTTCGGCTCGCCGACGTGTTCTGATTCGCAGTCTGCCACGCTCGCGCCCTCCTGCAGGCAAGGCAACTCTCCAGACCAGTGGACAAGGGTCTGCTTTCAAAGATACTGATACACTTCGATAAAACTGATCAAACTCTGGGCCTCTGGCTTCCATACACTGTGCCACGAAAAATTGCATGCTGAATGGTTTTGAAACCACCTTCTTCAAGTGCTTATAATAAGATAAACAAGACAAGTCAACTGTTGCTTGGGTTTAAACTTTGATTTAAGATCAGCTGGAAGAGAAAACAGACCGAGCTAGATTGTTGAGAGAGTGGGCCCAAATAAAATATTAGTAAAAAGATGGATGGTATTACTTGGAATTGGATGGAAGAAGTATAAAAACTTTGGTGCCTGAGCTCGGTAACTAATTTGCCCCACTTTTCTATGAATATCTCAAGCTGTGATGAACTGTGATGAACCAACAGCTGCTTGTGACCCACCTCACTGCATGCGGTGTCGACAACCCTCAGTTTGATACGGAAGGCAGTGCCATCTGCAACAGCCCGTTGCTGCACGGCAGAGACGGCCAGTACAGCTCGGCGGCGGTCGTCGGCATCCAGTCGGTCCAGTGTCTCTACCGCGACGGCAGCCAAGCCCCCTCCCAGCTCTGCATCGGAGTCAACGTCCACCGAACGCTTGAACTCGTCGTGGAGAGAGCGCCGGCGACGACGGTCCGTCATCGTCTGGTCCTCGGGCACTGAGAGAAAACAGTGCAAGGATCAAATGAAATGTGTTGTAAAGTTGCAATAGACTTGCTATGAAGAGTATACATCATGATTAGGACAGCTTGGAAGATTAATGTCTCTAGCCTTGACATTTAATAACAACTACTATCGACACATTTAGTTACAAAAATATAAGAAACAATGCCCTGGATACATAGTCATGTCTAGTAGATCGGCACAATTTATGTGGCACAATTTTATATTTTATGTTCTGGAAGTGTGCACTTGCTTTCGTAAATTATTTGCTGCAGTTAAAAAAATACGTTCAAGAATATGTCAGGCACACAGTCTGTTGTTTAAGTTGCAAAAAAAATCTTAGAAAGAGCCAGGACAGACCGACGACTCACGTTAATTTTGTTCCTAATAGTGGAATCGATTTCCAATTTCTTTTCACAAAATAATGAGTTAATAAAGTAGATGTAAAATTTATTGGATGTGCAGCAGCTTGCATCTAAATAAGTCCAACAATACTTCACAGCAACACTAACATTCAATGTCATCGACTCTAGGCTCTTCCTCTTCCTGTCTTGCATCGACCTCATCTTCAGCCACGCCTCCTTCGCTCTGCACAATGAGATCATCGATACTCTCGGCTTCACTTCGCTGAGTTTCTTCAGGCTTGTCCTCGGAAACTGCGTGGGTCTCGCTGCGTACAATGAGATCGTCAGTTCTGTCTTCCGCCTTGTCTTCTGTTTTCTGGGCCTGTCCGATAAGATCGTCAATACTCTCGGCATCACCTTGCCGAGATTCGCTTTCTGCCTGGTACATCTCATCTCCAATGAGAACGCCTACGTTCCCTCGGTCCACCGTTTCTGACTGCGGCAGCCCGACAAACTCCACGTCAGGCTCGGGCTGGCGTTCGGATGGCACAGGACTTTCCCAAGCGTCCAGGTAGTCGTAGACGCCTTGCACATCGTTGTGGCGTCGACTCCACACCTCGTTCTCGGTGTCATCGACACGTGGCAGCGTGCAGTTGTTGGACAACACCTGGCGGGTGGTTTTGTATTAGTTGTGACACTTGGGGCTGTGTTCTGTAGCTCTTATCGCCAACAGATGGGTTGAAATGGTAATTTTATGCTAAGACTAATTGTCAGAGGAGAAAATACGCACTCATTAAGCATCTGGTAGTGGAAAGAGATTTGGAATAATGTACCTAATAATGGGTGATACTGATATGATATCAAAGTTTTGGATTTAGCTTTAAATTTAGGTATTTTTATTTCAAACATATTTCCTTGGTACAGCTTTTCTTAGTTTACAGCTGAATTTTATATTTATTGATACTACGCCAACGTCCATATCATGCCGACAACAAATTGTCATTCGTAGGCAGCAAAGCAAATCTATGCACGCATAAACATACACATTATTACGAACACTATGACAGTCTCAAAAATTGATGCCCAAACGGGGATGGCCATTTGGGCACCAATTTTTGAGACGGTTATAGTGTTCATAATAATAAAATACCCTGCACATTGCAAGCGTTTGCAATTTAAATAAGATTTCATCTAAATCCAGCATCAATGCTTGCAAAACCATTTTTTACAACAAAAAATTGCTGAGAAACTTGAAGGATAGAACAGAACCCACAATTTGTAGCAACTACTCGTCCCATGAGTTTTTAAGTGGGCGAGGCCATTCCATCTACCGTTGCTGAACAAGATGAGTAGAAAAGCAGTGTCCAGACCTACCTCTCTCATGTGCAGCCATGGCCGGTCCAGGATCTCGATGCTGCACACAAACTGACTGTCGGACGCTGTGCACTCATCGCGAGATTTGCTGACTTCCTTCAGGCAGTCGGTCTCTGCCACCAGAAGCGTCAGGCGGTACTTTATCCCGCCCACCACCTGCAATTGTAAATGTTACTGGATGAATTCACATTAGAAATCGACTGTGTTTCTGAACTTGCTTGTACTGTTATGTCCAACAAGCTACAGGGAAAAAATGAAATTCTGGCAATTTGAAGACATTGGAAACTTATAAGATCGATCAAGTGCCACAAAAAATCCCATTCAAGCGTGGAAGTCAAGGATAATTGCTCAACTGAATTATGTAAGAGTTACTCAGCAAAAACCCTTTTAGGAACTAATTGAGCATATATATATATAAATATATGTATATTTTTTAACTAAAATTGGTACCCATCCAATGATTTATAATTAGCATAAAATATGGAAAAGACATTAAAAATTAACCAAACCTTTAACTCGAACCGATAAAAAAAATAAAGCAGAGAAGTTAAAAAAAGACAAAAAAGACCGTTTGGGAAACAAAGAAAATTAGAACAGTTCCTATCATATCTGCCTTGATATTTCAACAGTATTGTCATAGTTTCCATTCTTTATGCTATGGTTCTTCTCTTTCGATGTTCTCATCAATTTAAATTCAGAATGTGGCCCACCTGCTTAGAGGCAGCTAAAACTGAGACTGCAGCATGTTTAAACTGCCCCTTGGTTAATTTGTCCATCTCAGCCAGGGCATGTTCGATGAATTGCTCCAGAGACTGTACGGACGGATCCAAGATTGTTTCGCAGCCTGTGCAAGGTCCTCGCTTCTTTACAGCTACCGGCTCCTCCACCACATCTTCTTTCACAGCAGCAGGGGTTGACTCAGCAAGAGGGATTAGCGGCTTTAGCAGGAATGGTCCTAGCTCAGCCATTAGAGCCTCATCAGAGTTTTGCTCCGCCTGCTAAGGGGAAAAGTCTGTAAGTCTCGTCTCAGTCGGCTCGTACTTTGTTCCCTTGATGTAACTCTGACAAGGAAAGTACAAATAGCGGTGGTGTTGTAATTAAGAACACATGCAACTAATTCAATTGACATCATGCATACATTCCATTCATGTTAGAATACCTGTTGCTCAGCAGGTGCAGAGCATTTTGTGTCTTCATCAATGAGCGTCTGCTCCCCATCCATTTCTCGAATGGCAACATCACAGTCCAAGTGCTTGGGAAAGCACTCATCTTGCGGCACAAGCTTGCAAGCTACGGCAAACTGCAGCCGCAGCCGATGAATGCCATCAGAATCTTCGGAGCCATCCCGCTGGAATATTACAGTGTATATTAAGATCAGCTGACCTCTGACCTAGCCAGCTGCGGAATGGCAAATCGGAATGGACTTTGTCCAAACAGGAAATGAAACAAAGTGCGTCATTCGCGCGAAATGCGTTATGCACGAGGTTAACATGTGACCGTGATGCAAGTGTGTCGCAATGCAATGATAATATTTTGAAACTAACAAAGAACTCACCCCAGATTCAGACAAAAGTCTCACTGCTTTGTACTCGTAGAGTGCGTCTGGTTTGGAGTTAAATTCATCCAGGACGAACTGTGACAAGTCTTCCAGTCGTGATCGGCTAGTCACTACATTTTCCTGACATGAAACGAACAACAAAACAGAACATTGTGCGACGAGCAGCAGCCACACTGACAACTGCGCCATTCCTCATTCGCTACTGCGAGTGCGACTGATTTCTGGGGCGACTGCGAACAGTGACAGATCAGGTCGCCCCTGTTGCCAATGCGGAGAAGTAACATTTACCGCGAGAAAATTTAAAAGTATAATAATAGTTTGACCAAATTTCCAGCGAAAGAAGATATAGCCATCCATCTCCGGACATTTAATCCCTGATGTATATATACTCATCTTTTTACAAATCTTGCTCAGTAATTTTCATTCTGTTGTTGCAGAGTAGGCTTTACTTGATTGATTGTTTCTATTATTAAGCCTACAATCACACTACAAGTCTACAACAGAATGAATGATGAAGGTTGATGAATACGAAAAAAACCTAACCCACGAAAAATACGACCTACAAAAAATGACGATGAAAATTTCGTTCACAACCAGATTAGATGAAATTCACGAATTACAAAGATAAACAACATAAAATAGAAATAAATTACACTAAAGAGCATTTTATTGAAAACAAGACGGCCTTAGAAAAGTACTAATTTCTAACCGCCATACAAAATTTGTTAGCATTGGCAAGCAAGGCCTAAATATTAGTAATGCACTGTAAGCCCATTATCACAGTGGACCAGTCGTACCCCGACCACCTAGTTTTACGGCCGGGGCCGAGCTGATTGTTAGCACCACAGGTCCCTCCGGCAGCCGCTTCATGGCTCCCCACGCCTCAAGCCGAGACATCTGCGCCATATCCCATGCGCCAATACGTAGCAGGCGATCGCCCTCGTGCAGCAAGCCGCTGCGCTCTGCCACGCCACCTAACAACAAAACCACGATGATGATATTGGAGGGATCATGAACAAGCGGGGCCTTCCATTAAAAAAATAGAAGCTTGGTGTATCGAAAATGATGGCTCGGGAGAAACCCACCTAGGAAGAGTTTCTTGACGGTGAGAGGGACGTTGCCGAGAGGAGAATCGCGCCCACCGTCGAGACTGAAGCCCAGACCAACAGTCTCTTTAATCAGGGTGACTGTTACTTCACCGGTCGCTGCTCCCCCTACCACTGGGACCGCCTCCGTGCTCTTCGACTCAGCAACATTCGGCTCCGAGTCGCTTGGCTCGGAGCGCGACACGGTCAACGTCACCTCCATTCGTGGTTCCTGCACAGAGACAAGGAGCTGATGACCAGGGTGACAAGAAAGATGTTTAATTTTTTGGACACTTTGATTACAAAAGCTAACTTTTTCATTTGGAAGTAAATACCTAACAAGATGATGCAGAGATATAAAATATTTTTTCAACTATCTAGCAGGGTTCTTATAGATACAGGTGGTCATTAAATTGCAGACAATCACAAACAGCTGGTCTATATTTCATAAACTAACTCTGCAATGAGTATCCAAATCTAGCGGTATCAAACACTTCTGATGAAAATACTTATCTTACGGGACTTGGGCCGATTTTACCGACGCAATTTAAAACGCTCTTAAACCTCATTTAGGGGTGATTTAGTCAACATACTTTTTTTTTTTAAACAATGATGTTTTGATAATTGCAAACCAAAAAAATGAAACCACACACGAAGAAAACGAAACAAAGTCGTTTTTAACAATATGTTTGCTTCGAAACGGAAAATTTGGTGACTTGGAAATACACACAAAATATCAATGGGACTTCTTACTTTGACCTTCAGCTCACAGTTTAAAAGCTTAACCCCCATCCTGATTTGGGCAGAGAGGGGCAGCTACGATCAGTAGCGGCTACAAAATGACATTTTTTTATTTGACAAGACAAAGCCTTCCTGAATCATCCTGAATCATCCTGAATCATCACCAAATTCAAATTTAAATTTCCTTATATTTTGCATATTGATCTAAACATCATCTTTCAAATCTTTCAAAATGTCAGCTTTATAGAGAAAATCAATTTTGCTCTAAAACCTCTCGTAAACGCCGATCACGCATTGGTGAAATCGGCCCTTATTGTCTCAGAAGTGAAATAACACCTGGTATAGGAAAAGTCCAACGATCATAATATTTAAGTCTGCTCTTAAGTGTACTACCATTGTACCCATTGGGACAGTTAAACTACCTTGAGAGCAGCTACGGATTGGGCATGAGTGAGGCCGCGCGTGGCCTTGCCGTTGATGCTGAGCACGTGATCTCCCCGGTTCAGTCGGCCGTCGCGTGCCGCGGCACCGCCTTGTAGCACTTTGTGCACGGTGACGTGCTTGGCTTCTAGGTCTGCCCCGCCTGCAAGCGCCAGTCCCAGCCCGGCGTCTGGTGCTGGCCGTCGCAAAATCACCTCAAGAGTGGCGCCGGCCACAGAAGTTTCGGAACCAAGCAACTCGCTGGCGTCAAGGGAAGCGCCTCTTGCATGCGCCATCCGTTCTGCCTTCTGGAATGCCGTGTGAATCTCAGATACTGACACACAGCGCCGATCGCGAGAACTCGTGAGTGCTGGACGCTCAACGGGCGTGGTTTCTTTTGGAATAGGGTCTCGGGGGGGTTTCGAAGGGTGGCTGTTTGGTACACGATCTGTGGAAGATGTTCGCACTTTGTTTGTTTGTTCTTTTGACGCAGCATGTGAGTGGCTGTTTGAAACTTTATCGTTTAGTGGTTTTGAAGCTTTGTGCTTTGGTGTTTTTGAAATATTTTCCGTTGCGGTTTTGTCAACAGAAGTTTTCGTAATTTGCTTCTTGGAGGCATCTTCAATTGGAGCTCTCAAGGTAGGTTCCTTTGAAGAATCAACGACAGCAGCTTTTAAAGCTTGCTTCTTAGAAATTTGTTCAACAGTAACTTTTAATGGCTGTTCTTTAGGAACACTCTCAACAGACTCCTTCCTTGCTTCCTCACATAGGATCGGTTCCTTCAAATCTTTTTGTTTCCATTCCTTCGGCTCTTCCATCGAAACTTTCAAGACTGTCTCTCTTGGAGCAATTAGTTCCTTCAATGTGTCATTCAGCGACATTTTGGCCTTTGGCTGCGGCTCGGCTCGTGGTTGGCCAGATACCAACAGCCGGCGACTGCGGCCACCGTCGTTGACCTGGACCAATTCGGGCGGGGCATCCGTCATGTGCGTTATGTACGCCACACGTACGGGCGGCGGCAGTTTTGTCGGGGACTCAGGCTTGTCGCGGCCGGAGAAGAAGACGAGATCATCGCATTCAACGGCACCCTCGTCGCAGAAGTCGCCCTCTTCCGAGTTTGAGTTTGAGTTCAAGTCCGAATCGGCGTCGGCGTCATTCTCAGAGTCCTCAGAGTCGCTGAACTTACGCTGGATTTGTGGAGAGCCGATCTGGAACAAGAAAAGGCATTTTGGAATTAGCTCAAGGTTTGGAGCAGTCACTTAAAGAAGGATAGAACTTGAGGCTGCCTAATCTAAAGAAAAACTATGGTGAGAAGAAGGAAGGATGAGTTAAGTAAGGAGTCCAACTCATGAGTCCAATTGTAAAGTAATTGTAGGGGGGAGTTTTCATTTCATGTTACCACTTAATTCAGAATTTTGAAAGTAAACTTTAAGTGGCTAGAAACTAGAAAGAGTATGACCTATCTAGTCACATTTTACATGCTGGGTGCAAAATTAGGCCATCTAAATTTATAGGAAACTAACCAAAGTGAAAATAGTTAATTTCGTAATCGTGGCTAAGTTTCAATAAATCTTTCAGATGCATTTATGACGTTGATATTCACCACTTCTTGGTTTGTGAATTGCCAGCTTTGCTCAAGGTCGGCAACCTACGCATCCGTACTGAGGGTTGCGAACACCCAGAACTATTGCATTTTATGACACCTCCATCCTGTATTCCGTGTAGAAAACCACATTTAAACTACTTTTCGCTTCAGAGAAAGGCTTAAGTCTTATGATTCATTTAAATAATTATTGTCCTTTATTAATCAAATCATTTAGAGGAGAAACTGTTTAATACTTTTGACACAAAAGGCAGCAGGTTGTTAACATTCAATGTTATTTGATACTCTAGCAATTGTAAGCGTAGTTTATCCACACGAGTTCACTTAAAATTGACCAAATAATAGCTACAAAAACAATTAAACAACACCTGTAACTAACTGTAAGTAGTTTAGCAAAGTCCTTGGTATATTGGACCCAATAAAAATAAGTCATCTAAGCTGCCAAATAAAATTTGCGTGCCTTTCATTTATACTCGAAAATCTCACTGAACAAGTAACACAAAAGGTAAGCCAATAATCTCCTTTTAGTAACAATATTTTTTTGTCCAATCACTTTTAACTGCATGAATATTTTGCCTGCTTTTCAAGCATTTTGCTATCTGTCCTTGGTTGGTATTTTTCAGCCTAATGTGATTGGATTGGCTCAGGTTTGTGTCAGGGTGGCTCAGTAGCTACCTTGAGATCGCGACCGCTGCTATGCCGCGCTGAACTGAGCACCGACTTGCGGTTCAACGCCTCCAGGCTGCGAGGCGCCAGCACTCGACCTCCCGAGGAATCCACCGAAGATGTACGCGAAGCGCTGCAAAATATATCTAACAGTTAACCTCTTGGCTTGCATTATCCTGCTTCAAAGTGATTCCAGTAGAAGCCTTTCTTGTGATCAAAATGTAAATCACTTTTACTTTTAACTTTCCTGTAATTGCAGTTATGAATTTTAGACCAACAACATAATAGCCACCAAACCAAGATGTGAAGCAATGGAACCAAAACGTGAGTCTATCCCTAAAGACAAATCTCAAAAATGAAGTTCTTGCAAATAACTCAGGAGACGCTGAAAACAGTTCAAGCACCAACCTAGAGTGTCCCGAGTCCCGGGGCAGTGCGTCCAGGTCATCTCTCGATGGCGGCAGACTTGGCGGCAGACTTGGCGGCAGACTTGGCGGCAACGGCGGCGGCACTTCTGACTTGACGCCGACAGTCGACCTCAACGTTGACACGAACGACGTCTGTGGTCGCAGAAACGACACGTACGTCGCTGGCGTAGGCGGCTGCACGGCCAAAGTTGACGTCTCAGTCACACTGTTCGACCGCAGCGTCACAGGGAACGGCCCTTTGGAGTAGCCAACGAGCGGTGGAAGTTCTCCAGGCTTCACGGTGACCGTGGCAAGACCATTGGACATCGTCTTTGCAGTAGACATGCCGTTGGTTCTAGAAGATACCGAGATGTGACCGTTGGGTTTTGAGGCGACAGGCGGTGGACCTGTGGGCTTGGTGAAAGTTGTCCATGACTCTTGTGTCTTGAGGGCCGGGACAGACTCCGGCAACTCCTGCTTCAGCAAAAACGTGTCCTTTGCCCTTGTGTATGGCGCCGAGCTGGGCGTCCTCACGAACGGCGACGACGTCGGCGGCGATGGCGTTATCGCCTTTGGCAACGCGGGCAGCATGCCGTACCCCACTGACTTTGAGACAGGGGGTGCCGCGAGTGAAGCGGAGCGTCCCCGCGACCACGGTGTCAGCATCACCTCTTCGCGCGAGTGGATCTCGGGCAGGTCTAGCACGCTGGGTGCAGGTGGCACAGCCTCGCTGCGCTCGGGGATCACCAGACCGCGCAGCTTGCTCATGCCGCGCCTGCGCTGCTCCACCAGAGTGGCGAGCGACGTGCGTCGAAGCTCGTCCAGGGGGCGCTGGCTCAAGTCTAGCAGGCTGTGTGACCTGGCGTGAAGGCCGGTTACCTCTGAAAAAATAAAGAAAAGCGGTGGTGAGGTCAAAAAAAAGATAATCGAGGCTGATAATGCACTAAACAGAGTGTTTGGGCCAAGTAATGTCTGCAGGGTACCTTTTCTCTCAAATATAAGCAACCCTTCATCTTTGTTCCCCATCAGATTTAACCAATTTTAAGATAATGTCTCAGTCACTGGTTAAAATATGAAAAGATTGATAAGCAGTAGGCAGGCAGCTTCAAATCTAGTAAGATCACAAAATGTCGATCAACAGCATTATGTTTTGTTGACATGAATGCCTGATTCAGGGCACGTTTCGTGAGCAGTAGCACTTGCGTTCCCAGGAGGTTTTAAGTGACTGCTAACATCACATTACTGTCAACTGTCAGGACCAGGGCAGTAGAATCCATTCAACGTTCAACTATTTTCGGCCAAAGCCATCGAGAACCTAGCCCCATTAATCAAAGAAAACAATGAGAAGTTAGCGAGTTGCCTCGGTGTAATGCGGAAAAAGAGCACTGCAATTCTTCACAGCACAAGAAGTACTAACCTGGCTGATCTCTGCGCAGGATGACGGTGTCGTCGAGACCGAACCGCGACGAAGGCTTCCTGGGCAGCGTGCTGCTTGCAACTGCGCGCGACTCCTGCGACTCGGGACGTTGCGCACCCAGTCTGCGCGGCAGCGTGGACGACTCGATCGCCTCTGAGGGCCGACCGAACATGGCGATTTTGTCGCGCACGCTCTGGTCGCTGCGCTCGTCGCTGCGCCACGAGGCTGCGCGCGGCTTACTGGTTGCTGCGCGGTCTTCGGGCAGGCTGTGACGAACGTCTTCAACTGTCTTTCTCGGCAGCAAACGGAAGTCCTCGATCTTGTTCGGTCGGAATTCGTCTGTTGTTTTGCTCGTCATCGCGAGGAAAGTTTCGGGTTTGCTTGGCAATGTTCGGAGGTCTTCCATTTTACGCGACAAGACCTCCTCACTCGCTTTTAAAACTGGTGTGAGAATGTTTGTTCTCTTCATCTTGACATCGTCTATTTGATGGGCCGGTGTTCTGATTTTGTCTGCCTTATTTATAGGCAATTTTTTGTGGCTTTCTGCGTTGTTTACGACCGCCTCAAAGTATTTTTCTTTAGTAGGCATATTCGTAAACTCTTCCCTCTTTAGTTCGGAAATGTCTTCTTTGTTTGGCACTGGCCTGAATTCCTCTTCCTTGATCGACTTCGTCGCAGGTATCTCTGACTTACTCGACTTTGTCCTGAAGTCTTCAATTTTGTTCGGCTTAATTTTTCTTTCACCTTCCTTGTTATTTCGAAATTCTTCTTCCCTGCATGGCACTGTTTCCAATTTTTTTGCGTTGCTTGGCACTACTATACTAACCGCCTCCACTGTTAGTTCGATCTCGGCCTTGCACCTGTAGGTCCCGGGCTCATCCAAGCTAGGCCTGGCAGGCACCTCAGGCGCCGTCTTCGTCCCTTCGGCTTGCCCACGCCGAGGCTTCGGTTCCGGCTTAAACCGGAAGCCATCCTCCTCGTAGCGGGCCGGAAACTCGTGGCCGTCGGGGGGTAGCCGCGAGAAGGGCGGCGGTGGCGGTTCCATGGGGGCTGTGTACAGAGGACGCCGATGAAGGACATTTTAAGAGGTCGCTGACGTGCTGACCAGAAAGCTCACGAGAAAGGAGACAGACAGAGAGAAATAGAGACCGATCTACAGAATGAGAGATATATATATATATATATAGAGAGAGAGAGAGAGAGAGAGAGAGAGGGAGCTAGATGGCCGGGCATTGTCTGGTGGCCTTGATCTATTGGCAAAGCTAAAGTCGTTTCGGAGACAAGATGCGACGCTCACCTTCCTTGGCTAGAGTCTCGCCGCCATCCTGCGCCACTTTCGCAACGACAGGCTGCACCCTCTCGTCGGGCACCCTCTCGATAGGCGCCTTCTCGACAGGACTTTGCTCGACGGTGGCCTCCTCTGCTGGCTGCACCACCAACCGCGGCTTGCTCTCTAAAACAGAAATTGCAAATTGCGACTATTCCGCGCACTGAACCGACAGGGAAAAGGCAAAGAACGACACTTTAAGAAACCAATCGCTCCCTTAGGACCAGTACCAGGTTTCCGACCCCGGTGCTTGCTCCTACGTCCCATGAAGGCACCAGCTGTTGCTCCTGTTACCTCCGAGAACTTCTTGTGAAACTCTTATCAAACAGTGATATCTTATCTTATCGAGATACTGTCGCTGTCACGTGACTTGATAGATACGGAGATAGCCGAGTTACGGTAACTTACCACAGGAACGTTTAGGCTGTAGAAATACAATCCGAGGTTCCATAACAGCGAAGTCGGCCGCGACCGACGGACCAAACTAGTGGACCAGCAGAGCAGTTGCTCGCGGTGCACTTCGCGGCGAAGGTCTCTGCTTCGATCCCCGAGACCCCCTTATCCCCCGCCGTACCCCTACCCACCCCAAGCGCGGCCCACGTTGGGCGCGGCGCGCAAAACGACTCCCGGCTTACACGACTTTTTGTACCGTGTTTTTATTGTCAATGAAAACAAAACGTGTGGCCGTCTGGCGGCCAGTCTTCCGGCGAGGGGACGGCATAGGCAAGTCACTCATGGGTCGCCGCGTGTTGTTGCAAAATAGAAGCCGATTTAAAGGCGCGATAAATATTTTACGAGCGTAATCAGTGATGGTGACAATAAATCAAATGTTAAACAACGTGGCATTTATAAATTGAAACAAATGCGACTCACGGGGATTAAATATCGATCATCGTTGATAACATCGCTATCGATGAAATGTTGCGTACTGATCCGAGCCTGGATTGTGTTGATGCAGATTGCGAATCCAGATTTAACATGAATTGTATCATTTTTTCATGGCTATCTTACCCATAGATAGAGCAATCGAATTCGAGGTAATCTACAGTCGCAAGGTCTCGACTGTCTTGTATAGATCTAGCAGCCCGAGCCTCGAAGCGATTTGGGAATAGGTCACCATGAACTTTGCATTAGTGGCGTTTTGGCCACACGGCTGATACATATAGCTTTTGACAATAAGTCTTCCTAGTTTCTGCGAGACTATTTTTTCTGACGGTAATGGCAGTCAGTCAGTTTCGCAAATAACTTCACTTTCAGTTTTTAGTAATGAATTATCTGGTCTGATCTAAATTACATAATGTTAGAATAGTATGCCTTATAGCAAAAGCAAATGTCGTTTGCATGCCAAGAGGCATCGGTTGGAAGACTCCGCGCTTCGATTCTGGTCACCGGCTACATTCAAGTTGCGGTTTTCCGTGATTTGCCGTGCAACCGGAGGTGCACCGTCAGGGCGAATTCCGTGAGAACATCTCCCAACGACCACTCCCATTTCAGTTCGCGGCCAAATTTCACATGGGGACAAAATATTTACAAACTATGCGTCAGCTAAGCAGTCCATTAGCCGACCGGTCAATTTTCCACCACAGGACAATATTGGTATGCCATTGGCGTCGCCCGTGCGAAGTCTTCTGGGTATGCAGTCCCAATCGTTGACCTTGTGGGTGCAGCGATGGTCATTTCGGCGACGACACGACGCAGCCAAGACAGTCGCGTGATGCGACTGACAAACGCCGCTGAGACTGATCACTCCGATTTTGACAACCGTTATTTCAAAAGTACATGCGTGCACAGAATGATTAAGTCGACCGAGCAGATATTAGACAATGCACGCCAATAATAATTCGCATAGCATTTCTAAAGAAAGTGCAGCACATGTGGTGTTTAACTTTTAATTATATATGCGGTGAGTTTAATTGAAAAACGAGTTGGTGAGAACACGAACACCCAGCATTGAAAATTACGCATACAAAAGTGAAGATAGTTTCATTGAGTGTTTCTGGCACGCGTGCACTGGGCATCCACATTAGGAGCTGGGCACGAGAGGAAAGTGTGGGTCTTTGGAACGCGAAGACAGAGCAGTGGTATGAATCATGCCCAAGACCTACAGGCAAGACATCAGTAGATATGTCAATTCGGTATTTATACTTCTTTGTTTGGCTAAAAGCATAATGTCCCTGAAAGCTTAATGGAGCATATTTTTGTGGATGTATTCGGTTGTCTTTAAATGCATATCACCATCCCTTGTGCAATTGTCTGCGCTGCATTGCCACACAATTTAAACGGCGTGGGCGTCTATGCATGTACACAATACCACTGATTATGGCAAGTTGGCATAACAAAGCAATATCAAAAAAGTGTACAATAGGAAACAAACGTGAAACACGTGAAACTTTTCTCCCTGCCACAATGTCGAAATGTTATGAAATAAAGTGTAAAACTGCTGATGTATGTATTCTATCTGGGTGCGCGGTCTCGTTACGTCGCCCACCGGCACGGCCAATCCAAGGAAACCATAGATCTGCAACGAGTAACAGCCGTAGAGCGAGCGTCGGTCCGTTCGCATAACAATGCCGTGACGTGACGTGCAAAGCTCGCACGGACTCTGGCCACGGACTCCTGTCACCGCGATCACGTCGCTGGAAAACTATGCGAGCCTCTCGCAGCAGCTACCTTCGGCAAACTCGTCCGAGAGAAATGTGTAAGAAATCAAAAGAGGCTGGTATCAGCCGGAAAATATACTCGTAATAGACTCCAAGCTTCAACATTAACGCTGAAGGCACCATATTGCTGATTTTCAGTTTCGTTACGAAGATACATATCCGATACATCAACCCCCTAAGAAAACCTTTTAGAAATGAACCTACCTCCAACAACAGCAAGTCGATGACAGACAAGAACGGGCTTGCGCTGCGACAGTCAAGCCACGGCGAACTCTGCAGCCGGCCACCGCGGAGACCAGAGACTAGCAACCCAGAGACTTGCAACAAATGCACGAGACGCGAGCGGCGAGCAGCGAGCGCGATGGACCGACCGTGAAGACGCCGACGGTGCCCGACCTCGGCCGAACGGAGTGAACGACCGGATTCGAACCCCGCATCGCCACGACGGCGTCGGCTCACCACGACGTCGACGTTCGCGGCGTGCCGTGATGACACCGTCATTGACGTTGTGGGTGGATGTAGGCAATGCAATACGAGAATTGGAGAGGAAAAGTCGAGGGGTCGAAGACAAGACAACGCCGCCACCGCGCGCGAATCGCGAGGTGACGCTCGGCGACGCGCGGCCTTGGAGGGTCATTGCCGTCGCGCATTGCTGCACACCCCCCCCCCCCCCCCTCTCCATACCATCAGCACAAAGTCGACACAATGCTCAATGATCGGCGATCGGCGGCGGACCGCATTCCTACCTGTCCTGGCGACTCCGACGACGGCGTCCTCCTCGAGGATGGTCGGCAGCGCGGCACCCCAGCCCGACGGGAACAAGATGTCGCCGGGTGACGAGATGGCGGTCACACGGAACTCGTTGTCCTCGGGCCAGCCGGGGGTGTTGTCGTCGCCGACGCTGCGCATCCCCGCCGACGGCGGCACGGTGAGTTCCTCGAGCACTGAATAGTCCAGCGAGATGGGCTCGTCGTCTTCAGAGTCGGTCGCAGTGCTGACTGGGATGGAGAGCTGCGAGGCTTCGGCGTCGACTTCAACACTGGCCGTTGTCGTGATGGCCTCTTGCGGTTCCGGGACGCTTTGACGTCGAACTGCCGTCGGTGGCACGACCTCCGTGACTACCCTCTCGGTGTCCACCCACTCGGGGTCCACCCTCTCAATGTCCACCTCCCGGCGCAGGTCAATCTCGACAAACGGCGGGGGCGGCGGAGGCGGCGCACGTCGCTTACCCGACCGAAACCGCTCACGTGGAGGCGGCGATGCCCTAGGTGGTAGATCGGGTGGCGCGTTGTCCTTGAACTCTGCGGGGGGCAGCAGCGCATCAAGAGAGGCGGCAATCTCACGCTCGAGGCGCTCCAACGCGCGTCCTGGGTCTGGGGGGAGGGCGTCAGAGAAGCTCGAGTTTGCCGTTGATCGGCGCTCCAACGCCGTGCTCAGCGACGAGCCCGTGTCGTCCGACTCGGACTCCTGAGCGCCGGCCCGCTCCTCCAGACCTACCACGTCCAGGTAGCACTCGGCAGGCAGCGGGGGAGGCTGCGCGCGCAGCTTGCGCGGTGGCACTGGGGGTGCCTGCGCAGTAGCATTGGGCGCAGCAGGTGGCTTCAGCTCCAGCCCGATCACCTGCGGCAGCTCGACGCGTGCACCGCGCCGGACGCGCAACGTGACGACGACGCGTGCCTCCTTCAGCCTGCGTACGCAGTCAAGGCGGGTAAGGGTGCGAACGCGCACGCCGTCGACGCGCAGAAGTTGGTCGCCAGGCGCGAGGTGGCCCCATGCACAGGTGGCTCGGCCCGCGGGCGAGTCGACGGCAAGCGATTGAACCAGCAGTCGGCGCACCGGTTCGTGTGCAGCGGCGCCGCCCTCGAAGCGCAGTCCAAAACCCAGGCGTTCGCCGGGAAGCCGGTAGACGACGACGTCCTCCACGTCAGCGGCGTCCTCTGTCTCGTCGCGCTCATCGTCACCGTCCTCGTCGTCACTGCTGTCTGCTCGCGACGACTTTCTCGAAGCTGCCTTGGCAGTAGCGTCGTCGTCCGTGACAGCTGACACTTTTACCACGTTGGGCACTGACACTTTTTGATTCGATGGCACTGTCACGTGTTCCGCGGTTGGCACCGATATCTTTTGGACGTCGGACGCGGGTGTTTTGTTCTGTATTGGCACTTTTTGTACGGGCTGCACTGGGCATTGGACCGCTTGTTTCTTGCTTGCTTCGACACAGTGGTCTGGGGCCCCCGCGTGGTCGGAAGACCCTGTCTCCTGAGTTTCGGTGAGCACTGTCAATTTTTTGTCATCAGCTAATGTCTCTGAGGACACTTCCTTGTCTTGTGACCCGTCGCCGATGGCTAGCACGGTGACAAACGACTCCCCTTCATGTTTTGAGCTTTCGAGCGCCGGCGTCGGTGTCGTCGCTGCGACTGCGCTACCCACAGAGACTACTGTGATGAAGGCAGGGCGCGTTGGGGAGCCGCCGCCCCCGTCTTCGCTACTCCAGTCCAGCTCTGCGCTGCCGGAGTCAACGCTCACCTGGCGCTCATGGCGCCCGCTTGGGGGGCCGCCGCCACCACGCATCCCGGTCTGCGCATGCTGAAAACACATCGGGGTTATTGGTATGGTGGTACAGATAATTTGCAGATACCCAAACTATCAGCTGTGACCGAACCTTTAGTCAGTGACGTCATTTTTAGTGCAGGTTATCTTTGACTTGTCAGAAAATATCCGTGATCTATTGGTTAGTTTGGCAGGTTGGAAACACCGGTTCTCGTGAGATCACCGACGTTGAGAAATACTGCGCTAGGTCAGGTATTGGGTGGGTAATCATCATGCAAGTGATCAATTCTGTTCGGAGGAGAGGTAGGAGGGGTGAAAGTGTCAAAACCATTGGCCTTCTTATCAGCCTCCCGACAGCATGGCTTTGAGGAGGAATCCTTGCTGTTGATCGCATTGTACCTCCCTTCGCAAGTGACTTTAAGCCGATGGTACCCATAGAGAAAGGTTCTTTCGTTAAGCCCTTAGTGCTTTCGACAGAAGTATGCTACGTGCTGGTATCGGATCTCCCCTCCCCTCCCCTGATTATCGATTATAACGACGCACTGTTTTCACAATGAGCCCTGTGGCCTTGGTCTAATGGCGTCGGTGATTTAGTGGATGATAATGAGGGTGATGATGAGCCTAACTTAGTCTAGAAGGGAGGAGGGGAAACCCGGAGCCGCCACGTAGTCTACTCCTGTCGAATAGCACCAAGAGGACCACCGGCTTCACGTCCCTTTAGAAGGACGGTACAACTCGAACAGCTGGATTCCTCCACAAATCCATGCTGTCGAGGGATTGATAAGCATGGCGAATGATGTTGCTGTACTAACTTTTATACTTCAACCTCTCTCCCGAACAGGATTGGGCATGTGTATGATGGTCACCCATCTAATACCTGACTCAGCGCAGTGTTGCTTAACTTCGGTGATCTCACGAGAACCGGTGTTTCCAACACGCCAAACCGTTCGATGTGGCTGTAGTCACACGGTCAATAGTCCGCATATTCGCTTATACTTGTTAATTAATTTTGGTTAATTTTAGTTTTATGTACTTTAACATAAGGTTTTCTGTAAAGAATTGGTATTTTGTGTAGGTACATCTAATTTCGAATACATTTTTGAGCTTGACTTAATGGCATACGGGAACCCAGTCCCAGAAAACGGAGTAAAAGACTAGAAGTTTGTTACTCTTCGAATGGGCCTCCTTCCTTCTTGGCTAGGTTAGGACTCATTCATCGACCCCATTAGCCCAAAGCCACAGGGCCCGTTATCAAAACAGTGCATCGTTAACCCCTCTAATCAACCAATTTATAAAATATATGGGAAGTGAGGTGTCTTTTGAAAAGAATGGATCAAAGCAAATCTAATTTATTTTTTTAAAAAATCGCAATAAGAGAGATCGTACCGACGCCTCTGGGCATTACGAAGCACGCAATATTACCTCGGAAACTGGAAAGAGTAGTTTCAAGAGCATAAAAACACTTTAACATTCACTTCTTATCTTATAGTTAGTATCCCTATTTTTAATTTTATGGCATACGGATGCGTGCTTGAACTGAAGCCCTCCATCGGCCGGATTAGGGACTTAGGGTGGTTAAGTACAGTCCCCCTATAAGCCAGAGGGCGAAAGAAGCCCCGCGATGTATGTATATATATAAATAACAAGGTCAACACAACTGGTATATGAACAATATTTCTAGTCCGTACGTCGAAAATAAAGATGATTTCTTCATGTTTATAACTGGGAATTTCTGTTGGGAATATAATTTAGGTAGGTATAGGTACTTTAAAAAGGATAGCTATGTCGCTCTATTTACTAAAATGTAAACATTGTTATTTTCTCACATTGTTATGCTTTTTACAACGGTACAACACGATACGAGTAATTTCAAACACCGCAGTAATCACTTTTGAGAATCAGCCTTTTTAGTTGCAATTGCAGCGTGCTTATTTGAAGCGTAACGCAACATGTAACATCTGAACGTAACTCAATGCGTTCGAGAAATGCGCAACGCAAGTCGCAACGTCCTGAACATTTGGTAACACTATAAGAAACAATACATCCCGAGACGGAAATCCGAAAATAGCCTGTTATATTGGTGCCCCGTAATGCACCAAGCTTCCTCCAACCGAATGTACCATATACGGCGTCCTTGTTGGTAATCAAGCTATGGGCAATACAACCATGTCCCATGTTCACCACCTAGCTATAGCAATCAAGTTTTGTCACGCGTGGATGTTAAAGTATGTGAGGTTGACACTATACGGGACATATAAAGACATGAGGGGCATAACAATTACTGTAATTATGTGAACTGATGTTATGATACTGTGCTGTATTTACACACCCCATGTACATTGGTAATTTTGTAAGTCTTATATTATATGGGTGGTGGAGCTCTTATTTTAACGGTTGAACGATTTGGCCATTTTTTCCAGCTTTTTAAATCGAGGTCTACGAAAGAGTGTGCAGACAGGGTAGCAGTGACTGGCTAGTAGGTAATGGGGTTTCAGAATCGTGAGAAAATGTAACCAAACATGAGACAGGCAACTTTATCCTTGTCATTATCGGATACATTCTATACACTTTCTTCTCGTGTGGACGTTGACAAGGTTATACGTGTACCAATATGCAATAGTTACAGAAAGATACCCTATATTTAACTCAGTATTCCATCTGCGAGAGAAGTGACCATCATTACCCAAGGCTAAGACCGTAAGTCCATAGTAGGGTTACAGAAGAGAGAATGACCCATCTCCGTGTCCCTATTATTAAAAAATAACTCTGATATACAAATAAAACATAAATCATAGCGACTTGTGTATTTTTTGAGAACATGAAGTCGCTGTGGAGGCTGCTCCAAAACTACGAAAGGGATGTATAATGTAACGTATTGAGTTGTTCGGTGGTTTGCTATGAGATTACCAATTAAGGTCCCGAAAAAATATTCTGGTAGACAAGCTTGCTTGCTTTCTGCATTCTATGAAAATTGACATACATTTATTCAAATGGCATGGAGGTTCTGATTCAAACCCCCGTTTTCAATGTGTTTGCCTCAAGAAGCCTTTCTGGCATCGTATATGAAATCCGATCCAACTTTTGCCCTCTGTCAGTCGGCGTATCAAGTTTGCCCTTCGGCAGGAAGCTGACTGTCAGGCAATGATCATATCCCTCGCAGCCACAGCCACTGCTGCTGCATCGAAAACAACAGCAGATGGTTCTCCATCGAATGACGTCAAAGTGCATGATGACCGAGCGCAGCACGCCAAGTGGGGCGCTTTCACTCCCACGCCGACGGCGGCCAGGCGTCAGGCAGGACTCGAACCTGGGTCTCCCGGCGCCCTCAGGGGTCACTCGGCACTGGGGCACGGCCACTAGGACGCAATTAGCGCATTCTTCTTCCTCCCGTTCACCTACTTTCCTCACTTCCGCCTTCCGGCATCCTTGGCGCTAGGCGCGCCGGCGAGGCGACCATTTGTCGGTGCAATGTTCGACATGACAGCGAACATCAGGTACTCTCACAATAAAGCTGGCCCTCATAGACAATAAATAGGTCACCCGAAGATGTTAACGTTTCGATGCAGGTGAAACAAACTAAAGGTGCACGACTCTTTCAGAGGCTGGATGACGGAATCTCCTGACTGCTTGTCCAATTGCTGACTTTTTAACCCTTTCTTTTCGTCTCACGATAGCACGACTGGCTGATGCAAAATTAATGTATAATCAGCGTCGCGCTAAAAAAACCCGATGGGATGAAATCAATCTGATGGAATCACGATCCTCTCAGTCAAATGAAGCTGTAGCAAAGGATGCCGATTACAAGAGCCTCCAGCGCAAGCCGAAACTAGTGGCACCTGTTTCGCCAAATACTCTAATCAAATGTCTTCGGCCGAGGACCCACCAGGTCCTGAGCAAGGCTCGGCCTCCTGGCGGCGTCCTGCACCTTCTAACGGCTTCCTGGTTCACGGCAAGCAAACTGGCAGTGCGACCCGGTCATGACGTCACGTGGCCGCATTCCACCATTAGCATCTCGCTCGCTCTTGCAAACACCATCATGCACCTCGCTCTCTCAGCACGTCGTGGCCTTTCTCTCTCACTCCCGTCGTAACACATGCAAACATACACACACATGTCCGATCGACTCCAGACGGGGTCCCTCTGACGTTGTCGACGGGTTAAGACGGAGGTCGCTGTCAAGACTCACCACGTCGGGGTCGCACTTGCTCACCGCGGTCCTCTGGAAAGCGCGAGACACTGCTGGTCTGGACGCGGGAGAGCCCCGGCACGGCGGGATACGGGAGTGTGTCGAAGCTCGTTTTTTCGACACGATCACGCACGCGGGCAGCCAGCCACTGAGACCCGCCGAGAGAGCACAAGAGGCGCTGCGCAGAGAGAGGATGCACGCGGCCGCCGGGCCAACGGGCGCTAGCGTCGACTCTCTTAGGCCGCCCCCTGACCCCCCTTAGCCCCAGCAAGCCGCACCCCGCGCGGCCTGCGGACATAACGGGGTTCATGGCATCCAGCACTCGACTCGAAGGCAACCATGAACTATCCACCTTCCGTAGCCGTCGAAGCAACGTAGTTGCAGAAACAAGTCCTCTTGAGCTGACTTTATAAGCAAAGGATAGGCATCTTAGGATCCTTAAGCTGGACGTCACAGTCAACAAAGAAGATGAGTCTTCGGAATTTCTCGACCTCTCTTTATACGCTGTGTCAAGTGTCGAAATATTGTAACTTAGGAGGAATTGAGTTGGATTGTCGAAAGTGTCATGACAATTTTCCACAGTGGCCAGGGATAAAAAAAAAAGTACATGGATAAAATAGGAATCTCCTGAGGAAGCGATCTATACATCGTCCCCTAGCCTTTTTGGACTAATGTTTACTTTCCCGTCGTTTGGAGTACGTATTGTCATTTTTACACTGGGCGAAGAAGTAGTTCGCTCTCGGAAGGTGGTTCGCCTTTCGAGCCTCGAGAGGGGCTAAACCGTGGCGTCATCGAGGCCCTCGCGAGCGTGACGTCGTTGGCACAAGTGTGTCGGTCACGGCGGCTAAGAAGGGGGGGGGGGGGGGGGGGGGGGGGGGTGTTAAAACCGTTTTCGTCGTTTTTGGCACGAGTTTGCAACGCGATACGCGCAGGTTTTATTATATAGCTCTAAATGCAAAATGCATGCCTATAGTTCGGTTCTCAGGAGAATTGCAGCGGCTTGCATTCTGCACTTTACAGCGGACATTGCATAAAATTATTTGCAAAGTTGTGAAGAACACACAGTGTTTAGGGCGAGTGTTTCAAGGGCATGATTGAATGAACGAAACCACAAGGGTGTCGGGAGAAACACGTTCTCAGCAGATTACATGATTTATCTCCTTGGATTTTATTGATGTCCATAAAATTGATTGTTTGCTGCTTGTCGAGAATAATCTAGCCGTAATACAATTTACACTTGCAGTTATAAATTACTAAGTCTGTGCGAACTAGGCAGCAGTGCAAGCTGCGCGACATGAAAAGTTTTAACACGTGTAATCATAATTCGTGGATTCGGTGCTAGCATTGGGTTCTAGTGGTCAATGCACGGGGGTCAACGCAGTCCACCCCTTCTTCTACAACTCTGGGAAACGCTATAGGAACTTGATATTTTTTTATGATACGGTACGAAAATGTCGTGTTATGCTTATTAAAATCTGGACAGATAAAAGAGCATTCTTTTCGAACTAAAAATGTTGGCATTTTTACCTACTCAAAAACTCGTACATAAACTTGTGAATTTGCAGTTTTCAACATTTACAAGATCGTTTTAAATTTTGTCTACACATTTTTTTTTGGGGGGGGGGGGCATCAGTTAAATCTGTTGGAACACTTAGGATTTCAACACTGAGTCAAAGAGCTTCTTTCCAAGTGGCTCTACTTCCAGTTCTAGAGTGGTTCCAGCGAAAAGCTGTCAGTGGCTATTATATTGAAGTAGATTGCTTCAGATTCTTTTCAGATATATACTGTCTTTTAAAGCGTTCGCTAGAAATGTAATTAACACTGGTCACTGTTCAATACTAGAATACAAAGAGAACAGTATCCTCTTCGATAGCGGAGGTATAGAGGACAATATTGGTATTGCTACCTCTTTAAAATATGTTCTCAGTCAGGTTTTATTGTCCAGTTGCAGGACGAGGAAAGGAAAAGTATGAATGCCTAAAATAATGTAGCGTGTTTTATAGCCGCGTAGATGAGGAACATTAGTTAGACACCAAGTAGATATAATTGGTAACGCGAGCCGAAGGGTCATGCGCGACCACGATTCTTGCGACATCTATTTTTGAATTGAAAATTAACTTTTGACTGTCATTTGTCGGTAGACAAGACATGACATTTTCTTGAAAAAATAATACATGTGAAAATTAAGTAATTGTATGTGTAAAATCTAAAACGGATCAAATTTTATTCAAAATCAGGAGAATCCACTCACAGTACCACAAGGCGTTCAACTCAAAGCAGTATCAACAGATTCAGCTAACTAAAAAAAACGTGCACACACGATGGATCGGAATGCTGGAAATTGGGATAGGTCAGTTACTTTCCTTTCTAAAAGTGAAATGTGGTTACCGCGTTCATTTGCGTACTTAAGGAACTCTATAGCAAAATTGTAGTCTAGTCTTGGGTTTACCATCAGTACAATCCTCATTATAGTCAGTATATTATTTACTAAATGTCATAAAGTGAAGTTCATCACGTGACATTACTTGGTGGTTGGTGAGAAACGAGGACGACGTTGTGTCCAATGATAGACCAATTTTAATGCCCATATAATTTGGAAATTATTTTTAACCAATCAATCTAGAATCTAGAACTAGTTTTGTGTAAGGCCTATTAAAAGAGATACTCTATACAGCTTTGGAAAGTGGTAATATGTAGAGCGAAATTCGAACATGCCATTCGTAGAAGGGCTCGGGGTAGGGCTCTAGCGCATGCGGGTGGGGCTCTTCAAGTTGTAGTCACACTTGAAATTACATTACTTTTTTATTTCTTTCGGGATTGGGCTCACAAACCCATTCTGCTACATATATTTGCCTCCCTGATCGATTTGACTTTGGGATTTCAAAGATTTGTGAATGCAGTAAGAATTTGCAGCTGTCCGTTGCTAGCACCCTCAGGGCCATCGAAGGTTATATACTAGCATCTTTGGTCAGGGCTAGCGTGTGAGGTGCACTGGAAGGATTCAAGATTATATTTCACCTTAACGTTTTATCTGCTCCATCTGGTTGTAGTTGTTTTTGTTCAAAACCAGAGTTGGGAAAACATTATTTTCTTAGTTGAATCTTAATTAAATTGCAAACGCTTGCAATGCGTGGGGTATTTTATTATTATGAACACTATAATATTTTCTTGATTAATATTAATTGCTGCACTGCAGCCCAATGTTGAATGTTGCTACTAAATCTTAAGATTCAGGAGGATTCTCTATTTAATAAAATCAGGCAGCCAAACATTCTAGATATATTGCAAAAATAATATCTGCCTTCCAACCCCCACCAAAAAAGAATGCTTGAAACTTTGTACTTCAAAACACATATTTTTTAGGACTGGCACAGGATTGGAAAAATGAGGTTTCAGCATGAAATGTAAAATATCTACACAAACATGTGAAGATAAAAAAGCCTTCACAGCAAAAATGTTTAAACTTGGTTTATTTACACTTGGAACATGGTATGAGCATTGTCGAGTCTTACATTTTATAAATACTGTACGGAACGAAAGATAAGCTAGTGTGTTCCCTGGAATGGGGCGTGTGGCCCCCCAGGCGCACCCCGAGGGTCGCCTCTGGACCACGCCAGGCGGCCAGGGAGCGAATAAATAGCCGCGTGCTTCTCCAAGAATTGGCCTGCGTAGGAACTGTCGAAACGATAATAAATACTATTGTTAAGTGCGTGGGGCGGTCGGTCAACACGCCGTTGTCTGCAGCGAGGTGGGGGTGGTGCAGCCGTTGCCCACCAGTTTCGGCCCTGCCGAGCCGTTAGCCTCTCCCAGAAGGGGCTCGCCAAGATGGGGCTCCCCAAGAAGAGGATCCCGAGTCGGGAACTCGTCGTCCGAGCCTGCAACAATGGGTGAAAGTTATGTACTTGACATTGTTATGTCACACTCAATGGTCCTACCAGCTTCTATTTAGATCTTATTGGGAAAGGCATCAACTGTTGAGTAGTCAACTACTAATTGACTACTAACTACCGACTTGAGCAACCTTGTACCTTGAGTGAGACCCTAGATGCAAATGGAAAAGAGTTAGCAGTGGCAGATTTTTGGGAAGATAGTTTTTGATCGGACACAGAAAGCAAGTATTAAAAAGTCGGATAGTTCAAATCTTTGCTTGCCTTTGTCCTGTAAGCATCACAGTGAAAAGATCTGATGTTAAAGCCAAGGTCAAAGACTTTCTTATCTTCGATATTTTTATAGCACGGACAAGTTTTTAAATGGGGACACATGTAATTGTAAATGTAAATACTGTGCATACAGAAATAAGGTGCCTAGTTCTTAATCTTTGACGAACTTCTATGTTTGCAAGATAATGTGTTACTTTTTAAGAAGCTTATAACTTGCCATTATAAGCGTTTAATTATCATGTACAATGAATAAGAAAATAATTACTAAAAACAAAAAACACTCTCAATTGTGAATAGGGTTTTTGAAAGTGGAGATACCACCATTACCTGAATGCTGCCTGTTGTCGACTACAAAAGGAACAGAATGTTGAGACGGTATTTAACAGATGAGCTAGAGGTAATGCATTTGTTTGGATAGTGGTTTTCTTCACATTCTTTGTATATCATCCCAAAATCATGGTTTTTAGACTCACGTTCCTTTCTCTAAACTCAACACTACCCAAAAACCCAGTTATTTTGTTTATTTTTATTTTTTTTAAGCTTGAAAATCGTTCTGGCCTAGCTCACCAAGGTCGATGTCGTCTGGCCCGATTGCCATGGGCGCTCGCAGCTCCGCGGCTTCTGGCGTGTGGTAGAACGAGACGTGATGGAATCCGTCAGCATCGGTGAGGTCCTCGAGCAGCGTGGCCACGAGGTGTAGGAACGACGGCCTTTCCATTGGCCTGTGTCGCCAGCACCGCTCCATCAGCTGGCTGAGCCGCTCCGGGCAGTTGTCTGGACGCTCCATCACGCCACCGTCGATCACATACCTGCACACAATCATGTTACAACAGGCAGACAAGTTGCAAGATGTTTGGATAATAACAGACTCATTACTTGTTGGTACTGAATTACTATTTAAGCAGGCATTTAACATCAAATGCTGCTTTTTTCAAAAAGATTTAGATTTAAATTCTTAACACAAAAATAGAGCAACTAGGCATGATATCAAATGAACAGAGTAAAAAATTCTGTTATTTTTTTCTTGCCTGGGTTACTGCTCTCATACAGAAACAATTGCATTTCACTGAATGTGGTAGGGCATAGCCATGACCTATGTTAAATAGTAAAAGCTGGTTCACTAGTTTAGCCATCTATGTTAAAATAATCAAGAACTCACATTGATATACAATGCCCAGCATGTCATTGCAAGCCTACAGCTGGCAAATTGGTAGCATAAGGTAACAAATCTTACCGAAGGACCTGGTCATTGCTGAGGCCCTGGTAGGGCTGCGAGGCCAGCGTTGCCATCTCCCACAAGACGACACCATAGCTCCATACGTCGGAGCGCGAAGTAAATACGCCGTCCTTTAACGACTCTGGCGCCATCCATCGCACAGGCAGCAGGCCCTTGGTTCCCTGGATTATCACAGAGCAATGTACGTTAGAACTGTGCACTCATGTAAGGCAGTTAAATAGTTGGCTACAAAGTCTGGAATTGGTATGGAATCAGCTATTTACATTAGTGGAGTATTGATACCAGGATTAGCCTGGATTGGCTTCCTGACATTTAAAGCCAGTCCTGAAATCTGACTAGCAATACCACCAAGCTTACTAGGCAAGCTAACAGCTACTAGGCAGCTATGATTCGTACAACTGGTCTAATACCCCAAAAGCAATTTGCAACAAAAACTATCCGGTCACAGCAAAAGACGCACCTTGCGGTAGTAGTCTGTCTCATAAATGTCTCGGGTCATGCCAAAGTCTCCAATCTTGACAGTGAGATCATCGGCAACCATGCAGTTTCTGGCGGCGAGATCTCTGTGCACGAACTTTTTGGCGGCCAGGTACGCCATCCCGTCCGCTATCTCGGCAGCCATGCGCAGAACGCGAGGCAGAGATGGTGGTAACACCGTCGGATCGCCGCCTGGGGAATTACAGACGTTCGAACAACGGTTGGCGATAGGCAGTATTCTTTGCGCTGAGATTCTCCTTAACATTAACAAACACGAATAGAACAAAATAACCTGGAGTGTACAAGCTTTCAGAGAGGTTACGTTAATCAATTAGTTATTTATTGATACACTGATTTATCACTAAACATCACTAAGCTGGTCGGAGATCTGAAGTGGGATAGCCTTTAAGTGCGCCGCTCCAGAGTCAGTCTTTGCTACATCTACAAGGCTGTATGTGGACTCAACGCCTGGCAGGACCTGGCCAAATACGTCAAAACTAACCGAAACAAGGCAGGAGTTCGAGCTGACAATGGAATAAAACTATTTATAAAGTTTTATCGAACAAATATAGGACGCCACTCACTCCTTGGCAGAGGCACTAGGCCATGGAACAGCCTGCCATTCAATGAACTTGCAAAGATAGTAAAATTTTAAAATTTTACAACTTCAAAATTTACAACTGTCTAGTAACCACCGGACAGTGCAATTTATTGTGTGTAGTCCTAAGTTGCGAATAAAACCATTATTATATTATTATTGTAGTATTATTATTTTCTAACAAGTAGAAGCATAGGAGCGCAGAACAATAAAAAATATTTAAGCCAGCACGAAAGTCAGCAATAACTATTTTTATTGTATATATATATTCTTGGCATTCTGAACTATCGTTATTACAACTATCGTTGGTATTGTGTCATCCTAGACTAAATACATAACTTAAAAAACATATAACCTGCACAAGAGGTTCTCCAAGAAATGGAGCATAAATTGCGCAAGAGAATACACATGTCTTCCTTCCGAACGCAGAAAAAATGCACCTGCCAACGTACCAGTGTCTGGCCGGTGTGATCGGAGGTAAGTCTTGAGATCTCCATGCGTCATGAGTTCCATGACGACCAGCACGGGCTGGCCCAGGCTGACCACGCCCAGCAGTTGGACCACGTGATGCGTGTGAAACGCCCTACAAAAACACGGGCACGTCAGGAATCTGCCACACACATTTCCTACTGCCTTACCAAGGTAGGGACTCGGTCTCGATAAACATTTCGATACAAAATGGATGCAAATTCTGTAAGTATTGATCGGGTTTTCCATTTAGCATGTGACACATGGCCACAATTCCAGCAAGATATTTTAGCCAGAAGATATTACTTATTTTCCTTCATAGCAGCTAGCAAAAAAATAAATAAAAGAGATAATAACACTTGATAAACACCTCTGCTAGCATGCCCAAATGGTTTTGATTTATTTTTCACATTGAAATTAAAAAAGAGCATGCACCAATTGCAGAAAAGCAGTACCAGATTCTCCAGAGTAAACGATGCATGACAAAACAGACTTATCACACTTACTTCATGACGGATGCCTCGTTGAGAAACTCGCTGCGCTCGCGATCCGAGGCGTGCTCGCCGACCGTCTTAACTGCACATCGCGTGGCAGGCTCGGTAAGCATTGGTAGGTCCTTAACGACGCCTTCGTATACCATGCCAAAGCTGCCCTGGCCGAGCTCACGCAGAAGCTCCACCTTCTTCCGTGGGACCTCCCACTCGTCGGGCACGTACACTGGATCACCGCCCGCACACATCACCAAACAATCCACGTTAGACAACTTCCAGCGTAATGCAGGTCGAAAAAGATTCTCTAGGCCGCCAATTCTAGTTGAAATTCTATTCCTGTGTCACATATATGAGATTGAACAAGAAAACATCGTAGCACAGCTTTTATGATCGTGTGAATAATTTTTCTTTCTGCTGGGCTTTATTTACTAGAGAATAGTGAACTAATTACCTTCAAGAGGAGCAAAACTACGATAGAGTTGTTGGTACTTACTTTGCCCTCTTGCTACATAAATAATCGTGATCAAACTCATACTATATAATTTATACAATTGCTGGCTACAGCCTAAGCTCACTAATGGAAATTTTGAGAAAAACGGGTTACACACATGATTTTTAATTTATCCAACCTTAGTTTTGACATGAATAGAGTAGACATGAGCCTAAAAATCATATTGGGTTTTACACGTCATTAAATACTATAGGTTATATTCTGCCAAGGTAAAATAAATTCAAAAAATTTTATTAAAAGGGGTTTCCTTTCGAACGACTAATGCCCGCCAAAAAAGCAAAAGTGATGAGGTGAGTTTCGGCCGCTTTAAATGTTACATACTTTTTATTAATTTACACACAACACACTAATCCATTCCTGCAAAAATCCATTTAACTGTGATATTTGAACACTATTCAAAGTTAAAAAAAAAAATTAAAATTGATATCTCTAAACTACGAAAATGTGGGTGAGTGAGATTTGGTTGAACATAATACTTTCTTATCGCAAAGGATTGTTTCTCACCTGTGCTCATGTACTCTGGGTTGACGGAAGCAATAAGTTTCATTGCGCCACCGCCGAGGTACCGGTAGCGCAAGTAGAGAAACGCGCCGATGCCGATGATGGCAAGTGAGACTACCGCCGTGATGCCGCCAAGGATCCAGCCAACGGCGGACAAGTCCGCGTCCACGCGGATCTGGAAGATGGCGGCTGGCGCAAAGTTGCCGTTGCCAGCAAGGCTTGTTGCACGCACTTGCACGCTGTAGTTGCCCGGCGCCAGATTATTTAGCGGGTACGATCGGCCGAAATTTTCATAGTCTTTGCGGGTGATGCACTTCTCCGTTGGCTTGGGCTGAAGAGTCCCCAAACAGCGGCGTTATTTTGCAATCAAGGTGAAAACAATAGAAATACAATTCAATCAGGAAGTAAATGTCTGTGTGCAGTATAATTGGTTAATTTTGATATTCCATTGTTAGTGACCAGCCTGTTAGTGTCAATAAGTCGGTATTGTAGCAATCTTTTATAAAATGATGTACACTATTATCCCCATGGAACCCAGAACAACTCAAAAGTTATTTTCTCTAGAATGTGTTTTTGTAGAACAAAAATGTCTGGACATGTCAACCCAAAGGAAACGTCACTAAAATGATACACCGGCAAAAGCAAAGGTTAAAATTCCCAAAAATTTAACAGCAAGGAAGACTCACGTGCTCAATATCCAGCCGCCGATACTCGATGTGGTATGCGACTACCAGTCCGTTGGGCTGGCTAGGTTCGTCCCACAAGAGCCTCACTTCTCCAAGACTGTGATTGGCGGCACCGATGGTGACGTGAGACACATTGTCCGCGCCGGACAGTGGCAGTGTGCGCACCGAGTCCAGGCTATCAGTGCTGCAGCTGTTCGTCTTGTTTCCTTCGGCAGCCAGTATCGCTTCGTCCTTCGTCAGCTCTCGGCAAGCACGAACCTTCACCGTGTACTGGGAGTAGTGGTGCAGTCCCGTCATGACCGCCATATTTGTGCGGACCACCATCACAATCGGTGGTGGTTCTAAGGGTAATGATAAATTGGTTATCATTTAATTTCTGATTAGAAATCATGCCATGGGTTTTAACTATTTAACCAGCTCCTTGGTATTAGAGCTATCTCATTTATCTGGAAAGGTCTGAACTGATTATAAATTGCCTAAAAATGATAGAATATACCAACCAAAATAGTCAATACCCAAGATCTAATCGTGATCATTCTAAAACCAACATCAGTATGTCCTAATAGTTTATTGGCATTTAATATACAGTTTACTGCTATTCAGATCTTTATATCTTCCAATATTATTTAAGTTGAACTCTTTGAAATCATGATATACTCCTAAATTTCCAGTCTGTGGACCGTAGAACCAAAATGATTGAGTATGAAGCAAAACTTATCGTAATTCAGCGTAAGCACTAACTTGTAGTATTCTCCAGATCAGACAAATGCCTGCGATTCCTCGATATGGATCCCTTGATATAGACAATGTTCTGCAGGGAGTCCTCGAAGTGGATCGACCACAACTTCTTGTCAACCTCTTCCTGCTTGGTGGTCTTGTCACCCTTCTCCTCGCATGCGCAGGCTGGGGTGGTGCTGGCCGCACCAGGCGCCTCTGTCACGTGCGACTTCCCCGGCAACGTCACACTTGCGGCTAAAGGGCGATATCGTTAGCATGCTTATTGCACAAGTATAGATAAAAATTGCCACTAGCCTGATGTACTTAGGCTTCATTAATTACAATTGAAAATCAGGTGGCTGATGGACAACAACCTGGGTCCAGAAAACAACCAGCAATGTTGGCTAACAAAACTCAAAATCTTTCTAAAAAGTAAAAAGTCAATTTGGGACAGACTTCGGACGACGCAAGTTGTATGAGAGAAAAAAGGAAATGGAATAGAATGAAAATAAAAAAGGGAGTTATAGGACGTATCAAAAAGTTTAAATGATGCAAATAAAAAATGCAACTGTAAATTGTACTGTACCCCTGAAATAACATTTCTAAAAATCTATCTGGGTAGTCTCTCAGATTGTTATATTAATATCGGAAAAATCCAGCACACCTTAATATCAAGCACTTGATCTGAGGACTCAAAATATTTGCAAGCAACACTCACGATCGGTGCAGAAGTCGCGGTTTCCGAGGTATTCTGGGTTATCTGTCTCCAACTGGGCACTGACGATGTAGTAAGTGACGTTGCCATTGGGCGTCAGCGGCGGTTGCCACATGATCACCAGCTCCGTGCTTGAGTTGGTATACACCTTCAGCGCTTGCGGCACAGATGGCACTACAAACAAGTGAAATCAGACGATTTGCATTGTCAGGCACTACTATTGTCAACCCTAGGCACTACCCAAATACGCTGTTTAGTTGTTTTACCGCTGAACACCCTTTAAAGCACCAGCAGAGAAATTCCCAAAGCACAAAATTAAAATCAAAGATTTTTTTTTTTTTTTTTTTAATTAATAGGCTGTATAAAATATGGTACAGTACGCAGCATAAGCTGCGTACATAAGCTGGCACATTTTTAATATAGGAGATGTAGACATAGTTAGGAAACATAATTATAATCTATGTGCTGACAAAGTAATAAAGCATATAAAGATTTCAGCACCTAATTTAAAAAACCACAAATTAAAAATACAAGCTCTGAGCTTAAACTACACACATCTAATATGGTTTTAAGGACTCACGTCTACTTTATCTAACCTTAGCACTAGTTCCTAGTTTAACCAATTTCGAGCTTACCATCAGGCAGAGTCATGAAGTACTTTATTGGACTCTGTGCACCGCTGTCCTCGGTGGCGATCATGTACGTTTTCACGTAGAATGCGTATTGCGTGTACGGCTTGAGGAACGATAGGATCTGGTTTGTTTCGCCTGGCACCACATCATCCACCAGCCACCTGGAAGAACAGTCTCTTGTAATTGGTTGGCTAAACAGATGGTGTCACTTTATTTTCACGAATCCAGGGATTTGCTGTCTTAATGGAACACATAACTGAGATAGTACTGCAAAGTTTAGTTGATTGACGAGGAATAATTTTAGTATAGATATGCATATCCAGTTTTCACAAAGAAAATTATTATTATAAAAACTGAAAAGTTACACGTTAAAAACCCGTGTCTCTCTTTGGTGCATTGAACCACGATCTATACCTTTCGCAGGTCAGCCTCATAAAATACTCTCATTTTCTCTAAAAAGGTGTCCCATTTAGCTCTGATGGTTGGAGCAGCACTTCAATAGGTGCTCAAGAGATGTTTGTAACAACAAAAATGTACTGCCAATTCAAAAAGAAATTGACAGAAATTATATGCATGAAAGCATTTTTGAAAAAATTATTTAGTAACAATTTAGAAATATGCGCTCCTATTTTATAAGGTTTGAAAATGTAAATAAACAGATTCTAGGCAGTTTATGAAGAAACCAAAAAAGCTTTCAGGTAGATCCCGACCTACACACAAAATATCAACCTACCCATCGGTCCCGCAGGCATCCCTCCCGTCATAGAGCGTGATGTTATCGAAGGGAGCTTCGATTGAGAAGACAACGTAGCCGAGTAGAAGCCTCTCGTCGTAGTGCTCAAACTTTTCCCAGCTGATGAGCGCTCCGTGCGCCCAAGTGAGCTTGATCCAAGCATTGAGCACCGTAAGGTTGCAAGTCACCTGAAACAGCCACGAAGGAGTGAGAAGTAACATTAAGAGAAACATTTTGCGGCAGTGAGTGATTGTATGGCAGTAAAACATACTTCAGTCCTGGGGGGGGGGGGGGGGGGGGGGGGGGGGATTTAGTGGCTAAATCAGCCACTAACCAGTCCCCCCCCCCCCCCCTCAAAATCAGTTCATTTCAATCAGTCCACTTTTTGGGTGGAATGCATGAAATAAGATAGGAGATAGATTAAAGGTGAAGTTTAGAGGAGTAAATGGTCATGAATTTTAATTGATAGGAACAAAATTAAGAAAGAAGGGTATTGAAATTGTAGAAAGAGGTGTTGACAAGTGGAATGGGATTAGTGGTATGTACAAAAAAGGGATGAAAAATGTTAGCAGTTTTAGGGAATCGATGAAGAAGAGAATGTGATTGGAAGAATGGAAGAGAATACTTAGACACTGAACATAATTGAATAAATCTGTTTGAAATAAATGTATATATATATATAAGTTCTCTCTCTGATGATGAGGACTTGACTCTGGCTATGACATTGGTTTGTGAGGTTCGCCGGTGGTTTGCCGGCATTACGCATGAGGGAACGAGCCCCATGGACACTGCACCAACAATATATAATTCCTACAATGTTGTCTGTTCTGTTAATAAGTAACAGTAATGTGAGTGAAGCAGTTGAGTTTATTTCCACTGTTCAACCTATCAATTTGATTGACGTTCGAACAGCAGTCATCCCCAAAGGTTACCTTGTCGCCATTTGAGTTGGGAGCAACCTCCAGTTCGGTATACTGGCTGAGATTGGCGATCTGGTTCAGTTTATTGATCTGCTTCAAGCACAGCTTCGGGTTGAAGTGGAAAGACAGGCGTCCGTTTCGGATCTCCAGCTTCTTCCGAGAACTCCAATCCCACAGTTCTGCAAGCGAACAGCCAATTGGTGATATTAAAATTAGAACATATTGGGGAGCCAGATTCACAAAGCAGAGTTTAAAAATGATAAGCCAATCACAGGCGGTGTTTTCAGATGTTTAGGGATTGGGCCCCTGCTGTCATAAATAACAACACAATTGGATTTAAAGGTTAACTCTCAGCATTAATGTCTGTTTTCGAAAAAAGAACTGACCGATGACATTAACTGCTGTTCTGACAAAACTTGTGGTCATAATCATTTCAAAGGTTCAGATTTTTTTTTTCTTGCAGATTACTCGCATTTGAGATTAGTTTATGGACAATTCTTTATCAAATATTAATGCTAACCTCAACAATTGTTTACCTTGCAAATTTTGGTTGTCGAGAACAACAAGTGCGTGGCGGTTAGACTCGAGAGTGGTGCCGTGGATAACCCGCAATGACCGCAGGAATCCAAGAGAGATAAGCGGAAACGACCGCACGATTTTCAGATAGCCATCGATCTCTTCAATAGTACTCAGACTCTCCTCCAGCTCCTTCACGACGTTCTCTGCGCAAATGAGGTAAGAATGAGGTAGGAAATGAGGTAAAAGTTACAACCCACTCTTTTCTCTCACTTTTTCAGAAGAGAAAAGCTCTTTTTGGGGTTACATACGAGCCAATTTTTTAACTGTAAAAATAATTAAAATCATCTCTTCTGGTATTTGCTATTTTGTTTTTTGCCCTAGCTTTTGTCTTGAAAAGATGTATTGTTTTTTTTATCTATGATAAGAATTGTTCTAGCAATTATGGCAATTTTGAGCATTCTTTCGAAGATAGAATAAGTTTTTTAAATACAGGCTCTGAAATCAATACTGAAATATCTTTTATGCGTTGGTAACAAAGCAGGGGTAGTACTTATGCGAGTGCAGCGGATGCCATACTATTTCATGACATCGTTGAGATTGAACCTGGACATTAAGTCTAAGCCTTAAAAATAAGAATGGTAGAGAGGTAATAAGAGAGGTAAACCTTTTACTGCAGAGTAAATCTTGATAAGATATCTCCTTAGCTACCGTAATTGCTGATATTAACTCAAATTAATCACATCACTCTCATCACTCACTTCACTCACGGCAGCGGTGCGTGCAGCGGGTGCACTGCTAGTCTATTTAGATAAAACACGTACCTCTTTCATCCAGCAAAAATAGCCATGAATCTAATCTTAAAAAAATGTTGACTGGAAATTAAGGTTTGGACTCACTGCCGCCTGTGATTTGTATCTCGAGCGCGCCGTTGATGTGCGTGCATCCGCGCAGCTTTTGAGCAGAAGCGATGCTGTCGACATTGTGTCCGTGACACTCTCTGCGGCACTGTCCGGCGCATTCTCCACACACCAGCAGGTTACTATAGCCAAACAACGGAGTCAAGTTAACGCGGGTCCCATAGCGCTGCTAGGTATGACAGGAATTAATCATTTACACGATCAGCATGTTTTGAAAGCGATTTTGATAAAATTTACTAAAGAAGTAGTGTACATTGCCTTCATAAATATGAAAGGGTGCTATAAACCCAGATTCAACCTACTTGCTTCTGTTTGAATTTCATAACTGAGCCAGTTTTGTGCTGTCATTTTAAACATTTTTAAAAAGATTTTTTTTTATGTTTTTTTTTTTTTTTTTTTTAAGATTTTTGAAGGAAAGAGGTGAAAGGATTCAGGATTTCGTTTTTTTTTTCAGCGGTCTAGGCTTTGGTCTAGGTAGCCATAGTGGTGGGCCCCTTCAAGTGTCTCAGGTAAAATGCTCAAGCTGAATGACTAACTTTTCCACTTTTTCCTCGGTTCCTGACGGGCAGTCTAGAATGCAGACTGTGTGGTTGAATGGCTTCCAAGTGGTGTTTCGCTCGGGCATCATAGCTTCCACCGGCAACGGCATGGCATAGCACTCAGCTTCCGTGACACATCGCCGCTGCAGGTACTGCAACCAAACGGACATGGTACACGCTACTGGACAATCACTCAAAGGAATATTTCAGTCAAGCACAAAATCAACCAAAGAGATATGCCGGGGTCAGGGACTGTTTCAAATGGCAAGTATTATATTTGCTTGTGGAAATCCTTTAAGACTAGGGACTCTTGGTCAGATGAACTAAATGTCGAACAACATAAATACACTGCAGTAAAAATCCTAGTACCTTTTTGAGGTGCACCATGCTAGATGTTGATGAAGATAAATAAATAATGCCAGAATATTCTTGTATGTTTTACCTAGTAGAAATATGTCCACAATACGTTAAACTTTTGTTCACATTTGTTTAATTTTGTTGCCAAAAAAACTGCCACGATCTAACGTCAAGAAGAGATAAGTGGACCACTGTATCACATGTCTCGTGAGTGACAGACTCACTATGCACCACAAAGATCTTGTTTCTGAAAGAAGTACGAACGAGCGAGACCGCACCTGAAACGTGCCGACAGGGCAGCGTTTGATGCATTTGCCGCGATGCAGTACATCCCGGCAGGCAGCACAAGTGTCGAAACTCTGAATCGGCAACTCGCGGCATCCCCCCAGACAGTTTTCGCTGCAGCACGCTCCGTTTGGGTCGCACCCGCCGACACAATTGCTGGGACATACTGTGCAGAACATGATTAGTTGGTAGCCACTGGAGCCTAACCATGGGTGTCATGGTCTGTGTGCGTGGGCATGGCGGCAATTATTGGTCAGACACAAAATATCGGTAGATTGACGGGCCTATAAACCCCACTATTCATTCATTCATTCAATTTTTGATAATGGTTTATGAAGGAAACAAAAATATCCCTCATGGTAATAATACAGACCAATTTGAATTAGGTTGGATGCATTTAGAAAAACTATTTGAACTGGGTTTTGAATGCTAAGTAAAAGGCTAGTAAATTTCCCGACGTTTTGCAACATTGTAGAACAACATTTTTGCAACTACAAAATGTGCAGTGCAACATTAGTTGGATACATGTTTTGCAGGCGCAACAGGAGTAGCTTGCGATTAATCGATTGCTTATGTTTAATAAAATACTCTTTTGACGTTTATCCTGCAGCGCTGGTCTAACGGCATCTATGAATGAGTAGGTTATGATGATAATGAGGATGATGATAACCTATCCTAGTCGAGAAGCAGGAGAGAAAACTCAATGCAGGCAAGTAGCTTACTCCTATCGAAAAGCACCAAGTAACGTCCCTTCCGAAGGATGCTATAACTCAAATTACAGGATTCCTTAACTAATTCATCCTGCCGTCAGATTAAGAACTGGGATGGTATGCTATGCTAAGCTAGGTAGCAAAGAATGATAAAGATTTGACCTAAATCGATGCAAATTTTAAAGTAAAATGTTACTATGTACTTGTACCTACTCACCCCAACTTTTTTGAGCTATTGCAACCTAACTTAAGAGAAACCATGCATCTTAGTGACATGTAGAGACGCTCACATTTTTGGCAGTGCTGTGTGTTCCAGCACAGAAGTTGATTGGTATGCCCCGAAGTAAGTGGCTGTTGCGGACAGTGTGACTGACACATTGGGCACTCGTTCTTTATGCGGTTTCCATCGATGTAGTGCAGCTCGATGCCACTGGGTGCGATCACATCCCAGTCAATCGTGTCCACAAAGCACAGGTTAGGGTTCTTCTCTAATCGAACGCCGCCGCGCACTATCTGGCTCAGGGAGTGCAGTCCCAACTCCTATGCAACAGAAAAGAAATGTTAGGGTGGGGATGTACCTGCTCAGGACCGACGAGTAATTCGACTAATTTTGTCAATAATAAAACTGTTTTATTTATACTACTGACACTTTTTTATCCACTTTTGCTTTGGAATGAATAAAAAAATTTTTTTCTCAATACACAAGGAACAAATATGAAAAGTCAAACAGTTTCCAGATTTAATTAACTAGACGCAATGGCGAAAGATTGTCTAAAATATTTCCATCCTGCATATAAGCCAAAAGAACATAAAAAAAAAACACTTGTGCTGTGATGTTGTAATAAGTTTTTTAAGGACTTCCGTAGCTGCACAATCTAGCTCTTTTTAACTAAGATTCCCATAGTCTCCATGATGAGAGGCACGCATGTGACACCATGAGTTACTGTTCACATACATCCAAAAATAGACACATCTCTATAAAAAAAAGCTTTCATTGGTGCACAAAATGTGCAAATATCATAGGCAATCCCATACTATCAAGGCTGCTGGGATATCCACAAGGATAATTAACTTGATATAAAAAATATTACACCAATACACTTGTTTTTAGATTAACAAGATAGAATGGCTGACCACAGGCTGAAGCTGTTCCCCTTGGTTCTATTCAGAAGAAAAATTTTTCTCCAAGATAGTGATCGGCACATACTTAACCATGCCGGTGAAGCCAAAGAGTTACTTACCCGCAGATGCATCATCTCAAATGAGATGAGGGCGTAGTTGAGCATCAGTGTGTTGCCCCGGATGACGGTCAAGTTAGGAAACACATTAGCAAGCGAGTGGAGCCCACTGGCACGATAGAGCAGCAGGTAACCGGTAATCTCGATGAGTTCCGGGAACTTGATGTCCTGGTAATGCTGCTCGCTGGCGCCCTCAATAAGGAGGATACGAACAAATCCCTCCACGACGCGGCAGCCTTCTAGTTGGCTGAACTGTTTCACCGAGTTGCGGATGTCCACGCTGCCACACACTGCTCGGAGGAGTAACGTGTCATTAGCTTTTGAGGGATTTACGTTGTTAAGTTCTGCTACAGTTAATTTTGGTTGCAAGCCTGGAAGGTAACTTCCTACAAAACTGATACTAATTGAGTTCCTACTCACTGAACCCAAGTCCTGCTTTCTGTAGCTGGATATGGGTGTCGAATTGGGATTGTCAGTGTCATATTGAGGGTTGTAAATGGTAAGGCTGTCCCAAACTTGCAAGAAGGGATTCATTAGTGGTTTACTTAGTGTAAATGTGCATTAAGCTAAAAAATGATATTGTGATATCAAGGGTAAATTACCAGATTGTAGTACCTTCCCCAAACTATTGTGCTACATAATAGTCTATTTTAATTGGTTTTGAACATAATTATTACTGATCAGGCAATGGGATCAGTACCTACTCAGGAACATAATCTAAGATTTACATTAAAAGCAGCTTCAGTTGACATTTAAAAATGTTAGCAGTTAGATTGAGTACCTAATGCCTTTTATAAAAATGTTGTTTGAGCTTGACATTTCCAACCGAGAACCAGAGAATGTAAATAAAATAAATAATTAAAACTCTGTAAGAAAGCATCATCTGCAGCAAGATACACGTGAGGATTTTTTATGTTGGCTTTCTGTTGGGTTACCTAATATGGGGGCCAGAGGGGTTGTTTTTAAGCAACACAAAAAAACAGCACGCTAATGAATTGGAAGGCAAACGCGCCTAGATTACCAGGTGCATTTCTATCTAGGAAGTAGCTAAAAATAACAAACATCTCTAAGCTCTATCGGTGTGTTTTTCTTGTCGCCGAGACAGCATCCTATGAACAGGCATTTGTCCGAAATCGTCACAGTGTTTCAACTTCCAACAAATCTAGCTGGCACCTTCATCTAGAAACAGGAGTGGGGGGAGGAGAGGGAGCCGATAAGATAAAGTTGATGAGCATGTGTATGTTTTTAACATCGAGACATGTTTACAACTTCAAAATTTCTCAAATTTTATCAAATCAAAGTTCAAACAATCCCAAAAACAAACTGAGCAAAAAATGGCAACGAACTTAAAAAAAAAGGCATCGCCTATCTTTCGTGGAATTCTCAGGTCAAATACCGCTTCAAAACAAAATATGTTCCTTTGCAATTTAACTAAAGCAATATCTAATTCGAAGGCAATACCCCCTTAAATCAAACACATAGCTCCTGTAAAAGGACATGTTACTCTCGCCTTACACGAGCGAGAATGAGCCAATGAAATGCGAGCAAGCGAGAGATTGAGAGAGACAGAGCAGATAGCTAGAGATGAATGAATTCTGTGGCCTTGACTCCACGCGCACACACACTACGAGCAACTGCGACGTAAGCTGCGTGGAATGCGTCCATGCCACACGAAGCGAGCACACGCGATATCACACGAGGTCGCCTTGCGGTGTCATGTACACAACAAAGTGTAATAATGTTCGCTGCTCGACTTGCTTTGCTTAGCCGTCGCAGGAGACGGCCGACTCGCGCTTTTCCGCCTGCCCGACCCGACCGAGTCGAAGGTTCATTCAAATTGAACAGCATGTTGACGAGCACCACAGCGACGACCGAGGTGAAAGTTACGTAACGGATTGTTTTTTAAAATGGAACGTTTGTTTGAGGATAGTAGTTCGTTTTTTGATTATGGCATGCCTGTTTTACAAGTGTATTATATACGGCGGCTGGCTCAGTCGGCTATCAAATCCCCCGATGACATACTTGCGTCAAGTGTTTTACGACTTCTTGGTATTTTGTTGGATAGAAAAGGAGAGGTAATGACTGCGATAGTGGAAGAGATCGATAGCCCTTGCAAGACGTATAGCTGAAACTATTATTGAGCTATGATATAGTACATTTTTATTTGGTAAAACTTTACTAGAAGTGATGGATTAGTTATCAATTTGGGAAATTTTGATGTCCCATTAGTATTCCAAAGTCTTCCCTGGAGAATCTACTACAATGCTTTTACCCATTGATTTTACAAGCGCCAAAGAGCAAACGTAAATGCAAACGCATGATAAATCCGATTTTGCCAAGTTTTCCCAAGGATAATTCAGCGCAAAAAGAGCCGACGCGCGAAATAGAATTTTCCAGAAAATATCAAACGTTGTTTATTTGAAATATTATTTAAATTGCAAACGCTTGCAATGCGCTGGGTATTTTATTATTATGAACACTACTACCGTCTCAAAAATTGATGCCCAAACGGAGACTCGAACCCCGATCTCCACCTATCGCGGGTTATCAATTATCAGTTATCAATTAAAGCTCACTGCCGGCAAACGACGAACCATGAAATTAAAGCAGATACTGCACGAACCCTTAGTTAGGCCAAGAGAGTAGCTTTTATTTCTGGAAGATGAAAATACAAATGATTTCAGACTAAAATCTCACAGACCTCCGCCATCGGGCACCGTCGGCGGCGGTTGGTCACGAGGGCTAAGCAGCGCGGCTGCGCCATGCAACTGCGCCGCTAAGCTGAGCAGCACCACACACGCAGCGGCTGTCCTCCGAGTGCGCAGGCAGCTGCGCGCGATCGCGGCTAATGCGAGTAGCACTGTCGACATGCAAAGTTGCTTCCACAGGGCGCCGCTCGGTGCGCGTCGCGCAGCCGCGTTGCAGCGCGCAGCCGCGGCGCACTCGTCGCGACTCATTGCGCAGCCACCAGTCATGGCGCCATTTTGCTGCGCACGCAGCCTGAGAACAAAGAAATGCGTCATTGTCAAAAAGAGTAATATACACATTTTGTACAAGTAACACTAAAAGTCACCACATTATCTTCACGTTTATCATTTAGCTGCTTTTATTTCTAACAAGTGGAGACAAAAAAGAGATCGATGCCTTTGAAATTCAACCTTCGTAATCCTCCACAATCCACCATATCGGGAGGATGAAAAGCTGCAAGGTGAGCAACCGACCGGTCACCCACCCAACACCTTGTCCTGAGCAGTGTGGCTTAACTCGAGCGATCAGAAGAGAGGCTTACGGAACCGGTGTAACCAAACAAGCCAAACAATTCACTTAAAAGCTGCGACTGAATGCGAGGAATGTCGGTTTGTGCTGCTTCCACGCCGCGGAAAGCAAGTCAGATTACTGGGACTCACGGATTCAAAGTATGACTAGTATCCTGTTCCTGGTAGTCTTTGACGTCGAGAGTATTTATATATTCACGCCGAATGTAGATGGATACGGTTTGCGCTTCTGTAAAACTGCTACACAGCGAGGGCGCTGGGGGAGCCTGCCATCGCCGCCTTAGGGGAACACACCTTTAGGGTGGAACACGAGCAACGAGATTATGTCGCTCCTGTGAAACGTTACAGCCAAGTTACAGCCAAGTCGTAGAATGAACCCCAAAGTTTGCGTGCAAATCCGGAGTGAGTAATGCAACCGAAACGCACCCCTTTTTCTCTATTCACCCCCACTCCCCTGACCGATCGCCACCAAACGTGGCAACAAGACTGGGTCGCAGGGTCAACGAGACGACTGGTGAACTGACTGAATATTGGGAGGCCCAGAGAGGTGGAGCAGGCAGCAGCTAGCGAGATGCCATGCCGTCGTCGTCGTGACTTGCACATTTTCTCGACTCCTGTGTGGTCCTTCTGTCTGACGCACAATTCATAGACGCACATGGTGCGATCGCGACAGCGTTTCACGCACGTAGCTGGAAAATGGCAATGGCGCGCGACAAGAGTTCGGTAGGAGGAGATACGAGATTTGGCGCGCTTGAAAATCGCTAAAATTAGATGGCGCCGGCGTGGAGATGAGGATATTGAAAAAAATCGCTATTTGTTTGAAAAGGCCGTTATCAGACTTGTTTGTTTACTGATAGATAATAAAGTGTCCACATGAATCTCGAAAGTCGAAATGTAAACACAATAAACTATTTCGCAAAAAATAGGCAAGAATTTGGTGTTTTGAGTTATTATAGACCTCTTGAACTTCCCTTGTAAGAATTTCGTCGCAGAAAAAAACAATTGGGTCGTTTTCTGGGGTGCTCTTTTGTCTTTTTTTGTTGCTTGTCAACTACGACAACATCTACTTTGAATTATGTTGAATCTATTTTGAATGTTTATTTGAAATATTAACAACTTAACGAGCCAAGCTGGCACTCGCGACTAAGCGCCAAAATATGGACCTTTTCGGTACCTTATTTCGTCTCGTTTCGATTTTCATGAATTTTGAAATATGACTACATTTTTGACAGCATTTAAAAGGCATAGGTGGGAGGGGTGGGGGAGGAGAAGGAAACCGAGTACAACGGTGCTCCAGTAAAGTGTCCTTCACACATCTCGACGATTTCAAATAGGGGTGCCGATATTCCGTGCTAGAGGAGTGATTAGCAGAAAATCACAAAATTGCTTTGCGTTGCACGATGGTAGGAAATATTTATTTTTGAGCACGATGCTTTCGTGCAGAAAACGTTTCGTTCAAGAGACGTTACGTGTAAAGCTGTTCCATTTCGAGTAGAGTGCATGCTGCAATAGAAGGGAAATGCTCAAAATTTGCATAAAGGCTCGAGAGCTGCCTGTATAGGGGTGTTTGAGAACATACATATTTATCTGGAGGGATCAAGCTTCTCAAACAAATCAGAGTACGTACATGATGGTACGGTAGCCTTAAGAAATCATAACACAAATGATATAGTGAACCTCCACAACATCGAGCCCATGGAGGAAAAGACCTCGATTAAACCGCAATCAGACAGGGAATGTTTCGAAATCCGTAGGTCTGGTTCCTGTCCGTTGATATGCTGAATGCAGAATAAGGAAAACGTGCGAATTAGGACTAGGAACCCAATGAGGGCCTCTCGCCGCCGACACACCTCGCGATCACACGTCGCACAGTGTCCAAGACCGCGGGTCCTACCAAACACTCGAGTTATCACATCGGTTATCGCCGAAAGCCACAACGCGCTATCGGTCACGTGATGCGTGACCCAGCAGGAAGGCGATGCCGACAGGGAAGGAAGGGTATGCCCCGGCCCGGCAGCGGGTCGTCGGGGCGACCGGGGCTCGTGTTGTGACGGGTCAATGTTGTGACGCCGTCTACGCCGCCAACGCCGCGAGGGGCGGCCAGGAGGGGGTCGAGGCCGATCGATATGCGCTACTACGTCGTTGCCGCCGCCCTGCCGCACCCTCCGCATGTACGACGCCCTGTAGGGCACGTGGCCGATGCCAGGACGACGTCGGAAGGGTGCCGGTAAAACGACGTCTTCGAGAAGACGACGTCAGAGTGGCCGGGATCGAGTCCCGTGGCCTTGGCCGGGCGCCTTGAGCCGGCCGAAGACGGGACACAAGGAGATGGAATGCATGGGAACGAGGGACTCAGTCGTCTTAGGAATGCGGTCAACGCGGTCAGCCACTTGACCCCAGCAATCAGCTGGATGCAGCAATGACGCAGCGTCCATCCCGACCGTGGGAGCCACGTGGTAACCACCCCGTCCGACGGTCCGAACCGTGCCAGGGGGAGGGAGGGGGTCACTGACCGCCACCCCGAGCATGCCGCGACCCGACCGGTGCACGTGCACCCGCCTAGAAAGAGATGGCGTGCGCGGACACGAACCCTCGTGAGAGAGACGACGACACAGGCGTGACGTAAGAGCAGCCTTGACGCACGCGAGAGCGAGAGAGAGGCGTCGAGCCGGCGCAACGGGTGGACAAGAGAGAAGCGGCGACGTGTGACGCCATTCCGCGAGCCGACGACGCAGTTAGGGGCGACATAACCCAACTTCGGGGGCGACGATCGATACGGGCGTGAGGCCGTGGTTTCATTCTCGGTTGAGACACGGGTAATTCCGTGTAATTAGGGATGGCGTTAACTTACCTTGTTTTCGAGGGAGGCTAGCGTGCGGCGTCGAGAGATCCAGTGATTGGCCAGGTATTGAAACAGTTTCGTTCACACGGTCGCGGTGTTTCGATTGCGAGCGGCGGCAGGCCTCTAACACACTCGCGGTGACACACGGCACTCTTTTAGAACGCACCGCCTCGGTAAACGAGGCAATTTTAGACACAAACCGCGAGCACATTCGCCCTCCACCAGATGTAAACACTTACTGAGCTTAGTCGGCGCTCACTAGGCAGCGGCACAGGCGCGGTGATCAGACTAGCCAACAGCGTTGTAAAAATGTTGCAAACATAACAGACCAAAATTCCCCAACTAGTACTAAGAAATTTTAGTGGAAATCTCGTGTAAGCACGCATGAAAATGAAATTGCAATATCATTTTTTCTCGTAAATCGTTATAACCTTTTTGTCAGGAGCATGGTTGTGCACTGCAAATTCCCTTTTCATACATTGAAAACCATGCCATACCAATTACGCCGGAATCTTTCACTTAGCCAAGATCAAACAGACAGAATATCGGTGAAATGTTGAAAATATGCAAATTCCCGGTGGTATCTCAAGATCGGCACGGGTGCAGCACGGAAGCTGCAGCCTACAGCTCTAGATGCGACGTCAACACCCTGTTGCCCTCAGATCAGCGTAGTAACAATAATGTTCGGAAACCGTTGGTCCCTTTGGTTCGTCCGGCGTCCGCCCACGCCGTCGCCTTCCAGAAAGGCGACGGCCGACGGAGGTGATCACAGGTGATCGAGTACGACGGCAACATGGCAGACCGAGGTCGCCACGGCCGGCCGACCGGGGTGACAACACTGCCATAGGTACGAGAAGCACACAGGTGAAAGCGAGTAAAGTCTCGATCCAAGGCGGGACGGCCCCGAGCAAGCAAATCCAGCCAGTCTCCTACCAGCGACCAACGCGCCGTCATCGACTCGCAAATCGTTACTCGTTTTTTGGTGTACTGACGTCTACGGACCAGCGACATGGCTCCGACGCGGAAGCTGCTCAAGTTTCTCATTCTCTTTGACAACACCAACTTACTCTATTTTCCGGGACAGTTCCTAAGTGGAAGGGTCTTGGTGGAGCTCGATGAAGATACGCCCGCATTGGGTGAGTTGACGTCTCTGTCATACCGTGTAGAAGATGACGGCGATGACGTTTGTCTGCATGGCCCACGTTTTCGGTCATCCGAAGTGACTTGCGTTGGTAGCACTTTGTTATTGTTGCTAGTAGAAAAACGCGGTAGAAGGCCGCAGTGTTGTATCCATTCGTCAATTGGCGAGTGGAGATGACGGCGATGTCTTTGTCATTGTGACATCATCGCCGTCCTCAACCACCTCACCTCATCGCTTTTTTTCACCTCGCTTGCAAACATAGAATACCGCTAGACGGACTTATCGCCCGGTCAGTCGACGCTCGTTCCAATGCAGTCGTGTCTCATGACCGTGCATTCATCTCACCAGCCACGAGTAGGGGCGTCGGCGGCGACAATCGAATCGGCAAAGTCGACCGTGTCCGATCGCAATGCGACATTATTGCAATGCCACAGCGAAGCCAACATTTGGTTTTGTCCGAAGTTTCGAGGTGAAAATTCGAAAGGCAAAATCGGCAAAATAAGTATCTCGCATCGTGTAATAACATCTCGTAGGCCTATATAAGAACATGTAAGGTTCCCTGTAGCGAAATAGCTCCGGAGGAAAAACTAAATGAGCCACACCTAAAGTGATCTATATATCAACCGGTAAAACTAATTCCCAGCTTTTCTATAAATCTGTCGCGCATGAAATCCCAACCGCTAATAAACTGGAAGTCGTGTAATCTCTCTCCCATAATGTTGTGCCAGGCATCCCCTAGTTGACGCCGACAGGTGTCTCCCCGTGGGTCGCCCACAGGGTCCAGCCCACGTGACCATATAAGTCTCTGCTTGCTTTCACCGCGCTGCGCCGCCCCGCAAGGACACTCCAAGACGCGTGACGTCATGGTGGATCGCTCCTGCAGGCCTCCTATGACCCAGTCGCGACGATCCTCTTAGTCTTGGGACGAGCAGCATTCTTGGGCGTCCGCAATGCAGATCCAAAGGCGGCATTTCTCAATGATTACATAGAAATGTGTGCTATTAAAAATTTCTGAAATTTTCAAAATGGTACTTGCGCATATAAAAGAAACTATTTTTGGATATAGAAGCCAATTTTCAAAAGCCATCGTAATAGGTCTGACCTTCTCCTGACACTAGAAACCTTGTGAGATGGGTATCTTTGAGACGAAATTCGCATCCATCGTCCTACCGTTCTTCGAACACCTTCCCAAATTGTGCCGGGCACCCTTCTGATGGTGTTCATGGCTTTGCAGGTCTGCACTTCCACGTGGTTGGCGAGGGTGTCATCCGGCTGCGCAGTCGACGGCAGGAACGCATCTTCGACAAGGAGAACTACATCGACTTCCGAATGCGTCTTTTAGGGGAACCTGGTAAGTGACTAAAGAAAACGCGTTGACTTCCTGGGGTTTTGGACCATAAAGTGCGCCTCGTGGTCCTTATAAGCAGCACCGATCCTATTTGGATCTCGAGACAATTTGTGTACCGTCGCGATTCGAACAAGCCGTATCCTTCTTGGCTATGTGGGACTTTTGTGTTCAGGCGATTCGTCGTCCTTCTGGTAATTTCTATAGATAATATGTGTAGGGGGGGGGGGGGGGGGGTCGTTTGCAAGCACTGCTCAAAACACGCCATGGAGTTCTAAAATTGTATGAATATTAGGCGTGTAAGAAACACATTGGTCTACATTCGAGATGTAGACCTTATATTATGAGATACATTTCATTGAATGTGCATGGCCTTCACAAAAGTTGTGGGCTTTTTCACATTTTGTGTATTCATATATACATATTTTGCCGTATTTACATAATTGTATGAATAATAATACAATTAGTGAAATTATAACTAAAAATTAAGTCCGATGTAATGTTTGGTATTTGAAAAATATCCATGCAGACTTAGAGCAAGCTCTGACCATTGCAGTAGTGCTCTCAGAACTCTCACTTTATTTCAACGATTCCCTCGTTGGTCATCTTCCCCTTTTAACGGCGTCTCTATCGTTTTTTTACAGGTCAAGGGCCAGCGTTGCTTTCTCCAGGTATCCATAGCTTCCCTTTTAAGCTGGGCCTCCCCCTGGGACTACCCTCCACCTTTCTCGGCAAGCACGGGTGGGTGCAGTATTTCTGCAAGGCGGCGCTGCGCGAGCCCAACGGGCTCACACACAAGAACCAACAAGTGTTCGTAGTGATGAACCCCGTCGACCTCAACCTGGAACCACCAGGACTGGCGGTGAGTGCATTCGACGTGTGTGGCCCTTCTTCAGGATCGGTTACTCGAAGTGGGGTCATGAAACCTTGGGTCGTGCGGGTCAAAATTTTAATTGTAATTATCTTAGCAGCGTAAGAACTCCATGCTCTCACGTTATATGACTAGGTGACTCCGCTTCCCGGATGGTACGTGTACTTTCTTTTGCGCCGGTATTTGGCCAACTTTGGCCACTGCTAGAGCTAGACATGGATCTAGAATTTGCAATATATACGTTGTGCTATGCTGTGTTGATATTTTCTTCAGCTCTTTGAGTTTCTAATTACAAGCTAGTTTTATCACTGGATCGAAACAAGAGCCACTCTTGATCGTTGTGATCAAATGTGTTGACAGTCGTACTTGCAAGGATGAGACCTGTCCCTGTAGTTTGCAGCAGAGAGTTTGCAGAGTATTATCCCTATTTCAGCGTCTTTTTTACTATCGAGAGTGGCAAGAAATCGTTATAGTGAATATAAAATGCAGTGTTAATTGTTTGTTTTCAAGTGTTAATTGACACAACAGCCGATCTTAAGTCCAAACAAAAATAATACACATATAGCATGACTGCTCCGGTAATATGCCTAAGCAATAGCCATGGATAATAACCTGCATGCCATTGTCTGCACTCACACGATCAACATTACGTACTTAATTGAAGACAGTAGCAGGTACAGTTACGACGTACTACTTACGTTTACAGGATGCATTAAACATTTAAATCAGCGTGTAATGAAACATGGGACGAAAGTGAAAAGCGTGTTCCTTCATTTAAGAACAATTCGGTACCTCAAGGTCACCGTGGTCTTGAAACTTCACCGATATAAAATTATCTTGCAAAAATGCAATGTTGTGACGCGAAATTAAGTGTTAGCTAGCAAAGAGAACTTCCCCGATGGACCAAAAGAAATTGTCAGTACCAAGTTAGAACGTCTCTTTGTTGTTGTCATTGTTTTACAATCGTACATTTCTGCGATGACCTCAGACGCCTACCGTCAACGCTGGGCAGGAGAAACTGAATCGCTATGAGGAACATATGTTGATGAGGTCTTGTGGATTTTCTTTGAACTCAAATTCGCGTTTCTCCCCTAGAGCCCACTTCGATGTGAAGTGGAGCACCGCCTAGGAGTGGCGTGCGTGTCCCCTGGCGCCGTCGAGGTGCGCGTCACACTGGACCGAGGAGGGTACGTGCCAGGGGAGACGATTGGCATCTCGGCTACAGTCGCCAACCGATCGAGGGTCACCATCAAGAGTACGCGAGCTGCCCTTACAGAGGTATGGTTGAGTGTTTCTGCTGTTGCGGGGACCTGCCTCCAAATTAACCTACATCATGATACCGATTACCGACTGAGGTACCAGTTTTTGCGCTTGGGAACGTTTAGTTGTCAGCAACTTTTATTTTCTTTTACTATTTCAGCAATCCTAGAAACTTATTGCACCTCTGTAACCGGATTATTTGATCTGCGCATTGATTAACAAATCCTGATATTGTGACGCAACACAAGGTTCGCGTCGTATTGCCTTTTCGTTTTGGATAATTTTAGGTAAAATGTGCAGCAGAGACACTCGTCATCAACTAGCTTTAGGTAAGCGTTATTGAATTATGTGATGTCGTATTGATGACAAGCACATTCTTTGTCGAGCGTGCGCTGGCAATAACAGCCGAAATGATAGACTCTAGATCTTAGACTTACTGACTAGTATAGGGCACGATGACTAGGAGGCAAGAGAGGCATTGGCCTAAAACGCACATGTCGGGCGTGGCTCTGACAGGTGTATATATGTCACTGGCGCCGTCATTTGGGAAGTGGATTTCGAGTTCGAGTGGCCTCTTCAACACGTGTGTCAAGCTAAGACCAAGCCGAGGGTCCTCTAGATATATGCTGGTCCGCCCAGGCAAACCCAGGCATTGACGTGTTCATTGAATAACTGCGTGCGCGCAGAGGTACGTGCCAACGCAAGCTTGTGTATAAACTGTAAGGTCGAGAACTTTCTGTTGAAGTGGATGGAAGATGAACAATTGCGGACGAATTAAGCGTGTTATTGCCTTTGCGCATAGCGTGCGGGATCAGATGTCCATGTATGTAACGCAGGATTATTTGTTACGCAATACGTGCAATTGGGTTTAAATAAGCAGTGCCTATACGATCTCTACGTGACGGGTACCTTTTTCATAGCCAAGCGAGATAGAGCTACACGACCCTAGAACTGCGAGTACCACCCACAACCGTCACAATATCATGTCAAAGACTCGAAGCCTATTGTCACTCCTAAAATTTCTTCAAGATAAGCAGGCTAGTGCAACAACTAACAATCTAATCATTCTTAACAATATCACAATTCTTTCATGCTCAATCGTAAATAACTAGATTTCTTCGGTTAAAGCTTTGAGATCCATATCCATAGGCCCGACTTACTTCTTTTCTCCCGAATAAGAAATTTTACTTGTCTACATGAGCCACCTTGATGTTGCAGACTATTCAGTACGTAGCCAGAGGACGAGTGGTCCAGACTGAGACTCGGGAGCTCGGAGCGCTGACTCGGGGACGCGTCAAACCAGGAGAGACAGACACTTGGGACCGAGAACAGCTTTACGTGCCCCCTCTGCCGCCTACCAACCTGCGTGGCTGTCACCTAGTGCGCGTATCCTACGATGTCTTCGTGAGTACATTACTATTTCTTTATCTTTTCTCAGAGACATTTTTTCATTTAAGCTCTTGCCAATTAAGAAACCATGAGCCTGGGTTCTTCGCTTGCTGATGGTTTCTCTGCTCAGGTGGTATGTTTCAAAGTTCGTCACACGCGGCGCACGCGATTTTATTATGAAGAAATTTCCTTCAAATCAATTGGTTTCAAGGATGCGACGCGTATAGTTTTCGGGGAAATTAAATGTGAGATTAACTCGACCATTACGCCTTGCATTATCTGTGCTCATTAGCTACAACTGATTAGTGATTAGCGCTGCGAACTGTGACAATTGTTTTATTTTCTGCTCACCGGACACAACAATTGAAAACAAGTTTCCCGTGACACTGCTATCATTCTGAGTCTGAAACACCGTCCCGGTCAATGTTTCAGTTCGTGCTGCAACCGAAGGGACTTGAGAAGCGCGTCAAACTCCAATTGCCCATCGTGTTGGCGACTTACCCGCTGCGCGCCGAGGAGGGTAATCCCGCTGGGGGTAAGGCGGGGACACATTACCCGAGCACACTGCCCATCTTCCGCGCCTGGCTGGACGAGAAACCTGTCGAGCAGTAGCCTCGCGCAGCTCCGTGCACAGCCAGAGGTCCAGCGCCAAATTGATTGCGCCAAACTAACTACGATGTCTCGGCATGAAGCCGATAGCGTGTAGAACTTCGACCATTGCTCAGCCGGTGTAAGGGACAGCGACAAGCTTGCTGTTAAGTGTTCCTGCTCGGCTTAAGAGTGTCTGAAGTTGTAGAAAGTAACCTACTCATCAGTGTCGGGCTGTCTCCAAAAGGCTTCGGCAGCGACCAGTGATTGTATCGCCGCATCATTGGATGCACATGTCGCAGTTGATGTTCAACAAAAGGAAAAAAATGTTACCCGGTGACCGTGTGAGCTTTTCAACGAAGTTATCTGATTCTATACAAGAGACTGATGGAAAGCATGAGCAACACGTTGCTCGAATCGCCACCGACAGCGATTGTATTTTGGCTTGCGGATTTCGATGTTATGTAAGAAAGAGGTTTGAGGTCTTACTGGTGCTCTCGCCACCATAGCCTGCCCAATTTTGTATAACGCTTGGGCTTGCGTCGAGGGCGACACGGCGCTTTAGGGACATTCTTGCCAAAGGTCCTTGCTAGGTCCTGGACCTTCGGGAAGTGCGTCCAAGTGGTGCTATTTTAACTGGTCTCATGGGCGGGAATCACCGTGGAGTTAGCTCGTAACTCACGCTAGTTCCTCCCAATGTATTTGCCAGTCTCTGTGCATACAATTATTTTAAGAAATAAACGAACGTCGCTAATTATACATTATGGTATCGTTATATTCCCATCTATTCTGGGTGCTGAATGAGAACCATTCACTGCTCATTGGGGTGAAGGCAGGAATTCCCACTAGTCTCATGAACCAGGGTGTTAGCGTGCTCATTGCACCCGAAATAAACCATTCCTAAATCCTAGCTCTGACAGCGAACGTAATTCCATGCAACGTGCAAGACTCTCGTGGTAATGAGAACAGGTTCGTAGGGCACCGAGGTCTTTGAACTCAAAGAATTTGGAAGTAATCCCAGAAACTCTCCTCCCAAATTTTGCGCTCTGGAGTTTATTAAAACGTCTTCAAAGATATCTTCAAGTCATTTCGAAACAATGACAAAAACAAGACAATGCCACTGAAAAATGACGTCAATTTTTCATGTAACATCGTTCCACTTTAAAAATCTTAAACATCAACACTGAATTTGCTCCCTGGGCCATGCGAGATGTGGCAAAATTCTGGCCACTTATGCACCAGTCGTCCTTGAATGGACCGGTCCTCGACATCTACGGCCGGCGACCCCGTGTGTCCGCGCGTAAGCTGCTGCGTTGGCCGCGTCCGTTGCCCGACAGTTTCACGGCACTATGAAGCAGGAGAAGTCGCGCGTGCCAGCGCTCCTGGCAGCGCTGCTCAGCTTCACGGCAATGATGTTAGGATTGCGCTGCTGGACGTTGTCCAACGAAAACGCAGAGCTGGAGACGCAGACCAGTGCCATTGCAGAGGCGCTGCAACTCAGGTGAGCGCCGCCAGCGCCCGTGTTTATATACTGCGAAGGGACGTCGTATGGTGTTTGTTTTGAAGATCCACTTTCTCCAACAGAGAAATGATGCTGATATCGGTGACTTAGCACCTTCACCTCTGCGTCCCCCTTTAGTCATTGCTAATTTCCATGATTCTTTGATCTAACTTTGATTGTTTTCAAATTCTTGATCTAAAATGTTGCACCACCAGAAAGTACAAACCCTCTTTAGATCTATCACCATGTAAAATTAAATTCTCAGTGATTCAAGGCAGTTTCTTCATTTTTGTATTGACCGTAAGGACCCCAATAAATTAATCTCGTCTAACACTCGCTTAGCCTCTTACCAAAATGTCATCTTAGAAACTCAGGGCGCAATAAAGTGCACAGTTCGTACAAATGGTGCTAGTAAAAAGTGCCAGTAAATTGTGACAGTTTCTTCTCAATGATTGGCTAATATTTCCCATTTGTGTGTCCAGCGTGGCTGCTCAAGACATCTGCGCGCAAGCCACAGCCGATGCGCGGCGGAGTGAAAAGAATTTGCTGGGCGAGCTAGCGAAAATGCGCATCCAGTGGGAGAAGCTCCGCGGGCAGGTTTCCCAAAACCAGCCGCGTCTAGAGCAAGGAGAGCTATGTGCGGCCGCAAGGAATGAGTGCAGAGAACAACTGGCAAGTAGCTATCTCGTGTAGCCCTGCATCTAGATTGGATTTCATCATTTCGCATCGCTCAATTGAACTTATAAATCGTGTTAAAGTCTGACTTGGTTCGCGTGTAGCTTTCAGCTCGCCAGAGCGACGAGGCCAAGGATGATGTCATAAAGAAGCTGCGCACGGAAGCGCAGCGACTGCGCAGTGAGTCTCTCGGTTTGGTCGCGTGCAAGGCGCAACTGGTGAGTTTTTTCACATTTTTTTGTAAGGGTTGCAATTGGTATCTTCCCAGAACTCTCACATTGCTCAATTATTCACACTTATTATTCTCTATCATAATTAAGAGGACGATTGTGTAACGGAGTTATAAATTCTTCTGTCAGAATCCATATCTTGTAATGAACCATACAATGTATTGCATTCTTCAGCCTCAAATGTTACACAATCGCCTTCTTGGCCCACTTTGTCTGCGTTACATGGTCTCTGGACACCGAGGTTTTGGACTGAAGTCCTACGTCTCAGAGAACGCTGGGGAACGGTGTTTTAAACCGATTTGTTGGGTTGGTTGCAGGAGCAGACGCAGGCGCTGGCACGGTTGAAGTTGTCCCAGGTCCAATTGCAGAACGAATACAGCGAAGAAAGCGAGGCAATTCATCTAGACGCTGAGCATAGGGGCGCAGTTGGCAAGCGAAAGAGCTCTCGACGGAAGAAGAAGCGGCCCCAGGCGACGGACGAGGAATCCGTCGAGGAAGTAAAAAAGGTGGATGACGAGATGCCGACCGAGATGCTCGGTGATGCTGAGGACGCAGAAGCTAGGGAGGATATTGTGGTTGAAGAGCCTGTCGAGAGAGCAGCCCCTCGCCGGGTCAAGTCGACTACGACGACAACGGAGATGCCTCTAGCAGCAGATGAAGTACAGGAGGAAGTGGTGTCCAAGTCCACGACTGTTGGCGTTGGCATGAGACCAAAGGTTCGGATGGTTGTGTAGGACGGAGTCGGGATATCTTCATATTTGTGGTGTTGAATTCAATAAATCTTATTTTCCTGTTGGCGAAATTTAAACAAAGAAAATATATTTGTTTTGTGTTTGGATGCATCTTCCTTTTCTCTATACAGAATCTATACAGAATGACAAAATCGTGGGAATGACAATTTGCCCACAGAGATGGTTTCTCCATTTTGGTCTTAGGCTGCAGTATTGTCCACTCTTTTCCTGTTAGCTCCGACAGCAAAAAAAAAAAAAAAAAACCTCATTTGCACTTTCACATAGCGATGAAGAAATTTCATTGCAAGTAGCTGCATCAGCCACCAAAACGCGATTACAGTCTAAGTTGTTAATGGAATGCAGAAATTCGTATGCAGCGCGTGAGGCCTGGATTGGCCAGCTATCTCCCCCAATTGCAGCGCTATTCCAAGTCACGTGACGTTAAAAATGGGATGACATCTTGGTGTCAAAATTATCTGACAGAACACGACGGGAGGACAACACGACGTTGTGAACGAAGGGTGGACCGCGTCGACTGACGACGGCGACAGTGCGACAGGATGGGATTGGAGACAATGCGTGGCGGAGGACGCTGCCCACCTTTCCTAGTAGCCGGTCTCGTGCTCGTCTCACTGGTGATCGCATTCAATTGGTGGTCGGTGGGCGTGCAGAATGAAGAGCTGCTGAGACAACTGGACCAGCTAGGAGAGCAGCTAAAAATCTGGTGAGTTGATGCTCTCTTTCTAGTCGTTTTAATTACTGTTGATTGATGTGGATGAACCTCTGGCCACGTCTTCGACTGCCACGGCTGTGCCTTCTGCTTCCATTAGTAACGTTGAATTGACTTTACAGAAAGTATGCTTAAAACTGATTGCCACTAAAAGAATCTCATGTTATGTATGACTTTAAGAAAAATGATTAGTCATTTAGTGTTGATATTGATCCAATTGTTCTCCAGATGTCAAGAATCGCTAATCTTAATTTCATAAATAACTGCAGTATCTCCAAGTTGACAGTGTGCAAGAAATGCGATTTTTGTAAATCCATCATATGCCGTTGCTTGGTTATTAGCACGAAAGTAAAAAAAGCCATGTTTTCAGCTCTGAGGAGCAGGAGACTTGTCTCCATCAGCGGCAGTCTGCTGAGGGCCGAGTTAAGGGGCTTGATGCTGAAGTTGCTGCTCTTCGCGTGCGAGATGAGCAGGCTCGTGCTGATGCTGACCTTGCACAGGTACAGCTGACGGACCTTCGTGCGCAACTAGCCGCGCAAGGCAAGGCGCAGGCGCGGGAAACGCAAGCTGCTTCATTGTGCGTCAGTGAGTTGGTAAGTGACTAGAGATATAGCCATAATTTAAATTATTTTCCTAGTGTCTGTTATTGTGTGGATGATTCAAACATAATCTCAGCCCATTGAGATATGCTCAATAAATCTCGCTACCAGCGAGATTGTACCTAAGTCTTGTACCTAAGTCATCACTAAAAACTGCTAAGAAATAAGGTATATTGTAATGTATTAGGTAACAAATACTTCTAGTGTTAAGTCTGGCAACCTCGTTTTGTGAGTGGTCCTCACTCACTCCAAAATATGCTTCTTTCATCGAACTCAAATTCTCCTCTTGCTACCAACTAAGCAACCTGTTTCTGAAATTTAATCTGACCATTTCCTGTTCTGGTTTCCAGGAATCTCTAAAGAAGCTGGATGCAGGTAAAGATGCGAGCATTTCTGCACTTCGACTGGAGGCAGAGCGATTGCGCACACAGCATGACGAAGATAAGCGGGCGGCCGCCAAAATGGCGGATCAATTGCATGATGCAGAGCAGGCACGTGGGATAATGAAGATCCCAACGCCCAAGGAGACAGTGGTGGGAGGAGCGGGAGAAGTCTCCAATCACGAGCAGGCCAGAGACGCGGATAAAGCAGAACTTGAGGAAAACAATGCAGGGGAACGTGGTGATGGTCAGTAGTTAAACCAAGCGTTGATGTAAAATAATTTGTGTCCCCAAAGTTAGGATTTTTTTTAAATTTTCAAAGTAAACTCAGAAACAATCTGGCCCTTAACTATCACTTGCTGATTTGCTGAAATAAAAGTAAGCTCAGTGACAGGAATCACAACCTCTGAGAATTTCTCTCTCAACCCAAATCACTAACCTTTGCTTGCTACAGTTTAACAACGGGCTGATCGATATCTCTGGTGATGGCGTTACATGTTTTAAACTGATTGAATCCACCTCGTACTTTGTTATGATTTATTATTAATTTAAGGAGTGAAGATTTCACCAGTTAAACCACAGCAATACCTAAATTTAAAGAAAGAAAGCTCTGGCTGTGTGCTGACGATATTTATTTGCAGAGGTTCCCGTCGAGGAGGCACCAATTCCTGAAGAGCGAATGGAAGAGAACAAGAACGGAATCGACGATTTAGCTAACCGAGTCTAGCGACAAGTCGTTAATCGTGATTAAGCCTCCTCTGTGGTTTGTTCTGGGTCGGTCTTGCCAGTTGTGTAAATGCCAATCACGCGCAGTGAATAACATGCCAGCTCTTCCATATTATATGTGAACAATGATTCTAGAGTCACTTACCAAGATAAAACTCAGGATCTTGCTCCTTGGAGTGATCTCTCAAGTTGGCGGGTGTGTAAAAATATCGAATAAATTGTCGCACGTAATCTCTGGCGTGGCCCAATTGAAACCCAATGTTAACCATAAGAAGGGATAAGTTATTGTGTGACAACTTTTTCCACAATTTTTACACAATCGCTTGACTGGAGGCATTTAACTTAAATTTATGTTAATTTTCTCTTAGGGTACCACTTAGTTCAAGCAGTAAGATCATCAGGTGTGGTAGCTGTGGATCAGGGTTTGAATCATTGAGTGGATGGATCATTTGTTTATGAATGTAAATTAGGTGGAACTTGCATCAAACCCTGGGCAGTTAAAAACTTGTACAACTGGCTATCAGTGATCTTCGTTACATAACGTGTCCGTCGACTCTGTGCAATTAGTCAATCAGAAAGACAGTTGGTTGACTAGATCTCTGCAGGCCTGAATTAGGGCGTACAGAGCTGAGCATCATTTTCTATTTCGTAATTCTTAATGAAGCTGTTTGGCCAATATCATCAGAGGACACTATTCCTTTTGGTGATTGTTGATCAACATTTTGTATTGTACAAATACATTTAGGAACACCAAGGTACGGGCATTTAGGGCAATCTCAATAAATCTCACACTTTTACTTCACTTGTGATTTCTTCTAGATTTATTTCCACAACACTTACTTGATTCCAAAACCGATTTGAATCCTTTTTTCATGAGTACAATCACTCACAGACACTGTAATGTGCACTGTTTTGTGCAATAATCCATTTATCATTATGGCATACTTTTCTGACAAAAATTACTTTTACCTTATTACTATTAGTTATTAGTCCAAATAAGAGGAGTCTTTCTGAAGCTCAATTTAAATAAAAGCAATAAAGAAAATGAAGAACTGAGGATTTTAAGCAAATTTTTATATCCTTGGTTAATGTCCTTAACCCAACCCAGTTACCTGGCGATCCAGTTGGCCACAACTATCACTTCGGCTAAAGTGCGGCTTGCAGAATTCAGCGACTAGCGCACAAAAGATCAACCGAAGGCGGCATTTCGTACAAGCAGTCTTGTGGCTGTCTTTGCCCCGACTGCCATTGCCACTGCCCCCACCGTCTCCCAGTGCGTAGCCTGCGTCACAACTGGAAAAGGTACATGTTGCAAGCTTTATATGATTTCTATTGCAAAAAATATTTTCATTGGATCCAGATATTCAAATTACCAACTTGAATTTTTTCACCTTAATTTATCTACTAAGGAACAGTTTGAAAACGCATAGCACTCTTGGAGGTTACTGGTCAGAGTTAACTATTTTATAAATTTTCCATGAGTAGTAATAATACAAAAATATTTTTCACAATTATACCTGTTCATGGTATGGCTGGTTTGTTCACCTTGATATTGCAACAAATCAAAACTTTCATACTAAGAAGATCCTCAAGAATGATATAAAAAAACATCCAGCATCCCGCTAGAGATTTAAGCTAGGTCTCTGGTAACTGTCCTATGACCTGGACCATCAGTATTGGTTCTCACCACGATATGCCTGTGCCAGTGCTAAGGCTGCACAGGCGTCGACAAAGAGATGATGGGTTGGTGGCAGTGCCCACACTAGGGCAGGTAACAATAGCAGCCGCCCTGACCCTGCCAGCGCCAATGCACGACCAAGTGAAGCCCAGCGCCACGCTGTAGGCCGCGGCAGAAACTGCCAGTGCACCATAGTCAGAAAAAACATTATGCTGGCCAGTGCAGCTGACCCTGAAATTGAACGTTGCATGATAATTATATTTGATCTTGATGCTCGATATAATAATCGATTATCACTGTACTCCCGAGAGATTATTAATAGTAGGAACTCACCAAGAAACTCCTGGCAGCAGACAGAGTAAAACCCATACTCCGGTGGTAGGGTATCACCAGGTTGAGAGAGGGAGCTCCACTCACAGCAAGCCTCTGTGAGTAGCACAACCACTGAGAGCTTCCAGTGACCCTGATTGATTAAGCAGTAGAATTGTGACATCTGTATTTGACCAAATTGTCTTAACAAAATATTAAATATAGTTTTTACCTCAAATGGTGTGTTGAAAAGGACGTGACGGTATGCCTCTTTTCTTAGTAGCACCAAATCAATCATAACAATCACGGGGTCAAACTCTATGTACTTGTCCGCTACTTCCTGGCAGAACTCCTAAAAATATTTATTGTCATTGAATCATCATCAAGTTTACAAAGCGGTACAGAAATTTGTTTTGACAAGAACATTATTCAGATTAAGTAGCATTGAGGACAGAAAGAGGTTAGCTTGGATAAACTTACACATTGCGTCAACTTCAAAACAGTTGGGCTGTATTTCTTGTATAATTCGAACACATCTTCTCCACAATTAACACATTTATACTTGGACCCCATGTCCAATCTTATTTAATATTTTTCTTCGACTTAGTAAAAATTCGTAACTCGGCGCGTCAAGAACCATCGTGGATTCGCCATCGATCAGTGCTCTGGATCAGTGCTACCAATCACACAACAGCTGATTAAAATGTCGGTTACATTGAGAATTGCTATCAGGAGTCGTTGTGTATGGGTTAGTTCTGCCATTAATAATTCAGATTCAGGTTAATAGCACAATTTTCTGTCATACATTTTTTAAACCGACCTTGCCATTACAAATTGCAGGTACTCCCCTCTCGATGTGTCGGCAGCAAGGCAGCCGCTAAACCTTCTGCCTCTTCGGGCCAAGTGAAGGATGTCCCCGGACTTAGCTCGGCTGTTGTCGCTACACCAACTGGATGTAAGTAAAACCAGCCCCCCGAAGGAGCAGGAAGATATTCCCATTATAACCAAAAGTTTGCATGAAGAAAGTATGAGCCCTTCTCACTGCTTATTGTTTTTAGCGGTTGGCCCTGGTGCCTCCAAAAGTGGCGAATACAAGAATCCAGAATACTTCAGTTACAACCGCATGTCTTACCATGAGGCTGAGATTGAGATGAAGTCGTATCGTAACCAACAACCATCTGCAAAGATACCATTGGTACCCAGCTAGATATTGAATAAAGTTGTAGTTGTACAGAGATTGACATTTGTGTTGTATATTAAAATGTGTTGATAATTTCATCTTCAAATATTACTTTTCATTCCAATTTTAAACCCACCTTCCTAAAAAATGTTAAGAAATGTTTAAGCAGAGTTTAAGGTAGATAGCTAGATACAAAGCTAGATAATAGGTGTGGGTAGGAATCGTTAGTACCTACTACCATAGAATAATGATTAACCTTTATCATCATTGTATGGTTGTTCTTTTTTGTAGTTACCACACACTTCCAGAACAATATGTTTTTTTTCTTCAATTCAACATCATTTGATTGACTATCATACCAACTGGTGAGGGGAGTTCTTTGGGGGAGTTTTAACATTTTGTTTAAATTTCATGACATTGGATTGTGTAGTATGTTCTCACTGTCCCTTCACATGTTATGAGCATTGATATCTTATGGAAACCCATCATTTACTTTTTGTCGGCTAATGGTTGCTTTATATTATTATTGTATTATTTATCATATTATTTTCTTATGCTTTGAGGCAGTCGGTTTATTGAAATACTTTAGCTACATCGGATTAGCAACATTCATAGACCAATGCCACAAACAGAATCAGGGAAATTATTATGATAACAAAGTCAAAATTATTTACGTTAATTCAAAACTTAACATTGAGGAGCTGCAAAATAAAATACGAATGACTACAATTATTTTTGAAAACCCAGAAGTTTGCATCTATCCTCATATTTTGTTGATAAAAAGGTGACTGTAAAAGGTGACTGTTAAGAAAAGCTTAGTTGAAAATTGAAAGGTGGCTACTCACTGTGCTTGTACATACCCAAGACTACACCACTCTTAGTTACTCCACATTCCAATCTTGATTTTTCAGAATATAACTGCGCCAACAATATACTTGCAGAAAATTGGGAGCATTGAATCTGTCAAATTTTATAAGTACTTTCTTTGTTCTGTTGCATAGTAACAAATTTGAATTCTTTCACAGTGTACTTAGGACAGCCAAACTTGATTTTGATTCTGGTATATACTTGTGATTAAATTACAGGAATTCTGTGTACCGCCATAGGTCACTACTAAACCCACATCAAAAGTTAACGTTGCTCATTAGAGAATCAAAATGTCATATACTTTAAAGATGAGTAATGTTCTTAAGAGCAGCCCAAGTCTATGGGTAAGCTTTTGAAGAATGCTATTGGTTTTAGATCAGTTAATGACCAAGCGTATTGAACAATTATCATGTTAATATTTTTCTGAAAAATGGCTAGGTAGGTCAATAGTACCAGATCCTGTATAGCAGCAACTAAACTGAAAAGTTACAGGCTAGTGAAATGTGATTTTTTTGATGACACCAAAGCAGTCAGGAATTATATTAACTTTATATAGTTGGAATATAAGTAAAAGATTTGCGCCCAGTAAAGTAAATACCTTTTATAGTCGTGGTCGAAGCTTGTCTGGCTTGCCGTCTCACGTATCTGATCCCTGCAACGTGTAGACATTCTCCACCCGACTATTGGGAGACAAGTCCCCGTCGACAGGGATACCCTGTTCGAACGAGGAGTGTCCCAAGCCATGTCCTGAGGAGAATCCAACGTGCCCCAAGCCTTGCCCGAAGGAAGCGTCCTGCCCAGAATCGAGCCTTAAAGAAAAAAATTGTCTGACCATGGCTGAGAGTGTTACCGAGGAAGAAGAGTGCAAGGAAGAGGAGGAGGAGAGTGATACAGAGGAGTGCTCGGAGCCAGACGAGATGGATGTGCCAGGTCTCAGCAAGGCAGTGCTTTGCGTGCCTGAGGGAGGTGAGGTTTTCTTCTGTGTTTTTGTGAGAATTGTGCAAAAAGCTGCGTTACACTATCCAACAAATTTTCGAAGAGAAGCGCCCATACATTCTATGTTCCAACAAAAATATTCTTAGCTTCTAAGTTATTGATATTATCAGCCTTTGGTGATAGCATTTACAGTTTAGTCTTTTTCATTTGTTGTAAAACATGCCATTATGTCTAGTTAAATTCAAAAATGATTTTGTTTGAAAATATTGACATCCTGATAATCCTGTGCAGAGGTTGGTCCTGGTGCTTCAAAGTGTGGGGATTACAAGAATCCTGAGTACTTCTCCTTTCATCGCAAGTCGTACTACGAGGCTGAAATAGAGATGAGTTGCTATCGCAACCCACAGCCTTCTGCCAAAAAGAAAACTGAAGGACCTGAATAGTGGGAAGCAAAGTTAAGGTTGTATGGGCTGTAATACTTGATATGCTACTTATACTTGGACTTCTCTTGTATGGTAGGAAATAAATACATTAAAATAACAGCATTTCCAAAACTGAAAAAAGTGACCATGCACAGCATCTGATTGCAAACTCATAAATGTTATAAATACCTTAAAGAGCACAGAAACTATAACTTTTTCAACAAACTTGTTTAATATTACCAACACCTCCCAATACTGCATATCAGGTAATAACAAGAAAATGTTATTGTAGCTTTCAGTTCATTACATTGCCAATGCCAGTGTGGTAAACTAATGTAAATTAGATAGTGTCTGCCAGGCACATGATAGTGAGGTTGTTTCGAATGTCGTCTGCCTGATGGGTTTCGGTTGTTAGCAGAGACACTGTTTTGGTGGCAGTAACCATCAGGAAGCCGTTGGCGGAGAAATATCCCGCGACGTTTGGCGTTTCAAGCCAGACAAACGGCGCAACGTTGTCTGTAGACAAAGTGATGTAGAAACGCCAGCTGTCGCCTTCGGGGAATGGACCGGTCACGTCGGTCACCTGAACAGACAGAGAATCCCCTTCAGGCTTATTTCTTTTATTAGGAAACAAAATAAAATGCCCTTGGTAAATCAGGCATAGGTACTTAGTGTAAAAATACTTCCCCTGGTCAATGACAGACATTTGTTGTTCTATATTAGAATTTAGGACACACAAGGCATGGTGTTAATAAGTTTCCTTTGAACTATAGAAGAACTAAACTAATAAATCAATCACACAAAATGTTTTGCTTAAGATCTAGTAAATTTTACGAAAAAAAATCGAAAGAATTTGTGAGGTCAGCTACAAACTTATGCTGCATGCATATTCAAGTACGGCTACAGTAAGTGTTTACAATCCAATCATAAACATCACAAAATAATTGACACTGAAATTCCCTTTAACCAAAAAACAAACCGTTATCACAGCTTTCTGCATCCCGACTGCAGCGTGCAGTGGCTCCAGCAGCAGGAAATTGTCTGCGGCGACCTTGGCGCCTACGGAATCCGTGAGAGTCAGGTACACAAAGCACGTGTTTCGTGCTTCGGTCCCCTGGCCGCAGCCAGCCGTGGAGAGGAGGCTTGATGCCGTCAGATCCCAAGCAACCCCAGCTGATGCACCAGTCTGCAATCACCAGGTCACGTGTGAGGTTGTTGATGTCAAAACGCAAGTAATATTTGTTCATTTCTTTTGAGTTGATGTTGCAGGGATTGTCGTAAAAACGTTGCACCAGTCGGTGCATCAAATTCAGGCCTAGAAGACACTACCCCTTGGGGTATAAAGGCAATGCCCTAGTTTTAACTTAAAAATCAATTTAATGTACAAAAATTGAATTTTTTCAACTCAATAATTTGAAACCAGAGAGTCAAAAAGGCTGGTTGTTGCACAGATTCCTTGTCGATTCCCTGAAAGAAAGTATTCAAAATTTGAAAATCATTTTAAGCACCCTAATGTGCAGGTCTACTCACAAGGTCGAGGTTCTGGACCATTGTGTCAGCTGGGACGAGACTTGACCACTTGAAGACGCTGAGCGTGAGAGTGAGGTCAGGTAGCGTTTCGAGAGCGTCGGAAACGAGATAGACTTCTATGCGGCCGTCGGCCGTGGCATGTGCTGTCACGAGTGTGTTGGCAAAGAAGTCTCGTGCAAAGTAGTGCAGCATTTTCCAGCGGCCCCCAAACTCTATTGATGCCCATGAAGGACCCTGTTGCCAATCAAGAAATTTAGCCAGAACACAAGAATTAAGATGGCTTACCTGGATTTTCTGCCATGTTTGTTTATTCATTAAGTACAATTTTTAGATATCTGATTACAAAGAGTGATCAAGTCCATCAATTAACAACTGAATTTTATAAATGATTCTTCGAGTTTCAAGAACAAAGATAGCAGTCACAGCTGTCTAGGCTGAGGCATATAGTAATGTGGACAAGGCATTTCTTGGAGGAAAAATTTCAGATCTAAATGGCATGCATATATATATCCCCAAACATAAACAGTAAATACGTCCTGCCATTTGTGTACCTGCCAGATGTCATTGAGCTGCCAGTAGAGTGCGCCCATTGTTTGGCCCTCCCCATTAGGCACCAGCAAGTGGCGGCGGGTTCGGTACGTTTCCGACTCCACTTTGGTAGACATTGCCTGGTTGATCTGTAGGAGACATAAAAGCGATCAAGCATTCCCTAGATCCAGTGATCTTGACATTTTGGGGCAACAAATTAACGCACTCAGCAGGGTGGATAGTAAAATGGTATATTTTAGTTTTTATAAATCGACACTTTTCCGGGAACTTATCAAGCTTTAAGGAATGGAATTAATGGACAGCTATCCAAATACATGGTTGATCATTAAGATCTAGCATACTAATCTATATTATAAAATACAATTTCTTATAAAAGTAGCAATAATATTTTGGTACGATTATGGTATTGGCTATAATAGTTAATTATGATGTACATTGTGCATTCACAATGTAACTTGACCCAGAAATTTATCAACAATGCTAACTAACAGAGAATTAATTAAACATTTTTCACTGGCAAGAAAAAAAAAGAAAAAAAAGAAATCAGCAAAATTATTTACTGGATGTTTAGGATAGACTCTGGAAAGACTTAACTTTAAACTCGGCTGAGCTACTTGCTAATTTTTTAAGAATTCTTTTAGTGGAGATTGGGTCGTGCTTTAAAAACATTCTTGACAAGTTATTTCCATCTATTTCAGATCAGTTTTACTTTTCATGATTTACTAAGTGCACAAACATCCAATCCATGCAAATTTCGCACATAAAATAGTTCATGCTGAAAACAAGTACAAGCCTCAGACTCTCCAGACGTAACATAAGTCGTCTTTGACTTTTTCAGTAAAATTACTTCCATAAGAATCAATTTATGTTTTTTTTACCTGGCTGAGATAGACATATGTGGGAAAGCCAGCCACCTCCTGGTAGTCAGTTCTTAGAGTCATGTGCGCTTTGATCTGCGCCGCAATCTCCTCGTACCCTGCAGGGTGGTGTTGGCGGCGGCGCGAAAATTCGGTGCCTAGCGCCAAGTCATCTGGCTCAGACACAGCACGCAATGCTGTCATCGACGGTAGAGACTGGAAGCCATACTCCGAGACGAAACGGCCGCGCGGGTAGATGTTCGGATTCCAGCCGTCCATTATGTAATTGTAATAGTGTACTGGTGAACAATAAAACAAAGTGTAAGCTTGTTGCAATGAATTGTACTAATTTTCTAAGTAATCTGATATTGAACCCTATTTGTGTGCTTGTCTACAAAACACCACAATAACCATCATTCATACCCTCTGGCAAACTCTTGACTAAAATAGTGGTTATACATTAAACCAATAATTGCCTAAAGCAGTTTAACAATAGTTTTAGCAACTATGAAAAAATTACGAAGAAGGCTCGATTGTTACTGCTTGGAACAACCTGCTTCCAAAAATGTTATTCAATTGGAATCAGTTCTTAAGTTTTATAATAGTGCACAAATGCAAGCAAATAATTGTGATTTTAAAAATACTTTACAATGGAACTAACTCTTCTCACATGAGACACAACTCCTTATTTTTTTATGAAAGTGCCTATGTTACTTTCAGTACTGATCTACTTTTATAATATCAATCACAATGAAGTACTTTGGCAAAGAAACACACTGAATAGATACATATGGGTTAATGAAATTGGAAAATATTTGTAAATTGTACAGGCTCAAATTTGTTAAAATACTTACATAGTTGAACATTTTTTATTTTGGCCAAAATTAAATTTAAAACAACAACAAGAATTCAAGACAAGAAGTTCAAGAACAAGAATTCGACACAGTAGCTATTGATGATAGGGTGCATAATCTCGTTGAAGACTTACTGTCCCCGTAGAGTGGGCTGTATGGGTTGAGAGCGATGTACCCATCCAGCTCTGACTGGAGCCCATTTGAGGGACTGGACACGATGAAGCTGCGGCTGGGATCCTCCATCAATGCCACTGGTCGTATCGTGTTCACATAGAGCTTGATATAGTCCTCACGATACAAGGAAAAGTCAGATGCAGTCCCATACCTATCGGCCAGGATATATATAGGTAGTAAAGCCACAGGCTGTCCAATCCTGCTTCAAGTTGAATAAATAAACACACAATAATGCCTTTACAAACAAACAATTTTTGAAGAATTTTTAAGCCTTGCATCAAATGATTTAAAGTTTAAACTGAAATCACCTGTTTGAGCATAAGCTTCACAAAGCTGGTAATTGTCGTCCATGCACAGTATAATAAAATACGGTTTTTAAAGTTTGGCAGATTCATCCAAATTGCAACGTTCGGAGGCATTTGGTTTCGGTCTTACCAGCTGTCTCTGAGCGCAGCCTCGTTCTCGTTGTTCCCTGCCCACAATGCTATGGACGGGTGGTGCTGCAGACGCCGCACTTGCTGCGTCACCTCTGTGCTTACTGAAGCCAGGAATGCTGGGGTTGCTGGGTACATGCTGCACGCAAACATCAGGTCCTGCCAGATCAGCAGGCCCATCTCGTCCGCAAGCTGGACGATGCAAAACTGGCGTAAATGGACTTAAAAGATGGACTATGAATCAAAGGAAGAATGGCTGAAAGGTGCTTTGGATGCTGGCTTGTTTAAACTTTGAGGCATAAAAGCTAGTTGCATTTTCTACTTTATTTGATATTTTGCAGGCATTTGCAAGATTATTTTTTTCTAAAGATGCACTGGCTGCTAGACTTGTAAAAACCAGGGAATTTAGGAGACTGCATTCAGGGTTGTTGGAGGTTGTACATTTGGGGTTCAGGTTCAGCTGCAAAATTGTAAATACTTCAGCTACAACCACTGTTGTAACTAACCCTGGACACGGATAATCCGTTTACACAAATATTGGTGATGGACTACAGAAAAATATATAGACCTGATAGAAAAGATCAGACTCGTAGAGACCTCCGCCCCAAACGCGAAGCATGTTCATGTTGGCGACTCGGGCGGCATTAAGCAGCCGGCGAACAGGTAAGTCTTCGTACGAGCGTTCGGGTAACACATGGGCAGGGATCCAGTTGGAACCCTTGGCAAACACGGGCACGCCGTTCACCACAAAGTAGAAGCTCAGTCCTGTACACAGCATCAAAAGGAAGCTATAAATAATTACAATTCTTAATAATTTTTCAATTTAATGGTCGTATTTATTTGTGGAGTCAGTGGAGTAAAATTTTATTTTGGAAGGCTAGCAAATTATGCTTTGTTTTATGAAATCAAAATACAAACAAATTATTAATTTCTAGAGCTGTGTTGCAAGAAACTTGAAGGAGCAATCTGGCAACAGGTGCTGAACAGTCTGCACCCAAATGATGAAATGAATCCAACGCGCAGATCATTATCACCTGTATCTGGCGAGGAAGTTACTTGTTCCTGCACCAACTGCAGCGTGCGGAAGCCAATCCTAATGACGCGCTCGCTTGAAACCTGGTCGGTTCCAGAGAACCGTACGGTAATGTTGTACAGGGGCTGGCTTCCGTACCCATTCGGCCACCATAGCTGCACTTGGTCCTGCCAGGAAGAGAAGTTAAAAGGTCACTTGACGCATTCAGAGCTTTTTCCAGTTGTTTAAATTGGTGCTACTAGCGGCATAGGCCGAGAACATTTTTAGTTATTATTATTATTATTTGTGGTGTTTAACGACGCACTGTTTTGACAACTGGCCCTGCGGCACTGGTCTAATGGCGTCGGTGAATGAGTGGATGAGGATGAACCTAACCTAGCCTAGAAGGGAGGAGGGGAAACCCGGTGCTGGCACGTAGCCTACTCCTGTCGAAGAGCACCAAGGGGACCACCGGCTTCACATCCCTTCCGAAGGACGGTACAACTCGAACAGCAGGATTCCTCCACAAATCCATGCTGTCGAGAGGTTGATAAGCAAGGGGAATGAAGTTGCTGTACTAACTTTCATCCCTCCAACCTCTCTCCCGAACAGAACTGGTCATGTGTATAATGGTCACCCATTCAATACCTGACTCAGCGCAGTGTTGCTTAACTTCGGTGATCTAACGAGAACCGGTGTTTCCAACACGCCAAACCGTTCGGTCGAGAACATTTTTAGGTAGACAGTGGAATAGCTACCTACTAAGGTAGTCTGTTTGTAAAATGCTTTATTTTAATAAAGTTCACTTTTGCAGATATGTACATCCATATACAACTAATCAACATGCACCGAGACCAGACATGATTACTGATAGTGATTACACACCGATACTGATACTGACAGACTGGTACTGACAGACTGATTACTGATTAGACAAGGTTAGTAGAAGAAGTCCGAGTACTATGCTGAGAGAAAAACGTATCCCATTGGCTTTGATGTGGCTGAGACTTCATCTAATTGCCTTGTTTTTAGTACCAAACATCAAGAGCTATCAGCAGAGTTTGAGGTAGTCTTTCCGGCAAAAAAATTGAAGTGACAAAAATTGTGAGCTGGACTGGGAGCCAAAACCTCAGTACCTTTGGCACCGTAAGGGTGATGTTGGCCTGGAACTCTCCAGCAGGTGCTGGGATGATGTCGATTTCGATCGCTGAAGCTATGGTGACATCGCCGTTGACGGCGATCTCAGCTATTAGGTCCCCATGGACTGCCACCTCGTTGAGTCCCACTTCGCCAAAGACGTTCAGCAGAATTTCCCACTCGCTGGCTGATGACTCTCGCAGCTCTGACGTCACGTCACGCAATATTGCCGAGTCAAATGCCACCAACTCAACGCTTTGCCTGTGGACCGAAAGCCTAACTTATGGCTAATTCATAATTTTTTTGTAATGATTTTCATCCCTAGAATACTATTACTTTGCTTTATGTCTGGTGTAAATCCTATGCAGTGAGCATTGAAATTTGGTCTAATTGTTGGAATGTAAAAAATAGCCAAAAAGGGTCTAAAGATTGAGTCATTCAAGTGTCTCAGCACAGATGTTAATAAATCAGCAAAATTGATTAACCAAAAACTATTATTTCGACACAGACGGCAGTCGCCTAGTGATGAAGTCACCATCATTTTGCTTGCTAATCAAATAAGTTGAGTTATTTCCTTCATTACTTGCATTTGAGCTGGTTTACACTCAATAAATTGTCATTAATGTTGACCCAAGAGAAAGATGTGAATGTTGATATTTTGAGTAGTAATTATGTAATTGTAGAGATTTGTTAAAGACAACCGCAAGTGCCATCGGCCACCACAGTTACCAAGTTTTGGAGGCTTGTTTGCTTAGTAGAACGATGATTAACTATAAGCCAATAGGGTTTAATTCTTCCACTTATTAGAGTGGATTTTGAATTGTTGTCTTAAGGCTAAGGCAACTGTCCTGAACCTGTCTGCAGCAGCATAGCACAAACAAAACCTGGTATTAGGCTACTTGCCAGAGGCCTACAGAAGGAAAGGCTGGGCCCCAATCCCAGGAGAAGGATGCCTGCATCTTTCGCAAGTGGTTGACGTGGCATTCGCCCTGGTACTCGGCAGGCACGCACAGTGGAGGCACAACATGTGCGGACGACACTTGCTCGTTGAAACGCTCTTCCGCTGCCAAAATCGGCGACCGGAACCGCAGAGAGATGGTGTTGGTTCCTGCCTGCCACCAATTCACTTGGTAGAAATCAAACCAGGGCTTCTAGGCTCGAAATATTATATTTATGGTTATTTTCGTTGTCTACTTAAATGTATCAAGAAGGGGCAAGTGTGCTTTTTTGCTACCGTATCAGAACTTTTGAAATTCATGAGTTATTAGTGGGGGTTCAACGAAGCACTGATTTAACAACGGGCCTAGTGGCACAGGTTTAATGGCATCAGTGAATGAGAGGATGCTGATGAACCTAGCCCAGCCTTGGAGGGAAGAGGAGAAACTCCGTCAAAGAGCCCCACAGGTACCACCAGTTTTACGTCCGTTTAGAAGGACTTTTCTACCCAAACAAGAAAAACAAAATTTCTCCAAAACTCCATGCTGTCAAAAGGTTGATAAGCTGAAGTTGCTGCACTATTGTCATGGAGCGGACAGGTACTTTTTAGAATCAATAACCCTTTTCCAAATTCTTTACGCTTTGACAAGGGATGATGCTTGCTTTTCACACAGTCTTGGACAATTAGTCTCAAAGGCCATCCCGTCGGTCATTGCCCGGGCGCTTTAGAAATACATTCACTTATCAATCACACCTGCATTTTGGTATTTCAACTTGCACCCTCCCACCAAGTGTATCTTGAGTTAGCAATGTGAACCCCGATTTGAGGGCACAAAACATTGTCCAGCTAAAGCAAAAGACACTCTCTGCTCATCCTCGCTCTAGGACGGACGTGTCCTGATCTTCTCGAAAATGTAAGTCTTTTTACTCACTTGGTGTAGTTTTAGGATTGTGTCATTAAATAAATATCTCAGTTCACCAAATCATTTTTTATCACTTATAGACTTTTCACAAAGTCGCCCACGAGCCTTCCGCCGATCATGTCTACCGACTTCTAAATTATCCCTTCAGGAAACAGGGTCCAGATCCCTTAACCTCTGGTGGTGGCAGCATGGAACCGCTACCCGGTCCACAACATTTAGGTGGCCGCGATCCACAACACTATCTTCTCTCCAACGTCTCTCCTAAACTGTACTGGCCATGCACATAATGGTCACCCATCCAATACATGACACAGCAGAGTGCTTAACTTAGATGATCTCACGAGAACAGGTGTCTCCAAAACGCCAAACCATTTGGCATTGAAGTTCATATGATCCACTTTCCAAGCTAGACAGAAGTCAACAATTTCTTGTTGGAACTATCATCAATATTTTTTTTCTTACTGTGAGGTGTTCCTTCACTGAGAAACGGTGGCGGAGGAACATGTTGTCACACAATCCCACTTGGATGCCATTGACGGTAACATCGGCAACAGTGTCAACACCGAGAAGAACCAGGAAGATGTTCCCCTTGGATACGACTTGGTCATCAACTGAAAGGCAGGGCAGCAAGAGATTTACATGGCATATCAAACTTTATAACCAACAAGAAATTCTATAAACTGAGGCCAACAAATTTGAAATAGCAACAGTGCGTTGCTATTTTCATAAATTATCACACACATTTTTTTGTTTCCTTACCTTCAAAAGTTCTCGTATATGTCCAGTCATCCCGTGACACCCAACGGTAATCGAGATCATTGTTGCGATAGAAAATGTCTTTGGTCAGGACATTGGCAGCCAAGAGGTCGGTGTAGATGCCTCCTGGGACTTGCCCAGTAACTTTGATAGCTAGCCAGGACACAAGAAAATTTAGCTCACCCTCTTAAAACATATTGAAGGCAGTTAATGAATAACGAGTACCTATGACAATGAACGAATCTGTTTGAGAATGCTAACGGTTTCTTTACAAGATCGTAACTATGTATCATTCACATTTCACTCCAAATACCATTTACAAAATTGCATTGCAGAAGAATAACTGTCATTTTTGACTGGCCTGCACTAGGGCAGCTTTGAAACTTGCTCTGTGATGTCATGCTCTCCACTGGGTTTGCACTCCTACCCAAATATATGAACACCACCTGTGATTTACTAGCTGTGCATTTATTTGTTTTTAAATTGGGCTGTCAAATTCTAGAAGCAAGAAAAGTGCACCAGGAGTGACCCGGGAGTGATCAACTGTGCCAATCAAACACACAAAAGTTGCACTGGAGCAGAGCTACATGTCAAGTTGAACAACATGCAGATCGCCCCGGTGTACACCCGGGGAAGCCAGTCGAATATGTCACAAGACTCCTTATGCTGTGTTGGCAGAATGCAATGGCAATGATTAATTTTTAATTGTTTTGTACCTATATGTGATGTGCACAATAGAGATTGTTTGCACTTTTTCCGTGTAGCAATTCACCAGGACATTTTCACCAAACGAATACATTGTGACATATTAAATATGTACTTAATATCATTTATTTGAATAGAAGAATCCAGTGTTGTCTACACTTCAGCAATATTCCAATTTGAATGGCAGCTCAACAACAAAAGATCTTAAAAATTGTATCATCTTTGTAACATGCAGATATTCTACATTACAGTTAATAAACACAGTAGTCTTGACATATGATACAGTACCAAAAAATTCTTATCAAGATAATTCTTCTGAACTCACATGTGTTTTCATTTTGAACACTCCAGCTACCATCCAAACTTTGTGTCACAGCATTACAACAGACAATCAAGCTGACATTGATAATCAAAAACACAACCGAAAGATTCATTGTGGTTTTATAATGTACCATGCAAGAACAGGCAATGGCCAAGAAGTTGGGTGAGCACAAAAGCCACACACTAATGAACCACTCACTTCACACTGATTATTATGTGCACAGATGATTGATTGGTCAGCCAATAAATTTAGTTGGTTAATGATAACAATTTGTGTTACAGATAACCGATAAGAATAGTATGCACTTTGGTGGAGTGCTCTTTGATCTTCATCAAGAACAATAACAAAATAAACTAGTATATAATTTAATGATTAGCATATTATATAAAAATATAAATTCCTATGAGCCAGAGAAGCATTAAAGAATTATGAGAAACCAAATTTCATGACCAAGGAGTCTGGAACCTCAATCTTCTGTGTTGCTTTGCTCATTTTGTTGTTTCATGTTCTTCTGTTTTGACAGAAAAATGTACATTTACCCAAGGAAATTTGTCTGTATCAGGGACAAATGAAAGCTAACATTGAACCATAGAAAAAGGATTAGGTTCTATGATAGAACTTTGCTTTCATTAGTGCTTACAGTGAAAATGGCTTTTAAGGACTTGTAAATGGTTCTTCTCCAAAAATTACCTTGACATTTCTTTTATATTCCTATCAACCAGGTTCATTTTCAGACTTGAGATCTAACCTAGCAGTGATTTACAAAATATATCTAGTTTAAACATTTTTTGAACAGCTTTTCAGTGACTTCTCGTGATAAGTACTAACTCGCGCACGGGTAAGAAAGTTGACCAAGGTGGATACAAAATTGTATTCTAATTTGTCTCCCTCACTCTTTAATTAATAAAGTACATTACTAACTTACACCATAGAGCTTGGGTATGATAATACAATTTGGTCTGAAGGCCTCCATTTAGGCATTGTGGCCTAGACTTAGTTGGATGTTTTGGTTTTTATTAAGAGAGTGCCCTCCTCCCCAAACTACCACTAGACAAGCATGTGACCAGCACATATCTGAATAAATTACTTTTTGTCTGAACTTGGCCAATTCATCAATAAATATTATGTTTAATACACATAAAATATTTAGATACCACTTAACTGCAAGAAGTATTGAATTTGCAGATCGGATAATAATAAATACTTATCAAAACTAGACAGATACCATTTGAAGACCTACAGTACGTGCAATTCCTTAATTTTTATCATTTTCAATACCATTGTAATCTCAAATGATAGGAAATATTGCTTTGCTTTTAGTTCTGATCCATGGCCAAATTTTTGCTTTCCCCTTCACACGATGAACTGTGGTCTGGTAGTTCATCGTGTGGGAAATTTTGGAAGCAAACTGGACACTGTCCTTCCAAACTTTGGCTTGCTGTCTGATCACAGCATTCATTGACGTGTGCCTGTAAGTAAATACCACACTTTCAAAAGTATTCTCGCATTCAGGTGTTTTAAGCATTTGTCCGAAAGAATCAGACTTTCATTAGGGCATGGGCAAACTGAGTAAAGAAAATTTTAATACTTAACATTTGCTCTTTGCAACTGTCTTTTTAACAAACCTTTACAATTAAAAAAATTATAACTCAAAATATCAATACGCGCATATTAATTTTTGAGGATTAACATTAATGAAGATTGATTAAGCGTAAACCAGTCTCAAATGCAAGTTATCTGCGAGCAATAACCTAATGAAATTTCTCGATACTCCAATCCTCCATTTTTTTCGGCAAAGAAGTAATTTGGCAGCATTTTTTTGCACAGACAGTTTAACACTAGCTTTATAGGAGTACGCTAGTATATTTGGGGTTTGTCAGCTTCTTTCAGCTACAACAGATTGGGAGATGTATTATAAAAATACTTCTTTGAATATCTCATTAAGAGAAAATATTATTTTGCTAAAAATTTTAGAGAATACAGAAAAAAGGAGGAGGGGAAGGGGAGTTTCCCAAGGTACCAGGAATCTGTATTGAAAGTCCACTGATTAAATTGCTTTCTGCAATGCTGGTTATCTGTAAAACAGCAAACAACATGACGAGGGGATTCATTCCCAGAGCAAATTACCTTAATACAAGACATTTCTGAGTTCGCTTGACCTCACATGCTGGCAAATACCGACATGTGGCCTGTTCACATTGAGGATCACCAAGCATTAGAAATTGTGTCTCGTTCAATAAAATCTAATCTGCATTCGAGCTTGCCAAGTTTTCGAGTTAGAGGAGTTGACGCACTGATTTCAAGCAGTTTTGAGACCAGGGTAGGAATCACTAACTTTTCCGTTAGAGATCACGAATGTTATCTAGGTAAATTTCAGGGTTAATTCACGTTACTTAACGAGATAAGGTTCTATATCTCTAACAAACAAGTTACATGATCGATACCCTGATCTAGTTTGATTTGCACAGAAAGGTATTGGTCCCAATCATAGTTGTCTCAACTTGGGTGATATCGATTGATATTGATTTTACCAGACATCGAGTTGTCAACATGGGTTTATTAACGAAGTAATGGATGCAGTTGAAACATTACAGCCTACCTGGATTTCAGGCTCCGGAAACTCTTCCTTGCAGAGTGGGCATGAAATTAGCTCTGGCATTTGCTCCCCTTGCACTTTATCCGTATCACTTTCAGACTCCTGAGAAAAAAGTAAAAAACTATAAGCTAAATGTTTTTTCAAATAGAAAGAACTAGCAATTAGAAACTCTCATTATCTGGATCATGCAGGTACAAACTGAAGGTAAAGTTCCTCAAAGTAATTCCAACCTTTTTGTTAGCCTGCTTGCCCCTTGCAGGCTTTTGTGAAAATGATCCTTCAGCTAGTACGGCACGCCGGTTTTTCCCACTGATTGGTGCTGGTTTCAATACATCTGATGGCTTGGCCTGCCTGCGCTTGACAGATTTCATTTCACCTTCACTATCTATCACACTTTGGCCCTTTGGAAGGGCCGAAACCTTGGTTTTAGACATCTTCCATTTGTTTGTGTCATTGGCAACTACAGAGCTATATTGCAACTGGGGCACACACACTTCCTTTCCAGGCACATCTGAATCACTGCTAGTGTCACTATCCACTGTCACTAACTCGTCGTTAACCTTCTGTTCTGCAGCAATTTTTCCCACTGCAGAACTTAATTTGTTTATCCTAGTTTTTGCAATCGATGGCTTGGTTTCTTCTCTAGGCGAAAATATTTTATCCTTTTCGCTGCGGTAAATTTTTTTGTTTGGTATAATGCTGTCGCTGTCATCATCATCGCTGATGTCAAATTTGTAATCATCTGCCGTGCGTTTGGTCGTGGTTCGCTGGCGAAGGTTGTACTTGGGATTGGATGTTGATTCTTCAAGAAAGGGAGGAATATCAAAATGATCATCATAGGCACCAGCTAAATCAATCATTTTTGGGGTATCATTAACAGTTTCTTTGCCGTCATCATATTTCGCAGGCACCACTTGTACCGGACTAAATCCAAATTTTCTCAAACAGAGAGCAATATAGTCGTCCATTTTTAGAGACAATGCATGTTCTGATCTGAAGAATGAAACCGATTTATTCTTTCTCTTAGGAAACAACGACGTTTCTGCAAGGGTTGACAACGCTGTATCTACACAGCTATGTGGGTTCAGTTTGTAAATTTCTGCTCTTTGTTGGCCATAATCTGGAAACGGTATTACCTCAAGCTGCTCAATGTCTTCTGATGTTGCAGGACTAACTATTTGCTCTTCAACAGGTTCTTCTAGTTCGATCTTCTTTCTGGCTCTGACAGCGGTACCACTGGATACAGCAGGTGTAACTTTGCTTGTAGGAGTTGATATTACAGGACTGCCGACTTGCTTTTTAACAGGTTCTACTAGTGCCTTCCTGGCTTTGACAATGGCACCACTGGACACAGTAGGTGTAACTTTACTTTTAGGAGTTGGTGTTACAGGACTGACCACTTGCTTTTCGACAAGTTCTACTAGTGCCTTCCTAGCACTGACGGTGGTACCACTGGACACGGTAGGTGTCACTGTGCTTGTAGGAGTTCTATGATGATTACGGACAGCTGGACTCCTATTACCTGGCGAGGAATGGATCGGCGGCCGCTTCAAAGAACTGCACCGTGGACTCTCAAGCTCATTCAGAACGACGACCTCGTCAGAGTCGTCGTCAACAACCGATTTAGCTATGAGCGGTGTCATCGACACTCCTGTCTTTTTAAAACGCTGCTGCAACTCATCTACTTGCAAGGTTGGAGTCGACACTGGCATTGCCACTTTTTCTCGACTTTCGGTCATTGATAAACGGAATGTTGAGATCAAGACTCCCTTCTCCTTTATACTCATATGTTTCAGCTCTTCGGCAGAGCAACCAAATTCTGGTGATAAAAAATAGGTACAACTTAATTTGGTACAATCAGTTTTCAACATTTTGGAATGAAATAAAATCATATTAAAAAAAAAAACAATAATAAACATAACAACAAAGTTTTTATAAACCTGAAATGGTTTAAGTGGTTAAAAGGAGAATAATAGATCAATTTTGGGGGCTCTGCTAGTAGACAGAAGTCGTTTTGAAAAAAAAAATTCTATTATCTTTCAACTTCTAGCATTTGGGGTGCTAGGACTTTTAGCACATCGTCAATGGAATTTAAGGAAAAATCCGATGTCTAGAAAGGCTTGAAAGAAAAGGCAGCAGTTAGCTGAATGTTAAGATAGAAAAAATTGCATGCTGTGTGGAATTAGTGCTTAGTTTGTGTACAGGTCAAATTCAAATTTTTTGCTCCAATTGTTAATATGATTTAAAATCTGAGATATCCCCAAATGCAGTCTCTAGTTTCTGCTAAACACTTTTCTTCACTTTATGAAATCACTTTTTAACAAAATAATGGAAGAAAAACAATGCTATTTGCCCCCAATTTTAACTGAAAAGCATAGATCTGAACCTAAAATAACCCTGAAAGATATTTTGGCAAGGGTGGGCAGCCTCAAAATATGTGCGTAAGTGAGGAGGACATATGGACCTTACAACACATTCCTGGACCCTTTCAAAGCGTCACACATTAAATCTCAAGTTTCAGACATTCAATCCGACGGACGCAACAACGGAATCAACAGCCTACAACCATTTTTAACAGCTTAATATCATAGAAAAATATTGGTTGTAATTGGACTCGACGATACATCCTATGAGACAACTATAAAAAAAATACCCTTATTCTATGATACGACACTACACAACCCTTAATATGTTATTCAAAATAAACCTAGGCTAGAGTTGATGTCAATTGAACTGAGCCAAATTCTAAAATATAGTGATGCTGTTACAACATTGCAAAAAAAGTAATATTCCACATCATTTTTCATCCACTTAAAAAGCATGGGGTAAATAAATGCCCTTCTTGCCGGCACCAATGAGTTTAATGTTGAGTTTAAAAATATTGCTGAAGGTTGGACTAGCATTAATTTACATGCAGCTGACATACCTGTCAAAACCTTGTCAATTTCATATACCTCGTTGTTGTCTCCAGACATTTTGATCAAGATGCAATTAATTTGGTCTAGGTCAGAAAGGCACGGTAACGAATCCACAAGACCCACGAGGTCCGTAAGATGATTGACTCGGGTTAATTAATCCATTGCTTCTTGTACCCCATTGTCAAACTTGGCAACACATATCTGGCTGAATATCTAATGATTAATAAGTATTCACTCTGAGAATATTCGAGCTAAGTACTTTAAAGTATTTCTACGAAACAAATAATACCCGACTTATCCTCTTCCCGCACAAACGAGTGACAGATCGAGTCCACTGAAGTCAGCAAGGGAAGAGTATTCTGCCGATTCGGAATTCCATCCTTGAAAATTAGTACCTACCTAGAATCTTAGAAACATAATACGTGAAGGAGATAAAGTTTTTTAGCCTTTTAGTAGAAAAATCCACTATGATTTTTTTTTAATATAGCTGTATTGCTAAACCATACAAAAAGACTTAGTTACACATCAGATTTTTAATCACAAACAAATTTTTATTTTTTTGAAGTTGGTTAAAATCTATCCCTAAATCTCATACCAGCTGGAACAGCTGGAACGTGCGTGTGTGCGTTTCAGCTGTCAGTGTCAGTAGGCCAGGCGCAAGTGTTTTAATTGGTTTTCACCAAAGACTGACTAGTTTTCAGTTATGGAATCGTATTCGTTATAAATCGCAATTCAAAACCAAAAATTTAACAGATAAAGTTTTGCCATTTTTTTATTTCGCTAAAGGCTCAGCTTTAAAATGCCGGCATCTCTCAATCCCCTTGACTATATGCGAACACCCTTTGAAAATGTAGTTAACTTTTTGGGTGGCTTGCCACAGGGTCATGAAAAAGCTTTAAAAAACGCTATTTACAATTCGTTGGCCCTTTTCTTGCTGTTTATATCTAGCGCAGCTGCTTGGGCACTGTATATAATTTTAGGGCCCTTCATTCGGCCTTTACTTTGGGCTCTTATGTGCGGATCTGTACTTCATCCATTTAAGCGTTTGTTAGCTTCAAAGTTTAATGAGTGGATAACAGCACTAGAATGCTCAAGATCACCATTCGTTTTTTGCCTTGTCATGATACCAGTCAATCTAACAAATGACGTGTCTGAATTCATTGGTAACGCTCTTGTGAAGCATTGGCGTACCTTGATACGTGTGGTGTTTGCGTTGTCTTGTCTCACCGTGATCTACAGTTATACCCCACACATGTGTGTGTGCCTTGTATGGCGATTCTCATCACTTTTTGGCGCAGTACTCGCGTGGTTCATTGATTGCTGCAGCATGATTCTGGTAAAAAATTATTTTTGTTGTTTGGGGTTTGTAGTCTTGACTGTTTCTTTGCACTTGCAAAGGAGCAGTCATTCTCCAACACTTGTGCATAACCATATTATTTTTGAGAAAAAAACACAGCCTCAATTAATGCCTGAAATGAATACAATGATTTTGATTGTTTTTAGACTCATGTCTACTTGATCTAACCTTAGAACTAGTTTTGACAAAAATTATTTGAACAGGGTTTTGAATTTGCTTTTGAATATTAGTTATGATTTAGCTTTAGAATTTGCATTTCCATCCTTTACTGGGTAGATAAGTATCTGTCCTTATGAGGTATAAATGTTTCTTAAAGCTGAAGTAAAATGTGTCATAGGTAGATAATCATTTTTAAAATGGAGTGGAGTGGCTAACATTTTTACACTGATATTAAGCTGCATTTTGTTGATTGTGCACAGTTTGCGACGGTGTTGGTGGTGTATATCAGCGTGCTGGCTGTGTTCTGGAGCCCTGAGAGATCACGCGACTTTGAGCGCGCCTCCTGGCCGCTGTGGACAATTGTCTCGTGCTGCGTTGCTCGCCAGGTGGACCCCCATTGGCGTGTCTTTGTCTTTCTGCTCGTGCAGTGTGTTTTCCTTGCTGGCTTCGTACTCGATGTATGGAACACGGTTGACGAGGCTGACCGCAAGGGTAACTATGTTTAATGACTAAATGAATGTGCTATGTATGGATAGTAGGTTGTAAATTTATTCAGCTTCATTCTGGACTTTTAAGTTGTTTGTTTTCATACAGAGAACTCCTAAGTTCCTAACTTACCTATTTACATAATTACTGTCCCTTTGTATATGGTCTTGTTTTCTTGTCCCTTTCAGGAAGCAATATAAGTTTCTATGCAGCACTGAAGGCAGCTATTTCATCTGATTTTGATGATGAAGAAATTGATGATATTACAGTGAGTAGCTTTGGGATGCAAACCCAAGCTGAGAGTTCAGAGTTGCATGATTTTAAAGACTAAGAAGATTCCTAGCAAATGACTGCAAGATAACTTTTTTTTTTTAACAATTTATTATTATTCAAAATGCCCACAAATTTGATAACAAGATTTGAATATCTGACAATGAGAGATATTTGATAAGTGGTTGTCCAGTTGTTACCACAGAGATAAGTTGGTTTAACCATGGTTTGACCACGATCTATAATCCCCTCTACCCCCCCCCCCCCCCTTTATAAAAATATTAGTCGAATATTACACCAGAAGTAAAATAAAATTACCAGAAGCCTAAGTTTAGTTGATTTAGGTCGTTTGACCACCAACCACGGAAATCAAAATGTGACAAAAAGTCCTCGATTGATTCACGTAACTGGTAACTACCTACTCTGCAGCATGTGTTGAGTGACAACCAATTGCATTTTACAGCAGGCGAAGCAGGTGGCCCACGAGAGCAGCGGAATGGTGTTTCCTAGTAGATTGGAATGGGCAGAAAAGTCTGATGCCGAGAGCAAAGTGGAGCCAGAGAAATTTTCAAGGTTGAGAGCAACTGTCGTCGAGCCGACGAGTTTAGACAGCGGCCCTGACATAAAGGAGGTAAGTGACCAAATTTGCAATTAGTTTCATGAAGATTCCTGGCCATTATAGATAACTATGGGATTTCACGAGATCGACGGGGATCAAAAATATTAATTATTATCTACTGCAGAGTTAATAGTGACTCTAAAACTGAGTAGATAGTGACTCAAAGCTGAAATTCTGCTACCAGTTATTTTACATAATTTCTGTGAAATATTTATCTCATATTATCATTAATTATTTGTCATTGGATACACATTTTAGAAAAAAAAAAGGATTACTACAACTTCAGCAAGTTTTTTGTTAGATTTCCAGCTATTTGGCCAAATATAATCAATAAAATAAGATGTACGACAAAAAAAATTATAGAGATAATAATTAGTGTTATTAGATGCTTGATACCTTCAAAAAAACCACATTCCTCACACTAAAATCAAGCATATGCATAGTCGTGGTCACTGGTCAGTGATCACTGATCACCCATTCAAATTTTCTTCTACCACAAAGCTGCTTAACTTGGGTGACTTTGGAAGAAACCAACATGCGATCGGGTTGTTATAGATGCCGTCGTTTCGAACACAACACAACAGTGACAAGTACTTCTATGGCGTCATGTGGGCGTGCCTGGCGATGCTCGCGTTCAACCACTTCTGGGTGCTCTACATTGCACCCGTCCCTCTCTTTATCTTCTGCGTCAAACACATTGGTAAGGCCAATCTGCACACTTCATTTTTTTCCCAATATCTGCCAGTTTAGTCCAAATAGCTCTTAGTCTGTATAGTTAACGATGCAAATTGCGAACGCTCTACCACCATTGGGTTAATAAGTTTAGTCATGAGTCCCTGAGCCAATGTTTAATATTGCTATGCAAATTAGTGAGAACACGTGGTATTACTATTAGTGGATGCCACCCAATGGTGCTTGTTGCCATCACTTTGAAGTTTTAATAAATTTCTTCTAACTAATAACGATGACTCAAAATATTGGAAAACTTGTCTCGTTGGGACTAGCTTTAATGAAGCTAGCTTTGAAGCTTTTAGCTTTAGTGTAATTCAGTCTTTAATGCAAGTATTCTTTGATAAATAACAAAATACAATTTCTCAACTCTCAAAAAGACAGAAGTAGCATTTTTAACAGTATAGCAGTTGATCAGTCAGTATAAGGTGTGAAGACAGTTTAACATTAGCACGGACACAAAATGAGATTATTATCAACTCAAATTTTAAAAATTCACTTCAAATCGTACCCAAATTGAAACTCACTAGCACCAGCAAATAACAAAACAATTGCAAAACCACATTATTCTCAGGGTCGAATCTCATTTTAATACTCTCGTTTTGGTATGTGTTTTTGTAACCTCCGTAGCGGAATTGATTTGTGGTTGTGTTCAGGCCACTACTTCGGCGTGTGGCAACAATTGACAGACCACACGACATTGGTCTGGATCTCGGTCTGCGATTGGTGTAAGCCTCGCCGTGCTGCTCTTTGTCCAATACCCGTCAAGGGTCTGCGAAAGGTGAGCATCTCCCTATACCCATCGACGGTTTGAGGTTTCATGTCATAGGCTATCGTCATCAACAAAACTGCACTCTAATATTATCACAGCCCTGTTGATGTCCTAAGTTTGTGCATTGTTGAGTTAATTGGGAAAAAATAATTACACATTCTGTAGGTGACGTTGGAACTACACAGTCGAATACTAGCCGGGCTGAAGAGTTCAGCCGAGTCAACAGCAACTGTTGTCGTCATCTTTGGTGTCATTATCTTTGCCATAGCCACTACCATCTTCATCGCTGTACAGGTACTGCATGAACAGAACTGAGTTGGGACCACTGTGGCTCATGCCAGTAGTCCAAATGGTCATCAGTCATCACTCATCAATTTACTAAAATAATGACTTGTGAATAATTGAAGTATGTATATTGCTACAAATGAGTATATTGTTGACATGCCATTTAAGGGAAAAGTTAGGTTTAGGCATTAGTGCCGAATTTTTTCACTTTGAGGTCTGGGAAGAACGTAGGAAAGTTGCAGGCAATTTTTGCTTGGCGCTAAATAGGTCAAACTTCAAACATCATTCAACTTCAAACTTCATTCAACTTCAAACTTAACTTTAACTCCAAACTTCATTCAAACTTTAAGCATTTTGAAATTTTATATCTTCCAAAGAAGTGATACTAACTTTTCTGTAGTTTAATCAGAACATAATAAGACTAACAGAAACAAACTGATGCCTTCTCTCACTTCGAACCAGCTTTATCCCATTCTTTTCACATCAGATTTCCCAGTTCTCACACTGTGCAAACCACAATCTTAGTATCTAGGCAATCTCAGGAACGGCACTCCATCGGGTGGTGAAAATTACAGCGTTTGTTGGTGTGGTTTAGGTGTACGCTGAGGGAATGCACGTGGTTCAAGTAGGGGCGAACGTTGTGCATTCCAACGCCGAATACTTCAGCGAGATCGTGCCCGATGAGTGGTACACTAAGGTTGACGCAATTGTCGGTAACGCCTACCACCAGGGTCGAGAAGGCATCTCTTCCATTGTGAGTAGTATTTATATATTCAGCCAAAGAGCAAAAGAGGGACATTCAAATAACAGCAATGTCTACAATACAAAAAGGCTAGGGCATTTTTCATTTCTAGTGGTAGAAATAGACTCCAAACCAAAATGGTCGTTTCATTTGAAAAAGCTTTGTACAAAATTGAGTGTGGCTGGTTTTATGTTAAAAATTCTATCAAATCAAGTAAACGAGTCGACAGTAAAAATTACCTATCACACACTATTTCACTCCGTCATTACACACGGCATTCTGGCGTGGGGAAACGCTCCATAATTCCATAGCTAGCTTGAGTACATTGCGATGACGGTGCGAGGCGTTGATTTGTGGCGCAGGTGCGCAGCTGGCTGACTGACGTGGAGGAGACCAAGCGAAGTCACCTCGAGAAGCAGATCCTGGACCTTTGGGACAGGATCTATCAGTCGTGGACCATGACCGGCTCCGACTCGACCTTCATCGGTCCACTTGTGCCGCCGCGTGCAGTGTGGGATAACTTCGTGGAGGGATTCCAGAAGACTCCTGGTTAGCAACAATTCATGGGAGAGCATTTTCAGATGGCCTGGAAAATCCTTAAAGAGGCTTAGATTTGTATTTTTATGTTCTCCAATGCCAATAGAGTGTAATGAGACTGAATATTTTTGTGGTGAAGAAGAAAAGAGAGAGAGAGGGAATGCAACTTTTTGGAGAAGAAATTTGACTTTGCATGGTGCACTTGTCGAGAAATTTCTAGAATTCCTGAGAATTTTGATGTTTTGGCAAAGGTTTCAGTGTGTTGCCTTTGTCATTTTTCAAAGCATTAGAGCAAAAGGAAAATAACAAATATCAGCAGATATAATTTATGGTGTTTTTAAAAGTAATAGTTGGTTGGCATGTTACCCCAAACAACCGGCAGCACCTCTGCGGAAAAAGTATACCTCGCTGAACGTAGTACCTATATTTATACAAAAATATGATATGATCCTTCTTGAACCAAAAAAAATCCTAATTTTATTTTTTCCAGAGCTGCTGCATTTTGATGGCATTCTTGACTTTGCCAAGAAGAACATGGACTCGCTGGTATCGGTGCTGCAGACGGTGTGGACAATCTCGAAGGGCAACGTGAGCCTGGCGCTGCATTCATTCACCGCCATCATTTCTGTTCTGCTAGGTGGCGGCACAGCTGTGCTCAACCTCATCCTGAACACTGTACGTGCACCACCAGTTCAATTCCATGGAGTCCTAGGTCTTATGAAAGTGTTGTTGTATATGGCCACAGTCGATCTGGTTTTTTCATCAATGTTATTAATAACTTAAAACAGTACATGAATTTAAGAAGCAAAAATTCCAGTTGTAGACTCAACCCTCTTCTAAAAAAAAACTTTCTTTTAGCCTCTGGCATGGCAAATATATACAATTTTCTATTGATTTGAGATTTGTTGGAAGTTGCTGATATGTAGGAAGAGGTTAAGTGAGAGTGAAGTGGAACAAAAGTTGTTGAGGAAATGTCAAGAAAATGCTGTCAGTGGAGAGTACAGTAAAATTATAGAGCTGAAAATTTCAGCCTCTTGTCAATCTTTATCTGACAACTTTGAAAATACACTTTGGTGATGTCTAATTCTTGGCAGTTTTACTCAATTGCTTCCTTGAAAGTGTGTTGTATTTTATATTTGTTTTATTTTTATTTCCCTAGTAATTCTTCAAGGTAATACTGCCGAATAATTAACGATTCGTTCCTCATTACTCAAATTGATGACATGCAATCAGTCCTTCGTGTAGGTTCACAAGACACAGCTTGATTTAATTAATAGCTTAATAGCTAAATAAATACTTTGTTATTTTTCTGAACTGGATGACAGGTGGTGTTCTTTACGGCACTTTTTTATCTCCTGAATACGAGCAGTCACCTCTACAAACCTGTCGATTTAATCACCAACTTCAGCCCCAACTATGGAAACAGGTGAGCAGAACATTCGAAACCTTCGAAACATATTACGAAACATTATTCAAAACATTTTGTATAATATCTTCACCCTGTTCTATAACAAGTTTAAATTGGAAATAAATTTGTAAAACTGAATTATTTTTTATTTTTTTATTCGAAATCTAATTCTTTTAAAGGATGCTTTAAAATCCTAAAAATCCTTTAAAACCTTCTAAAGCAAAAATGCAGTCTAGAAAACTTAAGAAAACTTCTTGGTAATATTAAGTTAGCAAATATACCAACTATTACTATTATTACGAAATATTAACACCAATTGCCATAATGGCAATGTGCTAAGTCAAATTTTTTTTTCTTTAAAATATGCACCCACTTGATCTCCCCTCAGGAATCTTTCTTTGCCAATGCTCTGACCGCCAAACCCACAAAAAAGTAGGGATCTCAATAATGTTAGTGAGTGTGTGTTGAATGGCTTGCTCCAGGTTCGCTGTGGCCCTGGAAGGAGCATTTTCCGGTGTCTTCAAGGCTTCCTTCAAGATGGCAGTCTTCTACGGGCTCTGGACTTGGCTCATCCACAATGTGTTTCGCATGAAGATTGTCTACCTGCCTTCTGGTAAGTTGTCCTAACAGTTTGTGGAAGGTGCAAATTCTATTTTGGCCTGCTACTGTGAAAGTTTTCCAGGCTATAAGTTTCAGGGACATTTTTTATGTCCATCTACTAACTAGATGTCGAGCAAAAAAGAAAATTTGTCCAATTCAAATAATGCATCCTGTTACTTGCAGGTATTTTTTCATATTTTATTTTACTTAATTATTAATAAAGTGGCAGATCATTTTAAATAGTCTTGTACAAGTTATATAAGATTTTTACCTGTTAGCTAAAGAAATACAGAAAAAAAATACACTAAATAAAATATACATTCTGACCGATCAAATTTTTTGCTTGCTCTGTTAAGGATTCAATGTGAAATGGCTCATAGTTTTATTAATGCTAAATGAGGGAGTTTGCCCCATGACCTCCAGAGCATTGCCAAAGCAAATCCCCTGCAAGTAAAAAACTAAAAACAGGCTTGTGATAACTCCTTCCACACAGTGCTGGCTGCACTACTGGCAGCAGTTCCGGTCCTGGGAACATACTGGGCATGCGTTCCAGCGGTGCTGGATCTGTGGTTAGTGCAGGACAGTCGTGCACAGGCTTTGCTCCTCGTATTGGCGCAGATGGCACCCACCTACGTTGTCGACACTGCCTTCTACAAGGAGATCGAGGGGTGAGTGGAGACTTGAGTGAGATCCTGTCACTTGGTTCAGCAAGAAAATTCTTGGACTAACAAGTCAACAACGACTCCTCCTCAACCCCCCCCCCCCCCCCCCCCACTAAATCACACAGCAACAACTTGTACCTTCCCATCTTTGCACAAACTCACCACCCCTCACCCTCCACACGACATCAGCTCAACTTCCAGCCAGCACTCTCTATATAGTGTCAAAGGCAAGTGACAAAACCTTGTAACCTTAGAGCCACCCAATTTTTGAGTTTCTGGTAGGTTAAGCTCTTTTCTTTCTTTTCCTTTTCCTCTCCAATTAGCCAGTTTTTGGCACTCGAACCAAATTACTTCTTGAAACTTATAATTTATTTTCAAATAATTACAACTTTCAATATCACTGCCCCAGGCAGTTTGAACTTCACTAGTTAGTACGCTCAACCGTAATGGTGATCAAATTGTTGTGAATCTTCTTCTAATGTTGAGAAATGTTTTGCGGTTTTGCTCTGTGTTGAGGAGTTTTTTGGTCCTAAAAAGTGCCTAACGTCTCGGCGGTCGAGAAATACATTCTACCTATAAAACAGAGGCGATGTATTGTAAAACGATCGCCATGCTGCCAGGGCAGACTGGGGTGGCCCTGGAATTTCAAAACAAAACAATAGCATCATTCTCCTGAAGATGACAATCCGTGTCTCGTCGAAACGCCGAGACGTTAGGCCCTTTTTAGTACCAAAAAACTCCTCAACACAGAGCAAAACCGCAAAGCATTTCCCAACATCATACCACGGCTCTAAAAATAACCACGCAATCATCTTCTTCTAAATAATTTTTGAGCCTTTTGCACCCTCTTACATTTTTGTTGCAATCATGTGCCTTGTGATAAGCAACCAAAAGTTTGTTCAGCATAATTTTTTCCACTGCATTAACATGATTCTAAAATATCTTGGTTAGTAGAAAATCAATTCAAATGAAACTGTAACACAGCTGATACTAATAATCCCTTGGGCAGGAATGACCTAGACACAAATTAAATCATCCCAAAGCAAATGGTTAATGCAGTGTTTAAATGGTTGTGCAGAGGCGGCCACCCCTACCTGACTGGTCTGTCCATTGCGGGTGGAATATTCTGCCTTGGCGCAGAGGGTGCCATCATTGGACCTGTCGTGTTGTGTGGCCTGTTCGTGGTGGTAAATCTTTCATCATCGCTCCTCATGGACTCGCCCACAGAATCGCACCAAATCGACGAGCTCAGTCGGATGCAAATGCGCAGGTGGGCATCAACATTGTGATAACTATTTTAACATCTTTCTTTGGTTCTTGGTACCTCACGTTGTAATTAGTAAGGTCCATTAGTCATATTCTTTGGTGGAGGACTTTGACAGAATATGACTACTACAGTTGTAGGAGGTTACAGAAAGCTACACCCAGGATAAACAGACATCAACAGAGTGACAAATGTGGTGGGGCTAGAACTTAGGTATGCTCTGACACATGCATGAAGGCCGCTAGATGCTAAAAATAGAGCTAAATACTACTGGGCCAGAGCGCACGATGACGCGAAGCTAGAGTGAGAGGAGCGAGGTCGAGTGAGTGGGAAGAACCCTCCTCATCTCCGCTCACGCAGCGTCAGCATGTATAGCGCCATAACAGCGACTCGCTGCTGAGCACACATTTAACAATGTAGTAAACGCTAAAAACATCAGTCCGATTCTTTTTTCCCCACCAAACTTGTAAATGATGATCGTAAATGATAGAACTACATAAAAAAAACCCACTTGGTGATGAGGCGCATGCCCTGACCACACGCCCCTGCACCAAAATAGGCCACGGGTTAGTAGACTTCCCAAATGCAATTCAGATGTATCATCAGATATACATGTTCAGTGGTGTTGGCATAATTTTAGCTAGTTGAAATATTGCTCAGTACCGATTATTTTCTATTGAAAGAGCAAAATAAAATTTAAATCCATGAAGTCAGAAAACATATTAGGTAAGAAAATATTTTTGCTGCCAGGCTCTGAATTTTAAGGGATAGTTCAGGTTTATTCAAATATATTTTTACTTTCGTAGTTACAGAATTAAAACCTGCGGTAACAGCAACTAATCCATACATTCTTTTAGTGTGAGTCTGTTTGGGAAAGTTCACTTGTTTTTGTATTGTCCAGCTCATATTAGTTTTACTCTTCTTTAAGAAGCTTTTACCTGATAAATTAAAATTTTCACAAGCATTTCAGAACCTAAGTACATTGCAAAATGGTCATAAGCAAAAAAATCACTGAAATCAGCGATTTTAAATAAATCATTTGCGTTTTCTGTGGTTGCACACGGGAAGAATGTCTCAAATGTGAAAATACTTGTGTGCCAACCCGTCTCTGTCTACTTTGCTCCCTTGCACTCTCCGCGCGCCTGCTGACCTACCAACGATTCTCACGTCGGAAGTGATCTGCTGCAACTGCAGCGTCCTATGCAGCCACCAAAAACGAAAGGGCATCCACCAAATTGCAGACATTAAGGCATTTGATTTTTTTGCCCGAACAATTTTGTCAAAAAAAAAATGTAGATATATATTTGAAGGTGCAAGAAAGTTGGATAAATTTGACTCTGGGTTATAATATTTTTCTAATTAATTGTTATACCTAGGTCCCATGGGTCAAAAATCTCTCTATCCAATTTCGTATAGGACTGCAATGTCCAGGAGAACACTGCCCAAAAGTACTGAAATCATAGATTTTTGCTCAGGCTCGTAGTAAGCGATTTTTTTACTTTTGCCTCTCAAAATTCCTAACCAATGGAAATAAATTTTGAATTAGCAGGTAAAAGCCCCTTTAACCACCTACGATTAAACTGCGTGGAATTGTACCAATCATGTTGACCTCATACTAATGACCCATCTTTTTCCAGCGCATTGGCTAACTGGGCTATGCCTGCCAATACCAATGACACTGATAGCAATTGAGATGTCGAGCCTCTTGCAATGACTAACATTACCTCACTAATAGAACATCTGGAGGTCAGTGTTGTATAGGAGAGAACGCAGTAGTTTCTCCCCCTCTAAACCTCCCTGCTTGTACTGTAGAACTAACCTTCCTTCCTTCAATTTTATTCACTAATTAGAGATGTACTAGAATTTTGTCACCTTCTAAGTTAAATCAGTTTGTGTATGATCACAGGTATGCTTCATCTTGATGATAGAACTTTTTCAATGGTATTGTTTTTTAATACAAGATTCTCATTTTAGCAATTCCAACACAAGCTTAAATCCAGTTGAATGGAAAACGTCAGAGACTAAAATACCTATCCAATATCCATGTTATTTATGAAAATTACATTTGTTGCTTAAAGCTCCTTTTATATAATTTTCTGCTAGTATTGCATTGTAGATTTGGATTTACTTCCAAAAATGTGTTGCTTATAATTCCCATATCTACCAACACTGTTTTTGTCAACACATACTGAATTTTAATACAAGCTTTTTATTACAGCCCTGACACCAAAGCGACTGTGAACTTGTCACGAATTCAATGATGCCGCGATCAAAAAGAAGGCTTGCTAAATGGTTTATCAATTCAATGGCATTTCACAAATTCTTCAAGACTGCTGACCTGCAATTATTAATTTCGGCTCTATGCCATACTGCTTGAGCTATTCCGGGCTTATTACAATATTTATTTTTTTATATAAAGATACACTTTTAATGGCAGCTTTGCCAATGCAGTATAAGTGGTTGGTATGCTAAATCGTTTTCTGGTTTTTTGTACCAGCCCATGAGTCATCACACTTTTTGCATGATATTCTATTGTTTGTCATCCTAAACTTAGCACTAGGGTACCAAAGCTTTACTAACATTTAACATTTGGACGATTCTGGTTGGTAAGCACCACAGCACACTGAGAGAACATCAGTCAGCAATCGAATGTTAACCATGACCAAAAAAAATATTTTGTTGCTGGAGTTCACTCATTGCACCTGGTTGGACTACCAGAAATCGACGATAGCTTAATATAGTTATTAGGAATTAGTTAATTGCATACCATGCACGTAAATTTAATTTTTAGGCTCGATTGTAAGTCGAACGTTTCTTGCTACAATATATTGCATTAACCTACCTTTTTCAATTACATATTCACTAGCCAGAGATATCTGATAATTTGTGTGAAAGGTGTTGTAGATCACATTGCTAGTTATAACTGCACAGGTGCTATTTATTGTGATTTAGCTGCAAAAATGGAATCAGATCTGAGTGTTAATTATTATCCTACTCATTCACCAGAAAATCACTGGGAAATTATGGAATCTATTCCTACGTGAGGAGGAACCTTTTTCTTTGCTTTGTTTGGGCTTTGAAGCCAGATTATAATGGTACTGGACTCAATTAAATAAGGAAACAAAGTGCAACTAGTGATGCTAGCTCAGACTGAATGCAAATTTATACTACCATATAAAAGTTAAGTGCGTTTACACATTTTAAATACAATGTTCAAAGAAATGTAATTTTTTACTTATTGCAAATACTAAAATGATCAGAACTAATGTGAATAATAAAAACAACTACTTATTTGCTTGATTATGTTTAACTCCTATTGTAGATGAGACAGAGCAAGAGATTAATTGGCTCATTCAACATAACACTACTACACAACCAGCTTATTTGTAGGGTAGACTATCTTCAGGTATGAAATATCACAGCAGCAATGTTCATCAAAAGATCTGATAGGATAGAGAGAATATGTAGAACTCAAACTGTGGTTATTTATTCACAAAATGTAGAATCACATAGGAATTTGACACATTCGATCTTCTTTTCAATTCCTTTTAGACGCTCAACAGAAACACAACAAAAGATGTACCACAGAGCACTTCAAACTTCTGAATTCGTCAGCAGCAGTCTAAACAAACAGCAAACGCCCTCAAAGAAAGTCACGAATTCTTTGGTCACGATCAAAGGCTAGGAGCGTCTAGGAGTTTGATAGTAAGAATATAGGATTTAAATTGTGGCGGTTGGATCAGCTGAGTGAAAACACTCGCGTTGCGGGTTGCGTACGGCAAAGGGGCGGTAGCTCACAAAATTAAAAAATACTAAATTCAAAGTTTCGCTTGTATTTTATTATGCAGTGACACTGTCTAACCATCGGAGAAATTTTTTTTTCCATTCGTTGCAGACATGCGATTAAAAGCATCCCCGATATTTGCAAGGAACTGTTGGCAAGTTAGGGAAGTGGCAGTGGATCGGCAAACGTCAGAGGGCCATCTTTGTTTTAGTTGCTAGCTAGATGTAAGATGATGTAAGGTTAAGTGTCAGGCCTGCCTATGTGGAATAAAACGGAAAACATAAAGGCTTTTCTTATTTTCCAGGTAATTAAGGGATTACATATTATTTACCATTCGTTTTGTTGTTCTCTTGCCTTTCATCAATGTGGGACCTATGGCAATGTCAAACACCTCTGGGTCTAGCCTTGGTCTAGCCTGATAAGACTGCCCATAGCCCTTGTCATTATCATCTCTCCTCCCATTGGTACACGTAATTTGCAATTTTCAAAGACTAACTATGTAATTCTTCTACAGTTAAAATGAGACACAAGCTGGTTCCTCTACTGCTGCTTGTGGCACTGACATTTGTGTTGGCCGATGAAACAGGAACGGTTCAAAAGAAAGAACAAGAGAAGAATTCTGCTCCGCAACTATCAAATGATGATGAGACTACAGAGGAGGAGGATCAGTCAACTGAATTTGAAAGCAGCAATGAATACGATGTTGACACTTTGGCCGACGCAATAAAGATCATATCAGCCCCTGACCTCTCAAACCAGGGGAAGTCACGATGGAAAGACGCACGACCAAAGATGGATGGAGAGACAAATGCTGAGCGACTCCGTGATGCAAAGTGGTTGCAAAGTCTGATCTCTGAGGTAGAAACACTGAGGGAGGCTCGTGAACAGAAGGAAGCCAATGATTATGATATGAATGATGACGATGAAGATGTAACAGTTCTACAGCCAGAGCCCCCTGAAGAGCCACGAGAACTCACAGATGAGGAAAAGAAAGGTGAGTTTTCCTAGTTCCTAACTCCAAAGGATAAATAACGAGGTGACTCACAGCATTGGGGGGTTGACTGACAGACTGATGGACTGGTTGGCTGTCTGGCTTTGGTAGTCTAAAATCCCTTTTTCAGAATATAATCTTTGTTCAGAATGAAATAGAGTATCAAAATGTCAGTAAAGTGGTTTTTATTTATCCAGCATGGGACCTATACGAGCGCGGAGTGGCCCTGCTTTCGGCCACGCGTCCTGACAAGCCGGCTGCGTACACGCTTCTGCGTGAGGCAGCCTCAATGGGACACAATGGCAGCCGTGCCCTGGTCGCGTGGGCTCAGCTTCTTGGGTCAGCACTACCGCTTGATGTTGAATCCGCTCACAAGCAGTTTGAAGAGCTGGCTGGTGTTGGAGTAGCCGATGCACACATGGTATGTGTCACCTTTGTCCCATAAAACATTAAACACAGGTGTTTATTTTGGAATGTTTCAGCCTTCTCATGTTCTCTAATGCTGGCTTGTTACATAGTCGAGCAGAGTTTGTAAGTGTATCCCCAAGCATTCAACAAAATTGTTGTGCATTACAATCATAGGTATACATGGTCTCATTTTGGTGACTAGTACAGATTCTGTGACTGTCTCCAAAATGAGTTCCACAATGCAGATGGCGTTCTCTGTCGAATTAATGCAGGAGTCAATAAAGGTTTGGCTTGAAAGTTAAATATATGCACAGTTGCAAACACTTTGTTATCCTCTTGGCTTATTTGGCATATGGTCTGAATGTTCATCAGCTGTGTCAAAGAGCAACTACGCCTTGAATTTTCTTCCATTGAAGTATGTTTAATCGACGGAACCTGTACTCGCTCATCTATATTTTTACTATCAATTTCAACCAATTTCAATGCCAAATAAATTATAATTAATTCCATTGCCTGTGCCAGGCCTGGATGTTACTTGAACTGTTAGTTAGTGAAGAATGCAATGGTTTTGGAATTCATATCGTTGCATGCTGACATTATTTATGGTTGTATTCAGGGTCTTGGCTTCATGCATGCAACGGCCATCTCCGTCAACGCCAGCCAAGCCAAGGCACTAGTGCACTACACGTTCGGTGCCCTAGATGGGAGCACGTGGGCTCGTATGGCGCTTGGCTACCGTTATTGGTCGGGTGTCACTGTTGCAGCCAGCTGCGAGAAGGCTCTCGACTTCTACCGCAAGGTTGCTAACAAAGGTCAGTTCTCAGACACTGTATGTCCATTGGTGATAAAGGATTATTAACCCAAGTTCATTTTGTAATTTAATGTTTTATAATCTTTCTAATTGAAATGCTCTAGGTATGATATCAACACGTATTAAATTTGTATTAATAAAAACTCAACAGTAAACTAAAATCTAAAAGTAAATAAATAGTAATTCTAGTAAAATCTAAGGGTGCAGTAGGATTCTACTGTCTCTCAATTATAAAATCTTAATTAATATGATCATATATCCTTCGTCCATTCATGAATGTGAATGAAAAGTATTAAACAAGTACATTTTAAGATTTGTAGATTGTCACTCTCACAATGCCTCCTTGCGCTTTCTTGGGTTGAAATTGTAAATTGGGATAAGACGATGAGTAACTCACGCGTGGATTTCAGTGGCAGAGGAGGTGACCCTATCGGGGGGACAAGCAGTGCAGCGAGTGCGGCTGTTGGAGGAGCTCGAGAACCCCGGGTACAACTCCGGCATCCTAGACAATGACCTTATTGAGTACTACCAGCTACTGGCTGAGAAAGGCGATGTTCAGGCACAGGTACAGTGACTAGCTTGGTGTTTGTGGAAGAATGATAAATGGTAGTAATATAATTTAGAGATGAGATAGAATTATGCAACCTACCAAAGAGTTAATGGGTGGCATAAGATGATTTTCTGGTGTTGAGGGGGGGGGGGGGGGGGGGGTGGGGGGGGTATTGATGGAATTTGCACTGTGATCATGTGATTCATATAACATTCACAACAATAGGGAAATCTCCTTAAGATTATTATTTAATTATTATCATTGTGTTCAAATACGCATTTAAAATAAAATCTGACGTATTTTTTCTTTTTACAATCCGATAGTATGGCTAAAATTTAAATTCTCGTGGTGGGATGAAAACGGGCTGTGACGTCAGAAATAGTGTTCTGATGTCATTTTGGGTCACCTTTGCGTTCGCTACTGTTTCTTGACGTTTTTTGACGTCATACTGACATCAGATATCACTTCATGTCATAAAAAATGGCGACCCTCGTTTTCGTACGAGATTGAAATGCAAACATTTTAAACAGGTATAATTTATTCAAAATTGGATTTAGAATAAAATAAAAAAATACGCGTTCATTATTTTCTCACAAAAAAAAAAACAAATAAATAGTTTCAAATTTAAAGAGATTTCCCTATTCCAAATTGATAACTTGTGTCTCTTTTCTCGGGTTTCCGTAATATGTTTCTGTAATATGGTAGGTATATAGGAACAGACAATAAGAAACTTTAAAAAAATATATTCAAACAAGAGCGGCAAAGTATTGTATCATTGGAAAAGGAGTGAAAAAATAGATATTAGAGAATAAGGATATAGGTATAATATATATCTAGATATAAGAGAATTAACGACGAAAGAAATAAAAGAAGAGCTACGGAAAAAGAAAATAAATATTCATGGAAATAAAAATTAACTATTGGATAAATTAATTGAAATAAAAAGAAAATATGATTGGTAAAAATGAAAATGAAAAATGAAACTGAAAATGAGATAAATAAAGAAAGGAATGGAATGAAAGAAATAAATAATGAAGGTAAAACAGAAAAATACGAGAATGATGAATGCAAAGAGAGACAAAACGAGAAAGAAATTGAAATAATAGGCATAAAGTACACAGGCATAACTAAGAAAATATCAGAATTAATATTGGAAGAATTAAGAAAAGAAGGAAACTAACAAGTTTAACATATATATGTACTATTATGTATACTTGTTATATTTATTATTATGTACTATTTATGTACATATATGTACTTTTTGGGTGGAATGCGTGGAAGGAGATTAGAGATAGATTAGAGATGGCAAAGTATAGAGGGAAAAAAGGACATAAATTTAAATCGATAGGAAAAAAATGAGGAAAGAAAGGGATTGGGATTGTAGAAAGAGGTGTTGATGAGTGGAACGGAATTAGTGGTATGGACGAAAAAAGGAAGAAAAATGTTAAAAGTTTTAGGGAGTGGATAAAGAATGGGATTTGAATGGAAGAGTGGAAGAAAGTGCACAGACACTGTACATATAATGAATTGTATAAATCTGCTTAAAATAAATATATAAATTTAATCTAACTATTCAAGTTTCATAAACAGATCTGGTTAAATTGGCTGATTTGGTTAAATTCAATGCAACACCCCAAGTTCGAGCATTGCACTAAGGTTTAGTAGTGGGGTATTGCTAGACTACAAATAAATAGTAAGTGGACTGCAGGCACCTGGATGCAAGGACCACAGATATCACTGCCTGTTGACGTTAATGTATCTTGCTCTTATCAAGGTAGAAAGGGCGCTTAAAAAGCCTTCTTTTTCAGATAGCCAAAGTCATAGTATGCTATTCTCATAGTTCAGGGTAGCCACGTCACAAATAGAAGATTCATTTATAAGGCTGCATTAGTATTACCTATCTCTCCATACATCAGAAAATATAAGCAATAAAGCAAGAAATGTAACAATAGCGTGTGCTGTGATGGTATTGACTATTGTATGTTTGCAGGTGGGCCTGGGACAGCTGCACTACCAGGGTGGCCGTGGCGTTAGACAAGACAACCACCGAGCGCTGCACTATTTCCTGCAGGCAGCCGAGGCCAACAACCCCATCGCACTAGCGTTCCTCGGAAAGGTATGGTGACTTAGTGGCTTATAAGGGATGAGCAGAAATAGCATTTACTTAGTAGCCAGAGAATGCCTAACCTCCAGTATGAACCATGTCAATCCTAGGTATTTTTTAAAGTGGGGCTTTGTTTAGATTATCTTTACTTACAGCAGGGTTCTTTGAAAGGTAGAAGGGGGTAGAGAAGGTGTCCAGGATAAAACCCAAGTAACAAATAACTAGCCTAGAAAGGAAAATGTTTCCCTTTTGCTATGACTAGCAATAAGAATAAATCCTTTTGGTGCCTACGTTGTAGCTCCATCAAATATTTAATATTTTGCCATTCCTAGAAAGATAGAAAATGGTTTTGACAGGTTGATCATTTAAGAAGCTGAAACTTTTTACATATAGGTACGATTGGTCAGAGCGGCCAAAATAGGGAACATAACTTTCCAGAAGGTTGGAGATACTGCCGTGAAAATTAACATCGTTACTCTTGCTAACACATAGGCAATTGTGAGGGCTAGCCCTTATTAACCAAGCAATGCTCTCCATAGATCTACCTGGAAGGCAGTGACATTGTGAAACAAGACAACGACACGGCATACACGTTCTTCACTCGTGCTGCCAACCTGGGCAATCCGGTGGGCCAGAGCGGCCTGGGACTCATGTACCTGCATGGCAAGGGCGTCGAAAGGGACTACGCCAAGGCGCTCAAGTTCTTCACGCTTGCCGCCGACCAGGGATGGGTTGACGGGCAACTTCAGCTCGGCAACATGTACTTCAGTGAGTGCTCCGAAGTATACCTTGGGAACCTCAACGTACTGACATTTTTCTAAGAAAACCTTTTTCATTGTAAATAAACACAATCAGTGTCAAAAAACAATAATATCAAGCAAAAGAGTTTCAACTGTAGATTCACAATCTGGTAGGCATGGAGATCCTGAGTTGGCATGAGAGAGCTTCCAAATTTTACTTTTTTATGCTACCACTTACTACAAATTTAAAATTTCGTCAAATTTGGTGCAAAATTATTCCTTTGCAGTGAACACTTCAATATACTATCATAAAAAAATAAAACTGAAAAATCCTGAAGAAGTACTAAAATCTAAAGACAAAAACGAAAGATACCAAGAAATATGCCAAGAAAACTAAATATATGCACTTTTTGTGTAAAGGGACAGGAAATTGGAGTAGTTACAGAACTTACTGACAGAAGTGGAGCTTTGCTGTCTTGGTTACTCAACTCACCATCTCGGATCAAGCATTACCTCCCTGGTACCACTGGGCAATTTAATAATCGCTCATCGAGCCAATCAATCACACCATTGCATATCGAGTCTAATTAACCGGCCATATGGTTTACTTTGGTTTGCTCAAACTGTTGAGCATTAATGTTAGGCTTTCTACAAAGAAAACAAGCCGGCAACACGTGGTAACGGACGATGATACCCAATGACGCTTGCGGCCGTCCTTTTTAACAAACCTCTTCAGTTAAATAATTTCGACTCAATATATCGATATTCATTATATGTATCTCAATTGTCGAGGTTAGCATTGATAATTTTTCCGTACACCAGTCACAAATGCGAGTAATGTGTGAGAAAAAAAAAAAAAATTTCTAACTTGAAACGATGGTGACTCCATTTATTAGCATCCTCCAATTTTGTCAGTAAAGTAGTCATTTGGCAGTAATTTTCCTTTAAAATTAGCATCATGGGAATACACTCAAACTTAAAGACTCACCATCCTGATTTAAACAAACTTTGGTGATACCACTCAGCAGATTAACAACTATCGACATCCCACAGGTGGCCTGGGCGTCCGTCGCGACTACAAGCTCGCAAACAAGTACTTCAGCCTTGCGTCCCAATCTGGTCATGTGTTGGCTTTCTACAACTTGGCCCAGATGCACGCAACGGGCACCGGCATGATGCGTTCGTGCACGACGGCCGTCGAGCTCTTCAAGAACGTCGCCGAGCGCGGCAAATGGGGCGAGATGCTGATGGAGGCGCATGCCCACTATCGTGAGGGGCGCACGGACGAGGCATACGTGGCTTATGCCCTACTTGCGGAGCTTGGCTACGAGGTGGCTCAGAGCAATGCGGCATTCCTACTCGATAGGGGTGAGTGTGATGGCGTTTTGCTGGGGATACAGCGTGGCTCTACGCATTTACTTTGTGGGAAGAAGTGAGTTTTCCTGGCTTAAATTTAGCCGGTCAAATTAAATCTGTTGTTGCAATTAACAGTGATGCATTTTTCATTTGAGGAGAGGATCTATAAAAAAATCTCCAAATCTCATTGGTAGAGCCACGATTATATGGTGATGCGCGAAGTCGCAAATTGTTCTTATCTCTTGTTTTTCTTACAAATGAGTGCGAATTCCCAACTCAAATATGTAAGAAGCTCATCGCGACATAACGCGAAATTCACGAAAAATCATCCATAATCATTTTATAGGAACTTATTGAACAGAAACACTATGTGTAACTATTCTTCTTTTTTTCGTCACCTATGTCCGAAATCTGCTATAGACAAGAAATTCTGTACTTTTTCCATAACACCGCCATAACACCGAAATCCAAAAAGCTTACCACGAAATTATCGCATAAAATCTTGGCTCTACTCATTGGCCATTAATCATAATATAAAATATCTATTGGCTCAATTGGCTCTTTGGTTAAAACCAAAGTCGTATTTTTTTGTGAGTATTGTACCTTTTAAAATTTCTTGGCCAAATGAGATCCATCTGCTCTGGATCAGCTGTACTTTTGTTGTAAAGTGCTGTACTTTTTGAATGATTTTTCCAAAATTGTTTCAATCTGAGATCCATTTTTTTTGATGTCCAAAGCAAGTGTGCCACATTTTTTATTTGAACGCGAGATCAATACCGGATAGACAAGTTGCCTCGATCGAAATTCTGTACTGAGGTCTTTGTCACAGTTTTTTTTTTTTTTTTTTTTTAACAGTTTAGTTTAGTTTATTTGTTTCTTGCACAGTGGCAAACAGTACGAATATTATATATTCCCCCTTGTTTTGTTGGGTTACAAAAAATATGTTTCTTAATACTACGGTACATTTCATTTCTTACATCTAGCATCTTTCAATCTTAATTTTAAGCTATTTACATTTGTTGGCCATGGATTTACTATGCTAACTGGCATCTCATTCCAAAGCTTGGTTGCAGTGGATGGGAAGGAGTATTTTCCAAGGTTTGTATTGCTACCTTTATAATTTAGTTTGTACCCATGGTCCGTCCTAATTGAGTGATTTGCCTTGGTCAGTCTTTTTGTGATTCCATCCCATGCCGTATATCTCATCACTGCCTTATACATGTTATATATCTTACTCCTTTCCCTGCGGTCCTCTAGTTTCATGTCGAAGTGAGTTGGACACAAACTGCCTAAATTTAACCTGATAATCGTAGATTTCACTGTATATGAACAAATGACGTTACTGCCGTTTGCCTAATTTCTACATAACTGTTGAGATTAATGAAAACATCACCAGTGAATATTATTATGTATTACTACTACAGCATATAATTTACTTGGTTTTTGTTATGACTCTGGCAGTCATGTAACCCGAACGGTGAGGGTGTGCTGTGTTGTTCGATCTTGTAACTTGTCTTTATTGTCCTCTATTAAAACACCGATTCACAATAACTATGTTTATTAGTTGACCCATGTAATCTTGAACAATAACTTTTTCTTGACTTATGTAAGAGTGTATCAACTGTGGAGGACTGTTGCCACCTGTGCTTCTAGACGGCGATGTGCTAAATGTTTCACCTAACCAGTCCTCATTAGAAACATTTCACTAATACCTGCAGAAATAAATAATAAAAAGTGTTAGGATTCTGCTGACTGTCCGCTTGTTGCGCTTGCAGGTGACGTGCCACTGCCGCGTGCTGAGCAGCCATTTGCACGCGCGCTGATGTACTGGGGCCGCGCTGCGGCGCAGGGCTACTCGGCCGCGCAGGTCAAGATGGGAGACTACCATTACTACGGCCTGGGCACGCCAGTTGACTACGAACTCGCTGCCACTCACTACCGGCTCGCGAGCGAACAGCAGCACAATGCACAGGCCATGTTCAACCTAGGATACATGCACGAGCAGGGGCTCGGCATGCAGCAGGTAAAACTAGAGCTTGCAGTCTATGTGGCTTACACAAATACGAAGTAGTTTTCACACCTGTTAATGATTTGTACATAATGTTGAGTCTTTTTCCCCAATAGCTAATAATTACATTTTCTTAAAACAATTTTCGTTAACTTTGGATACTTTCCGCGTTAGGCAAGTTATGATACCGGCTTTCTTTACGAGCTGGGCCGAAGCTTCACCTGCCATCTGGAGGTCATAGGCATTTTGGAAGTTATTAACGAGAGTCAATAGTTTGATACCAAGTATAGAAAACATGAACTCCTTTTTCCTGGCCCATTCAGCAAGGAATGCATGGTTCAGAGTGCTTAATTCTGATATCCTCTGTTCAATTTGAGACAAATCTATTACTGATGGAAGTATCTGAAATTGTAACTCACGAACACAAATATTTATGCTCGGTGCAAATAAGAGATACCTAGCACGCATAAGACCCGAATTTCAGCGTAAATATGTGTGAGTAGAAACGCGTGGATCGGCCAAAATAAAATACTAGTAGTAATTCATTTTAGTAAATGATAATTTTTTGATTAATTTGATTTGATTAATTTTTTTTGGGTCTTTCAATTCATAGATTTCTTAAAGAATAGAAAAGCATTTCCCAACCTTGAGTCATCATAGCATGCCAAATTCTTGAATTACACAGACAACTGTCCAACTTACAGTGCTAAGAGAAAAGTATTTGTTGCCCATACACTTTCGAGCAATCAGTTGTCCAATATTACTGTCTTCTGTCTCCCACAGGACATACACTTGGCAAAGCGGTGCTATGATCTGGCAGCAGAAACCAGCGCGGATGCGAAGGTGCCAGTCGCGTTGGCGCTGCTCAAACTTTCGTTTGTGTTCAGCACCAAGTTTCTGCAAGAGGTACGTTGCTGTGTGCACAAGGCTGACATTAGGTTCCTGGTCATATTGGTTGCATGTGTTATATTTAGGGTCGCCTTTTTAGTCCCAGTGTTAATGGTTGTTAATGGTTTGACTGAATTTAATTTCAATTGGGAAAGTAAGTTTTGAGTTTCACAGTCCATGTTAGAGCAAATCCAAATGTTTTGTCTCATAAGTTTTCATATGTCATACGCATTTGTAGAGATGGGATAGTTATGCAATTGCATGTTTTGATTTATGCATTAAATCCCATGCAAAAATGTGGATATATCCATTTAATCAATCCCTGGTCTAAAAATTACCATTTTTAATTTGCATGTTTGCATATTAGGGCACTTTTCTGGGAAATAGCATATTTTGGGGGGTTTTTTTTGCATGTTTTGGCTTTTTAGCCAAATCTTTTGAATATTATGTTTTTTCAAATGATGCGTACACAAAATGAAATCAAACTAACCCGTAAGAATTAAACAGGAAAAAAATCGATGACGATAACTTATTGAAAATTTCAAAATTTCAAATCTTCAAAATTGAAATAGTTTTGGACAATTTCACTTAGGCCTATTTCTCTTCATGACATGCTATGACATTATTTTGTTTTCAAATCTATTTGTTAAGGGCGTTGGGAAGGAGTGAGGGTGGACTTTCCAAGTATAATAAATAAAGTAAATCTGGTAAATCTGGTAAATCTGGTAAATCTGGTAAATAAGTAATTACCTGGGAATATCTAGTCCCCAACCCTCTCAACCTTCTTGAATGAAATGTTATCTTACATCCTTAAATCCATCTATGTAGAGGAATTTTGGAATTTCAAAGTGGGTAAGTCTTTCCAAAATTACTAAAGACGATTGGAGAACCACTAACGACATCGCTTCAGATTATACAAGATCTGTACTCCGAACTTTCTAAAGCTCCCGGTGTCCGTGCTAAAGTAGCGCTAAATAAACTCGACTGTGTGTTCAAAAAGAATGTTACTTACAAGCTAATGTGTAGAGTGCAGAGAATTATGGCAGGAGACATATGATTTTGAAGAAGATGATTTGTCCCCCACTCAAATTTGCAATTTAAAATATGCCCCAGTGATGTCGTGTGATGTTGAAAGATCGTTCTCTTCATCTAAAAGTATTCTATCAGATAGGCGGCATCGGTTAACGCCGCTTAATATTGAAATGATGAATAGATAATGATAAAAATATAGAAATTTATATTTTTTTACCAGCTAATCCACCTTTTACCTTATATTTATGGATTTTGCATGTTTTGTCATTTGTTCTTGCATATTTTGAGGTTTTATTTTGCATAACTATCCTATCTCTAGCTCATATGAAAATCTATGATGGCTCACTTGATGCAGTTTGAAATGAGGTGAATGTAAAGATCATTCTACCTTCAATAATGTAAGAATGTAATCAATTTGTTTTAAATAGTTGAGTCTGTCAAAATGATTGTGACCAAAATTAAATTGTACTCCTCACCCAGCTGTGACCTAACTCAGGGAAGCTTTTAGCTATTACCCACCATCCTCCAGAGAAATAATGTAGACTTGCTAGCGAATTAACCTGTTTGTGGCGTGACCTTGCGCATTGCAGAAGCAGTGGCAGGAATGGCTGGCGGCGTTCAATGTGGACCATGTTCTCGGGCCAAACTGGGACCTCTACCTGATCACTCTGCTTGTGGGGCTGCTCGGAATTGTCGTCTACTTCCGCAGGCCTCAGCCGCAGTGAATGGCTGCACCGTGATATGGCGTTTATTAAATTTATAAATATATACATAGTGCAATATGAATAAATGACAGAAAGGGAACTAGTATCAGCAAGGCTCAGTCTTGTTGTCAACAGATAGGAGTTTTTAATGTGGGGCATATGTCATTGTATTATTGTTTATTTTATTTAAAACTATTGATTGGATTATTTGAAAGAGCACTCATACATGATTGTGAAATAAAATTGTCGGCAATTGAATATTTTATGCTGTCTTGCTAATACAACCAATTCCCCTCAATTCAATCCAGAGCATTATTTATTTTATGGTGTTTAACTACGCACTGTTTTGACATTTGGTCATGCGGCACTGGTCTAATGGCGTCAGTGAATGAGTGGATAATGATGATGAACCTAACCTAGCCTAGAAGGTAGGAGGGGAAACCCGGTGCCGGCACGTAGTCTACTCCTGACAAACAGGACCAAGGGGACCACCGGCTTCTTCCGTCCCTTCCGTAGGATGGTACAACTCAAACAGCAGAATTCCTCCACAAATCCATGCTGTCGAGAGGTTGATAAGCAAGGCGAGTGAAGTTGCTGTACTAACTTTCATCCCTCCAACCTCTCTCCCAAACAGAACTGGTCATGTGTATGATGGTCACCAATCCAATACCTGACTCAGCTCAGTGTTGCTTAACTTTGGTGATCTATCGAGAACCGGTTTTTCCAACACGCCAAACCGTTCGGTAATCCAGAGCATGTATCCCTGTGCACAACATACTATAACAGTTGAAAAAAAAAAAAAAATCTTTCTGTGCCATTACCAATTTGAAAACCCCTTGTTAATTGCTGTGAATTATTAAAAGAGTTAGCAGATTTTGAAGCATAGGGATTTTTCAGATGAAACAAACTAACCCTGTGGTGCTAGTGAGTATACATGGTAGACTTCGGTGAGTACATGTAATAAACGTTCAAGAACTTTTACTCCACAAGTATGTAGGAACGTAAATAAGCTACGAGAAGCGCTAACTGATGCCATTTGACTAAGTGTCACAGGGGCCATTGCTAAATAAAATATGTTGTTCAATAAAAAGTTTTAAGGCCCATTGTCAAAACAGTGCGTCGTTAAACCCCCCGAATCAATCAATCAATTACAATAGCTGGGGGTAGGCAGCTCGTGATACACATAGACATCACAGAGCTGCCTATGCGTAGAAAGGCGCGCAATGTAGCTCGAATGACGACGAAAACTAGATGTAAAATTGCCTTTTGGTATCAGGCGCCCATCCGAGAGAAGAGTATCGTCAGTTCACTCTGCACCACAGTGCGTGTGACGTCATACGCCATACGTCATACGCCATACGTCATACTCCCCTCTCCTAAGCGTCTGACGTCTGACAGCTGCTATTAGTCGATCGCCGCAAACCACCGCAAACATATGGATTAAGTTAAGTGAGACATTAGATTAAAATTAGGGCTTCGCGAACGTAATTTGTGTTGCGTGGTAGACGAGCGTAGCGATAGTTGTGGTTGGTAAAAATAAAATAATTACATCTCAAGTTCACTCTATAGAGACAAAACGAAAGGCCGTGCCGTAGTCACCTGATCTCTCTTTGGAACAACAAATGTATCTGTACATAAACGCTAATTTATAAGATCCGAAATTTTTTTCGTAAATGTTCAATAGTTTAAAAACTATAGGACCGATTTTGCTGAAAATCATACTCGGTCGAAGTTAAGAACACAAAAACATGTCCTGCAAATTTGGTCTCAATTGGTGCAGGCGTTAGGACGCTAGATCGCGAACAAACACATGTACACACAGACATAAAAAGAAAACAAACGGTAATATAAAAGTTCTTGAGTTCTTACCTTAATTACGAACGGCGTGATTCCGAGCTGTGGCTGGAGCTTTTGGTTCTAATCGGTTCTACTAGCTAAAACTCATTGTTGCTCATTCTTGGAAGAAAACGTTCACTTGGCATGACACCCAGACTCAGAATGAATTTAAATCTATCATCAATTCTACACTCAATTCCATAAGCCGCTTATTCAATTACAAACTTATGCCTGTGTGCAAGTGGGGCCGCGTGGGCCAGAACCCCGCCTTATATGTCCAATTACGAAAGTGCGAAAAGCAATTTTGGAATGGCAAATTGATAATATGTAATTTTCTGAAACGCATTGAATTGATTCAGATTTAATTATATATTTTTCATTTTGTTATGGCAAAGGATGCTCTCTGCATTGAGGGTTTCCATAATCCATTCCGCTCTGTTTATGCTATCCTTGTTTGCATGTATATTCTTTATCAATCAGTCTACAATGTAGTTAGATGCACTGAACAGTTGCAACACCGCAAGTGGTTGGGTCCACCAAATTTTGCATAATTCTGCACACGCTTAAGATGAGAATATCACTTTTACGGCATTTTTAACCTCCCATGTATGTTGTGAGTAAGTTTGATAAGTGTTAAACCAAATATTCATACCAGAGAATGATTGAGTGCAGCAAGCCAAAAAGATTAAACGTCAGTGGTTGCCATGCATCGAGGTCTGCGGCAGCTCAGGTTTCCAAAAGCTCATATGCCTCAAGACGAAAGATTGATTTAGTCATATAAAATTCTCAAACAAAAAAAAACCTATTTCCATGAAAGGAAAGGGCAACTAAATTCCCAATATTACACAAGGATTGTCAGAAGAGAAAAACTTCAAATCACAACTACTCGCGGAAACCCCGGGTAAACTAATACTGTTGGGTGTGCAATATCTAATATGGGGGTCACATCAGGAAAGTGTGGCTAGCAAAATGCTGATAAGTTTCAACTGCAAAAATGTTCTCTATTTCTATATCCTGGCTTCTAGTGCCATTTGCCATAACAGCATGCTAGTAAATAGTTAATGCAGCATTCAGTAGGTTTGGAAGGAGTCAAATGATGAACACAAAATTTAGTTTATACATTTACACAGTACAAAATTTTATTCTGAGCCAAGGGGCTTACAGAAACACTAAATACAACTGTACCGTTAGACTGTACAAAAATCCGGGCCGCAGTTTCGCTGAAACATCGGCGGATAGTCAACTCTCGAAACGTAACGCAAACTGTACAACATTAACAGCTCGAAACTCACGACACTTTGGCCGCAGGTCGCAATACGACGAAAAGATCAAAGCACAATAAATAAAATCTCATTAAATTAATAGTTGTATTCTTTATGTGTAGTCCCCACGTTGAATTCGAGAAAACACGAAATTACACGAATGAAACGTTGGAACAAATATAATATTATAACATATCACTCATTCTCAGTCGACGTCGAAATGCTGTCTGCCATTCTGTAGATATGCTACGAAAAATGCAATGATTCTCGCCGTTAGCTTTATTAGAACGTAGTTAACAGGTAATAGTACTTTCAAAATCGTTGTTTGCTTTACAAGAACTGAGATCAAGGAAATTGTGCAAGTCAGTGTTCTTGGCGACGACATAAAAAACAAATAGGAACTACTCGAGTCAGTCCCCCACTGCGTTTCTGAGTCCTGTGCTCAGCACTTTCGACTGTTTCGCTCCCCCCGAGAAGCGGCATGTCGCACACAAACAAACTTCTTCAACTATCTTTATACTTTTATCACGCGAGCTAAGTCGAGCTTGGTTTGCACTCGCTGCTCCAGGCAGCAATCGGCACTATGTGGACGCAATTCATCGGCGTGCGTCGAGAGGTAGGTGTGGTGGCGATAACGCTTGGCATTGACGGTCACTTCACTCAAACATCGATTCGCTCTGTCTTGATTTCCGTCTTGATCTCCATCTTGGTCTCGGGCTCCGTCTTGATCTCGACCTTGGGCACCAGGAGGCTGTCCGTGCTGCTGCTGTCATCTGTGATGGCGGCAGCCGCGGGTGAACACCGTCCATTCTCCTGCGGCTCCTTGACAACGTCATTTGCGGACAGTTTGGCGAGCACAGCCAGCGAGTCCTTAACTGCATGGTATATGATGTTCTTGATTTGCAGTTTGTCCTCATGGTTCATGTGATCATTGGTGAGTTCACGGAACTCCTGCGTCAGGTGGAAGCAATGGGAGATGTTCTCCGGTGAGACAAAGTCCTCAGCGACTTTGATACAGTTGTGCAGGTTGCGCACCTGCCGAGCAAAGAACAAAAACGTTACGATCGTCATTTAGAGAAATCATGATAGGATAATGGTAAAATGGTAGAGCATTGCCTTGCATCAGTCGGTTAAAAAGCTCTATACAACAACACATCAGAAATCAGCAGTTGTAGTAGGATCATCATAAAAGGCAAGCAGGTAGCACACATTCCAATAGATCACACAGAAATCTAACAGGCACATTTTCAAAATCAACTCTCAGAAAGTTAAACTATTCATTCAAAGAAACCATTAATCGAAAAAAGATCCAAATCAAACCAAGCACAAAAATTCGCAGATTAAGTTCCACTATAAAACAAGTAGGAAAGTGCAACTCCTCTGTCGATTGTGGTGTAGGACTTAATGGTATTAAGTTATATAAATCTACCTCACTACTCATCCAATGAAAATCCAATCCCACGCTATCGTTGGTAAGAAACGAAACATTACATTAAACAGCATAAACCAGCCAATGAGCCTCACCTGATGGGGAGCGCCCGCCGGTATGAACACCGAGTCGCCCAGGCACTGGACAATGGCATAGCCCTGCACTCCATACTCCTTGTAGAGTCGTTCTCGCAGTACGCTGTCAAGGTACCAGCTCTGGTCGTGGATGGGATCGTTGTGTGGCTCAAGGCCGGAGCCGCGCTCAACGGACACCTTGTTGAGCAGGTCACGGATTTTGTCGGCATCGCGTGACTGGTAAATGTGCCACAGCGCACCGGGCATTTCGCCGCGCTCGCGAACCCGCCGCCGTGTCAAAATGTCGCAGCCTGCCTCGTCGATTGCACGGAATGCCTCTGTAAACGAGAGCGGTTTGCGTTAGAATAGGGTTGACCTCCAACTTAACCCAGAGAATAGCTTTTTATTTTAGTTTGGTTGAGTAACTTTTCCAGAATTGTTTGCATGGTATAAATCTTTGGCTTTATCGATTATCTGTGAATTTTGTTAAAAAAATAAGCTAAATAAGAGGTTCCTTGAACCTCTTGTTCTTACAAGAGGTTACCAAGCTGCAAATGTATTTCCTAGCCAAAACTTGTGGTCTGCCTCACCTTTAATGTGCTCATCGTCATCTCCGTCCTTCGGAATGCCCACGTAGACCATGACGTTGACAGCGTCAGAGATGTCCAGGTGGAGATTTGTAGTGCCTTTGTTCGGGAAGAGTGCCGAGCCATAGGCGTTGTACATTTTGGGTCCGAGGTCGGGTCGTACGAAGCAGTCGGGCAGACGGCTGGCAAGGTTGAGCTTCCCTGACCTATGTGTGTACTCAGGCATAGGAAGCACACGCATCAGATCTGCAAACCGCGAAGGTAGCATCTCCGCAAAGTCTTCGCCAGGCGGCCAGTCTTTGAGTTTGAGCAGCATCGACGTCCCAGACTCGTCTTTTAGCCGCTTTGAGAAGTGCTCGAACCCGTCCCAAAACTTGCGCATTGGCTGCTGTGGCACCACCTTGCCCGTCATGCAGTTGACAAGGTCGTTCTTCTCGTCGCCAAAGTCGCGCGAAAACGAGTCGGGTGACCAGAGCGACATGTCAAGGTGCTTAGAGACGTCGGATACGACAACGGGCTGCCCGCGTTTCCACTGGTCCTGGAAGATTGCAGAGTTCCCTCGGTGTGTTGGGTCGGTGAGCCGCAGGAGGCGCCCGTCGCAGAGCCACGCGTGTGGGACGTCTGGGTAGAGTAGCTTGCTGACACCGAGGTTCATCACGCGGATCGGCAGCGGGTCCCGGCCACGCCGCGCAGACCGCCGAACAAAGTGTTTCAGCTCTCCATCAGCCGCTACTGCCACCGGCTTGACATCGACCGCGTCACCATTCTCATCGCGAGCTACGCTGTGCTCAATCACTGACGAGATGATGTCGTCCAGCGTATCCAGCCGCGACTTCTTGGCAGAGGGCAGCGAGCTCGGTGATGACGATCTGCTGCCATTGGGCTTGTGCGAAGGCCGAATCAGCAGCTCCCGCAGCGTCGAGTAGTTGCCCTCGCGGTCTTCGTCCGATTCAGCGCCGCTGCCGTCGCCCGACTTCTTGTCCTCGTTGGAGAGTGCGACATCGGCCAGCCAGCTTAGCGTGCTCTTGCCGTCCGCCTTGACATCCCCGTTAGTGGTGCCGTTCTTTTCCTTGAGTTTCTCGTTTTCCTTCCGCACATTGAGCAAACCGTTCAGAGTTTGCGCGTGGATAAAACTCTCCATGCACGCGCCGTTGGTACCCTCCTTGAGCACGACAAACTCCTCTTTGATTTCAGGACAGCCACAATACTGCGGTATTCGCCACTGAGTGCGCACTTGGTGGACTTTCCGGCCGAGAGCGAGGAGGGAGTCGCCGGCGATGATCTGCGTGAGCATGAGCTTGTCTTGTTCGTGTGCGGCACGGTTGGTGCAGTGTAGCCATGCAAAGCCGTCTTTGCCCTCCTTGCTGGAGTCGCCCCAGATCTTGACAGAGTCGCTCTTGCGTCCACGGTAGCAGTCAATGCACACTACGAAGCCGCATTTGCCGCACGCCCAATGAAAGTTAAACAGCGTCGTGTCGCATACGTCGCACATCTCACGGACTCCCTGCACCACTCGCTTCCAAGCGATCGTCTTGTCTGCAACAACACACAAAAACAGTCAATAGGATGCCACTTTGACCAATAGGAATGCATCCACAAATGGAAGATCAGCAAAAATACTGAGTTCAATTGAAACTTCATAAACATGCTGCAGGCACAAATTTGCCCAAAATAACTTGCCAAACATTAACACAAATAATTACTTTACAAATAACTAGAGAAACAATAACTCTTAGCTGACTGGTGCTTGCTTGCTAATAATAAACTTAGTAACATATTTTTGTAGATACCAGTTATGTCCTAACTGAATAAATCTGTCAGTGATTCAAAATAACAATCAACCCATTTAATGAAGACCCAGCCCAGAAGGTCTAGAGACGCACCTTCGGACATGTGGACGTTAATGGCGCCCTTCTCTTGCTCGAGCAGGTCGCAGAACTGGTCGCCGACCTGCGCAAGAAGGAGCCGCGCCATTTCGACGTCAAGGTCCGCAGGCTGCGTGTCGGGGTACGGCAGCCACAGCCTCAGGTCTTCCTGCCAAACACACCGCTGTTAGTAAGTACTCCCTTGTTGTGGTTTCATGCCCCCAAAATCATCAGATGCTACTTAGTACTTTCACATCAAGTATATGTTATATAGCCGAAAACATACGAGAACATGGGGGAAACTGTATATTTATACTTTTTTTTTACAGCTATCACAAACTATAGAAAAGTATAAAATGTTAAAAACCTTTCCAAAATGTTATTTTGTTGTATTTCCAGTCGTCTCCAGTCGTCTCTAAAGACAATTTTATTTCAAGGAAACGAACTCATTTAAAAGTAGCACAAAAGGACCGCACAAAAGTACACTGGTATTTTACTGTCCTAATTATTGAAATCTCAGCCCTTTTATGCATGCAGTTCAGTGAAACAAGAATCATTGATGCTCACCTCTGCAGAATCCCGCATTGGGTCTGAGAAGCCTGCAATTGCCAATTGGCCGTTTTTGGTGTATCTGAGTCGTCGAAAGGCGTAGAAACGGCAGAATATGTTTGGGGTGTTCTTTGACCGCTGGTTTGGCGTCCACCGACACTCCCGGCACTTCGCTAGTTTGGGCGCCACCTGTTGAGAGAACATCAGGTTAGGTTGGCATGATAGTGGAATTCACTAGCCAAAAAGTGAATATAAAAAAGAACCAGTAAAATGTACAATAATGTTTTATCAAATCATCTCTAAAAAAGTTAATAACTTTACTGTGATTGAAAGATAATATAAGTTGCAATACAACCCAAGATATGGTTACTTAAGGAAACAGCCCTAAAATGATTATAAGAGAAAAGCTACAAAAATGCCGTCTGCATCAATATTCCTGAAGGGGTTTTGCAAATACTGGGGAAGATGAATTTTGGCTTCACAACATTGTTGGTGCAAGCTGCTCATTGATGAGGAAAATATTAAGTGGGTAGCAGATTAAGTAGCTCACCTCAAAGCAGGCTCCGTCCTGCAAAAACGACTCTCCAGTCTTCTTCAGCTGTCCAACAGGAGGCTTTTGGAACGGGTCACGGGCAGCTGAGACTGGAGGTTCGGGGCGCCCTTTCTTCGGACGGGGCTCCTCCCGTGACTCGTTTTTTGACGGCTTAGGCCGACGGCCACGCTTTCTTGCGCTGCCGCCGCCATTTGGTTTCTTTCCACCGCCGGACTGCGTGGCCGATGTGCCACTGTCGGAATCCTTGTCGCTACCGGACTCGTTGTCGCTGTCGCTACCGGAGTCGCTAGCAGCAGCTGCAGCCAGCCGCTTGCGCTTCTCCTCGGCGGCCGCCTTACGCGCAGCATTGCCGTTGCCTTTCTTCCGCTTGGCTTTTGGGGGCTTTCTCTTTGGTGGCGTCTTCCGTGCCTCGCTCTCAGAGCTGGACGAGTCGTCGATGCTGGGCTTGGGGAGGAGGTCTCCTCCGTGCCCGTTGAGCAGCGGCTCCTTGCCAATGGGCGAGCCCTTGCGCGGTTTGCCTGGGGATCGCTTGGGACCGCCCCCACTGGGGCTGGACACTGAACTGTTTGACGAGTCCTTCACAGCAACGCTCATAGGCAGAGTGATGCACGTGCCACCACCAACCAGGCCTGTAGTGTCCTCAGCCCCGTCCTCGCCCGAGTGCCTCTGTAGCCACGCCTTCTTGAGCTTGTGCACAGGGTAGTTAGAGGCCCGTGCTGGGCCTGGACTGTTGCTCTTGTCGGAGTCAGCGTGTGCCTTGGCAGGTGTGAAAGGTGGGCTGGGGGCAGGGCTATCACGTGCCACACCCCCCGTCGCAGAGCCAGCACTACTGGGTCGCGGTGAGGTGGCAGGCGGTGTGGCAGTGGGCGCACAGAACGCCGCCGCATTCACTACGGTGGTGATGGTGGTGGCAGCATTGGCAATTAGCGGGCTGGGCTCGCACACTCTTGCTAGCTGAGGCAGAGGTGGGGCCTCACAGCGGCGGCGCTTCTCTGCGGCTATGGCGGCCACGTTGATAATTGGCGCACCTTTGCGCTTAGGCGAGCCTGCGTCATCTCGGCCCCCGGCAACACCCAGGTCCAGGGGCTGCGTCTGGAACGCAACAGGTGGGTGCGCACCGCCCCCCGGCCGGTACTCGAATCGGCCATGTGAGCTGTGGGCGGGCGGCGGTGGAAGGTGGCTTTGAGGGGGTGGTGCAGTCATGTACGGTGAGGGCGCCTTGGTGGGCGGCGCCGTCGCCACAGCCTCCTGGCGCGGTAGGTTTGCCGCGATACCTGCTGTTGGCTTGCCGTAAATGTGTGCGGGTGCGGGGCTGCTGACCTTGGGCTTCAGCGCTGCCTGGTTGGCGGCGGGGGGAGGGTAGTGTGCGGCGGCGGGCGAGGGGTATGGGTAGGACGCCACCGACGCCTTCGGTGCAGAGTACTGATAGCGTTCAGGAGGTGAGGGATGCGGCGCAGGACGTAGTGCGTGCGGGCTTGGCTGGCCTCCGCGGTGCGCTGTCTTGGCCGGCTCCATAGCGTGGTGAGGGCTTGCCGCGTATCGCTGTCCGCGGTGAAACTCATACTGCGCCTTTTGCTGCTGGTAGTGCTGTTGCTGCTGCTGCTGCTGCTGCTGCTGCTGCTGTTGGTGCATTGGGTGCTTCGGAGAGTGCAGTTTGTGCTCATTCTTGACAATCACCGAGGAGCCCTTGAGGTCGCTCATGAGTGGTGGTGGGTTGGGCAGCATCATGTCTCGCTCCGACTTGACGCTGATGGCGGGTTTGGGCTTGCCGTCGTGTGACAGGAAGCCCACAGGTTGGTACGCAGGGTAGCCAAACAGGTTGAAGTTGGGTTCGGCTTTGGGCAGTGATGCGTGTGACTTTTCGCCATGCGGGGAGGGTTTTGGTTGCGATCGGCTATGCGCCGGCGGCGGGTACTCCGGCTTCGGTACACTTGATCGCTGAGAAGACGCCTGTGAAGCAAACTGTACCTTTAGAATGTTTGTTGGATGTTCTGCCTCTTTGATGGAAGTGTGGGATTTGAATATGAATAACACTTGGTTTTTTGTCAACCCCAAAGCTATTCAAGGCAATCAACCCAATCAACTTGCTGGCAAATCCTGGCTATTCCATGTTTCCTTCCCTGCATTGCTCTAAGTACCATCCATGACAAGTTTTCTTTCGATTCATGAACCATAATGAGGAGATAATTGAGTAGCTAACATTTCTATCTTCTCTGGCACTTCAATACCAAAAGTGGTATTTTGGACATGCCTGTTGTCGAAGAATAGCATAAACTGCATGATTAGAATGCTTTGACAGCTGGGCTGAGAACTGTGATTAAATATGTAGATAAGGCTTGTGTTGCCAGTGTAATGTATTTTGGAATACAAATCTATGGAATGATCTTGAATTGATATTTTTGCACAAGATATTATTTCTTTGTGATTTCCCCTACAAAATACAAAAATTCCCTTCATCCCAATAGGAGCAATTCACAACTGTAGCAGGCACTTGAACTGCCAATCTGATCCCACTTTAAGTTCAAAGTTAATTTTAACACTAATATCTCAGGACAGTACATAATTATGAGAAGACCGAACAATCTCGGGGAACTAGGTTACCGAGGTCTGCGAAATGGGACTGCTACCAAGGCCAGAAAGAGTGTCAAACCAAGGTCTTTGCTAGGCAAGTGTCCCGCGGCAAATACGTGGACCATAATGGTTTGGGGTGACTTTGGTGGAGTGTGTCAGTTTGGAGACTCACCGGACTTTGTGCGTAGTAGACTCGCTCCCGTTCCCGAACGGCGTCTTGTCTTAGCCGCTCACTGTTGGCAATCTGCCGCTCGCGCTGGTGGTGCAGCGCGTCCAATTCGGCTCGTTGTTTCCTCTCTTCGGCTTCGGCGCGGTCTCTCGATGGCACCTGCTGTTGTTGCTGCTGCTGGGGCACCGTGTTTATCACGTTCCACGACATCCGTTGCTGCAGAGAAAGGGAGGACTAGGTTCAGGCTTATGATAGTTTTTAGACTCATGTCTACTTTATCTAACCTTAGCACTAGTTTTGACAAAAACATATCCATCAATGCATTTAGGATGCTTGAACTAGGTATAATTCTTACAATTTTTTGTGGTTTTTTTGTTATCAGAAAATTGTCAGGACTGCTCTTTTCTGAAAAAGTAACAGGTATAAGTTATGAAACGTTGGGAAATTTAGTTGTTCTTCACTTAGCATTCAAAACCCAGTTCAAAAAGTTTTTGTCATGTTTAGGCTTCGCTATGTCTGCAGGCTTATTTGCTGTCCTCACATGAACATCATGTTTGCATGAAGTCTTGCAGTTAGCGATAGTGTGTAATGAGTGAGACCAGATAGACTGAGAAAGCATTCAAAGTATTGAGCATAGGTAACAGCTGTTCCTATTTTTAGTAACACCTTTGATCATGTTAATTGGGTTTGTGACTGGACAAGATTTCTGAAAGTGAGTGAGATTTTTTGCACAAAATTTTGATGAGTGTTCATTGCAACACGCACATACAAATAAGTGCATGCATGCATGCATGAGAAGCAATGCAGTGGTGTGAAACAGTTGTTACTAAGTATCTGCTTTGTATAAACTTAATTAAGGAATATACCACTTTCAAGTTGGTAAATATGTAATATTATTAATGCTAATTATCATTTAATAACTGCATATTCTTGGAGCAGTTAATTTGCAATTGCCAGGATTAATAGAAAATTGAATGCGTCATGAATATGCATAAAATTAGTTTGCAAAGAGAAAATACTAGATGAATTGATAAGCATTTTTACACAAAAAGTATCGCAATCTTTGCACACTGATATTTATAATCACAAGTGCATAGTACATTCTGTGCTATACACAATCTGATTGGTGTGCTGCCAATCAAAACAGTTCGATTTTGTGCTATTTCAAGTTTAAACAAATTTCCTATGTACTATCTGCTAAACTACACACGTTATTGAATACAGCAATCGTGATATTAAGTAATCATTCCAAGCAATTATTTACAATGAGATATGAAAAATTTGTTATCAGCGGCAAGGTTCACAAGCCACAATCTTTTTTTAAACCGCAGATAAGCCGAATCGAAACCCGATAGCATATCAGTTATGTTTCAGCATAAACACTGATCACACTTCCTGCATACAACGTCAATTCCGCAGGCGACCAAGGAAATAGAGGGCACAAACCTTTTGGTGCGCCAGCCTCAGCGACTCCTCGAAGTGTTTGTGGACAGCTTGTTCGGCTGCTCTCTGCTTCTCCTGTCGCTCTCGCTCCTGTTCACGCTCTTGCCGTTGTTCCCGTTCTCGTTCCATCAGCTTGTCGCGCTCCTGCTTTTCTCGCTCTTGTCGCTCTTTGTGCTGCTTCTCCATGTCGCGGACCTCCTGGTCTCGCCGTTCCCTGCAAGCAAGAAAACTCTCGTCACACTTCACTTACTCCCGCGGGAGCCATTTGACGCTGACCCGACGGTCGGGATAAAATCCGTTTAATTGAAATCGAGCACAGCGTGCACAGCGCAGATCGCAGTGACTGGATCGCCTGCTCTTCAGATTGCATCGCTCGCCTGAATCATTCCCGACAGATGCTACCGGGGGTAGTTACTACAGGAAACGGTCGTCCTCCCCTAGTGAATCGCTTTCCCCTTATATGCGCGCGGCCCCTTCCACCACGCCGATCACGCAAACTTGACAGCATCATCAATAAAGGGAACACCCAAAGCAGGAATTTGAGCACGCAGCGTTGTCACATAAGCATTGATTTAATTCGTGAATAAATTACTACTACGCATATTCCCATGAATACACACGGTGCAGTCAACACTTTGATCAGTTAGAAATAAGCACTCGCTTCCTCGAAACAAACACCAACTACGCGTTAACTAACAGATTGCAACGATGACGACAGTGACAATAATGATGATGATGATGGTACTAATAATGAAGACAGGACGGCCGCCTGATCGCGACCGCACGAGTGTCGCTGACCCACTTGGCTGCTATGATTCACCCTAATCACGACGAGCGGAATAAGTGGTCATTTAACAGCGGGTCACTGCCGTTTCGCGAGGCGAGAAGACGCAAAGGAGTAGCATCAACCCAAAGCTCCTAGCGTCCAATTAGGTGCACGTCGCAAATCGCCGGACGGCCCCCCGAGGGGGACGACGTCGTGACCGTCGACTTACACGATCGCGTTCCGCCGGCTGACCGCTAGCACTTCCATGGGTCACAACAACGAAGTATACACTTCGGGAAAGCGATGTTTTTGCCGTTCACGAATCGTCACCGGTGAACGCATCTCGAAACCGATTCAGGACGTGAAGTGCACTTTGATATCCAAACGACTTCCTGCGCAATGGGTATAAGGTCGCTGGTGTTAAGCCGGTGATGAATTCGTCGACGTGCCGTGCACCAAACGAGCAGCAGGTACGAAGACGGCTGCACACGGAGCTGACTGTCACTCTCCGAGTGCTTCTGCTCACTGCTGGTAGTAGTCCCAGACGGCAAGCGGAGGCTGTGCATTGGATGGAGCACACAAAGCCGAGACTAGCCGATGTGTTACCGACGATCGCTACACCTAAGTCCTCAGGGCCATCAAAGCTTTCAAAGGAAGACTTTCGCCTGTGTTGCCAAAACTGCACTCCTCAGTCGCCGTGAGTCTCGAGTCGTGACACACATGCGGTTGCTCAGTGTTAGGAGATCAGTCATCCGAGATGATGGGGCAAGGAGCTCGCCTTCTGCTGCGAGTTCGTGCCGCTAGACGTCCGTCTGACATCTGCATAAGATCACGGAGGGCGCCTTGCGCTGCCGGCAAGGAGGCAGGCCAAGCACGGAGCTTACATCGGTGAGGAGCTGGCGGACCAAGAAGTGCAACGTGGAATGCCTTTCTGGCCGAACAAACAAAGGGCTGGCTGCCGAGAAACTGGTCCGGCCACGGACTGGTTTGGCGACCAAGACTTGATGAGCGATGATCGAGGTGACCTCTCCTTCCATCTGACACATGAATAGCTCGCCAATTTGGACGGCTTGTTCGTTTGTGGACGTCGGCCAGCATGTAAGGAGGTCGTTGTGTAGTTTCAGCGATTGCAGTGAATCATCGATAGATTGCTGTATAAAACGTATTTGCTTAAAGATGCCAAGCATTCTAATCTAACCCTAGGCCAAGACAAATATTGGGAGTATCAGAAAATGAGCTACGGAGGCAAATTTCGACAAGCGTCTGGCCATCTGTCTAACGACCCTAATCACTTGACCTGATCAAAAAACGTCCGCAACGAACCAATCAAAGACTATATCATCATCACAAACATCGAAACACAAGACGTAAACATGAAACTTGCGCTCTCTGCTGTAGGATATGAGACCAGCAAAATGTCGTATTTTGCCGTGCACACGATACAGCACACACAAAAGGGGTTAGTTTTTATTGCTCGACCTCCTCGGCACCAGATGCTCGGCCGTGCCGTCGTCGCCGTGTTCTTGACAACTCTTGCACCTGCCTTCCCGCACCGAGACACGAGATCCCATTTACCTTCACCTTCGTTGCGCTAGCTGGCTGGCTTCGAACCAAGCCCCATTAGGCGACCACGGAAAATTGTGATCGTCGCCTCTGTGCCAGCGAGGTGGCGTCGTGAAATCACGGTTACCTAGGATGACATTCAAAAGTTGCTGTCGGTCCGCCATCTAGCACGTTTTGATTGGGATGCAAAACCAGCGGTCGAGTTGCCGTGACATGGTCGAGTGGAACAAGACCAAGAAAACCACGTTTTGACTCTTTCATCCGAAGGACACACAATTTAAGAACGGTGAATAGGATGTTGTCGCAAAGAGCGAGTTCGACGGAAACCTGATAAAAAAAATGACGAGGAGTGACTCATCCGATCACGTGAATCACAACAAAGCCACTACACACAACCGCGAAAGGTAACGAAGTGATGGGGGGCACAAGAACCTCCACGTCATTCCGGTACAACGGCACGGCACCGATCCCAGGTAATGCAACGCGAGCGAGTAATCGCGTTGGTCCAATTAACACGGCCGGTTCAAGGTGCGCGAGTGCGATGAGAATGAACGTGCGACGCTCTATTGTCTGGTAACAAGTTCACATCTAAGAACGCACCAGCGGCTACCTGCCTGCATGTAGCGTGCATGCCTCGACTGGCTGGCCTCATCAGAAAGCGATATCATCCTCCTCTCGATTATGCAATAAAAATATCACGAACGCAACGGCTCATGAAGCCAAATTAAATATTACTCACAGCATAACAATGGGTTTTCTGGAGAGGGTTAAGAGGTGTGGAACGGGTGATAAGGGGGGGGGGGGATTTCCTTTGCGCACATGTGGGGAGCGAGATGGCCAATGGCTATCGTGACAGGTGCATGCACGCACGGCAATGCAGTTGAGTGCATTTTCGAAGCGATACACCGATGTGGGCGGCACGTGGTTCGAAAGTGAAGTCACGAACAAAGTTATAGTCCTCCAACTTCTGACAGAAGCCGAATGAAACGACGCCAGCTAGTGAAATTGTGATTCAATATCCATGAAAAGTAAAACGTACAACCGCTGTATTGTTCCGACAGCGGCGATCGAGTGGCTGAGCGAGGCCAAGTCGTCCACGCTCTATCGAACGGAGTCGCCGTCGAAATGTGCCTCGAGCGGGCCGAATCGCGACTAGGGCATTACGCAAGAAGTAGTAGCGCGCTTATCTCTCTATTATCCAGCCACTGGAGGACGCCGTCGGAGTCACAGCCGCCGACGCCCGGGGCATGAACATGGAACAGCCAACTGCAGGCGCTCGATCCAAAGCGTGCAATACTACGGCGGACCGGGTTTCGGCGAAATTACGATAATTGAGGGACTGGCACGTGGACGAACTGACCCAAAAAGCACCGAAAAAGTAACCAATCGATTTGAACTCAACTGGCACTGGTGGCTGCCAACCATGCTATTGTTTTGTGGCAAACGATTGCTTGCTGCACCGTCAGAAATGGTGACCTATATTTTCAACGGAGGTCATTATGCGAAACAAGAAGAATTGCAGGACGGCAAAGATAGCGAAGATCATCAAAACTCACCTGATTAGTCTTTCGTGGCGGCTCATGTCCTGCGCGTAAGCGCGCTCTCTCTCGAGCTGCTCCTCGGCCGCCGGATGCGCAGAGCCCATCATGTGAGCGCCGACAGGGAGCGGCGCGTATCGCGGCTTCCACAGCATCTCGGGCATCTGCGCGTACAGCCCGGGCGGAGGTAGGTGGGGGTGGTGGTGCATGGGGTGCGCTGCAAGCAACGCCGGCGGCTGCGCGTAGTGCGCGGCCAACAGGGCCTGCGCGTTGCGTTCAGACGCGGCGCTGCGCTCGGCTGCGCTCGCCGCCGACGAAGAGGAGGGCGGCGCGGATGGCTGCGCGGACGCCTGCGCGGACGCCTGCGCGGCTGCCGAATGGGACATCAGCAACGACTGGTGCTGTACGCTCTGCACGTGGCGCACATGGGGTTCGAGTTGCAGCAGCGACGGATCGCGCCACACTCGCACAGGTTCGGGGGCGCCTAGTTTCGATTCGACGCTGCCTCCCGCGTTGGCGGCGGCGGCAGCGGCGGCGTTGGCGGCCTGCTGCAGGAACAGCGGCGACCGGTTGCTCGACGACGACGCGTTGGCGGCGGCGTTGGCAGCGTTGGGTGCGGGCTCGTCCGAGCTGCTTAGCGCGCTGGACCGCGAGCCGCTGCGTTCATCACCGCTTGCGCAGCTTCCGGAGCGCAGCGAGCTCACGCCCGAGTCGGACCGGTCGTCAGGGAAGCGCAGCAACGTGACTCCCGGGTCGCCGGCGAGCTCCATCCTGCTGAACGGCGAGGACGAGCACAGTGGTACGTCATCGTCCTCCTGACTCGACGACGCGCAGTCGGGCACGCCACTGACGCTGCGCGCGGTCTCGCCGCCGCTGCTCAGGGGACGCGGCACACGGACGACGGTCTCGGCGGGCGGCACACGCTCGTCGTCGTCGTCGTCGCACGGGGCACTCGGGTCACTCGCCGGGGGGTCGGCGTCGCGGATCACTGCGCTGCAATCCGGCAGCAGGACATGGCACTCAATGAGGGTCGCGGCACTCGGCACTGCGGACGTTGCGGCCACTGACGCGCTCGTATCCTCGGTCCGGGGCACTTCACCACTTGGCGACACTGTTAGGGGTGCACACTCGGCGACGGTGGCAACCTCCTCGTCGACCGGCGTCGAACTGGTTGCGTCCGGCGCGGCGGCGGGTTTCCTGTGTCGGAGCGAGCACCTCTCGACAGCAGGCGTCGGCACTCGGGTCCGGAGTTTCTTCCTGTTCTTTTGCGCGGCTTCTTCTAGCACTTTCTTCCTGAGCTTCGGCTTCCGCTTGGCGGGCGCCCGCTTTTTGTTCTCAACGTCCTCCTTATTAGCCGGGGGCGGCGGCGGGGGCGGTGTGGGGGGCAGCGGCGTTCTAGGCGGAGGGTTCACTGATGGCAACTCCTCGGACTTCCGTTTGCCGCGCGTTCGCTTGCTGAGGCAGACGGTGCTCTGGTTACCTGGGAACAATTGAAACAAAACATCGTCAGTCATTACTTCTCATTTTGAGTCAGCAGTACCTCAACTCAGAGCTATCCGATTTCAAACATTCGCAACGACGGATCCAAGTTCGGTGCCACCGTGTGGTTAGCTGCAATTTCAGAAACTCATTTAAGAGTCTACGAGTAAATAATACACGTCATTTTCTTAAGCTAGTGAGCGTACATGACAAGAAGTGAATAATGCCTGCCCTTGTTTCCTCCACCAAGAGTGTCACTTTCTGTGGGTACTGGCTGCGCCGCTGCGCACGTCGGGAGTATGCAGTAACGGGGCTTCGAACCGCGACCGGTCTCGCGGCGAGACGCAGACCAAGTCCCTACTTGGGGACACAGACTATCGAGTCGTGGCCGAGTGCGACCACTTTGCAAAATGTCGCTGCCACGCCGAGGAAAAACTCGTGTGAAATGTGGACTGGAACCGAGCGAGCGTGCAGCATGGAACTCGCAGGACAACGAGATAAATGCACTTGTCGGAGGAAAGGAGGGGAACGAGAAAGATAATAATTGCAATTTATTTGATTTGCATTTTGGGTGCGTGTCCGAAACGTCGGGCCTACGATCTTGGGGCGTCATGGCAACTGCTTTCGGCACATTATAACAGCGAATAAAAACGAGCTCCGAGCGGCAAGACAATTTCGAATGACGTAGTTTACGTCGCTGTAAAAACGCGAGAGAGCGGTAAAAATCGCGCCGTCAGAGTAGTTCACAGCGCGCAAGTACAAGTCGTATTACAATGAGTTCACGACATACGTACGCAAACAATTGACAGCAACGAGTTATGCAAAGAATTAAACCAGCTCGAATAGCATTTTAGACACCGATCGCGACGGGGCGTCGACCCCGGCCGTAGACTTCGTCCTGATTGCTCTCGATCGACTCGAAACTGTAAACTTTCGTTTCGCCGCGCTCGATCCTGGCGATCGATCGTTCAAGACGGATAATCGCCCACACTCTCGGCACCTCCCCCCCCCCCCCCCCCTGCTGGTCGAACTTCCTAGGGCGACCGTTTAACCGACACCGGTGCACGCCAGATCGAGGTCAACGGGGCTTAATTGCACCGCTAAGCCAGTTCACTTGCTCGAAACTTATACACGGTAAGGCACGCAAACCAGTCATTACTGATGCAGGAGTGTGCAGGTTATATAGCCTGGTGACGTGTCGCTTACATCCTACGAGCATGCGGGGTGCATTATGGAGCGAGAAGCAAATATTTATTCAGATGTGTGTAACATTGTGCGAGATGCACGGCGCTCATTCATAAGCAGGTCGTGAAAAGCGGAGAAGCAATTTGCCGAACCTTGGATAAACTTTACTGGCGAACGATGTTCTAAATGTCTATGAGAAGGCAAATGGCGGACGCGAGAGGTGACGTTTGCGATTCACCAAGAGTCGGTTGGAAACTTTCACGGATCGCTGGTCGGTGCAGAGATCGTCAGCCCCGAGGGGCATTTTGGGCTCTGGCTGCCTGCTGCATCATTTGTCTGTGTCGTGTTGTGTTATAGTGGAAGGTGCAAGATCATGCTCGGTAGGTGTGCCTTCATCAATCGCGCTCGTGAAGGGCACTCAGAGGGCAAACCGAGGAGAGCACCACTCGACAGCGACGCGTCGATTCTCTTCGCGGCGAGTTTTACACAAATGAAATATAATTGATCGGACAAACAATCGCAACTCGTTATGGCCGATGGCGTTTCCGCCTTGCATAGCTGTCACGGCGTCGTGCGCAGCTAAAGATTGCAATACATATAAAGTTTATTTTGTTTTGCTTTTTCTCCTTGCTTCCAAAGACTGAGAAATGCCGCTGGCCGCCATGTTTAAAAGTTTCGAGTATCTAGCGCAGTTGTTCTTGTTATGGAATAAAAATTGAGAAACGAGTTTCGCGGCCAGTGGAGCTGCAAACTTGAAAACGTAACGGCCCGCTGGAGTCGACTTCGTGCGCTGCGGTTGTTATTACGTGTAATGGTAGCATGAGAAAATGCACCTCAACTTTCTTCAGTGCAGCCCCCCCCCCACACTCGCTCTATCTCTCTCGGTCGCCTCGTGACTTCCTATACACTTGCAAACTAATAACCATCTTTAACTCCGGGCAGTCCCATTTACTATAAGAGCCAGCAATTTAACTAGCCGGCTACTTGTGTGTAAGGTCGATGATTGCAAGTTGTAATTTCAATAGTAGTAACTCATAAGACTGTGATTGCTTTCCAGCTGAAGACGCTACAATTGCTAGTTGACTCATGCTGATGCCTCTATCGTTTCATCGACTCAATTTTCCGTCTCCTTGAAACTATTACACAATTGCGAGAATAATAAGAACGAAAGATAGACAGCAGACCAATCATGCGATTAGGCCTAAAAGGCTGGCAAAGACTTGCACAAAACGTGACCGGAATAAAGAGATGAACGGGAAAAAAATAGACCGACATAAATAACATGGTTTCTTAGAGCACGTTTAGCGAAGACAAAAGCCCGTGAAAGATATTTCATAACTCGGACTACGTCATGTTAGGCACTCTCGCAGCTCACCGGCAAACATTGGCGTTGTCACCTGCACACCAGTCAAGGAGCACGCATATGTCGCCGCCATTAAAGACGGTAGGAGTACAATTCCGATCGCATCGCCAAGCGGTGCTATCCGATAAAATGTGTCAGGGTCCGCTGGCGCCGCTGTTAAAAATTCCGCTAGAGGTAGATTACTTTCACTGTAAAATGCATGTAGAATTAGTGAAGCGATTTTCACTGAACATTCACACCACCGACCGGCTTCTCGGCTGACGACTGGAATTTTTTCATCTGGTGCGTGCGCCAGGCTAATAAACTCATAATCTAGTTGTAATTACGCTGAACGACAGCGTGACCGTCGAATGGGGCGGTAAGCCCCACCACGAGCACTGCATCAACATTGTGAGGATTATACAAGCCGAAACTATAAAATATAGTACTGTTAATGCGATTAATATGCAAAATAAAAACATAATACTACTATCGAGCAATGTTGACAAAATAATGAAATACGATACGTTTAAAACATACTAAGCTCTAGTAAACAACACAAGACCGAAATGTCCGACACAATCGTCTTGTGCTACTTTCGCATAACAATCCCATGCCGGTGCATGCAAATGGACGTGACGAGATTAGTAAGAAGTTCCCTCGGGTTAAACTGACTTGTCGTTATTGGTTGTCATCAATCATTTAAATTTAACACCGGGGATAGCGCGGCTCGGGCGGCGCTAATGGTGTATATCGAGTGTGACGAGGACAGTCGCCGCTGTACGAGTTGACGGTCACATTGTGCAATCGCCAAGGGACGTCGAATTGTTATTTCATTTCGATCGAAAAAAAAAATCACGGAGGGAAAGTCACTTGGCTCACAGAGTTAATCCGTTCCGCAGCATGCGGTTCTCGAGGCAGACATAGCCACGCACCTTTGCACTTACTGTGCTGAGGATGCGTTGTTTTCAATACTCTACGGGGACACTGCATAAATATTCATGGACGCACGCAGCAGGCAAAAGGTAATTCAGATGCGTAACAGATGGTGGTAACACGTTATTTTCTTGAATCTAGATCGACGTGTTTTTTAAACCCATCCGGTCTCATTGTTTAACATCATTCAACGTCGTTATGTAATTACAGATAATCACACACTCCAATTAGTAACTGCGAGACAAATAATTGCGAAACGCAATGTAAGAGAGCTATAGATGTAAAGTTTGTGGAATTGTCGGTCAAGCTGACTAATGTGACGCGAAAGCAAAAAGCGAATCTCTTGCCAACGCTACATGGAAACAAGATGATCTGTGCGATCTTTTAATCTCTTCCCAAGTCGCGCCGTTCGAACTTGTTTCCCAGATTTCCGCGAAGAACACCACTGGGGGAAATCTTGTACTTTACCACGTACACCGCACATACGTGGTGCAACTGTAATTGCATGTAAATAATCTACCGCGTACATTCTTAGAACGCGGTTGGTGTCACGAATGCGTGAGCTATTTTCTTGCGTCGCGGGCCTGTCATTGCAGCAGCCGGTGATGTTTACGAGTTGCCGTCACGTCACTTCCGAGCCGAAATCGATCCTGGGGCGAGGCGCTTGCATGTCAGGATGGGGGTCGTGCCTGTCGACGACGCCGTGCGAGAGGACGAAGAATGGAGTACAAGTTTGCATGATTGCGATGGTCAAGTTGATTGCCAGCCGACAGAAAAGTCAGCATGCAACCCATGGCATCGAATAACACGGTTTCTTTTGCTAGTTCGTTCGACGCGGGAAGTCGACGATGCATTACTTTATTTTTATACTTATTTGTGCCAGTTATGAAGCCCATAATTGATTCCAGTTTTTTTTTCGTGCACGTCCAAAAAGCTATTGCAATTTACACGATTCTGCGTCATGATATCCCGACGAAAAAACCAGCTAAGTTGTAGAGGCCAAGGCTTCGCCACAAAGAAAACCACTTTCCACGTAAACCAATCCGCACACTCAATCTCCGCACTGCAGTGAAGTGTCGCATCACGTAAAAGTGCACCATTACCACGCTACGCCATCCCATACACGTGGGAGCGCAGTCGAGAGCCTGCGGTCAGCATCACGACGCAAGACCATGTCGCGAACCCCGTGCTAAACACAAACGGGACGAGTCGCCAACGAGGAAGCGAGCTCGGCACAAGAGCACCCGGTTTATTCTTGGCCGGTCGAACGCCGTGGCGGTTGGAATTTGATCTTGGTTGCTAACCCAGTTATGTCACCGACGACTTTATCACGCGGCGTTGCACGGAGCGTCGCTCGAGATTTTTTTGGCCCGACGCCGACGCTTCTCGGCAGCTGGCAAACCGCCCAACAACTTATAAATTAAACATAGAGGTCGTTTCCCCCCGGAGACCCGACGGAGGCCTATGCACGCAATTCGCCATGTAGCATAAAACGCGATACATTTCGTATGTTCGTGTGTATGTGTTTGCTATGTGTATGTGGCCTGCCTATTTTCAATTCCGGCAACCGCCCCTGTCCCGCACAGCTCCGCCGACTGCATGTTATGATAATAATAGCACAAGTTCCCCTGGTCGACGCCGGTGCCGACGAAGTCAACGCCGTCGCCGTGTGGTTTTTGTCAGTGTCGGATGCATGATGCGGGCTTGGTGGATGTTTACGCCAGGCAAGGCTCTGGTCTGCCATCTGTCAGTGCACCAGCGCTAAATGCCGGGCATACCGGACTCGGTCGGAGGCAGATGTCGCCCTGCTGCCAACGATGCGCCAAGGACGTAATTCGAGTTGAATCGAACGCGATTGGGTTGCCGATAAAACTGGGTTACAGTCCATCAGAGAACGTGAATGACGAATGGGCCGTGAGCAATTAAACCTGATTTGCATAGCGCCGTCGCAATGACAGCGCATAATTCATTTGAAAATGCAGATTAAAATCGAGCAGGGAAAACGGCGTGTCTCATTTCTGTTGTGCACCAGAGCAGTGATGAGATTGTGGTATGAGTTTGCAATGCAATCTAATGAACTGTGACATTCAACAAAACCAACGTGATATCAACTTAGTGGACCGCATAAAACAGCTCGCGACATCTGTTTTAGCCTTGCAATGAAAACACTACTCGAAAAAACATGTCGCAGTTGCAACAATATCGCATTACGTTGCGCATGATGCATAATCGTCTGAGAAGTGCACTTGCAGTTTTGATGTGAATGCACGTGCACGCCAGGAGATGAAATGCAGACGCGACGAATAAGTGCAACTAAGTTGTTACGACCTCGGTTGCTGCGCGCTAGGAAGTTGGTGTCGGCTTGCGAAATACCGAGCCGCTTGCTCTCTCGAGAATGCTAATCTCAGCTTATCTAATCTGTCGACAAGCCTCTCTCGACACCCGACACCGCTGCTCATGCCGCGACCTGGCCTAAGCGGGCGTCGAACCCGCACCGCTACCGCATGTTCCCCGTCGCAACGCCTCCATTGTCTGTCGTATCGCCTCTCGTCGATAATTGATTGTGCTTATCAAAACGTACACTGGCCCAGTTCTTGGCGCGACCTTTCGCAGCCCACTCGGGAGTCGAATGAGTCACACTCTGGATTTCACTTCCTGACATTCGATGCGCGTATCGATTGGTGTTAGCGAGTTCGGCGCCCACGCCGACCGGCGTCCGCACTTGACGGAGGTCATTCGGAGGTCGAAGCAGTGACCTGTTGCGTAAAACAGGGCCGTCCCGAATCGCGATAAATATTCGCGTCATGGCGGCGGTGATGGCGAGTGACCCAGATGCCGGCGAACGTTTGTGCCAAAAATCGCGAGCTCGATTGTTGTTGGCGTGGATGTGTGCAGTGTGAGTGCAGGCACGCCGTGAATGGGAAAATCGGTGCATTAATTCCGACGTCGTTTATGTTTATGGATTCAAGAAATGGAAGAGAAACGATCATGGCACAGAGACAGGACATTATACGACGGGCATACGCCTAGAAAGGGCCAAGTCGAGCATACAAAGATCAAATTACCACTACGAGAGTCAATGGACAATCCACTTAAAACTCTGCCTCCACCTCCCATTGGTTTTTATTGTTGCAACTCCAGGGTCAGCCATTAAATACGTGATACCTCTTTTTTTTCTGACCTGAAAAACAACTATTAAATTACAGCCGCACCGCTCGTTAATTCACTGTATAATATAATACCTTTCCATCTCACTTAGGTACACAAAACCGCCTTTTCACAAACGAGTTCTTTCCATCGATTCCTGGACAATAACCACCGGTTGGTCGTTCGGCCGCGCGTCTACGAGAACACCGTACCGCTCCACTTCCTCTAGCTGCGACGTCAGCGTCACGCTGGACTGCGTCAAACTCGTGACGACCACGAAATGGTTTCTTCTTTCTCTGCCATGGAACTTCTTCGGTGCACTTTCCCGTTCCGGCCAGTCACCGTCGACACCGCTCCTTTGCTTATTTCTCGGAGTCGGTTCACACCATGCCCAAAGTTATGTATGTGATGGGTGGAACTTTGGAAACTGTCTACGAATTTGATCAGATTCGACACTATGGTCCAGTCAGCCGCACGCTACCAATCAGTACGGGCGATCACGCGCTCAGAATGCACGTCGATGTTGTCGACGTAGCGACACTAATGTGAAAATGTTGTCACTTTCTCCGTGCCGAGTCAATCGACGGTGTCGATCACGTAGCCCGTTTCGTTTCCATCGTGCAACGACTCGGTTTGCAGTGCATTATTTATTACGCTCCGCCTTTCTGTGTCGCGCGCATAACATTATGTCACCAGCGAGGTGAGCATGCGTGTGTGCGTGCGCGTGTGTTTGTGTGTGAAAGAGAGAGATAGCATGGAATTAACTGCCTTGATCCCACACAAGTAATTAACATTTATATATAAATAACCTAGGGTATTGTTAATTGTTATCTGTAGGAGCGTAAACCAGTTGTAAGGAGCAAGCATTGTTCTAAACCGCGATATCGCCCGTCGGCGTCTTATCTGCGATCTAATTGTGTGCGTGTTTTGGCCGTTGGTCGGGGAATGCAGTGACGGCGCTGGGTCGCGATTTCGTGTGTAGGCGATAGCGGTGAGATTATCGCAGTCGAGTGTTTGTTGCAAGTGAGCCGTCGGGCGATTGCCGTAATTGTGCTCCAATTTCGTTCCGAGCTTGCGATTCGCCTCTCCACTTGCATTCATGGGCCGCTTCCTGGTCGGCCGTTCTTGCAGCACGATAGTTGACGCTGGCCGATTAAACATAGCGAACACATTGATAATGTGATGGATCAATTACGAGGGTATAAGCACTGAAATAATTATAAGAAAGGACAAACGAATCGAAGGTCAAATGTAGGTTGAATCTTCTTTCGCGCTTGTAAATGGCCAGCAAAATGATATCTCATGTCTTTAACTTCCCACAGCACATATCCGTTTCTCATGTCTCATTTTGATACTATCATACAATAATCTACAAGGCACGACCTCCAGGACCGAGGAAACTCGATCACAATGGTCTGTTATTTTTAGCGCGCCGGCGCGATGCATTGACGTCGCGACGCCGCTTGGACTGATGCCACGCGAATTGCACGACGCTGAGCGCATCGTCAGATCGCCGACGTCTGCATGGACATTCCCACCGAGAAAGCCGACCCTTCCGGAGTGCGAGCGACCTTTCGTCGTCGAAATATCGCGCACCGTCTTTGGCGTCGCCGCCGTTAATCCGTCGGAAACGAGCCTATCTCGATCGTAGAGCGATGAGAGGACGCCGATGGGTCACGACGCAATATCACGACGCTCGTGATGCCATCTCGCGGCACACTTTGACCTTTCGACCCGCGCCAATTGATACGGCTCGGCGCGGGTCACGCGGGGTTTTAACGAGTGCTGATGCCATGGCTTGGAAATAGAGTGCCGTATTGTTTACAAGATTTTTGGAGAGAAATAAAGTTAAAGTGTGACTTGAATCTATTCGTCCGGCAAGTTACAATGCACAAAGCCACAGGGATCGATTAGAAACCCACGGATGGCCGGAACAAAAAGAAACAAACGCTTTCGCTCTTCATTGTGCGAAAGAGTTTTATTCACGAATAGCAGACAGCACTGAAATGTGCGCTTTTTACCTGGCGAGCCGAGTAGACAATGGGTTGCAAGTTACGGTACACGTTCGATCCTTCCAGCACAAAGCTGCAGTCTACGGTGGACAACGGTCCAGACGAAAACAACGGCCGGGCAATGCACAACGCAACCATCGGCTGAACACGATTCGCACGTTCCCCAAGAGTCATCAATTCTAATAATACCACAACGCCTTGATAATGGTCGGCCATAACATTTTGGCGCCGCGTATGCCAAGGACCCGAGGGGCTGCGCATACGGCGAAGGAGGGTCGTGGGATCGTATCTCTGCACACTACCGATGCACGAAGTCATCACTTCATTACTAGAAAGTGAGGGAGAGAGAGAGGAGAAGCAAATGGGGGTCGACGACCGTAAGCGCGCTCGGTGCACATGAAAATGACAAGTACACGCTCGATTGTGAGTGTCGGACTGGGATTACCTGTCCGCGCCGTGCGGTGAACAAAGACGATACAAAAGAGCTGGCTGCCCGTGGCAACGGTAAACCCACCGTCTGTCGGCAGACTATACGACCAAACAGCTACGTTTGCGACAAGGCATTATCATCGCCATTCAAACACACATCGACATGCTGCTATCGCCGCGTTATCGCGGGGACCTAAAGTGATTACCCGCCCGTGTCCCTCGCCATGTGTACGCCGACAATGTCGACCAATTAAAAAGCGAGTGATAATTAAACGGCGCGGTGAATCACCACGCACGACTGTCCGCAGAGAGCGATACCGGCGGCAGCTCGAAGAGTGGTTTATCTTCGACCCGCGCACCGACGACGACGTTTCCTGACATCGCCGACAGGAAATCCTCTTGTCGCGTTGACTGCTGCGTGTACGAGCGACGCCTCCCCAACCGTTGCCGCATAACGCGCCGCGACGCGCACTCCGAGGCGCTCTTTAACGACGACGTGACCGAGCGGCCAGATATCGATCACTCCCTTCCCCGCACCCCCGACCGCCGCTCGCGTCGCACGTCGACGGCGCCCCAGTTCCTCGCCGAGGGTGAAGCTATCAAAATAATGGCATATTCGAGTCTTCGTGTCGCGGGGAATGAAGGGTGGCTGGCGGTGCAACGGGGCGGGGAGGCAGGAATCCCCGTTGCATCTATAACCCGTTTCCCCATTCCGGACGCGATCGTAAACGGGAGAGACGGAGAGAGAGCGAGAGAGCCGACAATAGCAGGGTGCGATTGGAAAATAATGGCTGGCTACAGAGATGTAAAAGAGGGGCTGAGGGTCGCATTCCTGACGCAGTCCCGCGTGAGCCGGTCCTCCCTCCCGCGCAAGGTCTGGGGCCACCCCTTGAAAGCAGCGGATAGGGGTTGATGATGCACTGTGTACAGAATGGAGGGTGACCGTTCTACACCTGCGAACTCGAACTGCTTCGGCGTGTCGACGTTGCCAAATGAGTTGGCAGTGGCAGAAAAGAAAACGCAAAGGAGGAAGACCGAAGGGTGAAACCGTCGCCGCGAAGGGCCATGTGTGCACGGTGGGTTGATAAACACAAGAGGATGTTTGGGGAATGTGGGGACAAAAAATAAGTCGGTGATATCTGGCATGGAGGGCCCGGTGCTTGCAGTGACATGATCCGGGGTCGTCGCAGTCGGCTGACTCGGATTATTTGGGGTGACCGTCAACCAGGAACGAACGTGTCTCTGCTAGACCCACGGCTTGGTGCACTCTGAGAGACTAACATTGAAGCGCGAAAAACTTTGGTGCAACCGGAAATCGCAATTGCCACACAAGCTGGTTTTTTGGCCCACCAAATTTAGCATTCCGAGTGTCCATTGCAGTCGGTAAGCGAAACACGGAGCACATTGCGATAGCAGAAATACCTGTATATAAGAATAATTTAACAGCGGTCCAACCAGACCACGGCCGTTTCGAGACCAAATAAAGACAACTCTCTCGCCAGCAAGAAGACGGCGACGACGTCTTGGAGCGCAAGTTCAGCTGCTCGAACCAGTTTCCGATTGCGCCGCGCTATCGGGGAAAAAAACTCGCGCTCCTCTAAACGATGCAGCCGGCAGGAAAAGTTTGGCGGCGGTGGCTGAGGCGCAGCCTGCCTGCTGTCACGTGTAAATCAATAAAACACGCCGTTTCCTCGTCGGCCTGCGTCGCCAGCCACGACGGCCACTGCGCTCCCACAGCGGCAGATGGCCGACGACGGGCGCAGTGGTGCGCAGCGGTACGCTGATAGCGCTAAGCGGCAGATAACGACGATCGCGTTTCCTGCTACGCGGCTTCGCCGTGATTCACGTCGGGTTCGTCGAGACGCAAAACATTTGGAATTTCGTGAGGATCATTTCTTGTCTTTCCAAGGCGCTTTCGCGTACGCCTGCCGACGACTAGTACAAAATGGCCGCGCGAGACGGACGGTACCGACGTGTCTGCTGTCCGAGACCGCTCGGCTGCGGTCTATTCGTGCATGTGCACTTTAGGGAGAGGCTGCATCGAAGTACGAGTTGCCAGTATCGTGCGATGCGGGTGTGATCGAGGGGAGGGGACGGAACGGGGCTGGCGGGGACAATGCTTTCACCTGCGCGAGAGAGCAATATGATGTTCACTACTTTTGGCGACTAACCGCGAGCGATGAATACTGGGTAAAATTTGTCCATTTGGACAAGCGGCTTTGAATGACATGGGGGACAATAGGACAGCAGCTGTCGCCGTTCACTTACCAGGTTGGCCGTTTTTATCCACTCTCAAAGCGAGATCAGAGCGCCCCAGAAATGTGACCTTGAATTATTATCCAAAAAAATCACCAGCAACAAAGGCACTGTTATGTAAACTTGCACTCCGATTTCGTGAATCCAGTCACACACGTCACATACGTACACTGAAACGCACTTATAACACGACGGTCGGCGTTAGCTAGGGCGCTGGTTTCGTGGCACTGCCTCCCGGCCGAGGTTCACGGTTCTATAGGGCACAGCGCGATTGGCCGTCCTCACTCGTCGACTGCTGGTACACAACTGAGGGGCGAGCGTGCGAAGCATTGGTGGCAGCGCTGCCAGCACTACCATGGCATCAGGGGGGGGGGGGGGGGGGGGGGGGTATCGATGGCAGCGCCGTGCAACAAGTATGCACGGCGGCGGCGTCGAAGAGGCATCGGAGAACGCGACTAGAATTTGCACCGATTTTCCCCAAAAAGATTTACTAGCATCGCTCACGTTTCACTTTCAATTAGTAAAATGAGTCGTCGCGTCGACTTGTTAGGCAGGCATTATAATTAATTGATGTTCTCCTAAGCGTAATCGCCTTGAGGTGTAACACATATATTTTACTCGGTGGTTTTATTATGTTCTTTGTTTCTTGTACCATCATCCACCTCCTCACACTGGAATTCCACTGGAACGTCAGTGAGCATCCTTTGAATCCACCCAGTTTCTTGATGTGTAGCTCCACCGGCATACCTACCTCACCCATAAAGCATCATCATTCTTTTATCCAATCACTTTTCGCCATTACCGCTTCGGCTATCGCATAGAATCTAGTCGCTACCATTGAACCACTTAATTCAATGCAATTTTTTTCTATTCAGAAGCCAACCGATTGGGCACGTGATCAATGCGCCGTGTATGCTTCTTTCTTTTTCACCGTGCACGCCGACTGAGAGGATTGAATGGCGAATACCTGATAATGAAGCGTGGATTATGCACGTGTCAGCTCGTGACGATGCCGAGGCAGATAGCCGGTTGCCACACCCAATGCGTTCCCGTCCCGCGACGGCAACAGAGGGTTGCTTACTTGGCGAATGAATGCTAATAGGCTGCGGTGCACCAGGCGATTTCGCCTCCCAGCGAACCAAGGCGCAGGAATTAGCCGGCCAAAGGCATGGGCGAAAAAGAAACTGGTTCACTCATGGATGCACGGCATCCTGGCAAAAATCGACTCGCTCACGAAAAGTTTCATGGAAGTTCACAAAATTCGCTATGAAGGTAGATGAGAGATGAAGGCAAAAAAAAGCTCATTGGACTTGCGTAATGCAGAAGAGTCGCTCTTCAAAGAGTGGTTTTGTATAATCGGATGCCTTTAAATGGAAACCGGTGTAATAATAATAAATTGGTAGATAGCGGCGCTCGCGCACGATGGTGGGAGAAAAGAGGATAAAATCGAAATCCCGCAAAACCAGCTTTCACTGTGCATGGTTGTCTGATGGCTAATGGCATTCTTGTTTCGTTGCTATACTTTCAGATCAAGATGTAGGTACAGCTATTATTTGTGGTGGACATCTACGAGCTGGTCACTCATACAGCGTGTCATCAATATTCATGCGGCAGACAGTTCCGACCACTGCAGATAGTCACAGAGAAAAAGAAAAACTGTCTGCGTGAACGTGAATCGCAGGGTAATTTGATTCGTCTCCCAACGGGCAAAGAATCGATCAGATCAGTTTCATAGCATGGTTCGCTGATCGGAATGCAAAAAGCGTGCAGCTTGGATTCTCCGTCTTCGTCTCCGCTGCTGTACGATCAGTGGAAGGTCAGAGGGGACCGATCTTTTCGAGCGGAGTTTCGAGCGGAGGCGTCACACTCTCTCGATGTCCCGTGCTATGGTCTGTCACGACCAAAACGCAGCCGAGAGATAATAATAAAGTCGGCCTTGCTGTTGATAATAAGACGACAATCAAGACGTCGACGGAAAGGGTCAGGAGTCACGCCTACGCCATCTTGCGCCGTGGAAGGCGGTCTTGGCGATGACTTTTGTTTTTTAACGGCCCGCAGGTAACGCATTCCGCGTGACCATTTTCGGTACTATCGAATCGCAAACTAATACGACATCACTCATGCAAAGAAGCCTGCAAAACCCGATCGAATTTGCATATCATGCCGACTCCATACGCCGAATTTATAATCAGTGTGTACATGTTGATGTCTTGCTGGCCATAGTTTATACGAAACGCATGTTTGTAGGTTTCGCTGTTTAATAAAACTAGTTGCACTGGACTCACACGCATATTCGTCGGATTGATTTGAGAGCTAGTCGGCAATAATTTATGCGCGACGTCCACTGCTCAGCACATGTCCTATCCAATAAATGACAAGCGGGTCATTTCCGAAATTAACTCTATAACGTCGAGCCCGCTGTTGGCAGATACATGATTCCATAAATCCAAAAAACGACGCGTGCGTTGCTGGGAACGATGTACGAACACACATGTGTCCTGATTGCACGAAAACACGATCCGACCATTCAAAAATTCATTCCATCCCCATGTCTAGACTGGGCGCAATTAATTAGGCAGCTCGAGCCAGTGCGGCGACAGACAGAAACTCACCACTAATATTTGCTGAAATATTTGACGGCAGGGTTGCTGCGAGCCATGCCCGAGTGTCCGTGGCTTATTGGGGTCGCCCAGCGAACAATCCAGCCCATTTCTTGTGAACAGACAAAAGGCCCTCGAGGACCTTGTGCATTGGCAACTCGTGCACAGCGTTGTCTGTGTGCTCGCCGTGTCGAAAGGCAACGATGAGAATGCGCTTTTGTGGCCGACTTGAGCAGCAAACACTCGTTATTGTGTGCGATGTGCACCTGACAGACGCCCGAGAAAGACGTTTGCTACGCCCACACCCAAAAATAGACGCTGCTTCGGTTTTTTGTTCGTGTGTGTGCTAATACAAGTCGCCAAATAGAAATGGATGGGCAATAAATAATGCGAATGCTCTTGCACCACCGTTTTTTCACTTCGTTCCCGCGCTGCCATTTTCTTATAATTAATTAGCGGATGCGTTTTTACTTATACTAGTGAGAGATCTGATTAAATGCTAGACATTAATTTCAAATCCTTCATAAATCAATGGTTATTTGTGTGTGTTCCATCTTGTCACCAAGTATATTTACGGGGTCAATATCTTTCAAGACTCCTCTGCGGTTTGCGAGAAGTGCTCGCTTGTCTTCAGAAAAGAGGATGGGGCGCGAGGGCTCTTGGTGTGACCACAAATCTCTTCATTGCCCAAAACTCTATCCTAGATTTCCAAGGAATAACATAATCTTGGGCCCAGCACCATTACACAAAGCAATAAACTGCCCTCTGGCATATTTTTTACAGAAACTATACGCAGTCCTGATCTCTCATCTCAGCCCGATTTAGAAGTGAAGGAAGCAGTAATCTGCCGTAATAACGGATACGGCGAGTTAATGCTGCACTCGTAGCCAATAATCGAGCGAACATCGCGCCTGTATAGTGTAATAAATAATTTGACGCGAACGACGACTGCGACCCTGTAAAGCCCCGAGGAGCAGCGCCGGCACCGGTGACCGGTTCCACAGCGCCGACATGGCCCGTGAGACTCGTCCAGATTAAAATAAACGAGGTTTTTATGAAAATATATTCATAGCCTCGATTATCTCCCAGCGACACACACAAACACCACACGTGTTTTTATTTTTCTTCTAATTTTGGAACCGGATTTTTTCGTATAGTTTATAAAAAGGCAAGAAACAAAAGCGTAGGTCGTCGGTAACGTGTTTTTTGCTCTCCTCTTTTTCGACGGGGCAATTTAAAATTCCGTGACTCGGATGGATGCCACGTGGTCATTTTGAGAGTCGATTTCCAGTGGCCATAATAATCTGTGCATGAGCCCGATGATTTCCGATCTCACTCGCCAGTAATGACTCGACGTAGTATCTACCTGTACGATTTTAGCGCCGCGAGCAGGTGGTTATATTCGTGCATTTTTTTGCTTTTAGTCGCTTTGCATGAATCTAGTCCGATTTTGGCGATTTGAGTTCCGAGATTTTCGAACCCGAGCCGGTGCGCCCCCGGGGGAAACGGGTTTGAACTTCATAAAGTGCACGACATCAGATCGATTTCTCGCGTGCTCCAACGACGGGCACGTCATGCAAAAGCGCGGGGAATGCGCTCCGAGAAGGTCACCTTCTCCTCGGTCGCCGTTGTGGGAACGTTTTGCCAGGCCCGTGAGTTATGACCCTCCGTATTGGGCGCTTCGCGGTCAGTTCGGGGTTCACCGGGCAAAATGAACTATCACATTAAGTGTCACGATTACCATTAAAAATATAAGTTATTCACTTTCAATGATCCATAGTAGCGAGAAACAGAATTCAAGACCAACATGCGGTTCTTTAAAACGAGTAATAACGATATTTAATTCGCACTTTTAATTAAATTAAAGATCAAAGAGCATCGGAAACGGCATGGCAGAGCTAAGTAGTCTTGCGAAACCTAATGGCATGCAATTTGTGTTCGCCGATGTGCGAGACGCAGACTCGAGGACCCGGGACTGAAGCAGTTTTGTTGCTCTTGTCTCGTCGGGAGTCCATCACTTGAAGAGCATTCAAGTCCACGACGCGCGGCACCATGGCAACCTTTCATCTCGGAAGATAACGAGCCAGTTTCTCGTCAAATTAGTGCAAACGAAATTCGATCTCCTGTGTGTGTGTGTGTGTGTGTGTTCATGTTGGGAGGTAGTCATCGTCTCCATCGTCTTGTAATACACAAGGACAGCAGGCATATTTTGTCGAATACTCCCCGGTAATTGAATCGCATGCTCCCAATTAGTAATTCCATCCTCTGCCACGTTATGATTTCAAAATATAATGCCAATTAGTTAGCGATGTTTTGCATGCAAAAGGTAGCGCACATCGTGTCAGACGAGCTCCTTACAGCTCTTTTAACTGTAGGTACCGGCTGAATACGTTTTGACGCATAAAAACGGCAAAGAAAAAAAATAAAAAAAATAAAAAATAAATGTATATAGTTTAACTTGGATATTACAGAACAGAAAGAAGACAGAAGTACGCTGTTACACAAAGGAGCTAATTACGTCGATGATTTCTTTAACTTTCCGTTTCACTTCTTCAAGAGCTCTGTTACTTTCATAAAAGATTACTATTCATTCTCAGCTTAGTCATCTTTCAAAGAAGATTCACTCAACCAAGAAAGGTATATATATATAAACATCATTCGTTTCTAGCTCTTTTATTTCATGCCACTTTTCAGTCTGAAATAGCCAACAAAGTTTTACTCATGACTAGGTATTGATATAATTGCACCAGAGAGGCAGAGCGCTCGCACCAATAAAAAAGTACCGATTTGGCGGCGGGCAGCACTCGACGGGTTTCTAATGGAAAACAGGTTGGCATTAGACTGAAATTAGACTGGAATTAGCGCGTGCGATGGTCGGATTTGTTGACACTTGCTGTAAGCGGCACTTGGACATGGTTAGCATCACGCAACTGACGTCACTGAATACTGATTATCAGACAGTTTCTAATCAGCATCTTCCGATTGATTGTCTTATCAGCTAGCAGCCACTCGCTGCACTCCTACAACATTGACACAGCGATTGCCAGCGCCATGCTTTGCCGATAAACAACCACAAGTAACCGGTTATTAGCGCAGGCACTATCAAATATCAATAAGCCCCATCGACTTATGATAAGTTGATAGGATCGAAATTCCCTGAATTTCACGAATTTGTCTGGTGATGATTTACTTCTGTTTGTTGAGACATGATATTCTGACTCAATGGCAAATAGTAAGAGGTTTCGCATAGCATTCGATGGGACTTTATTATAGAAGCTCAGGTCGAGGTCAAGCCATTTGTAAAGATGATGATTTTGGGGGATTTTCAAGTGCCAATCAATATTTAGGAAGCAAATAGTGTAGTCGATGACATCGACAAGAACACCGTCTCCCAAGAAAATGAAAGGAGCAGCCCGGCAATCTTATTCGTGACGTAAATGTTAAAAGTCAAGTACCAAGAAATTGAAGATAGCAAAAAAACCAAAAAAAGAAAATCCATCGAGTAAACGAAGTAGGAAAATAAGAATACCTATTAAACTGGTTTGTATGAAAGAAAAATAAAACTGAGCTTCGCAAGTCGAGCAATGTGCCGTTTCGCCGGCAGAAACCAGTTCGTCGTTCGATCGTGACTTGATCTCGTGTGTACTGACTGCACCCATGTAGTAAGGCGCACAAGAATAAGATGGCTGCAAGTAAACCAGCTATTTCTATTGGCATCGTGGCATGTCCCTCAGAACTCACCCCACCCACAACTGCAGCCACGGGACGCCGACTTGTTTCCCCAGCTGTCCTCCTGCCGAGTGCGTAAGCGATACCCGCACAAATCACTCGGCCAGAGATTGGCGATCGCCATCTTGAGTTCAACTTTTAAATGACTCCGTGAACATTGCAAGCTGAAGACGTTGGGTGACGTAATTGCTTTTGTGACTGCGCTTCATTGCGCGCGACGCGAGTTGAATTTAGTTACGCTTTAATTTGCTGTTCTGCTTTGGAGTTGCTGTTTGGAAGTGCTTCACCAACGGCTTCACTCTATATATGCGCCAATAGTTTTGGTGCGTGAACTAGTTATCGAATTAGAAACTTTGTGCGAATCAGGATTTCTGTGCGAAGAAGAATCCTTGGATTGCTGCTGTGTCCAACAACCTCAATGGATTTGTGCGATTAGTAATGACAAACACGTACGATAAATAATCCGACCTCTCAAACAAATTTTAAGTAGATAGTCAAATCGATTGTTTTAAAATAAGCAATCTAATTTGTATTCACATCACTGCCAAATCCAGCATGTCAACGCAAGAATGCCTGAATTGATGATTAAATTTCATGTAAATTCTTCATACACAACTCCGCAAGCGAGTTTTGCTAATGTTTATTTATAAGCACGTGCACAATTGATTTATTTAAAATGATATTGTCTTGAGCTGACGGTGAAGACGCGAGACGAAACCCATTCTTCGTTTCTTTGGGTTTTATTAGAATCAGAAATCTAAATTAATTAGCATCTTGCGAGCAACATGTCGGCGCTCAGGAATGTACTTGATACTAATTAAAATAAATGGAAATTCGCGCCATGAAATGTGAAATTATAAGAATCTTGGAACAAATTACGGATTCTCTTTCGACAAAGATGTTGGCAAACGATATAGTCCGGCACGTTTCCTTATGACTTTTAATTGCCCGTTGCCAGATGGAATAGTGAATTTGAAATCATCAAGGACTTGGCACTCGATACAGAATAACACACAGCCGTTCCATTATCTACCTTCTGCAAGGGAATTCTAATGAGTGGCCATTTAGGTGCATGAAATTGACCGGGATGGGCAGGCGTCTAGACCATGCGAGTCGATCCCCTTAGAGTCGTTACTCAGGACGGTTTTAATTACAGACATGAGCTAATTACAAACGCATGAAGCAATTCGTAGTCCGGCTCATATGAGATGTTGCTGCCTACATATGCAGGTGTGTAATGTACTGAAAAAACACCTGCTTATTAACCGGTGGGCCATGCAAGGAAGAAACCCCAAGCACAAGTTACACCGTCAAGAGAACAACAACCACCTAAATGTGGTCAGCGGAGTTTACCACTTTTTTTGGGTTGTGGAACGCACGTACAAGGTTTTTCATCCGCGAGTTTCGTGTCTATCTATAATTGTGCTAATTATTATAGTTAGCATTCAACTATTGCGAATTAATTAGCCAGCCATGCTCGCGGTATAACTTTGTACGTGGTATATATACACGTCACCGTTAATCACCGGTCTAATTTCAGACAAAGCCCAACCACTCAGAGACTTCCCGAACATGTGGCCGATCTACCCACTTCCCTGATAGCCTCCCCTGATAACAAAAAAACCAAGCCACTTCCTCCCAAGTTGCCGTTGTTGTCACTATCAGTGCATACGACCCAACCGTGCCCCACCGATAAAAAATAAACTAACAATTCGTATCATCGTCAATTAATTCACTCTTTCTTTGCCTTCCTTGGAATAGGGAATTTCTGCAGACATACGATAATGGAACTCTCCAGTGCGATTTGTGCGTACGTCATGTACAACGAAAGCCGAGTGGAACCGCTCATCATATAACGGTAGCCGTCATCAACTTGTAAATTTAAATATAGCCCGTGCTAATCGACCGTGACGCGGCTCGGCACGCAAACCAAATGCTGTGCGCTCCGCATGTCGCCCTACCTTGGCGGAATAAATCTTATGTCCGCGTGCGACTTGGCACATAGCGCGACATGTGACGTCACTTTCCATCACTCACCTGCGAACAAAAGAGAAAACAACAACGTTAATTTTAAAGAGTCATGGAAATCAGTAAGCATGTTAGGCATGAAATGTGGACGAAAAATGCGCTGAGGTCTAGAATCAAGCTGCCGTAGAACGGAGCGGGGAATTTGCATGAGACCTTTGGCTAGTGTTCACAACGGGGACGCCGAGGAAATCAATACATTTAATTAACTTATCGAGAAGTGATCTAATTAGTTACGCGAAGTAAAATAGCGAAGACTCGTCTGGAATCAGAGGCAAGGCGTAGCGTCGATTCGAGAAAATAAAGTACGCAGAGTCGACGGAGCGGAGAAAAAACTAAAGCCTCCTACGCGGAGGAAATGAAAATGCAAAATGCTCTACACGCCAGTAGATAATTCTCAGAGTGCGAATTAATTACATGGGAATGTGTTTTTAGTAGCGAATGCTTGGCATAGGTGACCATGTCGTCAATCATCTTAAGGATATGCTACAGCGATTATTTTTTATTATAATCATCTAATCCTCTCCGTCGATTCACAATGCAACATTTCGCTACAATTTCACATCTTTTGTTCACAGCTGCCGTATCGTTTAGCCTAAAAATATGATTCAAAATTCTTTGGATAGGTGCATGTGTTCTCCTACCGCCCTGTACGTTTCAATCGGTTCCAATCAATATTCTTTATGCAATTGACCGAAGAAGAAGGGACTGTTTTTCAGCTAATGCCAAGATTGCCACGAAACGACTTGAGCTACAAACTTGAAATTAAACACTTATGTTGTTGACACAGAAACCATGTTTTGTGCCCACGACTTTTTCGAAATTCGATTTGGTTCACACATAAATGCATTTTATATTTTTTTATCAAAGTTGCTGATATCTTTTTACGGAGTGCAAACTTCGTATAAAAACGAAGACCGAACACTAGATTATGTAAATATTTGTTTTGAAAAAAATCACGAACGCTCTATCTTTAATGAGCTAGGCGGTACACGAGCATTACCTAATTGTAAACATAGAGGTGAATCGATGCAATTCTCTGTCCAAAAACTGCTAGTTTTTCCCCTCTCGCGGCTGTCGAAGCAGCGTTATCGCATTCGAATTCCTAGCGCACGACGGAAATAGCTCGGGATTATAATAATTGCCGAGCGACTGCAGTGACTGAGCGAGCAACACATTCAATCCTTCCAGATTCAGAGGCTGCCCGAGTCTTGAGAAATATCATCGGCAAAATTTAGCGTCAACTTGTGCGGCATAATGGGATGGCAGTGGTCTGTTCAATTACTAACTTTATGCCTAATGTCGTCATGATACGTAAAATCCAATGAAAACGTTTGGACTTTCGGCCTGTTAGACTATTCAAATTGCCGGTCTTTCATTAGCGCCATGTGCATACAGTTTTGGTGCTGCGTGGTTCAATAAGAAATCAATAAAAAATAGTAATAAGTATAGAAAGGGTGATTTCTTGTTCCCTGCTTTGTTGTATATTTTCATTATTAGTTACACCGTTAATTAGTTCAATTTCTTGCACCGAGAAGTTCAGTTTGGTACAGAAAGAATATTGTCACAATGCACCTCAGAGCGATGTCATGAAGGAGTTTTCTTAGCTATAAATCGTACACGCGATATGTCCAATCTAGTCGGCTGCTTATTTCGGCCAGTAAAATGCTTGCTACTGAACTAAATTGTAATACCATATTGCAGCCCGATAAACTCGGAGAATATCGCTTATAAAAACACGTTTGGAAGTCGCTGGCAGCCTCTCATTGCATAAATTCACGATCATGACCATGTCACATTGAAATTGTTGGGTGAGAAATTATGTCAAATCGCTAAATCTGGGGCTAGGATGTCGATCAAAAAAGATTTCCGCATAGAAAACTTCGGAAAGTAATGTGGATTGTTTCAAATTTCGGAAATCGATCAAATGATAGGTACTGTGACTTGGCGGGTGCTTATCTCAATGTTGATTTTCTTGGAATTCCCGCATTACTAGGTTTTATAATAATATCGCCAGGCGATTACGATGGTTTGGCGAGATGGAGCACGAGCAGCCCAGTGACCTTGCTGGTTGATCACGGTAAATTGATGCTAGAGAGGGTAGTTTCAACATTAGAACAAACATTTAAACTGATTTGAAATCAGGTCTCAGAGCCGAATGTTATGGTGCTTTAAAAAATTTCAAAATTCAATTATTAGCATCAGATGGATTTTTGAGTTAAATGGCTCTGGTATTAGCGATTCTCGGAACATTTTTATCGCAAATCGGCTTATACATTCAGTATCATATGGTTCCCAATCAAATCTCCAGACGCAAAGCGAGACACCCACGTGATACACTCCCCTTGTGCCACGGTAGAAAATGTGTGGAAAGGGAAAATGCACACCGCGTCCCGTATTACTCCCCCGGATGCGTTTAACACTGCCCTCTATACAAGTAATGAACTAAATATTCAAAGCTATGGCGGGTTCTTAATAATGACGCTGCTATTACCACGACGACGCCAGCAGATTGCGAGATGGCTCGACGCGGTTTACTCCGACGTGTTGTGAAAAGATGGGATAATTTCGTGAGCGGCGATTTCCTAGAAGTGACTTGAATCGAGTCCAGGTCTAATTCGGACGCTTGGACGCCGTGACGTCGGCGTCGTCATCGGCGTCGGCGACGTCGCCAGCTGCCGACAACAACACGGCTCGCGAACGTGTGTGAGTTGGCTTATAGCGCACGCACTCTGCAAGCCTGTGACGGCTTTAAATCTTGTTTGCGGCAAGACATTGCGAAAATACCTTCGATGAAATGTTTACAATCTAAGGCTTATAGAACAAAAGCTGGCATCAAAGCGAGCTTGCTGCTGCTAAGTACACTATCGAAAGTTAATTCCTCATATCTGGGTGTGAATTACAAATCCTCGTGTTATACGAAGAGCTTATCAAATGCAACTAAAACAAGATTACAGATTTCGGAGCAGCCTTTCCCTCAAAGACGCAGAATAAGTAGTCCGTTTGCAGCTCTAAGCAACGCAGCCAAAGTTGAGGTAAGGTCAGTCTTCTTTCCAACAATTTTCATAAACCTAATAAAAATAACAACCGTTAAATATTACATCCGAGCCCAAGTACGTACACAGTACGGACATTAAGCGAATGAAACACGCACGCGACTACAGATGACTATCAACTCGGTGTATGTTTCTGCCACCACTTTACCCCCACGCTCCCTGCAAGCCGTTCCGTTCATGTCGTTCTATTTTCGCTGCTCACTTTATTTTCTCTAACGCACGCTCTGGCCGCCGAATGACTTCCTTATCTCCACAGCTAGCTGCAGGCGACGATACGAATTTTTGGCGACCACGCTCGGCATTCTTCGCGTGCCCGGCACTCTCACGTGACCTCTAGACGCCGATGCCGAAGGGTCACGCACGCCTGTTAATTGTAATTAATTCGACGCGCCCGCATCATGCGTGTGTGGTGCGGAGGGCTGGAGGTCACGAGACCTAGTTATCCGTTACAGACCCCCCTACCGAAAAGTTCGCCAAAGTATCAAACTCCAAGCCTTTCGTGCCGCGCAGCCCAAAGTTAGCAGCCTTTGATGAAGATAGCTTCGCTAATATGCGGGCGCAAAGGGGACACAAGGACGGATGAAGCCACCCTTTAATCAAATCGCCCGCGAGAGACCATTCACATCGCCATGGTATGCAATCGGGGATGCATAGCCCTTGAAGAGATCGCTGCACACGATATATTCAACGCAACGAAATCTTTTCAATTACTTCACAGAACTATATAATATGAGCGGCATATCGTATTCTCTCCATATACATGTGTCCTTGCCCTGTATATGCAAATAGGCCCTCGCCGCTATCTTTTATAGAGCCGAGTTTTGAACTGCAGTGCACGCCAAGAGGAAGCTTTAATCACGACAACGACGGCACGGGCCATTGTTCGCCGCGAGTTGCAGCCATCATCAGAAGGAAGGAGGGAGCAATGATAAGGATGTGCCCGCGCCGGTCAAAGATCAATGTGCACACACCATGATGCTACCAGCAGCGAGAATTTAGTACGAATGTTACACATTGATGTGAGGAGATAGCATTATGCTGTCATCAAACAACTCAGAGTTCACACAGTTTTCTTGCATAATAACTGCAGAGCTAACAAAGCGAACGTATCGGTAAGCTTTAGCCTAATGGCAATGTGATTCCATCAACGACTTTTCAATTCGTCTTGCATGTGAAATGTTTTTCACCACAAACAAATTGAATACATTGGAGGGTGATTGAAGGAATGTTGTATGGTTTAAATGTCATGCAATACGTCTCTCAAGGCAATATGCAGACTATGGCACGGCTAAGCAATCTATTTTAGTGTCTCATTGTAATGTACGTGTGATGCAAGCAGCTATGTGTTTGTCGTCGTTGTCCTATTGATAAAATCCAATCAATATCCGTGGATAGCCGGGCGTATACACGTGAACGTGTTGCCCAATGGCGAGCCGAGAACGCAGCCGATAAGGCAAGGTCGATGTATTTGGATGCGAGCAAAGCAGATTGGGAATTATTGACTTGCTCGTAGGATGATGCTAAAGGTCGCTAGGGGTCAACGAGATGGCCGCCCAGATTCAATGCGTTATCGTATCTTAGAGATTATCATTACACTTGGTCAGTCACGTTGTTATTGCTCTTACAAGCGCATAAGATTCTTGCGTGTTTATTATTAATTGTGATCAAAACACGAGCATGTTTATTATTATTAGTATATTTATTACGAGCCGAAAAATATGGCGGGGGTTTTAAAGATCCTGAATGCACAGCGATCATTTTAAATCTTGCCATCATTCAAATGGCGAGTTTCTCGTTTGTGTAAATATGCTGATCTTGTGTAGAGGTTGTAAGCATGACCCCGTGATAAATGTCCAAAGAGGCTCATCGATAATTCACTTTGCGTTTAGGTGCTATAAAAGAAACGTCCTACCAGCATCGCAAAGGTCTGCACGGTTATGGTTCGACTATATACGGCAAGGCGAGGTGAAAGCAGGTGTTCCGTCCGCTGAAATCGATTCGCCGAACCGACACCGCGAGCACATCAATCGCGGATTTAACGACATATTAATTCGTTTCCGTTTCTATGATCCCTCCCGACGCGAGGTGAGGAAAGGTCACGTCAGACGAGCACGTGCGCTACGCCTCTGAGTGCGAATTTTTGAGTCGTTCCGATAATAAGTTAGGGAAAAATCCACGTCGATGTTTGGATTTGAATGTATAAAATGTTTACACGTATAAGCTTTGACGTCAGAGTGAGGTTTCCTGATTCCGATGAGAACGACCATGGTGCGCTGTTTGATCTGGGTATCTCTGTTTGTGCACTGCATCTCTAGACAGAGCGCGAGCGAGCAATAAACGAAAATTACTTTGGGAACATCAAACCATGATCAAACAGCGAGCGTAGTTGTGTGCGAGGAAAAAAGTCCAACAGAGATTATTTGATGAATGCGGGTAAAGTTTACGCGAGAAAACGTGACGGTGACTGCTGCCATGTTCAGCCGAACGAACGAGGCGAAATCGAAATTAAAAGTTGAGAAAAGTACGTTGAAACAAAACAAGGGGGGCAGTCTCTTTTTTAAAACAAGTCCCAAACTAAAACAAACACATTAAAAGATTGGAAAAGTTGGCAATGGCGGGCTGGTGGGTGCCGTCAAATGGATTAGTTGAGCAGTAAGCTCGTGAGTTGCCGAAACAAACTTGACGCTGCACTGCACCGCGACAATTCCCAACTTTCGAAAAGCAATTCAACTCGAAACTTTCTTCGCGGTGATGTAAAATCGTTGAGTGTAAGACGACCGCGTCAAATCATCCCATCTCTGGCAATTGGGTCCTAGCGGTAAAATAATGCAAGCCAGACTAGAAATCAGCACCAATCAACTTGTTTTCATGGAAATTGGGGGCCGGTCAGTTTGTCTTGATCAACTAAACCGGTAAGCGCATTATGGACGTGATCCGCACGCATACCATTTGCAAATATGGGAGAAAGACAATTCCATCCATGACCAGTTCTAGAGATACCAGCTTAGCGCGGCACTCGATGCGACGCGAAAATATGAATCCGACACGAAACCGGGATTACCAGATACCGTGTGCTCGGATGTAGAGCGGCATGTGTGCAGTGCGCAACGCTAGCGAGGAAAAAACTCACGCGACGAATTCAATTTGTTTGTGAAGGATTCCACGAGTAATCTGGCCTCTGAAAGGATTTCATGACCACAAGCACTATAAAATAAAAAAAAGTATGCGAGAAAAAACTTCACAATATTAAAACCTTAACAATGGGTCCCAACTCCAGAACACAATCCAAGTGTTTCACAAGTCACGACCCTACGGTCACAAACTACCGCGTCGTTTCACCACCTCCTAAGCGCTCAACGGTTGTTACATATCCAAACCTCCGCGGAGTGAATCACACGCACGCGATCGCGGCAAGCCACGCATCCCATCGTCTCTGCCCCCCCGGAGAGCTTCTCCTTGACGACTACCAGTGTCTCAGGGCACCGAAGACAGTGCCCAGCAAACGACGCGCAGCTCAGAGGTCCTCGTGGTAAACATACAAGGACATCTCGCAGATTGAACGCGTCCACGCCGTGGCCGGACGCGATGTGCATACAAATGCACAGATTATAGGAGACAACGCCGAGAGAATGCAGCCATCTTGAGACAATGGAGAATTAGGCCACATGCCTTGTACTTCTAACGGAGTTCACTGGAAACCAATCATCCACGGCGACGGCAGCAGGACGGGGGGATAATCGTCGAGCGATTATATCGACAAGCGAACTGGTATAATATAAGAGAGTGAGATGAGGGGCAGCACACGGATAGTTGCTCATGGCATTAGATTCGCTAGTTTTTATTAGCCTTGACGTGCCCGAAGACGTTAATTGTCCATTAAAGCAACGCACCCATCCGTGTGTGTGCGTGTGTACGCGTGTGGCTGTGTGCAAATTGCACGACGGCCGCGTCTTTGCCGGTAGGAACGAGTTCAGCAAGGCTGCCAAATTGAATAGGCGCCAATTCGCGATTGTGGCGCAAAAAAGTGCGCGGTGGCAAGACGAAGAGAGAAAAAGAGAGAGAGCAAACACCTTTTCGGCCGGTCACATTACATCTGATTGCGCAATTGTAAATCACTAACGACTTGACGAGAGCATAGGGCAGGTATTATAGTAATAACCGTGTAGGCAGACTTGCGGCGTCGACTGCACAATATATATATATATATGCAAGTACAGTTATGTATGCCGAGAGATATGAATTAGTCGGTCGGTCTAAACCGGGCCGTTGCCAAAACGACGTCGGCAACAGCAACAACCAGAGGGGACTCAGCATGGACGCCGCCATCTCAATCAATAAACGCGCTCGTCGTGGTCTGCAAATAAACATCACGTGTCCCGTCCACCGTCTATTTGCGGCAAATTGCTTCCATCAACAACACAATTTATGTGTCGCCCCCTTCACCCTTCAGCGTCGCGTCTCTGCGCACATGACCAACGAGCGTTATGAAAGCATGTCACATCGATTTGGGATTCGACGCGAGTTGTTTATCATTGTGTGAAACTCTAACGACGACACTTCCGGCGACTATTTTTGCGCGGTAACTTTGTTAATGATCGGCCCAGATCGATATATGAATGTTCCGAGGTATAACCGCTCGCTAACGATCACAAAGTTGCCCCACCGACATAAGTTAGTCGAATTTAACAAGGTCCGGCCACGGCACCTGCTCGACCATTAAAGTAGTCGTGTCAGGGGGTGTGGATGGAGGGGGGGGGGGGGGGGGGGGGGGGCGATTTGGAAGCAATCCAAACACCCGAAGACGCAAGTTTCGTACGAGACGACACCCCCAAGGAACGTTTCCCCCCTCAAGCTAACTCAATCGGGTCTGTAGTCGATAAACCAATTAGAAATCGTCACGTCTATTAGGCCAGAGTGAGCTGTTCGATCCTTCCAGAAGACATAGTAGGTCTATTGGATCGGTGTGGCAACTGGTAATAAAGACGGTGACTGATGGGATGACCTGTACGTAGCACTCCTCGATCGAAGGTTTCTTCACGCCTTGGTGAACAAGGAGACTGGTTTAATTTTATCAAGCTACACCCACACAGTGACGCCGGTCGTCGCGGGTTCACGTCGAGGAGTCAAGGTTGACGTTTGGGCCGCTAGCCCGACGGGCATGCATCGCCCAATTGCCGTCGTTTTTCATCTCTAACACTCTCTATCTCTCTCTCTCTCACGGCGTCGGCTGGCCAAGGCTGGATAAGTGGTAATTACCTTCCATGCTACGACCGCTCTCGGGTAATGATGCTGCGAAATCTAGCTAAATATACCCCCCCCCCCCTCCCCACCGCTGTCTCGTAATTAAAGCTCGATGCATTCTCTTTGCTCACATTGCGTTCACTTCCCTTTGAAATGACGATCACATGACTGCGTGGTTTTGAATTACAAAACTGTCGCTTGCTCTTGCTCGTTTTGTTCTTGTACTTTCGTTTGCCTTATAGCCGCTCGATCGCTCAAAGCTGAGGCGATGAAACGAGGTTTTCATGTGTGCCTGCTGCGATCACAGGTGCTAAAAATATCAATCATTTTGATCTAGAAAGGCAAATTAATCCGGGTCTTTTGAATGAGATTTGCAGCTCACACTGATTGAGCGAAACCTGAGTTCAACACTTTTTGAGTTCAAGGTGGCAGGCAACTAGTAATTTGTCTACGCTAACCAACTCGCTAACTATTCGAGAATGGTGTTTTGTCACGCGATTTTCCGCCGTGACACAGTTGATAATTTGACAACTTTTCGTCCTCCAAACCTTTTCGACACATTGGCTGGTCGTCCTCTAAACGAGCATCGACATTTCCGAAACTACCACACAAGAAAGAGCCTTTTTATTAGATAAACGATCGACCGCAATGAAATCCTTGTACCATAAGAAGATAAATCTATTAATAAGAAGTTTTTTTTTCATTCTTGAGAAAAGCGCCGCGAGCGGAACCGGTTCTTTCGCCTCTTTCGATCCGGCTCTGATTGACAAAGGTCTGAAGCAGATAAATGCAGTGTTGTGTAATACAAGGCCAGTCGTGCCTATAGGTAGATAAGTCCCCGTGCAAACGCAACACAATCCATCCATCTCGATCGATGGCAGCGCCCACTGGGTAGTCAAACCGCCGCGGAGGTCAAATCCAGGTCACGACGCCCAGAGACTTCCGACGTACCACGCTAGTTCGCTATCGCTCGAGACCAATCTCGCGGGTAATAATAGCTTCCCTGGACGACTCTGGACCAAGAAACTGGTCGTGAAACATGATATGTCCGCCGATGGATGGCCTCTGGCCGCGTCCTAATCGATGCCTGGCAAAAACACGGTGGATCTTCTAGCCAATTACATTTTTAAAACGCTGTGCTAGGCAATGCACGCCGCGAGATTCGTGTGCCTGCTCGTTTAGTGCATTTCGTGTACAGCCTTGGGTTTCGTTAATCATTTTAATCGGAATGTCGAGAAACGAAGCAAAAAAAAGACAGACTAAAATCTGACTTTATAATCAACGTCGATGATTTAAAAGAGGCGCATTTTAAGACAGGTACAAAAAAGAGGGCGATAGCGGAAAAGGTCGTCTACCTATCACGCTGTTACCAGAGCAGGCGACAGACGGTTTGAGGAATTCACTAGAAGACCTTGTGCTCTATGAATGCGAGGCGATGGCAAACAATTTGGCAGGATCCCCGCGGCGGAGACGGGACGAGGTTGCAGGGAGAGTGTTGACTGCGATGTGTGCTAAGCCTCCAAACACGATCCGGTCGAAACACCTTTGAGACAGATGAGAGGCGCTCTTTGTGCAAGCCTAAAACCCCACTTTTTATTAACTTTTTAGCAGGTATGTGATAACATGATTAATTGTGTACCATTTACTGTGCATTACCTACACGACTTCATACGGTTTTTGTAGCTTCAACACATCAACGTCAAATCTGATCTACAAACAAACCGATTTCTAGTGCTGCAGCGAGCAATGCTTATCAAAACAATCATGTTGACTTAAAATTTCACGTGGTTCTTAGATAGCTCATCGACCAAAATACAACATCCCACGCCCGACGAATACCTCCAATGGGGATCATCAACACCTCCGAAAGAAATCGTGCGCAGCCACACAAGACTCAAACAAAAAAAAACGTGACCCAGCGATGGCCGCCAATTCCTTGACCCCTTTCGCTGTTTGCGATGCAGTCAAACTCTGTGCCATTGTTCGCTAAACGCCCTCCTCAGCGTGGCTACGTGATCGGGGATCGATCACCATCCGGCCCAGCGGGCGGATTGATTCCCAACGCACTGCACACGACGGCGTCGACGTCGTTGGCACACGAGTCACGTCGACCGGTTGCGAGGACGTGGGCGTGGAGAGGGTGCGCGCTCGACTCATGGGTGCAGCGATCAACGCGGGTACGGCTTTGCATGTTTTACGGCGAGATCCGGCGCGCGAATCATTGTTTGAGTGTTGCGAAGTGAACAAAGGGCCGAGCGAAGCAAGCTTATACTGACCGTAGACTTCAAGTACATGACATTGAAGGTTTTTACTTTCTAGCATTCAAATCCATTAAGAGACCAATCGTGTTTGAAATGAAGACGCTGTCACAGATACCTTTACGAATTGATGCTAGATATTTAAATTCAGTTGTATAATATTTAAACGAGGTTGAACGGAGTAATTTCTAGAAAGGACACAAAGACATCTTTATACGGTTTCAAACAAAAGTAGACAACAAAATGAACGCATCCGAAAGCGAATTCCCGTGCGGCTCAAGGTCGGAGTTCGGTAACACCTGCACCCGGCTACACGGTGAAAAGCATGACGTGCATTGCACCACAGAGCGACGCATGAGTGGCCATCGATGTGTCGTTGATTGGATGCTGTGCCTGACAGACCGAGTGCCCGCAAGAGTGATGGCGCGACACGAATCACTGCAACTGTCACAGCCGCGGTCGGCGTAAAAGTGTTTTGAATGTCACACTCTCTGTCCGCGAGTTGACGGATGACCGGTCATTCGTCCGCGTCCCGTAGAGTGACGTGCGATTCGAATGGACTTTGCCATTTGAATTAATTGACACGTTTAGAGGTGTCGCTAAGAGGAGAGTGATAAGTTATGTTCTCAATTGAATGCGAATGCCAATATTTCTACTAATGTTTTTTTTTTCTTTTCAAAAGTAAGCCCCCGACATTTATTCTTTGGCCGAGACAAGACAAATTGGCGTTTCCTACGCGGAGGCTGGCGTGACCCAGTTGTTTCCGAAGTGCTCATGATGCGCGAGCGCCGCGCAGAGGCACGCAAATGTCGTGAGGAATTAATTCTGTATATCTCGACGGCGAGCGTGCCGCGAATAACTGATTAAAAACAGATCCTAATTAATAACTGGAACATTTATTGTACAGCAACGTCCTTCTCTGTCGGCCGCGCATGGGTTGCATTGCAAGTCCGTGAGCGATCCCCGTATCTCGATTCCCACGCCAATGGTCTAGTTCTGCCCCTCCGGTGCCGCTTGTGTACGTGTAAGCATACAGGCTCTGTTAGATAGTAGCCCAATCGCACCGGAAAGAGATGATAATAAGCTTTTTATGTCCTAATTTTGATTACATTATATGCAGTGGTATACAAATAACGTATTATTTTTTTGGCAAATATTCTTCTTCCTCTGCAAATACATGCTGGTCATGAATGTCGTAGTGGAATAAATAATTCAATACATTGTCGCTGGTTTACTATCGCTGCTAGTGTGGTTGATTTATTGCTATGAAAGGCAAAACCACAATCACTTTGTGACAACTGTTTTTTTTTCGTGTTCTAGATATCGGCAAAACAATAGTGTACAATTGTTATAGCATATTTATCTAACTTTCAATTGTCTGCTATTAAGCTAGAGAGATCAATTGTGAATCAATAATCCATTTCTCGTTCAAACTTTAATTCACAGATTGCAAATGGACAAAGGAATTTAAATCGTTGACCTACAATGTATTTCGCGTGTTGAATACGCACATCCGCATAAACCACTCGACTAGAAGTGCACATCATTAGTAATTCAACTATGTCGCAAAATGAATAACTTTATCGATGCTCTGAACACGTTTATAATAAAATGATAATTACACAAAAACAATTACAATTCGCAAGATAATCATATAGGTAAACGGAGAAGAAAAAACACGGTTCCCATCACGGAAAGCAATTAACTTTGTATATGTATATAAGCGTGGAAAGCGAAACAAGATCTATTATGGTGGTAAAAAAAATAACTCTCTCGTCGCGATTACATGATATCCTGCATTGTGCGCAAGTGAGTGTGTGTGGGAATGTGCACGGAATAAAAGCGAGATGCGACTGTAGGTAGGTGTTCGCATCATGCACTCATGGGAACAAATTAACATCGTCCAAGGTTGATGCGGGCCTTCAGATTCGGGAAAGTCTGCCACGGGCGAAGCCAATGTCCCCCTGGGGTTCGCGACAAGCGACAAGCGAGATCGTCGATGTCGAACCCAGAATCAATCAATCGGCCGGCTACGTGCGAGCAATCTCGATCGCACAGTTCTAGGTTGACTCAAGGGCGCGACCGGATGATGTAAGTAAGTCTGAATACAAAGTGGTCAACCAAAATGCAGTGTAGGGCCTATAACCATAAGCCTCCAGCACATTTTAAGAGGTAGATTCTCAGGCATAAAAATTTAACAGCCGATGTAACTGGGTCAAGTGGGAAAAATTCCAGTTGAGCAGATAATCTATTTTGCGGTTAACAACTCCTGGTCTGGCTTCGCAAAGCGAACATGGAGATAAGTAATCAGATTGATTCGCGACGTTGTACGTTGTACGAAGCTACAATGTAATGATAGTAATGGTGTGTCGGTGGCAGTTCACGCTGAACTGATTGGTATTCGCTCGAGAGCTATGGACAAGTTGGTAGCATTAAATCGAAGAGGCGTGCTTGGCTGTCAAGGCATGACAATTTCACGCCGTGGTTCGTCTTGTGAATAACTGGACTAGATTGCTTGTTAAACGCACGCTGAATGCCCTGTGATTGTATAGCGTGTGCAAACACTGAAAGGTGGCAACGGCTAGAGGAGCACGTTCTATTAGCACAATTTGGCACAAAACCGCGAATGTGAGAGTGATTATGATGGCACGGATACCCGAGCAGCCAAGGACTTGTTCGCGCAAAGCAATTCTCTCAGTGATTCGCTCTAAGGAACTAGTTTCTTTCCCTCTTTGATTGCCTATATGCAAAGTAATGTTACGCACCGCATCAACAAGTACAGTGATTATCTGTGGATTTATTCACTTCTCATGATCAGTGTAATTGGTTTCGCTGTTACTATTGCAAAAGTCGCTCAGGATTTTCTGGAATCCTCGGTCGACTCGGTGTGAATAAATTTGAAGCGTCCACTGCGTCCGATTGGGTTCATCGATGGCCAATTAAAAGGAAAACACGGCTGCTGCAACGATTGCCGCGCGCGTGTGACATTCCCCAGGTAATATAAGCACACGGAGTTAATGATCTCTCGGCGGAGACAATTACAGAGAGAGGACGAAGTTGCCCTCAGGCTTCAGCGACGAGCAATATACTTTGATGTGCTACGTCTTGAGAAAATGCTCGTTAGTCACAAAGAAATTGGCAGAAACTATTTTATGGAAGCGCTGCTAAATCAATAAACGCCATGCCATGTGAAAGCCAGACCGAGTCTACTGAACTTTATTTACAAAACTAAACACTCAACTCGCAGTCTCTATCCTGTTTCGATTTGTAGACAGCCCCACGGAGCGCGTGGTAATTCAATTCGTGTTCAGCGCCGTCAAAATTCCATCCATGCAGAAATCCACTCGGCACAGCGACCAGATTTGCCAACAGCGTCGCGCGGAACTTCGACTGTGCCGAGGAATTTCATTTTTCACACGCGCTACTCGACAAGTTGCGCCACATAATTGCCTCGGTCGCTGCCGTCGTCGGCGTCGTTTTCCCGACGCCCACGCGACAGACCAAACAACAAAAGACTAGCAATCTCGCTAGAATTTCATCAAAACGCGACCCAAATTGAATCGAAGTCGACGACGACGAAACGTCGCGCGCAAAAAAAAAGCGCAAGACAAACAGCAAAGAAAGCGTCGAGTGAACGGTCTAAGAATAAATCAAGGCCCTTCGCATGTGCGCCCCTCGATCACGACGTTGCCGACGACCTGTGCCGGCCAGATATCGCTGCCTCGGCAGCTCTAGGTCAACGTTCCCTGCTGCTAGATCGTGACAACTGGACCATATCGCCATTCACGATCGCTCGCCGGCGATTCGCTCGTTCGCCCCGCTATCGATTCATGCACCGTTTTCTTCGCGTCGCTTTTCTCGAAATCTCAAGGCGATTACGTAAAACAAGAAAACCATCTCGCCTGCAGTGTTCTTTCTCGTGATTCCGAAGACCGGCACGATTCTCGCTGCAGGATGGACGAACGAGATGGCTGCGCGCTGCGCGCACGGCTTGGCGCAGCGCAGCGAGCTGTGCATTTATGTAACAAGATCGTGGACGTGGAAACGAAGATGGCAATCTTTAGACGCTGACAAAAAGGCAGTTCTCGGAAATGAAGCCGTTTGAGTTTAGCTGCAATAAAATCAAGCCTTTTTCGCAAATGATATTTCCGCCTCAACAGAGAGAGAGAGCTTGACGAGAGAGTGATGCTACAACTTTGTCGAACCGCTTCCGACTAATTAGGCGATCTCACTGATGATGCCACTCGCTTTAGGTCCGCATACCGGGCCACCGAGTTAAATTGTTAATTCCCCTGAGACTTGCCTTGCAGCATCTTGTAGTTTAAGACTGCGGCCGAGAGAGTGAGACGGAGAGATACGGAGATGAAGTCAGGTGAAGGTTACTCGCTGCGAGGAATTCACAGATGAGGGCAGAGGAAACGGTGTAACAAGAAAGAGCGAACGCTATTTAATAACACAAGGGTGAGCTTTTCCCCCTCTGCCCAACCCCCGGCTCACGGCGCTTGTTCAACCCGGGTTAGGTAATGGAGGGAGAGCCGGATAGGGGTAGTAGTCACGGTTCCCGAAGGAATGGGAGACGGCAGATCCGGGATTCCCCACCCCTAGGCCGTCGACGCTCACAACGGCGACCCGCAACGCGCTGCCGTCGTCAAGGCAACGCGATGAAGGAGAGAGATGGGGTGGGTGGAGGCGGCGGTGGCATTATATCACGGCTGTACACAGTTGTATTATTTGTCTTTGATGTCGCTGGCATCACATACACTGTGTACAAGAGGATTGACAAAAACAGCGTGTTCTAGGAGTGTAGCGTTAGAGGGGTGTGGTAGGCCGGGGGGCACCGACCGAACAAATGCGACAATCAATCGCGAATTGCGAATGCGTTGATGCGAGCCGAGCCAGTACGGCGCTTGAATCGTTGTCCACGTTACCGACGCGCTAATGTGAACCAGTGTGCACGCCTGTCATGCTCAAAGAGAGGAAAACTACTTGCTGGCGGACGTACAAAAAAAAGGCGTCCCGCGTTTGTTTTTCGTAATCCATACCGTTTATATATAGCACTTCCTTTCTTGCTACGTGCCAATAGAGGCAAAACAAACAGCAGCCGTTACGACTGATAAACAGAGGACAAGGTGATAGGACTTATCGCGCCGGTAGGTTACACACGGTGTTACTGCCTTATTGGTGTTTACATTATCTAGTACCTGTTTATAGGTTTTGTCGAAATTCGTAACGTATTGTCTGAGGTAATACGAAGAAGGTTCAAAGGAAGTCAGATACCATCAGAAGGCGTACAGTGTTGGTGCATCGGGTTCACAGGCATGCCATGTTCACGGCGGATCATGACCGCCAGGTTGTCTGCCGATGAATTCTTCGAATAGGGTCCACCGACCACGCGAGGGCAAAGTTCGCGAGATGACCGAGCGGCGAGGCCGTGTCCAAATCGCGGCCGCGCGAATTGATCTAATTGGTGGACGACAACCAACGACGCGTCACTTCCGGCGAAGAAGCTGTCGGCCAATTAGCGAACGCGAATCGTTTTCAAGGCCACGCGTCGAACGGGTCGCATCTCGTCGCCGCGAGTAGAACACGCGTAACAGAAACAAGATAATAGAACGTAATATTCTTTATGGTTTCACGTGTTTGTATCGCTGGAACTTTAATGTTTGAATAATTTATATAAATTATGGAAATTGTTAAACTGTTTTTATAGCTTAATTATAGAGCTGGTTGGCTCGAGTTGATTATTTTTGTTGTTGTTGGCCGGACGGACGAAGTGGCCGCGAAGACTGCGGAAATCGCTGGGCAGCGCAATTACGCTCGATTCACAGAGATAATTGCTTCGGGAAACGCACCGACACACAATGGAAACCGTAGCAGCAACAACTCGGATCAATTGCACGGAATTTTAAACAAACACAAAACACTGATCAGTTAATCTGTTTTAGTCTTCTCCGAATCGGTGTACTAGCAAAACTAGAAGCCGTGCGGTCACAAGTACTTGGAAACATGCAACAGTGTCGTCACAACTGGATTACTCTTCGCACGCTGGGAATGTGGACCTTAGACCGCCCTCTTCGAAGTAAATTACCGTACCGTTTATCATGGAAAACAAAATCGCTTGGCACCGATTTTTTTATAAGCAAATTGCGTCACGGCTTCGTTGATAATCACGAATAATAAGACAGCGCTCATTTATGTAGCCAACCGAAAAGAACTAAATCGAGTGTAAAAAAAGTCCCTATGCAGGTCAACCGGTGCAGTTGGCGGCAGTGTTCGGGTCGAGCGGTCAACTTTCTAGACGACGACGACGACGACGATGTGCATTAGGCCATTAGCACGCCCGCACTTTCACCAAAATGGCCGACACTAATCGAGTGGCAATAAGATTGACTCGCCGTTCAAAAGGTGTTATGTCAGCCTAAGTAGGTAGGTAGCTGAATATCATGTCTCTACGATAAAACCCACACAAACGTACTCGGCCAACATGCAAATTACCGATTGAAATGTACACAAAGATGAAATGAAAGAGCTATTGACGGTGACTGGCAAGTGTAATGGGCCATGCTAATACGTATAGCAATTCACTGTGATTCAGGATAGATTGATGACTAGAGCCTTGATGTAGCACGCAGCGCGGTCTGCGAGCTCCGAAATTAGCACCAAGACAATGTTCATTATTCACTAACGCTTTTATAAACGCAGGCACACACAGACGATTTTATAACTAAACCTGTATGCTAATGAGAAGATTGTAACAGGTTTTAGTTAAATATTTAAAATAATTATTATAATAGAACGTCATTATCATAATGATTGTGGTGTAAACAGGAAAGATGGCATGGGGGATTCGGGACATCCGGTCGCCTGAAGGGTCTGCGGTGACCGTTCTTCTGCCAAGAGACTTGGACGTTTCGCAATCGGTCGTAGCAAGAGAAGCAGTCAATGCCCAGACTACGAGTTCTAATTGCTCATCGAACAATGCAAGCATCGGCGTCGAGCGAGCTAGCGAACGCGGCAGACAATGGGCATACAGCAAAAACGAACACTCATCGTCAGCTAAGCAAGAAACCAGAGCTGCAACTTTCGATCCTGAATATCATCAAGCACATAAACATGGCCGAGTGCTGAGACGCCGTTGCTTTTTTTCGGGCTGCGCGAATGTCGTTGCGTTCGATGGAGGTTCGGAGGACATGTCGACTGGGGTGAACGCCAAGGGTAAACGCGAAGAGTTTAGGAAACAGCTGTTGACGATTTCGGGTGGTGTACGGGAAGGGGGGGGGGGGGGGGGAGGGGGCAGGTGGAAAGGGAGCCGAGCTTCCCGAGAAATGCGACAGGTGCTCCCCGGGAGTGTAATAAGGAAGGGGGGCCCCAGAAAAAAAACCTGAACGAAGAAAAATAAATAACTGTAGGCAACGAAGATAAAGAAAGGTGTCTACATAAACGCGTCAGATCTTCACACACGGAGTTTTTGTTGGCAACAGAGGTATGCGACAATGGAGTGGTCCTGTGTCTTTTTCACGACTGTGACGCGGATGGCGTTGTATTTGGGAGTGGTGTGCGCCGGGTCGTCCATGCGGAGTGGGTGGCTTCTCTCTGACTGAGTTATAGAGGCGCTCTAGCACAATTTTGGCGGACACGAATGGTTAGGTACACTGCCAATTTTTCCACTCACACACAAACATAAATATATATATATACTGCTACATAAATGCGCGGGGAGCGAAAGGACCTGTCGAATTCGAAGATGAAAAGAATGACTTAGTGAACTGTGCGGACCGGATCCGTCTCGCTAATGGATATTGGTCGCTTTGTCGTCGTGCTGACCATCGCGCGGGGTAAAGGGGGCGGGGGACACTGCCACGGATGACTGGACAACCGAAAGAGCGCAAAAAAGGGACAAACGAAACGAAAAGTTTGGACATACACATAGCGGACACATGCAATGGGAGGGCAAGCCGTAAAAGGAAGAGTCATTATTTTGGAGTAAAACTCAGATCTCGTGACATTCCAACAATGTACCGCCACCGCCGCTCGCAAGTCTTTATTTTTTTTGGTGGAGGGGCATGGGGGGAACGAGATCAGACCCGCGGCTAATTTATGATCCAACGGGCACTGGTCATTTTGAAAACCTGTCGTCCAGCGTTATGTAACTGTTTGACCATTAGTAGCAGCGCCATCTTTCCCGAGCGAAGCTAGTTTTTCTTGTTCCTATTTTTTTTTGTTGAGCATTTAGTTCTAGGCTCTATACTTGTTTCGTGACGTCAAACAAAAGATGATTCAAGAACAGTAGTTTCTAAAAAGTCTTGTCTATAGATTTTTTAATCGCCGATCAGTTAAAATTGTCCAATTCATTTTCGATTGGGCACACATAGCGTATATCTCAAAGTCGTGAACCCTTTAAAACCAATACAGGGTTACAATTCGTTGCGTCAGAGAATTCAATCTGAACTAATTGATTCAATCATGATGACGCACAACATTAACTCTTCGTCTCGGCTAAAACTGCAACCTGCAATCAAAAACCATTCTCCGACATAATCATCTTCACCGCGGCGGCAGCGGCACGGTCGGTCGTGCACTGTCTTTATAGTCGACCACGTGACCCGGCATTATATAGATAATTACCTGTTCACTTACTTTCAAGTTTTCGCTAGCGCTCACGGAAAGCCAATTATCTTAATTGGCAAAACATTCTTTCCACTGTACTACAACGTTCACGGCGAACCGATGAAATGCACTCATCGCGAGATTTAAAACAAGCTAATGGCTGTGAGCACTACAATACAAGCAACAAGCAACGAGCGAAATAAGAAATCTTCGATACCGCACTCGAACGCACCATAAGCTGGCAGCCACCTCGAAAACCGATTGCGTTTCGCTTGTTTAAAAATAAAATGCAGGTCGCACACAGCATGTTCATTTTGAATTTCATGTCAGAGATCAGGAAATCAGAAAAACCCATTGAAATCAACTTATGCACACATTAAAAGCCCCACAAAAATACATATAGTAGCACCCACCTAAAACAACTATTAACATAGTACACACCGCGCTGGGTCAGCTTCAACGGCCATCCAACGCCTCTATCGCACGCATTATAAATGCGTGATGAATGTTCCGGCTCTATGTGACTTGGTGTAATTCAACTCGAACATGACACAAGAACACAAAGCTCGTACGAGGGTGTAGCCTTCACAACGTGGTCGATTTTAATAAGACAGATGCGGCCGGACGGCAATCTTGGACTCCATATCGGGGCGGCACCTCGCTATGTGCAAGAGACAATAGCATATCACGTGCCTCGGCGGGGATTGTGGGTTACGACGACGGCGTTTATGCTTGCAACAGTCTCGTCTCGGCTATAGAATAACAATACGGCTGATTATGGTAATAGCAGCTTGCATGAGAGTGTGATGCATCGGAACTTAAAGGGCCAGCGCGTAATGATTTCGGTCTGCTTTGCTCGTGGGCTTAGATGAGTAGGTTTTGTAAGTACGAGGAGAGATTTACCATCGACGTCGACCTGCATTGTGATTTCCTCTCGTCCGTTTATGTGGAGCAATAGTTGTTAACTGTTCTTGATGTATTTCTGCGGTCAATAGCTAAAAGCATCAACAGTTGCAAAGAATGAAAACTCTTTTAAAATGTGTTTTGGTACAAGTCCCCTGAAAATGACCCGGACAATATGAGGCGGAATGACGCGTTGGTTTGTGCTCTAGCTCTGTTCGCTCTTATCTTGATCACATCTCTGGTCCATGAATTTCCTTGGCGCAGCCATCGAGGCACAGACTCTGAGAGGGATGATCAGCCGAAAGGTCAGCATCGGCCGCCATTGATGTCATCAATTTCAACGGGTGAATAGCCTTCTATCGTGGTAAACAATCAACAGAAACTCCTTTCAAAACGGACCATAGCCAATAAAATCATCTACAATTTTTTTGCATGTATGCGTTGGATGAAAAGGTCGAATAAAATTTCATCTTCTTTAATCTTTGACCCTGATCTCTGCACTTAATTAACGATTAAGATTTACTGTAGGTATTAATAATTAACAAAACTGGAAACTGGTTTCACGCGCACATGGCTTGCTGTGTAAAAGACATGGCTTTCGGACATGGGCTATTAAGGAAAGTCCGGGCCACTCACACAATTTATCTGAAATCTTGATTAGAGAGAGAGAGAGAGAGAGAGAGAGAGAGAGAAAGAGAGAGAGAGGGACTGAGAAAATAGGCAACACATGAGAACCAGTCGCATAAAATCCATCATCGGTCAAATCCGAACAAAACGAGTCTGACCAGAACGAGTTCGATCTACCCGTAAAACTGGAAGCCGCGCGCTCGGACGAAAGGAAGGCGTCTAGTAATTTATCGACGTCGCCGCCCAAGTGCAGGACGTGAGTGCGAGTACAGAGAGCCGGAGCGCAGTGAGGAAGGGAGGGGGAGGGGGGCATTCTATTGCTCTGATTGTAAATTTAACTCGTTCCATCGCGGTGTGCACAACATGCACATAATACGCGGTGCCAAGGGCCAGAGGCTATAACATACAAAGCTTGGCCGCGCGTTTTATTTTGCAGAATGTAATGTTGCAGCGCATTGATAAATGTTGCACTGTGCACAGAAATGCAGTGTGCACACGACGTAATGTGCAACAAACTGCATTTCCGGGATCGCGCCCGCGCGGTTGCGAGTGTGACAGCTTTTACATGTTGTTTATGTGTGTGTGTGAGTGCGCGCGTCGGATTCTCTTTCTTCTAGCGAACAATCATTTCATCTCTTGCCAAGAATCTTATTGCTTTTCACGAAGCCATCTGTCATGCGTTGGCCGAAGACGCGGCTTAAAACGTCTGCTAGACAAGTGGAATAAGCGAGCTTACTATATATTTGTAAAGTAATGAGCGTAGACTATGCAAAAAAAAACTTTCAGAGCGAAAAAAAAAATGTAAGGACGAAAAAATAATGTTCGCAAATTAAATTAGATCTTGGGAAAGAGATTAATTAAATGAGGTGCCAAAATTAGAATGGCCATTACGCGCGAGTGAGATAAACTGTCTATTGTTGTCCGCCATCTTTTTCGTGGCAGCCATAGGAGAGTGAGACACCTCTGCGATTGTCTAGTGCTGCTGACGAACGACGATCAGATTGCGTTTTGACTGGACCGCGAGCAAACATGGCGACTACTTGACCTTGTTACTAGCGCTGCACCTTCCGAGAAGTGCACTTTGCTACGTCAGCGATAGACACAAATGCACACACACTCACATGGGCATAGTGCATCGGCGGCGATAAATATCTGTCGCGTAAGCATCGGAGTTAAATCGCAAAACACACATACTTGCGAACCGGCACACGTGTGTTGGCTCAGGGCAAAAAAGTGGTATAATATGCTGGATATGTGCCGTTAGATATCAAACCTTATGAGAAAAAGCTGTGTTGACTCGCTCCGTATAAATAGGTGCTACGTATATGAGAACAAATACGGCGTTTTATTTTGTTATTTACAGTACGTACTACGACTGACTTGGGTCAATATTGAAACAGAATAGACCAAGAATTGAAACATCTTTCTTTCCTCGCTCATCACTGGCAGCCATCTTGGCAAACAAGCATCCTGCATCATAGCGCGATATTTTTTGGCACGGCCACTAGAGATGAGCCGTTAGTCTTCTCGATGGAAATTCTATTACCCATCGACTCTGGACGTTTCCATTCTGTTAGTCATCTGTTTCCGACCCCCCCCCCCTTTCCCTACCGACAGCGCCAGCACATGAATGTAGCTTTTTTCCCCCGGCTCCCTTTGTGCACGAGGGATGGAATGGAGAGCAAACTACAATCTCACCCTCATCCCTTCTCACTCGTTGGGAGTCTGGTAAACATGGCAACTTGTCTGCTCTATACCCGAAGAGGGTGGAGTTGTTGTTTCTCGAAAACAAGAAATCGCCCCAGACGACCCCTGGGCTCTGCATGAACAGACACAAAGAGCATCGCTTCAGAAACACTCGTTCAAGGTCAAACGGAATGGAAGAAAAATATGGCTGCCCGCGGCCACCGGCTCATTTCTCTCTTCCCCCGGATCCACTCTCCGAGGAGCGCGCTCTGGGAAGTGATCTTCATGTCTGACTTGACCTTCGGCGTGCGGGCTCGCTTCACAGGCTGCGAGATAATGGGCGGCCAACTCAACGGATGAGCGCGTTTCACATGGAACTCCGCCACTCGGCTGAACACCATGCACGCCGAGTTCGTAACTTCTTTAACTACCGTCATTTTCCACTCGGTCGGCACACCACTCGGCTACTGCAGCTAAATATAGCCCCTAAACACTTGAGACTAACGATCGGTTCGGGATATGTGCCGCGGGGGATCACCTAAACCCATTCGCTAGGTCAGTTATCAGGGGACGACCGATTGGCCTCTGAGAACTTGTCGCACCCCCTAATCAATTCTAATGACACATACTCCTGCGATAAGCAACGCCGGCAACCTGTCCCCACTTGATCCGCGACGATTGTAGCGATATTAACCTCTGATCTGTGTTCGCGGTATCGGCGTCGTGCAGTTTGATTAGCCGGTTGACTCATGCCCCCCCGGCCGGCCAGGTAGATCTCGGCGATAACGCGCTGAGTGTGGGAAAGGGGATGGGGTGATTCGGTAATCACGACACGCGGATGCATTGTCTACGTCGTGTGGACGCGACTAAATGCCCTCGAGGCACGCGAAACGTGCGTCGTGCGCGTTTCTTTTGTTGCACGACTACATGCGAAAGTTTTCTGGAATCGCTGGCAACGCGCCCTGCCTAAGGGAGGGAATTGTCGTGCGTCACGAACTGGTCCAGATTGCCAGAGCTATACTCGTGTCAGTTACACGTCAGTTTTCACGGGAACAGAGCCCGTCGGCTAATAGTTTCTGCGTCCGACAAGTTTCAAGGCTACATGCTCATCATGCCCACTCACCTGGACAAAGTACTCCTCAAGATTCACCTTCTTTCGACCACCAATCACAGCTCTGCACTCCTTGCCAAATTGTCAACAAACACGAAAAGTCAACCCTGAACACGGTCACGTCTAAAAACACCGACGCGTTCGCACCGACACGATCAAGTCTGCACCGAGGGCGTCGCAAAGGCAAAGACCGAACTCTTGCTGCTAACCTCTGCGTGTGTCGTCTGACGGAAGTCGTCGGACCGACTGAGCGCTCGGGCAGCAAGGCGCTTCGGGGGCTCCAGGGGGAGGGGGCCGGCGGTAGTCATGACGACAGCGGCCGGGTCTCGGGGCGGGGCGCAGTCGTGGGGGCCATGGGGGTAATCGTTGTTTAATAGGAACACAGCGGACCGTGCTCGCTCGGTGTGCAGATCGATTGGCGCTTGTTTATTGCGCGCTCCCTTCCCACTATTTTTTTTTTTTTTTTTTTTTTTTTTTTTTTTGTAAAGTAGGTAATCTTGGTGGCGTAGGATCGGCGATGCAGTGTTTGGATTGCGTGCCATGTGGCATTGGACGGAGTTCAGGGATCCACGTGATAAAGAAACTAACCTAGCCTAGCCTAAACCTGAAGGCATATCACTCAAGTCAATGAGCCATGAATGGAATAACTCAGACAACAGAATTCTTCCGCTTTTGGGGGAAACCCGTTTTGGCAAATTGACAATTTAGCCCTCGAGAGAGCGTGTAAGAATATGACCGATCCAACTACGGCCAGCGTAATTTAAATTTTAAACTCGGTAACCGCGAGCAAGAGCCGACCCGGTGCTCGAGGACGCCGTTTTCAACGGGAATCCCGAGCGACGCTACGGCGTGCGTCATTCGCGGCGACGCCGTTGGCACACGACGTCGGTGGGACGCCGCCAAGAGGGGCTAATGGTCTCAGGTGACATCTGAATCGGTGGGGTCCTTCGCCGAGCTCAGCACGTTCATTAGCCGGCGCCTTCAGTGCGATTCCCTCGACGGCATGGTCTTGTCGACGTTGTGAGACCTCCAAATGAGCACCTGCCCGTCGGCGACTTTTTTAAGGGTCACCTCTTGCGTAACAATTCACCACAAAATTGATTTATTTAATGCTGTTATTTTACAATAGTAAGCGAGGCCCGACAATTTCACAGGAAAAATGTTTGCTTTTTGCTTTCTCCAATTCGTCAGCAATGTACCAACAAACGAATGCGGCAAAAAGCTAGACCTGTAATCCTTTAGTTTATTTCTGTCAACCACAGCAGAAAACCTAAAGAAAAAAGAATAGTTGGTTGAACAAGGACAGGTGCCGCGCGACGGACGCATCCACAGCACCGTGCCTAGTGGAGTCTAACTGAGGCGGTGGCAAAAACTGACCTCTAAGTCTATGACCTTTGAGTAAGTGGAAAGAACATTTTCGCCGGTTGTTTATTTGTATGTTCCGCCACTCAAGTGTGAATGTGTTTCCGAGCGTCATCGCTTACACTCTGCGATCAAGGACGCCGGGAATTGGCGTCGCGACGCCAGGTTCGGGGCTAAATCGGGCCGTGATGCGTCGCCGAGAGCGAGAGAGATAGGCTGTACTTTGCATACACAAGAAAGGACGCCATCAGCTTGGGGGAACAGAGAAGAGGACGTCGACGACAAAGTTTGCTTGCACGCGGAAAACAAATTTAAAACTTTGTCTCCGACAAGAGCAGTTGAAATTATAATTTCTTGGCTCCGAGAGCGGGATAATTAAATCTAATTAAGAGTACACGCTGTTAATTAAAACCCCCCCGGTGGATGCGGAGATTTGCGGGAGGGCGGGGATCGGATAAAAGTAGTCTGTTTGCTTGATATTGTGTCAAAGTTGTGTGTGGTGGCCAAGTTTATGCTCTCTAATAAAGTAGAAGTTAAAATGAAGGTATCTAGGTAAGAACTTTTCCCATAACAAAGAAGATTTAATCGTGACATAAAACAAAATCTATAAACCGAACGAATGGTATCGGAAAGTTTCTAAAGAAGTGACTAACTTTATTTTCGGTCGTTTATAAAGTTTCCGTACGTGAGCTCAAATATCGGCGGTCCCAACTTTTAACGACAAAAATACTACAACTAAATGTTAGGTCTTCGGAGAGTTCGTGCAAACAGTTTGAAGTTGGCTAGCTTCGAAATCAAACCGCGAGGAGCGCGATGTCAAGACAAAGGGAGGCGGAAAAGTCAGCACGGAAAACGTCATGGGTACAAGCCTCGTACCCAAATGTTATAGCCCGGAAAATGCCCACAATGGATGTCAAGAGCTCCAAGCGTTTTGATTGATATCCATTATTTGTTAACAGAGATCCCAATTTCCGAACTGTCGTCACCTTTTTTTTTGGGGTGCTTGAACGTGCTGGCTTTGTCCCTGTCAACTGCTAGTAGAATTTTATCGCTCATTCGAAAGTGTAATCCTAACAAAACAAAAAATCTGTAAGCTACGACTATATTTTTTTCGTACAAATTGACTATAATTCGCGCTAATAAATGGATTTACTGCCACGCTGAGTGTCGACAAGATTGCGGTGTGCCTCAACCGAGATTCAAACTGCGTACCGTGCGGTAAGACACGATGATACCCATGGTACCCATGATGGCGGTTAGAGTGAGGGGGGGGGGGGGGGGCTGCAATAAACCTGAGCATCCACCGGGTCGTGACTAACCAAACGATATTATGCACTGCACATGGAGTCTGGCAGTCACGACTTATTCGAAAAACAACTTGGTCGGAAAACACGATCGAAAAGAAAACAACACGGCGTGGATTGTTGGAAAAACGAAATAACTCGACGATGTTCCAAAAAAAAAAAAAAAAGAGACAACCCGTTTTTTTTTCACCCGCGCCATCGGTTTCGTTTTCTTTTACTTCTCTTTGCGACCCAGTTCTCGAGAGCACGTAGCCGCGATAATTTCCAAGTGAGCATTACGAGCGAACGTTTCAATGGAGGCCAAAAAAACAGCGTCGACCGGCGCACCGAATCGCTGGCTGGCACGACGCTCTGTAAAACCCCGGACAGGACTCCCGAAAACTTTGCGCTGCGAGCCAAGAGTTGTACCCCGAAGTTGAGCCACGCTAATTAATGGGCGATCAAGCGGCTAGATTAATTAGAGAATCTGAAAACATTAATAACGTACGTCGGGACCGGCTACTTGCGATAAAACTAGTGGATTAGTACCGTGAAATATGAGGCACACTAGATTTAAATTTGCTTCAATATTACAGATAGATGGCACCTTTTACAGTGCATTTCTCGTTGCCGAGCATGAATGAACAGAACATTATATGTTTAAATACAAATAAACCGTTTCCAATAACGCCAGAGATCTACGTAATTATAACTAGAGTGATTACGCTCGCTCTACAGATTCAAACGCGAGATCACGACGCAGGCTTGGCATAGAGTCAGCGATGCAGCGATATTGCAAACTGCATGCTCATATACCAAGCGGTATATATCCATGACTCCACCCATTGCACTTTCTACGTACACACAATCAGATGCAATTACAATAATTGCATGTGATAATGGCCGGCAGTCTACATCTCGTCCGTCACGTCGTGCTCCAGAAATCGCGGTGCTAGAATAGCACTCAAGACTGGCAGCGCTAATGGCTAGGCGATTGTCTCATTTGGCGTCATAGAAATTAAGAGGCCGTAATGCGACGTGGCAAAGGAACCCATGGGACTATATAAAAAAAAATGCATGGTGTAAAGTCGCATGATGTTAAGTAACGGCACCAAGTTTTATATTGTGTTAATGAAGGGCAAAAGAAAAGAAGACAGAAATACCGCGGAGTGCATAATAAGAAAATAAACGCTGCTAATAACGCGATGGATAGCCACGCCAGATGACATAGCTAGCTGGTTTAAATTGTTAATGAAACTGCAAGTCAGGATTCAATACTTAAACCGTGCGTAATGGTTGTGTGCAAGAACTAAAGCGGGCAACTGCTGTTTGTCGCAAAGTGCAAAAGTTTTCCAAATCTGCGCTCCGTACATTAGAATAGCGGCCAAAGTGTAAAGCACCTTCCACCCCTTTACACCCACTAGATGGCCACCGCACGAAAAGTTCCCACGAATATATGTACCTGTGGTGCTATATTCTCTGATATAGTTTGCAAATTCCCCGCAGGCCGCTCCACCGCGCTCGACAAGAGCAAACAAAATCAACTATACAGCAAACAAACAAGAAGGCAGTGGGCGCTCTGAGCGCTTCGCTCGCCTAACTCTCCTGCACAGTTGACGCAACAAAAACAACAGGTCGCCGTTTTGTTGTTTGTTTGCCGAGTTGGGAACAATTTTCCACGGCCTTCTGTATATCGCTTGAAATGATTTGATTAGTTTGGAATGTATGCTGAATTATTCAACGCCACGGCGCGTCCGTATAAGATTGACAAAATGGCGCACTAGGCGCGTGCTTTCACCCCCTTGGGAAAGCGTGGTGCCGCTGCCATCGACAATAGCGACCGTCCGAGAGCATATTTGACATTCGTAATTATAAAATGTGTATAGCCAATACCATGAGCATACGTATGTACCACGTGTGTTCGTACCTGCTACTGCAGTTCGTGTATGCGAGCTGTTTGGAAATTAATCAAACCGAGTTTTTCTCCCACAACGGCCGCTAGTTCTGGCGTGTAGCGAACAAAGGGCTTTTGTCTGCCCGAGTCGTGAGCCACGCTGAGGGTGGCACGGGGTGGGGGCGCATGGGGACGCATTGCAAATCTAATTCAAGGAATTTGATACATATAACAAGCAGCACGAGAACCGCGATGACGTTGCCGATCCGAATGGGGTATCCGGATGTGTCACAAAGTTTCTTACCGGTTCCAGATGAAAGATTCTGGTTAAGGGCATGAGTTTTGTGGAGAAGAGTCGCCTTGGAGTTGTGTAAAAATGGCAATATGCAATTCCAGGACTTGTTTTCAGAAAAAAAGTTGGACGTTGCTACTTCGTCCTTGATTCGTGTAACTTTTCCTACTTGCGAGAAAGAAGAGAGAGAGAAACTGCAACTTTCAGCTGTTCCCGTGGCAACTAACGACAAGCTGGTGGATGAGGCAACAAGAGAATATGTACCCCCCCCCCCCCCCCCCCCCATACGACAATCGCAAAGTTGAGTTTTCAGGTACACGGTGTATATGTAGGTGTAGCAGTGAATTGTTAGCCTAGTCAGCAGAAATTAGTATATTCCACTTTCCGTGTCGCGCTTCTTCAGCGGATGGTTACCACGTTTTAACGACATCGCGATCCATCAGCACTCGTTCGCCATGACACCTTGCGTAACAAGTGCAAAGGTACTGGCGCCCTTTTGAGACAAGGCTTAGTGGAGTCTCAGGTGCCATATCCAGGCTGCCGAGAGTTAAGCCTCGCCATGAGATAAATGTCTCTCATCTGCGTGAAGAGCATGTGGATTGTAATGTGGCACGCAGCATGCGTAAATACACACATGCCCATAACAGGCAACTGGCATTGAACTATCAGCTTGACAAATTGCATGACGGTTTCATTATGTATGCTTTCCAGAGAATGTCATGTGGATTTGTCAAGATGGCTGCCTGCATATGAGTGACACGATCCACTAGGCCTGTCTGAGTCATCCGTCTTGAAATAATAACGAACGCGGCGGGGGAAATGAGTTTGTTGTGGTAACTTAAGCGTTCGCCAAATTTTTGTCAGCCTCGTAATAAAAAGTCCGGGTGGCAATCGTCTAGCAAATTAATGAATACAGCGAAGCAAGGCGAAAAAAAAACATATATGAAAAAGAGTCGGGAACATAGGAACTGCAAAGAGAAGTTTAATATCCGGTGAGCAATAGATAGGACGTCGTCGGATACAGAAATAGAAGTTTGCTTTATTTTCCCTGGCGCAGACCGGGCGTCGCCGTCCAAGTTAATAACGACGTCGGCGTCGGCGGCGTCGCGAGGGAAACCATCGACGTCAACATTTATACGCACTCGGGGCACCATGCACACACACACACACACACAAATAGAAGTAGAGAAAACTAAAACTAAAATAAAAACATATCGTATCTCAAGTCTATAAGTCCCCATGCGAGCGCGACAGCGAGTCCGGCGAGGAGATATGACCCCCCCCCCCCTTCCCTCGCTCTCCCACCCCGTGCAGACAATATTGCACCGAAATAAACAGAGAGGAGGGCGTCGCGGATTCGCAAGTCGTGGCGCAACGCCAAGACTTCACGCTCCGCTGGCAGAGGTCATTAGTTCACGAATGATTAACCGAATCACAAAGGTCAGCGAATAGAACAAGGAAATTCTCGTTAGCGCAAGCCGCCGCCGACTGCCAGCACACGGATACCGGTACCGGCACACACAGATGCCGGAGCGCGCGAACTGTGAATCAATATTGGCCCGTGCGGTCGACGCGAAAATTACCCCGCTGCCGACCGCCTAATTACAAAGTTACGAAGGTTTTAATTAAATTTGATGAGGTATTGTGTTCTCGCAGTGTTACATTTTGCTCGGTCGCACGTAACACGATCGAGGTGTTATTGTTTTACCTCCGCGATAGGGACAGGGTCGCCGTGCACATGTGTGTTGGTCAGCATCTCAGTTCTGATTGCATCTTTGAGATATGAGATTGAAACTGTGATAGCAGTTGGTATGACTATTACTCGATCAATCAATTTCGAGATTCAGGGAAAACCGTTTTTAAGTACACTACGAAACACAAAATTATTTAATAGCTTGAGCTAGTTGTTTGTATTCTGTGCAAACACGCAGGGTAAGTACTAAACATGTTACACTAGTGCCAAGTTCTACAATGCCATGTAGAAGTCTCCTGGCATGCCGCATTGGTCGAATCGACGCGACAGCAAAATACTATGGATTTATGTGGGCGGCGGGTTGTTTGTGCGACAAAATGACCCTGCACCCCCAAAAGAAAGAATGACGCATGTCTTACCTTCGGTGCTGAGCAGGGACGCGCCGGGGGAACGGCGTCGGGGCCGAGACGCCGGTAGCTTGGAGCGAGGCTTGCGTGCGGCGGGGGGCGCGACGGCGACGCGACCCACTCGAGGCTGCAAAGAGACAATGGCGTCGTCAGCGTCGAGTGGTGACCTCGGGGAGTACGGTTCAAGGCCACACTGACCTTGGATCGGATTTCAGGTGGGTGGAGGGCGGAAAATGTGACGAAGGGAGAAAGGAAAATGTGTCTTCAAAGTCGTTCTTTGTTCCCTCGTTGTTTGAAGGACGATATCGCCACCGGCAGGGAACACTTGATCGCATAGGGGTAGAATATTGATAAAAGATTGGTCAACCAAGCTGGCCTTTCAGTTGGCCTTAGACGAAAATCTACTATTCACATATACATTGTTTTGAAATGCTGCGCATGTATTTAGTAAGTTGTATACCCCAAAATCCCAAAGGAAATCAAAGTAAACTGCATTTGACTTTCCAGTTACTAGGTAATATACTGATAGAAAAATTCATTTCTCATGTTAAAATACGTCCATCAGGGACTCGAAGCGCAACGAATGCTGTCTTTATTGCTATAAAGTTGCTTCCTGTAGATTAGTAAAGCAGCTTTGTGTCAGATACATAAATATTGATGATCGACGTCGACCCGACAGGCGAGCGGCGGAGGAAAGAAGCGATGTAGAGCACTTAGAACGAAGCACGGCACGCTGTTTCGAGGAAGCCGGTATGGGTCGTTAATGGGGTTCGGTGATAAGACCGGGATTGAAGGGTTAATAAATAATCGAATGTCACTCAAACGTGTCCACGATGTTTTTCCCTCGTACTGCTACGTAGTTGATCGTGAAAATAGTTTCCCGCAACCGCGTCAAATGGGTTTGAGCAGCGGCGTCGACATAGACACGGAACTGGGTCATCAAACAAAAGGAAGCGTCGCGACGCTATTTGGCCGCGAACCAAGACTGGGCCCGTGCGGGAGAGAGCGTCAACTTGGCCACAACAATGGGGATTATTTCCAGACACATGGCGTGTGTGTGTGGACGTTATTCCTGGCGTCGGCGGCGGATCGTGGGAGACGGGCGTCCGTCAAGCGACGCCGACGACGCTACGGGGCGGGCTAAAACCGGAGAGCGACGCAAGGAGCGGACGCGACGATTGGGACACAAATATATCGTGCACCTCTATAGGCAGGAATATTTCTGCATGGAATAGTGCGCCGTGAGTTTATTTTTATCAGGTCATTTAGTTTTGCAAATGCACCGAATGACCGAAAAAAATAAGTTTAGACAATTTTAAGAGCATCCACCTGACACCCAGTAGCTCTGTCAAATACACCTGAAACTAACAGTCAGAAAAAAAACCCAGAAAGATATATTCCACTTGCTATGCTTATTTCACTGCACCATTAGGAACCAAGTTTTTGTTCATTTGCTGCAGTACCATGAATATTATCCAAGGGATGATTGTGAACAGTAAAAACTTTTGAGGAGTGCACCACGCGTCCGCACTGTACCGTATACTCAACGATCCGCCACAAAACGGCGACATCATGGCAAGCGAGGTCGACGGCGACGGGGAAGAGGCTGTTAAAGTTGAGAGTTTCGAAAAGTTGGGAGAGTCGACGAGAGGAAACTGTTTATAACGATGTTTGCCCGACCGAGCCGACGGGGGAGGAGAGATGGAACGTAATTAATTCGAGATCGATTCTCTGCTGGCGAAGGCAAACTTCCAGGGAACGTTTTAACATGTCCGTCGTCCATTAGTTTGATGGCCATCGTTTCGCCAACCAATAGCTTCCATCCACAACAGTCTACGCCGAGAGCGAGGTGGCGAAAGAGCCAGATCTAAATGCGTTGCCGCACCTAACTCATTCATTCATAGCCATTACGCAGAAGAAGCACCTCTATTAGGAATTCATTACACTTCACGGCTCGGTAGCGAAACCAGAACGATAACACTGCACTGAGACCGCGCGCCAGACAGTTTCCATACTTTATGATCCAGGATCGTCATGCATGTGCTGGCAACTAACTTTCTATGTGAAATGTAATGTATGAAGTGTGCTGAGATGTAGTGTTGAACTTTGCCGACAATATCTGGTTATAGGTTAGATGGATAAGATATAACATATGTAAATAAAAGTTGTCACCGCATGCACCAAAAGATTCTGACCAATGGCCTGGATATCTAGCAACCGCAAGTCATAACAAGATTGACCGGTATTATCGCCATGGATGTAGTAGCGTTTGCAGCAGCGATCGCGAATCGTACAACTTCCTTGTCGGTTTAAGGCCGTGTGGACAATTTGATTCGTTGATCGCGGGCTTCGCGTCGGTACGCGCAGCCCGCAGCGAAGGCAATGGCATTTTGTTATGTTTGCACGACTGTTTGCACGAAAACTACTAGGATTCAGAATACACCGAGTAATTGGAGATGGGACTTCGCAGACTTTGTAGAATGAGAGAGAGAGAGAGAGAGAGAGAGGAAGGGGAGGGATGTGGAGTGTTGACTGAGAGGAAAAGGAAGTGAGAAAATGTTGCAGTCTCTGGCGCGCGCAAAGATGTGCCGAGTATTTTTGCTTCTTTGTAAATTGCTCGTCATCTCTGTAAGCGTTTGTTGTTCTTGGGAGGAGGCAAAGAGTTAGCAGGTCGAGGAAGTATCGTTTCTATTGTCAAGCTTACTTTTTTTTCGTGGTTTTTGTTTGTAATCAATAGAAACGATGACTACCATCAGGAAATGGAACATAGAATACATGTCGATGTTGACTAGATAATTTATGTACGGCGTCTGTCATATAGATGAGAGATCGGCACGGGAAATAACAAATAAAACCTCATATTCTGAGCGAAATGAAGACCACCACCACAGCACTGAATCGACAAAGATAGATCCTCGTAAATCAAGCAATGAACACCGCACAAGAATGTGAGTTTGACCCTGCGACACCAGTTTTGGCATCAACTCAAATTGCTCTCAATGCACTCTGTATAAATAAATAAACCGTCCCCCACACCTTCAAGCGGCGATCCGGCTCAGTTTTTGGCTCGAGCGCAGCGACCGAGCAACTCGGCTAACAACAACAAAGTCTCGCAAAACGTGCACATGCCCCGACGTCGCCACTCTCGAATCGATCCTTCCACACAGCCTCAGTTTGCCAAATCGACCTCCTCAAAGGGAATACGCCGGATGAGCCAAATTACCCTCTAGGCTATGATATTATCAGGACGACCTGAAACTAGCTACCAAACATCCCTTCAATGCACACACGCGCAACGCATCCTAAACCCTCGGATAGCAGGACTAACCCGACATAACTCACTCGGCAGTCTGCACCCCACCCCGCACGTATTATGCACTGTGTGTGTATTCGTCGACCTATTGCTTATTCCCGTCTCGCCCCGTCAGACGTGCTCTCACTCTCCCCTAAGCGCTCGCCGCAGCAAGCCATCTCTCTCACACACGTGTGCAACTGGTACAGATCGTACACATAGCAAATCAGCCCCTATTCATCCCAGCTTCGTCGGGGCGCGTGGGCCTACCCTCTCGATGTACGCGTCGAACAATAACACCACCCCTTTCGGCGGCGGCGGCGGTGGAGGCGGCGGCGGTGGCTGTAGGAAGGGTGGCGATCAATACCGCCATTACACGTATGATGCTATTAAAGCTTGCAATGCGCCCTCTCTAGCCACCCACTTGGAGTGGGGTTGTTGCCGTAACAGGAATGACATAGAAGTGCGTATGCCGCGCGCTTGAATAATGGACGGCAATTATACCTATATGCCAATGAAATGGTGGTGAATGCCATTCATGAGATTATGCAAGTATTGTGCGCAACATTGGCTGAGGTAAATAAAATTGAATTATGAGTTCGCTCGTCTGGAATACAAGTAGATTTCCCGCTAGTCTAAATATAGAAAGGTAAGTGGCCGGGATGAACAGTCTCGTTCCCTGACATGTTTACGCGTTAACTAAGGTGACGTCGGTCTTAAAGGATAGGGACGACGACGCCCCATTGTGCAGCCGCCTTTGACTATCGTTTCAAGACAATCAACCACTGATGAATCCAAGGGTATATTTTGTAAACAGAATTGCGAGGCCGCCGAGAGCCAAAATAAAAATAACCCCCATTTAGCGGCAGAACGATTCATGCGCATGCCATGCCATGGCATGAACGAAACCACTTGACGGCGATATAAAGGCTGTTCTGATTACAAGGTTTAAAATCAAGCTCACGATTTAGCTTTGTGGGGCTAAAAACTTCCCCCATAAAACACTGGTCCCCCCACTCCCCACCCGCGCCACGGTTTGCCCCCCACATCCACCCGCGTCCCCTCTAAACAGCAAATTCGAATAAAGTTATTAAATCTAATATGTGCAGCGCGCAGCGTACAAGAGCGAGCAATTCAGGACATACCCTGGCAAGCGAAGACTCCATGGCAACTCGACGCCGCCGTCGCAGACATTCCCCTCTCCTCCACTTATTTCATCACGTAGTATGTGAAGTTATTAACCCCCACCCCTACCCAGCCGCCGCCGCCGCCTCCGGCCTCCACGACGTCGATTCCTACTTGAGATTCAGGATACGCTTGCCATACCCCGGCATCCCGGGCTCGGTGGTTCCCACCCGCGTCCCGTGCTCCGAGTAATGCGCCCCGGCGATTCCTCCGCACACCCCGCTCCACGGCTTCCTCCGCCCTCGGCAAAGATTCCCCAGGGTTTTTTAAAAAGCGAACACTCTGTCAATATTTTAACTTCGCAGCGCACCGCGCCACTAGATGTACTTTACCATCACGCCACCGCTGCGAGTTTATAAGCGCATCGCTGTCGTTTTTGTTCAAGTCGTTCGCATGGTTTAACGACGCACTCATGCGGAGGACGAGCCTTGTTTTCAAGTCACGGTGATAAATTGCTCGTTACGTCTCGGAGTTAGAGCTGAAAAGTTGAACTACGAACTTAAAAACACTTCTTTGATCAGCGTTTGTGATGACATTTTATGAAGTAAAAATAAACAGTAAATTGGCTCCTCTTTCATTTTCTTTAAGTCTGGTGTATGTATGGTAGATTATGGTTTCTTTACTTCCACGTGCCAATGATGGCAGAGAAATCTTCAAACTGAAGATTGAACGTCAAAAGAAAACAAAATAAAATATGGCAAACAAGTGCAGGGTAATGCATGTAGAAACTGTTCCAATTGTTTGTATTTTCCAAAAGCTTCTAGGGATTGGGCTTTGTTGGAAAGAGTAGATAAATGCGTCCCGAGGGCCTGGTTCCGAGGGCGAGCTCCTGGTTTCGAGCGAGGACTGTGGAGTGCGTCCGCCGACAGACACCAAATCGACGTCGAATTCGCAGCGCAGTGTCAAAAGGACAAGGTCTGGGTTTTTTGCCAAAGTCGCCTTGCTCAAGGGGTTCCCGTGTGGGAAATGAGCGAAGGAAAGGTCACCTTGTCAAAATCTCGTTTTTCGTGGGCTGTCGTGTCAGGCTCTTAAGCATGGGACAGTCCGATTTAGAAGGGCTTCAAACGGGAAAGGGAGAGAGCAGACAAGACAGCGTCCACCCCAGCAGTTTCTTGGCTTGTTAATATGAACCTGCCATGAATTACACTAACCATGGTTGACTGTGGCTAGATTTAGTTGCGCTATAATTCCTAAAAGATATGCAAGTATCGTGGGTGGGCCACAAGGATTCAGGTTGGGACTTCTCGAATGCAAGACAACAATTCCTCTGAATTTATGTAAATATCGACGAGCGATTGTAGCCAAGACCCTCAAAAATATCGCCTTCATGATCGTACATCATCGCCACCGATCGGCAACCAGTATTCATTACCGCCATGACAAAATATGACAAATGGGCACTCAGAATTCCAGCGCAACTCGTAGCAAGGGGATAAGTTGTGGTGCAGTGCAAGCGAACAGAAGGGCTCGCTATTTGTATCCTCGAGCGCGCGCGTGTTGATCGATCGTTCGCCGGAAGACGATTGGCATCGCGACGCATCGCACGAGGTTCGCTCACGTGACGATGACGCATGGCGACGCCTCGTCAAACGCACCGCGGGTGGCAATCAATGGATGGCCGGTATTTTGTGGAGAATTGACACACGTTATTTTTATTGGGAAAGAATCCCAAGCGACTACCTAAATAGGAAGAAGACAACGCACTGGAAAAAAAAAAAACACATTTCTCTACCCACTCAGTGAACAAGGAAGTGTTGCCGAAAGCAGCTTGATTAGTCGCATGCCATTTCCATTTTTTATGCTATTTTCCAAGAGGTCATTATTTAAAACGATGCCAAGGAAGGCAACGAAGACCGAAAGGTTTGGCGTGTTGGAAATATCGGTTTTCATGAGATTACCGAAGTTAAGTAACACTGCGCTGAGTCAGGTATTGGATGGGTGACCGTCATACACATGACCAGTTCTGTTCGGGAGAGAGGTTGGAGAGATGAAAGTTAGTACAGCAACTTCACTCGCCTTGCTTATCAACCTCTCGACAGCATGGATTTGTGGAGGAATCCTGCTGTTCGAGTTGTACCGTCCTTTGGAAGGGACGTTAAGCCGGTGGTCCCCTTGGTACTCTTCGACAGGAGTAGGCTACGTGAAGGCACCGGGTTTCCCCTCCTCCCTTCTAGGCTATGTTAGGTTCACCATCATCAGCATCCACTTATTCACCGACGCCATTAGATCAGTGTCGCAGGGCCAGTCGTTTAACACCACAAATCAAGGCAACGAAAATAATTAAATAATTAAACATATTACAATAGTACTGTAGTGCCCACTTAGAGGCGTAATTGAAGTCGAAATGCGATCGAACTATCGCTAAACTGCAGCCGATGCAGCGTGATAAATCAGAGCACGATCAGGAGAGCGTTATGAACAATGAGTCCCACTATTCTGCACCGGAATCGAGGGCATGTTGCCCCAGACCACTGCAACTACGAGCATCGCGGGCGTCGGGAGTGATAAACGACGTCGGACTTGGACCAGGGACGACTGAAAAACTGCACTGCTAGCGCCGAGGGGGAAAGCGGCACGCGGTGTCGATAAATCGCGATTTTAATTTCGGTGTGATGTGCGTGTGTTTACGCGTTCTGGATCGGGTAGGCTCTGACGTAGCGTGAAACGGATAGCTAGGGCAGTGATGAAAAGCAAACCTTTTTTTTTTTTAATATGATGTGGAATCGAGTGGACCTTGGAAGAGCGAAAAGAGTTTCGGTCGGATTTGTTGTTTTGTTTTCATGGCGAAATTGACGTCAATAAATCGTATATTTTTGACGTCGGGTAGGCATGGAAGCGGCAATCCGAGTCCAGGGGTCCGCGAGGTGATTTAGCACGATGGTTTTCCGGAAGTGGGTTCGCTCTCGGTCTATATACATGCCATTCTTATCGATTAAACATCAGTTGGGAAATACGTTAGTGTATCCACTATAAATAAATTCCCCGCCAGTATTTATGGGATCCTTGCCAAAACGGAACTCATTGTAAACACCAACACTGTTTTATTTTATTCATTCTTTCCTTAAACTCAACATAATGGGCAGCGCAGTTAAAAATGTAAATCTTAACACGCTCAATTTCCATTTCCCCTCGTTGCCAATTCTTTGCATAATTTCCCTCACGACTGGCGTGTGGGTAGCTCCGTAGCCCCAACAAGTGCAAGTCAAACAACCTAGCTACGTGTTGTCGAGCATCCCAATAAATCAATCGACTCCGCTGAGATGAGCACCAAAACCCCGCTACAAACTTTCACCCGCAATGTGAATCACGACTCTTTGCAGACGAGTTCTTGAATCGCGCACCTCCCATTCACTCGACGGCACGATCATACACTCGAAATTATTCCACTCTGAATTATTTATAACTTCATAGCGCACTCACATTCGGAAGAAAAAGGCGCAGAAAAGTTGTGGCAGCCAAACACATTGCTCTCGGTTGACGCCGCTCTGGAGTGAAACTTGCTGTTTAACTTTTTAATGTGTAACAGTGTCGGGCGAAATGTATTTGCAGGTGTAACAAAACCGGAGGCCGAGAGAAAGAGAGAAAGAGAGTTAAGTTCGCTAATATCAAGTTAAACTTTTTATTACTCAAAATGTATAAAGCTCAGAGCATCAACCTAGCCAGAGCTGAAATAGGAGTAGGGGGCTTAAAAATCGATGATTTCGTGGGCTTCACGGAGGCGGTGGGAGGCGTTCAGGGAGCTAAAAACGCACACCCTAACCTTGTCCTAGGGTGGCAGCGAGAGGGAGAGAGCGGACAGCGAGCCTGGTTAAATTATGCAGGGTGGGTTTATTTTTTATTTTCCTATGTGCATGCGTGTTTGCGTAATGTACGCGATGGCGTGAGCTGAAGGCATTTAATACCTACCGTGTAGCCCTAGCAAAAATACCACTTCATTTGCTCTGTGTGGAAAACAAATGTCCTCAGCTGAACGTGCCATGTGAAATGTGAAAGGTAAATTTTCATTGGTTTTAGAAAAGTTCTTGCTAGGTTGATATTTCTGTGGGGGATTCCTTGTCGTGCAGCACGTCCTATATCGTGGGTGCGTTTGTGGGTGCCAAAATAGCCGGCGTTGCAAACTGGATTCTGAGGGAATGCGATCAAAGGTGACCTAAAAATGTGACGGCGAAGAAAAATGCCCGGCACGCAATCAAGTGATTGGATTAATATTCATTCAGTTTCATTCATTTCGACGAATGATACACTGGATACAACATGTTTTAATGCGGCCACGAAAATCACACAAGACCAATCGAAAATCCTACACCACAAAGAGGGTATTACCGTGCGCTCGCTAATTGTCGAGAGTAACTAGATCCGACTAATTGGCAAAACGCGCCCGTCTACCGAGCACGCGCGCCTCTCCATCGATTCGCCAAGCTCGCAACCAAAGCACACTAACGCCAACCACCGCCCGAAGCCCCAGCGAATTAACAAAGCAACTGCGAATCCGTGTATGTATCACCGCAACTATAGAACGCGAGAGTGTTGTCTATTTACAGTCCGGCACAAACGTACTGCGATCGCGATTACCGAAAGCGTAAGCGCCGCTGTGGTTGCAAATTGAATCAGTGTCGGGCCAGTGCATACGCCTCAGCCGTGTGCCAAATGGGAATCCGCAGCCGGGCAAACTGCGCTATGAATTAGCCCGGCGATTTGCTAGCGGGGAGCCGACGAACTTGTGATTGTGAGGCGTGGTTGCCCAAAAGTGGCGGGCGTGCGTCGCAGTTCGCTGTCATGCAGAGATTTGATACAATTAAGACGGCATAAAGCTATCTGGCTTCGCATCACACATATGCCACACTGCCATGGTGTACTGGAATTCCGTGGTGGTACCCAGATGTTGAGGCTCTTTATTGGCAACCGAGGAGAGTCCACGAGATGACATTTATGCGTTGTTATTTATTAGAGGGCACATAGCGATGTCTTGGACGTTTTGTGTGCAGTAGGAATTGTTTCGCGAAAGTTTTGTATCCTACAAAGTTTAAAATTAGATTAGATGGACGAGATTAACTTCCTGAAAAACGCTTTTGACAAGTTTCAGAACTAGATGGCACGCAACCCTTTTGAGGAATGCTACGGTTAGAAAGAGGGAGGAGTGGGGGGGACGTCGTTGCAAGCTTTGCGCGACGCCGACGCCGTTGGCGCCGCGCCTGCCGCACGGCATGAGTCATCGCCGTGCCCATTACTCTCCGAGACCGGTTGCAATTGTCTCCCGTCGCTCCACCCTCCGCTCCGATGGGGTGACATTGTCCAGTTGCCCACACGGTGTCCGCGAATCAAGGTTGCCCGACCGGCGACGAGTCTCCTTGTATGAGAGTGTTGCTTTCAAGACTTATTACGTGACCGGGGAAAAAGAGAAGAAAGCAACGAATAAAAAAGGTAGCAAGATGAAGAGTCAGTTCTCGAGCATTCCTTTCTGGAGAATAAAACCTGTTTGCCCATTAAGGGGTCCGCGTCGCAGACAAAAGAATGTGCTGGAGGGTGGCGAGAGGGGCGCAGCGGGTCACGGTGGACCGAAAAAAGTGACCAGGTGAGACGCAACCTTGAGGCGTCTGTAGTATAAAAGAGGGGAAAAAATGAACGATGAACATACTTTATGAGGTCAAATTAAAGATTGAAACCCTTTTCTTTCTCCGTCTGATCGAGGCACGAATGCCGAGCAGGGTTATATGCCGTCGAAGCCTAAGGCCAAAACCACGGGCTTTCAACAGACGACAAAACGATACAAACTATCGAACAAGAAAACGAAGTGTATCCCCGAAACAAAACGAAAGTACTTACAAATCTCTGCTGCAACCGACGACGACACAAAGTCACACGGCGCTTGGACAACCACTCCGACGAACTTGTCCACACAAAGGCAAAATCAGTCCCGAAACTATCACAACAATCTCCGAAACGATCACGACCACTGCAAACCACTTCGATACCTCGCCAAACTGTCAAACTAACAAGCTAGCAATCGGCAAACACTGAAGTCAACTTGGCACCCAGCAGGGAGCGCGGACGACGACGTGGCGACTGCTTGCCGGCACCAACTGAGCGCTTCTGCCAGTGCAAGCGTCGCGCGCGGCGGCGACGGGCGGGGGCGGAGGCGGCGGCGATCCCCCGACGCAATCACCACCCCCGGATCAATCGGCCAGGGGAGCTGCTGGGGGGACGGACGTCGCACGACGCGCTCTGATCTTTAGCACTCCATTTGCCCCGCTTTACCTGGCGTGCCAGCGCAATAGTTTTATTGGGCTAATAAATTACGCCGCCGTCGGGTTTGGGCATGTTTTTTTAGGGTGAGGTACGACAGTGACTTCGTTTGTACCTGGACTCTGGATTAGATCATTCATTGTGTTGTTCACCGCATCCTCTCGAAAGGTAAACCACATCCATTATGAACGTCTCAAAGGCGCGATTAGGTTTAGACCCATGGGCAATAAAATGGTCCGGGATTGTCCTGTTCAACATGATAAACTTGCGACTGTAAAATATTCCTCCGCCCGCTCTATAGCACGCATACATCGCTTTGGAATAAATCCCGACCTTTTTGCTAACTAAACAGTGAAAAGACCCGGCGCTTGCACTCCCTCAAATAAATCCGTTGGCCAAATCCAGCAACCCTATTCAAACGCCACATCCCACTCTCTCCCTACCCCCGCTTCTCTCTCGTCTAATCTAATCAAACAATCTCTCATATACGACGCTGCCCCGAGTCCACTGGCCAATTACCATTCTTGCTCGCTGCAAATTACCATCAGCTACCACGAGCTTCCCGGTCGTAACTCCACGTGCAAAGTTAGTGCATGCTCCGTGACCATGTGTGTGGCCATAGATCTTTCTGCAAAGAGCAAACAAACACAGCGCACGCCGGGGATGGCAGCAACTAGGTTGGCGGAAGTCCCGTGTGAAACCACGCTTGCTGTCTGCACTGCTGCTGAAATTAGTAGGGATAAATAACAAGGCTGTCAGCATTGCTGTTTTGACGAGATTTTTACGCTGTTTTGACGCGGGTCTCACGCGGGTCGATGATAAAAATTTATAAAAAGGGTTCCAGAAAAATTTGCACCCTCGCCGATTTTTTTTAGGATTAGCTCCAAATTATAAGATGAAAGTGAAACTGCCACCAAATCCAAACTAACTAGATGACTTTGCTTAACCAGCCCCCTTTGTTGGGGCACGGCCCCTTGGCCATAATCACAAACTAACTGTGTGCATAGCATGGCTTCGCGGCGAGTCCTTGGGGACTATTCGCACGAAACCGCTCTTTACACATGAAGTACCGACGACGCCAACAAAAGGACGCCGCAAGAGCGGCACAGTACGGAGAGTTTTCGCTAGATTGGTTTCGCGTGTTGACGTTGACGTGCGGCCGCGTGTTTTGGGAAACCCGAATGGAATTGCTACGAGAGGGCGTCAGGAGGATTGTGACTGCATTGTAGATCAACTCACAAGTCGCGCTGGAGTGGTGGCGGACGGATATGAATGTGATTAGACTCCGTTTCCGACGTGAGGAATAGGGGAGAAAAGCGTGAGTGTTTCTTATCGTTCGCGGTGTCGTCGTGCTATCGACCGCTGAACCGCAATGGTGTCCTGACATAGTTCGGCATCATCTTGCAAGGAGGATGAGATGAAATAAATACATGTTAACATCTACATCTAACGATTATGTATCAATGACAAAAATAGCAAATTACCATCACACGCACATTGCCTGACCCGAATGCTGGCTCGGAAACAACAATGTTGACATTTTTCGACCGCATAAATTACCTACCTGGTGGCGTTTTTTTCCCCAGCCCCGTGCCACAGAGAAAGCTCTGGATTGCCGCTACACACGCATCGCAGAGACAACGCGGACCCCGCCCGTGTTTGGCATATAGCATACCCCATTCGTGTCGCTCGACGCCATCGTTTTAAATATTCATAACCGGAGGCCTCGGGGCACAGCGCCAGGCAAACATGAACGTAATCGCACGGCGTTTTCGCCAAGTTGTCGTGTACCACGGCCGGTTCCGCCTACGGAATCGCGGCACGGTCATGGCTAAGCTCTAAGGTTAAACTAAGCGTATTCTAGAAAGAGAGAATAGGTTTGTTTGCGACCTGTGTTGTGCATGAATCGCGGCAGTCATCTTGTTAAATAACAAATGAGCTGTGAAGCGTGCACAATTCACGGTCCGGTGGGTGAGCGATGCAACGCGGCGGTCAGTGCCAATTGGTGCGCTGGTGAACAGGCAATGTCAGCCCGCTGTTTCGTTACGGAAGCTAGGATTCGCTGTGACTGGATTCTAATTAATTGCATTCCTCTATTATGTAGTGAGCGACGCCGGAAGCGAGCTGCATTAAAATAGAATGTCAAATTTATAACGTGTTTGATTCTCATCAAGGAAGGAGCAAGACAATCAAGCAGTTTTGAAATAGATGCATCTATTTCGGGAAGTTTATATTCGAATTTGAACACGAAAACTTGTCGGATCTTAAATAGCCTGTCGAGTTCGTGTTCTGCGTTTCGAACCTAGAAATGTCGTGTGCGCGAGTTGTTGCATTTATAGACTTGTATCGGCTTGTTCCTAAATTAAATTGACAATAATTGGATTCTCCACATGAACCGCGATAGATCTCGTGATTTCAAACGTTTGGTTAAAATTCGTTTGCATGTTCAGTCGGCATAAATCGAACCAGAGTTTTTCCTTTGACAATTTACACAACTACCAACTTCTGTTACATCCGAATGGCCGTGGAATCTCGGTTCCAACCGAACGTTTGGATTGTTTTTTTGCGCGCGCACTCACTGCCGCCAGGAAACTGCAGAGCTCGAGCTTTTGTTTTCGATTTGTGAAATCCGCCGACTAATAGAATAATTCGCCATGCGCCTCGCGAATTAACTGCAGAGCGGTTGCATTTGGGATTGTTTGGCAACAGAGAAACTGCACCCGAACGGAACGCGATATTTAATGCAACCAGTGCAACGGTCGTAATGAAAACAGTTCAAACTTCCATTTCACCGCCATACAGTGTTTTCACCGTACCACCCCCGCATGTTGTATACAGGTACCGCAAGCTTTTTTGTCCTCGCATTACTGCAATGGCAGACAACAAATACCAAATCTAATTCGAAAATATCCAGAGTTACCCAAGCATTACAAGCCCATTTCTTGGAGTCACCGATGTGGATAATTCTCGTCGGTTCTGGGGCCAAAAGACCTGTGCAATGCACGTAGCCGATTGAAAGTCGTGCCCTGACGCCAGAAATAAAAAGTGGCTGGCCGTTTCACAAAGGTGAACACGGCAACTTTGCGCTGTGGATACTGGAAAACGCGGCTTTGTCGCCGAGGTGACCACTTTGACATGTCTGAGAGGAAGAAAGACCATAAGTTGGGTGATGATGGAAGGAGATGCCGGATGGGCTACAAAAATTGGCGACACCAAAAATGCTAGCTAAACTCAATGCAACGCCAACGAAAAGAAATCACTAAAGTAGTCAATATCTCCAAGGTAGTCGCAAAGCTTCTAATCCAATAATGAGAAAAAAGGTAGAATACCTTAAAATCATGTAGGTCTCTTCCTCAACAGGGCGTGGAATGAAGCCAGATGCTTCGGTACAACTTTCTGCTATGAGACATGTCCCTAATTCAAACAACCATCAAGAAGGCAAGAGGTCAACACAAATGCCTTCTTAGAGGTTATGGTATGCCTGCAAGATTACAGAAGGTAAGAGTTTGGTACTCACGAGCTGCGGCTGGTGTTGCGTGAGGACGGACGACCTCGACCTCCTGGGCGTGATGCCGACGCTCTCGCCACGCATGATCGACTCCACCACTATAACACAACCACGTGCACCACTGTCAGTTGGATAGCTATAGTATTCACTAGCGTATTCGTATGCACACTGCGAAACTGTGCATCGTCGATGGATTTGCCTATGCAATAGTCGTTAGGTTCCGGGACATCCCTTGGTACAAGTGGGCCAAAAGTTCCACAACTGACACCTCAACTACAAACCTATACCATGTGGAATTTAGAAGTGGATTTATGAAGTGGAATTTAGAGCTTAGTAGAAATAAATGTATCGCAATAATCATTGCAATGGAGAAGATTGATTTATTGATTGATTTCTTGTGTTAAACGACGCGCTGTTTTGACAAATGACCCTGCGGCAATATTCTAATAGTGGCAGAGAACGAGTGAGTGACGATGAACCTAACTTAGCCTAGAATTGTGGAGGGAAACCCGGTGCCCGCAAAAAACCGTCTCCTGTCGAAAAGCATCAAGGGAACACCCGCTGAAGTTCCTTTCGAAGGACGTTAAATCTCGAACAACAGACTTCCTCCACAAAACCATGCTGTTGTGCTCACAAACAAAACGGCTATGTGTATGATGGTCACCCATCCAATACCTGATTCAGCGCAGTGCTGCTTAACTACGGTGATCGCACGAGAGCCAGTGTTTCCAACGCGCCAAACCGTTCGGTTGTGGTTTAGTTAAAAGATCAGTACCATTATATGCACTGTAATTTGCAAATGATGTTCATCGCAGAAAGCTATGCTGATCAGTTGTCAATGAGACAAAGTCAACCAGCCGTGTGTCAATATGGATTGAAAGTCTCAATTAGCCGAAGGGCGTATTCGGTTGAGTCGAGGTTTTCGTTTGCTTTCGAAGAGTTTGCGGTGCCGAGTGTGATAATTGTTTCTATTCGTTCTCTTGAACGGAGAGTCGCTAGCAGGGTTTACTCAACTTTAAGCTCCAAGTACTTGAAATAATGTTTGAATATTTTAAAAAGTAAAGTGAATCATTGCAGTGAATGTAGGTACTAAAGAGACTCGAGAGGTCACAAGGAATTTATAACAAGCATATTAGGCAAAATAAATAAAGCACACGCGAATAGCTTTGTTCAAGTATGTACTTTATGATGATTTTATAGTCCATAGCGTATTCTATACATGACTGTGCAATAACAAAGTCATTTGCATTTGATGCCGACATTCTTAATTAATCCCAGAAACAATCAATCAGCGGGTCGACAAGTGTTCCCGTAGAGGCACAAGCTCCTCAGACCGACCGACACCGCCACCGCCGTGCGTTCCCAACGACTCCACAGACCTCAGGTATGTCATCATACCCCACCCTCACAGGCCGCACCCCCCACCACACAAACACAGTCTCTCCCCGGTGACCTTTGACCTTATCACGAACGTCCCAGCGAGTGCCTCCACCCGCCCCGCCACAAGGCAACCCCAATGCGGAGTTTAATTCCGCTACTTTTTTCCGCGCGCCTTACTCAAAGAGATAGAGCTCACATCCATCTTGATTATGCGCATCGCTCGTTTCCAGCTAGAACATTAATTCTGCAAAGCTTTTTTTTTTCAAAGAGCTGAATCGCGAAGATTAATTTTAGGAACTACTTACGCTCTAAGACGTCGGCAAAGGTGTGTGTGTGTGCGAGCGCGCGCGACGATGTGATGGTGTTAGTTAATATCCATCCGACCTATTCGGTAGTAGTAGTAGTAGTAGTAGTTTATTGTCATTTTACCATAAAACATACAAAGATGCTGGTTTACAGACATACATTAAATGCATTAATATTGTAAATATAAAATTGTAGATATAAAATTGTAAAATTGTAAATATAAAAATCTAAAACCGGTGCAGAGCGTCGATGGTGTATATATAGGGAAGAATCTAGTTCAATGCAAGTTTATGATTATGGGGTCGCTCATAATTCGCAGATGATTTTGCTCCAGTCAGTTCAACGGGTACGATGCGGGTGTGCGGGGGAGGGGGGCGTCAGCAGCGCCTCCCGATTTGAAATAGTTCCGTGGAACGCGGCGCGCGAGTAATTTAATAGAACTTCACGGGTGATAACTCTCTTTGCAGCGGCGTCGCGGTGCGGGACGTGCACCGCGTGGGCTGAAACAGTCGCGCGCCCCGCTTTCCCGCTACTCCTATACACGGGTAGATGTGCACGTGGAATACTTTTCCCCCCCTCCCCGTGAAATTCTCGGGCCGCTCGGATATTCGTGGAAAGTTTGTACGGCGAAAGCTTTCGGGCCAACCCCACACGTTCGGAAAACTTCGGGGTGGCTTTGCGATTGGCTAAAAAGCGTGTTTTCAGGTCACTGGAAAACGAGCGAGTGGCCGATCCCTTAAGTGCATTTGACAACGCGAAACCTCCTTCTGTGGAGCGATTATAAAGCAAGCATTCTTCAGGGGGCTACGATTTTCAGACAAAATCTTACTTTATGTGATGTGACAGTGAACGTGAGCATGGAAATCACTGTACATTTATTTCTCTTTATATCCCATAAAAAATAACAGTTACACCCAGCGGAAATTCACATACCAGACCCGAAGCAAGACAAAGAGACAACAAAAAGAAAATGGACGCACTTTTCCGCGAGTCGCCGCTTGCGGAAACTGACGACATTCTAAACAAGAGGCGCCCTCGCTTCGCGGTTCGATAAATCTGCACATCACACGGGCATAAAACACGCACATTCTCACTTAGCAAGCAGCGTCGGCTGCGTGGCGGTCGCCAATCGACGCCCCGCGACGCAGTCTTTAATTATTTGCATTAGCGGCGTCGCTGAGAGGCAGGAATTTTGGACGCTCGCCCGTCCGACGCTTTGAGTGCACCAGAGCGAGCCCCGAGGCGAACGTTTAAATAACAAACAAACGCTAACAATACCACGGAGTATGCCGAGAAATAATTACTATTAACGTGAGACATTAACATAAAAAACACGTTCAAGGATGCGTTTGAGGAAATTTCCCACCACTAGTGACTTTCGCGTCTGTTGGTATGCAACGTAACGTTGTGAAACTGTGTTTGAATGCTTTATGGAGCTTTGATGGTTATGTTCAACCAGTAATGAGTGTTGATGGACGACAATTAGTGGGCTAATTAGCCATGAGAAAATTCCACCGAAGACTATAATCGAGATGGTGTAGCGTAAATATCATCCGAAACTGCTGAACATTTCCCCAAAAGTGAACAATAACTGGTTTATTACCATACCAGCGTGGTTAAAAAAAACTTGTATGCCATAGAGATTGGAAAATAGGGAATTAAAGTTTATGTCGTGTTATTTTGGAGTAAGATCTACTCCAGCATGTTTTGCCGAGGGCTGGAAAAATCCCTATACTTGGGAGACTGTTACCAGTATCGAGTAAAATAAATAAAGGTTCGTAATAAATATTGTACTAAGACATACCTCCGTCGCCGATGAGTCGCATCTGCACGATGCTAGGGTCCTCGTTGTGCTCCTCGAGGACAGTGTCGTCGGTCACCGTTAGGTCCTGCAACAACGTGAACGTCAACACCCTGGGTTGCAGCTGTGGCGAGCACTGGACGGAGAGAGTGAAGTCGTCCACAGGCAAAAGCCTCACCTGATTCTTATTAGTGAAAGATAGTATAGATATGGGACAATAATTTAGCGAAGACTTAGTGGTCGGTGTATGTTTGTGATGGGCTGTCGGTAGCAAAAAAACGGTGAAAATGTCATTTAACTGTCAGCCGAAGAGAACGGGACATTTACGTAAGGTAAAAAAAGCACGGTTGCTCGTGACAACAGCACAGAAATGTGCACAATTTCATAACCTTGTAATTTATTACGGCGTCAACACAATTGGTTGACAGGTGTAGGTACGATTACCTTACATGTTAAACGTATAGCCACAACTGAATTTCACAGCCTATAAACAACTGTCCTCGGGATTTTCTACGTGCAATTTAATCGACTTGACACCCGCATTGTCAACATATCTCGTTTAATAACGCGTTGGAGGCATCATTATCATCACAATGGCGTCGAGTATAGGTCGTTGACGCCTTGGAAACCATTCAAGTTTCAATCAGAACTGGAAAACACTTGTGTGTTTCCTTCTAAAGGTGAAATCATCGAGCCTTTAACTGTCGTGTGGAGAGGAAAAAAGTTGGGAACAATCACATGCCGTGACAGGTGCTGCAAAGTTGGGTTGTCAAAAAGGGCCGTTCAAAATACTGAGAGCTGTGAGATTTTGAGCGAAATGCAGCCACAAATGCGAATGGGATTACATTTCTCCAGTCATCCGGCGTTCTGTCGTATCGAAATAATGGCGAAGATTCGTACAATTAGAACCGGCAAATTTATGCATTTTGCCGGGTGGGAATAGAAATTGAAAAACTATTTACAGCTAGAAACATTGTAAAACAGCGACGCGAATGGTTGGACGTTTTGTATTCCATGCCACGGGTTTGTTTTGTTTGTTTGTTTGTTTTCATTTGATACATTACTTTATTTGTATTTTGAAGCGCTCCACAGAAACGAGACAAGTGATCCGTAATAGGTAATTCGCTGTGGAGCTGGCTTATAAGCATTCTCCGCTCAAACCATTTCTTGTTGCCAGGTTGAAGGAAGTTGCAGATGGGATCTTAACTTTGCGAGCTCTTAAAGTTTAAGTTAAACTCAAAGCTGAGCACTGCAGTCAAAAACCAAAAGGAAACCACACGACCCGAGCGCGGTTGAACTATACTCCGCGCTGAAAACCAAACGGGAGAAGCGCATCGCCATTAATCCGCTAAAACATAAAACACAGAATCGAGATAGAATTCCGCACGAATAGCCGTCGACTGCAGTCAACAACTTGAACATCTTGTTCTATTACAATCCACAGTTTGCTTAACGCCCCGATGACTCTAAAGAGAGTGGGTCAGTCCGAACTTCAAAACGTCCAACTCCGAGACTGGATACCCCTCGCAGGCAAGCAACTTCGCCGCGCGGTTAGTAGCTGTACACCGGCGCCCCAATCGAGTTAGCGTCCACACTTCGAGTACGCGAAACGACGCCCATCTACGGTGCACACAGATCACACATGATCACATTATCGAGCACTTCTCTAGAGCGAAGCTTCCGGCTGCCAAAACTTCGCGGCGCGATATTTAAGTAGAGCGATCAAGTTTCTCGGCCGCGCGCGAGCTACCCCGCTTATATAATGAAATACATCCCCGACGGCGGGGTGTACGGGGGCGTCCAATATCATTACGCCACATACTTGCGGAATACTCGGCGGAAAAATCCATCGCTCTCGAGACGGGGTCGCTAAGTGGGTTATCTTCGAGCACATGTGCTTCGGCTTGGTCAACCCAAAGAACTAGAGCAATTTACGAAGGGTGTGTGTATCGAAACGACAGCTGCTCACGAATAGCTGTGTGGTTATTTAACTTTATTCTCGGAAATGAATGTCAGGGAACCTGACAGGCGTATGATAATGTCAAAGGCGCTGGGATTTCGATTAAATCCATGCCAATTTAAAATAAACAGCCAAATACTATTAAAAACTTGATCGGAAGTTGCTTCGATAACAAAATTATTCCTCAAGGAATAACATTCTGGCTAATAACCGTCTGGGGTGGAAGGAATTCCCCATCTCCCGGCGCGATAGCTATTAGATAGGTACTTTTGGTGTATACTGTCTATTAAAACAAACTTGAGAAAGTCGGCGTTAGTTTGTGAAGGGGTGTAGAGGGGACGGGGGGGGGGGGAATAAAGTTTGAGTAGAGTTGCTTTATATTTTGTGCCGTTTTTTTCTTGTGCGAAAAGTTTGGTAGTTAGAAAAGTTTGCGTGTTCCGTGTCGCGGTAGAAATTGCTTCCCGGGTTCACTTGGCGTCCGCCAAGACAGCAGACGGGAGGATAATGATCAGCGTCGACGACAAAGACGCTAGGGGGGGACGAGGGGTTGGGGAAAGCGAATAGCTAGACGCAAATAATAGGAGCCGCCGCCGAGTCGGTGGCCTATCAAAGACGGATTAAGCAACTTTAGATAGCAACTTTTATAAGTGGAAAGACAGCAGCTCAATGAATCTTCTTATCCCGATCCGAAGAGGGTAGTTTTTTAAATGAATACTTGCCATGCGAAAAGATCGGAGGCATTTCTCTTATGTAAAGTCTTGCAGAAGGGCGAACATGCACATACATAACTTGGTTGAAAATCTTGAAGTTGGCTTAATGAAATCGAAAGGTACCGAAACATAAACGCTAGGTAAACGCATCGCGACCCCCTCTCCAACAGTTAGGGATGGTTTTGGTGTTTGTCCGCCAAATGCTAACGAAGCAATCATTTTTGCCGACGTTCAAACAGGAACGTGACGTACATGCGTGTGCGTTTTTGCGGTACCTCACTAGAGCGTTTTTCAAGGTTAACTGAGCGTTAACAAAACGCACTATCGAGGTTCTGTAGCGTGAAGAAAATTCCAACGATATCGTTCTGGAATTCTCTTTCAATGAGCTAAAAGAGGTTGCTTTTGAGTTGAAAACCGTCAAAAGATAAATAATGTTACATAAAAGAAGTCGAGGCACTTAAAAAATAGTGTGCACTTTGCAGTAATTTTATGATGGTCATTTATATTTTCAACTTATGAGGAATAAGTCAGCCTCCTTTAAAAGATACTTTGGTGTTATGTCAATTGTCAACGTCCTCCGAACCCGACATTCGCGAAAAACTAGAAGGTAAGCACCAGGGCGCAATTGCTTTCTTTCAGGAGAAAGTGTATGTATGCAGCCTTACCCCAGAAGCCTCGTTGTACCGCTTGATGACCGCCGTGTACCACTGGGTGGTGCCCTCGGCGCGGTACACCTCCACCCGGTATCCGAACAACACGCTCGGCGTCGTCACCAGGATGCGCTGTCCATCTTGCTGCTCGGCCCAACGCCGCACTGCACAATGCAGCTGCGCGCTCTCACGGCTGCCCACCAGCGCAGCGTCCCATGTCTGTCGGAAAAACGGAACGTCGTTAAACACCGCGGAGTCCGTCAAACATTCGGGCTTACGGGCAGAAGCCACGTCAGGCATATTTAAGTAACAAAATAATACAATTTACGAATAAATTCGGCTGAAATCTACTGGACGTAGCCATCACAGCACACAACTTAAGTCTATGGTTAGCTTGGAGTTGCATTATTGGTAAAATAAAATGGTAAAGTATTAGGAAAATATCCTGGATAAAATATTGCATCATCGTAAAAAATCTATGGATTTTGATATAAAATTAAAATTCTGTGATTTCCATCTTTTCCAGGAGATTCTACCTCCGAAGACTCGGGAGCAACAGACCCAAGGACGAACACACACAATCGAGTGAGTGACAATTTGCTCGTGTGGCGCTTCAATTCTTAGAGCCAATATATCGGATGACGGAATTCGAACCTTGTTGCGAGCAGCTAATAATGGAGACGAGGAGACGTGTGCTTGCGTTCGCATCAAAATGAAAATGTATGCAAAAGTCGATTTCATCCCTCGATGACTTTTCCGAGAAACATGCCGGCGCGAGTCTCGGAACGAAGACTTTCCTCGACGACGCGACGTCGTGATATTCCTGGCGTTATTAAACTGTGTGAGGTCGCACGAGTGCAAACAGTGCGACGCAGGTACACAGATTGAAGAGTTGTTGGCATGTCGGAACACTAAGGGAAAATCTCGACGAAACTAGGGGGGGGGGGGGGGGGGGGGGGGGGGGCAGACGATTCGACTAATGACCACCACACAGCGCACGAAAAAGTTTCCAACAAAAGAAATCTATTCTATCTCCCATTCCACGCGAAAGTCTAGAGTTGCAAAGAAGTTACGCAAAAGAAAAACGATTGCTTTATAATGCCCCCAGTTCTCGTTTTCTTATTCTTCCCTCCCCTCCTCCTCCTCGTCGACTTGAGTTTATCCACGTCACTCTACCGGTCATTCGCCGCTGGTTTTATTGGCAAAGTTTCCACCCCCGCCCCACGAGGGCTCAGGAGACAGAGAAGGTGGTTGTGTGGGGGGGAGGGGGGGGGGCGTTCAAGTCGAGCTGCCGCCACGGTTTCACTCTTAACGGCCAGCTTTGTTTAACGACTGCGACGATTTGGTCCGACGAGGAGGCCACTACTGGCCTGACAGCACCGCCAGCTGAGTTTTACTGTTGGCAGACTCGGGGCGTTTTTCACTTGACGCCTCGCTGGTTTTACCAACACTCCGATGTGGGGAGCCTGTCAAGGTCACCCCGCGTTTCCGGAAAATTGGAAAAGTTGAGCAGAGTGTCAGACAGGCGGACAAAATCGGGGTTCGTCAACACTACATGAGAAACACTTTGGATGGGTCAAGACTCGATGTGACAAAAACAATAAATAAAAATAGCAATAAAAGCTCCTACCAGATTTTCTATAAAACGCCCTGTTTTGGCGCATTACGAGTCAACCATCACAGACACACAAATATCCATATGTACCCCTCGTGCTTAAATTACATTCCAGCCAAGCGGCCCGTGCTCATGCGACCACTGTTTAAAACAGCCCCTGCACACGATCCAATTAATAACGCGATTCGTCGAACCGACTGCCGCGGTGGCGTGGGATGCCGAACGCCACTCAGAGGGACACAGAGCGAATTAATCGCCCTGCCCCCACCGCCCCCAGCGCCGCCGCCGACTGAACGGATCCGCTAATGCGTTGCCAAGGTGACCTCGATAAATCCGTGGTCGAAACCCCGACCACCCGTCGCGGCATCGGAATTCACTGGGCTATCCCGTGTGAAACGGGCAGACGCTGAATTCGCGCTGCGTGGAGAGGTCTGGACGTTTTGGAGCCAGATAAATGTTTGCTTTTCTTGCAGAAGAAACACTTTAGATGACTGTTTGCTTGCAGACTAGGTGTGTTTGCAGGCATGTAGCAATTAGCGTACTTGCCTCAGGAAATGTTGGTGCTCTCTTAAAGATCGGAGCATAGATTTCTCTTCAAGAGTAAACTTGAAAAGAGTAGTCATTGAAAGATGGTGCACTAATTACCCGCCAATGTAACTGTTGTATCGCTACTTGGCGAACGATTAATAAATTCAAATTCTAGGAAAATGTTCACACTTTAACAAGCCTGCAATGTAATGGCACACATGTACTTGCAAGCGAAACTCAGTTCGGACGCCCATCGCCTGAACAAACACGGAGTCAGCAAACACATACGTTCACCGCTCCCCAGCCAATGAAAGCCCTCTCTAAGCCATTCCTGTACAGAATCTTCACCGACCAATCCAGTGAGACTAATTAGATCGTTGCGATCCAGACACAGCATCAAAGGAACCGCACGGCGTTTCCCGACCACGACCGTCTCGAATCATTCGCGAACCTGGAAGCATCCGTTTGCCTCGAAGGCCGCCGCCGTCTCTGCCCGAAACTTGGGCGAAGTGAATTCAATTGCACAGCGAACATTCGGCGAACTTGTTCAATTGGTTTCGCCATACATCGCTCGGCTTCACTCCGAGCAGACAGCTAGACGAGCACGGCATGGACGAGCGGAGAGCAAAGCGCCGGGTTTATCGTTGTACACAAAGGGAAATCCAATTGCAAATTGCTTGTATTAAAATACGTGGGGACGGAGAGACGAGGGGCGAGGCGAGGGCCAGACAGATTGAAATTGCAGGTACCATACCTACGCTATTATATGTATAACCACAATTCGAAACAAATAAAACAAAGTTTGTAATTACAGCCAGACGCGAAGCCTCGTGGGCGCCTGAGTGTGTGCATGAATGTGTGTGTGTGTGTGTTTCCTCGTTGTTTGTTTGTTCGTTTGTTTGTTTGTTGTTTTGTTTCCAATTTGCAGAGTTGTTGCTGTTACGCTGGCGAGGTACAAGCGAGCTGGGAAGAATGAAGAAGGCCAGGCTCCGACTTTTGAACTTTGCGTCTGGAAATTGTGTGTTCGAGCGAAAACTCGATTGAACCATTGTGTTGAACTGAAAGAACGGCGAACATATACAACACGGGAATGTGTTTCAGCATACGTTTTATGCGAGCGAGCACATTAGACTAGACGAGAGCGACTTCTGACCTGTCAGGCATGAAAATAAAAGCTACCGATTTCCTTCATTTTATGTAAATAACTTGCCATGTTGGTTGTCAGGCATGAAGTAAGTACATGGTGTTATGCTCTGCACATAAATGTGGCGTTACCTATTTTGAATGCGATTAAAACTTGGGAAGTAGTTTCAATGGCGATAATTCATTAATCAATTTATTAATTTCGATTGAGTTATGCACAGTGAAAATAAACCATTCACTCGGCGACGCCGTTCGCACTTATAGAACATTTCTATATCAATGGTTATGTTTTATAGAAGAACGGAAACCAAAAAGCGACGAGTTCTTTCCGTGTAACGGATATAAACCCGATACGCTGCAGAGAATAAAAGATAAATCCTAGCAAAATGACGCATAGCTTCGCCGGAAACAATGTATACTAATCGACAAAGAGGACACATAAATCCCAATTTCCCATACCACTAAATCACAAAGTAAAAAGTACGTATAGTTCGAAAACAAGACTTCGGCACGATGTAGAGGCCATAACGGATACCCATTGAATTAATAAAACCCATTAAATGGCACATTCCGTGGTTCGTTGCGTCGCCGGGATCGGCGGGGTGGGGCTAGGGGGTGGAAACGTTAACTCACCTGGAAGGGCGCGAGCTGCGAGTAGTCCCTGAAGGCGATCTCCCGGTCTAGAAGGTGCTCGACGGGCTGATGGGGAGACGTCAGCTCGACACATGACACCAGTGCTGAGAACGTCTGCAAGGCAAGGGAAAAATAAGAACGTTATACGACCCAGTTTTATTTGATTTGAACGCGGTAGAGGCTTCCTTTTCATCTCATTGGGCGCTCGCAGAGTAGGGGTTTTACAGAGCAAATCGCTTCAGAAAAGAGTGACGTATCGACATCAAAGTGTAAAAGTACTCCACGCTATGCCTTAACTTATAAAAGTGTAGTAAAAGCATACTCTTTCAAGTGTTGACTCAGAAAACAGTCACGTCAAATAATTCCCCTAATCAAAGTGACGCCGTGCTAAAGATCTCCACGAAAATTAAACTCGTTGCGTCAGAATTGACCTATTCACGAAGCTGTTACGGAAATCTATTTCTGATCCAGCCCGCTGTTGATAAGGTTAGCGTTTGGAATTCCGTCCTCGAGATCATTCGGCTCAACGCGACTTTGCCGTCTCGACGGTCAATCACTAAATCGATACTACGCGATGCCGATATTGTTTCTCCTTAGTTCTAGTCGCGTGTCGGTAATCCATGAGGTCTCAGCTACTTTGGTAGATTTGATTAAATTCTGTTATTTTGACAATCCACCTGCTATTACTATTTTTATCAAGAATCAATCTTGATCCCAGATGAGAACCGGAAAATATCAGCCAGATTTAAGCAGTGGTAGCTGTGACGCCATAACATAAGCGATCACTCACACCTTATATAGTGATATCTCAATACGACCAAAATTGCCAGGTTCTAATAAATTATTCGTTGAGCTTCGCTGAATTTTTAAAAAATCCCTGTTCTAATTTAATTTCGAGAGCGTCAACACATTTGCATCGCGAAACGCAAACAAAAACAGGTGTACTAACGTATACGGGGAGTTTTTATTGAAAGAGACACATTTCGCTGAAGGGGTGGTAGAGCGCAGGACACGGGGGTGGATACCGACATGGCTCGATATGTCCCCGTGAAAACACCCAGAGGGGGTTGTTTTATTGTGATTCGTAGCACGAGGGAAATTCTTTCACGTCGCCCTGTGGGCTGACCGCGAACCGGCCAGCGATGAAACGAAGAAAAACATCGAGTCGTTCCAACGCCGCATCCAAATAAATTGAAGCAATTTAAAGCGACCTTGATAGGCTCGACTTTTTTTATTCATTGCTTTTTTTTTATCAACAAAAGAGTTTAATATGAAGCCGACTTCAATTTCGTCGAACAAACTTTACTGTGAATGGCTAACATATTTGTACAGTCTCAATTAGCTTCCCTCCAAGCTAGCCAAATAAGGATATGGAACACATATTTCCGCGCGAATTTACTCTGTATATCTCCCGAGATCAACGAATGACCAGGATACGTTTACATTAACAACAAACAGTCTCGTTGCATTACCTAATCACAAGCAACAAGCCCGAAGGATTCGAAATGTCAAACAGACTAGCGGTGTAGCCTGATCCTGACACGTCGCATGACCTTCTGACCTTTCTTTATGTGCCAACTTATATACCTGCTGGCGTGCTCATTTCATACGCGACGCTATATGGTCATGACTGATTCTACTTGTCGCTGCGACACCATGTTGTAGTTGACATTAAATGTTGTCGCAGTGTTGTTCCGAGTTGGAAACTCTAGGTACGTACCTATGTTCAACGATAAAACGAGATGGTTGAGCATTATTACTGCTGTCACTATTCATATGTTTTCTAAACAAGCGTACAACTCGGGAAGCGATCGGTGCATACTGAGGATGGTAAGCCCAAGGAGTTGACATCTACAGTGATCACCACATGACTGCGTTTTACCTACAAATTTCCTCCAAACTTGAAAGACCCCAAAACTCAGAACGCACCAAGACGAAACGTATAAAGTTGTTCGAGCGAGTCTAATTTTGTACCTAATTATGTGAAGTTTAAATATCCATGAGTTACATCAATTACAATCAATTTATTGCCAAAAGTCTGAACGGATTATTCGAGTACTGTGCCTCACAAATATGACGAAAAATATATGCTACCAAAGTCAAGGACACGGGAGTACAAATAGAACAAGAATCCACTCAACCTAGGATTAAACGAAGAAAACCATCAACTTACCAGTGCGGGCCACTTGACCAGAGTAGAACACGCCTTGGTTGAGCTGGGATCCGGCCGTTCACTCCACACCAGAGACTGCTCCACCAGGAACAGCTTGAACAGGTCCTCCTTGTAGATGCTAAGCCACTCCCGGCGATGCCACTCGACGTCATCATACTCGACAAGCACCTGGAAAGAGAGGAACGACGTCGTCAGCATCGGTCGGAGCCCACGAGGAATTTCCACATGATCGACATTGTTGTCTTGGGTGCATTTTCATAGATCAAAGTGGGGTTATGCGAAACGAGTTACCAAGAGGTCCATCCCAATCAATCGTAGGTTCCTAAAGCACAAGATACTAGTCTGCAGCTCTGCAGACTAATCGATCAAAGAGCTAAAAGAGATGGTCATCTAATCAGCACCATGGCCGGTTGCAAGCTTCTTTACGAGAGCAGCCATTATGAATACCTATAAGAGACCCATCCTTATAAGGCACGATGGCATTTGACACCTCATAAACGCTTACCTGCTCAGGCCAAGTGCTTGTAGGAAGCAGAACCGCTTGAAATTCAAATGAGAAGCCAATTAGCCGAGGCTAAGAGCACCTATCGCTCGAGAACAATGCCCGAGCACACAAATGAGATGTGACTTTCGTGACTCATCGAATTCAGACCCGAACACAAAAATCATAGCGTATCTTTAAAACTTTCTTCGCTATAGATAAGAAACACGAGAGAGAAAAAAAAACTGAGTTACCAATTCAAACACACTTGTACTAGATGTTAATCTCTCTTAATTACTCATGTACAGCTGAGCATGTCGCAATTACAAAACAATAAACACTAATTACCTAAGAAACAATAAAACAGAAGACTGTTGATAAACAGTAATATCAACGACGCAAACAGCTCAATTTCACGTAGGCGCAAAGATCGCAACAAACGCGCGGCACGCCATGGTCTCCATTTACAACCGATTACAATTCGCTACAATCGTGCGGCATGTCATCGCGCCTACTGCACGTGACCTTCACGTCACCTCACGTACCAGCAGATTACGATCGTCGAGATTATAATTGCATCGTCGACTAATGAATCATGCAGACACACACATGTGCAACATGCGCGCAAACATGATAGCGCGGTGCATTATCGACCGGTGCGATGCATGCATGCAGGATGCATTGTGGCCGGAACATCGACAGATTGATGGGGCAGAGCATTCATTAGCTTGTAGAACGTAAGACGGGGTCGATTAGCTCATAAAAATCGATTTCACGACCGCGTCGATTAGAGCGAGAGTCACGTGCCCGAGCATCGCGCGCGGTAATTATGGAGGGAGGCGATTTTCTTTGATTGCAATTTCCTATTTCCAGGCGGGCGGGCATGCGGAGCAGGGAAATGAGATTCCTCCGATGATTGTATGTATACCTGTGATGGCCGCGAATGAATCGGTCGGTTGAGGCTGTGCAGCCATCCATGAGGAGCTATGCTCATCAAGCAAACCGAGTTATAGCTGAACAAAGGACATCCTGGATTAAATTATCAGGAGACACTGTCGTTCAATTCCCGAGCAAAGGTGCTTGAATAGTTAAGGTAACCAATTTTAGTGGATTTGCGGATGTCAGACTCGACAGAGCGTTAGAAAACGAAAACCAAGTCGACCCTGGTCAAAGCAATCGGAACGTGGGTTGTTAGGCCGATGACAGGTCGAAGATCGGCGCACACTTAGTCGTAGAAATCAGCCTGCTCGTAGATACGTGATTAGTTGGATCAAACGGCAAGTTATTTTCTACGTCTCCGTTCAGCAAACACAGACCCAATCTAAACCATAATCGTTTCTTAACTTGAGCCATCGAGGGTCGTATTTACCCAGCTCGATTACTTTTATGCAACACCTGCCCCGCCTCCAAACCGCCGCGTGACGTCAGCGATCTAATCTCCGATTGAATCAGATACCATACATTTCAAGGATCACAACAAACCATCACAACACGATCAGCGCTACCGCTGTCTCCCGCCAGTCAGCAGCACTGTGCAACTCGGCGTGCTAACATGGCCGACAGCGTTTAGGCTCCGCCCACAACGCCGAGTAGGCGGCGCTTGACGGGCACATGGCGCCAGGCGACGACGCCTCGAGCGGCGGCCATCTTGAATAATCAGCATGATAGTCGCGAGGGGAAGGTGGGGGGAGGGCGATGTGCTTGACGGGAATGTAGGGCAGCAGGGAGCTGCAATCGACGGTCGACCGTCGCAGGAGTAGGTGGTTCTGTAGCCGGACGGGACAGGCAGCGCGTAGAGATCGCGCTACGGGGGCGATGATGAAACAAGATCGAGAATCCGGATAGTGGTACAGTTTCGGATCGTTTCGATATCGAGCCTAGCGTACCCGACGGCTGTTCGGAGCGACGAGATGCGATACAAATAGCTTGCATATTGTTGTCAAAGACTGGCGTTTCGTGGTGAACTTGGATGAAATTTTGCATAACAAAACAAAAGATGGCTAGTCTGCACACACCATAATATTTCTTTCCCGAGTCTTAAATACTTTCGATGGTGCTCATCGATTCTCCACTATCTCGTACCAAGCGAGCTTTAGCTGAAATTATCGGAACATTCGCGTGCAGTTTCCTATAGGTTCCTATAGAAAGAACTTCAGAATTTCGAACTTTAGCACTGCTACAAAAACAACTGCCCGTCTATTTTTTTTTCAACTTAAAGGACTTGTTATTTCGACTTACAAGTCGAATTGTATTGGGATGAAATGGGATATTGTAGCATGTTTTCTGCAAGGTGTAGTCGAGAGTTTGTCTTGTGCATTTCGAAAAACTCGAGACTGCCCCCAAACAGCATTTGTTTCAAATATTACTTCATACACTAAACATTGAACGCGATAATACCAGTACCGTTTTTTTCTTTGACCCTTTACAGAAAAGCGTCGTAATTACGTCTCCTTAAATTCAAGGGTACCTATACATAATATATTTCTTATTGGTCACTTTTAAAAACGATCAAAGAAACGGTCAAAATTATCAAAACTTCATTTTTCAATAACAGGCACCTGTCTCCAATGCTTTCTTTAAGAAAAAAAAACGCGTTTTAATATGCATTAGTATTTTTCATAATTGTGTTGAAATTAAAATTATGATAATTTTGTAAACAGTACCTATTGGGGTAGTTTGCAATATGTGTGTTTATCAATTTTGAATCTTTAGAATCTTGTACATTAATATTAATCTGTGTTTATTTCTTGTATTTTAAAATGACGTAATACCAAGGGTTTATTTAATTTGTGCCACTAAATTCCTTCTTAAAATATTTATTTCATTTGACAAAACCAGCATCCTTTCTTTGGATTGTTTCTAAATACGGGCATCGACGACTTTGGTAAGGGTCCTATAGGTAGCACACAAAGACTCAAATAGTGGTCGAATCATGGCTATGTAATACAAATAATATTGCTCAGTCAGAGATATATACACGTTTATGTTTTTTAAAGTGTTTCGAATCTAAAAAAGTTTTGGCCACGTTTAAAATTAGCTTCAGTGTCGGGAAAGAAATTCATTTCCCAGGTCTAAATTGTACAAACGTAATTAATGAAGAGGCAGGTCGCCATTGCCTGTCGAATTATTTTAAGAACTCATCGCTCAGACACAGATGCATGAACACTCATGAACACTTTAAAATTAAAAAACAAAAGATGAGCCGTTCTAAAATTAATACCACACACAGCAGCACTGCGATATGCAGACTAAAATTCCTCAAAATCTAGCTCACAAAATTACCACGATTGCAAGCCAAAATAAATGTCCGGCTACCCAAACGCCACGGTTTACCTGTGATACCCCCCCCCCCCCCCCCTTCCCTCTCCTTAGAAAAAACCTCGGCTTTGCAACGGATCCCCTCCACCCCCTGCCAGAGTTAATATTACTCGTGGCAGGACGCCACCGAACCTGCACGTCGACGTCGCGACGCCCAGGAATAGCGTCGCTGGCCAGAAATCGGACGCGTGCGACGCCCGAAAGTACGGGTTTGTGTTCGCATGAGCATCTGAGTTAAGCGTCAACACGCTGGATTTTCGAATGGATGTGTGACCAACGATCGAATCCGCAGTTCAGGTATAGCTATACGACATAACGTGGTATATCATGTCCATGAAAACACAGTTTCCTCTCGATGCTGTTCAGCCAAGGAAAGGTTAATCAACACTCCTAACACTCCTAACAATCCTAACACTCCTTTCACCCCACCCATATCACCCCATCACATTTCTTCCTCTAAACCATTTAACACTGGTATAGTTCATCAGGGGTTATGACAAAGTAGAGTCGTTAAACTCCATGGAACAAATAATGTGTCCCCGTTGTCCAAGGCCTCACAGGTGTATAATGTAGATGTACCTGACATTCTCAATGCTTTAGTGATAGCCATGGGAAATATCCATATTCTATACCAAATTGCCATGTGCCGGAGGGGTTGGAATGAAATAAAGCAAACACCGAGAGCACCAGAGTTTGTTGGCACAATTTTATCGATTCCATGTCGCGGTTTCGTTTTTTTCAGTGTTCCTTTTCTCCCATGGCAGCGCAATTGCACGTTGCCGCGAGTACGTTCGGTGAATGTGTACTTATTCTGTCGAGGAAACACAGAGCTTGGTGTGGCAGCCAGACGACAGACGTGCTCTGGAGAATAATGATATCGAGCACACTCGGTCGAAATACACAATTCCTAGCCTTGTCAGACAGACGTATGTGTGACAGTTACAGAAACAGCGGTTATATCTCTCAAGTTGCAGTTTCGCTGATGAAGTCCGTAGTCATCAGAGGAAATTTATTTCATTTCCTTATTTAAACAATATTTATTCAAAAGGCATGTCGTTACGATCAATTCTTGTTCGATTCTTGATCTTATCAGAATACACATTAATAATTAAGGTAATTTTTTGGTCAATAATGGCGTGGGATTCTCAGCACGTGTATGCAATTTTTTAGGTTCACCCTTCGATGGCATCTCTCGAACAAAAGTTACAGAATTGATAAGTGGGCATTTGTTTCTGTTAAAAATCGACATCGGAAAAAGCTTTAAATACACGCATATTTCGAATTAACCTGCTGGCTGATATTCTTACTCAAAACGACACCCTGCGATTCAACAGCTCCGTGAAAACGATACCCAGCTGCAGGCTTCAACTCCCAGCAACAATTTTGTCAAACATGTTTGGTCAATTTGATCTCTCTTAAGCAACAGCTCGCCAAATGAGCACCAAAACAAGAGACCAAAAACAGCCTTGAAAAGGGCAGGAGCGCTCCATCACTTGCATCACAGTCTACCGCACATGGCGTTGATAAATGCGCGGGCATGTGACATTTCCCAACAACAAGACGTCATTTATGGCGCCAACCGGCCGCGCTATACTAGCGCCACAGTGCGGGGGTGTGCAGGGGCAGGGGAGGGAAGCGCCAGGGTGCAGGGAGTGGCACGGAGCGGCGGGAGGGGTGGAATTCCGGGTCGCGCGTGACCCGATCGTACGCACCAACCCTCGCCTTGTGTGCAACGTGCATGTACGCACTCTCGCCGAAACGCACGTTGGCCCCTACACAGATACACGGACGACGCACACACGCACAATCGATACGCACGACGTCGACGGTCCCAAGCACCGACCCGGCTGGCCCAGTGTGCGTGTGTGCGTGAGGATCTAGGCAGGATGGTAAGCCCCGGCTATGCACGCCGGGGCTCTGACTTACTGGGATCCTCCCGGGCAGGCGAAATGACACCCATGCACAAGCTGTAAGCCCTGCCTCTGTGTCATGAAGCCAAAGAATTCAAGCAATGGCTGAAGTGTTTATGACTGGTTCAGTTGTGCTATCAAAAAGATCAGAATCAGTCACGGCGACTAGTCCATTTTTGTATAAGCTTTGTACAAACTTGTTATAAAACAAAAACGGCCCGTTTCCACTCTGCTGTTACCCAATTAATTGATATTATTGCCTTTATCGATAGAAATAACCGCACATTCGCACCGAAAACACCATTGAAACCGCCGATATTTACCGCTGAAATCGGAGTGCGACATTTATATGCACAGGGGGTGTAAAATATCGCTCGGGTGTAAATTATGAAACCTGCGGTGGTAAATACACGAGTTTACCAACGACAAACTTGTAAAAAACATTGCACCCCTAGGTGTTGACTGCTATACCCAAGGCTTAATTGCTAAGTAACTAGGTTATACGCTACACGGAGGAGCAAAGACTTACCGGACACGTAAGGGCGGCAACACGGCCACTGTCAGCCCTATCTCCAAGGCAGGAAGGGCGTTTGATCAGCATGCAAGTAAACATTGCACACTACCGTGTGCACCTTCCACCCATAGCGTATAATTCCTATGTCACTATACCCTGTAAGGGAGCCATGAGTCTCACCAGATAAGGTACTACAGAGGTCCTAAGGGTATTAGGGTACTGGGTACTAGGCACCCTGAAGAGTGGGAAGGGCGACACGGCCGCTGTCAGCCCTACCACCAACACTGGAAGGGCATTTGATCATCGTGCAAGTAAACATTCCACACCTTGGCTGTAAGCTATGTGGCCGGTGTTGTTGTACGGCGGTTGGGGGCGGCGGTCACGTGTGCCGGCTCACACGCGGTCGATACATGGGCCCGGAGAGGGCACACTTTTTACACTCATACACACTGTACCTAGGTGTTGCCTGAGGCTGCTCAATAATGTGCCAGGGAAACATTGTGGGCCACATGCAGAACCCTCTGCAGGCTGAGGCAAGGGTAGAAACAGCCGCAGTTCGAGCGAGTTACGGCCACGCGGATCGGTTTGATTCCACCGTCGTCTTTAATCATTGATTGTTGGTGTGCAACAACCTTTGCAATAACTTATCACGGCCAATAGAAGCTGATCAACGCCACGGTGTGGCCAGTACTCGGCTATTTGGTTGACGATAGACTGTTCCACAGCACCAACTTCAACCACCCGATTTTCTGATCTGTCTATGTGGTTTGGTTATTCTTCCAATATCAAGACGCCGCCTCCTATGAAATACACGTTATAACCTTGAAATATCGAGTATAGAAAAGCCAAACGCTAAGTCGAAACCTCTAATTAAAAATGTGACAAGATACATGACGTAGGAACCTTTCTACTTAAAATATCGGAGATGCCAATACGTTATCCCTCATGTAGCCGACAACCCTTTTATGTTCTCCATGAATGGAGCGACTGGCATAAGAAAGGGCGAGACAACAGCACGAACGCGGCTTCACTTTCATCGCTTCTATGACCCATGGCAGCGGTCACGAAATTACGGTGGCATCCTTCGGGGAACCAAGACGGTCCTTCCCGCTAATCATAATCGACTAGGTTCGGGATGCAGCACCACACGCTGCAGAATGATTGGATCCGAGGCATCGCAATGCCGCGTATTACCAGCGTAATTACTGACCATTCACCAGCGTCCAATTCAGCTATCGGAGCTGTCGACTGGCGCACTGAATCGCGCCTGGATATTTGCAATCTGCCCGCGGGGCACTGGCCGCACTGGGCCTGTTTTCCCACACATATCAGGGCCGCAGGGCTCACAACGCGTTTCAAACTTCGCGTTTCCGAAAATGAGCGCTGTCCGAACGACTCTGTTCGTTTAGTTTTCAGTTGAAACACAAGAAAATACATTCTCTCATACACTTCCTAATTAATTTTTTATTGTAAATTTATTTAGCATCCTAGACATATTTGAGGTGAACGATTATGGAATATTAGGGAACATGTTATATAGTTCATCAAGTAACTAGATATAGTCATCAGAACCTACTAAAATAGGAATCGCGCGAGCGATCGTGGATATATGGGATAAAACACATTGCCAGACTGGCTAACACTAGTTTATATGGTACACATGTGAGTGCCACAAGTTACCTTCGTGGTCCCAGTGCACATGTACTGAACGATAGGTACTGGTACCAATCTTCCCAGTGCACATGTACTGAACGATAAGTACTGGTACCAATCTTCCCAGTGCACGTTCAAACGAGCACGGCACAAGGGTAGCACAAGGGCACAAGAGGACACACGTCCGTGTGAGTTTCGAGCGAGCACGTCGACCGCAACTCTACGGATATTTACATGTCGCGGGTCGATACCGCGCGCTCGCACGGCGCGCACTTTTCTTCGCGGGCGTCGGGAGCGTCGCGACGCCCGGCGCGTCGTTCGTTCGGTTAGCGCTCACACCCCGCGTGATACCGCGCCATCGCTGGGTCGGCGACGTCCAGTGGTGCACACACGCGGCGTTATAAATGATGGAGTGGCACGGAACCGAGTCTTCGTAGGGAAGGAAATTGTTAACGAAGCGTACTCAAAATGAACACTCTTGCAGAGTGAAGACTAAAGCAAAGTCCAAATAAATGGCTGAATTTTCGAAAATTTCTGTAATAACTAACATAGCTTAAATCTTACTCAAATCCGCGCCTTACTCAAATCTTTGAACCATTTATCGCTATCAGTTAAGCCATTCAGATCATATCTTTAATTTATTGAAGTCAAATTGTGTCTCCATCCCTCGCCTACGCCACGGCAAGAGAATGATAGTGGTGAGAGGGGAGAGAGAAATTTTGCAGACGCCAGTAAAACGCTCCCCTGCCGCCGACTTTCTGCCGTCATCGCCAAATCGGGGACGCTGATGCAATTACGGAATATGCGCGCGGTAAGCAGATATCTAGAAAATTTGCAAACCCAGTAAGGAATTGCAACAGTCATATCCATCACGGTTCGATGGCAATGGTGCTGGCGAGTTATTGGGCGATTCCATTGATAGTTTATTCCGCCATGGTGATCGACGGCGATCTTGTGGGGGTTGATACCAGCAGAGCTCGGATTTCTCGGTTTCCAATGCCCGTTGACCGAAAGTCTCCGTGGATTTGAAGTGGTCATCTAGCATTCCAATAGCTTGAAAAGAAATTCCTGACCGTTCAAATATAAGATACTCGCGGTGAAACATGAATCGAAAGATACTATTCACTCCCGATAAGGCGACTCGGCTATCCTAGCGTAGCCGAGTAAGTCGATAGAATGCAAATAGCCGCTAATTGCTCTGAAATCTCCTCCAATTACTCGTTAGCACCGAGACACCTGACTGGCTCGTTTAGGCTACACGCTCGGTGCATTGCAGCCTCTAGATCAAAGCAGGCCGTCGCTATAACGAGCAGCGCCGAGGGAGTCGATCGACGGAGACTGCCAGACGGAAATCCGGGAGCGAGTCTCGAACCCGGGACCCACGTCTTCAAGCCGGCGAACAACGAGCCGATCGGTGGGTGCCGAAGCCAAGGTCTAGCGATCCTGAAGACAGATCCCCCGTCTCACGAGGCATCCCTTTTAAGAGCCCGTGAACCTATCATTATTAAATTATCTAACACGGAATTACGAGACACGATGCGTTTTTAGAACGTCCGCCCCACAGAAAGGTCTTGCGCTGGCCGGTGAATGTAAAAAAAATTTGTTGTGTTTTATCGCGGCCGTAAATAAAGTCCCCGGCGCGGACGAAACAATTTCGACGCTCGCGTAAGCGTACCTACATAAAAGAAAATTGGTTGGTTTTTGCGACGCGGGGCGCGCACGGTTGAGCGACTCTCTAGGCTCAGAGATGCCGACTGGACGTCTCGGGTGCGAGCCCCCGCGAGGTCAATTTGATTAACGCCGGCCACAATCAAACAACGCGGACAGTCTGTGTCAAAAACATTTGGCGCGCGGTCAGCTGCAGTTCGCCGAGGGTAGGCGAGCGAGGCAACACAGGGTGTGTTCTAGCTTGTCAGCAAATTCTATGTAACTTTTCTTTTACTGGGGTAGACAGTTTTATATGTTGGCAGCAAAGAGGTCATCGCTAATCCACAGTCTGTGCACCGAGGAGACCTGACTTGTTGCTTCGCTGTACAGTGCTACGGAAAGGCAACTCGCCGCTGCATGCCCAAGTTTTGCTCAAATATACAAGAGTCAGCTTCGTCCGTGCAAAGCGGATTGACTTGTTTCGATGATACACAAACTATATGAAAAATAGAAATCACATTTGAGGAAGAGTGGAAGACCTCCTACCAGCGTCCAAGTAAATTTGCGTGAAGTGGAAAACAAAATACTGCACTTTTCAAGATTTCTTTAACCCAAAATCGATGTAAATCCACCAAGAAATCGTTCAAAACACAAAACTTCACTCGCGAAATCGCTTCGGACAACAAGTCCGTCCTAAAACACAAATCAATTACCACTGACACACGTCACGAGAAAAACAATTATTGACACACAAGCGCGCCACTTTGATAGCCATAATAAACGTGACGTCATCTGTGATCCGAGTGATCCGTGTGGCCGAGGGAGATAGTCATGCGAGAGTTAACAACTTTTGTTTCATCGCTCGCACCGCCTCAACAACATATCTTTCTCTTTTTTTTGCCGAGAAGACTTTGACAATGAATGTGCAGAAATAAAAAACCTTAAGGCACACATCCTAGCGCTATTAATAATACCATCCAACAACACAAGACAGCGGCCGATAGGCGTGGAACGACAAGCACCTAGATTTTCGATACTTTTATGGACTTGACTTGCATTGTGCGCGATCAGCCACGCGGATCGAAAATGCGCCCGCGTAACTGTCGCCAAATGGCAACGCACCTCGAAGCACGGGCGACACGCATTCCAGACACCACAGGTGCAAGCGGGGTCGTCGCGATCTGTACGCTCACGCAATCGCAAGGCGCTAACATCTGCCAAAGCACCGGACATTTCAGGGGCCGTCGAAAATTGGATTGAAAGTTGAAAATAGCTTCGGAATTTAGACACTTTATGGCCGCATCACTGTACCTTGCTATCATATACTGAGAATCTATGGTTGTTCCATCATGCAAATTACTGTCCTAGTTCGTGGCGATCACCTGTTTTCGGTTTAACGGGAGGTTCGCTCCAAGAACTGCTTAAGAGTGTTATGCATGGAACGTCGCATAAAAACGTGACGGGTCTTTAGGCAACTACTAGCATGTGGCCGAGACTAGCAGCGATACACTATGGCCAAATAAGGCTAAGCTCACGCGGCGACCACCGCGATAGTTAGTATTGGGCGGCGTGTAGTTAGGATCAAAGAAATATGTTGGATGCGGCGCCGCTGCTAATGTAACAGACATATCTAGATTTCTGAGATTGCGTGAGTAACGTATCGGAGTTACGTGGGTCCCTTATCGGAACTTTGGCGAGAATTAATGGAATGTTCTCAGGAAATACGTTATAACGTAAATAGTAATAGTAAATACGTAATAAAACCCCTTTATTATAACTTCGCCGTCGACGCCCCCGAGAACACGAGATTAAAAGAGTGTACGAATCAGAGTGTACGATGTTTTTTGTTTCATTTAGGTAACTATATTCTTTCGGTTGACAAATTATGTCCCCAGGGTGGGATCAGAAAGTCAGGCTAGTAAACGGTAGTACAATTATTTCGAAACTACGCCGTGGAAAAATGTGCGATCGTGTTTGTTCTGTCTCACTCGCTCTCGCTGCTAGCTCAGCCCGGCGGCTGGCCGAGGCTGGTCGAGGGCGGGTTTTCTGCTGCCCTCGCTGGGCTTGCGAGCGACGACAGGCGACACAGGTTCAAGGCCATTTCCACGCACTCCTAGCTGAGCAGGGAGGACCGCTCGCTGCCCCAAAGAGAACAAGCGGCGGCGTTTAGGCTCTAAAGGCAGCAGACATGCACTGCCTACTGGATCGTCTGGTTGCAGTCGGCAGCTCGTGCTGTCGGCGCGACGCAAATAGCGCGTTTTTTCGCATTTCGAAAGTAGCACCCATTTTAAAACACACAAAACGCGTAGACCAATAAGAATAGTAATGACACTTGTAATTATTATAATTATATACAAACGTCGCTTTATCGTAATGTGAAGAAAATAAAACTTGCAAGGACAAGGTCACGCCGGTAGAGCCGCTATGTCTGAAGACGACAAAAGCACGCTGAAAGGTCGTGGGAAAAGTCGTGGGTACACTTTGAAAATCACAACCGAGGTACAGTTGGTCACGAACCGAAACCGAAAATAGTCAGCCACGATTTCGATAGATTTATTTGTGGTGCTAAACGACCCACAGTTTTGACAACGGGCATTCTGTCACTGGTTTAATGGTGTCGGCGAAACAGGTGGTTATTGTTAGGGATGATAATACACCTAATGCAGTATATAAGAGAAGGTAAGCCCCATAGTCAACTACTGTTGAAGTGCACCAAAGGGACTACCGGCTTCGTAACGCGTCCCTTCCGAAGGAGAGAACAACACGAACAGGATCCCCCCACAAATCCTTATTGCCGAGAAGTTGATGTGCAATGTGAAGGACAATAGCGTATCTACAGCTGGTCAGGAGTATGATGGTCACCCATCCAATATCTGATCCAGCACAGTGTTGCTTAACCTAGGTGATCTCACGAGAACCGGTGTTTCCAGCACGCCAAACCGTTCGGTGCCACCATATCGTTGCCCATATTTCGACCATATCCACTTATTTACAAGCAGATATTTGGTCGCAGTTATCAACATTTAAATATAAATATCAATTGCAATTACGTTTGAAATTAATGAACAGCCCCGTATCAATTCCATGCTAATGTGCCCCTAATTCCCGACAATTACTCGTTGCGCAAGACGTTGTCGCGCGGTGACGTAATCGAGTATGGCATGCGTAACTCACGCATGAAAACGTCGCATAGAAACATGCGTGCGTGCGTTGGCCAATAGAGGCGCAGGTTCTCAAGCTTGTAGTACAGCTTACAGAAGGTTGTTTTCGAGAGAATCTTGTTGGCCTAGATTTGCAACACACTGCGGGCTCCGACAGGCAGTGGCGCGCTTAGTTTTTTTTTCGACGTGTGTAGCTGATATTTTGATTTTTTTTTTTTTGATTGATTAATTTTCTGGATCTCATTGAGAGACATGAAAAGCGATTGGGTGATTAGTGTTAATTGAAACTTTAATGAGGTGTCTCGATGATTTGCAATTATCACCATATATGCCTCAAGGAACGCGATTTCTTCATCACTAGCACATGTAGGTTATTTCTGTGTCTTTTATTTTACAATCTCCCCTGGGCCACATATGCAAAGTTCTTTACTAATGCTATCCACTAAAATGTCATTTTATTTCCTTTTCAACAATGCAGAACAGTATTGCCAGGGACAATTCAGTATTGACAATAAAAAATACAGTATTTTTAGGATAAGAACCGGCAATAAAAGCAGCTAACACACAGCCATCTAGCACCACACGTCTAGAAGGCTGTTTTAATCATGGAAATGCGATAAGCTGAGAACGAATGCTTCATTCGAGGGTTGCAAATTATAACGCACCTCAAGTTGGACTGCAAAATCTTAATCACCCCCAAGATACGTTGCAAGTCCCGACCTCCGACTCCTCCAACGCCCAAGCAACTACGGTAACACTGGGTCTTCAACGACTGTACCCGTTCTTGTACCCGTTCTTGTACGCGATTGAGCTTGGCGAATATTTAAATCTGGTCGCCCTAGGCGATTGAAATGTACCTCAGCACACCTGTTCGCATCACCATGTGGCACGTGCCTGGTAGAGGGCTCTTGACGCGATAAGGACCCTCCGCCTGATAAGGGCATGAACCTGCGGATAGGGAGGACCAACCAACGCTTGGCCCGCGTTCAGAGGGCGCGGTGTAAGCTTTCGCCTGACGAGATCTGCCAAAATCTAGCAGATGCTCAGCGTTGAAGCAAGTCACGTGGGTTGACCGAGCGTTGAGGCAAAAGTGCACTCGTTTCGTGGTCGATTGACCGGTGTACTCGCCCATTGTGCACAATTTCCTGTGCCGAGAAATTTCATAGTGAAACTCATACTCCATCTCATTAAAGATGGTTCCATAATGCATGTAACTTTAATAGATCCCTTATAGATTTGATGGTTTTGTGCGCATATTAGATTAAAAGAACACTGACAGCTGCACTACACGCAAATACGATATTACAGTTACACGCAGCTTCAATCGATTTTAAGATGAAAATATAAGTTGCCCAAGTTATTTAATTAACCTTTGATAAAATCCCTAAATTTGATTTCTTTGGTTACCACGTGGTTCGGTCGGTCGGTCGGTCGGTCGGTGGAAAACTTTGACACATTGAAAGTGTCCATGACAATTTTAGCCAATTTGCGCTAATTTTGGCAAAGCTTCAATGGTTGATTCTTATTCGAAATTGAACGAGGATTACACGATGTGGCTGGTCTCCACAAATCACCTATGGGTTAACCTTCTATTGCAAGCACCCTAAGCATGAACACAAATTTTCAACAACCAAAAGATACTAAATAAGTTAGTAAGAGATTATTTCGACTAAACTTGATTTTGAGTGACAGGTTGCAAAAACAGGTGACAATTCTTTTGCATCGACGTAAGAAGCCGTTGAAAAATGTAGAATTTCAAGCATGCCATGCATTTGCAACAAGTTTTTCAAATACAAAGTGTTTAGTGTGATCATTGCAATTTAAATGTGTGTTATGTTAAATACGCAATTACTTAATTTAAATAAGTAGTATGAAGTGCGACAGTATGCGTAGCCGGTGACAATTTCAATGTATCTCTCAGTTGTTTAAAATGCGAAAAACGACGAATTAACCACTTCTTTGGCAATTTTTAATGCTGTCCTGAAAATTTGGCGTCTCTACAAGATCTTTAAAATGCGAAAAACAACAAATTAACACTTTTTTGAGGAACTTTTCGAGGTATTCCTGGGATTTACTATAGGCATTTTCACATGGTTCATTCTTATACGAATACGAAATTGAAGGTGTAAAACAGTGAAGGAATTTAGAACTAAATCTGAATAAAATGTTTCAAAATTGAACTGCACAGAAGATATCAATTAAATCTGTTTCCCTGGGACCAAAATAAATCAGATCACTCTTACCACCCACTGCACTCATGGCAGCTGCGAGCGCAGCGGGTGCACTGCAAATTAACCTTATACAACAACCTTAATTTGAGCGACGTTCTTTTCATGTAACGGGCTATGTATGTCCCTCATGATTCACTTGAAAATTTACGCCCCGTATAGGAATTGCTAAAATTGGTCAAAAACGGCTGGAAATGGTTTAAATTTGTACGTGATTTCTGAGCACGACCCAACGCGGCATTTGTAGTACGGTGATTTGATGGGGTTTTCACGATGCATTTTATTTAAAACTGGCTGGCAAGGAAATATTTTGACAGTTTTCAAACTATGCCAAACAACTAAATTACCGAAGAAACTTACTTTTTTTAACATGTTTTTCGTAAGATTTGGTGGAGATGTAACACGTATTTAACAAGTTTTGCTCTCTAAACAAGATTTCAAGAAATCATGGACGGAAATCTTTTGACAGCCAACGTCGTTAGTTTTCGAAATTGTCATCTTGGTCAGCTTGGAATTCAGAGTTTCCACAATGCAGTAACCCCCAGGGACATAGGCGGCAAATTTCAAATAAAAATAATGGGTTTCAAATTATGAAAAATACAATACTAAGAACATTTACAGCGTTGTAGACGGCTGAAAATGGTTTCAATTTGTACATCATTTAGCACATTACCAATCGTGACATTTATAAGCCGATTTGATCGGGTTTTTTAAGAATTATTTCATCTTTTATAGGCTGGCAAGAAAAAATGTTGACATTGTTCCGAAGGGATCACACAACTTCATGAAAATACAACTTACTTTTTAAATTAAGTAAGATTCAACCCGTACTTTTGACCGCAATATTTTGACAGCTACCGTCATTTGTTTTCGAATGCATCATCTTGCCCACATTGGAATTGAAAAAGTTCCAACAATGCAGTGACCCACAGCAACAAAGGCGCCCAATTTCAAATATAGAGAATGGTTGTAAAGAATAAAAAGGCAACAATGTTAAAAATAACAGCGTAGCAGGCGACCCTGCTTTGACGCGAAGCATCGGGTGAATACTAGTTGCACTGGAAATCCAAAATTCAAATCCATCATTTGGTATTACGTATTTCGCAAGAAATGTAAAAAATTACCAAAAGCCAAGTCTCTTCGGCCTCAAAGCTACGAAAAAGTAAAACCTCAAACCCGCTGGATTACATTGCAAGCTTTTAGATCACAGGATGCTTATATTAAGATAAATAGCCTGTATTACACGGCTGTGTAATGTAATCACGGCCAGCTAGATGATGCTGGCGGGCTCAGCCGGTTCAAGAACAAACGAGTGCAGGCAGAGCACGGTGGATCCGAGCGAGACAGGTGGATCACGAGAAAAAATAACTTATCGCCTAATCCGATCGTGTATGAAGGTGATCACAAACGTTCGCGAATACTCCTGCTGCGCACTTGCGATTGGCGGCTGTCATGGCGATGTGATAACAAGTGTTGCTCTGGCGGATGAATTAAATATCCATCAAAACGTTTGCCGACGATCGGTGGATCGCAGTTGGCGGCGTAAAAAGGACTATGGCCCGAATGCAAGACATTCGGTAGTCTCGCTAAACAGTGCTTTGTGAGAATGCAATCGAAAAATGTTGTTTCTCTGCATTTTACAGTCATCGTTTACAAAATTTAATACCGTGTAAGATTTTGCAAGTCAGTGACAACTAATGACAATAAGCTCTGTATTAGTTAATTTACTACATAAAGCCATCAAAATAAAGCATCTACATGATACAATTTCTTCATATAAACAATCGAGTTACTAAATGAACAAGAATAAAGAAATTCATTTATGGAATTCCCGTAATGAGATATGAAGTCTTCACTATTTTTGAAGACACAGCATCAATTATATTCGTCTGGTCTGGACCACAACGCGTTACGTGGTTTGGCGTACCCTCGCCTCTAGGGGCAGCTGTATCAATGGTGTATCTGCGCTATGCATGACAGAAACGCCACATGTGCACTCGGGTGTCGTCGGGATCCCTCTCAATCTCTCCAGACTCCAGAGTTCCCACACTTAACTTCTGGCAGGTCTGAACACGCACGTATACAAGCACACACAGGCGCGTACAAGTGCGTGTGCCGTCATTGCGACGTGGCATTGGAGTCACTTGCACAGAGACCACTCGAAAGATAGGAACAATGGGGTTAAGCTCAAACCCCTTGTTAACTAGGCCGTGGTGTATTGTAGGTTTTCACTTGACGGAATTTTGAAGTCGGTGTCTGCGATGTAAACGCGGGGTTAACGTCTCGTTGAAGATTACAAGCTTAGTGGGACAACCCCCAAGAGCTGAAATTCTGTACAATCTGAAAATTAGGGATAACCTAGGTTGGTAATAACGTCAGTGATGAAACATCTTGATGCGAAACATCGTATTTACTAAGTCTTCTAGGCTGAACTTTAAATGTTTTAGTGTTGGGTAAAAAGTACATTTTAGGGGTTCATTTTTGCAAGCGGAGAAAGAAAATCGAAAAAAAAGCCTTGGTACACAAAAATTTACAATTTATTCTGCAACATACTCGTTTTTTTTTCATTCTTACAACAACGGTGTTGCCAGGGTTGGTCTGCTTCAACTAGGCTTTGCTTAGAAATTATTCCCTGTGAGTATATATTACCGCGATCCGTCTCTATGTTGGCAAATTAAATCGCATCACTTATTACGTGGCTCTAACACGAGCTCAGAACGCCCTGCCCAGCGGCCGAAAAGTGAAATGTTGACAGGAAAAATACCCGAACGAAATTACCCACGTGTGCATACGCCCTTTTTTAGTGTTTATCCAACCGGAGGCAGCTGTTATATACACCTGACTTTACCCTTTTCTATTACATACAGGTCCGTGGAGGCGTCGAATGCATCTCGTCTAACTTTGAAATTACCACAAGGATGAACTCGTTAGAAATCCCACCGAATCTTACGGCATTGTAATGCACTAAAGAATTGTTTTGTTGAACGCAACACTGTGCCGGTGCCGGAACGTTGCTGGACAGGAGTGTCGAAGAGCACTAAAGGAACTACCGCCTTAACATCCCTTCCGAAGAACGGTACCTCCACAAATTCATGTTGTCGGTTGATGCAAGGCTACTAAAAGTGGTTTCCGTCAACTTCTATCCCACATCCTTCTAATACCTGAACCAGGGCAGTGTCGCTTAACTTCGATGATCTCACGAGAACCGTTGTTTCCACTACGCTAAACAGTTAGGTCTATAAGCCTTCAGAAGATACAGCGACTAGCATCCGCAAGACGTCATCAATGTTCTTGACACTGTTTCAAAACTAGTCATTTGCAGACATAAACCCGACCAGATACCTTGCAAGTTGCAGGCTGATTAAAATTAACGAGTACACAATGTCTTAGATTCTCACAGCGTAAAACCCTGACTGCACCACGGTGCACGAAGTGCGTGTCCACGCACGCGCCAATGAAATTGAGTGCGTCGACGTGTTTTCACTTTCGCTGCAAACGCTCGGCCAGCGCGGAGAGAGCGCAGATGTATGACCAAGTGCGTGAAACTGGCGAGTCTCTTCCGATCTAGCCTTGACGTTAGAGTCCACGACGGCCTGAAGAAATCGAAGTGTTGCTAATACGCCGTTTTTTCCAGTGGCGATGGCATTGTTTGAGCGCTGCGAATTCGCAGTCTCGCCGAGTGCATTGCTTTTCTTTTCTAATTTTATTTGATAATATGCGACATGCTGTAAACTGTGACGGGTTGTGAATGGCGACAGGTTGTAAACTTTAACAGCTGTCTGAGACGATTATCTTGAATTCATTTGGCTGCAATGAGGTTTCGAGATATTTAAAAGATATGCCGCTGGTGATCCCATTTGTTTACTCACTCCTTTTTCGGCCAACTTTTTACCCCATTTTGGACGGAGTGGTTGCAATCACCCCTTGTTTAATAATGAGTAAACCGCTGCGGACATGGCTACAACTCTGTCCAATAGTTGCCAGCGCAATGAGTATACTCGTAGCATTCATCATATTCCCAGAAATGTTTCTTACACTAATCATATGTTACAGCATTCCGAGAAATACAAAAATGGAAATTATAAGATTTCGAAAATCAATTTTTCATATTACTTTGCAGTCTTCTAAGCTCACCTAGAAAGCATAGGAAAGCTTGCCAATGTAAAAATCTAACAACACATATCATAAATAGATTGTGGGTACAGTAAGGAAACGATTCCCAGTCTGATGCGACAAAGATACAGTGCTAGATAACACTGTAAATCTGGCTATAAATCGAAATCGATCGATCTAAAAGCCAATCACTTATCAGAGAAAGAAAGTTCAGGCGAAATCACAAACTTTTTTCGTTCAATAGTAAGCCCCCCCCCCCCCCTTCCCCACCTCCGCTCCTCGTGGCATGACACATCAGAACAATCGACGCGATGAATGGCAAATCCAAGGCCAGTTGAAAATTTAAATCTACCATGCGCGCTCAGTCGTGCGTACTACGTGCACGCAGCGCGTCACGTGGCCGTTGCACTTGCACAACTCACCGTAAATGTGCAAGTGGAATCGGCAAATGCAACCTCGCTATGATCTACGCGTCATTTCAGCCCGAGTTCAGTGTGAAAATGTGATCCAGTCTCGATCTAGGTAACTGGAGAACGAGGAAATTGTGCAGATCGGGTGGACCGCTAGATGGTAGGTACTTGATTGTTTAATAATGCGTGCATTATCCACAACAACAACCTGTTCGAATTTCATCGACGCCTTGAAAACGTGTTGGTTTTTGCTGAGAACTGGTATGTGGATGCAGATTTGTGATCAGCGTTATGACAGGTAATTGAAGTTATAGAACGTTTTAGCTCTTACTCGGTATGTGTTAAAATTCCATTTGAGAAAAATTAGTTCTCAAATTGTAGCAGGTATCATGGAGCACTTAAGCATGGATGACAAGAAGTTTAAAAATGTGATCCCTTTCCCTGACATCCCTGAGCGGAGATGTTCGTTTGGCGATGACCGATGAATCTATCAGCAACAAACCAAACCAAGAACCAACGATAAAATCATACACAAAATATATCGAAAAATGCAAAGAACAGCCCTCGAAAGCAAAAACCGCCGAAGCTTCGAGGCAGTTTAACAGAAAATAGCCCCAGGACCTGATAAATAGGTACTATTTGAACTGGGTGCTAAGGTTAGATCAAGTAGACATGAGTCTAAAAACAACCAGCCCCCAGGACCTATCCGAGTCAGTGGACTCGGTCCACACCGCACACCCGGTGTTGCCAGCGAGCACACACGAATCTGCGTCGGTCACGTCCCACGGCAGGTCGCCTGCATCTCGCAGGTTCCCGCCCGTATCGCCTCCATTCGTCCTGGCCGCGCCGTGCCAGCGAGGGAAAGTCCGAGTATGGGTCCGAGCTCGACTCTCGGTTTTCGCGGCTTGCTATCATCGGGCCGTGACTTGGCACGGCCGGGGGATCGAACCACGTGCGGTAGAAGAAACCCACTGGTCGGATGTTTTGGAAGGAACGCTTGCCCTTTTCGAACGGGTCACGCAGTGAATGCAAGACTGGTGTAAGTGCAGCACACTCGATGCTCGGATTAAATTAGTAGCGCTAGTTTGTTTCTAATTAGTTTCCCGTCTACGCTGCACGGGGACTCCCTTTGGCCTCGGCAGGGGTCGGGATAATCGCTTGTAAGCCAATTCTATCGAAACTGGGATTCGAACTTGGACGTAGGTTTAACGTTGGATAGCGAAATTTACTCTATTGCTCCAAAATCAAAAGCGCGTTGAGTCTTCGATCACAGAGAAGCATCAAACACAATGACGAGATATTGTTTTGCGCACGCTCCAAAATTATCCGCATTGAAAATTATTGACACAAAGCGCCATAACAACGAGCAAGAAGTGATTGCAAGTAACCTTTTTTGCAATTCGCGTGCATTTATGCTTTGCCTTACCGATTTGGCCACATATTTCAGCACAAGAGGAATGATGAATCCCAAGCAAAGAAATTCCGGAATGTCACGTTAAAATGGCTACACCGAGATCCCCGTTCCAAGCACAATACTCTCGTGATAGCACTCGACGTCGACGCTGATAAGAATTCAGAGTCACGTCCCTCGCATGGCGCTTGCTGCCTAGGACATCTGGGTCAACCGCTCCCCTCGCTCGCAGCAAGAAGCGTTCATCAACCCTTACGCTCCCCCTCACCCCTTCTTGGCCATCTTCCGGGAAGAAATCCCCGTCGCTATCCGGGATTGCCTTTCCCAGAACGCCCCCCCCCCCCCCCCCCCCCCCACCACAGCCGCCCACCCCTAAGGCAGCGTATTCCCGTTCGCTGCGGCTCATTATTTCCAGAATATTGAATCTCTTGGCGGTCTGGGATAGTGCGCTCGGGGAGTTAGGAGGCGGTAGAGATAGCTCACAGTAACGGGGTAAACTGGGATGGGGCACACGGGAATCTCTCGACCGCGCGGCGGCGAGCGAGGGCCCACATTTCATTCACACGCTAGAGAATGCCGCCCCCGCCGCCTCCAGGGGGTGGTTCACGTTGCTAGGACGACGAGGGTGACAACACGAGCGGGCCTGGATGGCTCGACGCCACCGGGTTGCCAAATCGGCGTCGTCGGCCACCCACCCTGCCAGTCCTGGCTGGTCGACGATCGAAAGGGTGCAGGGAGGCGGGAGTCTGGGTGTTTGACTCGATATCTGTGACGCGGAGGGAATTTCGCGTGTTAAGTTAGCGAATGGCGATCTCGAAAATGAGCCGTCTTTCCAAATTTTAAATAATGCCCAGAAAAGACCTTGAGAGCTGAGAGACCTTGAGACATGCATTGAAACTTGAGGAACTAGTAAGGGAAATTTGAGACGGGCGCTGGCATCTTTTCATCAAACTGCACTAGTCTGCATCGACATGAGCATACTTGAGCATGGTCAGGCACGTGTTACTGTTTTTTTTCTTCAAATCAACACAACTGATACGCTATCTCAACGTAAGACAACTTACTTCCTACTAGTCAACCAATGGTCTAAATAGGCCAATAGAGCTTATTTGTCATCTCCGAGAGATAAGACCGAGCCGGCCGAGCCAGGATGACTAGGTGAATTTTCGTCGCAATTCCTCGAACACGTGAGATTAGAAACAATAGCCAAATAAGCGTGAATACCAGCTCGAGCTAAGCGATTTAGCGCCATGGTACAGCACGGAACACCCAAGATTATACAAGCATTTTATAAATATGGTCAATGGTCCGATGCTTCTCCCATCACAGGTTGAACACAGGTTTATCTTGGACGTCCAGACATACAAAAACAAACAAGACATCGCCAAGTCACCGGGGATCAAACTCGACGTACTCGGAGGAGACTACGATATCCTTCAACTTTCAAGAACAAAAGATACTTGACAACAAACTCCCAGCCCGAGTGTCTCCGGTACAATACCTTCTAGTCTGCTGCACACTAAGCCTGCTAGATGCAAATGCCTTCTCAGAGACCCCGTCTAGAATGTCACCGCTGTAGGTGCACACAAACACACACACACTAGGTGAAAGCCATCCTCATAAGGACGTTCATTGACCCGAACCCAATGGTGGCATCTCGCTCGCACCGACACGCACCACGCACCTCAGATCTCGCTTGCACCTGCGTGCCTCATCGGCCGCATGTTTTCGGCGACGTTTGCAGGGTTTTCGAGAATGTTTCGGCGGCGTTTGGTTTCGCATGGCGATTGGGTCGACGCTGTTCGACGCTGGCTTGACTTGGTCGTATATCGCGCGATGACCTACTAAACGCGCGGACGGCGTGGCAAGCGATGAAATCCTTCGAAAAACATAACAGTTGCTCACGACGACGACGACGACTGCTTGGCCGGACTAGCGGTAAACCTTCATTCCACTGGCTGTCGCGTTAAGATAGCCACCAAAAACGCGGTAAATTCAGTCCACATTGGTCGGATGGCGGGATTCCGAAATGCGAGCAGCTACTCTGCACTGCAAGGTTTCAATAGGTGCTACTTCCTAGCTAGTCTAGTTTATTTCTAGACTATAGGTAGTCTTCCTGGTCTTACATTCCAAACATCCCTTTTCTGTCCCACGAGACTTATAGCACAGAACCGGCACAAAAATTGAGATCCATTTGCAAAAATGCTTGCTAGTGTGCGATCCCTTTTGAATCCTGGTGCTTGACAACGGTCAAACTTTACCCAAAGCTAGTGTGAAATGACTCTGAAAGTTCGACAATGGTGGGAGCCAAGATTAATGCAAGACGCGGATGTGAAACGCCACCCACCCTCCATTGCTAAGCTATTGAAATTCATTGCTATGACTATGAACGAGTTTTCTATATCTACCGATAAGTAGTTACACAGACAAATGTGTACATATGAGCATCATTTTTTAGTGTTTCTGAATATAAGCTTTCAATTCATCAAGGCATCACGGACCCAAATGAAAAAAAAAACACCAAGTGATCACCAGTAAAATATCGAGAGGTACACAAGTATGTTTGTTTGTTTACAGTGCAACTGTACTAACTCTTGTATACAATCGAACTTGGTACGAATTACGTAAGAACCGGCGCTAGGCAGGCAATGGCAGGCCGTCTAAGTAGGTACATTACAAGGTACCTACTCCAAGTGTACTGCGTCATACGCTCGCTAGCACTCGGGCGACAACAGGCAGGCTATTTTGAAACGACAAGACCTTTCGTTCGCTCACTTCGGAGTCGGAGAAAATCATTACGGCAACACCAAACGGCCGTGATACTTAAGGCTGCACAGCGAATGTTTGGTGTCAGCAGCAGCGCGAAACGCTCGCACGGGGGGAATTCTGTCGGATGATTCATTATCGTGCTGATTCACACGCGATTTGCCGCACCGACTGTACGTACGGATGTAATGGTCGTAAGGGTATGAAGGATTATGAATCACAGTTGATACCACAATTAATTTAATTCGACTTTGTTTTGGGTTTGTGCAGGTTTTAAGATGAAACTAATTTCTCTACACAAGTCTTATTTAGAATTTACTAGCGAATTTAACACGTTGATGTAAATCGTTCATTTTCCTAATTCCAAATCTTTTGACCCATGGTTGCGTCATAACGCGAGCTGATAACCTAAGAAACCTTGGTTGATTTCAAGTGGAACTATAAGTATTCTTGTCAATAAATCGTGTGGTAGTGGTCTAATGGCATTGTTGGATGAGCGTGGAGCGAACCCAACTTAACTTAAAAGGTAGGGGGGGAAACCAAGAGCTTCCACTAACCCATGATGCTGAGAAATGTATGTATTGTTGGTTTTTTATATATAACGCAAATATCTTTGCTCCCTGTAAGCTGCAGTCTGAACACTGGTGAAGTTAATATTGTTGAACAACTTAGCCCTAGTCATGAAATAAGATTAAACAATGCATTATTAAAGACAGTTGAAATCATATCCGCCTAGCTTATCGAAACAAGATGTCAAACCCATTTGACCGTTTCGACGGAGAGAAATAATGAAATGTTCACCTTTAAAAGTTTGATCACATAAATGCGTGGGCACGTACGTATTAACACTATTATTACGCTATCACAAAGCCCATAACTTCTATCTATAGCAGCACAACTTCTGTGCCAAACTCCGTGGTATTTCAGTTTATGCGAGCATTAATAAAACTATGCAGAATATGTCATACTGGCCTACTACGTGAATTTACGACCTAGCGATTCGAAAATGTCGATGAACTTTTGTCAGCGACACCCCTCTTCGCTCGTATGCGAAAATCACCCCATGTGACAAAACTTGGTGAACGCCTCGCCGAAGCATGCAGGCAAAGGCCACATTTAGAGCGACTCGAAAATAGTAAATTTCCATCTGACCAACATTCTTCACAAACTTATATTTTATAAAAAGAAAAATAGGCCGAATTTTTTCCGAATTTCACTGCAGCCAGAGTTGGTAATTTGAAATTTTCTTACTGCATTTTGGCGTAATTATGTACAACTCAAAATAGCAGTTCAGCTATTAGCACACAACAGGCCACATACCAATCGCAGTTTGTCCCCATTTCCCGTTTCGCAGCTTAACATGTCAACACAAACACCATACAACGCTCTATGTATTTTAAAATTCAAATCAATATTCCTGTCATCATCAACCAATAGCTCTTAGTCCTCCATGCCAAACTCGTGGATATCTTCGCCTAAAACAAACGACACGTCCCACTACCTGGTGCTGGTGTCATTGCACTGACACAATATTATCAAGGATCCGAATCACGTGTACTACCATGCCCAGGCTCGACTTCCTCCCTGCACTATACGCACACTGCACCAACAATCACACAATCGCGATGCTTTGCCCGGCACCGTGTCTCCTTCCGACACGACCTCTCGCCCATTTCCACCGCCGCCACGTGCTTCGATCGATTGCAATCGATACTAGCGTGCTAGCAACGGCTAATCGATGCTGGATCAATAAACAGCGATAGCGATTGGTATAAATAAAATATTGATCTGTCGTGACTCGCGACGTTTGCTTGTACTATTTCGGACATTAGGTCAACGGACTGAGTTTTCGTTCTAGTCGAGTTTCGTGTGAAGGGCTGAATTGAGTGTCACGCGATTTTTTTTTCTAATTTTGGTCTCAGGCAGTGATGTAATATGGTGCAGTTGATTTTCACTGAACATAGCTAAGGAAATTTTCAAATTTTCATGGTGATTTCGAATCCTTACAACATTTACCACATTTCCAAATTTCCGAGTTATTTGCTTCTTTACTGGAAGGGGGGGGGGGGGGGGGGGGGGGGGGGGGGGGGGGGGACTTTTACCTCCAAAAACCGGTCAATTCGGTTAAATTCCGAATTTCCTGGGTTCCAAGTTGCAAATGTATGGTTACGGTTAGAGATCATATAAATGGTTAGTGGACTGCGACCATCTGCGTGCATCAACCCTGCTCCCTGAAACTTAGCTTTATAACTTCCACGTAGTAAACGTGGTTGACTGGTGCTTTTATTAATTTAATGGATTGGTCCAGTACCCGGTGCAGATACGGTGTAATACGTTCACACTCTCAACTTATTACGAGCATTCATATTTCTCGCAAACCCATTTTTTACTTTCCCACGATTTGATGTTGGTTGCTATGTGCATTAAGTGAGCTGCAGTTGCCAGTTAGCAAAATAGTAAACCAATCTTAACCATCTAGGGAAAATTGCAGTTTCAGTTCGCTGAAATTCAGTACGCTTACACTGGAATTTATTTTTAACCCAAAATCGTAAAATACTGGTGACTACAATTTTCTTCTAGGAAGCGCTAAGGTATGCGATTTATTTCTATAATATCAAGGTAACGAGTAAAGCAATGGGTTGACAGCGATCTGAGCGACAGAACGAGAAATCTGTTCAAATCTATGCAAGTTTCCTTGATCGAAGGGCTAACAAGCTGAAAATCTCAGAAAATGTTCAGTGAGAGTATATCTACCCTGCGTCTTTGGCTGAGTGAAGTTCATCGGAAGGGATTCGCAACTACTGGCGACCTAATAACTTGCCAACAGATAAAAAAAGGTTAACTCCTTTAAATTGATGCAACTATCGTATTTTCCACTTAACCCTCTGGTTTAAATGATAATATTCCTCGATGCAGGGCAATTAATATTAGATATTGTCTCAGTTTTATTTCCGAAATGTCAAGAAGTGTAGGTTTCTAAAAATGTGTTTTAGATTCCGTTAACGACGTAAGTTACGAATTACAAAATAAACCAAACACTTTTGCCAATGGTGCATTTGTCAGTTCTTTATCCACAATCTAAAACTGTCATTCTGGTCATTTCAGGCGATAAATATGCAGTATAATTAGGATGAAATCTTATTTAAATTGCAAACGCTTGCAATGCGCGGGGTATTTTATTATAATATTATAATGCTATAACACAATGTTATTATTCTTTTTGCAATTCATGTCGCCCTTGTACGCTTATTTTGAATGTGCATATGAGGACAAGAAAAGTACGAGTCCACCAATTAACAAAAATAATGGCATTAATCGCCGTTTTAGGATTACTTTGACAAATCTGTGCTGCGTTCATCGCACTCGAGGAATTATGTCGAACAATCACGTAATGAACGGTTCCAAGCTTCGGAAAAAGTACTGTCAACATGCCTACTCGAAATTAGAATATTGAATTCGAATACGCATTTATAGTGCTGACTGGAAGATACGCTTCTTTTTCACACGGGCACTGAAACAAACTTCATCTGTTTCTCAAATATAAGTTATATTTATTTTTTAGACTTAGTTTTGTTACGAACATTGCATGACCTACACGAAAGGCAGAGAAAATTGTGTAATTAATGGTTCCTGTTGATGTAACTAAATACCTCTGGGTAAGTAAATCTCTGACGCAAGTTTCATCAAGTACCACAACCTTAGGACAAAAACTTAAGACACACACACGCCAATGGGCAAGATAAACGTACTACTTTCCATTCGAATCTCATCACAAATCTTTTTCAAATAAACATCTCCGAGCTCTACGAAACTCTAGAGCTAGCCTACAAGCTATGACCCACGAAATAACGTGCAACCCCAACACATCCGGCAAAATGCAGATGCTTAGTCATCAGAACCAATAACTACCAAATATACAACATCGAATTATCTCAGATCGATCATGTTTACGTTTGCATCGAGGCTTACGGGACGTTGACACGGTGGTTGACCCATTTCACTTTGCCCTCCCCTCCGCAACGTGTTCCTATCCTGGGGTTGCAACCGTGCGCTCCCTCCCATCCCTGCGGCGAGGGGTGCCTGTCACCCGAAACAGGTGTCTCGACACCGACCGAGGGGCCCCAAAACCCATGTGTGTAAGGAATGCGAGGAGATGGACTATTGTTACAAGTGTGAGCATTCAATCCGGTTTTAAAAGGAGCGAGAGGCGAAGTCTATTGCTGTCAAGCTGGCTGGCTAGCTGGCTAGCTGGCTAGCTAGCTGCTGCTGTTGTTGCCGAGAAGACAGTCCAATGTCAAAACCCCCTATGCGGCTAGTATGCCAACTTAGACATATACCGGATGGTTTTAGTAAGATATGGAGATTATGAGAAAGCGAGTTATGTCAAGTCATTAGGTATTACTATTCTTTATTATCACCACTACGAATGATCTTTCTCTCGAACCTTCAAATTTAACGCTGACCATTTCGATTAATTGCCGATCTCTTATTATTCGTCAATGGTTATCTCAGTTTATTTTGTTTTCCTATTTCATGGCTTAGATAGCGTGTAGCTCGTTTTTGCACGGAATTCGAATCCGTTATTAGGTACTGCAACATCGGAATGCATGCTCCATTTCACGCATAGTTACCGCAAAACAACCAATTTTGGCCGTTGGTCGAATTCTATCACTAGTTATTAGATAGAGACAACTAAATAGTTGGTTTCAAGACTATTAAACGACGGCAAAATAGTCGAAGTGAGTGTTAAAAGACGAAGGAGTCGTGGAAGGTGCGTACCTGCAACTCTTCGTGAGAGCTATCCTTGTGACTGCTAGCACGAATCACTCCCGCCCGCCAGCCCCATTCGTGGATTTTGCTCAATTTTAACTTGGCACCACCACAAATCGACAAGAAACGCTTGCCCACGATCTCTTCGCGCACTTTGTACGCCATTCTCACCGCACTGCACACATTTTCAACACAATAACTCGCACAAATGTCAAACTTTTTGAAGAGCCCGATCTTACGCACGACCGACTGTCCCACATCCGCGCAATAACACTACTCGTGTGATGTTCGAGAAACGGCACCAGAGAGCGCTGCTAGTCACGTGTGCGCGTAGTGTTGCTACGCGCAGAAAGCTAGTCCCTCGCGCGCGGAGGAATCACGTGACCACAACAAGCTTTGTGGCCATCAGCTGTTTGCCATTGCGCGGCTGCCAGTCGGTTCAAGTTGTCTGCCAAATTCAATATGGCGTTGCTCAGGATCGGGTGAGCCACTGCGTCAGATCGTGTGTGTTTTATTCCTAGATTTCTGTGGTGATTCTTTTCGTCTGGAGTTGCCTTTCGGTCATCATGCTTTCGGCCATCGTCTCCCGTTTAGTGATGTGAGTACAACCACCATAAATAAAGATTAAGGCAGGTAATGTGCGCGGCCACAAAGGGATGCAGTAGTCGTTCCGAAACCGTTGGGATTTCAAATGTTGAAAATAAATGCTTGAAGGCTGACACTCAATAAGAACCATCTCAGGATACAAATTGTCGAAATGTAATTACTGAAAACATAATCAATATTTCTTCCTCTCTGATTGCAAGTAGGAAAAAAGTGTACCTTTCATGTCATTGTCAGAAAATCAGCTCCGCCGGGACTGCAGGCTCAATGTTCTGACCTATTATTAGACCACAGTTCCTGAACCGAAAGTAAAATGCCTCGACTCTACGCTATTGTCTTTCAAATAAATCATATGCTAACAGTAAACTAGCAATTTCCTTTGTCCAACAACTATGACACACACACACACATAACCTAGAATCCAATTCTTTATCAGCGACGTTGATTCCATTTTGCATGAATTACCTAGCTGTCAATTATCGCGATCGGAAGCTACTTTGCTTATCTATAGACTAGTTAAGACAAAGCTTATGTGGTTCATTGGGTGGCTAACGAAACTCCGCCTAATTAGGAGTGTAAGGAAAAGTGTTCAGTGCGTTTCTGACCCACGCCATAGCTCCCGATTCGTTCAATAATTTCCAAGCTAGACAAGCACCTAGGAATTTGTGGCGCAACGTACCGTCCTATCGATCCCCAACCATTCTACAGGCAATACTCAGTGGTAGGAATTTGGAAAAAAGCCTTGAAAAATGGTAGCTAGATAATGATTCATCAACGGCATTTATTTTCGTCTAAAAATGGTAATAAATCAAATTAAGTACGGGCCAGTGATAACCAGCTAGTCTAGTATCATAATTTTGAATTGATCTGCTTTATTTTCGCGCACATGACTCATCCTATTTACATCCCTAAATTACCTAGTAATACATCAGAAATTAATCTACCCCTTTCACTTTTAGGACAACTGACAATATCCATGTACCCATTCTGACATACCCTCCAAATCTAGTCCACACTTGTCAGGCACCGTTTTAAGAACCCGATAAGCAGAGTACATGTCTTGTAGGCAGGCAGGCACCCACATATCCATATCTACAGGTTCGATGCCCTTGATAACTCGAGAAACCGCGTGTTGTGTGTAGGTAGCACCCAGGCAGGTAGGTACACTTTGCAGTTTGCTGCCCACACCGCCGATACCGCCGATATTCTAAGCATGAAAATGCATTGCAATGCCTGTCGCTCGAAAATAGGTTGTGCAAACCTTCGGACTGTTTGTCAGAGCAAGGAGTGAGATACAGCCTAAGCCAGACCATTCCGTCTTCTTGCTAGGTGTCCTTCCTCCGCTGCCTGCGGGCTGTAGGCCAGTTGCTGTAGGTACATGCTTCGGTGCGGTATTGACAACTAGATTGATACCTACCTCTTTGGGCAAAGCAAGAAGACATTGATACAGCGAAAGTGCAGATGCCGTTCGTCCGAGCTGAAATTATGGCCAATATAAAAAAAGCATGTTGAGCACACGTAATTTCCCTCTAATATGGCAAACCGTATAGGTACGGTTGGTATGATATCAGCAAATCAGACCGATTTTGCAACGCGATTTCTTTTTACATGGTCACCGTAAAGCTGCTTAAAGTGTTGGTTCTTTTCTGGTGCGACACGATGTTTCAAATTATTGTGCAAGGCTGTGTTTCTTTTTTTCAATTTGGCAACAGATTTGATCTTCACTTTCATGTTGCGATCATATCTCTGATCATACAGCAATTAGAAAACTCTTAGTTAATTCAAAACTAGATGAGCAGTCGAGCACAAACTTGAGTATTTCGTCATGAATTAAATATCAAAGGAAGTCGACCGTGCATCGATTGCGGAATTCTGGATCGTTTAGAATCACGTTCGTCTAGTCGATTACCCTTTCAAGAACACTGTATTGTCGTTTTTTTTTTTATATCAGAGCAACATGGCACAATTCAGAGGCTCGACGTCCTCTTGTGTTTTAGAATCCAGGGGGGTCTAAATTTAGCCGATCGCCGCGTTCTGTTCCGAGCGCGGAGCGTTACGAAGGCATTTTGCCATCGGGCTGTGTCGACGACGCACTACACCAATACACATCGCGCTGTGACACTTGCGTCCCATCTCGGTACACGCCAGTGTCGCGCCAGTGTCTCGTGTGATTGACGGCCAGATCGGCAAGTTTGTTCGATACTTTGGGCGGTTGTTGGCACCTGGCACCGCAGTGCTTCTGCCTTGCATGCGTGTACCGTGTCTTGCGTAACTCTGAGCGCGGATGCGTGCCTAGCAGATGGGCGCGCTTTAAACTTTAAATGGAACACACCACCGTAGTTTCGCTGTTTAGAAGCGGTCTTGTCGTTGCAGCGAGAACACGAGCGGCGTGTTTCGGTGCCTGATGTTTAAAGTAGGGAAGTGGAAGTGCGGATTCGATCCGAATTTGTTTTGAAGTTTGCCCGTCACGTGTTTCCGCCATACCGTCGGGCGTCGAGCCGAAAGGATGACGAGCTGTATGTTTGCCAAGTCGCGTCTTGCCAACTATCTACAAGACTTTACTCGTCGTCGAGCCTAACAATCGAGTTTGTCTTGAAACTTGAAAGGTGGCTCGGTTAAAACGTGGTTTTTATTCGGAGCGTCTAGCCTCGCGAGCAGCGTGGCCTTGTGGTAGCGGGTGATCTTCGGCGTGCCATGTATGGTATCATTGGCTGCGATGGCCTGCGAATTGCCAGTACCGACTGAAAGCACACACAGGATGTCGGGCTCGTGTGAAATGACCATATCACCTGTTGCGGCGCGTTTTTTAAACGTCTCCACCCTCACCCCACGTCCGTGCTACTCCGACCGACCCGAGTAGACGTGGGATTGGCGTACACGTCGAGGGCCACTTTTGGTTTTGCGGTTTTTGAACGCCATAAGGACCGAGCATTGCACAAGTGCACCCCGCCGCGGGCAGGACAAGCGCCTTGACCGCTGTGGCACCGCGCGCCAAGGACAATGTCGCAGAAAGTGAAGGCCGAGATCCGAATCACCATTATCTACGACGATGGCGTCGTCTTCATCTATATCTGACTGCCTCACACTCTTACACGTCCCATGTTATCCCTGTGTAGATGAGTCACGAAATCAAGCCGTCATTGATTACCAACAAAGCTCTCAATACTATCGTTTAAACTCTCACCTGTTGATTTCGGCCATCACCTCGACGGGCGAATCGCATACGTCACCGATGTAGCGTCACGGGAGTCCGCTGGGCTTTGCCCTGGTAATTGTTACTCACCGGTGACGAATTGCCCACTCAGCTGGCCAGGGGGCAAAGGTCCTTGACGTGCGATTGCAAGTCTCGATGCGCCTCGCTGGAGGCTAATCTTGTTCAAACAGGACATGCCCTGTCATTCGGGGGGATGATATTCATGGGTTGAAGACCAGACAAGTCACAGCCACTCAGTTCCGCGTCAGTTCGCTTCCAGAGGAAGTCGGGGCGAGTCACGCACCGAATTCTGCGTACGTTTCCTGAAGTGATTTGCGTACCGCGCGGTCAAGACATCGCGAGTGGTCAAGTGCAGTGAGAGGACGATGTCGAAACGTGAGCCGATGCGGGAGAGTCACGAGATAGCCGTGCGACCGACGACGGCGTTGGCTATCGACGGCGACGACGGGTTCTCAGACGGGAGTCGCGAGGCGTCTTCCGTGCGCGGTGGAGGTGGATGGTGGAGTCGTCTCGTGCACTTGGTCTTCGGGCCGTCGTTGACGACGCTCTCGCTGTTGACGCTAGCCGCGTGCCTGCTGCTGCCCACGATGCTCGTTGATGGCGTGCTCTACCCTCTTTTCAGACTCGTGTTCGGGACCCTCTACCCGGCGTACGCGTCGTACAAGGCGGTGCGCAGCAAGGACGTCAAAGAATACGTAAGTGCCTTTTCGCTCTTCTCAGCTTGTTTTGTGTGATGCCAATAGCCGATGCACTTAATCAATTCACAGATTGGATTCGGTCGCAATTCGCCAAAGCCACGTACAGCCACGATAGGTTGGATATAATCTTTTTGGGAATAATTATTATTCTCTAGAATCCAGTCTGTAATAATATCACGCGGGCTGCTTGTATCTTCTAGCACAGGCTGTGTCTGTGCTAGAAGATCATCAAATCACCCTCACAAGCGACATGTAGTGTAGCTCGGTTCTGCGAGTATGAGCCCAACCCTCGTTGTAGTCAACAATTAATTTCATAATCTGTTCTTCAATGCATCGTTATTTTATTTATTTATCTGGTGCCCAACGATGTAACATCACGCTCTTGCATTGTGTATCGGCTATAGCGGAATAACAGTCTGCCTCATAGCGATATAATGTTGTGTTTTATTTTCAGTTTCTTTTATAACTGTTTTCGGGAATGCTATAAAATATGATATGCTCATGCTCCTGCTTGGGTGAGCTTTGGCTAGGTGATTCAATTAGCTCTCTAGTTCATTACCACTGCACTAATTGCGATACGTCGTTGAACTTCGAGGTATTAATTAATTCCCGGCGTGTGCTTTAGATCCTAATTGCGCCTTAAGTACGGCTATAGGTTATCTCATGTTAACTTGCCATGCCGTTCTCATGCCTTCAATGTCAACTTGCAGTGAAAATTTCGTCATGCATGCCATTGTGAATTTTTCCTAGTTATTAAAAGTAATGTGTCCGTTGTTCCACCGATGCATGGGACACAGCCGTCCGAAAATGACCCACGAGTACAACTGCGGTATTTTCAATTGGGGGATAGGCTTAGTAAAAGGGGGTGAAACCTTCAATAAGAAGAGTTTGCAGAAGTGCTGATAAATTTATGTGTTTGGGTTCAGAAGGGCATGGTTTGACGTCGCTTCAAGAGTCGAGCGTCTGCATGAAGTCGGGATGAATAACTGCTAATCTTGGGTTCAATTGGAGGCAAGTAGATAATCACAATTCAGTTCGCATAACGTCGCGGTACGACTAACAGAAGGAAGGCTCTCTCAAACTAACATAGGTCATTGTTCAATCGACGTAATTGCTGCACATTCGAGCAAGCTTGTATTTGATGGCGTCGACGAATGCAATACTTCACGACCATTCAGGTCGTAAGCCAGTAGATTGACTCATTTGAATGACCGGAGCGTGATTCAATTTTGCCAAAAGTAGTATATTTTTTAAGAAATACCCTCGTGGCGGGGCGTAGTGACATCTGTTTCGCATTTGGGATGTCCGGTCTCGTTATCCTGGCCAAGGAATTAGATTCTGGGATCATTAATCAGGCAGCTACTTTTCAGACAAATTTCGGTACCTCTAGTACCCATTTTTGTGCTTCTTTCCCAATGACACGTGCCTTTTCCTAACTTTTTTGTGCAATTGGACGAATAGCAAACATCTTCGAGAGGTCGTTGCACATTCTTTCCAAAATCCCCTTGACTCCCTTTGGCCACCGACTTGGGACGTCGTAACGGACAATAGCGGGCCTCTGGCTCCGCGTGGGCGCTGCGAGTAAACGTTTACAGAGTGCCGCTAGCTTTAGGTGCTGGTCCGTTTCGCACCCGTGAGCTGCCCTCGTGCTGGCAGGCGTCGCGTTGTTTGCTCGGCGTCTGCCCACCCAAATTACCGGCTTTCAGTACTTGCCAATCGCGCTTTTTGCTCTAGTAGGAACACGAAGGCTCGAGGGTGCATGACATTCAACCTCATGGGTACCACATGATGCGAGTAACCCAAATAAGACATGCTGTGATCAAAGGGAGGTCATTTTTGATCGTTTAAATCAATAGACCTGTACAGATAAGGCGCGAGCCACTCAAGACAATTGAAAATGTGTAAACTATTCCCGTTCTATTTATGGCTAACTGTCTTATTTGGCAATTTAAAATATCCTAATATTCCTCACAGTGCAGCTATCTTGGTTAGCACCTTTCCACTGTGTGATCGAATTTGGTTATGAGCGGCCTTCTATCAGAGATAACCGCGCCTTTCAGTGTCGTGCATTTTGCTTCTCGGTGTGAAACTAGTCAAGCCGGAAGAAATCCGTAATCCGATCACGAATGGGGCAACGATGCAATGACGGCGATCAGAAACCGAATCGGGTGAAGGAAGGGTGATCCGATTTCCAAAGTCAACCCCACCTATGTTCCTAACTTTGAAAACGGTAATTGCGACCAAGCTAAGGAGGCTTTAGTATCCTAAAAAGATGTATTAAATCGGTCTCTTATGCCCGGACTCCACGTTAATATTAGCGAAATCATGGAAGTATCTCAGAGAGTGGAGCTATTCCTTAGACTTAAAGGAAGTAGTACATTAGATGGCTGCGCGCCGTGCGTTTCCGCGATGCATCAGGATCCAGTCTGTGCGATAGCGTGACTGCGCGCTCCGGTTGTCGACGGCACAGCACGCAGAAATCGAAGGTTGATCCCGCGCACACGTTGCGATGCGGCGAATAATTGTGTTCGTGTCGGATTGCCGTTACAGTTCGCGGGACTAAGGACTTACCGGTGATAGTCCTTGTTTGGACGAGCGGCCAACCGAACGGTTTATAATTGGGAAAATAGATGAGGTTGCGAGATTTTAGACGCCCGAGGTATTTTTTTTTAGGAAGGGACGACGTCGTCGCCGAGATTGATGCGTCCATGCGATTACGGTGGCGCTCGGGTAACCGAAGCTATGATTGTTGCACCAGAAATAGAAGCACCGATGCTCAATCTGCATTTTAAGCTTTAAATGCCTTCGCGGACAGACAATTGGAAGCATGTTTCTTTTTGGCTTTTGGTGCCCCCAAATTGCCATAGGAATGTCTATTTATTTTTTGTTTGGTTCCGTAGTGAGCGATAAAACCTGGAATCGTGTCCTGAATACGGCAAATGTATCTGGACCGGGTCCAAGAGCCGTTTCTGCTTGCTTGAGAAAGGAAGTTAATCTCGCGTATGGTCGGAGGCTGTCGATAAACGAGAGGATGTTGTTGATCTTGCTGGGACAGGGATTTTCGGGCATTGTTGCTGACTGCGCGCGTTTTTCGTGTTTTAGGTGAAATGGATGATGTACTGGATCGTGTTCGCTCTGTTTACCTCGGCTGAGACGTTCACAGATGTCTTCCTGGGCTTCTGGTAGGTTCTCGCTGTTTTTTTGTTTTTTTTTTCAGATTGTGATGATCTATGGGGCTAACATCCCATGACCAGAGGGGAGATGGGATTTGCTAATCTACCATACTTTCTCAGGTTCCCGTTCTACTACGAGGTAAAGGTGATCCTTGTCTTCTGGCTGTTGTCCCCGATGACTAAGGGATCCAGCTTTCTCTACCGCAAATTCGTGCACCCCATGCTCTCCAAACGAGAACAGGTGAGTTGATTGTTTGCTAAGAAACTCAGTGCTAAGCTTAGGTGTCGCATATTTCAGTACAGCAGAGCGTTGATTTATACTTTTTTTTTTCGAGAGTAAATTCAAGCTCTTTCAACAATACTAAAAAAAAAAAATTCAGTTAGTTTTTTATACCTTTTTTTTTTGCTAAGCTTGTCAATCTAATCACCAAGTTTGTGGCGTATAGGTTATCAAATATTGAGAGCTTGCATTCTGGAAAGGCGACTGAACTTGGGTTTGCATCGTTTGTAGGACATCGACGAGTACATTGCCCGTGCCAAGGACCAGGGCTACAGCACGGTTCTGTCTCTTGGCACCAAGGGAGTCAACTACGCCACCGCTGTTATCATGCAGACGGCCATCAAGGTAGGTTTGCCGCGTGTTTGTCATCTCCCTGCTAGTAGATGCTATCTTTTCTCTCTCTCACCTCTTGTTGTCTTTTCTGCGGCGGCCAGAGCTCTTTGCTGGTCTATGAGGTAAGAGAGGGACTTAGCCTAACCCGCTAGTCGATGTAAATATCTCACCGCGGCTGCTTGCTGTCACATAGCTTAAGCAGAGCTTCTGGAATGCATTTATTAACTTCCTAACCTGTCGATTCGCATGCGCATCTTTCCTCTGGTTATGGCAGGAACCCTTTCCCAGTTAAATTTTGACGTATCATTTTCAATTCTGTTCACCAGCGTTGGCTAATCTTGCTTGCCTTGCACTAATTTCACGTTTTAATTTCTCCATCCACCTTGTCCCGTTTTTTTCCTGGCCCGTTCAGAACCTTGGCCTCCCAGCGTCGATGGCGCCCTTGGAAGGGCCTCAGCCACGTGCTACTCACGCTGCACAGCCGCCGCAGGACGAGACAGACTTCAAGTTCGAGAACATTGAGCCGGCGCTGGCGGCGTACTCAGACGACGAGGGTGCCGGCAATCGCAAGGTGGCGCGCAAGCGGGTCATTCGCCCCCGCCGCACGACTCGGCAACAGGCTTCTCTCGAAATCTCGGAAGACGAGATGGCGTGCTAAGCCACTGCAGCGCATTGCTTTATTTGCAGATTAAGACTTGACATGAATGTTGCAATTATTTCAGTGCAACGAATGGGGCCTGAATGCTCGTAACTTTTATAACCAATATTAATTAAGATCTTTTACGAGATTAAATGGTAACTGGCATATCGGTTTTGTTGCATGTGAGTATGAGATGATATAAAACGAAGTGAATTGAGATGTCTACGTTGAATTCATGATCTGAGAATAAGCAGCACTGTTTGCAATGCGTTTATGTGATTTGATGGTTTCGTTCACATCATCATTGGCCGAGTGAACCATGTCATTTAATTTTTTAATTTTTAGTGGTTAGTGTGCCGAAAGGCTGGTTATGAGTCTGGGTATGAGGAAGAGAAATGTAAAATGAAATTTCCGAACTTACTGGAGAGAAAATATGGTAGGCCGCAAGGGATATGAGATGCGAGTAATTTTTTGGCTGTCGCCTTGTTAACAGTAAGAATTGTGGCCTTCCATCTCATCTCTCTGGTAAGTTCCGTAACTCCAATCTAACTTCCTCATTCTCATCCCCATATTCTTTTATTTTTTAGTATTAACTGTGTGTGCACCAAACGTGCCAATTATTCTTGTCGACACTAGACGAGGATTAACCATTTTATTGCCTTCACTTTAAGCATTTTGTGATCTCCCAGCGATAAACTAGGGAGCTAGATATGTAAGATTTAATTCATTTGTTGTAATAATATTTTATAGTCAGTTAAAGAGTTAGGGCTTATTGTACATCTGTTCTGTAAAATCACAAGTTACAAGAATAGGGAGTTCTCGATTATGACTTAACCACGACCTTGTTTCTATATCGCAAAATAAACCGAGTGAATTTTTTTAAAATATGTTGCTTGGTGCAGTTGCTCCCCTATTCCCCATTTTTTTTGTTTTGTAGATCAATCTCCGTGTGGCCACAGCAAATGGATTTAATTCCAGAGATCTTGAAGTTGGTTGTACCCAATTTTATTTTTGCACTATATGTTTGAAATGGCACTTATCCACATTTGCATGCTACACGTTATTAAAACCGTAACTGCATGTAGATCTTGCAATCTTTATCACAATAAATATTTAACAACCAAGAAAACATTTTAGTTTCAGACTAATACTTCTGATGTCTTGCCCAGAAAGCAGAGCTTTATGTTTAACCCTAGAGTTTAAAAAGATCATCCAATCGCAATTGGTGTTTCCAGATTTTCAGATGTGGTGGCGAGGTTACCATGATGATAATTACTTTACCATTAGATTTATGGGAGTTAAGCTTGAACTCTGCTTTGTGGGTCTTTACCCTGTGATGCTAAATTCTTTAAATATTTTGACAAATTTCCTAATGAATGGTAAGCGCACTACTTAAAGGGAACTTTTCTTGGCAACTCATCAGAGCAACATTTTTAATTTCTAGTAGTAATGGCTTTTTGTCATTGAAAATAGCATTGCCTTAAGTGACATTTCATTAGATTGACTGCCAGTTGCTTATATTTAGAATTATTTTCTCTAGATGGTGGTCTTATTTCGCTTTCTACATACCGAGGAAACGTAAGTGGTGTGCTGAACTCCATTTTTTTATGTAGCCTTCTAACTCATTTGATCCTTTGTGTTAACGCACCACATCTTGGACAGAGATTTCAAAATCATGTCGCTATTAATGGATCGTGAGCCGATTCGAAGGGTTTTTTTGTCGCTGATTGGGAAGCTGTTGCAGGGTGGGGGTGGACTGGTGAATCAACTGCGCCGAAGCTACAGCCTCAGCGACATCAGCGTGGGCATAGACGAGATGAGCCGAGTTCAAGCTCGAGCCAACGAGAGCCAGGACCGAACGGACTCGACTGGTAATGGAGGTATGCTATCTCACTTTACGTCATCACCGTTATGAACCAATTACGTTCAGGCATGCTCCAGGCTACACTTACAATTTATTTTATTTAGGTTGTAGAGGTGGAGGAGCCTTTGATATAGCTAGACAATTAAAAAACCTGAGGTATGGAAATGCGGTATTTTATTGTTATGAACACTACTACCAACTCAAAAATTGATGCTCAAACGGGGACTCGAACCCTGATCTCCAACTATCGCGGGTGTTGCTCTAACCCATTGAGTTGGACACATGCTTTTCGAGATAGCTGGAGATCGGGGTACGAGTCCCTGTTTGGGCATCAATTTTTGAGACGGTATTAGTGTTCATAATAATAAAATACCCCGCGCATTACAAGCGTTTGAAATTGAAATAAGATTTCTAATAAATACAACGCATTCAATGCAAATTGGAGTTACTCAAGATTGAATGGTTGTGACAAGGGTGGTATAGCATCACTAGAATCAGAGTGACTGTGAGTACTCACAGCCTCTTGGTTCTACTCCTTGGAGATCTGTCATTCTTATCAAATACACTAAAATCGTCTTGATTTTTGAGACGGTAGTAGTGTTCTTAATACTAAAATACCCCGTACATTGTCGCACAAAACGCATTGCAAGCGTTTGCAATTTAAGTAAGATTTCAAATGATTGAAATGCAGTATATTCAACCATAATTAAACTTTTCATAGTTGGTAAAGTATTCAATAGGAGCAAAACCGTTTCCTCTTTTAACGTGTTTAAAATTGTAGCTAACGGTTAGAAAATAATAATAATATAATATGTGTCCTTGAATTTACTATAGACAAGATAGCACCTTATTAGGGGAAAGTTGAGCTATGTCTAAAATTATTTCATTGTTGTCCACTAAAATAACGTTTCTGATATCTTGTGGCTAAGCTAACTAGTTGAAAAGTTAGCTAGTTTTTATTAAAAAAAATGGCAATGCAAATACTAATACAATGTTGGTTATGCTTGTCCTCAGAGAACCGCACCACAAGACAGAGGGCATACTCATCGCGGCAGGGTGTGGAGATGTACTTCCCGGAGGTTGACGTCGACGTCAGGCAGCGAGGTCCTCGGGAGCCTAGCGTGCCTCTCAGGTCTGTCTGTGCCTCGGTCTTGGAGGGTGTACGGTTTTCATCTAGAAAAGACAAAAAGTCAAATAGTTAAGCAAAGTGAGAGAACTATAATTTAATTTAAGTGCATAGTAATGTACTTTTGATTCAGATATGAACGGTATTAGGTGTACGCTGATGCCAATACAAGCTGTGGTATCAGCAGAAGGCATAACTACAAATAGATTTATACCTTGAACAGTGGATGAGGGCTTTACCGTGTTTACTTTTTGATCTTCACTATTCAAATACGACCCTCTTTCAAAATTGTATCCCATCCAGATCCTTTACTTTGTTCTTTTGTAAGGAGTAATCTACAATATACAAAGATCATAATAAAATATTAGTAGAAATTTAAAAATAATCAGTTACAGTAAAATTGGTTTGGTATTTGCAGCCAGATCCGTTCAACGGAGGATGTGAGCTCTGGCTATTCGAGCGCTGAGCCACTGTATGCCCGCGCCCCAACAGAAGACCCGCGGGAATCTTTAGTGCGCACATCATCAGTTGGTTCTGCAAGGGTCACACGAACTCGAACAACTCGTGGCACTGCCTCGCCTGGCGTCAAGACACGTGCAGCGCCCACAGAGGTGAGTAAAACTTTAGGCTTAGGGTCATTGATTTCTTATAATTAATTTAAAAACTATTTATGTTTGCATTTGGAGGTATTCTGGCTCCCTCCGCTTGGCATAAGCTGTGAACAAGCCCAAATCCATCTAATTTATGGATCGTGAGCTATGGCTATTGTGTAATAGGCTATGGCTATGTGTAATAGCCTAATAGGCTCTGGCCTTGTGTAATAGTTTTCAATTTGTATCTCTGGTCAAATGGGATGGGAATTTTTTAAGTTCCTGGACAATAAGTTTTAAGTTTGTGGTTCCTGCCTTTGTAGTTTGCTACAATTAGGTCTTTTTCACAAATTATTGAATCGCTATCAAAGTAGGCCCTTTATTGATTGTCTTTATCATGATTGCTTGTTTCGCTGAAGGACAGCGTATTGTTCGATGAGTACGAGGACTCCGACCTAGAGGACATGGACGAAGAGTTTTTTGAAGTGATGACGTCTTCATCTCCAGCAATCAGCATCAAGCCTATCACATATTCTGTGACCATGCATCAAGCAACGTTGACGACTCCAAAAGAGACTGGAAAGTCGGTCATGGTTCAAGAAAGCCTATCGCCGATGTTAAAAACTTTCTCCGACTCTCTGCTGGAAATGTACCTTGAAAATATTGGAGATCAGGGAAATTATCAGGTCGTAGAAGATGAGGATAAAAAAATTATTACTGGTGTAAAGGTAGATGATGTAGCTTGTGAAGCAAAGATAAATACCCCAATGCCAGTTGAAGTTCAAATATCCAGTGATAAGAAAGATGTGGCAAGCAACATAGTGATTGCTAAAAATGATGAAAAGAAGGATGAATCCGTTGTTGAAACAGTAAAGCCCAATGAGAAACATGAAAAACAGAAGATGACTGTGATTAAAACTATAGATGATGAAAAAAAAGTTGAGGAAATAAGTCGAGGCCCAGCACCGACATCAGAGGCCGTTATTGATGCTCCCAAATCAACACTTGTTGAAACGGAATCAGACAATTTTGAAGACGCTGACTTCTTCGATACAGCTAGCATCAGTCCATCAATCGACACATTGGCAGAGAGTGAGCAAACCATGAGCAATGCTAAACTAGACCGGGCAGGCAAGTACCACAAGCGGCCGGCGCCAGTTCCTCCCCGCAAGGCTGATGGCGACTCTCTTTCTCCTGACGGTGATGACATCTCGTTCAAGTCTGCCGACAGCCGTGGGTCACCATTGCCAAGGAGCGAAATCGAGTCTTGTGACCTCACGGCCTCCATTCTTTTAATGCAGAATAAAGCTGTCGAGGACGATTCGCCGAAACTTTTAACACCAACCGAAGCTAACCCAAAGATAGCAACTGCATATCAGCCACCGGTTGCCAAGCCTAAAGTGGAGCCACCGCCGTCTCCGAACCAGCAGAAGAAGGCAAAAGAGTCCCCTATGTCACGGCTGCTGTCCAAATTCTTTAGCCACGAGGGTGCATCGCGAGGTTTGGTTGCCACGTCATTAACAAATCTCTCCGACGAGATCGAAGCCGAACTACGATCGGCATCCAGCCTGACATTCCTCGGGCCAGAAAAACCACCCAAGCTCCCGCCAAAGCCGCCCAAGAAGGATGGGAAGAACGACTGTAAGGACACGAGTCCCTCTGGTTTCCGGATCCGCGACATGTCGCACTCGCCGCCGAGGAGGAAAAGCGATATTTGAAAATAAGCTCAATCGCGAATTGGCTTTAGACGTATTTTTCATGAACTTTCGTTGTTTGAAGTAAGGATTGTTTGAGTGCGCTCTTCGTGTGATTTTTTATTGCAATTTGTGCTTTGCGTTTGTTGAGATTGATGACTTTTGTGAATAATCTTTTAAATTGACATTTTGTTATTTTGTTATGTGCTTTGATTGCGGCAAAGAAAACTTGAAGACTACCAAGATCGTTTAGTCTCCTTAATATCCACTAACAACTTTAAAGCATATCAGGACTATGCTGGTTAAAAATGTATGAACAATTAATAATTATATTTCTGTGTGATTTTTCTTTTGATTATTTGGTGTTTTTTGGTTAATCTGTTGATATCCTGGCCATCTAATGTAATAGTTAATGCAATATTCAGTATGTGTATTAAGTACTTTGTGCCTGAAAATTTGTAGGTTGAAATGTTAACATTTCTTTCCTGTGAGCCACTGACACGATCCATAATTCCAAACCATTGTTAACTAATTATGGGCACTTAATTCTTTGTGCATTCTATGTGGTACCGACCAAAATTTAGCATGTATTAAAAAATGTTGGATGCTTGTTACAGGTAACTGGCTTTGCAACGCTGCCTCGAAGCAAGAAGATCCCCAAGAAGAAGGTGCTATGAACGCTCCCGAAAGTGGCCACCGCAGCTACTCATCGACCAAGAATCAACATTTTGTTTGTGTGCTACATAATCCAATGGACAATGCCTGGCTGTGATTACAAAGTTTTCCTCTCTCTATAATTTTAGTTTTCTCAAGCGATCCTTGTTTAAACTAAAATATAAATTTGAAAGCAAGCTTTATCTCATTGCTGACCAGTTTGTAGTTATGCTGGTCTTGACTTGACAATGAACAGCATGGCATAGATTTTTGAACAGTCACTCTTCCAAAAGCAGCTTTAGAATATAAAATAGAGTGAAGTTTACTTCAGCTTCATGCTTAAATTTTTTGAGCAGTAATGAAAGATCATTTATTAATATTATATCATCTAGCTATAAAAATCAAACAATTACGTACATATATGTATAACAATATATGCATATACGTGCCTAGTGAAATGTATGATGTAAGTAGCAGCTGATAGGTGTGGGCATGGGTGGGCATTTTTAATTGTAAGGAAAGTGTACTTCGCTCAAAGTTGTTTTTTACAAGTCTGCTTTTGATGACCTGCTTTATTTTTTCGTGATAATGGCGGCGGAAGCTGAAGACACAATGATGAAGAACTTTTATATGTTAGTCCAGAGGACCAACATTCAATAGAACCTGTGGCATAATTTGAGTGATTGAAATATCTAGTGGCGGTTTGAATGATTGATCACGATTGCCAAGATTGTTTGATTATTGAAAAGATCCTATCAGTCAGTAATTTATCACTAGTAGATTTTAAGTATATCTTACTGTTTATTTTATTTTCAGAAGAAGTGCTCTCCGAATTGGTATTTCTATGAAAGACTGCTCTTGATAAATATAAATATATATAACAAAGTGTTATTAAGTATATTGTGGTAAGAAAATATTCTCTGTTTGCCTGTTGATGATTTTGTGCACGAGTTCATGTTTTATCTTGTAAAATTGTAGCTAGAAATGATCAAATGGCCCTAAAATAGATTTTAAATGGTGCTAACAGTATCTGTGAACTCGTGTTTCTGTAAAAATTGATTGACAGGTAAAGATAGTGACTAGTTTTCACCAATTATGTATGTTTTTGCCAAGTGAGACAAAAATAAAACTCTTGTTTAACCAAAATACTTGTGCCTGAATGTTTTAATGTAGTGCATCAGCTATCCTTATCAGATCTTGAATCTACCGTTATCTTTATTGTTGATAATGAAACTAAGACACTTATCAGACAGATTTCTTCGAATTAAGAAATACGTCTATATCACTTTCAATGCCAGTATCAGCCTGTTTCACCTGTAGAGAAGCTGAGAGAGGAATTAAGGGCCCTCAATGGGGCTAGCTGTTTTGCTGCTTGTCCTGGCAAGCGTTTCAACAGGTAATTCAACGTCCAGATATCTAATTATTAAATAAAATACTATAAAATGCATTAAAACAAATATTTCAAATACCTGTTGGTATGGCTGTTTAGCTGCTTGTCCTGGCAAGCGTTTCAACAGGTAATTCGACGTCCAGGTATCTATTGAATGCAGAAAATACTATAAAAAGCATTAAATAATTAATTCCAATACCTGATGGTATGGCAAAAAGTGCGCCCAACGTGGGGCTCGAACCCACGACCCTGAGATTAAGAGTCTCATGCTCTACCGACTGAGCTAGCCGGGCCATGAGGCACTGGGTCACGCTGACCTTACTAGTTCGTTTCTCCAGCGAGCAGCTGCTCTTGATCCCGCCAAGATGTTCAAAGTGAGCGCGCAATTCGTTTTTATCGGTTTCAGCTCCCGGCTCTCCTCACGAGGCCTCCTCTACGATTAGTTTTGTACTTCCTCACATTGTTGGGGGTGTACCGACGAGATTAGGTAGGCATTTGTGATATATAATTAAAACTAAGTTAAAACAAGTTGGTCGCTCTCATACAACTGTGAAGCAAACAAGTGGGTCTGCAATCGACGAGTCCTATTAATGCTCGATTGATTGCTGACAGGTGCCATTCCTTGGCAAGTCTCTCTGTACCAAAACGGTGCACACTTATGTGGTGGTTCGATTCTTGCGGAGAATTGGGTGGTAACCGCTGCTCACTGCGTTTACAAATCTGACGCGAAGGATTTCCAGGTTATAGAAAGTTGGCGCACTGATGTTTAAATATTGACTGAAAACATTTTGACAACTAATTTATCTTTTAAACTCGCCATTCAACATAAATAATTTCATAATCGACTTTTCAGGTCAAGGCCGGATTTATAAGCCTTTCGAATCCTGGACCGACGCAGCAGACAAAAGATGTGCTCCTCATTTCTACCCACGAGACATTCAACCCGTAAGCCCATTTAGCTGCACACTCATCGCACTCATCTGGCAGTGGCCTCACGAAGCCTCCCTGTGACCATGTACCCCTTGCAGCGACCTGGGGCAGTTTGGAGGCAACGACATCGCCGTCATCCAGCTTGCCTCCAATCTGACGTTCAACCAGTTCGTGAGTGCCGTCCAGCTGCCATCCGCCGGGTACATCCCAGCGGGTAAGTACCTTTACTTCCCCTCCACAAGACTCTTGGCTTTATGTAGGACCCTTTTGTAACTTATTTAGGTCCGGTTTTACCAAAATCTCTCCTGATCTCGCCTCTTAGCTGAAGTGTTAGTAGACACTATTGCCGTGGCTACTTCCAATCACATGCAGTGAACTTCAGATGTTTCTATGAGTAAGAGGTCCAACTTATAGTTGAACATTTAAGTAAAACCCAACCTTAATTTTGCATTTAGTGGAAACTGGCAAGTCATACAATTAAATTCGGTCCAAGAAGGAAGTCAGATAATGGTCAGGAGGCTTCCGTCCCAGATCCATTTTTTCTAACTAAGTTCTTTAGCGTTCTCTTCAAAAAATGTTTTAACTAATGAAAAAAAAAACCCAAAAACTATTACAAATAGAGTTTGCATTTCGTTTCCTACTTAATAAGATTGACACCCTGTTTCAAACGATATTCAATGATTCATTCATATCCTATACTACCAACGGGATCGGAAGGAATTCAGTCCAACTTAGAAATCGTGAGTTAGTACAAAATATAATGGTGTATCGTCTGCACTCTGAGTAAATAAGAACAGCGCATTGACAAGGCAAAATAAAAATAAAAGGCATTTCGAAAATAATTAGGTGGACGTGGGTGGACGCCGTCCACCCACGTCCACCCTGAAATTAACCACTGGCCCAAGCACCATTTCCCCCTGTAATATTAGACCGGTCTAAAACACCATCCGTATCAATTCGTCACGTTGTCAAAGGCTTCGCGACGGTGAGCGGTTGGGGCGCGGTCGTCGAAGATGGCCCTTCGTCTGACACCCTCAACGACGTCGTTCTTCCGGTACTATCCTTTAGCGCATGTTACGAGTACTATGGCGACGACATGACTGATAAACTGCTCTGCGCGGGACTGGCGGAGGGACAGAAAGACGCCTGTCAGGTGCGGTTTATTAATAATCAAGGACAAGGAGTGCGATTTTGTAATTTTTCCAGTAAGATGAGATGCAATGCGATGGATGAGATAGACTTAATTTTAATGCTTACAACAAACCTCATCTCACCTCATCTCACTGTAAAACATAATGAAATTACGTAACCGGTAACAGTTATGCCATACGGAAGCCCCCATGTCATTTGAGAAATAACATACATTTTGAATCCCGGGTGGTTTTTGCTCAAATTTTGGAAGCCTGAACACTTTTTTGGTACACCCAATTTGTAGGCTTCAAGAGTTAACTGTTGAAAGCGAATTAGGGATAATAATATTTATTCCGAAATTAGTTTGCCATGACTGAAAAAAGGTATGGTACTGACTGACACCTACTTCTCTTTGCAGGGGGACTCGGGGGGGCCACTGACGTGCGACGGAGGCGCCGTGCTCTGCGGCGTCGTCTCTGGCGGGGAGGGGTGCGCACGCGAAGACTTTCCAGGCATCTACACTAATGTCGCGTTCTTTCGTGGCTGGCTGGACGACCACATGGTCTCGACCAATAACTTTCGCACGATAATATGAGCTGACGATGAAAAATTGTCTGCTCTGCAATGAAGCATTTTCTTTTCAAAAAAAAAAAAAACGGAAAAGCTTTACTCGAGCGAGGACTACAACTATTTGACCCTTCCAGCCTCGCAAGTTTAGTCCAACATTAACAAAAATTATTTAACATTTGAAGCTTCTTCAGTTCAGTCTCTCCAAAGCAAAGATACTAAAAAGTTCATAATTTTTCTTTCGCGCTAAATTAGCAAAACCAATAAAAAAACTATTCTGCAAAATTATTGGTTACTCACGCATATCAGGAGTTCTCCCTACTCTGCATATAAATATTCCATTTGACTTCGTCGCTTGCCGAAACAAAAGCGCATTGTGGAAACCCAACCTATCCACACCCACATCCCAAGGCCGTGGGGTCAATCCCCACAATCCGACTGGAACCAAATTGGGTCAAATAATCTAAATAATATCGTGTAATCATCCAAATAAAATGCAACCATGAAAAAAACATTATCCAATAATACGACCACCGAAAAAGTAATTATCCCATGGCCTTCAACACCGTATATTACTTCCTCAGCTGGCGAATTAATCACTCAAGGTTAGCTGTGGGAACAATGCTAAGTGGCCCCCTCCTCCCCCCGGCTAATCATATGACTCGTACACCTCGGCGAAGCATCTTCAATGAGCAATTAGCACTTAGCAGGGAGGTTCATAAGAGCAAGCATCGCGCCGTGTTGAAATGAAACTGCTGGGCTTCGTTGTGGTTATCGTCGTCGTCGTCTGCGGCAAAGCAAGGCTGCTATCCAGGTGCGAGCTCACAAGGGAACTGATCAAGCAGCAGGTCCCCAGGTCGCTGCTTAGTAACTGTGAGTTTCCTCATGATCATACTAAGACAGTTATTGACGGTGTTGGCATTACATTTTGAAATAGATTTCGCGGTCATCAAACTGACTATTGTAATAGATAAACGACTTATTGACCGGACCCACTGTTTTTGTGGTAACATTTATTTTTTCTCTTGCTGATTCAGAATTTTTTCGGTATTAGTTCCTGACGGTGCTGGAACTTTAAATATGGTCTTTACTCATGCTGATAAATCACAAATATGTGCATGAATATTTGATTCTAAGCGACCTTTGCAACTTTACGTAAGCAAACAACTTATCGTTACTAACAAGTTTGTTGCAAGTTCTTTCCGGGGCAGGTTCCAGGTTCCAGAGCCAGAGGTTGCAGAAAAGGTGAACGCTTACAGACAGACAATTTATTGTGTCGTGTACAAAAAGATCCGATGCGCGTGTTTCTTCGCCGTTAAAGCAGTTAATAAATGCTTGCATTTTACATTTGCAAGTTCAAAGAGTGTAATGATTTAAATGATTAAGTAATCAAATGATGAAACCTATGCAACACTGCCACATAATTCCCATGTATTCCGAATAATCATCTCATTTTTCCAGGGGTTTGTCTTGTGGAAAACGTGAGTGGTGGCAATACCGCTACTTCGGTAGGACCCCATAAAGATGGCAGCTACGATCTGGGTATTTTTAAGGTGAGCTTTTGTTTAAATTTTATACGGAATAGTACTACCTCTTGAGTCCAGGATCAGCATTCTTAATCTTTGTTTACGAAACACGATCTTTTCTTGCAGATAAACACCAAGAAATGGTGCAAAAAAGGTTATGTCGGTGGTGACTGCAACCTCAGATGCGAAGGTCAGATTCATTGCTGATTTCACAATGATCGACTTTTGATGTGCAAAATTGACACAACTCTTTTTCTCATCAACAGTATTGACAGACAACACAGTTGCTGACGACATTGCTTGTGCTAAGAAGATCTATAACACCAAAGGATTTGCTGGCTGGTCGAAATGGGTGGAGAAATGCAAGAACAAAAAACCACTGCCTAACGTTTCCGACTGCTATCGCCCCTAAAAACATAAACAGTTATAAATAATAATATTTTGCCGCACGTGATTTAATTTTTTTGGTTATAATGACCTGCTTGTAAGAATTGTCGAATTTTCTTTTAGCTATGAATAGTCTAACCTCAATTATTTGCGCAAATAAAGCACATAGTAACAAGTTATAAGTCCTATTTACATCTTGTTTCATGAATTTGCTTACTTTTGTAGACATATCAGTAGCAAACGGTAGAATATGGCAGAAATGAGGTACTAGTTATAAAATAACCTCGACGGAATCAAATTCTCGCGCTAAACACCCATATGACAGTTCGCCGTCACATCAGTGGCAAATTTGACGTCGGCCTCGCGACGACACAACAAACAAAAGCCTGCGACTTGCCTGCGACGCCCGAAGGCGTCAAACTAATCGATAGACGTACAGCTTCAATAGTGTCGTCGACCTTTGTGCACGTGAAACGGTTGGTGTTTACGTGTGTCGTGACATGTGGATCGACAGATCGTCATCATCACCACAGACTCATTTGAACAAGGGGTGTGTACGTGGCTAGCATACTCAGATCACAAGCCGTCATCAGATAACGACACGTCAACTTATAGCTTTGCCTGTCACCGGTAAGTGTATTGCATAGCCTACTCTTGTTTCCTGGTGGATCTAGGTTGTAATTAAGAGAATTTTGACTTACCACTTCTTTTTAAATCTTTTAAGGGACTCTTGTACAAAGATGGGTGCCCTGCGAGCGTTGATTCTCGTCGGGGGTTACGGGACCCGGCTTCGTCCACTTACTTTGAGTCGACCAAAGCCGTTGGTCGAGTTTGCCAACAAACCTATGCTTCTCCATCAAATGGAGGCATTGGTCCAAGCCGGCGTCACCCAAGTCATCCTTGCTGTTTCGTATCGTGCCGAAGAGATGGAGGAGGAACTGAAAGAAGAGGCAAAAAAACTTGGTGTTAAACTAATATTTTCTCACGAAAAAGAACCGCTCGGTACTGCTGGACCATTGGCACTTGCCAAAGAGATTCTCGATATCGATGATGAACCATTTTTTGTTTTAAACTCTGACATAATATGTGACTTCCCATTCAAAGATTTAGTTGCTTTTCACAAGAATCATGGCAAAGAAGGAACAATAGTGGTTACGAAAGTGGAAGAACCATCAAAGTATGGTGTAGTGTTGTATGGTGAGCATGGCAAGATTGAAAGCTTCATTGAGAAGCCGCAGGAGTTTGTGTCAAACAAAATCAACGCAGGGATGTATATTCTAAACCCTTCCGTGCTGAGACGGATACAGCTGCGACCAACTAGCATTGAAAAAGAAGTATTCCCGGACATGGCCCGGGAAGGACAGCTCTTCGCGATGGAGCTGCAAGGATTCTGGATGGATGTCGGACAGCCCAAAGACTTCCTCACCGGTATGTGTGTTAATTAAAGCATCCGAAATGGCCATTCTGAAATAAGTTTATGTTTTGAAATCTTATTTAAATTGAAAATGCTTGCAATGGGCGGAGCATTTTATTAAAAGGTAACTAGGATTTTATTTCCCATGTAACCTTATTAATTTTATTTTATAGTAGTATACCAATTGAATCATAAAATATTATATAAACAAATTTAACCTAACTTATCAAATAACAATGGGAAAAACATTTGATTTACAACCTATAAAACAGCAAACGAAAGATACTAGTAGATAACCTTTGCTGCATACAATGAAAGTGCAGCTGTACATGTAACCTAACTGCCTTCTATTATTCATCCATGTTTATATTCAGCGAGCCTAAGGTAGCCTTTTCCTTTCTCTCGCAGGCATGTGCCTATACCTAACATCACTTCGGCAACGTGACCCCGCTGCCCTATACTCGGGCCCAGGAGCTGTGGGTAATGTTCTCGTTGACCCAACGGCCGTGATCGGGGTAGGATGCCGCATCGGGCCAAACGTCACTGTTGGCCCAGGGGTGGTCATCGAAGATGGGGCGTGCGTGAAGCGGACTACGCTTCTGCGTGGCGCAACAGTGCGCTCGCATTCGTGGCTCAACGGCTGCATCGTCGGATGGCGCAGCGTAGTTGGACAATGGGTGCGCATGGAAAACACCACCGTGCTTGGGGAAGATGTTATTGTCAAGGACGAGCTATACATCAATGGGGGGCAGGTGTTACCGCACAAGTCAATAGCTGCGTCGGTGCCTGAGCCACAGATTATTATGTGATTTGAGAGGGTTTTTGTAAGTTGGTTCAGTGAGTAGATAAGGAAATCGAAGAAAGCTGAAGATCACCACAAATCAGAGTGGCTAACGTTTCACATTTTGATTGTGATCAAAGCGTTTTATTATGGTTGAAGACTCTAGTCTAGAAGCCTACATAGATTTATTTATGTAATTTTGGTTTATCAAATCAAAATGATTAAGACCTAATTAATTACTGTTTTAGACACATTATTCTAAGTTTTCAGAGTGTTTTTATGCTATTTAGACTTACTATATTTCTATATATGTTTTATTTTTATATTTTATTGGACCTCTTGAAATTTCTACTTTTATGATACAACATCGTTGCTGTTGTTTTGTATCTTAGTAGTTTTACAACCGATCCAAGCCATTACTTTATGCTTTCACAGAATAATTTACATCACATGCAAAACTTGCGAATGACTTGCGTTAAAGCATTATGCCAAGCAGATGCACCTTAGGGGTAATAGGTATCTACCTACCTCCCTATTCGTACATGAACTTGCATAACTTGTTTCCGACAAGTCAACTCCAGCGACCAGTGCTAACTCAATGGAGGCAACTAAAGCTCAAATAATTTTGTCCATGGAATGACACTGATATCAACAGCAATTACGGGGCTGCAGCTCGAGCACACTCTTTGGAATCAAGAATTATCTTTTACAAGAAAAACGAGAGCAGCTCGTTGCTAAAATTATCTTTTAAATATTGTTTGTTATTTTACTTATAAGATGAACCAATAAAAGTTTGTGACATTCACAATTGTAGGATTTACAAGAGTTGCATTGAATACATTGGGGAGGAGGAAAGAAGGAAACACAACTTACATTATAGAAACGGCCGATTGCAGGCGATAAAGAGAAGTAATGCCTTTACCTTTTCTGGAAGTGAAGTAAAAATAACCCGCACATGCAAAAGCTTCTGCCAAATTATTTCGCGTTTTCATCAAGAAGGCTCGATTTCTGAACCAGCCAAACTTAAACTTGTACCGCCAAGCCACCATCTTGTTTTTACCAACCAGAGCCAAAAGTTGCACCGAATGAAGCGCTACCTGTTAGCTAACTACATAACCTACTCAATAATGTATGACGTCACTATTTCCATCTGGAATAACGACGCCGGGCGTCGCTTATTCTTCTCTCGACGTCGGCGCCGGTAAGACGACAATTTCCCTGCGTATTTTCTCGAATACGACAGCAACTCGCTATAACATACCAGGTGAGAATCGAATGCCATTCGGCTATCAAATAAAAATAAACAAGACAATTCTATTGACAATTCGCTCAAATTGCCCATGATTTATTTTATTATATTCTTTGCCAGCTGTGTTGCCAGCAGCTACGCACATTCAGGTAGTACGGCGCCTATCGACCGGGATGTTTACACGTTCGCACGAAGAAATGCCATTTGACATTTTCAGAAATATTAGCGACGCGATCGCGTGCATGTTACATGTTGTTATAACAATCTGTAAATCATTCGCGTCCATTTCCATTAGTGATAGTGACCTAGATAGCAGGTAATCTGAATTAATAGAGGATTATGTTTCAGAGCAACTTGCAATGCCCTGCAATTTAACAAACATATCTCGCGACATTTTAAAACATTTTCTAGACTATTCTTCTAAGCGGTATCGAGTTACATGTTTCATTCGTAAAATATTCATGGTGAACACTTCAACACTACCTCTAGGCGTCAGACTACAGTCAGGCAGCGAAAATAGCAGTATGACAGGCCCGGCTGCATCGATCATGCTGTGTAACTCTCAAGAGGCCCAGTTCAGTACTTCCTTACTATAAAATTCTTGTCATGCCATTCATATTGTAATCCGATTCTTGCCACAAGTCAATTGTCCTTGTAATACGTCCGAGGCATCGTTGCCGTCCTATTCTATCCATCGTAGCGATCATCCTATCACGTCTGCGGCTATTACAGACGCAAGTCCACCACGCTTACCTACTCTACAGGTGCAATTAGGCGAACAGTCGGGTGGTAATTGCAACATCCATTGCGAGCCGAGCCGCGTAGTGGCGGCCCAAGGTTGAACCCACTCGGCCGGTCATCGGGTATGACTCATCGTGCTCAGTCTTCCTTGGCTAGCTGGCATCCAAGCAGCATTCTTGATTCGCTGCTTTCTGTACGGATAGCTAGCTAGGTCTGAGCAGCGAGTTGAGATTTTCAATTGAGAACCATTTAGCACTTTGTTAAAGGTTTTTGCTTCTATGCCAACGTTTGCTATGACAGATAGTCTAATTCACAGGGAGGATTAGGGAGGAGGGAATCAGAAGGGGACATCATGAAAATGTGGTATCAGATATATCATGCTAGTTTTGTAGGCACTAACTCATGTGGGTCTTGTGTTCTTCGGTATTTAAATCCGGAAATTAGGAGAAAACGAGATGATTTTTTTAGAGACATTTAAAGAGTAAAACTGTATCATTCTATAATCATGAGGTAGAAGAAAATCAAGGTCATCAAACTAAATATTACCACGCAAGCCCCGAATCTATAGAGCGCCACAACACATTGTGGGCGTATGTAGGTAGGAAAGTGGCAATAGATTCATTAATCTATGGTAGTACCACTGGCATAAAAATTTACCCACATCTAAGATTCAGCTTCATTTGAAATGGGCGCGATTTCAAACCTCTCCGAATCTCCAAATCCTATCTCCTAATCTCACCTCTAGCACAAAGATAAAAGGTTTAATGCTCCCAGTTCTGTCACCATGACCACCAGCCTACGTCATGACACCCAACCCTACGTCATTGTTTTCCACCCACCCCGACGACCTAATCTAAGACGTCACCACCCAGACCTGTCTGCGCCCATCCTGACTAAGAGCCTTCCCGGTAAGATGCCGGCATGCTCGATGACGTGGTCGTAGTTGATGATAAAACCAGCAGACGGAATGCCGCTCGGCTCAGTCTTTGTGTGGCTTTGACCGCGGTCGTACCTGTTCCAGTGTCAGTGTCTTCAGCAGCAAACACAGCAGCCACCAGGATGTCTCGCAAGTACTACCCAGTTCAGGTAGGTGCAGGAAGGAAGGGTGGCAGGAGTCAGACATAATTATTCCAAAAAGGGATAGGGCAGTGCATGGATTTCATAAGTGAAACATTCGTGTAGGTAATCACGGAGTTTTTATCTGGAATATCTGGAATAATTTCTTCGCATGTCTTTCGTAGCAAATAAGAAAAATTTAAATTACTAGAGATATTTGGTATGTGTACCCGGCGCCCTCAATATAGGTTCGTATCTCGCCTCCGCCAGTCCATGTTCTCCGGTTCGTGTCTATCTTGATTGAACCATAACACGTATAATAGACTCATTAGCTGCACGTCATTAACACCTCATCAACATTCATCGACAAGAAATTCGCCCGCTGTTCGCGGTCAATCAAAATGCGATCTCCACCCTCAAAACCATCGTCAGTCCGCTCCCAAAATGGGAGCGTTAGGACAGAACTTTTAGAGGTCGACGATTAAAAGAGCGGCTAAAGGCTTCGTGTCATGCAAAGGTTACTTTTCGAATTGTAACCATCGATTCCAGCTCTCTCCGAGTCTGAGCATAGCACACGAATAGAGCGACCCAGCCATACCATGGACCCAGCCCATGTCAAATGTGGGTGTTGGCGTGCTGTGCTCCTATCCGCTTAGGCAACCGCGTGACACTACCGGCTGCCAGCTCCATTAGTTAAAATGCATAATTAAATATTGTTAACGCATTTGGCCTAGCACGCAGGAGTTTCTCACGATGTCCACAATGGGTGGCATTGTGTTTGAGATGTAATTGAATTTGTAGAGTACATAGTTTTTGTTTTGGCTAGACGTTAGTGAGTGGAAACCCTGAAGTTTCGTACCTCCGAGGTTTTGTTTGCTCCGCGTCACACTCCTTTGAGCTCGCTCGTCGCGTTTGTAAATTAGTTTGAATTCTGACATCATGTCATAAATGATGTCATCGTGGCTGGGGCATATCTAATTGATGTTGTGGAATCTGATAATGTGTTGCTGTAGGGTTCGTCTAATGTATGGCGCTATGACTCATGAATGGAACGCGTTTGTGGAGATCTCTGAACGTTTCTTGTTTCCAAATGGTATTGAAATTCAACACTGGGATGCTTGTAAAATATGAATGATTCTCGCTTATATTAGGTATTAGCTAGAAATTATTCTAGAAGTTGTAACTATGGAAATTTTGTAAAACAGATAGTCCATTTTTGTGTGCTTCTTTGAGATCAGTTATCTGTAAGGAATGGCAGCTGTAAACAATGTGCAATAAAGTTAAGTCCAATAGACTTCAAATGAAATAGCCCTCATGCCATTTTATCAGTCTCCTTGGTTTTATCCCTGGGTGGTGGCGTGCGAAATTGCTCAATTGAAATAATACTTGTTGAACAGGAGCTGCAGTTAATTTTTATAACGACCGCGAGGCAGCATTTAAAATCTGACTTCCGTTCTGTGTTCCGTTCCCGCGCGAAGGTTTAAATCACCACCAGCTCGAGCGTTGCCTCGCGTTCCGGAATTCGCCCCCATCCCCCTGATTTGTTGTTTTCGCCCCAGTTCACGGCCAAGCGCGCCCAAAAAACAACAAGTCTGATCGGCACCGTTCATACACTAGTTTCCCACTCGAACACCGGCGAACACGCAGCTGACGGACAGTAATTTACGTGTGCTATTTTACATCCGATTTCACGAGGTGTTTGCTTGATTTCTTGCCCACTTATGCGGAAAATTGAGCCGTGAAGGACCACTTATTATTTTTAAAAGATATTTATTGTTTTACGTTGCATTGGCACCTAATCGACGTCTAGAGACCGCCTTTAGGGACTATTGAAAACCAATTTCCAAATAATTATTCCGTTTTCTTAGATGATGATAACATTATAAGCGTGATGCAATTGACATAGAAGTTGAAGTTCATTCGGCCGGATTTGCCTTTGGGAACATTTTTATTTTACAGACTTTTGTATGTAATGTCTGTCAGCTTTGGTATCAGTTAATTGTCCTTGCAAATAGTTATATAGAACAAATTGTATAAATAGGTACGCCTCACGCCATCAAAAATGCACAAATTGAACAGATTTAAGATCGTTGCGATTGGCCACGCTTCAGTGCCACTGACATAACAAATTTGTCTACTGGTTAGTCATCTATTGCAACTAGAAACAATTGATAACCGATTGAAAAACGATTGGCACGTGCCACATTACATTCGCCAGGGATCGAACCAAGCAACAAACTTACTCCAATGTGTCACCCCTAAACTCGTCTCGTTTCCCTGTCCTCAGCAGTGCTTCCCGACCGTAACGGAGGCCGATCCGTTCGACGCCGAAGCCGATGCTGGCACCCTCCGCGCCGCCATGAAGGGGTTGGGCACTGATGAGCAGACCATCGTCGACGTCCTCGCTAAGCGCAGCATCACCCAGCGTCTGGAGATCGCCGAGACATTCAAGACCCTCTACGGCAAAGAGCTGATCGACGAGCTGAAGGGGGAACTCGGTGGAGTCTTCGAGGACGCCATCGTCATGTTGATGACGCCGTTGCCCGACTTGTACGCTCGGGAACTGCACGACGCCATCAGCGGCTTGGGAACTGACGAGGAGGCTATCATCGAGATCTTGTGTAGCCTGAGCAACTATGGAATCCGGACGATCGCGACGGTCTATGAGAATCGTGAGTTCCTTTTTCTGTGCTATCGACATATCATTATTGATTGTCATACTTTGGCGATGAGTCATGCGCTGCTTTTAGATTCTCTCTGGTTTTGTATTCGTTTGCTTGAGCGTGGCACTCGAGATATGTTTTGATAAGGTGTTTCGCATTAAAAATTAATCGATATCGTGGTCGCTCCATACCTGTTCGTTTGTCGGTAGTTTAGGCGTGCTTGTGTATGGTACCGGAAATGCAGTCGAAATGGTCATGGCTCAATGGTCTTCCGATTTAGGACGCAACATGTTTTTGTAACGCTGGCATTCCAACTCGTAGGCAGTTGACACATAATAATTTAGGACGTTCGCTGTGTATAGCATTTCACTTCCCTGAATGGACCCCCAGCATTAGGGACGAATTGGGATGGAACATAAAATTCCACTCTTGCTGACCTAGTTCTGTGCTCATCTGGAACGATTAACGAGGAGAAAAATCCACTTGATATCTGACGTGACCCCTGAAATTTAGGTAATAGATAGATCTGATGTCTTCCAGATTTTTCTCGTTGATATACAAGACATGCCCCGAAAAACCAACCTAATTTCTCTATCAATGCTTGCGTGCCAACTAATTGGATTTCTTGGCTATTTTTGCAGTGTTTGAAACCCCATTGGAGAGCGACCTGAAGGGTGAAGCATCGGGTCACTTCAAACGTCTGTTGGTCTCGCTCTGCACGGTAAGAAATTTGCACCGGACGCCCATTAAGTCCTCCACCGCCGCACAACGGGTTCCCCCGAGAACCGCGATTGTCTTCCCATTCCCAAGGAGGGAGCCGTGGCTGGGAACTGCAAAGCCATGGCATGAGAAACAATTCGCTAGAAATATTTCACGATTATGTTGGGATACGTTGTCGCGGGATCTATTAAATTACAGCGCAGACAACAGCGTTTAAATGCACAAATATGAAACGACTTTATCGTACTTTTTTTTCTCAATCTTAAAAAGCTCTGCCAAGGTTCAACATTAAATTTCCAGGCTTCGCTTCTGCACACATGTTTATAGAGAGTTTTAACGAGCCAGTGATGTTTGGTTGCTCCTGTTTCTGGAAAAAAAGTGACATATTCCGTTGCACTTGCAACGTTTTGGTAGCTTCGTGAATAATTCATACAATCATTTGCTTATCTATATAAAGACATGGAACAAGTAGGGGAATAAAAGAACAACAAACGGTATAGATTAGACGGGACTTACAAAGGTGCGGTCATGCAAGAGGCTTATCGGGCGAAATGCATACCTAGCTTCCTTATCTGATGCACTTCAACCCCCGTGAGTAAGAACACAGTGGTTCGAAGAAGAAATTGGCCAGGGGGTAAGAAAGTCATCAGCCCGTTTATATGGGTCACGACAAACAATGAGAGTGAAACACTTGAAAGGCCAACTCAGAAAAATCGATACACTTTCTTACGCACGATTCAATAGGTTGACACCAAAATAAATAATCTATATGCATCCAATCTGATGTTATATAGCGGTGAAATGTGTGCAGACTTCATCAATCAAATGGGCTGCTTTTCATCTCTAGGCTGTTTGAAAATGTAATGGAAAAGACGGGTGTCAAACGAATGATTCGGGGAACGAGGCGCCAGCTCGAAAATGTACGAGAGGCTTGCTTTGAAATGAAGCTTAATTCATTAGCAGGTAGTTACGGGTGAATGAAAAGGGCTGTTTATTACTCTCATTGCTTGTACTCATGCGATACTATAGGAAATTAAATTGAGCGAAATATTTTTTCCATGGAGTTTGCTTGAAAATGAAACGCGATATTAAGCTTGTTTGTTGAAACAGTTTTTCTTTGGGTGTAATGTAGAGTTGAACTCGAATTCTTTATGATTTGTGCAGAGCAGCTTATATTGAAATGGAAATTAAATATATTTGAAAAAAAAACCAGCGTTTTCAATGATCGAATGCTGGAAATGAGTGATTAGGAAACAAAGTAAATGTGAAAATTAGTCTATTATTGGGTCATGAAAAAGGTCGGGATGTGGCGCTCTAAGCGGGTGGTAGCCAGCTTAAAAACTTAATTCAATTCACCCCGCCTTCCGAGACTGGTAGCACTTCTAGTATGAATAGGATTCATGTTCAACGAATTCTAGTATTTTATAAACATAACTGCACTTTGTCTACGACCATTATTTTTTTCGATGCTCTAAAGCCACTCGATGATGGACTGCACACATTGAAACTCTAAAAATACCTTCGTGTTTGGAATAAAAGTCATGAAAACCTCAAGTGGAATATTTCCGTCGGTTCCATAAAAAATGTGACCATCTGTCAAACTTGAATACAGCCTATCACAAGAATTATTACTTGATTTACCTGAATAGTTCAGAATAATACAGTTGCAAAAACTGCGATAAATTATTTCGTCCCCCTATACGCCCAACAATTGATCAAACAACTACTTACGGCTTCCGTTTTCTGCAAAAATATCTCGATCAATTTCCCACGCCACCGGAAAATGTGATTGAAGCAATCACCTTCGCTTTTCATCTTTTCCGCGCTTACTTTTCTTGCAAATCACGTTCAATTTCTCGCTCGTTAGCCACCTAGTCGGTTGACTACTATCGATCGGCTTGCCGGACCACAGAAAGGCTTGCAACACCATCCGGCGCCGAATAGACCGACACCTTACAGCCAAACCCATTCCTTGGCGTATACCTACCAAGCAGTTGGAACGACTGTTTCGAATTGCTTCGAATAAATACCCACTAAACCCATCGAAAGTCCATATTAGACTAAATTGCACGTGGAGATTCAAATGCATTCAGATGTAAACCACGTATAAAACAGTAGGTCATGGCAAAATAGCCACACCTGCTAAAAACCATAACATTACTTTATCAGGACGTATGGAACTTCAGGTAACTTTTCCATTGCACTGTACTTCGAAAGCGTCCAGTTAAATTCTACTTCGTGTTCCAAAAGCAGTCAGATTAACATTTTAAATCAACACTGGCATTGAATGCTGGATATTGTGGGAAATTTAGAAGTAATATGCGCCCAAGGCGTGGTCGAAGCCTCAAGGTCCCCTTATAAATACATTCTAAAGTTTCTTTTCAGGTCTATGACCTGACACCTATGCACTTGACACCTATGCACTTGACACCCTTCCGCCACATTGACGCGTATACCCACGTTGTTTTTTTTTCAAAGTGTGACAGTAGTCTCGTCAATACAACGACTTCAAAATGTAGATTTCACTCTACATCTCTCCCGGAAACGGTTGCCAAGAAAAAACGGTTGCCAAGAAATGTTAAAAAGACGTTTTGCTAATATAGGTAATCACGAAAACGAATTACTCGTTCCACAGGCGAACCGCAGCGAGAACTTCGAGATCGACGACGAGGCAGCGACGGCGGAAGCCCACGCTCTGCTCAGCGCCGGGGAGAACCAGTGGGGTACCGACGAGTCCACCTTCAACGCCATCCTCGTCTCGCGCAGCTACCCCCAGTTGCGTCGTGTCTTCGAGGAGTATGAACGACTCGCTGATAGCGACATCGAGACCGCTATCCGCAGGGAGTTCGCGGGAAGCCTCGAGGACGGGTACCTGTCTATCGGTGAGTGCACATGCGACTCCGTTTGGGGGCGTTGAGCCGTTGTGTTGACTGGTATAGTGTATCCCAAAACACAGGTGCACTGAGTTTAACGCATTTTTAGGAGTCAATATTTACCTCTTGAGACATGTTAGATGTCAGAATTGATTGATTAGGTTGCGATGTCGAATATTTATCGTATACGGGTAACCCCAGTGCGTTTGAGTGTTTGCAAAGATTACCTTATTATCTGAAGGATTGAGTTGAACGTTGCTTCGTGAGTTGGCCACACAAGCTTTAGATAGATGGTCGAATTGAGACGGATTAAAACGAAGACACCTGACGAGATGAACATGAATCATACAAAGACCCTCCTAATTGCCACTTGACAACTTTTCAATCCAATGCACTTGAATTTTAAATATCAGCACAAGGAATGTCTTTCTCACGATGGATCTAGGCGTTGGTTGATTTTAATTTGGCAAATGAAAAGGGTTTAGTCCAGGACAAGTATCTGCTCATAAAAAAAGAAAAAAAAGAATTCAATTATCAGAATCGGTATCATTTTACAAAAACTCGTGAGATTGAGATCAGATAAGTTTCAATTTCCGCATGTTTCCCCTGAGTTCTGACCATCTCCGTCGTAACCATATGCAAAGATATACATATTATTGACACAACGAAACGAACTGCAAGTGAACAACTGCACGAGCGCCTTCGCACGATCTCGCATTCCTCGGACTCTTGCTGCTCTGTCCCTGGGGGCATCGATGTGCAGCCGTAACCGCATGTCGGGGCCACTGGGCATTGCGAACATCTTGTGTCGAAAGCTTAATGAACTCACGTACGGCTAGGACCACTCGTGACGGGCACCATCGATTACATTGCTACATTGCTACGTGATGATGGTATCCGTCTTAGGCTGGTAGGCCAATTTCCGGGTGGTCACGTTTCGAGCTGAACCGAGATATAGTTTAAGTTTCGAGGCTGGATAATTTTTTTCATAGGTATAGGCATAGGGATTAGCCAAGGAACTCTCAAGGATTTTTAGGATTTTTGAGTCAACGATGTATGTGTTTTTCATTTTAATGTGAAGACTCACGATTATTCTCATGATTTAAAAACGAAACTGGCAAGACTGAAAGATGTTTTCAAACTGTCTTGACTGTTACAAAATAAAAATATAACTATCTTACAAATTTTGCGTAAAGTAATTTTCCGTTATGGAGAGCGATTAGACGCATAGCCAAGATTTGATTCAGATGCCTTACGGGAGAAATAAATGACAGCACGGAGATAGGATTTTTTTGCTTTGAGAGAATTGACTCCACCAGAACATGGCAACTCCACTCCGTGGCCGCCACCAGCCACAGCCCTCAAGTTGCACCCGTCGTTTCAAATCTGGTAACAAGCCTTTGCATGCTTCGGACGCCAAGTTCCAGACGATGTATCGTCGTCCGGTTATTACCATGCAAAACCAGTGATGTATTGGTCAATGCACGCGGGTGTACGCAGTCCACCCACTATTTATTTTATTTTTGGCCGTACCCCCACTTTAAACTTTTGAGGGAACGCAGGTGAACGCACAGGAACGCAGTATTAAATTATGATTATTCGAAATATCGTGCACTTCTTTATTTTCAAGACGAAAATATTCCAGTTAAGGGTTTCATTCCTAATAATCCACTTACTTAAAAATAAACCTACCAAGAATGTACTAAGAGTAGGTAGGCTGGAACCAGAGCTGGAACTATGTCGGTGTCGCGACTCGCAACAAAGGGTTTAGTTAGAACCATGTTACTGTTATCACTTCGGGAAGTCGGTAGCCGCTTTCGCGGCGTTGCACGGCGGTCTCCGAAACAAACCCGCGTAAATAATAAGAATTCGCAGGAAAGACAAAAATACAAACAATAACCAAAATGCCACACACGAGCCACACTGGACGAGTTAGTTCAATTCAAGATGCAGAAGAGGAAGCAAGTGGATTTGCGTTCCCTTTGGGGCCTTGGTCCTCCTAAAAAAACAAAATTTGGTTTGGGGGAAGTTGAAGACATCACCATCGTCGCATCACGCAGCAGCAAGGAGCCCAATGAAAAAGAGTCATTGTGGAAACTGATTTAAACCACACGGTTTGGCGCGTTGGAAACACCGGTTCTCGTTAAATCACCGAAGTTAAGCAACACTGCACTGGGTCAGGTTTTGGATAGGTAACCATTATACACATGACCAGTTCTGTTCGGGAGAGAGGTTGGAGGGATGAAAGTTAGTACAGCAACTTCACTCGCCTTGCTTATCAACCTCTCGACAGCATGGATTTGTGGAGGAATCCAACTGTTCGAGTTGTACCGTCCTTCGGAAGGGACGTGAAGCCGGTGGTCCCCTTGGTCTTCGACAGGAGTAGGCTACGTGCCGGCATCGGGTTTCCCCTCCTCCCTTCTAGGCTAGGTTAGGTTCATCATCATCATCCACTCATTCACCGACGCCATTAGACCAGTGCCGCATGGCCAGTTGTCAAAACAGTGCGTCGTTAAACACCACAAATAATAAAACTGATGTAATCTCCTCAACGCGAAAGTACGCGCGTAACTATGGATAGTTTCAACAAAAATTAAAACCAGTATTCGATTAAAATGATTGACTTTCTTGTACCAAATTCCCGAATCCCCACCAAATTTAAAGACTGCAACAATGTGGGAATGTGTAGACATGAGAGGGCGGCATTAATTTAATTTTCTCAAAATCATTACGTAATTAAAAATACAGTTCTGACCATGTCATTCCAAGCCCAATTTCATCGTAAATTGACTCCAAAAGAAACCTTAGAATAAAAATTAACTTGGAGCTGCGCCCGAAGCCCCTTATTTCCCCACTCTTTCGGTGCATTCGCCTTGGGTCTCCTCTCTCCCCCCCCCCCCCCCCCCCCCCCGCCGACACAAAAAAATGGGTCATTTTTGCGTACCCCCACTAAAATTTTTACGAATACATCACTGTGCAAAACCCACTGATTTACGACCGGAAATAGTTTAATACCCTCGGTGGGACTGAATAAATTCTTAAGTCCACCATCAGTCATCGTTAATTTACAAGAAATATGTGTCTATATCTTAGATGCATGACATAACCAAGCTTAGGAAAACAGCTTGAACACTCGACCAAGCAGAAATGAGATTAACAAAAGTAGAAGTCAAAAAAACATTCAAACCCAATTCACTTTACGACTTTGTATCACGAATACAAGATCTTGACGAAACGCAAAGTGCTCAGAGAGAAAAAAAACGAGGCAAGATGCGGAAACACTCCTCTGGACACTAAATCTGTTTACAACTAAAAGTGGATTGCCAAATGGCGTGCAGTTTTTGCCCCGGAGACAATGTAGATTGATATCTCGGTAAGTTATCTTGACTCTGTCTGAGTTTCATGGCCTTTGCAAGCCTTGCACCCTTGCGTTGAAGAAGGGGGTGGGGGTCTAGACGCGTGAATAACAACAACTCTGGGTCAGCGCTCGTGCCGCCAAAGATGTTCCAAAGAACTCCGCGGTCATGATTGACAGCCTTTTAGCCTCCGCAAAGAGATCTCTCTTCGAGTTTTGACTTCGAGTCGAACTTTTCGCATGTTCTGATCATTTTCTTTGTCGATGGTTGAGAGTTTCTCAAGAAGATTTAAAGCATTTTGACGTTTTAAAACAAGATGCAAAAGAGATTTGTGATTCCTAATGTAGTCAGCATATGAGGTCAGGATTTTGCAAGGACCTGAGCGCAAATATGTCACTTTTGAAGCTTTTCATTGATAATTTCGTAAAAATTGTTTAAGAGGATATCGAGCCACTTTATGGTTTTTACTTTTGGGGTCACTGTTCATCATAGAATTCCGACAACTTAATCTTGTGCCTTCTTGAAAGAATGGCGTTCAAAATTCGTATATCGAACGGTTGCTGACATTTCACGTTTATTGATCTATTTCTTGTGAATTTATGGCCGAACGTCCTGACCGTTATTGTCCATGACTCCCTTGAGCATCCCTTTAAAGTGCTAGGATAGTTAGGATTAAGCTGTTCCCTTAGAGGCGTTAAATTTACGTAAACCAAGTCACTGATCTAAGAACAGCTACTCCCAAGTATTTTTCGGGACTTTTTGGTGGAAATGTCCAATTTAAACGAATTCTAAGAATACAGAAGTTTGGCGTTTTGTCAAAATGATTATATAACTTTATATTAAATATAAGAGGGAGCTGGGACATAATGAGATGAAACAATACTCGCTTGGGTCATTAGCAAGTCTGGGGATAGCAAATGTCGAGAACTGAAAAAACGTACTAACGCGACTGACTTGAAAGTGACGACAATTTTGAACAGAGTCTCTGAATCCCAATTTAAAATAAAATCCCTGGTAATTTTGCATAAAAATAAAGCTTTTTTTTATGAATCTATATTTTTAATTAGATGGGGAGGGCAGTTGGGGTTATTTTAACTTGGCTTCCCTGTTTACCTCAACGTTTTCATTTGCTAACTCTTTGTTTTCATTGCAGTCAAGTGCTGCCGCGACAAGTCCGCGTACTTCGCCCAGCGTCTTCACGACGCCATGTCCGGGATGGGCACCAAGGACAAGACGCTGATGAGGATCATCATCACTCGCTCGGAGATCGACCTCGGTGACGTCAAGGCCGACTTCCAGAAGATGTACGAGTCGTCGCTCATCGAGAAGATCGACGTGAGTGCCGAGCTAAGGGAGAGAAATTCATTTTTAGAGGCGCTCGCACAGTGGAGCTTCATTTGATTTCATTAATAATGTCAAAAATATTGAATATTAGACATATCATTTGACCTATTTGTGGGAAACGTTACTCGGCATATCTAAAATCGGCAAGTTCGTGAATGGTTTCGTAGCAAACTCAAGTAATTTTCCCTGCCTCAACATTTCAGTCCCGTAAAGCCATTCACAAATCGTGTAGGTAGCGTGGGATTATCCAAACCAAATAGGTTACATTTGAGCGTGAAAAACAAATATTTTGTCAGTGGATAACGAATGGGTCATGATGTGGGCTGATAACTCTGTTGGGAGACAATTAAGATGACCTTTTCGTTTTTTTGTGTGATGGAAAGTCGACTAATAAACTAGTTTTTGAACAAATATTTACTTTAAGGAACCATATCCCATATTTTGTGATCGTTCCTGGTTCTAGTATGATTGTGCTGTGATAAATGTAGTTTTACAACGCTAGACAACAGCTAGTCAGTGCATAAGAGGGCGATATTTCTCAAATGTTTTGCTAACCTCACAACTGACATTATATTTGGCTTTTGTTCCAGTCTGACTGCGCAGGGGACTACAAGAGATTGCTGATCGCCCTCGTCAACTAAGATGACCACTGGGGTATCCTCGTCGGGTCGACACAAACGTCTTTGATATTACAACAATGTTTAGTGATAGCTAGTTAAAGCTAGTTGATTTACTACTCGCCTGCATTTCTATGTGATTCATAGGAAAGGCATACCTTAACTTAGGTGCCTTCGGTCAAGTGCTTTATAAAGTTGTTCCATTTGCTTGGCAATGTTTCTAGTTCCAGTTGTGGTCAGAGCGTCTGCAAAACCTGTGCACAGGAAATGTAGCCCTGGCTGCAGAAAACCTAGACAGGGATTGTGTAAGTCGTTAGGACCGAATGATTAGAACATTTGATATGATTTACAGTAATGACCACTCAAAATCTCAGTAGATTAAAAAACAAATCTTTATAATTCCATATATAATAATACCAAAAGTTTACTGCTTTCCTATAATATTTTCTATTCACATTAAATTCACAAGATTTTTGCTAAATTCTATTCTAAAAAACGTTGAAAACTGTTCAACATTAATCGCGAGCCTTTTACTAACGGTCTGTCGAGTTTAAAAATGTTCGCCGCTGTCCTCGTGTGAGTTCGCCAAGAGCCGACGCCGCACGAAGATTTTACCGACTAATTTGAATATTTTACGACATGTCTGACCGGTTGTCGATCGTTTTCTATACGTCTGGTTGAAGAATTTACGCGATTCCTTCTTGTATTATTTATTATGACAAGTGTTGTCTTTCTCAAACCTCTATTTGGGTCGGTGCTTCAAACAAGCATAAAGACAGATATATCTTTGTCCTAAAATAAGCGACTTGCCCGCTAGGAAGTGGTATGTACCCATCGATACTATTCACTATTGCTCTTCATTTGCATAAATTATGGCTATGTTAAGGATAAGAGATGCCAAATAATCACTCTGAGCTCACAACTTACACAATCCCAGGTCAGAACCTAAAAATCAACAAAGCTGATGCATAAATGTTGCTACCTATGCGTGTAGATGGCCTCTGTAATAATTCGTGGTGTCGTGACATGTGTTACAAGTTTCGATTCCGACTTTTGCTTCACCGTGTTCTCTGCACATTGTGTTCTTTCTGCGCTAAGCAGTGAAAAAAAATCAGTAACCTTAACTCGTGATTTGAGGGAAGAATAAATTTCAACGATTTTGTGTTGTAAAGAAACGTAATATATAACAGTAAATCACTTGGTGAATGTTGACTTCGATAATTCATTTATACGAACAGAAAATATATCAAATAGAAGATAATTCGAGTCCTCGTCGCAGAGCTTTAAAAAGAATGTCAGGAAAATAAAACGAGTCTACCAACGATAATCGCACAACATTCCATCGTTCAAAGTAAAAATTGGGACTTTTTCACAGACCAAAAATTATTCCATTGCGTTTTGCGCACCGACGTTACAGCCACAGACTCTTTAAAATGTAAAGCATTCGCTGATTGCTGTCTTAGATGTCATAGAATTAGAATTCATGAAATATTGTATTCCGTGTTTTACTATTTGTTCTTTGTCATGCTTCCTTTGACAGCTAATGAATTTTATTCGGCTCTCATTAGAGAATGCTATACCTAACTGTTATTTCGCTTTATAGGCACCAACTGACTGTACTTGTGCATTGCATTACTGCTGTATTTATATGTAAAGATACTGTTACATGAGCATATAGCCAGATAAAATATAATGGCCAGAGTGTTTCAAGTGTTTGTATTTCATGTTTTAGTGGCATGTACAAGTAACCTTGTTCATTTTACCTCTAACAGTAATCCACCATAATTAACCGTGCACGGTCACTATCTTTGAGTGCATCGAATAACTAGGTTCTAATGCAAGTTGTAACCTCATGAACTTTCCTAATCTATAGAGATGCATGTAGTAAAGCACCTTGCTTAAAGAGAAATATATAATTATCATCGTGAGTTATTAAATACAAATATAAAGTGTACGTATTACTTGCTCCTAGCCCTGTAGTTTCAGTAGCTAATTTTTCCTATTGAGTACTGTTTTAGTCGCTATCTTTGTTTTCATGGGTACCCTTGTATGTGCTAATTACCAGATAGGTACTAATATAAAGAGAATTTTACTACCCAATAAATAGTAGATACAAGAAAGACTCGATATTATAAATAATTAAGCATTTATTTTGCTCTACATTGCAAAATCTATCTACGTCGATAAGGTATGTTGACATAACTACGTGTTTAGTTCATTTTATTGAAAGAACCTTGAATATAAACACACTAGAACTAAAATATTGTCAACCCCATAAACAATTGGATTGGGGTCAGAATTTATAGATGGTCAGGGTTTGACTAATTTTACTAACCCGCGAGTTTTCAAAGTCCGTATGGTACTGAAAATGCGGCCATCCACGACATCCACGTTATAAAACAAACAGCATCGAGATAGATTTAGAATCGGTTTATACGTAAGCCAGCGTGACCTCTCGATTCACAGCCGACATATAAACCTGCATTGGCGTAATAAAACCACGTTCATCTTAAATTCATTCGCCACCAGCGACGTCTCCAAGACGACCATCTTCTCTCAGAGTTCGTAGACATAAAAAATTTTCGCTCACCATAAAGAGTTCACGTTCACCAAAAGTATCACCTATCGGACTATTCTCACGCACAAGCGATATTTTTTCATCGCTTCACGAATCGAAACGTACGGATAAACGACATATCATATGAATATCTTCTCCGCGTTTTTTTTTATTATTATGAACACTTCTACCGTCCCAAAAATTGATGCCCGAACGGGGATCAAACACGATAGCAGTGTTCATAATAATAAAATGCCCCGCGTATTGCAAGTGTTTGCAATTTAAAAAAGATTTCAAATATCTTCTCCATGTGTTTATGTTTTCGGTAAATTATCGAGAGTCCATAAAAATTAACCGCGGGAATGAAAAGCTGTGAAATTTCCGTTCGGTGGTAATTTATTCCCGACTGCACACGAAGCATCGATCATCAGTCAGAAACAGGGTGCTGGCAGAGTGCACGCCCGATAATGTTGTTTGTCTATGCAGTCGCCACCCGCTCTATAGTGTTGCACTTGCATTTCAAGTTGCATTAAGCTGGGTAAATAATGCATATGCCGCGTGCACCGGGTTAGTCGACTAGCGCGGGTTTGCCGTTATTATTGATAGGAAATGAAAACTGAACTACAAAAAGAAAGGTATTGCTGGCGGTGATGAGTTTTTGTTCTGTTGATTGTGTTTTAATTTTGTAATAATTGGCATGTGAATATGTGTTGCATTGTGATGCGAGACATCGGTTCAGTTCGAGGTTTTATGAATTGATGAGTTTCATGCGATGATAGTTTCAGCAGATCATTACTATTATCGATAAAATATTTAGAGCATAAAAATGTTTTAAAATTAAAGTGTAAATAGCACCGGCAATATCTGAACAAAATCAAATGAAAAACAATTCAATCTTTACCTATGCCATTTAAGTTCTAACACCTATTTGCTGAGCTCATTCTCTGCAGTCATGTGGAATGTCGCCAAGACCAGTTCCAGATTCACTTATAATTATCCCTGGAATTGGTTAGAGTCCCAAGCTGGCACGGGCGCCGCAAACCGTATGTTTACTCAGAGTTAGGTGTTATCTTTCTGCCCCTGTTTCTGGTGATCATGGCCCCGTACACTGCAAGGAACTCAATTCTGCATATGTGTACCTATCGTTCACACTTCAGTTCACACCACCCTGCAGTCTAATGTGTCGCTCTACACCTCGCAACTCAATTGCCGAGGACTTCGACTACCAAAGTCCAGAGGAAGTTCAGACGGAACATAGAAGCTATTTTTAGAATATAAGATGGTGAAGGCATTTAAGTTTAAAATGAAATCCATCAGATAGTTGTCTGTTGATTTAAATCGCACTCCGAATTAGATCTCAATCAAATTGTTTTCAAACGTAGAATTCGGGAAACTGAAATTGCGTTCGCATCAAAATATTCGCCGAAGCGAAGTTCGAATTTTGAATCAATAATTTAGCGGAGCTCAAGTCTGATTTATTTGTATGGTATAATGAGAACTTAGTTGAACACTTGGACGCCTGACGATGCCTACTGGGATTGGGTAGTCGGTGCTGTGATGTTCGTGCGCTTGCATAAACATCTCGCTCGTCGAGCGTCTCCTCGCGAATGTTTTCCCAATTGCCAGCTAAGATGCGAGAAAGGAGCCTAAGCCTTTTCCTTGCTTTTCCGCGCGCCCAAGGCAAAACGTTTAACTCTTGCGCTGTCATCACAAGACATGCCGGTTTTACGTCCAGTCTTATTTTTAGAAAAGAATGGGCGCCAAATGGTTTATTTTTGTTTAACTGATATATTTTTAATCAAAATAAACTGATAAAAATTGAAAGGAAATTTTTTCCCAATACCCATTGGATGCTTAGAGCACGGTGGTATACCATGTAGAAACTGTCAGATTAACATGGCATTCCTTGAGCTAATTCACACTCTTATGAGGAACTAGTTTCAAATGCCTCATCCGTGTATAAGGATGTGACTAGAAATATGCACGCATAAGTTACTCCTGTTTACGGTCCGTTCAAAGTTTTAAAAGATCCTGGAAAAAAAAGGGGGTTAACTGTCGCAGTGAGCAGGGATTCTCACACAAACTCAACCTTGTTACAGGCTGTCTCTTTCAACTGGCAAAGGTTTTGTGTACATTTTGAAATTAAATTTAGGTTTTATGTCCAATTTTAATTTTCTGTAAGTTTAATTTCGTGTAGTTCAAGTTTGCCCAGCGTTTTTTGTATTGTTGTAGAAATTAAAAAACAGTCACACGGATCTTTTAAGACCAAAATAAAACGGAATTTTGGCCCATCCTAAAACCAAAAGAACGCGGAATAGTTGGCTTATTTCAAGGCCAACAGAACATGGGCTTTTTCCAGAATTTACATAGTTTTCTCTCGATAGCGATACACGATGGTTCAGGCACCTTATGATTCGAGGCAATTCGTCGATACGGAATGAAGAATTGAAGGCGACGGACGTCTTGTGAAAATATTGAAAGCAGCTTTGCTCTTTGCGCTTCTTGCGATCTCGCTCCGGCCGTGGAGTACGGTTGGTTTTGTCAGAGCTGTCCCCACCTCCAGACCAAACCCAAGACGGTCTGACCTTTTACTGACCTTGAGTGCTAAAGGGTAGCTTAAACACACTAATTACCAGGCCTAGCATAAACATTTTGCATTTCCTACAAATCAAAAATGTCCATAATCACATCTGTGTTGCAAATTTTATGTTTTCTTAGGACTAGGAAGGAATAGACTTTTTTATTTTATCTGTGAAAATAAAAAATTAAAAGTTTAATTCGGAGAGCATTCAATACTGGCTAGGCCACATCGGTCAACTCCCTCTGACGCAACACAATCCTGTGAGTTTTGCTAGTGCATGAAAGACGTGCCATTTTGCTGGTGGCTTCTCCATGAAGACAGACTGTGGGAGAAGCGTTCACCTTCGTTTATAGCCGAGTCTAGTTACCCGACGCTATTGTGCTTCTTCTCACGAATCAAGCATTTCTAAGATTGATGTCATGCCTTTCGTTGGGAGAAATATTATTTCGCAGATCTCGTCGTTCGCAGACTAAAAGTTTCTGCAAGAGCGTATATATTTCTTACTCGGGATTCCACGGATGAAGATGATACATTTTTTTTATCCATATGATGTGGGTCATTAATATTATTCGTTATTTTCATTGCAAATACGAATGAATTTAGTAATATCAGATTTCCCGAGAAATCTCTGTCATGCTATAGCGCTAAAAACCTTCAAATTTAATTTAAACAAATTTAATTCACAAACGAGAAACTCAGAAATAATATATCATGCTTCAAATTTCTGTGTAATAAAAAATCTTACTTCTGGTTGCACTGAAAGTCACATAGAACCAAGTTGTAAAAGAAGCTAGCACACAGATAAATGCAAACATCTTAAGAAACATACCCAGTCAGGTCTAGAAAGATGACCGACAGCAGCTTTCTGAACTTATTTACCATTGATCAGAACGGTCCAGTGGTCCATGTCTTGTGACTTTGGTCTCTTCTATAAAATAAAATAAATAAAAAAAAGGGAACGGCAGGAATAAGTGAGGCGAGTACTTTTTTCTGGGTTGCTAAACAGAATATAAAGCACATAATTATTACATCACCTTGTACCATGGAAAATCCTTGGTTTAATGAAAATTAAATGCTGTCTTGTGGTAATTCCCAAAGCCGCAATGCTAACGACTAGAGTTATCCTAAGCGTCAGTCTTCTCTCCCTCATTTGGAGCCGAAATTATAAGTTTCTTCACTTAGAAAGTAAATGGAATCCTCGCCTAGGATCCATTAGGTGCCAAAGTACGCCATATTTTGAAACAAAAATATGCCATCTCTACGACCCGGCACTTTCCACGACCCGAGACCACCTCGAACCGGCACCTCCACGACGCCCGACTCTACTATACTCGCCTCTACGACGCCCACCTACCGACGCCCACTTCCCTACGCCGTGCGTCGATGGATTACCGTTTTCACGGCCAGATCGATCAATCAAATTAGGAGCGGCAAATGAATCACGGGGGCTCGGATCAGAGATAATTGCGAAGCGCGATCGTTCATTCAGCCGTGTGGGAGCTGCATCGCGGGCCGCCGTGTTCGGGGATTTCTGCCCTATCTGCCCTTCCCATTCCTTCATACAGAACTCAAAACACAGTTAGGTGCGAGCGGTCGCAGGTCACCGGTTTGTGACCTCTCGTTTTTGTGCGGGTTAATGTTCACAATTTCATGATCCACAAAACGAAATTTGGTCCACAGAAATGCTTGTTATGTCGCACGTTTCCTCTATTAAATACAAAGCAATTTTGGCATCCCAATAGTACCACAGAAGTAATTTTTTTCTTAGAAAAGCCACATGTGCTTTGTAATATGCTAGAGTGTTTACTCCTCTTGGCCTTTCAAAATGAAAGAAAACATCGAGATGTGTGTGCACAACATCGGTAGTAGTGTATTTGTGTGATAAACACAAGCAACCGATCTCATTTTTAACAACGCGTTTTTGATTGGCAGCCAAAATGATGTTTAGGAGGGAAAGATGAGTCATTCTATACGGTATGTCATCTCGACTTCAATCTGCATAAACACACAAACCCGAGACTAGAACGATGCATATCACGAGCAGAATGCTTTAAAATTCATGCTTAACATCTGCGCGAAGAGCACTTTTCCAAGTTCACAAAATTCCAGATTTCGCTTTACGATTACACGAGCAGCCAGTCGATTCTCTTTCTCGTCCAAATTTCCAGAAAACGCCGATGACAAAGTCAATATCGGAAGGTATTCAAAAATGTGCGGAAATTACTTTAATTTGATGAACATTCTGGTTGTGATGGTTTTTAGACGCATGTCTACTTGATTTATCCTTAGCACTAATTCTAACAAAAACTATTTGAAATGGGTTTTGAATGCTAAGTAAAGGACAACTAAATTTCCCGACGTTTCGTAACATGTACTAGTTACTTCTTCAAGGGTTAGAGCAGTTCTGACAATTTTCCGATAACAAAAGAACCACATAAAATTATAACAACACCTAGTTCAAGCATCCTTAATGCATCTAAATAAAATTATCAGGGTCTCAAAAACTAAAATTCTAAAAACTCAAAAACTAATGTATTTTGTATTTTCTGAAATAAAATCCCGAAAACATTGGCGCCTTTTTTACTAACTAACCAATTACGTATTGTCTTCCAAACTTCTTCTGAACAAAGTGAAAACAAATGGCAGATTGGCTGAAACAGAGGTGATACCATGCCATTATTCGACCAAAACTAGTTCAAGACAAGCTCATGCCACCCTAAACGGAAATGCAGTGGTACATTATTCCGGTACATACATTTATCTGTCATTCTAATGAGCCCAATTACTCCACGATTCGACTAGAAAACAATAGGGGTGAGCAAGAGAGAAGGAGAACAGCACAAACTCGATGACGCGCTTCCAGCCGATAGTTTCGTGCGCTCACGGCCACCTGAAACGAGCGATTAATCAAAACAAGCTAGGCGGCGGTGGAATAGCCAGGTGAGCGTCGCTGGCGTCGTTTGTCTCCCGAAGCGTCAGCGTCGCGGCGCCCGCCGAGGGTTGCATTATTCACCGACGCCTTCGCGACAGCAAGGGCGCTAGGCACCGACGGGTGGGGATCGAGGGTGGGGCGGCGGGTACTTGGGATGTTGAGAGATTAGGAAATGGGGAGATGATTGGGAATGAACTTGTCAGTGTCCCGGGGCGTTGTGCGAGCGTGTTGAGAAGTTAAATTCTTGGGTGGAAGCGTTTGCTGATTGGAGAAAACTTCTTAAATCTTAGTTTGGGCGTTAAATTGCTGTGAGTTGGGATTTGTGTGCTTGTAATTTACTTGTAATTATTCTCAAAATATGCTTGCTGTACGGGTAGGTACCTCTTTTCCATCTGTGTGTGTACATAAAGTGCATCGTTTGAATTGGAAATTAACTGCAGGTAAAAAAGGAATATCAACAAATAAGGTATTTTACAAAAAATAAATTGAAAATGGAAGATCAGCTGCAGATAGAAGGTGGATTTTTGTGCTAAAGATCCATGAACCTTTCAAGATTCTCCATTGTTTTTTTCCTACGTGACCTTAGCTCATCATCCAAAGTACGGATGTGTAATGCGTATCAACTGAGAGAGCAATCGGCTTAACTTTCAAACTAATCGATAGTATTCGAAATGGACAAATCAATCGGCTTGTAACCGACGATTGCCTCATAGACCTAAAAGGATATCTTAAAGAACCCGCAAGAAATTTGTAAAGAGCTTCAACCCCACATCCTATTCCATATAGATACTTATGGCACTGATGTAAAGTACATCCCTTAAGAGTGATACAGAAATCCTCCGTCGTTAATAACCCAAGCCTTAAGGAAGAATAACATTGGTGTCTTTCCTCTCCAGGAATGTTTTCCTTGGTGGTGGTTGTAGCGTAATCTCGTAGAGGCTTTCCAATTTAATAATTGATGCTCCATTTGCCTCATCTGCAAGTAAAACATTTGTTCTCTCCGACGACGCGGCTTGAGACAAAGCGATGGCACAGCCCCAGAGGCTTTTCTCTTAGAAATTGTCATGGACATTTTAGCAAACGTACAGATTTTTACATGTTTTCCGTGAGTTATTTCAGTCCAGAACACAAAGGGGTGTGTTGGTAAACATTTAAACAGGGGAAAAAATATTTAAATCCATTCATTGAAAATTTGATTTGGTTATAGGTGAGATTAGTTGAACAAACATGTGTTTATTCCGCATCAAATACGAGTAAAAAACTGTCCAAATATGGCAAAAAATAACTCGCTCTTTTATGTTGACTGGACATTGAGTTATGTTGAGAGTTATTTTGTATGATTGTCAATTACTTGAGTTAAAAAAAACCTTACTGCCCAAAATGGGTAATGACATTGACAATTTCTAAGCCATTTGGGTGGAATATCTATTTTTTCTTAAGGGGTACTGATATTTCAGTTTTTGCTTTAGGAATAATATACGGTACTCAAATTGTAACTTTTTGGAATGCTCTTCAGATTTGGTTGATAGAACCATTTGGATGTAGTATGGGGTTTCTTGGCATTGTACTCATATTGAGACTATACTAGGAACGCGAAATAAAACGTATTGTGGCCTTTTGGTTCGAATACGATACAATACCCTCGGCGAAATGTTATAACTTGGAAGCTAACGACCACGTTCGTCCTACCTTCATTCGAACTCTAAACTGGAAACTGCTAATTACACCTAAGCCAGCGCCCACATTTCGATAACTATTTGCCAACCAGCTGACAATTCCAACAAACGACGCAGACACCATTATACCATCGCAGACGACTCCAAAATCCCCTCGACAAAGACACATCGTTAAAACATGAAAAAAACTCACACACAATCACAAAAAAAAACCCAAGCAACGTCAAAATCATCAACTTTCCAAACGCAGCATCTATCGCACGACGCCGACGCCTGGACCACGAGCGTCGCCGGCTGCTGGCAGCGTCGCCTTGACGACGACGGTCCGCGGACGCATGCGCAATGCGCGACTCTCCCGTGGGCCCAGACAAGTCGACCCGGCTGATCAATAGCTTCAATTGCGGGCTCTGGGACGGCTAGGCGAGATCATGAGCGGTCGTCATCTCACCTAGCCCGCGGCCGTGCTCAGCCCAGCATCACCCTCCGTCGCCGTCGTCGTCGGCGTCGTCGTAGCCGCCGTCGTCGCCGTCGTCGCTCTAACGCACTGCTAGCAGGTAAATGTTTGGAACGAGGAGACGTCCGTGGATCCTGTGTGTGTTAGTGTGTGAGTGTTATAACGGGTGTGCATCTTTGGGGAGAGCGCGGCGTGGCTGGGGCGGTTTTGGGGATGGTGTCGAAAAGTTTGCGAATTTGATTTCTCCAGGTGGTGTTGAGTGGGTAAACGAAATTCTAGTATTTTATCGTTTGTATTTTGGTACTCGGTTTTATCTTTTTGCAATTTGTGCGACGCGGAACGGTTTTATGAACGTGGAAGAGTTCTAAGCATCATTTCTGAGCATCACGTCTGTAAGAGTAGGTCATCGCCAAAAAAAACGTTCACCCCTTTATAACCTAGACATATTATTTCGTGAAAGCACCACGATCGTCACAAACCCTCAGTAAAGTCCGCTTGATGGCCCGTAAAACAACACATAACTCATCTGAAAGGTGTGTTCAATTCACGCCGCGTATCCAGTGGGCCGCATTTCGATCTCGGCCCATTGGAGGCGCCCGCCGCGGGCCCTCCAGCAACAATTTTCAGAAAGCAGTGTTCGGCCCCGCGCGCTTTTCCAATACCGCGCACCTTGGTCGCATGTCTTGCGTATCGCAGGGACAGTGCTTGCAGCGCGCGGCGTTTCTTTGTACATAGACTAGCCACTAGTTTTTTTTTTCAACGGTTTTTTGTGAAGTATTCGCCAGGCATTTTGTCGTGATGTAAAATGTTAAGGAAATTGTTCTTGTACAGCGAGCGGTTGCATGTGTTTCATGACAAAGGTCTCGAGTTCGAGACTTTGTTAGCCTATGCTACTAGGGGATTGTCTAGGATAATCTGACACACGTCACACGATTTAAACAGTAGTCTAAAAATATCGCTATTACTAACTAAACCTATAAAAAGAGATTAATTTCCAATTCTGACGTGAATTAATCATTGATTGCTTGGGTAATTGCTTTTCTTCGTGCTTTATTTTTAATACTAAAGCTCCATTAACTATGATTTCCTAGTCAGGCCACTTAGATTTCCGCCGTGGTCTTAGCCCCAACGCCGTCACGGCGTCTTGTTTATGACGTGGACTCGAGCGCACGGCGTCGTGTCGTTCCAAACCCGACGTCGCGACGCACAAAGAGAGGTATTCCCGCACTCGATCGGCACACGGCCATCCGTCTATCGCACAATCACGCGCGATCAACGCACCCTTGTGTCGGGGAGAAGGCCGTGAAATGAGAAAATGCCTCATGCTACTTTGAAGAATTCGCAAATCGTGGCTGGCGCCATGTTTTTTGGCAAGCGGTGTCGAGAGGTTGTCTTTGGCGGTGCGTGGAGCGTTTTTTGTTTGGTTCTTAATCGGAGCTTGGTGAAGTCAACACGCCAAAAAAAGTCGTGCTTGGTAGGGCTCACATTGACCGTGGCGACTTGATTATTTTTTGTTTATTTTAGGTTTTTGATATAAATTGAGATTTGTGATGGGTTTAAAGCGTGTTAATCGATTAGATTCTTGAAATTTCCCGAAAGTAATAGATTTTTCTGTGACTATATCCATTTGAGGCGACCCTAATTTTAAGTTTGACACACCTGTTCTAATTTTAACCGCTTGTTCTAATTATCTCCTAAAGCACGCTAATTTTAAACTCGGCGCTTTCAAAATAGCACGTATGTGTGGAATGCACTGCGAGAACTAATGATCTCGGTGCACTCATAGTTGTCAAAACTGTTTTGACCAAAAGTCAGCCACTTGAAAAAAAATAAATACAAAAAAAATTAATAAATAAAATAAACGCTTTTATTTTGCTCACCAAAAGCACGGCGACCCATGTTTCTCGCCGCGAATTCTTCCACGGCATACAGGATCGTTACACAAATTATTTACAGCGCACTCGACGAACAGAATGGCTTGTAAATTTCATTCGCGATCTTCTTCTGTTCGCGCGGTCGACTGCGGGTAAAACGCGTAAAAAAACGATTCGACATATCGTCTGGTGTAAAAATTCGGGTTTTACAACCCTCTACACTCTCTCAACCTTTTTCTCTTCTTTTCAGTGCAATTGTAATAAACCAGAAAAGACAATCTAGTTGTCGCTACGTGTGGCGTAGAGAATCACCTGACAAGCGATGGATGTAAAGGAACATAAGCTCCAGAGACAAACAAAAATACGTCTGTGTGATTACAAAAGCCCATGAAAAGAAGCTCATATAATATGTTCCTCTATGATATCTCCCTTGCTGATATAAAAGTACCTGTTCAAATGCAATAATATATTTCTCATACACAACAACAGAGGATTAGACTCCACGTTTGTCATGAAATCTCCTCAAAAAGGTAACATTAAACGATCTAGGATCTAAGCTGAACGCGTAGCTAAGCCTACCATATAGTAAGCCAACGTTTTTAAGCCAGCCGTCTACTTTTCTGAATGGGTTAACGACAGAAAAAACACTTCGGTCAGCATAAAATAGTACCTAAAAATACACACACAAATACCACGGAATACAGTATTTGTCTTTCAAGTACTTTTTGAAATCGTCCTCGTGACCAATTTAACATATCGGCGAAGTAATTTGTCTCTCTCATTCTAAAAAGCAAGCATTTCTCCATACGCTGTAAAATAAGAAATCAAAGAAAAAAAAAATCCATTCTAAATCTATGTCGAGCTCGGTGTCAAAAGCCCATAGGTACACACATGCCGTAACGCTACCTCTGCTCATGCCATCAACGCTATTTATAGACGCTGCATGGGGTGCCCGTCGGGGGCACGGCGAGTGTGTCAACGCGGACATGCACCAGTCTTCGTGACCATTCGATCGGTCGATCGGTCGATCGGGAATAGCGCGTGTTCGATTCCCGTCGCCGCACACACGTCCCCGTCGACGGTTATGTCTGGGTGTGTGATTCAATACCTTGGTGTACGCTCACTTTGCGATCGAATTGCTTTTTGCAGTGTTATGTTGTAAACGGTCACATTCACACCGGTTGGTACACTTTGGTTACATAGTGATATAGATTTTTATGTGTGAAACTTCAGCGAAACAAAACATTTACAAAGGAAAACTGAAGAATCTCAATCACATGTAGTAGTTACATCTAATCGCTAAGATAATATTTGAACTTCTTATTAGTTGAGGTCTCAATCTAGAGTTTTTTGATAATTAACATTGTGTGTCTTGAGCAATCTCTGTTTTACAAAGGCAATTTCTAATAAAGAGTTAATAAATTATTTTAGGTCAAATTTTTAACTCTGAGTTTGGCTTCCAGCCCGAGAAACATCTGAGTTTCACTGCATGTGATTAAGAGTTGCCATAGAAATCCCACTTAAGTAGTAGGTTATTTTACAATGTACGCTCAAAAAGATATCTGCCACCTAAAGACTCATCTTCACTGGCACAGCCAATCACTTAAATTTGATCTTAACCGTATGATACATTTTCATCTGACCATTGTTATACGAGGCATATGAGTTGCAAGAGCAGTAACATCGGGCTTTAATATATCAAATTACCATATTTGGCCCTCAAAATAACCTATACGCCTATGTAAGCCTTAGAAACGTCTAAGTGTTTAGGCATTTAAAACTTGTATTATTCCCACGTGCTAAGTCTAGCATTCTCTCCTAGGATGCAAGTTCTGCAAAGTGCATGTAGGTGACGGGACCGTGAAAATGGGGGTAACTAGTAGGTGGAGGTGCCATGGTGGAGGTGCCGACATGCTATTCGCTCGCTGTCTAAGTAACAATTTAACTTGCTGCATCTGAAAGTATTTAGCAGTCGTAATTCCACGTATCCAGTCGAGCATCAAGAACACTGTCGCAACGAAGTCGAGGGAGGCCACTTGCTCTACCTCGGGAAAACTCCAGCTCTCCGCGCGCCCTCTCGATGTAGTAAAAAGTATTATAAAAGAAGCACTTTTCTTCCACTCGCTCGTGCTCTCTCGCTTTCTTTCCCCCTCTCTCTCACTCTCGTTCTGTTCTCTTTGGCTCGCGAGGAGAAATTATTATTTAACAAGTTTCCTAATGAAGGGAAACAAAGTTGGGTTGGGACACTTGAAAACGCGTGTTTTTTCAGAAGTAACTGGATGATCGAATTTCCTTGCGGCTCTACGATGCGATAAACAATTTTCCCTTCTGAGAAAATTCAGTTTTTTCTAATCGGCTCTACATCTTCCGGGAAATTAGATGTCGGGTTTGTAGATCCGGAAAATCTTTCTGTGCCGGAACGCTTCGTCGTGATGAGCTCTCTCTTGAGCGTCGCGACGCGGAGGTTGACGGACGTAGTGACGTTAGCGGAGGCGTCGGTCGGCATGTGACGTAAAGGCGTCGCTGCCGTAGGTGGCGTCGGCTCGATATTTTGGAATATCTAGGGTTAAGTGTGCGTTTATGGGGGGAAATGGTTTGGCTTATTGTTGCTCAGTTGTTTTTTGAAAAAAGACCGCATTTTATGAAATACCGCTGTTATGTTTTACAAAACCATATTGTGCACTGTTTTAAGTTTCTGTTTTGACCAAGGAGGCTGGATCCTCGTTCTTCTGTTTTTTTCCGCAAAGAAGGCCAGCGAAACAGAAGCACAAGTCTCCCAGCCTCTTTGAAAATTACTTAAAGGTCAAACGAAATTACGCCAGTACTCAAGTGTGTCATTATTTTGTAGAAATATCTGAGCAGAAGAGCCACCTTTTGCTAATTTAGTTTTGTTTGAAGTTTTAAATTGGAAAAATATACAAATAACTTCAAAGCAAGAAAGAATCTCACAGCGCAAAGATATGTTTATTACAAAAACAACAAAAAAAAATTGCGATGAATTAATGCAGCTGAATTCTAAATGTCACTGCACAGATCGATTCGTTCAAAAATCAAGACTTAATATTAACAATCTATGATATTTATTATGAAACTCATACAATCCGCTCCCACCAGAAACTTTACCGAAAAGTTGGCTGGAATGAAAGGGAAAATGTGGGCGCATTCAAAGACAGGCGACGCACACCAATAATTCAATTCATATTTCAATCGCGAGAGTCACCAACAATTTTCGCAAAATATTCTACGTGACATTACAAAGTTTCGCCGTTATATCTATACACACGCACACAGAGACGCCATATTGTGCAGCAATTCAATGTGTATACGCTATAAATAATTCAAAACTCGCCCAATGGCAAAATCGTGCACGGTGCAAAGCGGATGGCGAAACAATTTTGCAATCTAATTCAAACTAACCTTTATATTTTTTTAACAAAATAGTTACGTCCTATAGCGCCACGTGCACCGTGGGGTGTTAAATTCATGGGTGTACCTACACCCGACATTTCGCTAACTATCTCTCATTACCGTTAATTGCACCTAACATGCACGTAGACAGGCATGGTTTTTCACAACCGTGGTGCTGAAATAGTTGAGCAAAAAACCGCGCGAACGCTAGATACGAGAGATATGCGTTTTTATTTCAAATGAGTCATGGACGAGATGAAATTGACGAAGCGTCGCTGATTGGACGCCATAGAAAGCGTCGGGCGTCGGGGCGCCGGACGCGCGACGCCATTCGACACAAAACTACGCCGGTTGGAGCGCAGGTTATCTCGGCGGAGATAATCTTGTAGTCGCAGCGATCGCTTTCAGATTGCTCTCCGCGTGGCGCTAGAAAGGTCCTTTTTTCTCTCCCTCGATGTTAGGTATTGATGGAAGTTTATATAGAAACTCTGGTATAGTGCTGCTATCTTGAGGATTAATTATTTTAGAAATTCGTTTCCAACTTTCCGGTTCGGTGCCACGTTTTAGCGGGCCAAAGAGTTGGAAGGAACTTTGTAAGGATATAGGTATAGTACACGGCACGGAATTGGTATCAAAGTGAGCTTAACTAGGTATCTATCAGACGTGCGTCAATGTATAGCAGGAATGAGTGTATAGAAAACATGTAAAAAAAGTGTATGCCTTGTACAGACTGTAGATTATAGCAAAATACACTATATATTCATGAAATTTGAATTATATTTGTTATCAATCATCAATTATAATCCAGGACGTTTCGATGCGTCATTAAGATATGAGCAAGTTGATAATTTAGTAACATGCGAGGATAAAATACCAATTTATAAATCGATTCCACCATGAAACATGATTTACTACGAATGCACGACGATGGGAAACGGAAAGGTTAATATGAGAAAACTGTTAGGCAGAAACGTTATGCGTTTAATTTCCCACCGGTTATTAAGTCTTGTTTTTACTTTAGCGAAGACAAAGAAAACGGGCTTTTAAAACGTAGGTGCGAGCCAAAACATAAAACCGCAGAAGAACTTCTAAAACTGTAAAGCGATAATATAATCCTTGTACCACAACACCGCAACCACCATAGAAATAGTCGATCCATTGGTGCAGCTATAAACCAACTACAACGAGCTACCAACATAAAACACATGAAACCCCGTCTCTCCTAATTCCTACCGAAAACAAACTTCACTCGCGCGACCTTTCGCCCCGAAATCTACAACCCAAGAAACAACAGCAACAACATAATCCCCCGCTGCTATCAGCCATGTTGGCGACAACAATAGCTTGCAATGTTTATGCCTCTCGCCGTGACTAATCCCGCGCGCAGCCGTGCGCAGCTTGACGATAGCAGCTGCGCAAAATACGATGCGTGCAGCCGAGAATGGCATGCGGACAAAGTCGAGAGTTTCAACGTCTTGTGCTCGCTTCTAATTATGCTCTACGTTCGGGCGTTTGTATTCTAGGGAATTGCAGGAATTGAATTTGGGGTGCTCGTGTAATTCGTAGCCGCAGTTTGTATATTGTAGTGAGTCTGCTTTTAACAATTAGGGTGGTCTCCACCCCTTCGCTACAAAATTTATCTTCTAAGGGTGTTATTTTCGCTCATCGACCCTTAAAAATTACTTCTGTGTCTTTGGGGTTTACTTCTAACGCTCTTTTGGATAGGGGAAGTGAAGAGATTCTCGGTTCACTCTCAGAAAAAGCAAGGTATGCTACCTCTACTTATATGAAATCAAATCACCAAGCTGGCACGATGCATCCCAGGTAAGGCTGCAGTACCATCGTTATTTTTTTTTTTCAGATTTGATTTTTCGCTCGGGCGAGCAAGATATGGATGGAAAAGATTTTTACGTCTTCTTTGCTCTGATTTCTTTTCATGGTGCGCGAGTTTTCATATTTCAATTCACACGTATACACATTTTTCTGAGGGAGATTTGATTGAAAACGTTTCTACTGCGCGAAAAAGTGTGTTCGATGAAGAAAAAAAATAAGTGGCTTCTCTAACCGGCGGCTAAATGCTGAGGTGTTTGCAAAAATTCTACATTTTCAACCTTTTGCTGTGCCCGACTGTGAGCGTGCGAATTTAGAAACTATTCCGAGGCGAGGTCTCTTCAAAAGTCGACCAAATAACGCAGTTTCACTCGCGCCAATTCTAAATGTAGACAAACTTTGTGACAGAAAGGTTGATGTAGGTCAGAAACATTACATGATAAGAGTAGCGTTGTGTAGTACTGTACACCTTTAGTAATTCAAGCACCTCCCACATACCTTATGTCGTCTGTTACCAGTTTAACTCGAGCAGGGTTGTTAAATAATTTAGCCAGGCCGCTAAGTAGACTTGGTGCTACAACCCTACAGTTATTCAGAAACAGCACCCGGCACCGTTGCCATCAGTTCGGCCAATCAGCCCTGAACAACTCAAATGCATTATGCAATTGCAAGCCGTCGCCCATCAGTAACACAACACGCAACAATTTAAAGTCAAATTACAATGGACATTTCTAACAAAACCATTTAAAATTCTAAAAATTCGATCATGAAATTTGAAATATTCATCGAAAAAGTGTTTTAACATCTTTTATCTTTCATCTGGCCGCGTTCCCAAAAACCCACGCTCACATATCGCCGATAAATTAGTGAACAAATTACAAAATCACAACATCACAGCACGCGGAACGTTCACGCGACACCAAAAGGCCAATAAAAATACAGTCCCATACTCGAGTGTTGACGCGTTTACATAACAACCGCCTCAGATCGCAGCCAATTAACTTTTACTTGATAAATAACGAGTCGTTACAACTGGTGGCAGCGGATGGTGGGTTGTCACTTTCCGCATGCGCGCTGGCACGCTGCCAAACGGAATCTGCAAAGACACAGAACGTCTTTGTCTTTATCTCCCGTCTACGGCGCGGCGTGTCTATTTCCGTGATCTCGTATTCCGTCCGGCGTGCGTGGCTTCGGCGTCGACGTCGTCGGCGTCGTACGAAGTGAGTTACGGGCGGGCGGTGGAAATCGCGCAACGTGGCGTCAGCTAACAGACCGTTTAGGAGCTGACGGGTTCGCAGCGAGGTCGGAATGTTTGCAAAACTGTGGGACACAAGAGAGAGCTGCGACCAATTTTCATATCTGGTTCTAGAATCAAATGCATTTCGAATTGGGAATGGGGGCAGGCACTCAGTGGCTAATTGTTATTCTCTGGCCACGGTAAACGTGTCACTTGCGACACGTTTTGGCAACTATAGTGCATGGTAAATGAGAATTACTAAATATATCCCATCAAATCTGGGATGACCATCTTAACGATCATTTATTTACTACTGTCATTATCTGCTTACCTTACTTGTCAAATGAAAGAACAAAGAAAGAGCTTCTTTTGAGACTGACTTTTACAGTTTCTCGCAACACACACAAGCTCACGCATATTAACATAATGTAATATTAAAGTTTATGCGGGGTTGAGCTTCAAATTTAATCACTTCTAAGCGAACGAGACGGCAAAGATCCAGCAAACACGCCGAGGGGCACTCTCAGAAAATGCTAACTATTCATAATTTCGACAACAATTTCTCAATCTCGGGATGCTACGAAATAGTTTGGCACAAAAGGCATGCCGAGTCTAAGAGCTATATCACGATACGCTCGGCCTAAATCACTATATATGTCGTGGAGTGCCACGGTTGCCTCAAAATTGCCGACGCCAACGTCTGCAGAATTTGCGACCGTCTGTCAGCACAGTGGTCATCTCAAGACGTCGTCGCTGTTTCGCGATACGTCATTCAGATCGCGCTGACGCGGATGCACTTCTATAGGGCCGGCCGCAGCAATGCAGATTTCCACCGTGCCGCGCCTGCGACATTTGTTCGCCGTTTTTGCGGACATTATTTTCAGTCAAGGCGCTGTCAGCGATACCGGTGCCGTATGCGATGAATATCGCGAGCCATTCATCACGATTTCAGCAATGTTAAATGCTCCCAAAACACATCTCCATCTCCTAAAAACGGTGCATACAACATTTTCGAAAAAACAACTCTTTTATAGCAGGTAACTTTTATCGTGGATTCCAAACAAAAAAGGAAAAAAATCACATCCGCATAAATCCTTGTAAAATAAACCCACGAACGCATGTCTACGCACACAACAAAAAAAAAACTTTTCACCAACTTCTTCTCCCTCGACGCCTGCCTTTACGAAATTCGCCGTGAGTTTACGCATTGGGCTCCCGCACGGCTCCATAGTTCCCCTCCCCTAGCGGCGAGTCACGAAAGTGTGCAAACGCAAGCAATCCCCGACATTGCTACATCCGAGCTTTTTCAATTATTAAACAAAACATATAAATAAGCAATTGGTGCAGCAATGTGACGTTGGCAATTGTTCTTTAGGCTCCGCCATTATCCTCGATGCCACGCAGCACTGCGATCGCGTGCGATGGTGGCGCGCTCACCCTCCACCCCGCCGGCGAACGCAATCAATTAGGTGGCGCCAAACTGCCGAAAAGCACGCACGCTGCACGCACGGGCCATTTGCCCAAAGTGGCCCTCAAATTGGAGCGCTTGTGTAACGGCGGCGACCGTTTAAAGTTTCTACCACTGGGGTGCACTTTGCGTTTAGTTGCAGGTTCAGGGGCTCGTCCAATTACACGATTGTACTGCTGCGAGCTCTGTCGGCCAAGATAAGAAATTAGTACAACTTTCTCAAGAAAGTTCTTACCATGACGGCCAAAATAGCCTACACAACGACACGTGGCTTTGTCGGCATCAATGAGTCACTTTTTTGGGATACTGTTGCATTCCTGTTCGGTTTGTGAGTGGAATATACTATATTAGGTCCTAGCACAACTTTCGTAGAAAACTATCAAGCACAATTGCGTTCATTCGGAAAAGAAAACAACCCCTAGAACTACGAAATTCATTTTGATTCCCAAAAATCTACGACGAAGTTGACCAGCTAATTTGTCGCGGCGCGTTTGGCATGGCACGTCGGCCTTGAGGGGGGGGGGGGGGGGAGGGAAGAGGCGTCGACTGCTGCAGGCAGGGCCTCGCGGGAAGACGGGACTCCTTCAGGGAACAATGCCGCGGCGTGGGACAAACGGAAGTCTTGGAAGCCGATAGGCGGGATCTGTCAGCCACAGACTCGCAGACCCGAAAACGGGAATCCATATTTGCATATCTGCAGGCGCGTTCCCGTCGGAACGGGGGGGATGGGTGAGGGCAAGGAATCGAAATCGAGGGTGTTCTGGGGAAAAATTAATTTTACGAGGTACAGAAAAGAACTGAGGACTCTGAAATTAGATGACAGTGGAATAGTCGAGAGGGTCACACCCAGGCTCCGGGGTATAACCCTTTTAGCACACCAATTGGCGAAGGAAATACTATTACGGTTCACGATACCAACGGGAAGATGCCGCGGTCAAAGGGGTTACTGAGACAACAGCAACAGCGACCGAGGCAGTTGACAAACGCGCCACCGGCAGCGCTGTGTGTCGCGTCCGAGAGAAGGACATGTGAAAGGTTTTCCTTGGGATGCAGCGTAGGGGGGAGGGAGGGGGGATGAAGTCTGGCTACAGCCGGGATGCTGTCTGACGTCACGTATCCATGGCGACCAGCTGGATCAATCGGCCGTGGTGCTGCTTTTCACCGCGCCAGCGCTGCTGGCGCACGTGTTGTGTCTCTCCCTACCTCCCCCCATGCCCCCCATTTCCCGGCGCCCATGCCGCGCTGAATTTTCCTGATTCAGGTTACGAGGGCGAGTGAGGAGCGGGGGGGGGGGGGGGGGGGCAGGGAGGACGGGGGCAGGGTGGAAATAAGGGGACAAGGATGTGTAATTGCAAAATGAAAATTGTAGGGAATTCAGGTTTAATTTCTTCTCTGTCTGTAGTGATATGGCAGAAACGGTGATGACATTTCTTTACTTCACATGGCTGGGTATTAAAATAGAAGAGCTATATATAAATATATACAATATTTTTGCAAATGAGCAAAGTCGGCAGCCGTAAGAGTCCAAACAAGGTAGGGATAGGATTTTGCACTACCGTACCATCAGGGTGTCCACCAGGGTAGATCAGGACCTCAACCCTCAACGTCACCGAATGCCATAGGAAGAAACAAGTTACGAGATAGTTTCAAAAAATGATATTCATTTTCTATTTTAATTGGCATCATCGTAGCGAAAGCAAATTCACGGCCCACCTCCGGACCCTATAGCTGCGATAGCCCATCCAAACCAGCATCGCTCGCATGCTATCCGTAAGTCAGACACCCGTTACCTCCACTTTGTTTACCACCGTCAAACCGGCTCATGTTCCTAGAAGACTTTGATGGAACGGCTCGCTATCGAAGGCCCACACTCTATCTTGGTGGTTCGGTGGAGGCGCCGTGTCGCTCATAAATCAGCCGTCCGAGACAAACAAGGCGGCCGCCGTTCGACTCCCGGCAGAGACGAATCGATCAACGCCCCCCACCCCTATCCCTTGGCGTGGATATCGGCGTGATTAACATGTGAAAAGATGGGACAGACCGGCGCTCAATGCTCGTTCGATGATCGATATGTGGGGGCAGGCGTCATGTGTGAGTGCATGGTTTTTGATCGGTCTAGACGGCTGCAGGGAGATGGGGAATTTTTTTTTGTGTACAGCCGTCATAAGTTTTTTTATGTTTATTTGTGATCGGATGTCATATTCTATTAGAAAAGGAGCTGTGTTTCAGGAAAGACGGCTCGGCGATCGAGTTGTTTATTCTGAGTGCTTGACGGTTAATTTCTCTTGCGTGATGGACGAACCAGATGCGAATTGGAAACGACGATTCTGTTGTGAGGTTGCAGATTAAGTAACCCGCGAGTGCGTGCGTCTGTGCGTGTGTGTGGGTGGGTGTGTGTGTGTGAAAGAGTATTTGTGATTAACTTTTGTTGAACTGAATTGGTCGAGTGAAAAGTAAATTCACTTGATTGGTTCTCGTATAGTTCGCGATATATACCGCAGCAATCCTGCTTAGCGACACATAAGTGCACAAGAAATGTTTTCTATTTTATAACATCAACATCTTCAATTTTTTATTCGTGTGCCGTGACTCAACTGCTTTTCAAACACATTCACACAATCACGTGCCAGCTACAATTTCTTTCAAAATAATCAATCACTCTTAGCATACAAAATATGAAAAGCAGCATCCGTTCAAATTGTTTTCCCGCGTATTTTGAGATTTTAATCACTGCAAAATAATAATCACCGCAACGCGCGCTAATTGCGCCGCATTGATTTCTCATTATCCCCGCCAGAGATCGCTATCGGCGAGCACGTCCGGGCCTAATTTGACCATCCACGTGGCATAATTACGTCATCCATCATCGCTCATACATACCTCTGAGTTGCGATCTACTTTGTTTTCTTCTATTGTTCTTTCTCGCTGCGAGGTCCGTTGATTAGGGTGATGATGGTTGGGGGAGGGGGGGGGGGGGGGGCAATCAAGCCCGAGCGGCGCCTCCAAAATTGGTGGCTAATCTAGGTACGAAATTGCCTGGCGAAAGCAATTTTCCATAATCAAAAACACCTCGCCCTGCACCCCCTTTTTTGAATGCCTCGAGAGCCTAATGCAAGGGGTGCAATTGATTTTGTAATTAATTTCAACTACTTGCTACGATGCATAATTGGCTGAAGGGTGAAGGCTGATGAGGCATGTTGCTGTGTTCTCCTGAAATGCAAATTTCTTTCCTTAGACACATTTTTTTATCATAACGATAATTTTACTTTCAATGAACAGGCAAACTCTAAGTATTACAATTCCTATATCATTAACCATTACCTAGTAGAAAGGTGGGAGATGAGAACATCATATATTTACAATGAAAAGCAATTGGTGACTCCCTTGTAGGTATATACTTAGTTTCTTAAAATTACAATTTAGTTGACATGTTCTAAAGTGTTTAGTAGTAAAATAATGTGCATGATAAAGCACATAATTAGGTTTACGTCTTCAGCACAATCTATTGCTGACCTGATTTCCCCCCAGCAACGTCAGTCATGTTTATCCAACTCCTGTTTAAGGCCATTGACCGTTGTAGCCGGCGACAGGGGCTTATCAAAATGAAATTATTACCAAGCCAGAGAATAGTGAAGAGGGTTCAGAGTCTGATTGGCACGTTGCTTCTGATTTGTCTTCCTCAGGGTCGGCGTCGCCGTCGTCGTCGTCGTCGTCGGCGTCGTACCTCGGCGAGATGGGGTGCTCGTTGTGGGTGCGATGTGTGGTCGTCATCTGCGTGCTGCAGTACACCACGTGAGTTGATTGGGCAATTAGAGTCTCGATGCTAATTAGAGTTGCTGATTGGGTGTTCTAGTGGTTGAATGAAGGTCGCTGGGGAAATGCAAGAGTTTTAATGCAGTTGGTGGTTGGGGACCTTTTGAAATATGCTTGTCGCTGTGAAATTACTGACGATATATAGTGAGTTGGGCAAGAAACGTTCTATCGAGGTAACATCTGGGATTTTTTTTTTATCTGAGTGATACTTGTGAACTTTACATTATAATGTACTAATTAAATTCATCAGAAAAGTTATTTGTAGATTTAAAAGATACTCCATCTTCCAGTAAAATAAGTTGAAACTTGCTGAAATACTATTTCAACATTTACGTATCTTAAATTGGTGGACATGGCGATGTTAGTTTTAGGACTTCGTTCTTTTAAGTATAAACAGAAACAAATTTCCCAACAAGTAGGAATAATGATCCAGCTTTTCAGTGAAATATGCCTAATACGATCTGGAAACGAAGCATATTAATAAAGTAATTCATTCCGTGAGTTCAATTTGTTTGATATTTGTCTGATTCAAAATGAAAGTTGCATTGTAAGCTCGCACAAAAAGATGATATTTGCCAAACATGACATTTCAAAATACATCCGCTCCTCGCAATATCTGAGTATTCAGCAAGCCCAACTGAAACTGCCAAAACCAAAAGAAAAAAAAACACTCTTGTAACTTTTCATGTCCATGCCGTGCTCGCGGAAAATGCGATTAATAATTTTCCGCCGGGGAAATTCCCTGCGCGCGCACCTAAAAATGCTCAGCGAGTGGTCTAGTTTGTGTGTGTGTCTGTGTGTGTGTGTGAGTCCGTGGAGCATTCATATGGTAAGTGCATCGCTGAATTACGGCGTGGCCCTGACCAGAAATAGCCCCGCTGGCTCGTTGCTGGAAAATATATGTATCGAACAAAACGCTTTTCACGAAAAACATTATTCCCTAATGATTGTTTTCTGAATAAATTTAACTCGTGACGTTGACTTGTATTCAAAATGCACACGGCACCACGTGGAGTTAATTTCGTCGAGAACACCATGCATAGCAGCATGTCACAATGTCACCCTTTCCCCGATAGGTCGTTACAGAAAACGTAATAGAGATTGTTGTTATGCTATAACTTTGCTCGAAGTAAACGTTTTAAAAACCCAAAGCACAAAAGAATCGGAGAATTCTTAGACATACGAGCCAAGAAAATGCCGGATCAATTGTGACACGGAATTATTCCCCCCGACGTCCCGACTATATATACGCGAGAAGTAACGGGACACGTTATGGCCAGTGATGCTCGACCTCTTTCATATTTTGTTCGCGAGGGTTTTGGTCACGGGCCAAATCGGAGAAAATGAAATCATTCGTGACAGGGTTACCACGCAGGGAAGCGCCTTTTTTAATTGGTTGCTTGTTTTGACATTCTTGACGCGAAATCTTTTTCGTCTGGTAGAAACTAATATTAATTCATGGGAGGACATTTTACTAATTAATCTTGATAAAGCATTTACAAATGTGCGGAGAAAAACTTTTCTTCCCCACTTCTAGCTAACGCGTAGGTATGCGATTAACACCAAGTGCTATAGAATTTCTTTTAGAATACCAATCGTTGAATTACTTTTACCAATTCACTAACAAATTCTGTAAGTATAGGGTCATCAATTCCACGTGTTAACGTTTGTTCACACAGTTCTGTAAGTACCTAGATGTTCTACATTCAAGTTTGAAAGTCGTCAAAATATGTTACCGCAATTGCATCTTCTACCATTAATTTCTACGACAATCTCGTCTTTAAATCTTCCGTTAATTTGAATTTCTTTCAAATTCAGATTCAGAAATAAATTGCATTCAATTTTCTAACGAACCCAATTTTTTTGCGTACTTCTCGTCTCTTTTATCGTGAACCATGACCTTATTAAGACCGTCTCACCCTCGAAACGTTCCTTTAACGTAAAAGTGCTGCGTTCATTTCTCACTTTGACCAACAGAGCCAATTAAACAGAACAGAAGCGACTACACATTCAAATATAATTATTACCTCCATCAAAAACAGCTGGGGAAATATAACGCCCACCTTACTCAGTTTTAAAATGTCTTCCCTAGCCCTCACGTCGGCATGACTAACTGGGTCATAACTCTGCACTAGGACGCCTAGATTTTTAACGTCTCTTTTCATTTAGAAGGATTTACTATATAAAATTGTGTGCTTGTCTGTTTCATTGTCATAGAAAACAAACAGTATTCAGCTAGAGAGGTAAACAATTATCGAATGCTTCATTTTAACTCGTCACTTCATGAGATAATGTTTGAAGTAATTACACACTGTCAAGACTCGAGAGGCTGTTAATTGCAACGACTCTGATAGGTACATGGCTTGCAATTAGGGACCTATCGCCAAAACACTTGGGAATCTAGCTATCGTTGAAAACTTTGTTTAGTTTATAATTAGCGGATATCGTTAAGATTGGCACCCTCGAGTGTATGCTTAGGGGGAGTCGCCATGGTTATGAACGAAGGTGGGGCTCAGCCCAGCAACAAGTCAAGGCGCCTCAAATACACCCATCCAAAAGCGTCCATCGACGTGCCGTGTGGAGTCTTGCGCGTGTTATTTCTGCGACTGACAAACACGCGTCACGATTGCGATGAAACTGACGCCGGCAGAGCCAATCAAGATAGCTCCCCGTACAAACAGAGTGTCAGATCTGACGCCTGACCCCGGCTGGCGTCGCGACGTCGAGAGTGGGTTTAAAAACAGAGCGTCGTCGGCGGCAGGAACCGTTTAAAATGTACGACTGAGTGACTTTTTTATTAACATGACATGACATGCGGGTAAACGATATGTTTGTCTTTGGCGTCACGTTTACGAGGAAGTCTGCAATTGAATATTGACATGGATGTCCGTAATAAATTCTTGGTGTTTCTGCCAAGAAGCAAGGCAATTTTTTATGCTGTTAAGATTTTTAATGGTTCGTTTTCATCAGTACCTTTGTTCGCTCGTTTAGTCTTTGTCGTAAAAATCTTTGTTTTTGCAGTCGAGGCAAACTCTCGTCAAACAAAATTACGATACTACCAAAGTTCCTGTATAATGTCCCATGACCCAATTTCTATCTTCTTCGTCCCGATTCCACCCTACTAACCTCCTCCTCCAGTCCGCAGTGACGTCTAATAAAATAAATTAAAAATCTCCGTCCCATTCTTTCAAAACACGCCTCAAAGACATTTGATTATAAATGATCTTCATCCTGTTTTCGTCCTGATCGTTAAGAGAAAGGAAACTGCAACGTCATCCAAAGAAAACTAAACTTATTCTTTGTCTTTGTCTCGCTCTAAAGGGGCAACCAGCAGAAGGTGAACTTCCGAGAGAAAGAGAAACAGGTCCTGGATCAGATTCTGGGCCCAGGACGCTACGACGCCAGGATCCGGCCGTCGGGTGTGAACGGCACCGGTAAGTTGACGACTTGTTCGTACGACCAAGGCCATGATACAAGAACACGTGCCGGTGAATCGACCCTCCTCTCACCTACCACCAACACTCTATTAAAATCGCAAATATTCCCAGAAACCACGTCCTATTGTATGCACAGCATAAAAGAACCATGAATAGCCGCTTTTAAGACTCATCGAGGTGGGAGAAGAAATCTTCAATACACCTTTTCTTGTGTTAGGGTAAGAGAAAGGCACTTTTGCAATCAGATAGAGTTTCAGAACATAAATCAATAATGTCACTGGTTTTCTGGGAAGCAAAATAAGCTGTTATCTTGGTTCTAAAATACCCTTCACCACCAAGTTCCACGTGCCAACCCAATTATGACGTCTTCGAACTCCACAAGTAATCTGTGACGAAAGTTTTGACAATCTGGCCTGTGTTTAACATCCTTCGTCATATGTTCCCCACAGCTATTCTCAACCCCAGCTCTTGCAACCACAGCGGGTGACAGATGCCAAGAGGTGGGATAGATACACAATCTCCCCCAACCCCCAACCAAAGCTTGGGGCTCTTCGTCTTGTCAATGTGAGATTTTCGAATGACATGGCTTGTCGAAATGAGCTCACGAGAAATCGATAACTCCGTTTCACATCTCTGTGTGGCCCGCTCTGGGGACGGAAGTAACACGATGTTTCTTTCTCGCGGCAATATCCTTGTCGTGCCTTGAAGCTGGTGTGAGAAGCGTCGTTGTACTTGCAGTACATGCACCTCATTAAACGACACCAACACTGTCTGGCTTGCCTTTGCTGTCACTGGCAAAGAACGTAGAACAGCCTTTTTACTCTGTAGTAGGTACTTGTTCTCAAAACCTACATTATTCCCTTTTAACATTTTCTATCGTTTTCATTTTTCATTTGAAATTATAATTCTCAATATCCTGTAGTAATGGAAAATGATAAAATTTGGCATTTCGCGGCTCGGTTGTCTTGTATTTTCTTACAGACATTTGAACGCCTAATTTAAATATCTCAAAAAAGGAGCATTGCATCATACTTAATCCCAAAGTTTTTAATAACTAAAAACTTACAGCATAGATAGCTTGCCACTTGGATAAATCACAACCTAAGATACCAATTTTTATGGACATCAGTTTGTGCTGCCAATACCCAAAAGTATCGTATTATCAATATCCTCAAGATTGACGCAGAAATCCAACCGTGGAAATCGAATATCCGTCCAATCAACAATATCATTCTGACCCACGCAAGATTGTCACTTTCAATCACAGCATCCCAATACCAGAGACATCACAGCACACTTTCCGATGTCAGCCCCCGTGTGTGTACCATTCCCAGTCCACCAATCCATCCAAGTGTCACTGTGTGCATGTGCCATGTACTTCTTTCAGCGCATAACCGAAATGTGTTTAGTAAGACCAACAGCAGCCTCCCAATTTGTTTGCCCCCACTCATATGCCATACGTCGAGGGCATGGAATTGCATTCGAGCAATTTCCTGAACCAGTTTCGATTTAATTTCCTGAGCCATGATTATTTCCCCCCCCCCCCCCTCTCACCCACCCACCCCACCGCGACAGCCCGTCGACCAACGTAGATTGTTGCCAGTGAGTTGGGAAAATGCATTTTTAAAGTTCGCCAATCGCCGAGCGAGGGCCATCGTCCTAATCGGTTTTCCATCGAGCTCAGATTCGGGGATGAGATTAAGAACCAAGAAAGGGTGGTTGAAAATAAAAGCATCGATTATTTATAATGCTGAAGTGTACTGCGGCGGTTTGGTGTGTTTGACAACTTGGTAGGGACCGACGACGCCTCCTTCGCGGCTGGTTAAATAAAGAGAGTTTAAATTAGGATTGCGTAGTTTCTTTGCAATGGTTCCAGCCTGTCAAGATCGGCCATACATCTGTGTCGAGGAATTAGAACAGAACAGAGTGGAGTCAATAAAATATAATTATGTCACATATTCTATTAATATAGAGATTCAGGTTATTGGGATATTAAGGATACAGTCTTCACTACGGTTTGGAGAAATGTTTGGAATGGGATCTCTTTTAAAAACATATCGCATGAAATTTCGCTGGAATTTTCTATGCTTTTGTAGTGGCTTTGTGACTAATCAATATGGGTTTATTATTAAAAAAAGTTTAGATTCTGGCCGGCATAGAAACAATTTTGTATAGCGGTATAAAAAAATTAATTCCGGTGCTCCACCAAACTTTTCCCCAAATTTTCACTTTCAAGTGCCGCACAAAGGCGTTCGGCAAATCATAAATCGCCATTCAACTCACAACAAAAACACAAAAAAAGGAGAATCATTTTTAGAAATGAAAAAACAGCGCCGCCGTCCAAGTATGGAGACAATCATGTGGAGGGTGCTCTAGAGGAGACAAAGCATTGAAGCACCGCATGCCACAGAGGCCCTTGATAGTCAAGCTCGCGACTACAGTGTGTGTGCCAGGGGTAGAAGGGAGTAAAACCAGGATCAAAGGCTCTTCAATCCAGGCAAAAATATACCGTCTGGATTATCAGGACGTCGTCAGGATCGTCGTCGGCTAATTGGAGGGTTTCTCGATCTCTTTGACTTCATGACTGGCTTCTTAAGATTGCGATCGTCTACTTGTGATCATGGGATAAAGAGCGAGTGCTGCTTAATTTGTATCGCAAGTAGAGCCGTGTGAAGCACTGAGCATTCAGATTTTATGACAAAATTAACCAGAGATATTGCTGAAAACTGTATATGTACTATGAAATGGTCTTTATTTAAATGAAAAGACATCAAATTCAGAACACTAAAGTCCTATAGCTTTCGAGTTCACACTGCAATTGTGAATATGTAAAAAGTTTTACACCTTGTATAATATTAAAATTTCATCAGAGTTAGATCAATTGTCAAAAGACAACGTTTAGACCTAATTGGAAGTATCTTTCATTTGTTCGCGAGTCGTGGGACTTTTGACATTACCACCACCCTTTCAAACACCCACGAAAAGTGCGTGCCAGTAGGTACCAACTACCAGTGCCTCTGCCACGCAGCTTGCTGTGCCTACGCATTGGGCCTGTCAAAACAATGAGCTCTACTCACGACGTGCGTTCCCGAAGTGTCAAATTCAGCCACGGGGGTGTGAAGGCAGGTGTCGCCATCGATTTTCGACGCGTGCGTCCTAAGATGCGAATCAAGTCTCATATCGAATGGTACCAGTGGGTTTGTGGGTTCAGTCCATGGGGTTCAGTCACAGTCCCAGCGCTTATGTTTAACTTTCTGCTGAGCAAAACTGACGAAACGTTGTATTGGTTGGTGCCACCAGATAGCACTTGCGGCCGTCTTTTTTAACACAAATTTACAATTAAATAACTTCTACTTAAAATATCGATTAATATGCACCAATTTTTGAGGTTAGCATCGATGAAGATTATTTGAGCGTAAACCAGTCTCAAATGCGACTAATCTGAAAGGAATTATGAAATAAAATGTCTTACCACTAAAAAAACCGGTGTTTCAACCTCGTACCAACTACCATTTTAGTCTGCTTATTTTGCCAAGACCGTTTAACATAAGCTTTGAGACTCTGACTAAAACTATAAACCCAAATATTATACATTTTGTAGGTTTTTTTCGTTGGAAGACCATCGCGTTCTGCCCTCGGGTTGTTCTTGTACGCTCTGGGCCGTATTATACCACGGCTCTATGCTTTTACCATAATGGTAGAATTATAAGAAATTACTAAGCAAATGCATAAAATAATCCGTGATTTGGATAGAAAGCAAATGTGAGTTACATTTTGATGGCTTTGTGGCGATACGGGAGACTTAAACGTGCTTTTCAACACCACTGGCAGAAATCTCGGCAGCGATGCCCCCCCCCCCCCCCCCCCCCCCACCTTTACCACACCTCAGCCCCAACCAGCACTGACTCTTATAGGTCGTTCCTCATTGCTAGTTTCGAAAACATTTGCAACAGTTTACAAACTTTTGGCACAGGATGACACCGTGGAACGTCTGAAACTGTCTCTGTCACGTCATACAACAATTTCCAGTGCGTGCAGGATAAAAAATCAAATTTGACAAGAAAATCGCTCGAATTTTTTTCTGACACGTACCACGTTGGTTTCCCATCTAGCGAGTCGTTTTCTTAGAGAGTTGTTTACGTCACGACATTGTGTCAAAGAATTATCGAAACTTAAGTGAAACAGAGCAGAAACCATTTGTTTCTTTGGAAATTCATATTATGTGCGCTCTATATTTCAAACTTTTGCCAATACTTTCGGTTCCCATTATTGGAAGTAATGAAGTTTCGAGACTTTTCACTGCGTCACTCTAACCAATCTTGTCATCCATTTTTTCCTCCTTCACTTTTCATTGATTATGTATCAAATTATTTGAGTTACAAAACATACTCTATCTCCCTCTGTCTATCTTTATTCTGTAGATCTATTTCTCTTTCCTGTACATATAAAAATAACAGTATCACATTTTATAAGCCCAGTCTGTAAATATGATTTATACTTCCTACCATGTTGTTCTTAAATGGTGTGCAATCTTTCCTCTCACTGTTGCTTGACAAAAAAAACACACAAAATCTGTTCAGCAAGCTTTGCTGTGTGTTTTGCGTGAATGTATTTATTTTTTTTAAACATCACATTTCTATATTACAAGCCAACTCCCAAACTACTTCTACGATCAATTCAAATGGGAGATATTTGTGCCGATAAACATCACTGTTGCATTTTCATGTCAATGTTGTTGATGTTGTCGCGCTATTCGAACAATCATTGACAGTGTGATAATGTTCACTATTTGCATGCTCGAACTCGTAACAGCAAACGTGCGTGTTTTTGTCCCTATACATTGGGGCCATTTCCCATCGGATTGTGTGCATATTGTACGTGCGTGTGAGTGTGTGAGTTTGCACTTTATGCATTAATTATAAAATCGTTTTAATTATTTATTTTTAATTGTTTTTGTTGAGATTGCCCCCAGTTTTACAGGTCTGTGCAGTTTCACAAATATTTCAACGACACACGCTTTAAACATTGAAATCGATTTGAATACATTTTAACGTCAGGGTCTGTATCTGTTACTTACCGAACAATTTATGAAAATGAGTTGAGTTGAATTTCACGATTATATCTTGATAGATTTTCACTGGATTCACGAAGCCCGAGCAATATGCTCCACGTATGCTATCATTATAAAAAGCTCGTTTATTTTATGAAAATTATTCGCACGAACCCAATAGCCACAAGAACCAATTTCTGATAATGATAAACGTCTAGAAGACACGAAACGGTTGGTGAGCTTTTCCATCAACAGCGCCGCATTGTTTCCTTTGAGTAGGCAAGGATGCCGTGTTGGCTAAACGCAAACTCTTTTCTTACACTGCCGCAGTCAGCGCTGACGCAAATTTAAAAGTACATGCATATTTACACATTTCAACTGTAGGAACTGTTTAAAAGCAGGAAATTCAATCTCCGGAGGAGAAAATTAACAGAAAACAAATATATCTGCGTTCTAAGTATCTTGAATAGCCAAAAAAAAATCTATTTCGGTAAAACATAGCATTATAACAAAAGTGGTATTTATGTTGTTCTTAACTCTCAATATACCGCGATAGCCACCTTAAATCTACATTGTTGTCGCCAAGGTGGATGAATGAAGTAATTACAAACGAACATATCAATGTCATGTTGGTCACTAGTCCAGAAATCATCACACACCTTCATCATGCCCGTCAAAGGCATATTCAACCAACCAACCATCGCGTCATCTCTGCGCAGCGCATTAAAATCCCCCTAGTTACACACACAAACATAATTCTAGTTGAGCACCCAAGGCAAAAGGGTGCGCGAGCATCGACTGAGTTGCCCACTAGGGGCGCAGTTGTTCCATCACGATGAAATGGCCGACGTGTGTCTCTGTTTTTCAATGTCAGGCCCCGCAATCGTCAGAGTTAACACATTTGTCCGGAGCATAGCTACCATAAGTGACATCAAAATGGTAAGTGATGACGAGGACACTTGCGTCACAACGGTACGCCGCGTCGCCTGGCTGCTCTCTCTCTCTCTTCTCTATATATATACATCTCTATCTCTATCTATCTAACATTTTATAATCTAGATATAATATGAATCGAACCAGTAGAGAAGTCGGTAAAGATTTTTTTTTTACTGTTTGGATCTAGATGAGTTTATTTTGGATTTTTTTTTCAATGAGTCGTGTCGCCGGGATTGTCCATGTAAGTTTAACGCCAAGGATGTCATCTGCGATCGCTCCGCCCTCTCTCTACCGTGGTGCGTAACTTGCATACTTATATCCGCTCGTCGCCGCCAACTGACCAGCCCGATAAGGAAACGTTGGGCGGATTACCGAAACCGAAATGCGACCCACACGGTTGTCCTTTATCGATTTTAATAAATGTGCATTTTTCCGTTTTTGGATTTTTGCGCGAGTGGGACAATTTTTTGTGCTCGTGCAATTTTTAAAGAACAAAATAAAAATTTCACGGCCGATATGATTCTAGGCGTGTTTGAAAAAATAAAACTCACGGCCATCCCGTGCACGGAAGTTGCGTAAAAACCCAAAAATGGAGCGACATGCAACAGGCTTGGCACTGTAGCAGTGCTAAATATAATCACGTCTTGGTGGTCGATGATTTTTTTTTAGGCTCTAGTACACGATTATTGATTTGTAGACCTGCCCTCTTGATAGCTCTCTTAGACATATTATGCAATGTATTCAACAGGCATGCAAGAACACAAAAACACACACTGACACCGATATTTATTATTTTGGGACCGCAGATGTGAAGTAAAATTGTTTATCGTCGCCATTAAGGTATATTTTATTCCGATTGTCGTCAGGTATATCACGCATAATATATAGCTTGCCCGTGGATGCAGCTCTGGAATGGCAGAAATATTTTACAAGTACCTAGTAGCAACGCACAGCTCGCTATTCGTTTCTTTTATTATTTTTTTAATTACCTTTTTGAACTAAATATATATATATATATATATATTTTACTTTTTGATTTCCTTTGGTCGTATTTTTGTTTCACTTGATTTTCTTATTCAACATTATTATTAACCAGTATTTTCTCTACATCTCAGATGGGCCCGCAATTGTTCGTGTCAACATATTTGTAAGAAGTATCTCAAAAATTGATGACGTAACTATGGTAAGTCCGTGCAGTTGTGCTTCACACAAAAAAAAAAAACTAGACACATTTTTTTTTGTGATAGCTATATAATATTTTTGGACGATTCTATTTTACCGTCATTATTAATAAATGTTGTTCGCATTGAATAGATTGTTTTGGCCCGTAAGATTTCGTGTGCATATTGATACCAATCGAATCGAATTTGCTCCAAAATTTGTAAAAAGTATTTTACCCTCTCTATACCACAACAACGAAACTAGCAGCAGTCTTGTACATAACCACAGAAAACAAAAGACGAGCGTCCCCACGTAGCATGCGATACCAAAATGGCGGACACCTTTCTTCTTTCTGTCTCTATCTCTCTATCTCTATCTATATATCTCTATCTCTATCTATCTCGGTGTTGTTGTTGTCTTTGCGTGACCTCGCTGAATCCTGGCAGCGGATTGGGCGGGAGCGATGGCATTGGCGAGCCGGCGGACCAATCACTGGCATCCTTGGCTCCACAGCATGATCAGTGTGCTTTTCTTGTGTATAAAATTATAACATATACATAATATAATAATATTTATATAAATATACTCTTACAACTGCATCGTGCACTGCATAATCGAAAGCTTAACACAGTATTATCGTTGTCTCACACAAAAAGAAACCTTTGATTAAACCAACGCTAATTTATTTTATTAATTTATTGTTATTTTCCTCTGATTTATAAATAGGTTATAAATCCTACTTCAACAATTAAGTACTCCACCACGTTTGGTTTCAGCCTTGTGCGTGTGTGTGTGTTTACCCTGTTTTTGTGTCTGGTCGAAATAGTCACTAGTGTCATAGACTTAACTAGAATTTGTTAGCCAGCGCACTCTAGCGAACGCACCGAGTACTCGAAACAGAATCTGGTAACCATGCTGCGAAAAATCCGTGAGCGAGTAGTGATTATTTATGTCTTACATTATTAACAAATTATACAAGCACTTTACATTATACCTGTGGTGTCCATATCAATTCGACATCGATATAATATCTGTTATTTATTCTTCCCGGTCTTCCGTAGCTCTAGCGGATGGTCCGACCATGGTAAAGGTCAACTTTTTTCTTCGCTCCATCAGCAAAATTGACGATTATAAAATGGTGAGTCTGCGTCGATGGACTTGAAAATCGACAATTTAATAATAACGAAACACTAACATCTTTGTCTTTCTGTCCGTTGAATTGTCGTCCTCGTAAATATTCAGCTGCTAAAACTCGTTGAGTGCTTCACCAATTGACAAGTGTTGCATTCATTCCTTTGTTGGTCACTGTAAATAACTACCCTTATCAACAGTTGGTTATCAATAATTATTTATGTCAATGTTGTGTGTGTGCGACCTTTTGCGGATAATTGTGAATGCCACATGTTGTCGAAATTAAAAAGCTTGTCAAAACGTTGACTACTTGGTAAATTAATGACTAATTTATCTTCGTACTTGTAATTGTGTCAGTTTAATTTTAATAAGTGTAAATAATTGCTTTGGGCCACATTAAGAAAACCTAGAAAACATTTGAAAAGTAAAGTTTTATGAAAGTCGTACGATCCAAGGTACCGTTATAAAACAATTGAACCCGAGTCTCTTTTAGCCAATAGGAAGTCGATACTATCGACTGGTCAAGATTGATGTCGAAATGTACCTTTCTTGCTTTTTGCTCGTTTCGCCAAGAAACGTTGTTTCCGGTGTAAAACGCCGATTCCGGTGCCGTGTGTTCCCGTCCCTAGGAGGCAAAAAAGACTCAGAGAAAAAGTAGAGACACTTTCATCCCGAAAGAATAAAAATACCTGTCCTTGTAATAAAAATCGAACAAATCAAGAGGGTTCACTCTCGACAAGTGTCGTGGATGAAAGGAAATATTCGTTACCATTTTGTATCTCGAAAACTCTTTTCTGGTATAAATAAAAAACTCTCGTTCTCAAAACTCCTTTCGTTGCCTCCATTTCGGGCGAGGTCGCGTTGTCGGCCGTGCATATCATTCTGTTGTGTGTCGTGCGGATCCGAGCACGGTCTGAATCCTCACACCCAGCGCGCCACAGGCCATCAATAATCCACCCCCGCCTACCCCCAGCCGCCCCCACCACCGCCCCCGTCCCGTCGGCGACGACACTCACTTGCCAAATTGCCGAAGAAGAGCGATCAGCTGCATCGAGCCATCAATAACCAACGCCGCCTCCTCCGCCGCCGAGAGACGGCTACTTTACTGACCTTTTAGGGCAAGGAGTAGGAGGGAAAAACGAACGAAACTTGTTTACCTCTTTCTAGACTTTCACGCGTCGAGAAGTTTATTTTGTTCGTCCAAGGAGGCACTTTGTTGGCCATGGGAAGCTGGGATACTGAGCTGAACGCCGGGGTTGCTGGGAGGGTGTAGGAGATGCTATTCTACGCCCGCTGGAAGGATTCTTTTCTCGAAAATCACTTTGCGGTGCCCGTTATAGACTCGGACTTTGGATTTTAGACTTTAGAGTGCCCTTTGGGAGGAGGCATTGAAATTTGCCGCGTTTTTCCGCTGTTTTAAGTCAGCCGGCCACGCCCATTGGATTTGCAGGCCTGACCCTGAAAGGGTTTCGGTTGTTTTAGTTTTGCGATATTTTTAAGGTATCGCTCTTCTTGGTCAATTATCGGAATTAGGGGACGAGAGGGTAAACCTGGACTGAAATTTACCGAGATTACTGGGATTGGAAGGATTTCCAATGATAGGCCCGGGGATAATTCATTATTTTCTATAATTCATGTTGATATCGACAATTTAAAAATAATTTTGGTCTTAAATTAGCCACAGTTGGTTTTGGAAACTGTGTAGCTTTCCACGCATTTGCTTTTGACTATTAGCAAACTGTGTTTTCTGGAGGAAAAACCACTTAAATTTAAACATTCTTCAACACTGATCAGCAAAATTTCCAAATAATTTCCAAGCAGATGAGTGTCGTTTCCCCATCCATATTGCCCCACTCTCACGCCCAATTTTCAAGCAACACCGCCAGGTCAAAGGTAAGAGGGGACAGCTCAATATCACCGGAAAGTCCATTTTGGAGTCCGCCGTCGATCTCAGTAGGAGGCAATCGCTTTTCGCGGCCCACTAGTAGTTTGGATATACCTCAAGACAAACTAACATTTGTTTGGTATACTTTTTTGATTTTTGACTAGCCTTATGCAGCTTAAAACCAAAGTTTAATACGATGCGATACCATAATTTAACATATATTGTTTGTCGTGTTCTGTGCCCTGCATGGCCTGTACTGTTTTTTTTTGTGTGTAACCGAACAAATAGTGAGACCTGCTTGCATGAAGTCATGCCAATCTAGCGCTCAAATTTTGCTGGTGACCAGAGGAAAACACGCATCGAAGGTACCTACTCAAAAACTCTCAAAGTCTGCTTGACCTATCTCTAGAAAAACTACTTATTCTCTATTTACCGTAGGTAGTTGCATGTTCGAGGATCTAATGTCACTAAGTCGAGTGTGTTTCAGGTGCTCTTGAAACCGTCTGTGTTTTCTTAGTTGATGAAAGTGTAATTTTTTTTATATTACTAGGTACTCTTAAACCGAACAGTATAGAGTACTTACCTTGAGTACTTAATAAATTGCTGCTTCTTGTTAGCAATAAAGAGAAGTGAATAGGTTGGAGTTTAAGTGAAAACGTTTCCAAGATTCGTCAAAGAATTATGTTCGAACGTCTGTCTTATTTAAATGTGCATTTTTAAGAGATAAAAAATAAGCATATCAAAGAAAGTAAATGGCGTAGCTAACATTAATTTAAGAATGATACAAATGTTGCCTGTATATTTCGATTTTAAATTGAATGCGGAGCACCAATCATACATCGTGTGAATTTGTTTACCTATCACTAGACAATTATAACGGCGTGATTCAATCTAGTTTCAAAGTAACCTGGGTCTGGTCCAGCCGACGCTCGAAATTGTTGTCCAAGCTGAACGAGACAGATTGTTATGTTAGCCAAAAGAAGATTCTAACCGTGGTACACCATAGGTCCGGCATTGTAAAATTACCATACAAACACGGGCTCGGTACAGACCTCGTAAGTCATCCTCTGTGCCTAAAACGTACCTCATATTGTCTAAAGACAGGGGACAAAACACCTCTCGTGACGCCTGCAAAGCAACGAGCGTTCTGATCGATGATCGCGGGTTCGCCCGAGGAGTCTTCGAAAGTAATGCCCTGTTAATGCGACCGCAGCTAGGCAGAGAGATGTGAGGGTAAAACTTGACTAATTGCTAATTATTAAACAGATCTCTTGATCTCTCTCTCTCGCTCTCTCACTCTGTCGCTCTCTCAAGACCTCCTGTGGTTTCTTGGTGGAGGCGTGAAGATTGTTTTCTTCGACACGGAAACTCCCTTAGGGAGCCTATTGTTGTTTTGCATTTGCGTCGAGTGTTTTTCGGTCCCCTTGGCTTTTGACAGTTTGTGGCAAATTGTTGAATATCTCTCAGATACACTTTCTTTTATTAAGTATGTAACAGTCAGTCAGTGTGACGGTTTTCATGAACGGTAGAAGAAAAGGACCCAACGATTTTTTTTTAAATAATGTGTCAGGTACTTGAATTGTGTTGCATTGAATTTTGTACCGTCATGCCATGGTCGTACTCATTCAATTGGGAACCAATTTAGTTAATGGAATAGTTAGTTCGAGTTCCAACTCTATATTATTGTGGTCAGCCGTAAATTTGGCCGAATTCCTACGACTATCCATTTTATTTTATAGCTACGCCAATTGCTTTTTATGTAAAAGTAGATGATTCCAATTAGATAAGCAAACATATTTTTTTTTTCTACATTTCAACTAGTTTAATTTTCACTGAATAATTTTTAAACGAGTTGTCGTAGTTCTTCTAAGAAATTAATTGTAATCCTACAAAAAAGATTAGATTTTGCTTCACGTTCTAGGCTGAAAAATTATAATAGGGCTCGACCGTCTGCAATGCACTTAAGCGATATTTTTTTCTGAAAATATGATACAATTTGAAATTACTTTCAATAAACAGCAATGTTTAATTTCAATTACATTGCGTTTCTTATTAAAATCTTTTGAATTCAATTCATTAATAATTTTTTAATAAACTAGTCCGAGGCCAGCTGTTCTACTGGAGATCATGCGATGACCTTGGAACTCTTAACCGATAAAGTGCAGTGCCGCCGCGTTGACCACCCAATCGTATGTGCAAAACCGAACTGGTAGACGGAGTAATACAATGCCAGCTGCTTCTGTCGACAGGAATACAGCGTGCAGCTCACTTTCCGGGAACAGTGGCTAGATGAGCGGCTAAAGTTCAACGACTTCGGAGGTGAGAACACAGTGAACTTCTTGTTAAGCTGACCCCTTTTCGCAGTGACACGAGACCACTAGGGACTGAAAATCTTGACTGTTGGACAACTGGAGGATGTCTGAGAAGAAAGTCACATAACAACGTCCCACTAGACTGGTCTTGACACCTTTCTTATTGTCAGATGAATTTGTCGATGTTAACAACACATTATAACGTTAGAAAAACCTTGCCAAACAACCACGCCATTCCCTAATTATGGATGGAATCTGAGGTGCTTTTTATTTTTCCACCAGAGGTAATGTAATATTTTTATATTTGTGATACTTGGTAATTTCGTTTTTTATACCTATTTTACATTGTTTTTCTGACAAATTTTAAGATTAGAGATATGGAAACTCTAACAATTAAAATTAAAGTTTATAAATGAGCATCCATACGTAAGCAGGCATATTTAGCTTTTGGTTCGTTGACTTCAAATTTAGAGCATAATTCTCCTCCCAACGGACACCAGTTATTGTTGAACGACAGGATATAATTCTGTACCAGGATCAACAGGATTACTCCCGTTTGCAAAATTGGATTAGGGCAAATAGTTTCGTGGCAACTAGCTAATCGACGTGCTCATAAATTTCTAATAAAGTGGACTGTTACGCGATCCGGTATAACTATCCGATAATCAAATATTGGTGTAATTAATAATTATCCGTGATTAGCAGCAACCGATCGTGGCGTTGTGAGCTTAGAGTTGTTGCCAAGAGGCTGAATAATATGTTTATTGTCCATGATTGATCATAAAAAATGATGTACATACAGTCAATATGAATTACTATAGAATTACAAAAGAATTATAAATTACTGTAAAATATAAATGTCAATTGGACAATGCCATTGGACCGTATCTAGGGAGGCCCAGCAACACCTTAATTATTCAACTTGATGGTGGTCAGAAATGGCAGGTAATTGTCGGATATTCATTAGCAAGAACCTATATTTGCCTGGAGTTAAATAATTCATAAAGCAAGGCTAACCACAAATACAACAAGGATGCTTTTCACTGGGTTAATATCTTCACATAATGATAGAACAGCCCGTAAAAACTTCGGTTACCGTCTATGATTGCCAGTTTACCTTAAACCCCAATTATTAGCTAGTAACGTAATCAGCAGGTTTTTAGAAACTTTATTATGCCCACAGGTATTTAAATGGACTTAGAAACAATTAATAGAAACAAAACTATCAATTAATAAACACACCTCTTCTTTATGAATCTGGAAAGTTGAGGAAAGTCGCTCTTCATTATGGGCCGCGAGATGAGCGTTGAGAAACGAGCTAAACTGATTTATGTTCCTCCCAAATCGCTGTATTAAGAATTATTTTGTTCTCACACGGGTTACCACGGCTGTTTCCAGGCAAGATCAAGTATTTGACGCTTACCGACGCCAACCGAGTGTGGATGCCGGACTTGTTCTTCTCGAACGAAAAGGAGGGCCACTTCCACAACATCATCATGCCCAACGTGTACATTCGAATCTTCCCGTACGGCTCAGTGCTCTACAGTATTCGGTAAGGAAGGCATCAGAACATAGAACATAATCTAGCTAATCATGGATTTTATGGTGGATCTGTCTTGAGTGTTTTAGTACTTTTTCGAAACTTCTATCAGTCGAGGGCTCCGAAAGTTATTATTTATTTGTAAAACAATCCTAAATACAGTTGTTAAAGATAATCAGAAAACATCAGCCGTAAAAAATGAGTGGGGAATAAGACCTGACCTAACCAATTCAGCATGGCGCTTTAAAACGAAACATCAGAGCCATGCGTTGGGTGGTAAATGCCTCTTTTTATCATTAAGTCCGCGGATAAAAATTATATTGTAATAGTAAGTATTATGATATGGATAGGTTTATAGACAGCGAGGAGACTGCTGTGCTTTAGAACGAAGAAGTCTCCATATTAACCACAAATAATTTTCTGCTTTTGGTACAAGGACAGTTTTCATATACTTGAGCGTAAACTCTGATTTCTTGGCCTCCTCTTGACACGCCTTTGTGGTTTTTATGAATGGAACAAAGTAATAAAGCCAGTCAAAGGAAAGAAAGCTGGAGAAAAGTTTCTCTTTCAATTACAAAACAAATAGCCAAGAAAAAAATGATGAAAATACACATATTGTTGTAAAATCCGCATATTTCATTAGTATTCTTCAGCCAGGGAGCATAAAAGCATGGTTCAATGACGCACGCTTTTCTGCATTCTTAGCTGTGAGCCATTCGAAACATTTTTTAAGCAACCCCCTCTTCCACCGTGCGCACGAGATTTTCGTTTGGCTTCATTGACTCAAATTTCGTACCATAACAGTAAATTTTCATTTCTATAAAAGAAAACTTATGCTAAAACCGACCAGACATGTTTAAATATGTTTATTTATCTTTTTAATTTCAGCAAAACAGGTACAATAGCCGGTAACAATATAAACATTAGGTACCTATTGAGTACATACGATTTTTTTTATAAATACAATTATCTACATTTCATTCTTCTCATTACCTTCTCTACTCGCAATCTCATTCATTTTTTTCTACTTGACCATGTTTTTTTTTCTTCATTTTGTCCCAGTTCTCTAACTTAAAAAAAAAAATTTCTTGGTCTTACGATCTTTCACGTTGTCCGACTCATCCCTTTTCATAAATTCCATTTTAAGCATTTTCATAGGTAACCTCGTTCTCCCATACTCAGCCAAGTTCACCCACGATGTCAAATCCACGTGTTTCCACCATTTACATTCATTCCCGCCGTCCGCCAATGAAAATTGCGGAACGTCGCCTTGAAACACAAACCTCGGCCGTCAAATCCCATGCAGGCGAGATGTCGTAACGCCCCTGTTTCCAATTGCAGAATTTCGCTGACGCTGTCCTGCCCGATGAACTTGAAGCTTTACCCCCTAGACCGACAGGTCTGCTCTCTCAGGATGGCCAGCTGTAAGTCGCATAGCAATTTCTATTGACACTTGAATTCGCACATGTCACAAAGAAAATAACTCCAATCGACCACCGAAAAAAAAAAAAAAAATGCTTGAAACTCAAATTTGCCACCACTTTCACTAGCTGGTGTTCTGTTTGCTGCAGCCAAACTTAAAATTAAAATGTTGTTTTCCAGAGTTAAAGAAAACATTGCTTCCTTTAGTTCTGCAAGAAAATCATCTGCGTTTCGAAACCAAATATGAGTCGGGTCTGGAATTTAAACGGCCGACACGCATATCTCTAGAAAATTTGGCTTATTGGTTATTTTTACAAGAAGGTTGTGCGTTCGGCCATATTTACTTGAGGACTTTAGTTTGAAAAACGTACGTGTGGTGCGGTACTGTAGGGAAATAAATAATTCTACTAATTCGGCTTCCAGAGTCGAATGAGACTCTTTTCCGTGTATTTTGTATGTCCCTGCCCTCGACAGCGTGATCTTCAAGCACAAAGTTCACGGTTATAAAATGTTTCTGTTCCTTGCAGACGGCTGGACCACAGACGACTTGGTGTTCCTGTGGAAGGACGGCGACCCAGTGCAGGTTGTTAAGAACCTACACCTACCGCGGTTCACTCTCGAGAAGTTTCTCACGGACTACTGCAACAGCAAGACCAATACCGGTGAGAAATAGCTCTCCCCCGAGCCTAGGCGATGTATCCCTTCCCTGACGATTTTTTTTTAGCTTGTGGTGTTAACTGAAATAGGTAACGAGATTTCCCGCTTACAGTGAATTCGAAGAGACTATCTTCCTTGAAACAATACATTCAGTAAGCACAGCTTGTTCCTGCGAGGGAACCCGCTTTAGAAAATATGTTTTGTTCTTGTTTGCTTTTTTTAATGTAAAAGGATCCCGCGATTTAGTTGCCAGATAAAAAAGGTATACCTTTGAAGCGTTTCAATAGCGCAACAAGATTTATGGAACAGCAATCTAATTCGCGATAAAAGTAAATTAAAAAGCAATTCACCGAATCGACGTGCATCAAAACAATATACACTCATTCAATTAAAAACAAGCGAAATTAATTTACAAACCAATTTTTCTAGGCAGAAAACAACCACAAAGTATTACCTCTGTGATGGTATTTTGCATGCACACGTTCATTCAACATTGATCTGATCGGCAGTTGTTTTTGAGCGGAGCAATTTCGTGGTGATATAGCTTGTGACAGCCGAGCATCAATATGCAGCCGCCCACCCCACTCGCCCCGGGTACGCGGCCCCGAGGATCACGTGATCTGGATCATCATAATCAGATCTGTCCCAAATCAGAGCCCGCTGGACGTGTGGACATGGTATTGATTTCAATTGGCCGTGCTCGCAGCATATTTGCAAAAAGCGCACGCTAAACGGGCATGGTAGTGTACCACGGACCGTGCACTAATCCACTATTCTTGGCGCCAGCGGTGGGCTCTTCAAAACCACTCAAAGATGTCGGCCATTTTAAACCAAACTTCGTGGCGCATCTTCATGGTGATGCGTTTCAAAGTTAAGCGCTTTAAAACTGCCACTCGAGGAGGGATTTCAACCCAATTCACTGGGTAAACAATGGAATCTTTCGTCGATTAAGAGCATTGCTCTGCAAACTTATTTCCTCCCCAATGTCTGCTTGATCGTTGACCCTAGTGAGTAAAGAACAGCGTTCAATAAAAACTGCTTCTAGGACAAAGCTTGTAGAATTCCTGGTTTCTCACTCAAATTTTGAGAAAATTAAAGTTTTTCTCTTTTAAGATTCGTGGATCTCTTTGTCCCAAAATGCGCTCTCTCTCTCTAGCTCCCGAGTGTGTTAAAAAAAGCATCGCCTTTCTTTTAATTGGCTCAAATGGAAATTTTAATTCCTCACAGTACTCCATACTTCATTTTCTCGATAAAAAATTATACTAATCTCCATCCCTTGATCACATTTTCCAGGCGAGTACTCCTGCCTGAAAGTCGACCTACTCTTCAAACGCGAGTTCAGCTACTACCTGATCCAGATCTACATCCCGTGCTGCATGCTTGTGATAGTGTCTTGGGTCTCGTTCTGGCTCGATCAGAACGCCGTCCCCGCACGAGTATCGCTCGGCGTCACCACCCTCCTCACGATGGCGACACAGACGTCGGGCATCAACGCCTCCCTCCCGCCCGTCTCCTACACCAAGGCGATCGACGTGTGGACTGGCGTTTGTCTCACGTTCGTCTTCGGCGCTCTCCTAGAGTTTGCGTTGGTCAACTACGCATCGCGCTCGGACATGCACCGCGAGAACATGAAGAAACAGCGAAGGCAGTGCGAACTGGAGCACGCTGCCTCGCTGGAGGCTGCTGCCGATCTGCTAGAAGATGGTGGTACCACATTCACGATGGTGAGAGAGTCGTGGCACAAAGAGATTCGTGGCTTGGCTGCTTGCATCCGATACACGAGTATCCGCCTTATCTATACACGAATGGCTCGGCTTTTTCATTGTAGGGTCCATCTGCTGTTGCTAGGATGACTGTTAGATGGATCTCTGCGAAATCTTCATTCGCTCTGTGTGGCTTGAAATCATTTTCGACTGTCGCAAGTACCTAAAGAAAATTAGAGCTGCAGAAAAGTCAATGAATGCACTCTGTCTGTTTCTTTCGAAACTCCTGCCTGAATGTGCATCGTCGGTTAGAAACCAAGCATCCATCTGTTTCATCGTGTGCTTGTTATCATTCATCAAAAACTCATGCATCAGTGGCTGTCAAGGGCAGGGCAGAGTCATCGCTTTAATAACCTATCCATTTGGTAAAAGTTACTTCGAAAGTTTACGAATCATTTTGTCGTTGTCCTGCATCACGCTGCATTTCCGCAGTGGTTGAAATTTTAGAATCATCTTCTTCACTCTACCCTCACAACTTTTCATGTTGACTGCAAATCACCGTGCAATACGAACCCGTATCTTCTTAGAAGGCGCTCTAGATTGATGACTTCTAGAGTCTTTACCATGGCCAAATGGCTGTCCCTAGCTATGATACCCAAGGCACAAAATCTTCAGTTGCAATGTCGCACGTACACGCTAGAATTTCTAGATTAAGCTCGCTGTAGGCTTCTAGAGTTTTTATGAGCTGATCAAGCTGGGTAACTAGTACTGATGCTGACTCCTGGTGGCCGATTCCTTTGTCTTCTCTTCTTCAATTGCGTGTCCATGTACTGTTTTCTTCTTTGACAGAAAGCTGGCGCCGAGCGTCTTCAGTAAACGCTTTTACTGTGTTCATGATTTTGAAAAGCTTACGAGTTTGTCTAAAATATGCGACAAAATATATAGCCACCACAAAGAAAGTGGATAAGATCCAAAAAACTTTCATGTGAAACTTGGGGGATTAGGTAGTTGTCGAAAGCTTTATGGAATAATTCACCTTCGTCGATGTCACCTCAGCTACTGAATTATTTCAGAGAATCCCTGTTCGCGACTTGGGTCACCCAAAGTTTCAAAACCACCCTAGGTTCTCGACAAATATCTACTATCTTCGACAATTCTATGTTCAGACCTCTCTCGAGGAATTCGTCGAAATGTTGTCTTGTCTTGTCGTCGCCTAGGCACAGGAAGATCCGAGGGAAGTTCTTAAAAAGGCTGGAAACTTAAGGCCGCCAACGTTGCCTCTGACTGACAACCTCCCTCCAAGTGAATTACTAACAACCCTTCGGCAAGGTAGACGCCCTCTAATACCAAACACATGGGAACGCTCGTGCCGGAATGGCTTTCTGTTGGAGTTTAATTTATCTCTGCTGTGTCGACGCTCGACGTCGCCGTCCAGAACGTCTAGGACGCCGATGTCGAGCGTCCGCAAGACACTGGCCAAACAAAACGCTTCCCTTGCAGCAAGTTACATCCAGCTCCTTCTTGATTACCACTCGAAGGATTTATTTTTCCTTCCTGAAGTAGGAAAATTTCGTATGTACGGAAACATAGCATTGAAAATCAGGTTAGCTGTCACAAAAAGTGTCACCGCAGATCAACCGTTGTCAATATCACTGCCAGTGTGTCTCAATGTGCCGCGATACAAACAACGAGTTACACTAGCAGTGGCAACCTTGCATGATCACTACCCAGGCATGAGGCACGTACGCAAGGAAAACGTTTTGTTGCTCAGCCCTTGGTCACGTTACCACCCCTAACCCTTCACCAAACACTCCTCGTCTTTGTCAGTGCCACGTGAGTATCCGAAGCACGTGAGTATTATGCTTTTGTGTGACAGTGGTGAATAGCAAATGCGTCACTACAAGAAAATGGCTTGCCACGATATCTATTAGTAACAAATACAAATATTGGAGCAAAGGCTAGATAGTATAAAACTGAAATTTTGCCAAAGTGTGCAAGTATTGGGTATGGACCCCAAAACGAACGGACCCAGATCAAAGGAGCGTTTCGAGCAGTATTCAGTTGCAAACCCGAGTGCCGAATTGTGCCTCCTTGTAAAATGACAATCCACAATCTTTAATCGCGTTGATAGAAAGAAGTTTCTTAACCTTTCTTGGCCTTGAGCTGGACATGTGACAGTATGGGCTTCAAGTTTGGGAACTTGAAACTTTGTTCAAGGACAACCCTTGATTCGTTCGAGATGTCTCTCCTGAAGATCGCATGCGATTTATAGCCTCAAACAGAATTTCAACTACTTCTTTTCGATGCTCAAGTGAATGGAGTAGGTTTGTTTGACGTTATTTGGTAATAAGTGCACACGAACCAAACGCCTTGTAAGTTAATGAGACCTTTGCCGTTATGCACCCCTTATGCACCTTATCAACGTCGATCTCGAGAGCGTGGCACATTGTGTTCCAGAAGCCGCTAGTTCGACACCCAGCCGACGCGCTTTCACTCGAGAAGGTGCGCCAGTGCGAGATCCACATGCAGCCTCCGCGCGAGAACTGCTGTCGGACGTGGCTCTCCAAGTTCCCGACGCGTTCTAAGAGGATAGACGTCATCTCGCGCATCACCTTCCCCCTTGTGTTCGCCCTGTTCAACCTCGTCTACTGGTCCACGTACCTGTTCCGCGAGGAGGCTGAGGGCGAGTAGAGGGCGTCGTCGACGAAGGGGCAAGCCTCCGGGTGGTTGTTGTCGGGAAAGGGGTCGTCATGCTCCGTGCCCGACGACCGATTCAGACTTAGAACATCCAAATGGGACATGGTGTGGTCATTGTGCTGACGTTGATGCTGTTTTTTTTGTTGATGATGCCGCGGTTGGGTGAACGATATCGACGCGAGGAGTGTGATGCGCTTTTGGAGGCGTTGGGTGGAGGCGTCATGTCTTTGCTCGAAGGCGGAGCGTTCACTTGGTGATCGCGACTTTGTCTTGCGGCCGTGAGGTTGTTCTTCAGCTTTTTCTTGAGGGGAATTGGCACCGTGATTGGTTCATCGGGTCCAATACATGAACCAAAATTTAAATATATCTTACGTATGGATTCCTTGTAAGATACATTTGTGAAATTTAGTGAGAAAATTAGAATCGTAATCTCCTTTCATTGTTCCGAGCGAAGCCAGTAAAATGTAGAGCCATTATCAACTTCTTGGAAGCTGTTCTCTTCCACCGACAGAATGCTGGTGACCTGTATTGTTAAGTTCTTTTGGACTTAGGTGCAAGAATGCCCTTCTTAATTTCTCCCACAAATCGAGAGCTTGATTCGGGGGCCTCAACCTCACAAGGAAAGGTTAAAGCTGTCTAACGACGCACGGCCGCAGTTGAAAATCAGGGACGGGTGCGACTGGCAATCAGGAAGACGCCGCCACGTCGTCGAGTAACCGCTCGAACCGATGCCATGGGGCACACAGCGAGGGACGAACAGTGCGTGGAACTGTGCGTGGAACATGTGCGTGTGGATGTCACCTGCTGCCGCCGAATTGATTCCCATATCACAATCAAGTAAAATTAATTAATGAAAGTAATTCAATTAATGATAACTTAAAAAGATGAGGTCTCTCTGAAAATCATAAACTTTTTCGTACTTGAAAACACACTACCTATATACCTATTGCTAATTATTATAATATTATGAAATCCACAACATCAGAGAGCCAACTACATTTTCTAATGTATGAAATAAGAAAAATAACCAGTCCACCACTTGAACGATATTGACCACGAAGCAATATTTGGATGACTAATTAATTATTGAAATAAATGACAAAATGGTAACAGGGTCATTGGTAACTCCTACAAACTTTTAAAAAAATCACGTGATTTAATTATTATTAGAATGTAAATATTATTAATAAGATATAATTGACATTATTCGAAAATACTTTAGCCGTATATTATTAAAATAAGTATATGAAGTGGAAAATGGAGTCGTCCATGCTCAAGTAACGGTATAGCTGTCATCTCATGAAATCGCGACGCATTAGAACGCAGGAAATCGCGCTTAGCGCGTTTTTAAGTGGAGTTCAACTTGTCAATTTGTATATTCGACCGAAGGAGGGAGACGTCGTACCTAGGCACGTAGAGTGTAGATCCTGCGGTCAAGATGAAATAAAATAACATGACACACCAAAAAAAATATATATAACAAATGTTTCAAAGCGTATGATTAAAATATGATTCGGTTGACATTCATCTCAATATACATAACGCTCCACCGGTGATAGAAAATTAGAAGAAATAACATTAAAACATTAGAATTAAAGGTTTTAGACTCGTCTAGCGTGAACGTTTATAGGAAAGAGAAATATGTACAAGAGGGTGAAAAATAGAGAGATTGGACGGGTGTACTGGTTTGCTATCCGTAAATATGTTAAGTACATATTTTAGCTCGGTAAATTATCTATCATTGCTTACCGTACATGTATACGTTGTTGATCGAAGTGAATATACAATTGATTAGCGCAGCTATAGCTTCTTATAGACGTTGTTAGTTTGTCTGTGAAGAAACACGATTAATTTTTCTCTACGTGCAAGCTTATTGGTGCATTTTGTTTAATTATACTGAGTTAATTATCATTATTGATATACCTACCGCTGATGGCGTAATAAACTTAATTAATATGACAGTTAACATCCGTAAAATCATCGTACTCTCACTTAAAGAACCAAATCATACCCTGACATACTTTTCAATACAATCAAATGTGTCTGCTTCATTTTTCTCTGCGAATTTCTTCCCATCCGACGTTCACGAAAAATTACGCCAATCAATTTGCAATCTGGCAGTGTGTTTACAAAAAGAAACACTGTATCGTTCTCTCGAAATAAAGGTCGCGTCACACGCAGGTAATTTAATCTGCGTACGTCTCTGTTGTCACGTGTCATTCATCCATCGTGATATGCGAAAATTATTGTTGTCTGTTGTCAAGACTGTCAAATATTTTAGTCATGTTGTGTTACGTTGACGAGAATGTAAGGAATTATCTAAACATTACTGCTATATATATCTACGGTGTGATATTGTAGTAGCTGCACCGTTAAATAATTTAAAGTTTTCTGAACAAGAATCATCAACAATGAACTTAACATCCTACTGTAGAATTGAGTAAAGACATGTTTGCTGCGTATACAATGAAATCTTCCAAAGTCATTCTATTCTGTGTACCTCTGACCGAACAAAGAGATGAAACGACATCAATCTAATTGCCTTGCGTCGTTAGTTAGTTTAGGTATGTTGCTGGTGGATCTTCTTCAAAACTATACTATTACTTGTGTGTGAAAGATAAGATGAAAATGTTACATTATTATACTTATGTAAGTAACTGATTTTATGTCAAAAAGTTGTTTATAGCAAAAGTTGTGCACGAAACTGTAATAAAATGCACCAAAATAATAACCTTTAAAAATATTGCATTCTCCAGTTCGATCTAGGTCCATGGATGAGTAAAACCTTGTTTGATATATTTTTTTTAATTAACTCAAAGTTAACTTCATAGTTTATGTTGAGCTTGGTCATAAAAGTTTGTCAGTTTTAGTGGTTTTCGTCGTGAAAGGAAATGAAGGACGTCTGGGCGGATGAAGTAGGTCAGACGTTATGGGAAAGAAAAACGCTGTGAAATCGGTTTTTCCTGTCAGGAAACCCTTTCGAAAATATCTCTAGCATTGACGTCAATACTAGCAACTAGATGGCGCTGCTTATAGCATTCAGCGCGCGTACGGCGGCAACAACAGCAACTGGAGTGTAGTGTAGTTGAGTATAGATTACAGGGGCGCCGACAAGGACTTGTTATTTCCAGGTTGACTTGATAATTTTACTGCAGGTAGGAACATTAAATTAAAATTATGATACAAAAACACTCTCTTGTAGTAAATTATTAAGTTCATCAGAAATCAATAATCGATGCTATTAGATTTGAAGTTTCGAACCAAATTGTTGCTGAACCGAAGAACACCGAGGATAAGCCGAGTTGACACGAAATTTGTACAGCAAAGTTTAAACCAACGACCATATGTTTGAGCATATGAACTGTCAGAATCCAATTGATTATTTTAAATTAGTGTTGCCAGCCGATGCATCCCAGCTGTTCGATCATCACATTTGTATTAAATTTATACTCACAGTGGGAAAAAATATGCTGAGAACGTGTGTAAGTACTTACTTCTCTGTCTTTGTTATTACTATAATGATTTTAGAATTTACCTATAAAGCTGAAATCAGGCTGCTAAAAGTTACTGAAGGTACTTGAAGGCAAATTAGGTACTGAACGTTGGTCCGAATTTTGAAGTATCCGTGTGTGCATGTTTCGTCCTGTAAAGTTTTATGCTGTTTAACTCTTGTACCGAAACTGTTGCAAGTCAAACCGCACGAGAAGACGATTACATCCGTCACATTGTTAAAATATACATCTTGAGCAGTGTACATAACGACACTTTATTAGTTGCCGCTCGCTTTGTGGCTATATCGACATCTCACAACAGTCAATGGCCCTCTCGTGTGTTATAATTAGAGACTAATGAAAGTGTTGACCCCTCTCATGAGTTCCAAAAGCGATAATTAATTCAAAGCACCCTACCCTACGCTGACGGATCTTGCCTACTTCCTTATAAACGAAAGCAAACTTATTTTCCTGTCATCTAAATCTGAGATCCTAAAAATAACTTCCGCAATGAAAGCGGTGAATTGAGCATGAAACAAACAAAGGTAAAATCGCAGGCGTCGTTTCGACTCCCGAGGCTAGTCGAGCACCGGCGACCAAGACCGACGTCTGCCACCGGGCGTCGTCCGGCGTCTGCCAGTCGTCGCGACGCCGGCCCCGACGCCACGTGACCTCTCTGCCAGCCGCCGCCAGAATGCAGCTCTGCGCTTTTTCACCAACGCCGACGACGCCGCCGCTGCCGCCGCCAACGATCGCGTTTTTTCCTACACCCTCCGCCGTCAGCTACGACGTTGTCCCAACTGTTTTTCTTCGTCCACCCAACCCCCACCACCCTCCTCGACGCCATACCCTGCCCGTAGCGCTCGGCAGTTCCCGAGGGTTTTTCATCTCCTCCTCTTCCTACCTCCCCACCACCGTATCACCCTTGCGTTCTCACTCCACGACGGCGTCCCCGCAACCCTTTCCCGGTCGGCGACCATGAATCAGATGGGAACAGACCCAGTACGCCGCGTAACGTGAAAACAGAGCGCTGTTTTTTTTTGCTCTCGCCGCGCGATCGTGTGTTTTTTGTTAACCTCCTCGCTTCCCGGAGGCGGGCCGGCTGGACCGGAGCGGTCGAGCGAGCGGCCGCCGTCGGTGCGGAGTCAGTCGAGCCAGCGTGCCGACCGCAAGCACAGCGAGTGTCGCGTTCAGCCGGCCGATGAGGTGGCCGTCGAAGAGGTGATAGTGCGTCGCGATGGACGAGTTTATGAGCGCGGCCACATCGGCGACCTCGGTATCGGCGTCGACGTCGACGGGTACGTCGGAGGGTAGCGCAGGGCCGTCGTCGACGACTACGGGGACGTCGCATCAGAGACAGTCGTCGTCGCCGGTGACGACGACCACGACCACGACGAGCACGCCGAAGATTGTTAGCAGAAACGTCAACGGGACACGTGAGTGTTTGTGTGTCACGGGGGTTAGCTTTATCGTGGATTTCGCGACATGGATATATGTGGGTTGTTGATTAAATTGCTTGAACTGGTCGGGTTTTGAACTCGGTGCCTTCGCAATGCGACGTCTATTTTTAGATAAAGTGTTTCCGGCACGCGGCGCGAATGGAGTTGCAGTCACCATTTTCTATGCTCGGAAAAGCGCCATCCAATTTTCCGATGCCGATTAATTGGAAAAATCCATGGAAGCTAACCATGCGGAAAATGGAGACAGATTTTTCTTTCGAAAATTTAATGAGAAAAGAAAATCTCTTCGAGCTTGGATCACGAAAGCAGTCATTCGTTTCAAACATCAAAAAGATTAAGAGCTTGCAATTGTCAATAAAAACACAAAATAACCCGATATCAAGTCGCTCCCAGCGCTTATGATAATTTGCAGAAAATATGACAAACAAGAGTAAGACAATCAGGCGTTTAAAAAACCTCAAAACATTCACGATTTTATTTGCATAACCCGGAAATGTATTGGGACAGAATATTAAACCCAATATTTAATTTACCCTTCGAATTCACACAAATATTTCTTGTTTTAAGCTTAAAGACAATCAAGTTTTGACTTCGCAATCGAAAAACATTAAAGGCCTGCCTATGCTTGACAATGCACAGCTTTCAACTGCACGCTGCCCACCACTGATGAATCACAATGTTTCGATGCAAAACACTGAACGAGGGTCTTGAATGAAATCCGTGCTCCATGGGAGTGTACAACTTAATTTACATACAACATCATTTATGTTTGGGTTAAGGTATGCAACGACGCCTTATTTTCTTTCTCATTTTATGCCAAGATGACCAGAGGAACCTACGTGCGTTATAAAAGAACATAAACATTTCGTGTGATTGTGAAAAGTCGTGCACTAAATAGAGACGCATTAAATAGAGACGCACTAAATAGAGACGCACAGACGCAACTGAAGCGGTACTCTCGAGATGAGGCGGCTAAAGGGTGGGTTTATGACGACATAGTTCGTGCTGACTTTGACACAGTTTCCTCGCGAGGTAATTAATTAATTTGCCCCCAACCCCTCCCTGTGGGAGAAGCCGGTATTAGATGTCGGGATCACGCTCAAAGGATTCCGTTGTCGCGGAAGGCACGCGGTAAATCGCTGAGCGACGAGTCGTTTGTTCTCAAGAGCTTACGAAAGTCTCTTGTCTATTTTGGTACTTTGTTTTGCAAGATGATTTTTTTGAGTAAATTTGGTGACATTGATTACTTGTGTTTATACCGTCGGAGTTTATTTTTATGGTAAACTTTTTCTAGAATGTATTTGATATATGTCATGCAAGCTTGGTTTTAATCGGGTATGTACTGATTGACCCATGGCGTATCATGTGGTGTACCTATAGCGTTTCTCCACTTTAGGTTGAAATAAAATTATATTCAATTTAAACTACAGTAGAATTATTGGGAAATATATGAAGGGGGGTACACATGTAAATTATTTTTGTGTAAAAACTATGTCACATTTTTTAAATATTTAATAGTTGTCTTGAGCAAGATCTTCAGAAAGATAAAGAAACTCGAATGCAATATTCTGGATCTGATAATCAGTATTTGCTACCAGTATTCAGCTATTCAGTATTTCAATAATTACATTTTGTTTCATACGTTAGCCAGTCTATGACATACAACAAGTCTTGTGATGCACTTTACACACTTCTGCCCGACCCATCTAGGAAATCGACTCAATCGATATTGTAAACTTCCCCTGGATGCGAGGCCACGCGCGAGGGCCCAAACCCCACCAGTCATGTTAAAGACAGATTACGCGCGTGCATTATTTACTACCGCCAAACACCTGAATATCTTATGACTTACTCATATTTTAACCCACTATTCGGACAAGCTGTTTCTTTCGACAGAATATCGATTGACAGTTTCCACAGGTTTAAATATAACTGACAGCTATGCAATTGTTTTTTTTTTTTCAAAATACTCTATGCATTAAGTTACCATACATGGTCTTTCGATTTAAAAATGTATTGTTAAATTTAGTACCTAATGCAGAAACTGAATTTAGTTGGAAAGCCGGGTACAAAGAGTTGGAGAGAGAAGACTCAATTATGTATTATCACTTAAATTTTTACAATTGTTTAACTTGATTTTACACTGGCAAAGTGTTGTGGTAGGCGGTGTTGTGGTAGGCATACCTGTCATTTTGTGTGTCGGTCTAGACTGGATATGAGGTCATCCCTTTCCATACGCAGATGTGTCTTTTATCGTGTGTCAAAGATTTCAATATTTCATATCAAAATGCAACATTGCGTGCTTGACTCGTCCGCTGAATATCGATTTCATAATAGTATTAAATCGCTTGGATGTCAGACTTTACGAATCGGCGAATGAATAAGGAAGACGAGCAGAAACGCATGTTATTTCGTCTTACCTCCTACATTAAATTAAGTCGCAGCATTTTAAAGTGAAATAACCAGACACTGTTTCTGTGTGTAATTACAGTTGAGAATTGTAGTTGCAATTATACTAATTACTGTGATTACAAATTGTTTTCAAGCGTGCGTACCTATATGTATTACCGTAATCTTAGGATGTGAAGAATTGAGCTGGGGAACTGTAAACACATTTCCGAAGTAATATGACATGCCTAAATGATTAATATAAGGGCGTTTACTCCAAAATATTACGCATTTTGGAGCCAAAAAATATGCACAAAGCTACCAGACATTAGTAATGGTTTCGGACGAAATACTTATGAAATTATGTCTATAGAATATTCTTGAAACATACAAAATTTATGAAAATGTCAGTCCAAATGCAAAAGCAGTTTGCGGTTCAATGGAAACAAATTTAGAGCGGTGATATGAAGTTATGAAGTTCACATGGAAAGTAAAGAATATTACTTTTGAAAAATGCCAACCGTTTTAGCTTCCAGGAAGTGTTCGAAGGTATTTGGGGATATTCAGCTTATTCATGCTTATAGACAAACTTATTCATGCCCAGCTTCCTTGTGATTGACTATTGGATGTCAAGAAAGTGCCAAAGGAAAATGAGATTGTAACGCCAATGCAGATGCATGTGAGATATTGCAAACATACAAACAAGGATCGCGACGATCAGGGCAAGATGCATTTGCGGATAGTGCATTCAGCATCGGAAAGTACATACAGTGGGTTATTATTTGCGCAGTCGACCTGCATTATTGCACCGCTGCGCCGTGATGCAAGTGCATACAGTTTTATAAATATATACAATCTCTTGCTCCAGTATGCATCCACAATGTATGTGTATGCATGAATCTTTATATGCATTTCGGTTATTTTCATGAAGCGATCGTTATGCATTGCAAGCAAAGAGTTCAGGGCGGGTCTGAAAGTATATCCAAAGATATGGGACGTTGTGCTCGAGTTTTTTTTTTATTTTTTTATTTTTTTATAAAATACGAAACGGTTTGGTTTTTTAAGTCTAGAGATAGAAAAAAAAACGGAAGAGACGTAATTTAATAAATTAGTTAGTGAATGAGGCACTATACCAACTAAGCCTTAATTGAAGTTGAAAAAAACTCTAACTGAAATTTCTCAACTGTGAGATCAAAAAGACCTAGGCAACAAAACCATTCAAGAACTCCATATTTGCGATTGCACATTCACACACTTACGAAATATAGCAACATAAAAGGAACTAGCGTCGGGTGAACCAAAAAAAAAACTCATTCCACGATTGGTGCTCACCCCATCTTTTATGGCAAATCTCAACCGTCCGATTGGCTGATTTTCGGTTGAGGGTCTAGCACGTTTGGCGAATGACGACGTAGTCTGGGCAACGAGGAAAAAAAACGTGACCCTCTTCTTTGAGACTCAGGGGTGCCGTGGCAAGAGGGGTGACCGTTCTCCGAGGAAGAGGGTCGTAGCCGGAGGGCAGAGGGGGAGGGCGGCATCGATCGAGCGAAGCCATGGGTAGCGCAAAAACTAGCCCCATCGGATTTTATACTACACCAAGGCATATAGAACTAATGACGGCAAAAACTCACCCCTTCTTCTTCTTCTTCTTCGTATACTATATGCCCCTTCTTTGCTTCTTAGTCGGCTGTACACAAAAAAAAAACTCTCTCTGCGACGCTCTATTCTTCTTGCTTGTTTTTTTTTTTTTTTTGCGGACGATGATGCGAGTGCTTTCAGATCTGTTGTAATTATCAATTCATGTCCGAGTTTTTTCAAAACGAATCGACCCTTGGCTCAGGTATGATGATGATGCCACATATGGACGTGCATACTAAATGAAGCTTAATTCGTCTGCATCTCTTGTTTCTACCCCGGTTTTGTTTTTTCTAATCTTCACACGGTCGCATCGCATCTCCGTCCTGGATTTTTTTTAGGTCAAACATTCTCTCTTGCCAAAAACTAAATTGACGGCGGAGTGAAAAAAAGTCTGAGAGTACGTTTTTTCTTCGGTGTCGCAGGGATTAAAGCTTGGTTGCTAATGAAAAGTAGATGCATCTCATTTGAATGCCACGCCGCGACATTGTTCTACACCATGGGAAAAACTCAACGTCTTTTTTTGTATTCCCATCTTGGATAGCTTCTTACTGCTAAGTAACAAAAACTTCTCGCTCACTGCGCAGCGCGGCTATACACAAGGTTTCCATACTGCCGCAGCAATTTTTTGTTTCCCGAATGATTTTCACGTTTTTGCAGCCCGAGATGCCCTTCTTCCATCTTAAATTAATTTCAGAGATTTGCTTTTTTTTCTTGTCACTTCTTTCTCTTGGACGACTTTACGTTTCCCACAATGTCTTGGAGTTGCGGAGTTAACATTGAGGGTGAACTCTTTATAGGTTATAGAGCCGCCTGTATACGCCTGAGGGGGAGAAAATTCATCTCAGCTTGTTTAAATTTTTAAGAAAAAAAACCGCTAAATTTTTATGTGAATATTCACCGTGACCATGTTTGTAAATGCGAATAGGTGCTGTAGGTACTTGTTTTGTCTTCCATTCTAACCGGTCCGACTGGGGGGAAGAACTAATTTCTTTGAGGAAATTGACCACTTTTTTTTGCCAACACCCCGCGAGAGTTCACACGGCTGGGACTTGGTTTTTGCCACTGTGGCCCGCCGTTGCTCCTCACGGCAAAATACTTAGGTTTTTCCAGCCCGAGTAGAAATACAGGTTCGAGCGCTCTGCATGTATATATATGTATACGAGGTGTTGTGCCCTGCAAATAATTGCCTTGCGCATGCAAAGTCGAGACTTGCTGTTCTTTTCGAATATCTCTAATTACTTGTCATTGCGATTGCGATCTGCTTAAAGAATCGGCTTGAATTTGTCACTGTCTTATTAGCTTCATAATGGAGACTTATGGGGGATCTTACGTCAAAAAGTGGGTGTGTATTACAAAAAATTGCCCAAATAATACTTAAGATAGTGATCGTTCTACATTCAGCAATTAAATGTATTATGATGATTTCGATCTCAAAAAACAGAAAGAAAAATGTTCTGTCATATTAGCTCACCGCTAATTTTACAGCCAGAAAAAAAAACTGAGCAATAAATTTGAAAGTTCGTTGTGTTTAGAGTATTGTGACCAATCTAACCAGAAGCATGTTCTTCAGAGACAGTGTCTGCAACATCGAACAACTATTTAGCAAAGTTAATGATAGAAACCGATCGATTTTCACATATAGAACCATGAATGTATTTTTCTCTCCCACAGAGCAGCAACGAAAATCGAGCAGAAAAAAAATCTATCGAAATTGCTTTTAAGTTTTTCGCACGGATTTTTTTCCCCACTCGTTTTTCGTTTTTGTGCTGCCGTTAGTACACGTCGCGTTTGTGCTCAGCGGAGGAAAAAAAACTCAGCGCCATTCCATTGGCGAGCTAGATTGAACCAATTTATAGCCACCAGGCATTGTGGCACTATGCAGCCCCAGGGCAGACTTTTTTTCGTTCACTGCTTCTACGCAACGAAATTTTATTTATAAAAGCTTGCTAATAAAAACCGCGAGGGCGTGCTCTATGATACATTTGTTTTGTGCATGTGTGTTGATTTTTAGAATAATATTGGCGCACATGTTTAGGCCCCTTGAGATGGTCAAGGCCCCTGATTTGTGGTCTGGTAACTGGGTTTATTTTTTTGTTTACGCTAATCATTATCTAATTGGAATTTAATTCGCTATTTTTGGACATAAACAAAAAAAAAAGATATATATAAAAAGTATGTGTTAATATTGTTAATAGCGCTGAAGAAAAATGTGGGTTACAAATCCATTATCGAACTCACGTAGACGAAAATGATTCGTGCAATACGTTTGTTTTTTTTATTGTACGCCATTTCTGGCCTAGCTATCATCGTGAGGCTTGATCAAGATAAAACATGCTAATCGTAATAAGTAATTGAAAAGTGTGTTTTTTTTTTACGAATTTCACATTTAAGTATGTGTAGCGTTTATACGAAACATTATTACCTAAGATATAAAAAATGTTGGAGCCTACAAACTATGAAATCTGAATTTCAAAACAGGTATTTTATTTGTATGAAGTTAATTTGGAACATCACAAGTTTTCGCAATTCTCGTCTCAAAAACAAGACGCTCGAGAAATAATCGTTAAACTTTAGACTTTATTATAAAATAAACATGTAGGCGAATTGAATATTAATTAATGGTGATTTCAGACAACTCAATTAATTTTCCTGGCTACTTATGGCAAAAGTGATTGTGCATTGCTCGCACTCTCAGAACGAGCAAGAATGTGTCCTTTCTGCGCGCGAATGTGAGAAAGAAAAGTCGGCCGCCGGCGGCGAAATACCTTAATTAGCTGTAACCACGATTGGGATTACATATTCGATAAATGTGCACTCGAAGCCAATGCTATATGTTTGTTAATTATGGCATTTTTATTATAAAATAATGTTCTTGGTATTGCGGTAACACTGTGGAATTCTGCGACGCATTACGATTCATATTTCTCAGTTCAATTTGATCTTAATTAATTGCGCGATTATTTTATCTTATTAATCGTATGAATTGAGACATATCAGGATAATTGTGAATTTATCGATAATTTTACACGGCTATGTATGTAAAGTCAATTTTGCATCTTTGAATTCCTATTGTAAATATCAATGCATTTTAGTGATTGTCGAAAATAATATTCTTACACTATTCACATGCGTACATCAAACCAAAAATGATGCACTAATCCTATGCCGTAACAAAAAAAAATCCTTATTTAACTGTAATATATCTAGCATTAATTCTGACCAATCGACGGTTTCCATATACAATTCTCATGATCCTCTCATTCTCATTCAACGACGCCATTATACCAGCGCCGCATGGCCAGTTGTCAAAACAGCGCGTCGTTAAACACCACAAATCAATCAGTGCAACCTAATAAATTCTCTCTCCCAAATCGCCAAAAAGTCTCGACTAAATGTCAACATTAAAACAATATCCCGGCAAGCCAAAACGAGCTCCGCTGCACCAGCCACCATTATTAGAGCAATGCAGTAAAGACGAGAAAAAACGAGCAGAAAAAAAAACACTAGAAAAACTGTGCCATGCAGCAGATTTAGCCGGTGCATTGGGCGTCGTTGTGCAAGAAACGACGCTGCATTTTGGCACGATGCACGCCGTCGACCCCGCGCCCGATTTGGCCTGGGGGAGGGGGGAGGGGGGCATGAGGGGTGGGGCAAGGCGTCGTTACTCCTGGGTACTTGCTATTTGCAGGAACTTGGGAAGAAGCATTCAGGTCATCCTTGTAGGTACTGTAGATGCCGCTGTGAAATTACGTTCATTATGCGTAGAGTATTGTGTACCCTGAAATGGCTTGATGTCGGATAATGTCGATTATAATCTTCTTTTTATAACTTTTTTGTTTCTTAAAGTTTGGAAGTACTTACTCAGATGGGCTAGCTACAACGTTTACGGGCCGGGCATGTGAACAACCTCGACTAAATCTTGTGATGTCATTGTATTTGCCTTTCTCATTTAAATATTTTTTAACGCTAACAAAGTCGATATAAAAAACTGATTGAACTATATGAAAAGTAATTATCTGCTGCATCTAGAGCTTCAAGCAACAAAAATAGTACGAACAAAAATCTTTTTCTCCGATATTGCTTATAATTTATTGGATAAAAACAATATTTTTGGAACAATTGTAAGCTCTACCAATCACTTAAAAGAAGAACATCGTGAGTCACGAACAAAATAAAAGGAAATTGTCTCAAACGAGGGCCTCGTTTCCAAAGGTTAGGTCTTTGGTGTAGATAAAATACCTGGGTATGTTCTAGAACGCAGCAAAAAATTACCATACGGAAGATTAAGAAAACCACCCCTCTGTTCACGCATCTGCCTCGTGAAAGCAGTGAGACAAACCTTCACAATAACCTTCCACATAATGCCATGCAAAGCACAAACACAGCACAATATATAATTACAAAAGAATTGTTTTTTCCAAATTTCTTACCATCGCAAAGCCGCTATACACCTAAAGGGTTATTTTTTGTCACGCGTCTCTTCTGAGGTCAGATCGTCTCTGGACCATCTATCATCTCCCTAAGAAGGTACACAGGGACTCCGCCGTGGGGCATCCCCTAGCACCCTTCTTCCGTGTATGCAAATCGCCCCCTGAGCCCGCGACGAGCGCAAAAAGAGGAGACACTGCCGCTCTCCTAGATCCTTTCTTTTAGACGCTGTACGATGTGCACAGAGGGCGTGTGTTTTTTTTGTTTTACGGCCGGATTGTGTGAGAGAGCTGGATTCGTTTGCATCTCATCGTGTTGCGGTGTGGTGCATGCACAAGAGGCGCTCGCTAATCTCTGTCCTCGCTGTTTTGCATAAAGTTGGTTCGGGGTCGGTGCAGCGGTGGGTACTGGTATTCTGCATAGGGCGAGTTTTTTCCTAAATTTTAAGAGTTTTTTCGTGGATAGAAACATAGCGTGGGACCCAAGCGGCTTAATAATTTAGTTGGCTGTCTTCCTTTTGATGGTAGATGCTAAGCACCCCTTCTAGAATAAGGTAGTAGATGTAATTGAAGGCAAGTACTGGCTGAGCGGACAAGGGAACAAAGTAAGTTTATACTGTCCATGGGAGTCTACGTTTTTTTCCGTACAAGTGTATTTTTTTTTGTGGATTTTAAATTACTTTATGAGTATGCTTAGTTAAAAGATATTTTTTGCTGTAACCTTAGAGAAAGGAATGGTCTGTTACCATCGATAAGGATTATTTGGGCATTAGACGAACAGAAATAAAATTTTATGAACGCTATTTAAGTGTTTAAAAATTTTAAAGGAAACTTTTGATACGTTTTGTGGCGGTTTCGGAATACAAGATAAAATATTTTTTATCGAAAATCAGAGAGTTTGCTAAGCTAAAACATTTTCGATGAGACAATTGCCCTCGTCTCCAGACCAGGTAGTCATGCGCCGCGCTGATAATCCTCCAGGAATCCCGGTGCCTTGAAACAAAGCAAGCCCCAGCCAGACCCGATGCCGTCGGTGGGGTGGCGATATGATATCGACAGCCGAATGAGTTGTGAAAGGTCGCCATCCCATCGACTCCCGACTCAATTCTCAAGATCCCATAAACCGAGGCGATAACACGAAACGAGGCTGCCCGTGAGCAGCTCGGTTTGCGCGCACAAAAATTTCACGATCATAAATTTTCCCCCAGAATCCCGTTCAATTAAGTTTAGCAAGAAGATTGGCAAAGTGGAATGGCCGCAATGCATCTGAGGGAGCAGAGGACAGAGCTGAAATATTGCGTTATATCTCCTTGTGGAACGGCCGAAATCCCTGACAAGATTTAAACTTGGACAATTCATGCGACGTGAAATAGAGCGAGGACCCAATAGTTCATCCTGGCCCGACGCTCACTTGCAAGTTCGCCGAATACAACCGAAAAGATGATGGTGCAGTTATTTTCGTGCAAGTGCACATATAAAATGTCTTTCTACGACTCCGTGAAAAGCATGTGTGTCTATGTGTGTGTTAGAGACATATAAAAGAAGCGACGCCGGCGACGTCGACGTCGTCTCGCCTGGTCAACAACTCTCGGAGCGACGGCCGGCGTCGGTTTCCCATTAACGACGCCGACGTCGTAAGTCATGACCTGCCCTATTGCTCGACTCTGACTCGTAACGACGACGACGACGACGACGACGCTGACCTGCGCACTGTATCGATCAGCCGACGGACTTGTGCGTCGCGACGTTCGAGCTTAAAGCCGCACGTTGGCGTCGCCGGCGTCGCGAAAACATGGTGTGTAGGTGCACAAAAGTTTGGTGGTTCTGCAAGAAATGCAAGTCGTTCCGTTGCAATGCAGTACAAAAGTTTGGCGATTGTCGTTCGAATGGTTTCACATCCGTTTGCATGAGAATTCGATATTTGATTATTATGCTTCGTTTCAGAATCGAACGATAAAAAGCGTTCAGAAATCATAAAATAATTTCGTTATTGCATGGCCTGGCGTCCATGTTTTTTGTTTGTTTTGTTTCGCTAGTTCGTCGCAGTTTCCCCGTTTCCCCGTGGCTCTGTTTTTCTGTTTGTCTAGACATGGCCTCGTCGACTGCAACTTGCTTTAATAGCTTGGAACGAGATTTAATGTTATTGCCAATATTACAAAAATAATGCAGCTATTTTTTTTCATACATAATGAGTCTTGAGTCATTAGTTGGGCAGAAAAAAAAATCTCTCGTTTGCTGCGCCCTCTAACTGTGCGCGCGCAAAAACTGGATCGTGAATTGGCCACACGGTGATTGCCGTAGAGTGGCGTTTAGTTGCGCTCACTTAAGACGTTGAGGCTAGTTAAACACTTTGATTGGAAATGAACTGGGCGAGAAATGCCGAAATTGCTTCGTATTATGTCATAAAACGAAAAATTTTGGGGTAAAAAAATGCGTGCTATTTCCAGCCTGAGGGCCGCGAGAGTCTCCCCACGGCACGGTTACGTTTTTTTCTATATCTAGCTAGCTAATTTCTGCATGTATATCAGAGTACGGCCATCGCCGATACCCGACGCATCTCGTTTATTGGTCGGTTTCTAAGAAAAACTCACTATCATAAACATTTCATCAAATTTGTTGCATCGTGTGAATGGAATTAACTTTTTGTTTAGACCGGTAGCTTGAAGTTATAATACTTCGAGTAGGTCATAAATGGAAATGTTAATGATTAAAATTGGCAACTGTAATTTTCTCACCCCAAGCGTTGTCTATACATACGCTATACATATAACACATGTTCTACTATCACCGACTTGCTGCGGTCGTACCAGACGTCTTAGCTCGACTAGTGTGAACGTTTCCTAAGGTGCTATGGAGTAGACATATCTTCGTATTCGCTCTTGAGTTCCGAAAGATTCCTGCGTGCCAAAACCGTATACCCTCTGTCGCGAAATGCAATTATAACTGTACTCTCGTCTAGGATTTATTATTCTTACAATAATTTACTTCGTTGGATGGCATTACCCCGCATTACAAGACTTCGTTACTTATACATTACAAACATACTACGTTTAATTTACGGTTACGTGAATTGACTCTCACTATTCAAGAATGATTTACTGCTATGAGAAAATTTTCCATTATTTGGGTGTCAGCTTCGAACTTATAGATCACGTATTATGTACTAATGGGCCGCTTGTACGATATCGAATTTCCCAAGATTCATTTTCTCTAAAAACTTCTATTCAAATTTCTTCCACGCTTCAAGCCCGTGGAGTGTGTTTAACTAGACGCCTATGAGCGACGCCGACGCCGACGATGACGCAGATTTCTGTGTTACAGTCGTGCTGACGTCGGCGCCGGGCAACGAGGCCGAGTTGCAGCTTTACCGTGTGATGCAGCGAGCTTCTCTGCTGGCCTACTACGACACGTTGCTGGAGATGGGTGAGTTTTTTCCACATCATGGGCAAGTTGGGTACCTGAGGGGGCGAGTCGGTGTGCTTAGAGGAAGTTTCAAAGCCTCGGGGGCGAGTCGCACCACCTTTCAAATGGAGGCGAAAGTGTTGGGATGAACTTACAGTGCACTTCTCTACACTGAAATGAAAGTTAAGCAACACAACTCTGAGTCTGGCGTTGGTTGGATAACCACTGGGTGCAGAGGATAAAGTAGTGATTTGAACGACGAACTATCTGTGTCGATTTTTTTGCAAATTTCAATTCAATCAATAACAGAAAATGGAAGACTTCGTGGCAGTTATGTTCGAGCATATTGTTCCATACTCGCATCGCTCGTTCCAGGGACAGAGATCGCGAAGGCACATGTGGTGTAATTTTGGTGCCTGAAAACGAACAGTTACAGAGATCTAAACACTTTAGATAACACTTGTTGACCTTGAAACAATATTTCCTCCCGACTAACGGGGAACGCCGTTCATTGTGTTCCAGGAGGCGACGACGTCCAGCAACTGTGCGATGCCGGTGAGGAGGAGTTCCTGGAGATCATGGCGCTGGTAGGGATGGCGTCCAAACCGCTTCACGTGCGACGTCTGCAGAAGGCACTGCAAGAGTGGGTCAGCAACCCCGGTGAGTGCTGGTCTGGGTTCGATTCTCGGGGTTCACGGTTTACTTACAGGAAGGAAAAGAGGTCGTCTGGCGTAGTTTCAATATATGATAGTAGACCTCTGCAAAAACCCCGACAAATTGCGGAAATGTGGGTGGAAATCAGGGAAATCACTATGGCAGCGTACATCCACAAAAACTGCCAGGAGAGAGGAGTTGACATGGAAAGATCATCATCGACTTCATTGTGCAGAAAATGGATTGAGAAATTGAGCTTGTTCTAAATGGATGCTGCTGGCTGATGGACTACACCCAATGTTCTTTCCCGTTTCGTCTGGAACGAGACTTGGTGTTATTTTGTTCAATTATGAGAAGACTATTTGGCAGCATTCGTCTTTACTTCTCACACAGTTTCTTACACTTACATGTTAAGTACTGTCAACTCAAGAAGAAAGCATTGGAAGACGTTGTTTGTTTTAAAGGAACGATCTATACAATGAAAGAAGCGTCATTAAGGAAAAAATGCATACAAGACCAAATAACGTGTGAAAATGGTCGATCAACAGCACTAATTTTCAATCTAGCGTGATATTGGTTCAATTTGCAAGCTAGATCTGCTGTAAGATCCGTTCGAGAGATCCTCGGTAATACTAAGATTTTGTATCCGTGTGCATTAAATGCTCCGTACAAAATTCACACAAATTGGAAACATCAATCAAATTGTTTCCCCGTGTCCGTTGTTGGTTTCTTTCTAATTTCTCGCAAATTATGGAATCCAATGATGACTATCGAGGTTCTTGTTCTTGAAATCATGCACCATATCATCCACAAAACTAAAAAAGTAATAAATAAATGAAAAAATTGCTACCAGAAAATGATATTTTGCGAAAACCAACCCGTCTCAAAGCTTGTAGGACGGACCGGAGTGGACCGTCCAACAATTCCCCATTGAAATGTTTACAGCAGCAAACAGAGCTAAGAAAAAATATACCACTTTCCAGCCCACACCTCGGGGCTAGCCCGACATAACATATTTTCATACGCATAACAAAGTCGACGGATTTTTTATCACATGTCTAGCACGACGGGTTTTTCGTCCTTTTTTCTGTACGCCCAATTTAATATTCCGCTTGGCTCGCGGGTCCACGGATGACAGGAGCAAAAAGCGGACGATACTGCTGCGGGGAGCGATCATCTCAGCCTTTTCGAGCTCGCTAATGCGGTAATAACACACTGGCCCCCACCCTTGCGACCACCATCAGACGTGTCGATCTCAAATTAATGGGGTAACTCGTTATCGCACAGCGAAGAAAGTTCGTAACGAAAGTTTCCGTAATTAAATGCGATTAAACGATAAACATTTGTTCTGTGTTTTTTTTGTGTCTGTGTTTTTTTATATTAATACCGGATGTTTGTTTGTTTTTCTTGGTGCAATTATTTGGTGGCTATTGAAAAAGATGTGTGAGAAAGTATTTACGCGACCTGCACAGTTTCTGACTCAACCATTTATTGGTGAAATACCGTGACAATTGCCACTTTCCTATTTTATTTATGTTGAACCGTTTGTCTCATTGTTGCCAATAATCTGCAACTTAATCGATTTGCATTTGAGTAAAAAAGGCAAAACCTTTTAAAGCGCCTGAACTAGTGAGAGTAAAACTATAATCGTTGCTTATTGAATTAACGATTGGTTAAAATGTCTGTGGCGTCTGAGAGAGACGTTAACGACTGTTAGCTAGAAATGTTTCAATATAAAAACTAGTCAACCAGAAAATGGGGATTGTTTTGAAAAACCTGAAATATTATATTTTGTAAGCTACTCTAGACCCGCGGGACCGTCAGCCAAATAACAAAAAAATAATAATTAAAAATCTGGAATGCTCGAGTAAACAGATTATAATTGCAAAATTAGCCAATAAAAATAATATATATTATACTGCACGTGACTTAAAATTGATATACAGTGTCGCAATTATGCAATTATCGCAATTAAGTATTGTAATTCCTAATGCAGGCTCACAAATGCGTGCAAAATTTAGCAGCATAAATAATAATAGCATATGTGACTTGATCTGTTGTAATTGACTTGTGGTCCTAAAAAGGACCTAAAAAGGTCCTTTTTAGGTCCTTTTTAGGTCCACAAGTTAAATACAACAGAGCAAGTCCGTCACTCACCACAACATTCACCCACGGCTCTGAACCACTTCACCAAACCATAATAGCAAATGTTTGACAAAAAGTCTGTACAATGTGGAAATGTTAGTCTAATTTTAGTTATAAAGCTCTTACATGAAAATTTGAATAGATTTGTGCACCAAAGGGTACCTGCTATCGATTACTGTCAGTAAAAAACAATGTCACGATTACTGTCAATATCACACGGGGTCATAATTACTGTCAGTGTCACACAAGGTCATGATTACAGTAACTGTCACAAGGGATCTTGATTACTGTCAGTGTCACAAAGGACCGTGAATACTGTTACATTAAAATTGCTGACACCTACACATTGAGTCCAAAAGAAACTATCTTTGTTTCGATTCGGGGTGCATAAAAATATTCAAATTACAGAATCAGAACCCCTACTGTGCCACCTGACAAACCTAAAATAACCACAGCTCAAATCTTAATCCTGTGTCAACCTCTTCTACATTACATTGAGCTCTAATCTTCACCGACTAAACTCATTTCAACAAACACAGCTAATTCCCTATAACTCCGACAAAACAATCAGCTCTTGTTTAAAAATGCAGAATGCATTTTACAACTCATACATAACCCAACCGGTCAAGTAAGTTAACATAATAGGCAGACCCTGTGCATACAGAAACACTCTCTGTCTCACATTTTTTTGCCCATGATCTGTGTATATGTGTGTGTGTGTGGATGTGAGCACCAAGAATCGATTATCCTGGTCGCAGACGCACAATGTCTCAAGGTCCATATGTGATATTCTTGCGTTCACCATCCAAGCAGCCAGTCAGTGTTTTTTTCTCGCCCGCCTCTTTGCGGCTGTTGTGCACTAAAAAAACTCGCCCTTATTCGCTGCGCCGTGGGCTAGCTTCTTTTGCCAACGCGGCTGATGGATGGTCGCTGGACAATGCATGCCCAGCGCTCTACGGGCAGGGGCTGTGGGGGGAAGGGACTGGATTACGTCCGGGATATGATGCCCCTGCGGGGCTGGAGGGCAACTCCCAAATTTGCACGATCTGCTATGCCAGGTAGTTGAGTGAAACAATTGATTTGACTGCAACCTATAATGAAAAAGATGCCTGTCACTTAATATCGTATGGAAAATTTTAGAATTTTCACTCTGTGGTAATTCTGTGTCATAAAGTTGTTGCTCTTACTAATTGAATCGGTTCTTTCAGCCAGAATTTGGATCATTAGTTCAAACATTCGTTCAAGCTTTTGTGATAAAAGTTCGGGGAACGCAGTCACTTGCTATTTAGGCTCCTTAGTCTTTGACTTTTCTCTATACAATAATGCCGGTTAAAAAAGCTGGGAGCAGATATGAAAAAAAAGTGATTTCTGGTGGACGTGACTCTTGGATTCCGCCAGTCCCTCAAGCGAAGCTCGGACGGGAAAAGAGACGCAAATAAAAGATGGCTGGCTGCAGCACCCGCAGAAAAACACGACGGCTTTTGTTGGATGATATAAAGTTTTTTTGTGGGTGTTGGTTTTGGTTCCAAGACGACCTGCATTGAAGACCATGAAAAAATACAGCGATATTATAGCGATTAGAATTTATGGACCATGTTTGGGTGAATTAACAGGTCTAGGATTGTGCGCGCGTTTTTTTTTTTTTTTTGTGGCTTTGATTAAAGTTTTGCAGAATTGATTTCATCATCGCCATTGTAACATTGTTGCAGAGCCTTCTTGTAGAAAGCTGATCCATACAGACAGTAATTTTTTTCCGTCTACTTTGCATGCATATTATCCAGTCTGCTCTGATAACATTATGTCTCTAATTTTGTTTCGTGGATAAAAACTGATTTCACCAACTTTCAATAAATCAGGTTACAGGATTTTTTTTTATCGTATAAAGAGATTAAAAAAAATATACTATGGCCACATTTCATCGAGCTATACGTCTTTGCGCTGTAATAATTTATCATCTATCGATGCCTGCACATATGTTATATCTATTCTTGTTTCCTTTCCTCCCCTATAGAAAAAAAAATTCCAATAGCAAAAAAATTGGTTCAATTCTATATGCCGCGCTCAGAGTTTTGTGGGCTTACAAAAACTTTTAGTAATCGTGTAGTAGAGAAAGATATATATCCCCAAGGTGAATTACTAATAATTTCTGGATTGAGAAGGAAATTAAACTGACATTATAATTATACATCAACGAATGGTAGCACCTTCTGCACTTCAGCATTTTCAGCGTCGCAACAATATTGCGCAGATTCATTCTGCACGACGCGAGCAAAAAACTCAATTATTTCGCCTCACAAAATCATAATCCAGTACGCAGAGCTATGTACTACGCTTTCGTAAGAAGTTACCAACAAAAAAAGGAAGAGTAAACTAAAGAATTTAATTTTAACCAGTTTCCAAGATTCTGTCAAAAGTTGTTACATCTCAACTCTGCAGACAAGAATTTGGTTGATCGCTAGCTCCGGGGTTACTAACTTGATGCAACTTTCTAAACAGCTATTTTGCATGTCGCTTGGTATTATATGCCATTATTACTATTTAAGACTAAAAGTCATGCATTTTATCAATAGAAAATTCCCGCAACCCGTTTTTATCAATGCTTTCGACCCATTTTCCAGAATTCCATGCTTGTTTTTTTCCACGAGCACCGCGTGTGTACCGGAACAATTGCACCCCTTGGTGCACAGAACCTGCGTGCATGTGTCGTAGGTATATGGAAACCGGAAATGCACGCGATATTATGCACTTCTTGTCCCCACTGCGAGTGCATGCGATGCACAAACGTGCAGTGGCGTCAGACCGTGACGAGATGCAGATCGACTTGTTGATGCACTTTTGACTCAATTTATCCGTCCAATTATTTATGAGTAAAGATATTAAATTCAAAAAAGTTGGTGTCACATTTTTTATTCATGATATTCTTTGCGATTTTATTGCTGGTGGTCGAAAATTCAAGTGTTTTTTGTAGCTCACACTTGTTTACATTTTGCAACTTCAAGAAACAGTTTTATGTTGCTTTAACGTGATGCGTGGACCTCGCAATAGTTTTAATTTCCAAATGTTGTTAATTTCAACAATGGAAAAGCTAAACTTATTTCATAGCTCTACAGGATAAAAGCCAAATCGACTAACAAATTAGCACCAAATCGATGAATAGTGTCCCGATTTTTCGACTCCAAAAATTCAACAAAATTCTTACGACTTAGCCGAAGTGTCTCACCCATTTAGCGCAAGTGGGGACGCCGCTGCCCTGACTGAGAAACGATCGATGGCCCACATGTGCGGTACGTGCATCGACAAGCGACACTTCGCTGTCACAATCGATAGCAGTCGCTCGCGATCGACACTTGGAATTCGAGCTTGCAACTCTAAAAAAAAGCCTCCCATATCTGATGTACTTTAAAAATTCGGCTAATGGCTTCTGGTTTTTGACGTCTCCTAACGTGCTTATCAAGAATTGAGTGTCAAAAATCTATGATCTATTGAAAAGATGTTTAGAACTGAACTCCACACGCTTCATTAATGACAGTTGTAGCATGTTGGCTTTAAACTAGCAGGTTACATTCTTGAATACGCTCACTTAAATTGAGTTTCCTTGACTTTTTATGGATTTTTTTAAAGTTCGACGTTTACCGAGTCACTTTTTTGGCGCCTGATTCTCAATATGTATGTCTCATTATCGCAATTGGTGTGTCAGGTGAACTTGTCAGCTGGTAAAGCGATATCTAGATTGTAGTCTTGTGTCATTGTTACACACACAGATATTTATATTATTTTCGCAGTTTTATCATCTGGTCGATCCCATGGGAGTGTGATAACTTTGTGTAAAATACGCGTGTCGTCCGATTTGATTGGCGTGTATCCTCTTTAGCAGGTATCAGGATCCCATAAGCAACAGCCACAAGCTTGGTCGATAGAGTGTAGGTACAGTGATCGGATTTCCAGCGATCGAATTCTTCTCGTTGAGCTGATACTGTCCTTGGGACAAATACAAGACAAATTTTACTTTTATTTAGCAGTTTCTTGTCGTAATCAAGAAAGACGTTTCTATTTTTAAAAGTCCAAGTTATGGTAAAACTATTCGACTTTCATAAATGTACCACAGAAAATAGTTCAGAGACAAAAAAAATGTCGTAGGTACTTGTGAAAATGCGTCAGTACTGCTGAGTAGGTACTTAAACATGGAAATCGAATTCTATAAGTAATCACCTCTTTTTTTCTGAAATTTTAAAGTACCTACTGTATGACGACGACACATTTTTTGTCTGTGAACTATTTTAATCTGACTTGAATCTGTCTTGAAAATGCGTCAGTACTGCTGAGTAAACATGGAAATCGAATTCTATAAGTAATCACCTCTCTTTTTCTGAAATTTTAGACAGATTCCTTAGTCAATTAAGCATGGGACAAAAATCGTAGTGTGTTTATACCCATACCTACAATACCTAGTCTTGACCATTCTGCGCACACCAATACCAAAAACTCTTGCGTGCATATGGCACTGCCAATTATCAATCAGCAGCGCTAACTCCAACAAAAACCTGTCTTACCGCAGCGAAAATCCAGACAAGACCGCGCCATAGTAAGATCGGTCAGGCCAAAAATGAACGCGGCGATGTAGAGAGTAAAAAAAAACTGTACGGATCACAAAAGTTTTTGTCTCACGTAGACATAGCTCGTCGTCTTTTCTTTGGCCAAATTTATATCGGCATTATTGGATGCAGTGCACGAGGTAAAGGGTGCCGGAGGAGACCAAGGTTTTCGTCGAATGCAAGAAGCCAGGGCTGCAGAGGAAGACGTTTTTTGTCCGTTGCGTTCGACTCGAAACAATTCGCGAAGGGACGTGCAAAAAGCGCAGGCAGAAATGTTTTTCGCGCCATTTTCGTTGGAGGTTGGCGGACGTGAACAGAGGTAGAGTGCGTTTCTCGCAAGCTGTCTTAGTGCTACTGGTTCGTCGTTGAATTAAGTAGCCCGAGGGAGAAATGTGATAATATTTGAAGAATGTTTCATGGTTGTTAGTTTAACAGTTAGCACTGCACAACCAGCTCAAATAATCATGGATCTAAAATCCAAATTTTTACCGAATTATCCTTGTCCATTGTCCAATAACCATGTGTGACTGCAGAGTAAGTCAAAATGACAAATTTCAAATGGACAAAATACATTTTTGGACATAAATGTATAAACGTAAATTATAAATTAAACAATTATACACAATACATAATACATAAAACCTACATAATAATAATACATAATAATACGTAATAAATTTACAATTATAAATTGTAAATTATAAACGTTCAAACCTGTACGCACATAGTTTAACACACAACAAACGCATTGACCAAGTGACAACATCCCCTCCCACTTCAAAAAAGATTTAATGAAAAACATCAGATAAGCTATGGTTCTTTGTTAAATAGTGAGATCTCTTACTACAACCTTTTTAAAGATGCTTGATTTCGGCTGAAACAGGCATCTTCTCAGCGATGCACTCTAGACTAATGGGTGTCCGAGCCTCTAGGGCGGTCATGCAAAGCACCCGGCGTTGAGGCCTCGACTTGTGGGGCTGAAAGAAGCGGCGAAAAAAGTTGCCCATAGAAAGCAAGATGTCTGGATCCGTCTGTCCAGAGAATTATAAGGTCTTGTCGCACAAAAGAAGGGGCAGATCATTTTCTGTGATGCAAGCGAACGAGTTTTGACGATTATTATATGAACTGGCTGGCAATGTCTGCATTATTTTTGTAGGCAATCGTCTTTCAAACGACGTTGTTGTCGTCGCTGCGTAAAAAAAACTGGCTGTCGGTGAATTGAGAGATATCTTGTGAAAAAGATGGACGCACTTATCTGCACACATACATACACACACACACATATTGCAGTAAAATGCAGCGACGGAGTGCAATGTTGAAATGCAATGCCACTGCGTTATGGTTCGATGACTTCCTCTGGGTTCCGATCTTCGAGCGCGGCGGAAGACGATTGCTTTTTCTGTTCTAGTCATTCATTCATTGAACCTTCGATCATTGCCACGAGGAGCGCACAATCCCACGGGATGTTTTTTCTTGTACTCGATTTGTTCCGATGTGTCCGAGCCCCAAAGATGTATAAGTTCATTGTTGTCTTGTTGATGATTTCACAGCTGTCGGAACTCATCGCCTCTTTTTCCGTTATAAACAATAATGAAATTTTAGGACACTTTTTCTTTTCAAGTTTACCTACATAGGCAAATGAGATAAATAGCCCTTCGTAAGCGGGTACAGAAAAAAAAACTGAAGAACAAACGTCAGTCAGAGCTGTTAGATACTCCCAATGTTGATTGATGAACGAAAACTACTTTCCGTTTACTCCTTTTAAATTTTAGAGAGTAAGTTAAGCTGTGCTATTTTTCGCTCATCGGACCAAACGTCGCAATTTCTTGTCTATTCTTGAGACCAAATTTTCTTTGTTATTCACTAACTCCAAATTTGATTTCTCTTCCAGCATTGTTCCAAATGCCCCTTATGCCTGGCGGTCCCGGTCCCTTCGCCCCCACCCCCACCCGACCTATAAAGCTTTCGCCACAACCCCTCATCCCCACCAACCACAACAACAACCACCACAACCACACGAACAACAACCACAACCACCATCACCATCACCAGCACAACCACAGCAGCCCCGGAGGCTCGCGGGAAGCCCCTCACTCGCCGGTCCCGGCACCGCTGGGCGAGTATGTGAGTCAAGGGCCCAGCACGCCGGGGCCCACGCCTAGTCCGGGACGGGGGCCCAGCACGTCAACCAGCCCGGGGCCTCCAGGGTCGCCGTTGCAGCTCACGCCCGTGCTTGTGGACGTGCAGGTTGGAAGGCTTGCGGAGGCCGCTGACCATCTGGTGAGAAGTCTGCCGCAGTTTGAACCCAAACCGCACAACACCAAGAAGAAGATGTGCAAGGACTTGGAGGTGAGACTTGGGTTGGTATTTTAAAGCGATTGAAGGTCGGAAATCTAGTGCATCTATATTAAACCGAGTACAAAGACGTCGTCAATGAATTACGGGCACCGAGGCCTTCGTGAGACTCAACTCGAAGACTCGGCATAATGCTGTAGGTGCCTATTTCAAGAGTGAAGAAATATACTACTTTAAATCAGAATCAGACTATCTAAGTACTCTTGGTAGGTATGTGTAGATATCTACTGCGAAAAGCGACGTCACTAGAATCCAATTTAAATTTACTTATTAATTTGCAGACGTTAATACCTTACACACTTTTTTCTTCAAAATATGACCAAATCTCTAAACGAGCCTCTCACTCTCGAAGTTTTCTATTTGAAAGAAATTGACTTTACGCGTGGACCACTTGTGGGTACTACCAAAACAAACTCGAAGATTTCCTGTTTTTAAGCCTACTCGTTTAACAAAATCAATTATTCGAAAGTTGAAATCCACTGAAAGGCACTTAAAATTCAGAATGAGAATTTAATTTCCAGTAGTAGTGAAAAGTTGTTCATTGTGCGGTTTCAAGGAATGTCCCAAGGAATACCAACAGGGGCGTTACAAATCCGAGGAAAGTGGTGAAAAAGTAAACTCCGTTTGAACATTTAATAGCAATTGCAACGTTTTAATCACATCAAGGTGGAATTGGCTATCATCTCTTTCAGCTACTTCGCATTAATAGGTTAATGTTAACCCCAATTTGATCACTGAGCTTTATTCTGGAACGCATAAGACAAACTCAGCCCCAAAGCGCGAGTGAACTCGTCCTTAGAACGCAGTCTATTGACCCTCATGCAGCTACACAAACCAAAGATTGGAAAACGCCTGCTAAAGACTGGCAAGAAGCGGTCACTTGAGGGTGCCCGATCTACACTCACCCACCCACCCACGTAGGTGACCTCTGTCCCCCCCCCCCCCCCCAGACCAAAGGCGTAGCCCTAGCCTTAGCGGGGGCTCTTAGGTGCCCGACGACCGTCAAGCCGGGCGCATCTCAAAGCTAGTCAGAGGCCAGTCATCACAAAAAATAGTCATTCGAGACACCAGCCTGTTGTGTCGGTTTTTTTTTCTTGTCTACTTTTTTGTCCAGTCGAAAGTTGAAAACTCGAGAAGTTAAATGACGTAAACCGATTATAATCTGCTAATTACAAACTGTGCACACCGGATTGCCGAGTACGAACAATATAATTAGTATGACCCGGCCAAAATAAATATGTAAATTTAATATCTTTATGGAGAATAATGACACGGCTGGGATTCAGGAAAAACATATTTTTTAAGCGCGCGTAGACGCGGCGTCGAGCGGAGGCAAAACCCGTTTATCCCGATCACTGTTATTGGGCAAAAACGGCGAGTGCAGCTAGACGCCGAGAAATTTAATTCAGATCAAGCATTTTTTTCAAATTTAATTTCCTTGGAACATATTACCGCGAGTGGTTGGTTTTTTTTTGTTTTTTCATCATTGCCATCTCGTTCCGTGGGATAAAATGCAAGTAGAAATTAGCATGGGTCTGGGGGCATCCGTGGGCTATTTCATGTCTTGCGCTGCAGTTTACCGGGAAGAGAGACTGGTATTTCGCACACACGTGTACCATGGGAGAAGGAAGTGATGCACACAGGTCCAAACGAGTCTTACTATACTACTTCCTCCTGGCAGACGGAGAGGGAGAAGTGGCTTCAACCCTTTCGAAACACCTAGTTTGTAAAGGGGATACAAGAACTTCCGGCCATTTCACCTTGAGCCAGAGATTAGGATTAGATGCAAGACGGAATCTAAGAATGATGAATCCAAACTCGAAGATCAAAATATGGCTTCTTCAGTAAGCCCTTTAACACATAGCTACAGAATTACGAGACACCGTATGGTTTAAAGCCAATGTAAATTGGGGTAATTATTAACTAACGACCAAACTTCCATTAGCACTTTCCACCAAACTCTAAACTAAATTATAGATAATTTAAGAATAACTCTTGAAATTTAAGCACATTCTCTGAAAACCGGAAATTTTGGTTCGTACCAAATTCTGTAAAGACGGCTCCTCGGCCCCCTTCTTCCTACCTTGTTTGTCAGCACCGTCTCTGACCTCTTTCTCCGCGTTCTGACCCCGGTCCACTTCGGTTCTGACCCTCTTTGCGACCCTTGCAGTACGTCATGAACATGGCTGACGACGACCCTCGGAGGATGGACGAGATCCGGAAGTACGCGGCCATCTACGGCCGGTTCGACTGCAAGCGGAAGCCGGAGAAACCTCTCACCCTGCACGAGGTACGTTTCCGGGAGACGTCGGAGCTTGATCTGCGTTTGGGGTGGGGTTTGTCTTTGATTGGCTTGACATGATATGACAGGCATGTGTCTCTTAAAATTAGCCGATATTTTTTATTCTATATTTTATCAGTAGACGTCAGTTATCAGTTTTTGCAGTAACCTTTTGCTCCTGGTAGAGATTCGCTAGTCCCCCCCCCCCCCCTTGCACTCTTGAAGACCTGGTGTCAATGTCTCATGCTGGTCGACACCAATTCTTTACTGTTGCCTCGGGCGAAGTCTGAAATGTATAGGAATTAACACCAGATGCGCTAAGAACTGGACCTATAATAAAATGAGTGTAAATACTGACACGGGTTCTTATCGGTAAGATTGTAAGGGGAACATGGAATCAGAAAAATATGTGAGATAAGCCTGTAACACTGAGTAACGATCGTGATCCACAATAATTCTTGGTTAAGAAGCAATGAAGTGGGACACAGGCTGGATGGGTGACCGACCGCTTAACTCATGTCTATAGAATACCTAATTTGAAAGTGGGGTCAAAAGGTTCAGTTTTAAGGAAGTATTTTGCATAACAATTAGGATCTGGCCGAGTAACTCGAAAGTCGATCCGATGGTCACGGAGTGAAAAAACTCGGTCCGAAAACGAGCCCGCTATTAGTCGAGACTTGATTACTTTGTGACTTTGCAAATGCAGATGCTGCTCCGTCCATTCTTCGCGGTGATGGGTGAAAAGACTCGCCGACTTTTTTCCCAATGCTCGCGCGATTATACGTTACAGAGGGCCGCAGAGAAAAAAATCAAAATGGCGAGCTTGCATTTCTTTCTGGTAACCAACATCCCCGATTTCGATGGAGAGGAGATGATGACATTTCGTGCAAAAACTATTGGTGCCATTTTATTGTTAACGGTTACGCTTTAGCAAACTTGTAAATCCGCTTTGATGCGCGATCGGGGAAAAAAACGGTCAAGAAGAAGTTTGCTTGTCGGGCCGATAAAATGTTGCATTTGATTTCGGAAAAAAATTGCACCGATAGGTGATTTTGATTGCTATCGTTTCGGGAGGCTCAGTTTATTTCCAGACATGTTTAGTTCCAAGAAGAAATAATGTGTTAATTTTTTACGTTTTCAAATTTTGACGTACGTTTTTTAAGCCGCATCAATGTCGTGGGAGAGATAGCTCAACCGTGGATAGAAAATAAGGTGCCATGCAAATTTCAACTCTAAGAAGACCGTAAAATGATTTGGCTATAACTTTACTACTACGGCACGATTCGGGTTTCGCCATTAATTCGAATATCGTTTTACGACCGACCTAGCGGGGAGGCTCTTTCTATACATTTACGAAGGTAAGCTTCCATAGGAAGCCGAACGGTTTGGCGTGTTGGAAACACCGGTTCTCGCGAGATCACCGAAGTTAAGCAACACTGCGCTCAGTCAGATATTGGATGGGTGACCTTCCAAAAAAATGAAAGTTAGTACAGCAACTTCATTCACCTTGCTTATCAACCTCTCAGACAGCATGGATTTGTCGAGGAATCCTGCTGTTTTAGTTGTACCGTCCTTCGGAAGGACGTTAAGCCGGTGGTCTTCTTGATGCTCTTCGACAGGAGTAGGCTACGTGCCGGCATTAGGTTCCCCCTTCTCCCTTCTAGGCTGGATTAGGTTCATCATCATCTTCATCATCATCCACTCATTTACCGACGCCAATAGACCAGTGCCGCATGGCCAGATGTCAAAACAGTGCGTCGTTAAACACCACAAATCAATCAAATTCACGGGAAGCAACGGCAGATAATAATGCAGTTTATCGCCCTATTGGTTCACTAATATTTGAAAATCGTTAAACTGTCATACAGTTGACTGTTTTCGCGCCATTTTATTTAATAATATTCCACTATTAATTATTTTTCTATTTTATTTGGGACAGTAATAATGCATACCAGTGAATATTTCCCTCCGATAAGTTGTACACCCATATTCCAACGAAAATATGCTGTGGGCTTACAAATCTTCCGAAAACCTCCCAGAAGCAATGAAGAATCTGATTTTAATTAGTATAGGAATAGATAATACAGCGTTAACATCATGCTTCATTTATTTAAAGTGTACAGTTTTTTCTTGCAAAAATATGAATGCACCATGATCCATTCCTCACCAGCGCATCACTCGAAGCAACCGGGAAAACTGCATATTTTATCCTAGATAAAAATTAAGCATGCATCTTTTCCCATGGTTAGCGGAGCTATGGAACAAGACATAACAGCTAGGTATCTTAGCTGCAGCGCACGCAACGCTTGGCGTTAATGGCGGGAGCTGGGAATCGTGAAATAGCACTCCGACAAATGTTTTCACGTGCAAAACTATTGCGAGTCGAGCCGTACAAACTTCTTGCTCTCTGTGAACTGCGGATTATTATTAAATAACGATAATAAAAACGAACGGATCGGGTTTTATGGGCATGATGACCGCAAACTGGTCAATGCATCTTCTCGGTGCTCTGATATTATCGCCACACATCTCACGGTGGCGTTTTTAAGCTTTTTATTATGTAACTAGCCGAGAGAACACTGCTGATCCGGAATTTAGGAATTTGAAGCTGGGCCAAAATATTAAAAGTATTTTTTTGGGGTTGGAACCAGCAATGAAATTGGCCGACACAGCTTTCATAACTTATTGGCTCTTATATGTGAACGTTGTTAGAAGATTTTGTTTCGGCTGTTTCTCTGGTGGTTGTATCCTTAAAATATACTTTATCCTACCAAATTTGGTTATTTCTTTTGGAAATGACATGCTGTGTTGTTATACTTCTCTTTTATATCTTTTTCAAGCGTAGGTTTAGGAAGTAATCAAAGCAGTAGGTACCTAATAAAGTTACCGTTGGAAGCTTGTACACTGATTTTCGATGCGGTCAATTACACAAGCCGATACAAGAATGAAATTTAATTATCTCAGTTATTATTAACAAGCATGCACAGTTAAATGTACGGCTGATGGGTTAAGGTACCTATATCAATTTATACTGCCAGACAGTTCTTGTTCTTTCGTGAAGATGTTACTTATTTGCAACACCATGAAACACAGCCCTATAGTTCATGAGCTCTTGAAAGTAAATGTTGCTAGAAGGCTGTGGGTCGGCCATTTTACTGTTTACTTAATAGTTTTAATCCTGAAAGTAGTAGAAAATTAGAGCATAATTAGCAAGTACAAAATTAATTTGGATTGAGCCTTTTTTTGTTGATGTAAAAATGGATTTCAATAACGTCTTACTCATTACCGGTCTTATTTGCTAAGAATAAAGCCACATATTAGTAATAAGTAATAGGTTGAACATACATATCGAGACGTCAGGCCGTTTTAACCATCGCCCCAGGTGTGTGTGTTTCTTTTCACTCAAGCTATCGATACCTTTTCCATATAAAATTGAGTTACTTCAGCGTTTTTCGTTATTAAAAACAATAAAACACGCCTTATACTGCATCAACCGTCATAACTGTAACCCGCTTCGATGCCATTTTTCTTGACATCGAACTACCGATAACGCTTGCCCATGTATAGAGGAATATCCGCAAAGATCCTACTGCAACGCGTTAGAAGTTCGAACCTAATAGGTAATAATATGTTCCAAGCCCGCGGAAGCTTATTAATAAAACCAGCATAACTATAATAAAATAAGACTGCCTCGTTTATTATTCCCATATATTCGATTAATATGTACTCTGTGTCATGTGATCTATCGACGATATTTTACCAATCGCTGCAGACGACGGAGTGAGCCATATTTAGACTGGTCTTGGACAGATCAATCAATTCCCAGCAAGAATAAGCGCAAGAAAATGACGTTTATGCATGTGCTAACCGATATTTCTCGCGGTGAAAATTGCTAGTTTATTTTCCAACGGTAGCAAGGCTTCGTTAAAAACTTACCGACGGTTGTGATTGTGTTTGGAATTGTTTCGTCGGACTGCGCAAAGTGACATTTTTATCTTGTATTATATTCGATATTTTAGTATTGATTGGTTTTGAGCAAGTCTGGTTGACATTGAGGTTGATGTCATGTAATGACTAGCACAGACGATTTTTTGTGATAGCAGAAAATGTCCATCACTCTAAGACCATGAGAAAAATGGCCGTAGAATTCTGGGAAAAATATCGGACACTGGGCTTACATACATGTGATCTTGTTGGTTTCTTTTGCGACGAAGTGTTGTATGATGGAAATTCTTGAGACAAGGAATTTTTTTTTGGGGGAATTTAAATTATGGACGCGGTCAATCAATGCATACGAGACATTTTGGTGCAAATGTCCTTTTCATTTGTTAATCGCCCAACGTAAAAATTGCACATATAGTTCAGTTTTTTTCTTATTTATTTCCAATAGCTACTCACAAAAAATACCAAGGTTGTTACATTTGCTTACCTGTTTTCGTCTGAACAATTTGAAAAAATTTCGGACGGGTTCCACTACCGATATACTCACTCCAAACTGATAGACTGATTAAAGTTTGGTGTTTAACGAGGTACTATTTTTTAGAGCTTGCTAGATCTCCCAGAACAGAAAATATGTCATTCTACCACCATAGTGCAGATGAGCTAAAGCCCCGTTTTGTTGCCACTTATATCCAACTTTCAAAGACATAACCTCCAAATAGACAGTACGTCTCTTACAATTTGTTATCTCGATAAAATCTGCGTTGAAGTAAAGAAAGCTTTCCGAGCGCACTTAATAATCATGGAGTGCAGTCGTAACATTTTTCTATGACCACATTTTCACGTGCATCGGTGCAACGTTTTTCCTCGCGTTTCATGCGCGTACAAAAAGCCAGCTCGTCTCAAGCTGAGCGTGCATCGATAGGCATCTACAAGATTGCAACAATCGGCCAAACACAATGTGCACCTCAGCTAAATACCACTTTTTTTCATCACTACCTACGGACCGAAAAACTTGCAAGTCTGAAAATGTAAAATCTAATTGCTTATTGTATGCCGCTATACGGTTTTTTGTGCGTACTAGTGCTCGCTCTATCGCACAATGCACATGATATACCGAACTAAGGAGCCTAAGCAGATTAGTTTTCAATACATCCCTCTTATTTAAACTAGAAAATCCGATCACAGCAGCCTTGGCATCTTCGTCTTGGTGCGAAACCAATTACTTCTTAAACCACACTGAACTCGAGGATTTTTGTGCGGAAGTTCTTGGTGAGCTTCTTGATTGGTTTCAGAAATGAAATGACAAAAAGCATTGTTGTTCACAATATCTGGCAGAGCAGACGAAAACATCCTCGTTCTTCTTTATGCTGTTGAAGCGTGAGTCAACGTAAAGTTTACAAAGTAGACTTGTTCGAACTCAACGGTTTCCAATGAAATGAAAATGACAGGACGCAAATTTAGCAAATAATTTTAATCGAATCCATTTATCAAGATCTAAAGCAATAAGATCTAAAAAACGTGTAAGAAACTAGCACTTATATGCTTGATGCATCCAAACAGGTGTCTGTTTCAGCACCCCCTAGCTGCGATCCCTATATTCAGTAGTATAGGTGGCACTAAGCGGGTCGTGGTACCTGTCGGCAAGTAATCCCGTTGGAAAACTGTGTCAAACCGCTGTCTGAATGCAAAGACGTGTGAGACCTGGAGATCCTCCAATACATTATCAGCTTCCCTTGCTCTTGTCACAAACCGTCAAGGCACCTTAACCTAACAAACGCAAACGAAATGAGAGGTGGTGAAAAAAAACCGCGCGACACTCGATCGGTTCGCAGCCGTAGCGGCGTCGACTGCGGGACCGAGATCTAGGTACGCGCAGGCATGCGCAGTCTCGGTACTCGAGTACCTACTCGCACACCGCGCAATCGCAGACTTGCTAATGAATGACTCGCCTTGTAAGGGAACGTCTCGGAACGCCACGCTGAGAAAAAGGTTTAGATGGAAAACGTCGGCAGGGAAAAAAGTTTGTCGTGACGATGAAACGTTGATGCGTGCGGCTGTACAGGTTTGACCCCGCGTCGTTTGATAAACGCATGCAACGTTGGGTAGACTGTCATGCGAATTTGTTCTGTTAAACCACGTGCTGAGCTCTCCATTGCGCGAGAGAACATACTTTTTAGGAAGTGGCGCCACCGATCGATTTGGGGTGACATGCAGGCCAGCTGTCATTTTCAAAAAACACTACATAGCGTCTCCGCTGATGTCCGCCATTTTCCTTTTGGCATAAGGCTTTTATCGCGCCAAGAGTTATTGTTTTTTGAACTATAATAAGAATTTTAAGAATTTTTCTACCAATTATAAAAATCCTGGGAATTATTTTGCTGATAACTTGAGTCTTTTTCAAACCCGCCACTGAATTCACTACTGCAATTTCATTCATGAGCTTGTAACAATGATGGGGGCCAGTCCTGGTTCTCGTATCTTCTCACATAAGCTAGACTGTAGGCTATGTAAGACTTGAACAGATTTTAAATTCAGGATAACGACATATGCTTACCGTTTGTGGAACAGTTAACCGTTTTGTTTTAAGCAATTCCTCTGGGATTTGTTTCATCCCATGAAATTTGACCAGTGCCAGATGACTCATTGTCAAAACAGCGCGTCACTGAGCACCACAAATCAATCAAATGTTCATTGTTTAGTTCTTTTTACGCTATAAAAGATATGACATGCGCAGCGAGACCACCCGCTACTTTCAGTATTGATAACATTTCAAACACAATTTAAATCTTCGATCTAGCTTTGCAGTCCACATCATGCAATGGCCAAGCTCTATAATCTTCTAATTACATTAAAATGTCCCCGTCTGGTTATCTTTCCGTTTTTTTCTTTTACTGGAATGCACATTGTCATGTTTCATCTGTTAGTTCTATAGTTCCATGGCTTACTTTAGTGTAATTGTTAACGCCATTGCTTCGTCTGACTTGGACACTGTGTTGTTTTACAACCATGTCACTTGGTCAATGTCAACTGTCTGGAGTCTGCTGTCTTGTCTTCTGGGATCCACCTAAGTAGCCTGCAAGCTTAAAGAGATGACAGATACACGACGCCATGAGGAGGGGATCACGCGTGTGGATGATCCTATCGTCTGGGTGATGAACTCTTTTCGTTCCCACACTGCAAGCGAGTTCAGCACTGACAGCGTGCATGATTCAGACATAAATTCGCGTAATTATTGCGAGCTGCGAGTTTAGAATTTAATTTCATTCCAATTTCAGTGCACCATTTTTAAAGCGTAGCGTTAAAAAAAAAATTTTTCGGCTATTTGAAAACACGCCTAGCACAATAAAATAATATGGTTAGAATTTTACCTGTACCGTTCCAACCTGAACTAGCGCGCTAAAAAAATCTTAAATTACTACCGACTGTAATGAAGTATTTTAATGCACGCTATTTATGCAGCTAAATAAGCAATTAAATTTTCATGCACGGTCATAAATATACAATGTAATGTTTTCATTTTGAAACAGATATTGTTGATCCATCTCTGTCTTTAGCTGGGCGAAATAATGATGGAATCGTGGCATGTGTTGTTACTGCACAACTTCTAGGTCAATTAGCAACATGATTCAGCAAGAACCAGACTGATTGCAAAAAAAACTCTTGCAACCTGTCGATAGGCCATCATGAGAAATGTGCAACGACCGGGCTGCATGCATTTAGTGCACTTATTTAAACTACGAACCTGTCGATAATTCAATGTGCATCTCAGCTGCATTTGGTTTTGTAAAACGGCTATCATTTCGATTACGTTCAGTACTTTGCCTTCAGGTAAAATAATTTTAAGTATGTAAAAAAAACGACCAATTCAACTGGTGAAAATATCATTTTACCTACTGCACTTATAATTTTTTCTTACCGGATCACTATTTTAGATATTTCTTCTCTCCAATTAAACAGAACACCGTATCATATTTTAAAGACATGTGTGCATTACACTCAATTAGTCACGTGCCCGTCATTAAATGCAGCATGCGTCGGTGCATGTGCAACACGGAATGCATTTATATGCATCTCATTAAGCGATAGGGCGGCCCGGCGTGCTTGCTCAATGCAAGCACCCTCAATGCAGTTCACATATTATGTAAGCTGCAGCTTGCAGGGCAGGCTGCGTGCAGGCGACATTGCATCCCGTGGACAGGTGTATGATGCACTCAGAATGCAATCGGGTTTCAGTGGGGCCCGAGCCTATGCGGGTAGTCTCAGCTAAATTTGCATAAGGGATGATATTTAAATATGAAGGGAGTATTTCGATGCATTCCTATTCATGGGAGTATGTTAAATAACCTTTGATTTCTTCGATAAGAAGGATATAACAAGATTATAACATGGATTCGATAACAAGCATGGTACCATAGAGATTCCTCAATCTACCTGGATGTTTCCAGATTTTTTTGTTTGAAATATTTAAATTGACAGCAGCATAGTGCCAAATTAAACAACATGTTATTGAATTCTGATGTCAAATGTTGACTAATATGCTATATATTTTCAAATTTCAGCAACAAGTTTGCCCTGTGCTTTTTAGTGCTATTTTTACCTGAACTAATTCAGTTTGTGGTTTTCCTCTCTGTCAACAGGTATCGGTGAATGAGGCGGCTGCGCAAATCTGCCGCATAGTCCCAGCGCTACTCACGCGGCGCGACGAGCTGTTCCCGTTGGCACGTCAGGTGGTCCGAGATTCCGGCTACCATTACTCCAAGGGGCACTCTAAGTAAGACTCACCCTGTCCATTGCTGATCCTCAGGGAAGAACCCGCTAGCTTCGCTCACATTGACTCGCAAACTCAAATATAGCATTACATATATCACTCCCTCAACTTGATACCACCCTCTACAACGCTCTCCTCCTAAAGAACTTTCCTGCACACTCATTACTTATCCATCCGCTCTTATAATACTCATTGCCAGAGCACCCATCTGTGAAATCTATGACTTAAAGATTGTCTTCAAAGTTCAAATACGCCTTGCTAGAGATCTCATCTCCTCAATAAAAAAATCCAACCCCTATGTGCACAAGCGTCTCAGCCGAGAAAAAAAAATCTTTTCAAATCGATGCGTACATATTCATGTCCATGTCAACATCTGCTGCTTGGTAAACCAGAACCATTAACCCAGCTTAGATATCTTTAAAGCAAACACCCTCTCAATTACTAAAGAATAAAGAATTCCCACAGACATGTCGTCTGCATCTCGGCGTAAAGGGATCCAGGAGTGCATCACTAATATGCAACCCGTCCTGATATCTCCATGGGTCGCGTGCCGCGGTGCATCCTAATTTGCTGGGCATCGTTCGGTGCATACCTTCCCGAATTAGGGTCATACCCTCGGCGTCGTCACCTGTAGTGTGCCTGCCTCCGGGCTCATTAGAATAATCTTACGACTCATCGGGATTCCAATCCAAAAAACCTCACATGTGTGTCATTTATCGACATATTAAGGGTTGTTTCTTTGAAAGAAAAAAAAACTTTTAATAGCCACCAAAATGTTCAGTAGGCTACGTGCCGGCACCGAGTAACCCCTCCTCCCTTTTATGCTAAATGTCCTTCATCATCTTCCTAATCATTCACTTATTCACCGACGCTATTAGATCAGTCAAAACGCTAGACCAGCCAGACGCTGTCAAAACAGTCAGTCGCTAAATCGCACAAATCAATCTATCAGTCATAAAAAGGTTGAATTTTGCATTTATATTGATATATTTTGTTATAACCGACAGGTTCAATTATAGAAGCGTAAAACATTTTTCTATGCAAAATAGAGCATAGATTTGAGTACCCAACTAGAAACGAAGGGACTTACTGCTCATAAAATATTGAATTGATGCACTGATTGACGTTTGTTTCAACTACAAATGACCAAATTGGCTCAAAGGACTTTGACCTCGCATTTGCTTTTCAACTTGGACTCTGAATTTGGACAGCAGTAAACGATAAATGACGTATGACACCACCCTCTGTCCGCAGCTTGTCTGGCTGTCATCGTTCGCATGGACACGGCGGTCCTGGGGGTCGCGGAGGCAGCAACGGCGACGAGCACTACAGCAAGCGGATGCGTCTGGAGTCGGCCAACTCGCTCAGCCCCACCTCCAACGACTTCCTCGAGCTGGACGCTCAGGCACGGCTTAGGAGACAGGTACACCTGGCCATGCGCAGCAGGTCTGGGCAGTGGGTTCTTATGCCCCCCCCCCCCCCCTAGCTAATTTGGATAGCAAGGCCTTCATATCTTCTAGTATTTTCACTGAGCCCATTTAAGATCTAGTCTAGTCGCAGGATGATTGACGTACTTGATTCGCCTAAAGCAGTTAGTAGTTAAGGCATATGAGTGCACGCATAATTGAATTTCTTTTCAAAATGACATGTACAGTATCAATGTTACTCAACAATGGAGTAACTGGTTGATTTCAATGCACGGCTACGGTAAAAGGGGTTGACAGTAGGCTGGTCTTAGTAGACAAGGCGCCGAGTTTAAACGTCGAAACGGGGTGCGATTTTCAAGCTCCGCGCCCGTATCTGCTTTTGCAACCTGCTAGTCGTATTGTGTTCAATACATTGAAGTTTCAAATTTGAAATGTATTCAATTGCCATGTTGGATCAATAAAGTCCGTACGAAGTGTTTTCAGTCAACGAATATTAATGAAAATAATCAAAATCGCTCGGCACAAAATAGATACTTAGATAGATAGATAGAATAGATACTTAGATCTATAAACGTCCTCAATGACCCAAACATAGCAAGAGAAATAATTCTACAAAACGATTTCCAAACAGTCGAGGTGTGGGGCTGTTTTTTCTGTCCATCTACTTTTACAGACAATGCGTCAGATGAGTCACAGTGTAATTTCGAATTCTTTTTACACTTTACATAAGAATATTAGCAAGTTTATTGCTTTGAAAATCTGGTCGTCAATGCGAACTCGATAGGGTTCCCACGGAGAATGTGATTGTCGACAGGAGCGCATGGAGCAGGTAGCGGACGAGCTGCGCGCGCTCGGCGAACGCACCGAGGAACTGGTCGGCGCAGCGCAGCAAGTACGAGAACGCAACGACTACCAGGCCCTGCACACGCTGCAGCAGCAAATGGAGATGCTTCAAAGCAAGCAGACCCAGCTGCTTGTTGAGCAGAGCGACCTCAGCAAGCAGCAGCCCAGGTTAGCGCATGTCTACGCAGACGTCGATAGTCAGGGTTATTTCCAGTGATGTATTCGTAAAATTTTTAGTGGGGGTACGCAAAAATGACAAATTTTTTTGTGTCGGCGGGCGGGGTGGGTGGGGGGGAGAGGAGGAGGAGACCCAAGGCGAATGCACCGAAAGAGTGGAAAATAGGGGGCTTTGGGCGCAGCTCCAAGTGAATTTTTATTCTAAGGTTTCTTTTGGAGTCAATCTACGAGTTTACGATGAAATTGGGCTTGGAATGACATGGTCAGAACTGCATTTTTAATTACGTAATGATTTTGAGAAAATTAAATTAAAGCCGCCCTCTCATGTCTACACCTTCCCACATTGTTGCAGTCTTGAAATTTGGTGGGGATTCGGGAATCTGGTAAAAGAAAGTCTATCATTTTAATCGAATACTGGTTTAAATTTTTGTTGAAACTATCCATAGATACGCGCGTACTTTCGCGTTGAGGAGATTACATCAGTTTCGACAATGACTCTTTTTCATTGAGCTCTTCTTCATTCGACGTTGGTGGTGTCTTCAACTTCTCCCAAACCAAATTTTGGTTTTTTAGGAGGAGCAAGGCCCGAAAGGGAATGCAAATCCACTTGCTTCCTCTTCTGTATCTTGAATTGAACTAACTCGTCCAGTGTGGCTCGTATGTGGCATTTTGGTTATTGTTTGTATTTTTGTCTTTCCTGCGAATTCTTATTATTTGAAGCGGGCTTGCTTCTGAGAGCTTGCACCGCCGTGCGACGCCGCGAAAGCGGCTACCGACTTCCCTAAGTGATAACAGTAATATGGTTCTAACTAACCCCTTTGTTGCAAGTCGCGACGCCGGCATAGTTCCAGCCTACCTACTCTTAGTATGTTCGCATACAGTGGCATTCTTGGTAGGTTTATTTTCAAGTAAGTGGATTATTAGGAATAAAACCCTTAACTGGGATATTTTCGCCTTGAAAATAAAGAAGTGCAGGATATTTCGAATAATCATAATTTAATACTGCTTTCCCGTGCGTTCGCCTGCGTTCCCTCAAAAGTTCAAAGTGGGGGTACGGCCAAAAATAAAATTAATAGTGGGTGGACTGCGTACACCCGCGTGCATTGACCAATACATCACTGGTTATTTCTCACCTCGAAGAGGGTCAAGAGGTCAGGCGATGAGCGGCGGCACTTTTAGTTAATGCAAAAGTATTCATGTAAATCTATACGATTATTTAGATTCTTGTTTTTATGAGTCAGTACACTTGAGCCCATACACATCCATATAAATTTGCGGTTAGCGTCAAGATGCTCATTGAAGAATTCACATGGGAATGTCGTCCTTGTCTTCGTGATTGGTGATAATTTACTTTTAATAGAAAACTACGAAGAAAACAACACAACAATACTTAAAAACCTACCATTAAATTGCAATGACCCGTAAAAGTTATTGACGATAATTACTTTGAAGTACTAAATTGCGTCTACCGGTTTTTTACGTTATTCTCAAATTATCGACACTGATAACATGCTGATGGCCGTCAAGCATCACTCGTATCCGTCAAGTTAAGAGGTGTTCTCACGGGGTAGACAGGCAAAGCCACAGCGAAACAGTTGACTGGACCCATGGTAAGGGGGCCAACCAGAGAGTTGGATGGTAACCGTTGGGCTAACCGCGCCATGCGTTGCAGGTACTTCCGGCGCAGCAGTGGCCGGATGTCGTCGTGCTTTGACTCAGAGAGACCGGACACCGACGACACCGACTCCCAGTTTTCATTCAGCAACGCGAGCTCACCGTGTCAGGTAGGTCACATGACACATGACTCCAACTATTCCCAAGTATCATAAGTATCATGTATCATACGTTTCATAAGTATCATAAGTATCCAAGTAGCATAAGGGTTTTCATTTGTTGTGTGAATTTCAATGTTGTACATTTGTTTGTGCGTGGGCTCTTCTAAAAATCAGAAAAACAACTTCGTCAACTCATGCGTCACTCATTCAAGTCACACAATCAAAGTCAGTAAACTCACAAAAATAAAAATGCTGAAATGTTGACCTAACTAAAACCTTCTTCACTTACCAGGAGATCGGCGACTCCCGCGACTCAACGCGGGACGGCGAGGTGAACGGTGTCGGCGGCGTTCTCGACCTCAAGAGTGGTGTTCTCTCCGGCAAGATCTCGAAACAGGTAGGGCGTCGAGACGGCGACCTCTGAGCGTCGTCGACGTCGATCATCTCATCGGAACTAACCATCGCACATTGATCGCTTTGTCCGTGGACTGGAGTAGGGACACATACTAACCATCGATTCACCATTTCACACATTTTAGATCAGTTTTGGAAGGACAGAAATAGTACGCTTTAAAAGGCAATGCGTTTCAGGGGATTTATTCGTTCTCAAAGCTTTCCATTCTAAATGTTAGAAAACTTGAGATTTTGGAAAATAACTTTTCACCACTCCATTTGCAGTAGTCACAATGGCTACTGTCTCTTGAATTCTTAGCACAACTGGATAATTGATAAGAAATCAAATCCCCAAGTTTTTTATCATCATTTTTTAATCTGACAACGCTTGGTCAAGCTAGACCTACAAGCTAGACTGAATGAAGCGGTTAGGAGTAAAGGGTACCTTGGTCCCCTCCTCTCATCTAGGCTAGATTAGGTTCATCATCAAATTATTTTTTTTCTCATTATGCCCGACGTTACTGGACTAGTGCACAGGTCCAGTTAAGCCATAAGCCAGGTATCATTAAGCCACAGAGCAACATCGAAGCAACCTAAGCCCATCTCTACCCCATCATCTCGCTGTTCATTCTTGTGTATGTGCCTATTCTTGTAAAGTCAGTAGTCAGCGTTCACAATCGAGCGCTCGCCGAGTGCGATACACGCGTGAACAATGCGTGAGTTATGCGTGAGTTATGCGTGAGAGAAATTCGTCGTCAGGTAACTCGGCAACGAGGTACACAGTCACGAAGCGTGCTCGTCAATTTTCCTTTCTGTTACTGCGTCGTTTAGACTTAACCTGTAGCTTCTATTTGTTTAGTATTATTTCTCATTAGAACGTATCATTTGGGCGCGTGTTTGTGCTTAGTTTTGCTAAACGGTCTGCTCGCTTCAATCGGGCTCCCATCAGTGTGGTAGGGCCTTGGGTTCGACCCTCGCCTTGGACACTTGATGCGACTACCAATTGGCGGTGCAAATTTCATTTGGTTTTCTTCAGTTTTTCGATCGATCATTCATTGTAATGTGTAGTTATTTTATCATCGGTCCCTAATTACGCAGATGCATACCATCGCCATACTGAGTATGCAAATCGCCTACCCTTGAGCTTGAGGTACTGTCAACAACTTTTCCTTGATTGACGTTGTCGAAGAGCAAGGATTCATTTTGACAGCATTTTCAAGACCATACTGAGTACGGTGAAGTGCATCATGTAGGCATGCGGAGCACTGTGACCAATGGACCAGGGTGTGATTTTTGTGCGAGCGGTGGAGGGTTAGCGCTTGCCTCGCTAGAGAGCAGCACGCGTGTTTCTGATCGCTGCCTTAACCTTGACAGATGGTGCACGACACGCTTTTGGACGAAGGACTGCGCGTCGTCAAGGAGCTGGTAGCCAATCAGAGTAAGGAGTCGAGCGAGGCGAGTTCCCAAGGTCATGGATCCTACGAGTCAGCCTATCACGAAAATAAGGTGCAGGTGAGTTGTTTTTTGGGGTGTTTGAAGATGCGTTGCAGTTCGTTGAAACGCTGATAAGATGTTGTTGCTGAAGGTTAGCTTTCTGTTAACGAGCACTGACTGAGAACTTCCGTTTTGGAGGGTACATTTACCACTCTAAATTCAGTTTACTCCTTTTGTTGCTTGAAAAGCAAATAATTGCAATCCCTCTTCAATATCAGCCGAACCGTACTAGTCACAAATATGTCATGGTCACCACTCCAATTTATTATTCAGCGTAATGTTGCTTAACTTCGGTAAACTAACGAGACACCTAATGCTCCATGAGAAAGTGATGCTTTAAGGCCGACCATTAGTCCAATATATTTTACAGAGCCATAATGTCACCAAAGTGCTGAATAATGGTAATCTCAAACATTAAATTGTAATAAATAATATTTGCAACGTGTTCCTGACGAAGGACGTGCGCTGGTCCTCGTAACAACAATCACATTAATCGGCAACGTAAAGATGCGCTGACATTTTCGCGGCGTTGGACAGGGTCAAGGGGAGTAGGATTTTGTCAAGAGTCACGCTGGTCCATTGACATTGTTGTTACCCGACCTCCTACGTGAGAGAAAGGAGTGGGAGGACGACAGGATAAGAAAGTGCACGTTTTGATATGTACATACTAAAATGTGCAGACTCGCTGACAAAATAAATTTATCAGCACTTCTGAGATGGGAGTTTCAAAGAAAATTAATTCCAGGCTAGTATGAGACAGGTTCCAAGTGAGGTTCCTAAAAATATAAATTTCCATTTACTTGTTATCGACATGGAAAGCAATTGAAGACACGTTATTTAAAAAAATATACAAAAAAAAAAAACTTACCAAATGTGTTTCGTTTAGTAGAATAATTCCTGTGTAAAATAGACCCACAGTGGTTAATTGTTTCAAAATATACCAAACGGTTTGGCGTGTTGGAAGCAACGGTTCTCGTCAGATTACCGAAGTTACGCAACACTGCGCTGGGTTAGGTATTGGCTGGGTGACCATCATACACTTGACCGGTTCTGTTTGGGAGAGAGGTTGGAGGGATGAAAGTTAATACAGCAACTGCATTCTTCTTACTTATCAATCTTTCGACAGCATGCATTTGTGAAGGAAACGGGGTGCTCTTTGTGCTCTTTGACAGGAGTAGGCATAAGTGCCTGCACTGGGTTTCTCCTTTTCTATTCTATGTGAGGTTACATTCATTGTCTTTCTCATCATCATCCACTCATTGACCAACGCCATTAAACAAGTGCTACATGGCCCACTGGAAAAACAGTGCGTTGTTAAGCCCTAGTAATCAATATGGTTTCAAAATAATCGTTGGCCTCACATAACTTCTCTCTTTTTGCGTGTATAAAATCATTCCAGCAAATAAACGTACACCTGTTCCCCTCCGACCTTTCACATTCTGACTATACAATTGCCCACCCTCGTTCAAAAATACCTTCGTCCATAAAGCGGAGTTCTCCTCAAATTCAACACGTTCCCTCACCAACAGGTGATTGCATCTAGCGGGGGCAACATCATCGCCGTCGCCAACCCGGCACTGTCCATGTCGCCGGCCATCCCCGACGCCGGCGTCGACGCCTCTCTCCTTCGCGCCGCCATGAAACAGGAGCCAGCGTCACCTCCGTCGCCGACGCCGAGACGCCACGACGACGATGATTAGTGATGTGCGTCGCGACCTCGAACTTGTGGGGTGCCCCAGAAGAGGGTCTTGAACGGACAAGTGATTTTGATAGGGTGGGAGGAACGACTCTGCCTCTTTAAGTTATTTGCTGCTTTGTGCGGTAGTTCGTCGAAAAGTCTGATCCGAATCGAAGGGTTTTATTTGTTTTAAGTTCGAGTAAGGGCTGAAACTAAATTGGAAGCCCGAATTTTGAATAATTGTATATTTGTTTAAAGCAGAAAAACACGAATTGCTTCATCTAGAGCTTGAAAGTTGATGAAATATTTTCAAAACGTAATAGTATTAAGTAAAGTAAAGAATAATGTTGGCAAGTCTTAAGTAGACCAGCCTTAAATTTGGCCAAACTTTTACAAGTAAATTTACTTGATTAACTCTATTTTTTTTCGAGCAGTGATCTTTTGATGTGGCTTTACTTTTGCATAAAGCCTTTATAGCTCAAAATTTTCGAAACCTACAACGGGTGTCCTTTCTGGTCGGCAGCAATGTACTAATGTGTTTACTGGAGAATTTGAGACAAACGCGTTGGGATAGACTTTGAGGTACAAGACTACGGTCGAAGTATTCGCGACCAGTCGGGATTGAACTGTAGAAACTTCCTTCAGGAAGCGTCCTCCAGGAAAGCGAATTTGTAAATTATGCGCACGTGCAACTTTATATACTGTGATATTTGTGTTCTTGTTATGAATATATAGTTCTAGATATTGTCAAGAATATAAAAGTGTGTGCCTATTGCGGACTTTAGAGGGCAGTGGAGGACAAAAATCGTGAAACGATGTCATTTAATTTTCCCCAACTTTAGAATGTGGTTTGTTATAATATTTATTTGTAAAAAAAAAAAAACTGAAATAGTCGGCGAACGCGCGATGAAAATGACGGACGTCGCGAGATTGGAAGTTGAGAGAAATTCTGTGAATGTGCGCCGAACATTTTGGGTCGTGATACGTGTTTGTATGTGCCACGAAAATAATGGCTGTTTTTTTTCTGAATGTAGAAAAACATTTTTTTTAGAGTCGTAAAAAGTGTGCAATATTTTTTTAGTTTTGTCAGCTTGTTTCGTGCATTTTCTTTGTCACAATTGCAGGAGTTTTTTTTTTTTTTTTTTGTTTATTTGTAGTTTTTTTAAGTTCGCGATTACTCAAAATAAGTTAAAACGTTTTTAAAAAGCGAGCTCATTTATGTTCAGTATTATAATTTTCCTCTTGCCGAAGAAAATGCATGGAAAAAAGTAGTTCTTTTTGCGAAACATTTGGATCTCCATTCTCGAGGGCTGACCAAAGTTATTGACACTGACCTTTTCGTATATTGTGTCTTTTGTGTAAAATATATATTTAATAAGATTATAATAATGTAATCATGTCCACGCGTCCAATGTGATATTTAGATTTGAATTGAAAGAGTCATTTTTTTCGAGCTAAGAATTTATTTGTAAGTGTGTTCGCTCCTACAGCACGTATTTATGGATACAGCATCTCTCATTTAGACAAATTTTTGTGAACCAACGAGTGCTATTCATTATCATTTATACTGACATGTGATTTTTTTTTAAACGAGTCCTTTTTGTACTTAAATAGAGGAGTAAGACTTTGGAAATTTAGTTTGTTGAAATTCGTTTTCGAAGAGTTCACTGTGATGAGATCTGAACGCACAAATACGCACTTTTTACGTTTAAATTAAGTTTTATTGCAGCACAGAATTAAAGTACTTCGCACATAACTGAAACTCATCTCGCCGTCGAGAGATCCTAGATTTTCTAAAAATGTTGACATTTTTTATGACATTTCAAGCTCAGCCTGGCATCGATTCTTTTTGTGTTTTGGCTAATATTTTACAACTACTCTTAAATTTACTGGGAAATAAACTGACTCACGAGACTTTAAATATAAACCTATATATAGTAATTGTTATCAATTAAAAATTAAAAGAGTGGAAGGAAAAGATATTCACTGTTGAATAAATCGCATAATTTCTCCTAAAAAAAAAAACACAATATCATCAGTTCCATCCATTTAAAATCTCTGAGAAGGATCTAACTAGGACCCTATCCAGTATTTGTGAAGGGTATTCTCCGTTGAAATAGAATCCATTGATCTGTATTGGATTCCATGATGATGAACGATGATTTATGGTGTTTAACGACGCACTGTTTTGACACCTGGCCGTTTGGCACTGGTCTAATGGCGTCGGTAAATGAGTGGATGATGATGAAGAAGATGATAAACCTAACCTAGCCTAGAAGAGAGGATAGGAATCCCGGTGCCGGCATGTAGCCTACTCCTGTCGAAGATCCAAGGGGACCACCGGTTTAACGTCCCTTCCGAAGGATTCCTCCTCAAATCCATGCTGTCGAGAAGTTTATGAGCAAGGCGAATGATGTTGCTGTACTAACTTTCATCCCTCCAACCTCTCTACCGAACAGAACTGGTCATGTGTGTGATGGTCACCCATCCAATACCTGACTCAGCGCAGTGTTGCTTAACCTCGGTGATCTCACGAGAATCGGTGTTTCCAACACGCCAAACCGTTCTGCGATTGGATTCCAGAACAATGTTCTTGGGCAGTGTTTTCCAAAGTATGGTACGCGTACCCCCATAGATACGCGAAGGGTCTAGTACGCGCTGCGCTCTTCTGAAGAGCTTCACGTAACTACTAGACAGCTTTCAGAGATATTTTTTGAGGTAGGTGATATTGAAGATATTCCTTATATTAAAGGAATACGGTATCAATATCAAATTTTAAGAAAGAAATGCATAAACAATTTGAAACTGAAGAATCATGTGAGTATGTAAAGGCTAATTTTAAATTTTGTACTTGAATAAGCAAGCCAATAAATAAATAAAACATTAAAAACAAACAAAAATCAATTGGTCAACGCAAATGAGGCCATATAAACCTGGTTAGGTAGGCACTCACTTACGCGTGCGTGCATGTTTTAGTCAGACTAAAATCGTCTAAAACCAGCATCGAAACTGCCTTTTGGTACCAGGCGCCCAGCCGACAAAAGAGTATCGTCCGAGCGTGGTGAACCACTGTGCGCGTGACGTCATTCTCCACGTGCGCGATCGATCCCTCCCTCATGTGTCGATCGACTGCTTCTCGGCTCCCATTGGGTGACCGGTTTTCAACGGTCATCGAAGTGATAAGAGCAATGGCGGCCGTGACCCGTTGATATAAGCCAGTGTTGTCTAAAGTGTCGTAACCCCTAGAGTGTTAGTGGGTTACGCGATACACTTTTCTGGTTCGCATATAATGTTAATAATGTCGCATAATAATGTTTTTGAATTTGTAGCATAGACAGCCCCGTGGATTGAATTTAAACGTTTTCATGCATTTTTGTCACCTGAAACTAACCAGTTGATCTCAGCTTTTCGGCGGCTCAAGTTCAGGCTACTGCTGCGCATGAACGGTGCGAGATAATGTGAAATTTTGAATGGTTGTGACGTGGTATAGCGTCACTAGAATTAGAGTGACTGTCAGTACTCACAGAAACATGGTTCTACTCCTTGGAGATCCGTCTTTCTCATCAATTAACACTAAAATCTTCTGACAATTTGACAATCTGACAATTTGTCAGGACTGCTCAAACCTCTGAAGAAGTAACTAGTATATGTTGCGAAACGTCGGGAAATTTAGTAGCCCTTTACTTAGCATTCAAAACCCAGTTCAAATAGTTTTTCTTAAAACTAGTGCTAAGGATAAATTAAGTAGACATGAGTCTAAAAACCATCAATACTAAAATCATCTAAAAAATTGCTTGTCCAAGAAGCTCAACGGTTTGCTGCATCACCAGCGATAGGTGGAGATCAGGGTTTGAGTGCCCGTTAGGGGATCAATTTTACCTTATAACACATAAAAAAGTGCGATATAAAATTTAAAAAAAGTGTTTTTTTTTCTGTCCTCTGTTTTTATCTGTGTACTTGCTTACAGTTTTTAGGGTTTAAATACGGTTAGGTTTGAATTTTGGTTTTGATCTGACATAAAACGGCCTATCTGTGATTTGTTTTGACGAGGTTTTACGAAAATTATAGAAGGTGTACACAGATGTCGAAGGTTTGGGAAACACTGTTCTAGGACATTGTGCGTCTATCCCAGTTCTAATTTTAATCAAGTTACCAAACTGGTCCATGGGATGTGACCTGAACCTTTTTCTCTGGAGGAATGAAATAAAATGTGATGAGATAGCCTTATTTGCTCCATTTCATTGGGAAAAAATTTCTGTTTCATATTGTTTTACTGGGAAAAAGTTACAGAATCGCGTACATGGCCTTCTTAAACACGTACACAAGCTTGCTCCAAACATCGAATGCAAATATTTCTTCCTGTTTCTCCTAAAAGTCTTAAAGGTAGAAATACTAATTAAGTAATAATTATTAAGTAACATCAAGAATATTACCCAGCTTTACACCCAAAGCGATAGTGAAAACAAATTTAAATGCATATCAAACTGTATTTAAACCATATTTATAAACAATAAACATGTATAACATAAAAAATTATTTTAAACTGTATTCAAACTACCTAAGGCGTGCGTAAACATAAAATGTCCTCCTCCTTTTCGACCACAACCTTGAATGCCATCTCAATTTTCTGCACTGCGAAACGCTCGACCATGTCAACTTCTCCTCCTCGAGACCGCAGAAAGGCCATTGGCAAGCGAAAGGTCATCAATAACCCGGCAAGGTCTGCGACCGCACTCATATCAAAACGCAAATCCCTAGCACACACTCTTCGCCAAACTTTCGCAGAGACAACAGCAACATTTGTGAAGAGAGCGTGCGACATCAACATTTTGTCATCAAACTTTGATTCAAGAAACAAATCGATTTTACTTTCTCAAAACCGTTACTTAACGTTGTAACGTGTGTGCTCGCATAATTTTCTAATCAAATTGGCACCGAGCCTGACTTTTATGCAAATTTAAACACTACGTTGTGACGAACAAAAGCCGTCTGTGCTAGTACTGATTGCTTCCAGCCGCCGTTTGGATTCATAAACAGGTGAGATGACCAAATCCTGAAAAACCAACACGCGTGGTCAGTGAAAATAATTGCAAAAAGTGAATCTCATCATAAATACGACTTTGAAATAAAACGTATTCCGCAACATATCTAAACACTTTCAAAGTGACGGGACAACTTTCTGTTAATCTCGCCAGTCGTTCTTGTTGGCTTCTAGAGTAACGATGCCCGGTGTGCGATACGCGGTGGTCATCGTCGTCCTCTTGGGGACGGCGTTGTGCGGAGGGGCCCAGACCACACAGAGGTCCTCGTCGAACCTTTCCAAGTTTGTCGTGGCTATGTCCAAACCGGGAGCGTTTAACCAGGTAAGTACGATGTAATAGAACATTTTTAGAAATATTTCAGTGTTTTTTTATTTTGTCTCTTAAAAGAGTCATAAAATTATGACTTTCAATTTTGGTAATTCGGGATTAATCTACGCTGAACAGTTGATCATTTTTCTAAGGTTTTCAATTTTGTTTGCAAGTTTCTCTTCTACAGAATATTTCATTTCCTTATTAATAGCAAAAATAAATCGTATATATAATCTCATGGTCATCATAAAATAACATCAACTATGGATAGTAACAATAACACTTACAAGCAATCAATTAAAAATGGTGATCGTGCGCCATATAGATTCCAGCGAATAGGAAGAAGGAAACGATAAAAACAAGAGCAGTGTGCTTCCGGAGACGTCACATTTTGATTGGTGTGCCACCTTGAATGACTCGATTACGGCCTTGTGAATTCAGCCGGGTCGACTCGGCCCAAGGGACTCGGCCCACCTCAATGATAGACATCTAGGCGGCTGTGACGATATAGTGAAACAAACTTTTAAGTTTCCACTCTCCAATACGCAGTGACCTCTTAATTAATTCTCACTTGGACTGACCTCTTCACCTTTATTTCAGTATTAAAAAGCTCAATTAGTATTTACTCTAACAAATCGTCTATTGTCAAGCCGAATTTATTTTAGGATACCAAAAAAATTAAACTATTTCAAGTTGTCAGCACAGTTGTCACTACTGGATTTTAAATTGATCGATATATGATTTATTTTCGTCAACAAAGCTATCGTGACACTGTGTACTTTAAGTTCTAACTATGTTTCTTTTGTTTTGTATCGTGTAGTTTTCTAATAGTATATACCTGTACTTCTATCGCCTTTATCATATGATTATAAATCCTCCTTTCAGCCTTTACTTTACATGCCTATATTTTAACTACCGATCAAATACCTGTCTGTGCCTTCTGCCTCACTGCACTAAAAATATTGCCGCTTTGTCGCCACTGGTTGTGCTGCTAAAGAGGCGCTGTCTTGCAGACGTCCGTGTTGCTGGGACCAGACGAACCGACGCCGACGCCCTGTCCTTCCGGTCGCGAGGGGCTGTCGTGTCGACGTCGTGCGGCACGCCGAGGCGTCGAGAGCTGCTCTAATGGTCAGTACCCCCCCCCCCCCCCCCCAACCATTCAAACAATCCAAATCGGAGTTGTATCCTCTAGTTTTGTTTTGGGGTCATATTGATCCACCTTGAGAAAGAGTTTCCCTTAATTTACTCCGTAAACATAATTTAAAAATAAAGATCTTTTATGTGTAGGCGTTCAGGTATTCAGTTATCCTGGTATGCAGGTGTAATTTAGAGTCTGGGGATTTTTCCGCTCTTTAGATTTAGGTAATCCAACAGCAATGTCACATGATTGTATCATTGCCATCTCTATATATAGAGATGGCATATAGTCTTATCTTTTTTTATGGCATAGTCTTTATATAATTAAGCCTGGGCGTATATTATTTAAACAACGGATATTTAACAACGTATGTTTAACGTATATTATTTTAACAATTTTCCACATACCATCAAATACAGCTGCAATAAAGAATTCAATAACCTAGCCAAACAACATCTCATTTCCAACCCATATTATTCACTTGGTGAGTATTTTGCAACTAAATCCTAAATTGTCACTTTATATATATATATATATATATTTTTTTTTTTTTCACGCGCTGCAAATTATGTCTTTGTAAATATGTAGCTTATCGAAACTATGACCTATTTTATGTCAATCATCTGTAAGTATTATATAATTATTGTACTATATATATTTTTTTTTTTATTGACTGACGCTTTCCATACTCAATGTATAAAACGGAAATAAAATAAATAAATAAAATAAAAAAATTAGTTCGAGAATTTCTACGAATTCATACATATGTGGCCTATGGCCACTTGTCAGTCTATCAATGTCAAACATTATAGGTTTACCTCACTTGTAATTACCACTCCAAATGATGCTTGTAAAAGATCTTTAAATAATTATATTGAGAATGTATTAAAAAACGTTTTATCACTCGCACTACTGGCTTAGTGGCAAGGCCTTACTCCACCTATTAATCATATTTTGATATTTGATTGAAGATGCTAGATATCTGTCTTTTTTTATTTATTAGCCATGTGGCTTAAAGGATAATTAACCATAAATTAATTAAATAAGTGCTAGACCCTTCAATAAAAATATTGTTTTGAGTCCAATTGAGTTTAGATTCACTTTTATAATCGGATCTTTAAAGTACTTTGAAACTTACTTTGGCAGAACTCGAGAGGACGTATCTTAATTCGCATCATTAAACCAGCGCCTCTTTGGGTTAGACTTTACCAACCTCGAGGAGGCATAAGGTTCGAGGACTTTATAGCTTTTGTGAGTGATTTATTTGGCTTCAAAATATCCGATATTATTAATTTTCAATGCGTGCAATACATTTAAAACACTTAAATTTCGCCAGGCGATCAGCTAAGGAAAATTAAAAAGTATGAAGCTATCGGGAATTTTGAGTATATCCAACACCTTACGACTATACAACATTTCATGATGAGAAGTAGCAGACATTGAGGTTCTGTAAGCTTGAAACAAGTCAATACAGTTGAAAATACAATAATTTTCAGCCATTTACATGGCTCAAGGTGTGAGTGGTAGGTTTAGAAATGCTTAGATCATGTTCTGGCAGCAAGCAGATATTACCAATTCGGTTGCATGCCCCTCTCTCAATCGCAGTCAAAAACGCGCCAGGGTTGAAATCGCGATCCGCTACTTTAAAGTACGTTTGCATTCATGAACGCAAAGTGTTTATGAAATCGTTTGTTGTAATATTTTCTATCCATCTTGCCACTTGGAGGCAATTAAGAAGCAAGTCTCAGAGGAAAACGCGCGGCATACGTAACAACCCCGCGACATTTTACGCATAACAGATTCTTACCACTCATGCCTACTGCGTGCTGGTTAAACGTCGAACATTTCCTCTCCTCTTAAATTACAAAAGAAAGAAAGGGGTGAAGTGGAGACGCTAGACCTAAAAAGCGGACTATTCTGCTCAGTTATCAATTTCATTTACACCAACCAATTATTTTTGGAGTTATTCGTCTAAAAGCAACTGGAAATTACCCATGATAATTAAATATATTTTTTAAACATACGCTCAAACCTCAAACTCAACTTAATAAAAAACTAACAAAATATGAGAAACCGACTCTTTCCCAACAAAATATAAATATGTTACGACAGCCAAGTCTGATAAATTTCCCTGCAACTTTTTCTTAGAGAAATGGGTATCCCGCCCCAATAGCTAACTAACGCTTGGCACTTTCAGGTGCGTGCAACGCGTGCGACATGTGCGCAGGATCCGAGAGCATCGTCGTGTGGCCAAATTGTTGTAAACACAGCGGCGTCTGTTGTCACCGACTGGCCCGTGCCTGCCAGACGTGCGACCAGCCGCCACTGCTGGACTTCTGCCGAAGACACTTTAAACGGTGTTAATCAGTGGTCGCTGAAGACGCTGCTTGACCTTGACCGGCGTCGAAATGCGTCCGACGGCGTTTATAGGCGTCTTATTTCTTGATTGTTGTTGACGATCATGAGAAGATCATGACACACCAGACATCTTTCCTACTAGGGAGTAGGGGCTCCACCAGCCCTATTTTCAAATCAAGGAGATCACAGTTGGGTGGATGGTTAGTTAGAATCACAGCGTTAATGTTTTACTTCCTGCTGAGCAAGCGGGCCACCAACATATGCTAACTATTGTGGCCACCCTATGGCGCTTGCGGTTCTCCTTTATTACAACACTCTCAAATTAAATTGTTACGACTCAAAATATCGATACATGCATATCAATCGATAAGGATAGCTCTAATGAAGATAAATTTAGAGTTAAACGGTCTCAAATTTGTGCAAGTGGCCCGTGAGAAATAACGGAATATAATTTCTAAATATTCTAAATGTAGCGGTGCCTCCACCTCTTCAAGACAACTATTTTTGTCGGTATAGAAGTCATCAGTCGGTAGTTTTTGCGAAGACAGTTTAACACAAACTCTGAGACTCTGATTAACTATAGACTCAATAAGATCACCAAAATTCAACGCCATTTTGTTAATTTAAGCCACGCATTATTCAAAACATATCATGAGCTTGGCGTCAAGAAAAGGCAGGGAAATCGATGAAAACCTCCAAACGAAAAGTGTTATTTTGCGTAGCTTTAATTGGTTTCAAAAAATGTTGAAGTGATTTGCCTAAATAGGATGCTTTTATGTTTGCCGAAGGATGAGCAAGAAGAGGTAAAGTGTGTACATGTCATAACTGTTTGCGACAAAGTTTTTTTTTTTATTATAGACATCAGGGAAACAAGAAACAAGGAAACCCACTTGAACATAAACCTCTTAAGGGGTTTGAAGAGGAAACGAACTTTGCGTGAGAAGGTCGCAACGAATTTGAACGTTCAGATGTTCAGGGTTCAAAGACTACTTCCGATTCTAACCATTCGATTTTTTGAACTCACTAATTTATGATAACTATTTATATTGGTATTTTCTCTTGTAATTAATATAGAACTTGATCGTGGCCTAGTCACCTACTGTTAATTAATATATTACCTTTTGTATATCTTTTGTATATTAATAAAATAATAATAATTCCTCGCGCCAGCACACCAGAGTTTTTGTCAATACAACTTTGATTAGATTAACCACGTGATTTTGAAGACTGTCGAGCGATTTCGACGTGTTTAGCCGTCTGTGCTATTGATTGTAATTAGATCGAGGTCCGATTTTGATTTGGCAAGGGTTTGTTGACAAAATAACGATCAACTTTGAGTTTATATTGTGAATATTGTGAATTTTTTTTAGAAAATAATGCAAACTACTTTTCCGAACACAATCGCATGATTTTGTTTAAGTTTTGAGACACTGCGATTTTAAGTTTACCATCAAAACCAATTTTCTTCTCATTCTACAAGGGCAGAGTTTATTTTCCAAGCGTTCCTCTTTCTACCGTTGAGTTCGTTTGTGAATATTTAAACCTTTTTGCCTCCTGAAACTATAAACATAAATGTAATTGAAACAAATTTCAATAATGAACCTAAAAAAAATAAACAAGTGCTTGAATATGGCATCTCGCAGTTGTATTTTTATTGGCAATACTTAGCCCGAAGCGAACTTAAAACAAGCACAACACTAATTTCTAGTATATCTAACCCACATTATGGAAAACTAAAAGCAAGAAAAAAACATTATTTCACCCATTAAAATCCCTTCGACATGAAGGCTGTGTAAAATAGACAAAACCGACAGAGGAAAGACTCGAGAATTTTATTCAATCAAAAAAACAACAGAACAAGAAGACAACTATCTACCATCAAGCTACTCGGGCAACAAATCGTTGTAAGATATTTGCATTCGGCTGTTTCCGTCCACTCCAGTCGGCTGTGGCTGCGCACGCAGCCGTGGAGCATCGCGCAGCACGAGCAGTTCCAAGCGCAGTCCGGGTCTGCCACCTCCGCTGTCGCCGCTGCGTTTGCGCAGGTAGTTGAAGCAACACGTGCGGAAGCTGCGAGTGCCGCAGCTGGCTGCGCACTCGTTTCCGCACGAGTCGCAGCTGAGAGCCACCGACCAAGTGCTGCACACCAGCCAGACGAGCATCACTGCGCAGACAACCATGTGAAGCCGAGGTTAGTGCTAACTGCTGAGTAGTTGTACCATTACCGAATACCAGTTAGTCACAATGGATGGATTCGCAAGATATATGGAATTTGTGCTGTTTAGCGACGCATTGTTTGACTGGGCAAGACTCAGTTGCCCTGAACTTATAGCGTTGGTTAATGAGTCATTAATGTTTGTGATGATGAAAATGGTAGTGTAAATAACCTGAACTAGAAAGGAGGGAAAGCCCTGGTGCCAGCGCTGTACGTCATAAAGGCTACTCCTTTAAAGAATACCACGGATACCAACGGCTTTACGTCCCTTTCAAAGGAGAGTACAAATAGAACAAAATGATTTCACCATTGATCCTTGCAGAAGTTTATAATTAAGGTCAATGAGGTTGCTGATCTACCATGGAACCCTAACAATCCTCGCACCCGAGCAGAACTGGTCATGAGTGTTTTCATATCAAGTAACTGGCCCAGCGCAGTGTTTCGGTCTAGCTTATCACTTCATAAGATACATTCCTTTGATAGCACTGAGCACTAATTTCGATCCTCGCCCAGAAGCTGACCATATTTTAGGGAAAACATGCCATCATAGTAATTTTTAGTAATCAATTTACAAGGTCGTGCTTGTCTTCTAGTATATAAAAATTGTATCAACATGATCTCACTGGGTTATAAAATTAAACCCTACCCAACCCTACCCAACCCTACCCAACCTACCCAAGTCAATAAATATCAAAGTGCGTACTAGAAGAGCGACTATGCCATCCGGTCAAAATACGTATCACTCACACTGACTTTCCAAAAAAAATATTCAAATTCTACCCAAGAGCATTTTTTTTCCTCCTTGCAAGAAAGGAGCAAATATCAAACGTCGTTGTCCAAACATTTCATAACTCTCTGCAGTTTATTTTTGCCTGCTACTCATGTCACTTTTAAAACTTTAAATTTACCTCTGCTCATCTCATCTCATCTCATCTCATCTTAGCAACATGAAAATCAATTAATCTAAAGGTGAAAGGACAGACGGTCACATAGTTTTTAGATAAAACAATCCGCTCTGGAAATCATAAATATAGTGGTAGGGAATAATCAATTCTTATTCTTCCTTGATGTTTGGTAACCTTTTATACTGTTTCTTGATAACGGAGCTAAGCAAAGATGAGAATGACTTGTCAGAGCTAGAAAAAAATACTAAAACTAAGCAACCATGCTTTTGGTGATACTTTCTTCTTGTCAATTATTGAGCTTATCGGTAATCAAACAGCTTAGCAAACGTGAGGGGGAATTGAGAAGGTCACGTTGTTATTATTTTGATAGGTTATTGCTTTTCTTACTGCATTTTCTTTTTTCATTATCTTTTACCGCCCTTCTATCGCCATGTGTCCATCTTCGACAGGACAAATGTGTGTTTGCTATTGTTTTGGTTTGATTTTAAGGACTTTTTAAGTTATGGGGTGAAAGTAATTGATGTTAACTGGAAACATTGAAAAATTATTCAGATTCCTGAGATTAATTTGTGGTTATACTATTTGTATGTGTGGTCTGTAGGGAATCAACCAGTGCAAAACAAAATCTGGGTAGATTGAAAATTATGTAAATGGTAAATATACTAAGACATACAAATAAAAAGTATACGCCGATACAGACCGATGAGGTGCACAGTTTTTAATTGATGAAAATAGAAACATCTCAAAAGTGGTGATTGCTATTCGCAATGCATCCTGCTATCCGATCTACTCCCGCTCGAGGACTGAAAATAGATTTATTATCAAACTAATCACAGCAAACCGACGTCCCCTGGGAGAGAAAGTTCCACCACACCGGGGCGGAATTTTTCCACCGCCAACGCCTCCTACAACACTCGACGTGGCTTTGACAACTTTTCCGATTTAAAAACGAGAGAAAAAAAATGCAAAGCGGCTAAGTTTATGCGACCGCGTGTAGGGTCGAGTCAAACGCGCCGTGCATGGAAAACAGAAGGCCGGGGGTGCACTCCAATTTCCGGGGCTAATTACAAGGTTTCACGCCCTCGTCGTGTGGTTAGCATACACTTGCCAGAGGGTGGTCACCCAAAGGGTATTTTTCACAATTTGGAGCTAGCTGGATATGAGGACCCCAAGCCTTTTGGTATTTTGTACTTCGCGCTTCAACCATATTTAGACACATTTATCAAGCATGCAAATGAGACAAAATTATTTTTTCCAAACATTGAAATGAAAAACTTGGAAATATTATATTATTTCTCAGCTTGAGGAAAGCTACAGACTCATGGCATGTACCTCTAGTCAAATTCCTTGAGGGCTGCTAATTAAATCGTTTTTGTCATTGTTGGGAAACCCGGAAGCAACAATCGGTATTTTTAATGCACTTTGTAAAGAAAATTAAAGATGAAACGTGTTTAGGATTTTTCCAGTTCCCACTTTTTTCGTGGAGATGAAACAGTGCGGCACTTCAGGCAATTTGTATTTAGAAACTTCCCTCGGATGCGTAGAGGTGGCATGCTTTTATGTGGAGAAGATAAGTCAACTAATAACCTAATTAAATTTGTATTTCCTTCTTGATATTTAAAAATAACTTCCGTTTTCCAGACCGTATATGAGCGAATACGACGCAAAACGTTGACAATATTTTGTGTAAAACAAACTACCCAGCCCAAAATAGTAAGAAGTTCAGATTTACAGTAAAAAATGCAACCCATGAAGCTAATGGAGGTAACCGTATCGCGTGGAAAGAAAAAATTTGTTTGATGCAAATTTGCACCACACAAAAAGTCTCATTACAGCCTACGAAAGAACCGATTACAACAATCACCCAGAGGTTTACTTACCTGAGAGCAGCAGCTTGTGTTGAGCGGCGTGACCCATACTTATTCGCCCCTCGATTGCAGATTCCTGTCAAGACTCGCGCTGTACCGCGAAAAACAGTGCGTGAAACCCTTCTGTCGATGCAGATGCGTGGAATCTGCAACGAAGGTTAACACGCATGACGTTATCACCGTTTTGTCTCCTGCATTGGGGGCGTGGGGGGTGTGAAAATGTCAACGATTCCTGTTTATCCGTTTGTTTTAGATTAAATCGAACTTTCGACGGACAGACGGAAGGTTTAAGCCATCGAGCGGGGACGAGAAACGATGCAGAATGTATTATGTGTTATCGTTCACTAGATTTTAATGTATTTTTTGCCTGGTTGCCAATTAGCTATATGTACACGCGGACACGTACGTGGACATGCTTGATATAGGTCATGCCCATATAAGTAGGGTTGGGTAAATCTGTGATCCGCTCACTTCTTTAATCTTTTTCGTCCCTTCACTAGCTTATTGAGATTTTTAATCCATTCCAATTACACGTATATGTGAGATATTGGTCACAAATAATTGAAAATCCAGTAAAATGTAGTCACTTTTAAATATTATTGCTTATTGGTGTACTCATAACTTCTAAATATTCCACTTACATCCGAATAAAAAACCGATCGATAGTATTTTGTATCAGTATGCTTAGGATTGATTTAATAGTTTCGGGAATGGTAAGCACCCAAGCTTAAATTTGTTATTCAAATATCTGGATCCACGTCAACAGGGCGATTATACCATGTCACAATCGAACCTCATATGCTCGTAGCGTCTCCACTTTTATTCAAGTGGAAGACGATTTCAGAAAATTAAATTTGACTTCTGGTGACGTCGCAGAAAGAGACAGCACCTGCCGAACGCTGACTGCTCACGTTTTAAATTTATTTCCCGTGCGAGGTTTTTTTTTGTGCCATATGTGAAAACCTAAACACTTCTTGAAAACCAAACATTTTATTTTTCATTGGCTATTTATTCCTAGCAATGGACAATGAGATAAAAACGAGATATTATCGAATAGGTTTAATCGAATAGATTATCGAATAGGTTTAAGACGAAGATAAGTGATCTAATAGCATGAAAATATCAATTTCAGAAATCCTATTAGAATTTAGATCCAAAGTTTTGGATTCAAATTTCAAAGTCCTAAAGCCATTCATGTTGATATATAATGGCTTGGTATACGAAAATTAATTTTAACGCATTGTAAACTGAGAAATAAAGAAATCACCCTTTCTTGTCACATCTGAATATTTTACTTAAAAATGTTAAGAAAGCACCCAAGGATGTCTTTGAAACAAACGAGTCGAGAGAAAGTCCCGGCCCTCCTGACGGTGAGCCCCTGCACCAACCTGTTGTTCCTCCCTTGGCGCGGCCGGCTTGATTCAGTCTTGATGCGACTGTCGCTGCTCTTTTATCACCGGCCTCTGATGTGCGCACGATCTCTGCACCCCATCCCGTGAAGGGTCACGTGTATCGGGTGGTGGGAAGGTGCCTTACTGCATAATGGGTTGACATGGAGGTGATGAGAAACTTGCAAATCAGCTGATGATTAGGAGAGAAGCGAACTCTTCGGTTTCATTGGAACCAAAAACAGGCGTCACAGAGCGTGTACCAATTTTTGGTGTCGTTTCTCTCGTTGTGACCAATCGACTATTGGCGGAACTAGATTCCCTCAATCATTTCTGGTTTGTTTTGGGGGGGGGGGGGGGGGGGGTGAAGTTCTGCTAATGCAAACGGCTGTTTTAATTTTGATGACATTTTCATTGCAGATTTTGTGTTTCTAAGCTCGTTTTTTAGCGAAATTTCCAGTTACAAAACATATCTGCAGGTTTTAAAAATACGCTTATTCTCCCTCTCTCTTTCTCTATAAATATATGCTTTTTTACCCATTGGCTCATTATTAAATTGTACAGATGAAAGGTACAGGTTTAATTGCATTAAAGCAGGGTCGATGCAGTTCGGAGAAGTCAGGTCGGTAGGTCGATCCAGCCATTCAAAATCCACAAAGGGATGAAGAAGCTTTCACTACATTTGTTTTTTCTTACGCTTACCGTGTCCATACCTTGGCCGTGGAAAAATGAAATGGATGAGACTCAAAGTGGCAGTGGCAAGACAACAGCTTGCTCCACGTGGCAAGGCAGCTGTTCTATTTGCAGCATTGCTTATCAGACCAAATATGTATTACAACACTTTATTACTTCCGAATGTCACCGCTATAACCTGACACGTTACACGTATAAGTTACGATACGCGGTAATGTCGTGCTTGACCAGGAAACAAAAGAAGGCGAGTTTAAATTTTAAACGTGTGAAATTATTGTTAGTCAATGTATGTTAACAGCTTGGCGATTGAGCGAAATGTATGTAATAATATTGCCCACACACAGCCCAATGGAGTGCGAAAACTCATTCGAATCATCATTTAAAATTCTATATACTATTTTCATGATTTTGCTGTTTATTCAATGATTCCACTAGCTTTTATGAAACGACTCTAGAGCGCTTTGAAATGCCTACTTCGCTCATCTGAATATAGACAGTACCTACTGTGGAATCAAATCTTATTGAAAATTAGTGGAAATAAATCTATGGCTTTGGCATGCTACTATTATTTACAGGTTAGTCCAGTAAACTGACATTTAGTACATTTAGTACATTTACTTGACGATATTATTTATAGTGGATAACGACTATCTAGTAATAGACAATTGTGATGCACATCAGCATTTTACAAGAGGAACTAACAACATTTATGTAACGAAAAATAGATTAAAAATGACAGACAACTGGCCAATTTATGCAGGCTCATTATTATTTAACAAACTGCCGGTGGAGTTAAAAAATCTAAAAGGCTATAAATTTAAAGATAGTCTAAAACTGTATCTGCTGACCAAATGCTACTACAAAGTGAAAGAATTCCTATGTGATAATGATAATAACCAGCACCGTAAGAACTGACTTGCCACTATCATGTACTGTGATCAATTAAGGCTTAATAAATATCTTATTCTTATTATTATTAAAATGGCCGACCAATGCACAGCCTACATGCAACATTTACCCATAAACTCGCACAGGCTATTGTCGCAAGTAAACTGTGAAATCCAAAAAAAAATCTGGATGGTTCTCATTCATTCTGCAGATATTTGAGAAATGCATGCAAATACTCTGACACGTCGTTTCTTTATCGAGTGAGCTCCTACTTGACAGGTCTGAAACTCATGACAACTGCATTCGGTGTCTATGTCGCGGCCACCGACCGCAAGCTCGACTTCCTATATGCAACGCGCTAACGGCCATGTTAGTACCGACCAAGGTCTAACAAAAACAAACATCCACTGCACACGGTTATCACTGGCGAATCATTTCTATTGATGATGTAAAAGTGATTTATCATTCGCCGTCGGTGATTGACGCTCGATTTACTTTTCGGAGTCTATTTTCAGAGATGTAATACCCATGTGCCACTTGGCTAGCAGCGACGGACATTTGCAAAACGTTCGCAAACCGCTAGCAAAAACTGAGTGCCAAAAATACGGGGGGGGGGGGGGGGGGAGGTTACACGTATCATTACGTCGCTGTTTGACGACGTATTATGAGTTCGTGCGTTGGCGTGCCTTTGCAACGAGCTTCAGCTAATTACTTGCAGTGTCTCATGCTCGTAATAAAAAGTACAATAAGATTTTCTTTTGTCAAAATTCGTGAGGAATGTATGCTGTTAAATTACAGTGGCACCAAAAACAGAACAGAAAAAAACACTCAAATTCAAATTCAAAATGTTATCATGACACACCACATAAAAAATATCATCCACTCCATAAACTATCGACGCACCGATACATCATATTAATACATTTATTATCCATTATCAATAATGTATTTATTGCTTATTAAAATGTTTATTTTAGTAATGTTGCGTTTGCTGTAGGCAAAGTTCTAAGAGGTACAAATATGTGGGAGGTGTAAAGCAGTGACCACAAATTGGCAGTGGTAATTTAGGTTTCATGAGCAAATTGAGTCTGGTTTTACGCAGATCATGCGGCTCGTGCTAACAACCAATAATCACCCACCAATATGTGCCAATTGTCATAATTGGGGGTGTTAATATGACTTTCGATTGGAAATACAATCAAATGATGCATGATTCAGATGCACATTCCGGCCCCAGTAAAGTTTCAAAATACGTTCAGATTGACGTAGAAGGAGATGCACTTTTTTCATTTTTGAGGTCATCTAGCAAAATGCTGATTATGTGGTTAGCACATATCCAAAAATAATGTATTGAACTCTGACCCATGAAAATTCAAAACCGGTCAACTTAAATCAAAGCTCAATCGAGATATCAATTTTTTTTTTTATTCAATTTTTCTTACGAGTAGTATAATATTATTTTTAAATCAACGCCTCGCTATGCCGGCGAGGGCGTCGCGACGCCTATAAACGTCACTCACTTCGAAAAACAGTACATCGTTAACATACATACATTACCACCACACGTATCTACATAAAAACTATATTTATAAAAATATGTACAACATGCAGATTCTGATTTTATTATTGCTCGACCCCCCAATCTCGTCTAGACAACATAAAAATTAACCCATCCTCGTGGCACAGTCATAGGGAACCTTTCAAGACCCTAGGGGATACACCTACTTAAATTCTTTGCATCAGAGCATATAAATGAATCTTGAACTGCAGATCGGCGTCGGTTCATCGGCGTCGATCCAAATGCGTCGGACCATTGGTGTCCATCGGGTGTCCTCAGGGGAAAAGGAAAAACGGTGGAAGCCAGACGCCTCCCCATTGAGTCATTTCATGGTGTTTATGATTTTAAATCTCTTTACCTTTATTACTTTTAAATTTTTACTGTAATATTTGGTCTTCCTAAAAAAACTCGGTGCAGCGTAAACGACATCGTTAACGAACTTTTTATTTGTATAACTGGTCAGAACTTTGCATAAATCAATGATGGATAACATTTCATATTATTACCCCCTATTCCTCAATTAAGCAAGTTTTTCTTTTCTTCCAGAAGCAGAGAATAGTTTGTTCAGTAAATGAACCTGAGCAATTGGAGGGTAAATACAATACTTGGATTGGGTGGACTTAGGATGTAGTTTTTAGAAATGTTAGTCCTCTTAGTAATCGCATGAAATTAAAACTATATTCCGTGTTTATAACAGCTTTGTACGTCAGCTAGTTACTTCTCAATTGAACATTTCTAGAATGTGTTAAGAAAAGACTGAGAAGAATGAAAAGTAGAAGTTTGTAGTTTAAGAAAATGTAAGTGTATACTGGCTTATGCATATATTGTTGCGGGTAGGAGCCTAAGGGATGAAATCTTTACCTGTGTGATTACATGGAAAATATCGAAAAAGACGTAAAAAAATTCCTTCATTAGTATAGGTACATTATTTTATATACATGCTGACTTAATCCGTCTAAGCATGTTGTGGTCTCTATTTAAAACGATCAACAACAAGAAAAGCACAAGGTATTAGCATGCCAAGTCGGCCACCTGATAACTGTCTCCCTTTGCGACATCGCGTTTGTGCTTCACGAAGGTGTTCCCGTCTCGTTTAGGTGGGAGTACGAACAGAGGGTCCCGCCAAGCCAAGATGCACTCCTCGCCGACGTCAGAGCCCCGAGAGCAAGTGCAAACGGCCACCGCCTCCGCCGCCGCCGTAGGGGACCGCGATTAGGTCCACGGTAGCGACACTCGGGGGCACACATGTGGCCGATCAGCCGAACGGAGAGTCACGCCATGTCCAGACTTCGTCCCGTCTTGCTGCTGGTCGCAGGTACGCTGTCAGGGAGATTTTAGGTCCTTAAAACATGATAAGGGTCGTAGCATAGTGAACGAAAGGGTCTAAAAATGTTATATCATCTTCAACTTCGTTTTTCGGGCCTGTTGTGTGTTTTTTCTCTTTTATATAAAGGTTTATTTGGCATAGTGTTAATTAGTGATCAAATTTTTTTTTGTCTATGCCATACAATTTTATAAATGAAAGAAGGCTATAAGAAAAAAAACGACATGGAAATGATAAAGTAAATTTAATAAACACAAATGAAAGGGTGGATTCTTACAAAGTAATACGTTCATTACGAAAAATCTCGCGTGTGGGAGAAAATAGCTCTGGCGCACCTTTCATGAATGAATCCCAAGCTGAATGAAAATTCTGAAACGTGTCAAAGTCCTGAAATTAACGTGCGACCAGCATGTCCAAAAGTCGAGGTGTTGTACACCCATTACCTTATCACACTTACACATGTTTTCACATTCTTTGCATACGTGAATCGTTTTGGTGTAGGTAATTGTCTTGCCCGTCTCAAGTTCCGTTCAAATAGTGGCACATATGTATGTTTTTTTTTTTTTTTTTTTTTTTATCGCGAAGTAACTTTTACTGACATTGGTATTTAACAGTGGAAAATGTCACGTTCACGAGCATTCGGCGTTTCCATCTCAGATATGAATTGGATCCGGTGAATGACAAGAAACATGCCGTGCGCCAGCTTCATCTGCTTCTCAAGCATTTTATGAAATATATCTGCATTCTCTTTTGTTACGACTGCCACAGTAGTGTATTTGTGTCATTTATAGTCATTCCTATAATAACAATAACCTCCTACATAACTTTAAGAACAATGCTATTGATCGATGTAACATCTTCTGCATCTTGTTTATTGCAAATGAGAGCATTCGTCATTAAATGCATGCGATTTCGTTTTCTATCGTTGCGTTTCCATGACTATAAAAATACAAACGTAGGGACATACTATAAGAGTTGGAAACTATCAAAGTCAGGTGGTCGATCGTGAATTTTTGCGACTGATTAGAATGTTTTAAATTGACTTTTGACTTTTGAATAATTCAGAAGTCGATTGTGAATGAACAAACCGGCAGTCGGCTTTTTCGCAGGTTCGCAGGTTCGTGGTCAATGATGCATAGGTATATATTTTGGGAATATATATCTATTTTTTTACATTTTTGTGTGCTTTACGCGTACACGTAAGTAAGCGTTAATAAGTTAATAACTGGGTAATTTATTGGCGAAATGTTTTATTAAATGGATTCCTTGAAAATCAAGGTAATTATGTTATCAACATATCCAGGGATGTTTTCTTTTCATTATTGTAAGAAGAAATTTGAATTAAATACGGAAATTCTTTAGTTGTAAGCGATAGCGATAAGACAGCGAAAAATAGTCTAAAGCCTATGAAGCCGCAAGTGTTAACTACCGCTTATCTCATTGATAGCAAATGACACTTGAATGAATTTCAGCCATAAGAGTAGAGCCCCAATTTTTCCGTCGGCATCGCCCACAGTATAACTTCCCTTTGAAACATGATACCTTTCATGCCCCACAAATTCTATTGCCTTACAACGACCCGCACGTAATTGACGATTAACTCATGCTTAAAGATTTTAATAACCTTCCGGCAATCTTTCACTTTGTCGCTGAGACTACCCGAAAGATGCCAACACAAATAGTGTTTACTATGAGTGGAGCCGAATGTTGTTCGCTTCTTATGAACAAGATATCTTGCTTTGAGTTCTTATTTAAATTGCAAATTCTTCCAACGGACAGAGTATTTTATCATTTTAAACACTAATAATCTCTCAAAAATGTGTACCCAGCCGGGACTCGAACTCAGATCTCCTCCTTTGCCCATCTATTTTTTTTTTTTACATACCTATACAGTAGAAGATGCTGAACTTTTAAAATCACAGTGGTAATCGTAGAAAATGGGGTTGCAGGTCTATAAATTAATCATTTTTATGCCACCAATTATTATAAGTTTACGGATTATGCCGCACCTACCTAAATGCATTTCAATGTACCTAGAATTATGATTTAATTCCATTGATTGGGGGGGGGGGGGAGACACATGCTAATTGCATACCAATGTCGTACTGCCATGTTTAGCCATCATAATTCTTAACTCAAAGATTTAAGACAGGTTTAAGGTTTATTTTGCTGATTATTCACACCTGTAAATCCCCATGAAAAGTGCATGCACTAGTTTCGATCATCACGCGGGAGAACTCCAAACTGTTCAGCTGCATCAATGAGGCTGCAGTTTGAAGTCAGTATCACCATGGTTGCATAGGTTTCATCTGCACTGTGTCAAATGCATCTTGGCACGAGACAATCAACCAGCGGTGTTGCAGCTTACATAATGCGCCGCCGTTTCGCTATAACTGCACTCTCAAAATGCGGTGATGCTAAAATTACTTTGGCTAATGTGGAATGTATCACTGCGATTGCGAGCATGTCTGAATAAAAAGAAAATGTGGAAATTTCCACGATGTTTTTTTTTTAGGAAACGTCCGGCGTTCTATCTTTTTCAATACCCAATTTTCTGTCGGTTTGGTTTGAACAATTTTTGGAGAAATAAATGTGAAATAGGTGCATAAACACGTAGCAACCATGGCTGTGTGCCTTTGCACACATCGTTTTGAAATACACTTTATTTTTCAGCAATCACCGTCGTGTCCGGGCACTGGAACTACGATGGTAAGTTTACATTTTCTTTAACTAATATCATCTCCTAAACCTTAAGGCCTCGAGGCCATTAGTGAATATAAAACAACCCCTTCCATGGGAAAGTGCAACGATTGTCGCTCTTTGATTGAATTTCTAAATTAATAACGAAGGTGACAAAACGAACAAACTCCAGAAAGCTTAGCGATGGCCTTTGCTAGGATCATCCAAGTTCATGACCATTATCATGTGTCCATTAATTAACCAGGAATGAGACGTTCTTTACTTTAATCAGCGCGCGATCGATGTTATCTCTCTCTTTCTCTCTTTGGCTCTTGCTAACCCCAATTAAAATACAGCATCTCTTCTTAATCCCAATAAATCAATCAATCGCTCCAGACTAGATATCTGTCTGAAGCAGCTTGATCCGACTGTTTTTGTCTCCCTGTTGAAGAGTCGATCAAATTCAAGGCCGAGTCTGTGGAATTTCATTTGCAATTGCAATTTGTAGATGTCGCCGGATAAAATTAAATGCAGGGTTCTAAGATCTTGCGAATCTATGGTCTGATGGTTTCTTGACTGCCACGTAACTGGCAGGCGATAATCTAGAGCAATAACAATAAACCAATATACACTATTTATATGGATATCTGATCATACAATGACATAAAAGCATCGCGGAAGTCACGTATAGAGTAACTTTTTTGCATGCTCCAAGACTTATGTCATCCTTTTCGGATGATGGTAAACATTGCTGCTTCTGCTGTTTGAACTTTGACAACGGACTTCGATGATTCGTAGTTTGAAGAGTTAAATATACCCAGTTTAAATATTGATCCAACACCGATTTGCTAGCTGACTCCAGTTTGATAACTGAATATCGATATGAAAAACACACATTCGATTGCAAATACCTGATTTTTCCGAAAATCCACTTAGGATATGAGCCCTGGGGAGCTTTTTAGAAATTATCTCCTACTCATTTGATTGATTTATGATAAAATATTGTGAAATGTGTGTTAGGTCTGTGTACGATTGACTAAACAATTATAGATACAAGACATCAGGGATTCATTTAATTTTCTTTATAATGTCACCCTTACACTGATTATGACAGGTAAGTTTATGTAAGTGTAGATAAGTGTGTGATACAATGTAAAAGATTGGGTAGTGTTCAGTCACCAGTCGCGAACAGCGATGCGGCGAGGAAATAATTACACAAATTGAGGAAATTCCAGGAGAAAATAGAATAGATGCTGCTATCTAAACAGACACACCTTCGTTAGATGAGCTTTAATAACTATAAACATTAGCCTCATAAACACATTTCAATATTTAAATTGTTGTGCTCACCATGACTTAGTAAGTGCATGTGGTATTTGGACTGAGCATTATCTTCCCGGAAGAAACACGCCTTATCCCAACAGAAAGAAGCAGGAACCAGAGGAGATGTCTTGACAGTCCCATGCTTGCAATAGTGAAATTATTCTAGTTTGCTTCTAAGTTTATAGAAAGTCAGAAGTGGAATTAAAAAATTGGAAATCAGCAAACGATTGACCTTCGATTGATCGATCGGTGTGAACCAAATATATCTTGCATACAGAATTCACTAAGATCTATTTTCACAGGAGATCCCCCCAACTCTGTCACTGCGCTTACAAGTGACGAAAATTACTTCGGCTACACAAGCACCTAATCAAACAAATTAGCGAAAAATTACTTCCCTAGCGGCCGGCGCTGGTATCGTATAGCCTGAGACCATGCGATATAGAGGCGATGCGTCGATGTCCTCGCTTTATAGTCCAAGATATCCGACAGGGTACAGCGTGCGACAAAGCAATGAGACGGCGATCTACGCCGATTACCGTGATGATGCTGTCATGAGGCATCAATCTCCCGTCGTCGGCGTGATTGAGGAAGTCAATTATATCCATACGATACCCGGAGGGTTCCCGATGTACAAAGTTGGGAGAGTAGGAATCGTGCAACTCGGCGGTACGACCGTAAGCATGAAGCACTGGTTTATGACGAAGCAATACAATGTTAATGCGTTCTTGTTGGTAGCTAGGCGACCAAAAATAAGCAACTTTGTTAGATGGAGAAGTGCAGTTTCATATTTTTATTTTTATTTCGAAAAGTTTGCTTAATTGTATGAGTATTGATTGATGGAAATCTTGCTGTCTTGCTGTCTTGCAAATATCTGAACGTGTATGCGCACATTATATTGTACCGAACTGCCATAAAATAATGCGACAGGTACTATAAAAAATAGCACAGCAAATTTTGAAGAAATACACTTTGCACGTCTTATAAACGATAATCTTTGGAGCAACAGCATCCAGGTTTCTTTCGTTTTGTTGGAGGAATCAAATGAGTGTGCCTCCAATTTGAGTGAGAACTAAAATCTGAATTTTCCCATTCCCAACCCACCACCAAAATTTAACAAAGACTCGCACACCGTGCAAACCACGTGATGACCTTCCTCAACAGAAGTCTCATTATCGTCTCCTTTGATTAGCCTACGAAATAAGCGTGTAAAAATGTCCGGGCTCGTTTCGCTAAGCCGTCGAGAGTGATTGACAAGCGTGACCGCGTTTGCGTTTTCCTGGGCCATTAGTGACCCCGTCGAAGCGATCCACGCAGCGACGCCTCGGCTGGCACACTCTCGTTTTCAGACACCCTTCAAGCCGCAGAAATAGACCGCAAGCCGCTCATCTCATGTCTGACTTATTGAAAGAGGTGACACACATAAACGTCGCGTTGTTTTCCTTAGCGGAGACTTGACGAGCTTTAAAGAAATCCTTTCAATTCACCTCGGACTTCTTTTTCAAGCGAATCATCTCGAATTTTTTAACGCTCGGAGGAGTCATCGCTGTATATTATACGCGATGCGCGATCATACGCGAATACAAGTCATTCGGCGGTCCAACCCAAATATTTTCTCGCTATTTTTGTAGTAGGTACTACCTAAACATTCGTTTTCGAGCAGACCGATTTCAAGGCAAATTATTTGGCAAGTTGTGCATATTCTTCCACTAAAAATAAAATGAGAAATACATTTTGTGAAACGGTTCTAATTTATTTACATCTTGTTAATTTGCACGTTTCTTTATATTCTAAATGTAACCCACGCGAGGACAAATGGTTCTGTGACAGAGGAGAGCGTTCTTGATCATGGTGATCGATCGGTGTTTGTGATTGTTTAAGATCCATCTCACTGGCCAGGAACTTGTCAGTCAGGGTTCTTCCAATCGCCCATCGATCTCATCACCACCAAGACGGAGACGGCCAACTTCGAGAAGATCGCCTTCATTTTCTACGAGGATACCACATCGATGACCATCGTCAACAACGGACACACGGGTGAGGGTTCACGATCGAACGCATGGACCCTGGCTCTTGAGTCCCCGAAAAAATTGTTCTTTAAGTTCCACAATGGTTTGCACAACACTCGTCAATGCAGAAAATAATTTACGTCAATTCTTCTAACATCTAAATGATATTCTCAATTGAGGTTGGTGGAATGTGAATATTGCCCTCCTGTCTTTAATTTGACCAAGTTACTTAGAAGATAAAAAAATGAACACGAAAAAAACACACCTGATGGTCTATGCACTATAAAGTCATACTCATCTTCTTCCTTGCCCCTAGTCCAATTCAATGTCGCCAACCCAAAGTCTATCGTGATCGGCAGCGGCGGTCTGCCTGGAGTCTTCTACCTCGAACAAATGCATTTTCACTGGGGCTCGGAGCACACACTTGACGGGGAGAGGTAAGCATCAACGTCGACAGCATAGGGTGGTGACTGCCGCATCTTGGCATTTGGTAGCTAATTTTTGACTTTTTGTTTCTCATTAAAGGTTGCCGCTGGAGCTACATCTAGTCCATTACGAGAGAACTTATTCGGGAGTGTCTGAAGCCATGACGCAAAAGAACGGACTCGCCGTTGTGGGCATTCTCTTCAGGGTTAGTTGTAGCTAAAGGCTACTTTGCCATAAGTAAGCTATAATAAATAAGCTATAAGCTAAAGGTAGCTTAGCCATAAGCCCAAAAGGATTACTATTTGATTGATTTGCGGTGTTTAACGAAGCACTTTTTTGAAGACGGGGTCTGTATCACTTAGTCATATAGGATAGGTGAATGAGTGGTTGATGAAGAACCCATAGAGTAGTTAGAAGGAAGAAGGGTAATCCCAGTGCCACCAAGTCACCTACTCCTGTCGAAGAGCACGGACCACCGGCTTAACGTCCCTTCCAAAGAACTGTACAATGTTTGCGACAAGATTTCTCCACAAATCCATGCCGCTGAGAGATTGAACAGCAAGATGAAAGATATTGCTGCAATAACCTGCATCCCTTCAACTTCTCTTCCATGCAGGACTTACCATGTGCATGATGGTCACATATCCCGTACCCGAACCATCACAGTGTTGCTTAACGTCGGTGATCTCACCAGAACCGGTGTTTCTAACACGCGAAGCCGTCCAGTTTACCCAATAAACGATTAATCTAGATCCAGCCTAACTTCGCGGTAATCTTGCGGTTTTAGGAGGTAGCCGAAGACAACCCTAAGCTGGAGTCACTGACGGAGGCACTGTCGATGGTAGACGGTCAAGTGGATGTGAAATTACCCGTCCAGATGACTCCAAAGGACTGGCTACCGGAAGACACAGACAAGTTCTACCGCTATGAGGGGTCGCTGACAACGCCAGGGTGCTATGAGTCAGTCGTGTGGACTGTCATTGGTCACTCAGTGCCGATCTCCAGGAAACAGGTATGGTCAGGGTAATCGCGAAAAGTCGTTTGAGCGTAACTCTGTTCTGGCTGTAATCCATCTATCCTACGGTGAAATACTCCAGACATATCCTGTCCGCTGCACGAACAATTTTACTTTCTAACAATTAATGCGGGTCCTGATACTTGCACACAAAATATTTGGTCTAATCATCCATTCCCATTCTCAGTCATCACTAACTTTAAATAAGGGTAAAAGTTCTTTCTCAAATTTAAAACATACTCATAAGATTTCACTTACAAGCTCTTACACAAATGGCCCGTTGGATTATTTTTTTGTCCATAGTCTCTCTTCTCTTTACAAATTTGAAATTTTTTGCAGTTCACCAACTTACTAGACAAATTAGAATAAAACCAATGTACCAATAGGCATGGTAGCAAGCTTTTTGTAATTCTTTTGAACAATACTTATTTAAGTGGAGAAAGAAATCGACATATTTTACATTATACACATGCTTTCCTTGCAGATCGCGAAATTCAGCGCAATCCGTGCTCATAACGGGACCATTGGTGCAAACTATCGGCCAAATCAGCCGCTGAACGGACGACCCGTTACACTGACGCTGATGGCTGGTTCTAACGCTTACAGGATGAACCCGGCCACGACGTTGCTCTTCGGGACTTTCTTGTGCTTCTACTCATTGCATTAGCAAACATCTAGTCTAGATCTTTCTCTGTTATTGTTGTTTTTTATTGTATTTATGTTGTATTTTATGTTCCGATCTGCCTCATGCTGATGGATAGTGACAAATTAGAAATATTTTCATGTATAAATAAACTTTTGTGCTTTTTTACTGATTTGACCACGCAATGCATCTTGAATGAACAAAAATTTAGTATTCCGGAAGAAAGGTATATTTTTTGCAGCTGTTAAATTTCGCGGCGGCGCTAGCTTTAGCAGCACTGGCGGTGGTGGTGGCTTGGATGTGGTAGCACTGACTTTGCGTTGATCAAGGCGAAGACTCAGTTGGAATCGTGGTCGCCATCTTGCTTTTTTCAGTTAGTGGGGCGCCTTCGAGTAAAATTCCTTTCGAGTAGAATAAGTCATTCTTCTAAAGCTGTAAGCGTACTAATAGATACTCCTGCGTCTCTGGTAGTTTGCATATTTTTCCTGTTAGTTTTGAGAATTTAAATAACTAACGCAGTTACTTTTGGATTTGCGTTTGGACAGCGTCCAAAGTACCAGTGATTCAGGAATACAGGATTTTTCATATAGGTGTGGTTAATATATGTCAATATACTGTGAACTTGCTCTCTTTTAGGTATTCTACGGGCATGGCAGGCTATAAGAGAGCTATGGCAAAGAATGCTACTTCGCTTTCGATCAACGAACGGTGAGAGCACATGATAGAAAGCATTTACGGCTACTGCGAATGTCATCTGGTTTGCTATCGTTTCTGACACTGCTGCAGCCCAAAATCTTCAGCTGCAATGAAAGTGGCCACCAGTGTACTACTGAGGGCTGTTGAAATAGATTTCTCGAGTCTATTTACTTTTCTTCATCTAGAAATGTTCTTGGAGAATTATCTGAAAATATTTAAGAGATTCTTTCCTCCATGATACTCAGATTTAATTGTGCCTACTCTATTTAAAGAAGGTCTTATAAATGCATGAATAATGCCAGCTATGAGCAAATGAGGGTTAATTAGTTTATTGGATGTGCTTTAACATAAACCAAAGAATAAACTTAGTTCTCTAGTTGTTTGAGTGCAGATATTGTGGGTTCTAAGAGCAAATTGTTACTGTCCTTAATTGCAATAGCATTGCGGGTGTAACAGCTGATAGCCACTGGCAGTCAGGCTGGTTGGATGAATGTTGCTTAAGCAACAGGTTTCATGTTGCTTGTTCATGAAAAGACAGGTGAGACTTAAAAATGGCATTCTCTCGAAGGCAAGCGCTGAAAAGTTGCTGATGCTAATGCTTGGGTCTGTTTGAAATAACAGATTTATTTCATGCCAATAATGTTTAAAAATTGATTGGTAATGACTCAAGAATGGTACCTCTTGCTATAACCGCTTTACTTAAAAGGAGCAATAAGTCTCCATTGGAATTGAAGAAAAGTCGCAATGCCAGTAGAAAGAAGAGAATAAAGAAGACCTCAAAAAATTAGTGAGAAACCTTATGAAGATGATCAAAGAGGAGATATTATTTGAGGAAGGAGTATAAGCCACCATTACTTTTCAGATGTAAAAGCTCTCGTGGCAAGGCTCTTATATCAGATGGATAATTATAACCCGGAAAAAAGCTGGCGTCAATAGCATTGAATCCATTGGAGGTACCATTCTTCTAAATCCAAAGCTGTTGTGAGTCATTAATGACAACACAGTATGAAAACAGGATTGCCAGTTCTGATAAAAGTCGATGGAATTTTCTTCCACTACCATGACTAAGAACTGCAGCCATATTTAGTTTTCTTAGATTAGCATGCAAACATTGCTGCTGTCAATATCTGCCAATAAAATCCCCCTCAAGGGATTAGCAGAATTGGGAGACTATGCCGAATTGCTCACCCTATTGCTCACCCAAAAAATGAATGTCTATGGCAAGCACTCTGCTGGTAGATTGTTTTGTGGGTAGCAAAAAAATAAATCGAATCAGTTAGCTAGTATTTGTGAGTCTAAAATCCCCAGTTAACATAAATAATCAATAAAATTTGCTCAGGGGCATGTATTGAGATTGAACATCTCTTTTCATATATATCAGCACAAACTGCTTTATGAGAGCAAACAATCTCACGTTCACTTGGTGTATAATCAGATTTATAAGCCTCGTGATACGTAGTAGGTTGAAGGCCTGGTAAGATTTAATCTCCAAATGGACAAGAATTGGTGCCCACTGGCATTGTCGAGAGGCAGAATGCCACAGAGATATTTGAGATCAACCTGCGAAGCTTCGTGGCTGACAATGAGAGTTTTATCCTGGCGGGCGGCACAGCTTCACCTCGCTGAGGACGAACCCCACGCAAGGCCTCGTGCAGACGATCCGTGTGAACAACGCCCTGACGCAGCAGATGACTTCGAGGGCCCACCGCCTAGCGCTGCAGATGGAGCGACGACCGACAGTAGTGGCAGCATTGCAGATCAAGAAGGTAAGACATTATTTTGCATTCCTGGCAGGAGGAGGGCATATTTGGCTCTTGGTGTTAGAACTTTTATGTTGTTTTATTGTAGTTTGCTGGCGGAGTAAAGTTTGTCCAGCTGGATGTTATTTCTAAATTAATTAACTAGAGACCATGACTTCTGTCAGCATACCAATGTCAATACATTTTTGCGCTGCTGTGGGATTTCTCAATTACTGCTTCTTGTAATTTAGGAATGCAATCATAAATGCAATTAAAGGATTTCTACAAAATTAGAACAATCGTACTAGTAAATAACATTTCATATGGATTTTGTTATAATTACATGTCTAGATGGGGCTCATGTTTTCTAGTTTCTAGTCTTAGTATTGACCAGCCTTGTTTGTTTCCTGTCCTGTAGAAGACGTTGCGGCAGCGTTTAGGCCAGCAGCCTTTGGGCGGTACGTCAGTCCAGGTGCAATCATCGTTCCGTGGAGGAAGGGAGAGAGCGCGCGGAAGGGGCACCGGCTTACGTAAGACTTTAAGCCTTGGGAGGAATTTCCTCCCAACAAGGTTTCTGAAATTTGGGTTGATCACGTTTTGTAAAAGGCTTGCTGTACCTCATCACCATATTCACTTGATAGCACAATTTTCTCAGATCCCAGGTTCATAATCAGTCACCAAAGAAGGGTTGCATTTTGACAATAAAGACGACCCTCTTTCTTGCCCCTGTGTAATAATATTAATTCTGGGGTGGTTTGTGGGCTGAAGGGCTGAAGACTTCTAGCATTTTGACCATATATCATACATCATATATATCACATATCATACTAATATACCATATTTTGGTATAACATTTTTTGCCTTTGGACGCTTGTTACTTTTGGCACAAATTTGATTGCTTGCAGATTTTGTGGAAAAGGATTCAAGCTTACTTTCTGTTTGTTAATTTGATAAGAGATTTCAAACTTTCATTCCCTAAACAATTATTAGCAATCCCTCCTGAAAATTCTTTGGTAGATGTTTTAAAACTGAAGAGCATGTGTGAAATCTGATTTTAAATAGCAGATGCTTCCAATGCAGAAAGTATTTTTTTTAGGACCACTGATAACCTCTCAAAAATTGATGCCCAAACAGGGACTGGAAATCCTGTACCCATCTGTCGCTGGTGTTACTTTAACAATTGAGCTACTTGGAAATGTCCTTTTTGAGAAGATATTAGTGCATTTAATGAAATTGGCGGATCTCTAAGAACTAGAACTGTGAGGCTCTGAATACTCAGTCACTCAGATTCCAGTGACTCCAGTAACTCAAATTTGACGTTTGATGTGTTTTGTTCTGTGAGATCTGATTTAAATTGCAAATGCTTGTAATGCACAAAGAATGTGTAATATTAAAAACATTTCAAATTTCTCGAAACATTTTGAGATTTCCTCAATTTGAGAGGTAGTGTTCCTAATAATACAACGAGCATCTGCCTGTCTTACATCTTGTTGCTTGGGTATGTCTTTGTGTTTTGCTCACATCTTAACTGTTTACCTACTAGCATCGTGTACCAAAACTGGTGGTTGAAATGACTCTTGAATCAGGTGTCACCAACGTCATCCTGTCAACCCGTGGGCAGTTCCACCAAGGATCACGTCGTGGACTCTCCACTTCACCGCGTCGCGGTGTTTCAACACGCGGCCAGTTCCGTGGCGTGGCAATCCGCCGAAACCTCACGGTCCTCACTCGAGGCCGGGGGCAGACTCGTGGGCTTCCCCGTGGAAGAGGGCTTCGCGGACAAGTACAGGGCCGTGGGCTACCGAGAGAACAACTTCGTGGGCAAATTCGCGGGCAAATTCGTGGACAACTTCGCGGGCAGAATCGAGGTCGTGGGCAGCCCACTGTGCGAGCATCAACTCGAGGGCAGCCCACTGTGCGAGCATCAACTCGTGGGCAACTTCGTGGTCAGCTACGTGGGCAACTTCGTGGGCAGAATCGAAGTCGTGGGCAGCCCACTGTGCGAGCATCAACTCGAGGGCAGAGGGGGGTACAGCGGGGCACACGGGGCCGAGGCGCTAGGCAGCCTGCACTTCCAGTTTCCAAGGAAGAATTAGACAAGCAGCTGGATAGCTATATGTCTTCGACGAAGTCGCATCTCGATCAGGAATTAGACACTTATATGACGAGCATTATATAGAGACTTGCCCCGATGGACAAGGTGTATTTATATTAATTGAATTTCGTCTGAAGTTTTTGTATTATTTTTGATAATTTTATCGAGTTTCTAATATGTGCCATGTATGTAATCATGTGATTAATGTCTGATTTCACCAACATCAAGCTGGACTTTGTTTAAATGTCAAATCCATAGAAACAAATTTTCTGATAATTGGTGACGATTGTGGTAAGATTGAGTGTTTAAAAGGGTTTAAAAAAAAATACACGTTCAACGGCTGAAAAAGAGGTGGAAATTTACCTTCGAGTGTGGAATTAATTCAAGGAGGCAGACCACAGCAAAGAAAATGCATTTTGAAGCTGTCAATATTTTCCCCTTGTGCCAAGATCAATGGATGCTTAGATTTAAAGATTTGTAATGTGCCAAAAGGCTGGGATAACAAATATAGTTTTTGGAAAGGTAGAAAGAGAGTACGGAACTTACCAAGCAAGAGTGGCAGGCAGCGATAGAAGATCAATTATCTTCTCAAGCGGCCTGCCACTCTTGCTTGGTAAGTTCTGTACTCTCCTTCTACCCAATAAACATGTTCGTTATTTCATAGAAATAGGTGCTAGATATAAACGTAACGTAAAGAATTTTTCTGAATTCACAAAACATTCTGTTTTGAGTTAAAATCTACAAAAACAGTACTTTCTCGTGTTACCTGGGCTTTATTAGCTTGCTTGATTTAAGCAAAATGTTGATGATTTTTAGAATATTAAAATTTGACCCTCAACCAAGTTTAGTATGATGTTGTGAAATGGACCCAAAGACATGGCACTGAACTTTGAATTTGGCAAGTGTACCTACATGTGCATTTTTTTTCATGCTAGTTGAACCAATATTCTCAAATTAAACTATATTAACGACTGATTTCTAAAAACTTTATTGTTTTATATGTGCTAACTTGCAATCGCCTAGGATTTCTGTTTTGCTTACTCATACTAGTAATTATGACAACCATCAGCTTGTGGATATTTCGTTTCTAAGTTGTGACCTATATAAGGAATGCAGTATTGAATAAATGAAACTGTAATGTTGACTGTTCCTTACAGTATTGTTTTAATACACAATGCTTTTTTAATCGTGGAAGTGTCGAAGTACAGTGATGTGCCATGTATCTCCTGTTGGTATCTAGCCCAAAGCAAAAATCAATAGAGTACCTATGTCATTGAGTCATGGTTGCTTGTGCTTAGATGTTGTCTGACATAACCTCATCAAAACTACAACTTTTCAGACATGAATGATTCAATTGCAACGAAACTTTTGACAATTGAGCTGCGTCTTGCTAGCGAGCTTGGCATGCTTTCTTTTGGGAAACCAGTACACTGCATGTACAATCCCATTGAATATGCCTTCGACATGCACTCGCTGTTTGTGAACAGATACTGCACCTCGCGAAAGAAGATTTTGTTCTTGGGAATGAATCCTGGACCATGGGGAATGGCTCAAACTGGGGTAACTAATAATTATTTAATGCAAATAATATATAGAATGGAAAAATAAGCAAAATGAAATAAAACAAAATAAGCTTCTTAAATGTACATTTTGTAGCAATGTCTTCTCCTCTTAAAACTTTTTTATGGTAATGCTGAAACTCCCCATGAGTTGATGTTTAAATGACAGACATTGACGGTTAGGGCAATAACCGAACTGAAATGCCTTGATAACCAAAATTGAAACCCGAACTCTTAAAATGCAATTTCTTTGGACTGGAAAAGTAAAGAGCTTGATTTTCATTTTCCTGGTAGGTACAAGCTTACAGTTTTTTGGTATGTCGTGTATATCCTCCTTTCCACTTTCCTAGCTACAATAACCAGTATGTTAGCAAACCTCACCTATTATAGACAATAAATTGGAAATGTATACCTTTATCTGAAGCCCATTGCTTCAATAATATTATACACTTGGCGTAGAGTCGAGGGATTAAAAAAGTTGAACAGAAGTATAGCATGTTTAAACTTTCATTTTAAATACTTCAAAAAAATTATTTTATTTTATTGATTTATTGAAACAGATTTGCAGGTACATAAATTGCGGTGTCTGGGTATCCAGCATAACTATTTTAATCATATTTTATTCCAAAGGATACGCCTCACAATTTAACCAAAATTAGTCGAGAGGTCTCATTTTGTGAGTTTTTATTTTTATTTTCCAAGATCTATTACTAGTTCAGCCCTCTATTTTGCATTCTGCTCCTAACCAGGTGCCATTTGGAGAAGTGAATGCTGTGAGAGAATGGCTGAAAGTGGAAGGCTTTGTAAAGAAGCCTCACTGTGAGCATCCGAAGAGACCTGTGATGGGTCTGGCCTGCCACCGCAGCGAAGTTAGTGGCAAACGGTTTTGGGCTCTATTTCGGGATATCAGCGGACATCCTGACACTTTCTTCCAAAATGCTTTCGTATACAACCATTGTCCTGTTGCATTTTTAGCAGAAAGTGGAAACAACATTACGGTGCCTGAGCTAAAGGTTTGTGTAGAGGAGAGACAGCTACATAATATCTCAGGTATACCTACTTACAAAAGTTGGTGGAAGTTCATTAAAATACTTTTGCTTGTTAAGAGTTGTTTTATCGGGAAAGAGCGAAGTGTAATAGGTAATTTTGTTCTTTGCAGTTCTTTGCAAAATCCCGACTCCAGTAAATATGAGATGTACAGAGGCTTTTTTATCAATAAAAGTACTTGCAGACATTTTTCTTAAAGTAATTGTCTCCCATTTGCTTACTAGATAAAAGTTATTAAAAATATTAAATAAAAATATGGACCCGATTTATCACACATTTTCCAAATGACGGCATGCTACTTGCGTGGTGTGTCTCCAAGGATATCATTGCAGCAAAGCAGGCACTTGGCCAGCTCCATGGTATGTCAGTGGTCTTTCGAGCCTTGGGTAGCCCGCCATTTTTCTACTGGTATGAAGCAGTGAGACCGTTGAATACACACTCAACTGTAAGACATGATTGCAAGCTTGCTGCATTTGACTGACAGCCTTGCCAAGACGTGGCTACCCATCTAAGCTCATGCTACCACTGAATTCAGTGTCTCTGGAGTTATGTCTAGCAAGGCATACCACCAAAGAGAAAATGTGTCATAAATCTTTTGAGATTTTTTCAGGTGGAATATTTAATTGGTTGGTGGTTTTGACACTAAATGTAAGGCCTTAAAAGCAAATTGGTAGATTTCTGTTCAATGTTCTTGTAAATAATGGTTGCAATTACAAATGAATCAAACCAAATGGAGGTCACAGCTACATTTTTCCTTCCAGCTAGCGGAAAGGAAGCAGTTGACGTCTCTTTGCGACCAAGCACTTGGCGAGGTCCTTGACTTGCTATGCACGGATGTAGTGGTGGCTGTTGGAAAGTTTGCCGAGCAACGAGCTAAGCATGTGGTTGCCATCTCTAGCCTTTCGTGCCGAGTTTGCGCAATTGCACATCCCAGTCCACGGAACTGTGGGGTAAAGAACTGGCCTGCAACCGCCACCAAACAACTCACCGAGCTTGGTTTAATGCCGTTCTTGCAGCCAGGATGAAGCGACAGGATATGGGAGGTAGGTTGGGGAATATGAAAATGAATGGGAATTACTTTCCCAGGTAGCACACAGGTACTTCTTGGTTTGGCCCACCAATCGCTATAGATTTGACTTAGCTAACTAATAGTTACTACCCAAATTAAATTCCTTCCCATTTTCTTGGTCAGTTTTCACTGGGCTTTGTCTATAATTGCTTTTGTGTGAAGTACCTTAACACTGGCTACTGATATGACTTTAATCTCTGCACACGCATGGGTGTGTGTAAATTGAAAGCTGGTGATAACCACAATTTGCCGGATGGTGCATTTGAATTCTTAGAAACTAGGTCAATATCATTGGCTATCTAATCTTGAAAGCAAGAGGCCTTCTTAAAAGTAATAGATGTGAATTGTTTTTCACCATGGAAAGATCTTGCCATCATCCTCAGTTCAAGAATTGCAACTCTGGTTTTTCACAATACTGGTGTATTCAATGGGGTAAGTTGATTTTTATGCTACCAATTTGGTCACAGCATTACATTTCATTGAGCTAGAAATGCACAATTTAGAAATCATCTGGGCAATAGTTCATCGCCTTTGGATTTTTAGAAGAAATATATAATTAATTTTTTTTTCGTTAGGAAACAATTTATTCTCTCCCATTTGGTTCTTGAAATAAGTATGCATACACTCCATTTAAATCTGCAAAATGTCTTTAATAAGTAAAATTCAAAATTACACTTATTACCATAAAATGTCAAATAATAACCTAATATATTTAACAAGAGATTTGAGATTTATTTTGCAAGCTTTGTCGTTTTTAACTTGTAAGTAATTAAGCCAATAATAGTTCAAAAGATATAAATCATATCAGCAAAGATCATTTAACAGATAGGTACCTTACCAATCTAACATAATATTTTTATTAGCACGAAAAAATGTGCTATTATTCATTTTTTATTAATCACTCCTATTAACTTCAGCCGAATTGATTCTTCGACTCAAAAATGATCTAAATGGCCACGAACTTTAGTTGGTACGTACGAGGCTACTGGCTAAGACATGATAGGAAAATATGTAGTAGTTATATTATCAATTCAAAACACTTCACTCAACACTAAAAAAATATCTAGAATATTCATTTTAAGTATTAGTAACCCATTCTTCAACCATATTTCTTACAAAATTTTCATTTCATCCGTCAGTCGCTAGAATTTCATAGGCAGGCGAATCACAATGACAGATCATAAGACAGATCTTGCCAGATAGGAGGGTGCTAAAGAAATTAACCTCCAGCAATCACTAACTTCACAGATCGAAGCTGAGATAAGATCTGTAAACATAACATTTAACCTCTAACAGGAGAAAAAAATACACTGGTTGAGACAATTAAGAACTAGAATTCAATCGAAAGGAAAATGGACTTACAAAATTTATATACTTTGCTTTTCTTATGCTGTCTTGCATTCATATACATAATAGTTAATAAACAAAGTAGTAGGCACACTAGGTACTACGTACTTCATAATTAAAATGAACATCGGTTTGAGATTGAAACAACCAATACAATACCAATCCCAACCCAAATTTAATAAATAATTAATGGTAATTCCATTTTTAAACAATCAGTAGGTAATAGTAATAATAATCAGAAAGTTCAGAAATCATTATTGAGAACTAGCAAAAAAGTAACTTTCCATTGACTAAAAACCATCTAGGACATAATCTACTAAAACATACACCGGAATATGACTGGCCAGATTTTATCATGAACCTAACTACTAATTGGGCTATATTACTTTTGCTAATGTCAAGAAGCAGCTCGATACAAAAATACATCTCATTTGGCTCAAATGTGACAATAACGTTAATAGATAATACTTTCCATCTTTGGTTTGTTGGACAGGAATCATCTCAGGAATAGATTGTGTACCCTGTTAGAAAACAAATACATAGAAGAAAGTAGTGGGCATCCGAGTGAAGAATATATGGTAGTGCTTCCTCGAATAGTAATTTTTCACTCGAATGGACTTGTAAGCATACGACTGGCCTTTGTTCTAAATTACTACAATATTAACTACCTACGTACATTGTACGAACTTATGTTTTTACTAAACATTTGCTGGCAAATCTTCCAAAAAAAATAATCTAGAAGACAAGATGAATGTTTAAAAAAATATAGATATAATCATTATTTCTAAGTCTAGTGAAAATAACCTAAAACCAAACTGACCAATCAAGCAAGCACACAAACTAAAAAAGTGCCGTTGGCAATAAATTATATGGAGTATACTGTATAAATTATTGGTCTCCACAATGAAAAAAACATAATGGAACTTTTGCTCCCAAGAAATGTTGGTGCTGCTCGCCCCTAGGACTTGCTTCGTCCCAAATATATAACATAAAAGAGCATGTTCTCACATCTACATAAAAATGAAACATTGATGAATCATGCAATGCATATTTTGGAAACTATTTAAAATAAAAAGCCACCTACAGCATCCTATTGCAAGACTTTAAGTGGGCAGAATGGTATATAATTATATTACTAAAATCCCCTGCAGTTCTACTTAAATCAGAAAAACCCAAGTAGGAATAAAAAGACAAAACAAACCTCAGCTTAATCCAAATTCTCCAAATCAGTACACGAGCAATAAATTAATATTTTGTTAATCGTACTTGATAATAATATCTCACAACCGATCACACAACTTTGAAATAGCAAAAAGAAAGCAGGCAACAAACAGCCCAGAACCTTTTTCTTGCACAAAAACTTCAAGAATTTAGACCCATATTCCTTAACAAACAAGAAACTCATAACTGGCAGATTGTGAAACTCAAACCCTATTAAGGCCAATTATTTATATTAAAAATATAGTTATACATATTTATTGCTGGTCTGCAATCTGCATACAAATCACTATCAGTAAACCAGGAAGATGAAGGGAAATACAACAAGCACAAATTTTCCTGAAATAAAGTCAGGATAACTTGCTCTTGTAGTTCTGAAATTGCTAGCTGTAGAGTACAGCCCAAACTACAATAAACTTTACAAAGGTTTGAGCTCCATAATCAGCCACACATCAATCATCTTCCCCTTGATCGTAACATCATCCTCCTTACAAGCACCGCTCTCCTCTTCCAGCTGCCCTTAATGGCCGTTCCTCAGCTGCCATCGCTGCTATTACTGTTGCAGTCCTCGAGGTCAGGAGAAGTCACCAGATGTCGGTTCTGCGGACAGAGAAACGGCGACGGATAGCCGCCCGCCGCCCGCTCTATCGCCTTGTTCTTAGGCGCAGTCGGCAGCAGGCATGGCAAGTCCGTCACCTTGTCAAGTGTGAAGTCCGGACATGGGTCGTCCTCTGCCAGGCCCGGTCGCTCCTTGGTTAGCGGAATCCAAACGGTCCCGCCCAAACCTGCCTCCTTACCGCCCAGGATATCTGTCTCGAGCTTGTCTCCGATCATGATGCAGTGTGATGGCTCAACACCAAGGAACTTGCACGCCTCGCGAAAGATGGCACCGTGCGGCTTCTCCCACGGAAGGTCGCCAGAGACCAGGATGCAGTCAAAGTGGCGCTGGAGGTCAAGACGGCGCACTTTCTCCCACTGGGCTGCCGACGGGCCGTTGGTGATGAGAGCCAGGAGGTAATTGCGGCGCAGCTTGCAAAGCATGGACGTCACTTCGGGGGTGAGGGCTAGGTAGTGGTAGCGGAGCTTCAGCCACCGAACGTATGTCTCCTCTGTGGGAAAGATTGGCACGCTTATTCCAGACTGTTAACTGTGCAATGAGACTGTTATTGTCAATTGACTAACCTCTGGTAGTGGCTAATTGGTTTCTGTTTTGGCTTGTGGTAGATATGTGTATTTTGTTACCTTCACTCTGTGTTAGAATTGGCTGTAAGAAACTCAAATTTTTATCAAACACCATGTGTTTCCTTAAAACATATATGTATCATCACGGCTTGAAATAGGTTCACCAGTACGAATAAACACACACCAAGTATTGCTAAATCAGAAGTTAAGTTGTGAGTAAACACATTTTCTCTTTTTTAGCTGAGCATATTAAGCTAAATATCAGCCTTAGTTTGCAAAATAGATCTTTAACCACAAGAACCATGAAGAAATATTTTTAAAATGCTGATGGAAAAGATCAGCATGTGTAAATATGAGCTGGTAAACATAAACTTGCCTTCAAACACTAAATAACTCCATCATTCCCAGCCAACAACTCTACTCTTCTCTCCGCTTAGACTGAAGCACCAAGTAACATTAACCTAACAAGGCAAAAACCATTGGCAGTCGACGTACTTGCCAACGCAGCGTACTGCTCCCCGAGCGCGTCAGCCCAGAGCAGCGTGCGCCACCGATCAAGGCTGAGCTCGACGTTGTCAGGACAACGCCGGAAGTTTCGCAGGAAGGTCTGCGCGATGCCAGTTGCAGTCACCACAGGCACACGGTGCTCTTCGGCCAACAGGGTTGCCACCTAGGAAAAAGCTGACGTCTCATTAAGGGCACGGGGTGAGTCGCCTTGCTAAGCAAACAGGGGGCCAGGGGAGAGACGTTGGTAACTTCGCAACAAATTGGCATTTATGCTAGTGTGGCTTGTTTTGACCAGCTCAACGATATAAGAGAGTTTCGTAAATACCCAATATTTAAGTATGCGGTTATATTTATTAATAGGTTCTAAACATTTGCTATGTCTGGTACTAATTTGTCAATTTGCAGAATCACTTAACATTCTGAATTTAATTATGTGTGAGATGAAGTACAAATTAGCAAGTAAAAGCTAGCTAATTTTTTAATTAAACCAAATCTATTTAAAATCAATATATCAGAGAGTTGTTTAGAAGGTCATACTAGCATGAGATATTGATTCTGTTGAGGTCGATCTTGGCCAGAGATAGGTTGTCTGACAATGATGCAACCAGAAGGCACCTGTCTCTTCTCGGGCTCCCAATTTTGTGGTGTTGGGAATTGGTGGTTGGAAGGCGAGAAAAGAGTAGGGAGATTTGTTCAACATTCTGCAAAGCAATGATAGAGCTATGGCACGTAGATTTGTGTGTAAATTAGTATTTTATTTAAAATAAATTTGGTTTTTAAAACTAAGTAGTTGTTTTAAATAATAAACATTTCAAGAAATGTTCAGTGTGTGGCCATTTTATTTTATGGTCATTTGGTTAAGTCAAACATATTCTTATAGTCATCTTGATACTGCCAAAACTTTCTTGGTGCAATAACTCCACCAATATTCGCAAGTGGGTTGATGGCGTTCTGTTTCCCAGGACTTTCACGCAAAGTGAAGGAATTTGCGAAGAGAATTCTTATGACTAAAGCTGGGTGCCTCTAAAAGACTCTTTGCTGGTTTAAGATTTAATTTCATTCAGGCTCATTGCAAAATATTAGAGTCAAGCAAATCTATGCCACTGTAATTTAAGGGTCATAAGAGTGATGAAAAATTATGAGTATTTTAATATTTTTGATAATCATTTAAAACTGTAAATATTTTAATTGGGACTCGTTAAAAAGCTTTTCTGAAATTGCATGGTATTAGAATGTGTACGCAACAACGGAAAATGCATCACACGATTAGAAATATGCGTCTGAAAACGATTTCGCTAAATTGTAACAAACAAGAGTTAGGGTTTATTCCGAGATATATCTAGAAAGAAACTCATTACGGGGAACTGAAATGCGAAAACTTGTGAAATATCCTAATGACTGACCCACTTAGGTTGACAGCAATGTTATAAATAAATAATACTGTATGACAATTTTGCAACGGCTGCCCCAGTGGCAGAACTCAAATGCTTTGCCAACGTTAGAGAGTCAGTCAGCAAATGGCTGCAAAAATCACCTCACAATTATTTTTACACCAGCAGATCATAAAATCATATGTTTATTTAAGTTTTGTGAGGAGATTTCCCCGCCCGTTTGCCACAGGTAACACGAGATGGCATGCACAATATCATAGCTGGTAAAAAAAACTAAATTATAAACCCTTTTCATTCATACCTCTGCGCTCAATATTCAGGGTTATTATTTTACTAGTACGGCTTATTTTTCAACAATACCTGAAAACAGACAAACCATGTTACGAAACCATCACTCACAAGTTAGTTTATGCAATGCACCAAACAGTTGCTAGCAAATTTGCTACAATCCCAAAATATCAATTTGCTAAATATTAGACATCATCTCTAATTTATTATTAGAACTGTTTGCTTTTTAAGAACAGGAAAGATCTGCAATTGCCAATCGAAAAAAGGTTCCAAGTTAAAATTTACACCTGGTTCCTTCCATCATATATTTTTTAAGTGGTGCATTGACTCACCTTAAATTTAACCCGTGGAGGTGCTAATACCGTTTAACATTTACACTTTTAACTTCTGGCTGAAATCTAAATCAGATTGGCAATCGGCCAACAGACCTTGGCTGATCGAAATAAGGCAACCAGTTCTATACTTCCCCGTGCAAAATCCTACATGAAGCTTTCTAGGGAACGCTGGGCTACAGCAATTGTACATTTTACCAAAAAGACTCATTTAGGACCTGCTCATTTAACTTGTTGCTTAAAGTCAAAGATCATCAATTGGAGAGGCTAAATGGCACTGTATATAATAGCTGTTATAATAGCATATTACACATCTGATGATTCATTACCAAAGCCATGGAGCTTTAAAAGCCCAAACATAAAATTCACTACAGGAAATGACATGACTAATGCTGGCATTGTGCAGTTGTACCTTCTAGTAATAATGTATAACTAGTCTTAAGTACAATAGGTAATCTATTATGCATGCCCATATCTAGGTGAGCTTTGTTTTATCTCTCCAAAACATATCCAAACTACACGCTTCATTAATCATTCTGCTGTTGCACCAAAAACCCAAGACACTTGCAATTTCTTGCTCTTGATGCTTACTATGCGGTTAGCCCAGTGTCCCCTCGAGTAATCGTGCGTCTAGCACAAGTCACAAATGCCCAGGTTTATACCTGCCTCCGAACACGAACACCGCGAGTTTCGGAAATGGGGCGTGGACATTTAAGTCGGGCGGGGGCGGGCGGGACAGAGCCAAGGGGGGCCGCTGCCCCGCGGTCTCAACTCCACTGCAAAACAGGAAAAACATCAACATGTTCCAAGCATGCGACGCTCTCCGCCAATGGGGCTGGGACCAGGCGTCTCGTACCCAATTCCCAGCCCCATCGGTGTCCACATGTTGTTAGTATTTTATCACACAACCAGTCCACGAGACATGATCAAAGAATCGGTGAAACAAAATTAAATAGAATGCTTAGAAACAAATTAATGGGGAACAATAATGTGTCTACTATCATATCAATTAAGTAATATATTGGTATCACGTTGTAATTAATGAGGTACATGCAACTGAAAAAGGTAGCAAAAAGATACAAACTAAGAGAAAAATGTTAAAAATTAACTGATTAATTCTGTTCAGGCACAAGTTAACTGTCGTGCCGGTATCTTCCCAAACACTCCCCAGGCATTCTGTGGGTTGACTTTTTTCTAAAATAGCCCTGCTCCTGTTGGAAAGTGACACATTTTGACTTGTAAATATGTCAAACACACAGCATAATGAATAAAAATGTTATTTTATTTGTCTTAGTTACAAATTTCATGAAAACATCTGAGTCCAGGAGGGACATAAAAATCTCGGTCACAGCGAGAAGGTTAACGAACGGACATAAAAGATTATTTTTCTAAATCATGTATAAACAGTTCGCTTGTGTATAAAAATAATAAGCCCACAGGTAACACAAAGTACAAAACGAAGGAACTAATGGTTTATGAGAGATGTATCGATAGAACATTTTTTGTATGCAAATAATCTAAAACAAAGCCTTAGCAGATAATAATGAAGTAGATAAAATATCTTTACATGCCCATCCACTCCAAGTGATAATTCCAAACCCCCTGACAAAAGCAGTCCTCTTAGTCGCCAAACAATCTCTTGCCAAGCTCCATGAACCGATGTGTTCGACAAACGGAGAGCGCGTCGTGCGCTTTGAGCACTGCCTTGACATCCGCATTGGCATCCACTAGGTTGCACAGGAAATCCTCGTAAGCAGACTTGGTGTTGGCTGGCAAAGAACCCTTCTTCACTTTGAGCAGCACATCGATAGTCCCTTGCGCCCAACCGCTCTCAATGGCAAACTCAGAAATCCACGGCACAAGCGCCAGCACAGCGGACATGGTCTGCATGCCAAGGAACCACAGCTCCATCAGCTCCATCCAGTACTTTTTGTAGCTCATAGCTACTACCAGCGTAGTGGCGTCGTTGGACTCGTCCACGTTATAAGCATCCCATAGGAACCGGATTGTTGCCTGGATGTAGCGGCAGATTGAGAAGTCGTTTTTCTTGACTCGCTTGGCCTGCTGCTTGAGAAGAAGCAGCCCGAGGACAGCTAGGTTTCCGTGAAGAACAAGATTTTCTGGGATGTTCTTTAACTCGGGCAGGTTGTTGAAGAGGAACTTAAGGAGTGTGGCGAATAATGGACTCTCTTCGACGATCTTTGCCTCCAAGACAGTGATGTTCATGAAGATGTTGCAAATGCTGACCATAGCCACCCGCGAGTCAGCCATGTCCTCAAGGACCTGTGGGTCAAGCTCTGGCTCTGGCTCAGTTCTCACCTTCCCACGCTCAGACTTGGGTACCGGTGGCTTCTTGTAATGTACCACAGACCAGTGATAATTGAAGCACTCGTAGAGCACCTCCTCTTCCTTGGCCGCCAAGATGATCTGGCGTGCCTTCTCCTCTACTGCCAGGTGGCACAGTGCTGGCAGCAGCACACGCAGCACGTCGATCTGCGCCAGCGGATCCGATGTCGTTGGAAGCTCTTTGGGTTGACCCTTTTCCGCCAGCCGCCGCGCACGGCTTGCATAGAACGTCTCATTGGCAATCTGCAGCACGAACGGCAGTAGCCCGTACACAGCATTGCGCATTGCCGACGTCTCCTGAGCAAGCCATGCTGCCAGCACACGCACCATTGCGCACACAAATAGCTTTTCCTCCGCACCCAGCGCGTTCTTGTCTTTGGCCAAGTCTTTGGAGACCTTGGTGAGCACAGCGATGACGGCGGCAAATGCACCCTTTAGTGCCGTGTACAGCTGCTGCTTCTCCTTCTGCTCGAGGTCAATAGTGTCAAGGGCGACAAATGCAATTGACATCTCGAGCACAACAAAGCACGAAGAGACGAGGTCAGCATTGACCATGATTTGCTTGAAGGAGCGGTCTTCCAGCTGCATGCGAACTTCAATCGAGCAAAGCTGCACAAGCAGCAGGAAGAACTGGCGTGGCTTCTCTTCGTCCTGGAGGCTCCACTCAACACCAAGCACCTCCAGCATGACGGAGGCGAGCTTGAGAGCAGGGTCGCGCTGTGCCTTGCCAATCTTGCTCATTAGGATGTCAGCCAGGCCCTTGTAGATCATTGACGGCCATGCCTCGTCTCCGTGCGTGGGCACGATCAGCTCACGCCGGCAGCTTGCCACAAGCGCCTGGATGATGCCGCATAGCTCAAACTTGCGCTCACTCGAGTCAGTCTCAAAGTCAAACGCGATCTTGTTGACGATCGCATGGAACGGTTTTGGGCTGTTGCCCCAGGCAGACGGGCCAAATCGACGCAGCAATGTCACCAGTATGTTGAGGGCTTCGTCGGTCTGAAAGCTCTGGTGGGAGTATATCTCCGACATCTTGGCGATGGCACCAACATCAAGCAATGCCTTCTGGCCGGCCTCATGCGTCGCGATATTTTGCAAGCATTCGTAAGCTTCACTGACCACCATCAGATTGTCGTCCATGTCGTCATCATCAGCCTGGCTCACGATCTCGAGGAACACAGGGATGTTTACGAGCATCTCCGGGTGTGTGGCCAGTCCGGGGTCCGAGCAGAAAGCGGACAGGATTGTGAGCGCGATGGACTTGTAGACCATTGGTGGGCAATCCGCAGGAACATCAGGGCTCAGGAGAAGCCGCTTTAGGAACTTGAAGCCAATGGCTTCAAAGAGCGCTTTCTTATTCTGTGTGTTACAATCAGCACCCTTGACGATCTTTGTGACCATGAAGAGCGCGGCAAACTTTTCGGTGTCGTTGTTTGCCGATTTGAGGATGGCAATGCATTTTTTGACGCCTTCGGTCAGATCAGCCATGACTTAATATGTGTGCCAAGTCAATGTGAAGCAATGGCACAAAAAAACCTTCAGTCAGACCGGAGCAAGTTCAAGAGTGTTTTAGGCTACCGACAAGGAAAACTATTGCCAGAAGGCTAATAATAAAGTTGTGTCGCAACTATTTAACCTAGAAATGTCCGTGGGTATTGTGAAATATTTCCTTTGTCCGTGATGAATAACAGTCCGCAAAAAATTGTGAACGAGGTAAATAACTATCCACACTGCCCTTGGATGAGGACGGCAGTCTTTGCTGTTCCTTTGCCGCTTTCCGAACTACTGCCTAACGTCCAACAGGAGGCATGATTACCCACTCGGGAGCTATTTCGGGAATCGACGTCGTAGCCCCCCTAAAAGTCTAAATCGGGCGAATACGTATCGAGTTCCCTAAACGAGTTCGTTGGCCATAGAGTGCGATCTATTTGTGGCGCCTGCAATACATTGGCTGGAAAGTTGAGAGTACACCGCAAACACACGCCGACGACGCGATGGGAAACGATATAAAGACGTCGATTAGTCAGCTGTTTCGTACTTGCTGACCTTCATAAAAAAAAGGACGTCGAACAGCTGGAAAAAATCATATAGCGTAGAAAGGTGTGAGAGTAAGATGAATCGATATATAAATCTTTCATTACCTTATCACATGCCAATTTGTCTCCTTTTCTTGTTTTTATTAGTGTGTTGTCCAAATCAAAGAAAATTGTTGAAATGGATGAAGTTTTCGGACGTCTGCTAGGAGCTGCCATTTTCCTTTTTCTTAGCAGTCAGGTGTAATGCAATAAATATGACGTCATTTACGTGCGCAGTGACCTTCCGCGCCGACATTTATCGACTCTGCTAGTGACGTTTGTTTGGCGGGAAAGCGTCCTGTGTCAATTTGCTTGATCTTTTCTTGTGTCGCTTGTAAAGCTGGTGCGTGTCGAAGCAGGTAGGCGCTTTGCGCGATGAGAGAGTTAAATGATTATCAATCATTAAAAAGTACAATATATAAAGAATTTATCAGCTGTACATAAACCATACAAATGCTTTCTTTCAGAATTATCGCTTTTTAGTCGTGGAATTTAAAGATTAACCGTCCGAAAGTAGTTGATAGTAGGGTTAAGAAGGCGAGTTCGTTTGTCCCCTAATTAAAAAGTCGGTGGACGTTATGGAAGCAGCTGTAAAGTCACGTGCAGCTTCGGCTGTAGTGCAGGACGATGAGGATCTCGAAGATTTTGGGCCTCAGCTTATAAGCAAACTAGAGGTATTACCTTTTTTTCTTTTAATGCATGGGTTACATAATTAAGCGTCCACAGTAAACCAACATTTTTGTAAATTTAAGGGTGCAGGCATCAGCTCTGCAGATATTAAGAAGTTAGAAGAGGCAGGATACCACACAGTCGAGGCAGTGGCATTTGCACCAAAGAAGCACTTGCTCACGATAAAAGGAATTAGTGAAGCAAAAGCTGATAAAATAATTGTAAGTATTTTTAGCATGTTGTAGATAATTAATTCATAAGCATTTTCCTTGTAAGCTCTAGAAATTCTCCTCTTTGTAGTCTGAGGCAGGCAAGATCGTGCCGATGGGCTTCACCACGGCTACAGAGTTTCACCAGAAGCGATCGGAAATCGTTCAACTGACAACCGGATCGAAGGAATTGGATCGTTTGCTGGGCGGTGGAATTGAGACTGGCTCTATCACAGAGATATTTGGAGAGTTCCGTACAGGAAAGACACAAATCTGCCACACTCTTGCCGTCACATGCCAGGTAATGATTGCTTGTGTTGGTTCTTCATGTTTTTGTGAACTTACTTTCTTTCGTATTCTGCATATCTTTTTTTTAACTTCTTAAGCTACACCGTTCTGAACTTCTAATCCTTAAGTGGAAAAATCTACATGATTAAAGAAAGCATTTACTTCTTTTACTATGTGCATGTACTATAATCTCATTGATAAAGTAGATGCCACCACAAATCCTTTTCTTGAAACCAAACGACTAAATTCGATACTTTTTATTTTGTCTTCATAGCTCATAATCTTGAAAAATCAGCCAGTTAACCTAATCACTTAATTTATTTCATGTCGCATTGGTTCACAGTTCACAGTCTGACTCGTTATTTTATTAGAGTAACATTAGATCACTGGGTGCATTTAGTCCCCTCCCCCCCCCCCCCCCCACCCCTTTGCAAGAGGTAATTGAGGTTTCTTTGTTTCATTCATGTTTGCTTAGTCAAATCAGATGACCAAATTACAATCAGTTTATCCTTGTCAACTATGCTTTGTAGCCAAAATATGTGAACCCCCCTCTTTCTCATTACATGAACACTAGAAAGATTGAAGATACATTTAATAACAACGCAGCCAAATAAATCGTTTTACTTAACATGCTTCAAAGAAATACACTGAATCCTAAAAATGACTAGACTTAGGCTCACTGTAAGAAGGTCTCAAAACCAGGCCCTATCATTGCTAATATCATTAAAATAGTAAATAACCCACATTGCAAAAAAACCTTTGTAGCTACCAATCGATCAAAACGGAGGCGAGGGCAAGTGCCTTTACATTGACACCGAGGGCACCTTCAGGCCGGAACGTTTGCTGGCTGTTGCCGAGCGGTACAAGCTCTCCGGCAACGATGTGCTGGACAACATTGCGTACGCGCGTGCATACAACACCGACCACCAAACTCAACTGCTCATTAACGCCTCCGCTATGATGGCCGAGTCTAGGTGAGCTGGGTGACATGCAATGGTTTCGAATGGTATCTAACTCATCGAAGATTGGAGACCAAACACATTACCTTTATTTTTTATTTTTACTCCTTGAGTTGGCTGGGCTATGAAAGAAAACTCTAAAATAACAGTGAGAGAGGTCCCAGACTTTTTTCACAGAAAAAAAAAGATTAAATAGTACCTCACAATTTTTCATTAATTAAAATACAGTCAAAAAAGCATCCTTCAGCGCTACTGTTAAGTTTGTCTTAGTAGGTACCTATTAACCTTGTCAGGTACATCACTTGCAAAATAGAATACAAACTATATTTTGCTCTGAGCTTGTCTTACAGGGCCCATTCTTTGTGCTGCAGGTACGCCTTGTTAATCGTAGACAGCGCCACCGCCCTCTACCGCACAGACTACTCGGGCCGCGGGGAACTTTCTGCAAGGCAGATGCACCTTGCGCGCTTCCTGCGCATGCTGCTGCGCCTCGCCGACGAGGTGGGTTCTGCAATGGTGCTGACCATGAATGGTGCAGCCATAGTGATCATTAGTCTGGCTAGTTAACTTTTGGACACAATGCTTACTCATAAAAGCAAGTTGAAAGAAACCCTTTCATTTCATGCGGTACCTACCTTCGCCACAGTTTGCTACGGACGTAAATTGTTGGATCTATAATTACGATTCAACAAAAACATTGAAGCCTTCTACAGCACTCTTCCTTAAACATGGCTCAAAACAAAACATTCTTTAGACACTTACTTCAAAACTTAAAGTGATGATTGTTGAGATATAAAGACTTCAAAGTCTTTCTAACTATATGTAACTAACTATATTTTATTATTATGAACACTATAACCGTCTCAAAAATTGATGCCCAAACTGGGACTCGAACCTCGATCTCCACCTATCGCGGTTGTTGCTCTAACCCATTGAGCTACTTGGACACTGGCTTTTTTTATTATTATTATTATTATTATTATTATTTTATTTACTCAGCTTTGGTAGTTTTTACATTGTGTTTTTGAGACAATTTTAGTGTATTTTGAGTCAGTTATAGTGTTCATAATAATAAAATACCCAGCACGTTGCAAGCGTTTGCAATTTAAATAACATTTCATCTAAAAAAAACTTTATTTTACATTCTAAGTTATTCTAACTAAATATAAACCTAGTACAATATTAAAAGTGCACACAAATACCATGCACTTGTCTGAAGCTATGCAATACAAATACCAATATTCTCTTTCAATAAAAAGTGCAAAGTACCTTTAGAGAAGAACCCAAAAGGTGGAGTAGCACTTGGGTTTGTGAAAATATAGTATGCCCTCCTAGCAAAAAGACTACTATTAGCTTTTCAAAGGGTTCCAGCCAGTGCCTATGCTCGGTGTGTTTCAGTTTGGTGTTGCCGTGGTGATTACAAATCAGGTGGTGGCACAAGTGGATGGTGCCGCTCTGTTTGCTGCCGACCCCAAAAAGCCGATTGGTGGCAACATAATGGCACATGCTTCCACCACCAGGTACTGCCACTATGCCAGCAAGTACCTCAACGCTAGGCTCGACTGGGCGTAAATGATTTTATTTTTTGTAATTGTAATTGTTTATTGTCATAGAATTCTTTTGAAAATACAGAAATTTGTACACAATTGTACAGATAAGGTACAAGCAGCTTATAATTTAATGCAATGTAAAATATACATCTTATAGTCATAAAGTCATAAAAAATATAGTCATGATAATAATAAATTTAAATTCATATAAAAATAAATTTGAACTTTATTAGTTTGACGAGGTCTTCTCTGACCATGAAGGATTTTCATTTATTAATATTGATATTTATTAGTTATTACTTATTACTATTAGGAACAGATTTGTTAACTGATTTAACTTTGATAGAGTTATTGAGAATCTAAATTTCTACACATTATTTAGTTACCTTTTGGTGAGATGGTACTGCTAGAATTACATTGATATTTAAATATTCTTTAGTTTTTGTCTCGGGTCATATTGTACCCGAGCTACATCTTTTAAAGATCTTACATCTTATTAAGTTTTGCGTGATTCTCTTGGCTGATATGTTCACACTTGCCATAAAAGCTGACTTTCCGGATCCTTCCAGGTTGTCCTTGCGTAAAGGCCGGGGAGAAAATCGGATCTGCAAGATCTTCGACTCCCCGTGCCTCCCCGAGACAGAGGCCATGTTTGCCATCACCGCAGAGGGAATCTCAGATGCCAAAGAGTGACTGCTAGCTATGCAGGTACAAATGGCGGGTCCTACATACCGGCAACCATTCCTTACAACGTTGGATAGTTTTGCACAACTGCCAGCCTCTACTTTTGTTGACATGAGAGCAAGGTGAACTTTACTCCTAGTAAATCTATATATCAAGTGTTTTTTTTTTTTAAGTTCAATTTTCAGTTTATTTATAGAAATTTCAACCAAGAAGAAAATATTTAACAGCTTTCAAAGGAGATGTGCTTGAACAACCCATAAAAATAATTGATAATCTTGGGTACATCGAATGTTTTTTGAATGTGAATAATGTGAATATTTTTGAAGTCTAGTCAAGTTGTTTAAGCTTGAGGAAACAAATCGACTTCTGCTGGAACCTGCGACTTGATTGTGGAGACTGGCAATAGTTCTTGTACAGAAACTGTGCCTTGAATAAAACTTTATAATTATTTCTATAAATCGAAGTTTTGGTACTATGATTATTTTTGTGTACCTATTAAAAAAAAATTATTTCAAATTTTCACTGATTTGTTTGCCTGGCTCTCCAGCCTATTTAATTTAATATTTTGTTTGAAATTCGAATAGTCTCCGTATCCATACCTTAACATTCCTTAAAAATGCAAAGTTTACTTGCAATCGAATGTTATATTTCAAGTAGTTTTAGATATCAATCTGCCCCTCACTTAAATGTTCTAACTGAAGATAGTTCCTAAAGCCAAAATATGAAGCAAATGCCACCTGGACACACTCATTATTTCACTATTTTTCCTTGAACCTTGAACATTACATATTTCATATAAATTATTTAAAGATATACTATAACTAATAATAATCATAATTCTTGTTAGATTCTGTTAGCTGCTTGATTCTGTAAACCGCTCCCAAACAAAGCCATGTCACCATCAATCAATTTAGCCGCTTTAATTATAAAGTTTGTTTAATCTGCCAAACTGCCACTTCTCCATCTCAATGCACAGACACACTCTGTCCCCCACCCGAGGACGGGGGCTCGAAAGTTGTGCGCCCGAACGAGAGCCTCCGGCCCTCACTTGTCACCGCAGCCACAGTGATGTTGAACGGCTGCGAAAGGTCTACCTCTTGCAGCATCGCTGTCCCACGAGTCGGGGAGTTAACGCTTTGGTTATGGGAACCGTTGACCATGATCTGCAACAGCCAACGAATGGTGATGTTTATACTTTGTTGTGTCAAACTTTATTATAGTTGAGTGTAAAAGATCAGGATACACTTGATATGTCCGGTTAATATTTTGATATATTATGGCACACATTGTTGGGCTCTGACCAGTCTGGCACTGGCTTGAACAGGAACGAGTATGTAACACATATTTCCTTGGCGTTTGAAAACAATAAATAACTTAAAATCGTAATCTTGCAGCTGTTAGAAGCTGTGTCCTGTAAGTGTGCGGGGCACAACTTCAATATGTGGAATTTAAAAAAACAGCGGCAGACGTTCCACATGACCCTCAAATATTTTAAGGTCGTCATCATGGTGTGACAATGTTGATTTCAATACTCGGGTATTGTCTGCATTTAAGGTACTACAATTTGGCGTCATGTCCTAGTGTACAGGTGAAGACAAAATAAACTACAAAGACCACACAATACCTCGAATCCCCTGATGTTCTGCATTGCGGCCACGGGGAAGTCCCAACCAATTAGCACGCTTGTGTCGTTGACTTTGCCAATAACACTGACTGTGAAGTTTTTAGGCACTGCATTTAGCTGCGAAGCAGTGCCTGTGTACGAAGGCAATCCCCGAACACTCCCTCGGGGACTTGTCTTCGAAGGACTACCAGGCTGCAAAACAGACCATTACATGTATCTTACTGAAAACCCTAAAAAGGAAGACAAAAATTAAGCCGTGTTCTTTAATAAAACCACCCAGCACTGACTTAAACGCTGCCAGTGTAGGCTCAATGAAACCCAGGAACACTTTAAAAATATATACTCCAAAAAATATGCCAAAAAATATGCTCATGGGGAGAGCGATTAAAATGGTTAATCTATCTTGCTTTGATCTAAACTTTGGATACTCCTGTGTTTTGTATCAGATAAGAGGAGAAATAGGTACAACTCTAGAATCTCATTCTTAATAGCATTGGGCAGAGTCACAGAGGTGCTGCTTACTCTTCCAGTTTTTGTTTCCTGCAGTGCAGCTTGAAGTCTGAGCACCTCTGCTGAAAGCTGGTGGATCCGTGCATCCAATGAGCCGATGGATCGGGGAGGCCTTTCTGCAATTCAAAAATTCCCCAGTCAATCGGCAGCCTAGAATTATTTACTAGATGCTTATCAATTGCAAAATTATATCCGTATACCTTCGGTTGGCTGTGTAGCGGATGGCTCCTTAGAAGGTGGGTTGCTGGCCAGAGCAGGGGACTCTTCTGGGGTTGATTCTTCTGCAGCTGGTTCCTCTGGAGCCAGCTCCTCTACTATTTCGTCTGCAGGTGCCGTTTCATCGGCAGGTTCTTCTGCTGCCGGTTCTTCCGGAGGAGGCTCTTCGGCCCCTGGTTCTTCTGGAAGGGGTTCTTCAGCGGCAGGTTCTTCCGCAAGCGGTTCTTCTTCAGTTGGCTGTTCCACAGGTGGCTCTGCAGCCGGTGGCCCTCGAGTTCGAGCACAGTGACATTTTTCAGAATCGACCTTTGCTACTTCAGGAACTGGTTCTTCAGGCGCTGGTTCTTCCGGTGGTGCTCCTTCTTCTGCAGACTCGTATTCTGCTTCATCGTCTGTGGCTGGAGGAGCTTCATCAGCTGGAATTTCTTCAGGAGCAGCTTCTTCAGCTGGAGGCTCTTCAGGAGCAGCTTCTTCTTCAGCTGGAGGCTCTTCAGGAGCAGCTTCTTCAGCTGGGGGCTCTTCAGGAGCAGCTTCTTCTTCAGCAGGGGGCTCTTCAGGAGCAGCTTCTTCTTCAGCAGGGGGCTCTTCAGGAGCAGCTTCTTCTTCAGCAGGAATTTCTTCAGGAGCAGCTTCTTCAGCAGGGGGCTCTTCAGCAACAGCTTCTTCTTCAGCAGGGGGCTCTTCAGGAGCTGCTTCTTCTTCAGCTGGAGGCTCTTCACCATCCATTATAACGCCTTGATAGTATGAAGACTGTATAGTCAGATCCGTCTGTATCTCCTTATTTGAAAGAGCCATCCTCGCAACATCTTCAGCTGGGGTCTCTTCAGCAACCTCTTGAACGTCTGGTGACTCTTCCTCAACTGGCTCTTCAACTGGAGGTTCTTCCTCGGCTGGCTCGTCAGCTGGAGGCTCTTCCTCAACTGGCTCTTCAACTCCAGGTTCTTCCTCGGCTGGCTCTTCAACTGGAGGTTCTTCCTCAACTGGCTCTTCAACTGCAGGTTCTTCCTCAACTGGCTCTTCAGCTGGAGGTTCTTCCTCAACTGGCTCTTCAACTGGAGGTTCTTCCTCGGCTGGCTCTTCAGCTGGAGGTTCTTCCTCAACTGGCTCTTCAACTGGAGGTTCTTCCTCGGCTGGCTCTTCAACTGCAGGTTCTTCCTCAACTGGCTCTTCAACTGCAGGTTCTTCCGCAGCTGGCTCATCAACTGGAGGTTCTTCCTCGGCTGGCTCTTCAGCTGGAATCTCTACCGGCGGAGCTTCTGTCCCTGGTTTCACACAAGTACACCGCCCAGAATCATCTCTTTTTGGAGGCGTATCAGCAAATAGATCGTCAGGTTCGGGTTCTGGAACGTCCTCCTCGATAGCTGGTTCCTCAGCGGGTTCCTCCGGAGCAGGCTCTTCCTCAACAGGTTCCTCCGGTGCTGGCTCTTCCTCGAGTGGAGCCTCTTCCTCAGCGGGTTCCTCCGGAGCAGGCTCTTCCTCAGCTGGCTCTTCCGGTGCTGGCTCTTCCTCAGCTGGCTCTTCCGGTGCTGGCTCTTCCTCAGCTGGCTCTTCCTCGAGTGGAGCCTCTTCCTCAACAGGTTCCTCCGGTGCTGGCTCTTCCTCAGCTGGCTCTTCCGGTGCTGGCTCTTCCTCAGCTGGCTCTTCCGGTGCTGGCTCTTCCTCAGCTGGCTCTTCCGGTGCTGGCTCTTCCTCAGCTGGCTCTTCCGGTGCTGGCTCGTCAGTTGGTTCATTACAACCTGGCTTCGAGCAAGAGCACGTCGCAGCAGCAGACTCTTCTGGAGGTGATTCTTCTTGTTGACTCTCCTCAGGTTCCTCCGCGACAGGTTCTTCCTCGACCAAAGCCTCTTCTTCAACCGGAGCCTCTTCTTCAGCAGGAGCTTCTTCCTCAGCAGGAGCTTCTTCCTCAGCAGGAGCTTCTTCCTCAGGTGGAGCCTCTTCTTCTGCAGGAGCTTCTTCCTCGGGTGGAGCCTCTTCCTCTACAACAAGCTCTTCGTCAACCGGAGCCTCTTCTTCGGGAGGAACTTCTTCTTCGGGTGGAGCCTCTTCCTCAACCGGAGCCTCTTCCTCAACCGGAGCCTCTTCCTCAACCGGAGCCTCTTCCTCTACAACAAGCTCTTCGTCAACCGGAGCCTCTTCTTCGGGAGGAACTTCTTCTTCGGGTGGAGCCTCTTCCTCAACCGGAGCCTCTTCCTCAACCGGAGCCTCTTCCTCAACCGGAGCCTCTTCCTCAGGTGGAGCCTCTTCCTCAGGTGGAGCCTCTTCCTCAGGTGGAGCCTCTTCCTCTACCACAGGCTCTGTTTGGTCGACCTTCGAACTTGCTAGCCACGCATTGACGACGGCCGTGAGCTCATCCATCTGAGCCTTGAGCTCTTCCCCTCGCTTTTCGACGAGCGCCAGCCGCATATCGATGTCGTCCATTGGCACTGCTTCCTCAGCCGGAGGTTCCTCGTCTGCCGGAGGTTCCTCTTCTGCTGGAGGTTCTTCCTCAGTCGGAGCTTCATCCTCCGCTGGTGGTTCTTCTTCAGGAGGTTCTTCTTTGACTGGAGCCTCTTCCTCAGCGGGAATATCTTCTTCTGCTGGAGGCTCCTCTTCTGCCGGAGATTCTTCTTCAACTGGAGCCTCTTCCTCCATTTGTGGCTCTTCTTCCGCGGGGACTTCTTCCTCCGTGGGAGCTTCTTCCTCTGTGGGAGCTTCTTCCTCTACGGGAGCTTCTTCCTCTACGGGCGCTTCTTCCTCTACGGGAGCTTCTTCCTCTACGGGAGCTTCTTCCTCTGTGGGAGCTTCTTCCTCTGCTGGCGCTTCTTCCTCTGCTGGAACTTCTTCCTCAACCACTTCAGTCTCGGCTTGTCCTTCTCCGCACGGTCCTGTGCAGACGCTGTTGTCACAAGGTGACGGACAGCATAGATCTGGTTCCTCTGAAATTGGTTCTTCAGCTTCTTCAACCACCTCTTCATCAGCCACCTCTCCTTCTTCTTCAACCACCTCTTCATCAGCCACCTCTCCTTCTTCAACCACCTCTTCATCCGCCACCTCTCCTTCATCAACAACCTCTTCTTCATCAACAACCTCTCCTTCATCAACAACCTCTTCTTCATCAACAACTTCTCCTTCATCAACAACCTCCTCTTCATCAGCCTCGTCTTCGGTAGCCTCTTCTTCGGGTGGCATCTCCTCATCCGGTGGCACTTCTTCAGATACTCCGATTTCCTCCTCGTCAACTGGTTCTTCCACTTGGGTCATGTCGGGAAGATCACCTTCAATCAGTACTTCGGTGGGTTCTTCCGGTTCCTAAGGACGTCAAAGAGAAGGTCCGTAGTTTAAGATTTTACTATTGTGATTTATTTGCACCAAAATCAAGTCTGCTGCTTACTATTTAGAAAACAATTACTTTACCCTAAGGGCGTATGAGTATTAAGTCTTATTTAGTCTACGAGTATTAGAGACATGGGAAGACGGCTAGCTGAAAAACTAAACGCCAAACACAAAGTGGAAGTTTATGTGAAACCAGGGGCAAAATTGCGCGCTGTTGTTGACAAAGCTTTGAGTGTGGCTCAGTCATTGTGTGCGTCTAACTGGCTGGTAGTTATAGGGTGTACAAATGATACAAATGACAGCCCACTTTCAGAAATCAGTGATAATATTAGAAGATTAATACCAGTTAGTAGGAGATGCAAGTTGAACAAAACGACCATCCCTAGAAGACTTCCAGGGAACCAAGAAGACATAAATAGGAACATCAGTGCGGCAAATTTCATTATCCACAAAACAGTGAATAAAACTCGAGACAAATGTGCTCAAAACATTCGATTGAACTTCCTCGATAAAAAGATAACGCTGCAACTCTTAGACACCGATAGGCTACATTTCAATGATCAAGGAAAAAATGTGTTCTTCCGATCAATCATCCACTTTCTACAAATATTAATAAAGCCACCCCATATGTTAACTGTTCTTGAGAAGTGGATGTTTCCACATCAGAGACAAGAGCATCAAGCAACAGCAAGTTCATCAGTAGTTCGTCAACCGGTAACAAAACAATCAGCTATAGTACAGAAAACCACTGCATCGAACTCTTTTTTAGATCGCTGGCTACAAATTATGAAGAAGAGCTGATAACAAGAACTACAGCACTGCACGATAAAGAGAAACGAAACATCCACCTGAAAAAATAAATTAGCAAGAGAGAAAAAACGTAGCATAAAACAAGCAAAACGATGAAATCGCAGTCACTCGTACTGCTCCACCTAAACAAGTCTCTACAACAAGATCGAGTAGCTTGATGTGTATGTAAATGAATACCCCAGTATGTTGCATTTAATCTGTATCTCTGAGCATTGGCTCAAGGAAAGTAAAAACGAGACTGCACAAATTGAAAACTTTGAGCTAGCAGCTAATACTCTAAGGAAAGATAAAAAGGGTGGTGGAGTGTGTATATTCATTAGAAGGCCTCCAGACGTAAACAAAAGTAAACAGTTTTATATCAACTAGACAAAATTCCTGACAACACAAATAAAAAGGAGACCAAATGTATCGTTATAGGAGACCTAAATTATAATATCAATGACCAACGATTAAGGTGCGCCCTGGAAGAGACCGTGCGCTTGAATGACTTCAATATTTTGAACTTTGACTTCTCCAGAATAGCCCACAATAAGTTAAGTAGCATCTACACATGCATTGATAACGTCTTGACAAATGACCGAAATATCGTATTCAATGGAAATATTGACGTAGGATAAAAGTGAAACTAATAAACCGAAAGTGATCCCAAATGCAAGGTCATTCAGCAAAAAACAGAGATCAGAGAGACGCATTTACATTGTCAATAAACAAAATAGATTGGAACGAGATATACAAGGTAGATAATGCTAATGACATGTTCCATGGAGGTATTTATGGCAGAGTTCAATCGAGAATTTCCGAAGAAAGTTCAATCCAGGATAAATCAAAACAGGAATAACAAACACAAAGAATGGTTTACTGAGGACTTACGACATCAAGCATTGAGTGCCACAAATCTCCTACGCATCTTTGGTAGAATTAGAACTAGGTGTCAAGATGATAAGCGGAAATATGATAAGGCCAGACTTAAATATAAAGCAGACTGCAGGACTGCTCATAAAAATTTTAATGAATCGAAAATACGAAAATCTAAAACCGTATGCAAAGTGGCGTGGAACGTCATAACAGACAATAAGGATGGCGGCAAAAAAGAATAATAGAAGATATCAAAATAAAATTCGATTGAAAAATAGTCGAATACCCTTCAGAGATAACAGACTTATTCAACACATTTTTCATTAACCAAGCGGGGGATCTGCTAAAAAATAGGGATGTCGCAAAAACAAAAATAATTAAAGGAGTCGATGGAAGTCCAATAACTAGGCAAGCAAAAACCATATTCATTTTTCCACTCACATGCAATGAACTTTATAAAATAACAGAAAAATCACTAAACAAATCTTCAGCTGGATTCGACGAAATCCCCAACAATTTACTAAATCAAATCATAACGTTCATCGCCGAGTCGCTAGTTCACATGATCAATGCATCTTTTGAGCAAAGAAACCTTCCCCATAGCACTCAAAACCGCAATAATTAAACCCATTTTTAAAAAAGGTGATAAAGAAACCCTGAATAACTACCGACCGATTCCTATATTGTCTGGATTTAGTAGGATATATGAGCTAGCCATGTATGACAGGCTAAACAGCTTCGCAACCATACACGGTATTATAAACGGGTTCGTACAGGGCCGGTCAACGGTAACAGCAATTGGTAGTTTTGTCACAGACATAGAAAATAAGAAAAACCCTATTGGAATTTTTTACGATTTTTCTACGGCCTTTGAAACCGTTAATCACTCAGTCCTTCTCAACAAATTAAATCAAGTGGGAATAGCAGGGAAATCAGGGGGGGCTTGCATATTTTCTTAAAGATAGAAGACAGATAGTTAAGATAGCCACCACACGCAGCAGCCTGCTCAAGAGCACGTCACTAGGATCATACCTCCTCGCGGGGTGCCATTTTTCCGTCACGGTGGTGCTCCTTAGCGTCAAGAGTCTCGTGCACGGCGCGCACTTGCTCAAGGATCTGTTGCAACTGGGGCTCGAACTCGTTCATGCAACTGTTGCATTTCTGTCCGAGAAAAAAGAGAATATAATGTTAATAGTGCCACTATATTATTATTTGTTCAAAAAATATCGACGATTAAATTTAGAATCACCTTTCTTGGCTGTATATTGAGCTGAAATTAGTATGCAACGTACCTAACACAGTGAGATATTGCAGGTTACAATATTGGAACAAATTAGTTTCTCAGCAGTCCTCCAAAAAATTACCAGTTATAATTTTCTTGAAAATCTTCAACATCTTCACACTTCTCCTACATTAAATGTGACATCAAACATTGGGTAGATATTAATTTTCATTACATGTGCTTAATTGCTGGGAATTAGGACGTTATATTGACAATAATTCCAAATTCCCCCCTAAAGTCGACAGAAACCTCCGATATGGGCCTAAAAGTTTTCAAAAAACACGAAATATTTTAATGCACCAAGATTCATGTGTCCAAAAATAGACCGAACAGTTTGGCTTGTTTTAAACACCGGTTCTCATGAGATCACCGAAGATAAGCAACACTGCGCTGAGTCTGGTATTGGCTGGGTGACCATCATACACATGACCAGTTCTATTCGGGAGAGAGTTTGGAGGGATGAAAGTTAGTACGGCAACTCCATTCGCCTTGATTGTTTTTAAACTCATGTCTACTTGATGTAACCTGAGCACTAGTTTCGCCTTGTATATTCGCCTTGTTTATCAACCTCTCGACAGCATGGATTTGTGGAGGAATCCTACCGTTCGAGTTGTACCGTCCTTCGGAAGGGACGTTAAGTCAGTGGTCCGGTTCATCCTCTTCAACAGGAGTATAGGCTACGTGCCACCACTGGGTTTACCCTCCAACCTTCTAGGTTAGGTTTGGTTCAACATCATCCTCATCATCATCCACGCATTCACCGACGCCATTAGACCAGTGCCGCAGGGCCCGTTGTCAAAACAGTGCGTTGATAAAAGCCACACATTAATCAATCAATCAATCAATCAACCAAAAATGGGTCATGTAGCCCTGCGAGCTGTATTTAGGGCCACGCCGAGCTGACCTTCAAGTTGTTTATATTGATTACTACATACCTGAGCGATGTTTACAACCCTGTCGAGCTTGCTGGCGGCCTCGTCGACGTTGGATACTTTTCCCTGGATATTCGCCTTAAGCATGTCAATATCAGCCCTTGTCGATTCCACTTCGCTGTTCAGTTTCAGCGACGCCTCGGCCCACGTGTTGATCGTGCTTGTCAGCGCATCGACTTCTTCCTTCAGCTCTTGCTTGGACGACTCTAGCTCGGCAACCTTCTGGTATATGTCGACGTCACCGGCAGGAATCTCGTTGATTCTAACTCGCTGACTACCGCTGGCCTTGGCCCCCTGGATATTAGTCAGCTCCTGCTTCGCTAGCTCCAACTCCCGGTTCAGCTTCTCCGACATTTCGCCCCAGTTGCTCAGCTCGTCGTTGATTTTCTTGATCTGGCTCTCGAGTTCCTCCTCAGTCTTCCCGGAAAAGTCCCTCGTCTCCGTTTTCGGTTTGGTGCGGTCCTGTTGCGACCCACCGCTACCGCCTCCCCCGCCGCTACCGCCTCCCCCGCCGCCACCCCCACAGCACTGTTTCGCCTGTAGCTGGTCTAGCACGTTCTTGTAAATGGCCTCCTTCACCTGCATATCGTGGATGTTCTCCATCAACATCTTCTCTCTCGCCAGCGTCTTCTCCAGCATCAAGATCGTGCAGATTTCATCTTCGCTCTCCTCGCTGCACATCATCCGCGGTTGCAGCCTTGTATCGTCCGCCATCGCCCGGTCTCGGATCTGATCCTCGAGCTGTTGGATCTTCGCCATGCACGACTCCATCCTCTCGACCTGGCACTCACCGCGTGCTTCCAAAATATGCACCTTGTGCTTCAAGGCCGCGTCCATATCGCAGCAGTCGTCGTCGCGCGAGAAAATGCAAGCGCGGTCGTCTTGCAGGTCGCGCCATTCATCGTTGAGCGGTTGCCTTCCAGTTGACTTGTTTCTGCGGCGTGCGGTGTCACAAGAGACAGGACGCGAGTAGTCGATGAAGGCGACCGAAGGGCAGCGGCCACGGACGCGAGAACACGACCCAGTGGCAAGGGTGTGGATCGCTGGCATCATCGCCTCGAGGGCTTCCAGTTTGACCCTCTGCTCGCGAGCACGCGCCTCTAGGTCGGGCTTGCGCGATTGATACTTATCGAGGAGGTCGTTGAGGGTGCGCTCGCCGGAGCGGGAACGGCCCTCGCGGGGGTCCATCGTGGAATCTACAGGTTAGCAGATAGTATATATGAATTTGCAAGGCACCAAAATAAATTAAAACCGGTCCAATTATAGTCAACTATAAAATATTGCAGTATTACAGTGCAACTACGCTGTAGTTTTGTTTCCTAATGTGATAAATTTAAAAGTTTTACTGGCACAAATTTCACATGAGCTCCTGGTGAAATGCTATGAACCACCAAAAAAGCTATCTTCCCTATTCTAAACAACAAAAAAAACACACCACAAACCTTGTGTCCAAGACAGTGCGTTCTTCGTGGGGCAGGTTGGTCACAACAGTTTATTGGCTTTGAGCGATTAATCTGTTTTCAGTAAACATTTTACTTGGCTGTAAATTTAAAAATATTATTCCAAAATTTGTGAGTTAGTGAACTAATGTCCTTTTTTTTGCGTTTTATTCTCGAATCTTGTAGAAGTTTCCATGGAATCAGTAACCTAGAAATTATCCGAACCATTGCTTTTGTTGGGACTGAATTGGTATTGTTTAATTTAAATTAAAGAAAAGTTACCAATCTATTCGATGTAAAAAATTACTTTTACTTTAAAAATAAAAACATAAATAAATAAATATTAGGGCCACCTTTTCGAATTGTCAATATTTGGTACCGCGTAAGAGAGAGCGTATTGCACAAGAGCACGCAAACAATTACACTGCAAAAATGTATTATTTGTTTTTGACTTGTAAAAACAAGTTTTAGCGCCAGGTTACCACAAGCAGATCTACAAATGGTTACATATAGTTTATAGGACTCTCTTTTACAGAGTACATATTTGAAGCATGGACGTCCGGAGGGGGGTGCAAGGGGGAGCGCTTGCACCCCCCTTGAAAAAACATTCGCCGTCGCCTCTGTGCAGGACATTCCGTAACAGGGTGCTTGTTTCGCTGGCAGCAAACAAAGTATTGGTCCAGATTCCTTATTTCAAAACAATCGGTAAGCTCACATCTTGTTTTTGAAGGCTATTTTGCAGAACCGAAACTCCGCGCCCATCCAGAGCCGAATTACTCATTTCGCTGTAGTGCTGGTCGCCGTGAAACAAGTCCACTGGTTAAAATTTAACTCGGCAGCCAAAAAAGCAGAAAAATCTCTCTCCGTGTTTGATGTTCCAGAATGTTCTAGGATGTTTCAGGATGTTCCAGGATTTTCCAGGATGTTCTAGAGAGGCTCTAGCAGACTGGAGTTCACAGATCTGGCTGATCTCTGAAATATGATCGCTGCTCCGGCGCCTCTGATCGCTGATATCATAAGGGAGCATGCATGTAATGCAAAATGTTTCCAGCAACTTAATTTGACCTTTAAATAGTGGTTATTGCAGTTATTTTTCCCGTATCGACTTCGACATTAACACATTGAAATGGTATGTGTTTGATGAGCGTAACGAGCGAAACAATCCAACCCCATTTGCAATTAAATTCTATGATGTAAATCATTTCACATGATTGTCAGTTTTAGATTTGACTTCTGAAATATGGGTGACCATCAGACACATTACCAGTTCTGTTCGGGAGAGAGGTTAGAGGGTTGAAAGTTAGTTCAGCAACTTAACTCGCCTTGCTTCACAACCTCTCGACAGCATGGATTTGTGGAGGAATCCTGGGGTTCGAGTTGTACCGTCCTTCAATTTTTTCAATTGCTGTCAATTGTTCAATTGCGGAGGGGACGTTAAGCCAGTGGTCCCATTGGTGCTCGTCGACAGGAGTAGGCCACGTGCACCGGGTTTCCCCTCCTCCTTTCTTAATTAGGAAGGTAAATCATCATTCTCATCATCACTCACTCATTTACCGGCACTATTAGACCAGTGCCACATTGTCCGTTGTCAAAAAACAGTGCGTCGTTAAACGTCACTAATCAATCAATCAATCAGTAAGATCTGTAAGATCACACTACAACGCAGAAAATATCGTATCTTGTAAAGGTTTGCAACAAGTTTTGCAACAAAAGTCAGAATATCACATATTTTTATCTCCCGATTGGTCCTATTTTGAGGCGTTGCCTATGCCTAAAATTCAAAGCTATATTTCATAAAACTGTGTCAAGTAGCTGGGAACGAATGACGTTGTCAGGAAATTTAATTTGCCTGTGAAAACTTTTATCAACTCGTGGTACGCGTGAGTGCCACGGGACTGCCTATACGTACGGTTAATCCAACCATGACAAGTTTCAACTGAAATAATCGTCTAAAACGAGGCGAAAATTTGTCTCTTCGCACCAGGCGAGTAGCCGACAGAAGAGTATCGCCTGAAACCTACTGCATCGCTGTTCAAGTGACGTCACAACACGTGCTCGATCGACCCCGCCTCGTACTTTCGATCGACTGAAGCTCGGTTCCTATTGGCTGACCGGTTTTCGAAGTGGATCGAGGTGATAACAGCAATGGCGTCCACGGCTGCTATCACAGACCAAATGTTTTCCAGGCATGCAGATGCTAAAGAACTGAAAATTCACGTACTTCAATTGCGGATGTTTAATTAGATTCATTTGAACTATGTTAGCATTTGTTAGATGTGAGTGTTCTTGACCAAATCAAGTCACACAGCGGGTCCAATTGCTTACGAGCCCTCCTCGAATCGTCACACCGAACGGTTTGGCGTGCTGGAAACACCGGTTCTCGTGAGATCACCGACGTTAAGCAACACTGCGCTGGGTCAGATATTGGATGGGTGACCATCATACACATGATCAGTTATGTTCGGGAGAGAGGTTGGAGGAAAGAAAGTTAGTACAGCAACTTCATTAGCCTTGCTTATCAAACACTCGACTGCATGGATTTGTGGAGGAATCCTGCTGTTCGACTTGCACCTTCCTGAAAGCCTTCCTGGAAAATACCTAAATTTCAGCCGAACTTCTCCATTTCTATTCTCACCGTTTTCACAATGCTAAATGTCAGTTAAATAAGCAGGTTAAGATGAAAACAGAAGTACCTGATTAGGTGTAACCATGGGGATGAGTCTCATAAATTAATTGTTGGACCTGTGGTTGGACATATTAAGAAATGGAAGAAATGTTGCCCAAAGTTGTATATGCACTCCCAAGTAAATGTCATAAAGGAAAGAAATTAGATTTACAGTTTTATCAAAGGTTGACAAACAAACCGCTTCCAAACTTTTAACTCTTTTTTATTTTTATCTTTTAAAGTTGATGGGTTTAATGCTTTTTGAATGGCAAACACTATAATACGTGTAGGCAATTTTTATCATCAACTCTCCCATCCCTATGGGGTGGTAATACAATAATACCATGTAGCAAGCGTGTTTACCCTTTTCAGTGCGAAAAGATAAAATATGCTTCAAAAATCATCAATGACGGAAAAATATAAGATACAATCGTTTAAAATCAATATGAACAGTGTCGGACTGGCCAGGGCAGCCAGGCGGCAAACGCCGCCGGGGCCTCCAGCCGGCCGGGGCCCCTGGGGCCCCCATTTACAATAAGGAAGTTTTTTAAAACATTTTTTAATTTATAGTCATTTGATTATGTTGTCTTAATGTTGCAAATAGCCAGTGCTTGTTATCATTGAGCCACGCTGCCCTGATGGCAACAGGTTGGTGGAAGTCGTATATAAACACTTGATTTTAGACTTGGTAAAAAAAAATCATGAAAGTTATATTTCGGATCATCTCTCCCCATCCCTTCACTTGATCCATGTTCCAGGTGAGGGCTTTGAAAGACAAAGGTGGGAGATGCCGGGAAGCGAACTGCTGATCCCACGCATTGGAACTCACGACCATCCCACTGCGCGAAGATGTAAACGTAAGTTACTTTAAGTTAAATGTAAACTAGCAGTACCCGCTGCCTAACGGCACCTGTTGATGTTGAGGGTGTGGGCATTTTGGTTTAAACTGTCCACATTATAAACAATCCATACAACATCGACAACGTTCTCGAGTTTTCTGTGATGCCCTATCCAAATTCTCTAAAAAGGACCACAGCTAAAAGTACCATGCAATACCATAGAAAATCATAAAATACCATAGAAAACCATACAATATCATAGAATACCAAAGAACTCCATAGAATACCATAGAATATCATAGAATACCATAGAACTCCATAGAATACCATAATATATCATAGAATACCAAAGAATACCAAAGAATATCATAGAATACCATAGAATAGCATTGAATACCATAGAACTCGATAGAATACCATAAAATACCAAAGAATACCATAAAATACCATAGAATACCATAGAATTCCATAGAACTCCATAGAATACCATAGAATACCATACAATATCATAGAATACCAAACAATATCATAGAATACCATAAAACTCCATAGAATACCATAGAATACCATAGAATACCATAGAACACCATAGAATTCCATAGTATACCATAGAATACCATACCATACCATACCATACAAAACCATAAATATCATAGAATACCGAACAATATCATAGAATACCATAGAACTCCATGGAATACTAAAGAATACCATAGAATACCATATAACTCCATAGAATACAAAAGAATACCATAGAATACAATAAAATACCATAAAATATCATAGAATACCATAGAACTCCATAGAATACCATAGAGCTCAATAGAATACCATAGAATACCATAGAATACCATAGAATACCATACAATATCATAGAATACCATAGAACTCCATAGAATACTATACAATACCATACAATACCATACAATACCATACAATACCATACAATACCAAAGAATACCATAGAACTCCATAGAACACCATAGAATACCAAACAATACCATATAATATCATAGAATACCAAACAATATCAAAGAATACCATAGAAATCCATAAAATACCATAGAATACCATAGAATACCATAGATTACAATAGACTTCACTCCTAGGCCAACCTTGGCTAGAATAGTTATTTCCGCTCTGGAGAAATAACCTCTCATTGGAAAGTATTGATGTTGTAGGAACGACTAATGCATCTTCTAAGGAGGAGATCAAATTGCTGGAAAAGCAGTTTCCGAAGGTTTTTGACAAAAAAAATTAGGGAGCTATCTAAGGGTCTGAAGCCAAAATTGTGTTGAAGGAGTTTTCCATAACACACCAATTTTACTATAAACCTTCAGAGGTACCATACGCCTTAAAGGGGACAGTGGAATTAGAGCTCAAATCCTTTGAAGCTCGAAGCATCATCAAGCCTGTGAGGCACAACAAGTGGACCTCCCCTATTGTAATTGCCCGCAAACGATGCAACATCCAATTTTTGCTTTGTGCTAATTATAAGGGCACAGTGAATCTGTTTATTGAAGCTGAGTATTATCAAATGCCTAGAGTAGACGATATTTTTACGTCCTTAGCTTCTGCTATATGGTTCTCGGTGCTGGATTTGTTAAACGCACACCAGCAATAGCTCGATCGGAACACTCAAAAGTGATCCTGACGTTCAAAACCCACATATGGTTATGGAGGATCAACCGTTTGCTCCACAGGGTTTCTAGTATGCCCTCCCAGTTTCAATCTGTATTAGACTAAGTCCTTTTAGAAATAACCGATGTATTGTGCTATCTAAACGATATCTTGATTGCAACCTAGACCAAGGAACAAAATATACATACAGTTTAATTAGTTTTGAATGCGCTGAATGAACAGCAACGCGGCATACAACAACGAATTGATCATTTGCTCTTTCATGTCAAAAATATGCCTTCTACTGTCACTCATCTGACACCTGCAGAAATATTGCTAGAATGCACCTACGACGAAGTTGGGTTTACTCAAACCTAAGCTATAGGAAGATCCCTGAATGGGAGCCCTCATTCTCATGTGAAACCTATGAAATACATTGATATCAATCAATATATATACACGAGAGAACTGGGGGTTCGTAGGGTTCACTGGGAGAGAGGTGTGATTACAAAGCAAATCAGACCAACTTTGTATAAAGTTAAGGTCAACGGAAAAAACCAAACAAACACGCTGATCAAATAGAACGAACCAAGGCGATAGAACAGAGCTAGAAAACCGCCAGAAAGGTTACTGATTGATTGTTTAATTATGTTGACTAGGGGCTTTGCAAACACAATTTAAGTTGCGTTTTAAGATGAGTGTAGCAAAATTTTGAAATACCAATAAGTGAAGTCAATAAAGCTTCATTCGAAAATTTCTGTTCATTGAACTTTCGTTCAAATTCGCATTGTTATAATGTTGCCACGGGAATTAGCTGAGAATTTCAACCTTACAAGATTACTGAGCTCATACAAGATCACTGATTTTTTTAAAGTGACTAGGTTAGTATATCATCTAGGTTGCTCTCACTTAAAGCACCTTAAAGCAAGTCTGATTTGATTCAAATGGAAGATTTTTTTAACATTACAGTCGAGACAGTATTATTTAGGAGCCACTGAGAAAGTTCATAGTTTGAATAAATATTATTTTACAATACCTGCAACATTGCTTGTGTGTCTTCAGGGATGGCTGGCTACGATCTTTGTATTGGTCGACCACGACTAGCTGCCAGGCTTGAACGTGTTCACAGCGAGCTGAGTCCAGACTACGAGACTGCCCACTTCCGGTTGAATCGTTTGGTAGACAGGTACAAGGGTGAGGCCCCAACATCATGTTGGATGTTGCACCCCCCTGGATGCGCTTGCACCCCCCTGGAAATAACATTCGCTGTTCCCTCTGTGCAGGACATTCCGTAACAGGGTGCTTGTTTCGCTCCACGCAACGAAATCAATTTGTTATTTTGCTGGCAGCGAACAGAGTATTGGTCCAAGTTCCTTCTATCAAAATAATCGGTAAGCTCACACCTTGTTTTTGACAGCTATCTTGTGGACACGAAACTCCGCACCCATCTAGAGCCGAATTACTCATTTCGCTACAGTGCTGGTCGCCGCGAAACACTGGTTAAAATTTAACTCGGCAGTAAAAAAGCAGCAATATCTCACTCCGTGTTAGATGTTCCTGGACTGCAAGAGAGGCTCTAGCAGACTGGAGTTCACTGATCTGGCTGATCTCTGAAATATGGTCGCTGCTCCGGCGCCTTTGATCGCTGATATAGTAAGGGAGCATACATGTAATGCAAAATGTCTCCTGCAACTTAATTTGACCTTTAAATTGTGGTTATTTAAGTTATTTTTCCTGTATCGACTTCGACAGTAAAACATTGAAATGTTATGTGTTTGCTTTGATGAGCTTAGCGAGCGAAAAATCCAACCCCATTTGCAATTTAAATCTATGCTTAAAATCATTTCACACGGTGGTCAGTTTTTGGATTTGACTTCTGCAATATGAGAGAGCCTAGAGGGTTGAAAGTTAGTTCAGCAACTTAACTCGCCTTGCTTATTAACCTCTCGACAGCACGGATTTGTGGAGGAATCCTGTGGTTCGAGTTGTACCGTCCCTTAATTTTTTCAATTGCTGTCAATTGTTCAATTGCGGAGGGGACGTTAAGCTAGTGGTCCTATTGGTGCTCGTCGACAGGAGTAGGCCACGTGCACCGGGTTTCCCCTCCTCCCTTCTTAATTAGGAAGTTAAATCATCATTCTCATCATCACTCACTCATTTAACGGGACTATTAGACCAGTGCCACATTGTCCATTGTCAAAACAGTGCGTCGTTAAACGACACTAATCAATCAATCAATCTGCTCTTATGATACACATCGCTGGTTCCTGCGATGTGAGCTAGGACTTGTCGGGAGAGCAAGGATTTCACGGCTCATGAAAATAAATCATCCGCGCACAGGGGATTGGTAGCGTCTTTACTCTTTAGGCGAGACAAGAAAAATATCTGCCGATTAAATTTACACGCAAGAAACCAGTTCTGGGTCGCTAAGAAGAAACGGCAGTACAAGATTAGGCAGTGCGTAAATGGGCCGCCAAGCAAGTGGTCTCTGACAGGTCATTTCGGTCCAAACACCGGTTCTAGTAAATCAGGTAAGAAACGAGCGACTGGAGCAGATCTTTTTGAGAAATGCTTGACCTCTCAAAATAAGATTTTTGTTTGAGCATACTCGGTTTTGTGTATGACATTGCTCGGTTGATATTGTGGTGCGTCACGAGGTTTGCGTCATTGTGCCTTCTCATTTCCTTTGCTTTTTGGTATTTTCGAATAAGCATTTTTAAATTGAATAAGTAATGACAAGCACACTTTTAACCGAGCGTGCAATAGCAGTAATGACAAACTGTAGACTTTGATCTTGCTAACCAAGGCGAAATAACTAGGAGGTAAGCTAGCCAGTGGCCTAAAACGCACATGTCGGGCGTGGCTCGGACAGGTTTATGGTTTATATAGGCCACTGGCACTGTCATTTGGGGAGTGACATTCTAGATTTGGAGTCGAGAGCTAGGCTATGCGATAGCCTAGGCCTCTGGGACCGAGAGCTAAGACCGAGCAAGGGTCCTCTGGCGATCTACTGGTCCGACGACACACAGTACACTTTGGGAGTCAAGACCATGCTAGGGTCCTTTGACTAGGTTGCTGATAAGTGCAGTTAAACCCTTACAGCCGTGTGTTACAGAGATACGTGTGAAGAGACAGCTATTTTTACATTGATGTGTGATCACTTTTGTAAGAGCAATCTGTTGTGATAAGAGGAGAGAATATGGACAGTGTGCGGATGAACTAAGCTTGTTATTGTTGTGTGCACGCTCGTTATTGTCAGGCTTGTCGTAAGTGTAATGTACTATTTGTTATGCAATAAAAATGCAATTTGGGTTTATATATGCAGTGCCTGAGTAAACTCTAGGTGACGGGTACCTCTCCCATAGCCAAGCGAGATTAAACTACGACACGTGGGTACCGTGCGTACCATCCACAGCCGTCACAATATTGTGAATGCGTACTCTTGGTTCGCTGATGGCAAAGGCTCTAAGGTATTTTAGGCATATTAACTTCCGGTCTGTTGTCACAGCCATTGCGTGCGCTGGTAAGATCGCACTACAACGCAGAAAATATCGTATCTTGTAAAGGTTTGCAACAAGTTTTGCAACTAAAGTCAGAATATCACATATTTTTATCTCCCGATCCGTTCTATTTTGAGGCGTTGCCTATGCCTAAAATTCAAAAGCTATATTTCATAAAATTGTGTCAAGTAGCTGGGAAGTGGGAACGAATGACGTTGTCAGGAAATTTAGTTTGCCTGTGAAAACTGTGAAGCAACTCGTGGTGCGCGTGAGTGCCACGGGACTGCCTATACGTACGGTCAATCCAACCATGACAGTTTCAACTGAAATAATCGTCTAAAACGAGGCGAAAATTTGTCTCTTCGTACCAGGCGAGTAGCCGACAGAAGAGTATCGTCTGAAAGCTACTGCATCGCTGTGCAAGTGACGTCACAACACGTGCTCGATCGACCCCGCCTCGTACTTTCGATCGACTGAAGCTCGGCTCCCATTGGCTGACCGGTTTTCGAAGTGGTTCGAGGTGATAACAGCAATGGCGTCCACGGCTGCTATCACAGACCAAATGTTTTCCAGGCATGCAGATGCTAAAGAACTGCAATTTCTCGTACTTTAATTGCGGGTGTTTAATTAGATTAATTTTAGCTATGTTAGCATTTGTTAGATGTGAGTGTTCTTGACCAAATCAAGTCACACAGAATCGCTCATTTTAAATATGTTGAATAAAAGTAGTCTGGGCGAAACACTCGTGTACCGCCACTGTGGAAGTCAGCTTTATAATCATATGCACTCGGAGACCATGGTTTTGTCACCAGCGTGTGTCTCAGTTTGTCGGTTAGGTCCTAACACACGAAGTGGCCAATATCCAAAGCAGCTTGAGGACCTAGATCACAATCAGTTTCAAAGGCTGGTATTGGATTTTCGGAATACGCCCTCGTCGATGTAGATGCACATGCACTTTCAATACTGCGATCGCTGTTGCCATGGCTGTCCGAAATTTCACGCGCGTTATCGTTCACCTTTCTCTTCACACTCGCACTAAAAAAATTGCGTATATCCATACTCCCACAATCAACACACTTAACTAAAACGCTCGGGCTAACAAACCACCCTACTCGAGTCGCTCCCGACACATAACTGACTTACGTAAAGTTGGGTTCGACCGGTAGGAAAACTAAAACTTCATTAAGTGTAAAATTCTGTTCGCGGAATCGGAATCACGAAGGAGAATTTTGGGGAAGTAGGTACCTGCAAAGTTCAAATCTTGTAGGATCCCAGTTTCATAGAATTACGCCGCGATTTTTTCGCTGGAAAGGTTGGATGGTCACTCACCTTTCCTCTCTATGATTGCAATATTACAAATTTAGCGTTTTCCGTTTAAATGGCACTATTTTGATCAATTAAATGAGAGAATATGTTTAACTTGCCCTTTGAATGATGAAATAACAAAGCCTTTATAGAGTGTTTATTTTTTAATGTTTGAAGATTTCCTGGGTGGTGCAAGCGCACCCCTCTTGCACCCCCCTCCGAACGCCCATGACCACAAGTGTTGTCGTGTGGCACCTGCCGTTACCACGTGTTGCCGGCTCGTTTGCTCAGCAGACAGTTTAACAGTAAGGTTTTGACTATGTAGAGCTATACTATCATATGAATCTACTTTATGAATATATCCTATGACTCTTCAATATAAGAGCCGATTTTTCAGTGTTCCGTTAAAAACCTAACAGTCATTTAAATTGTGTTTTTTTTTTGCTTGGCAACGGCCAATAAGAAAATGTTTTTTGTTTGTTGACTTTAAGAGGCATGGTGGTAGCACAGGTGGTAAGACACCATTACCACCATTTCTGGATTTTTTTCTGCCGATTCCAAGGGCGGTAAAACTTACGCATACCTCAAATCGCTTGCGCTTAGATTTGTGGATTGGCGGTAAAAGCAGCTACGTAATATTACACCACAATAATCAGTTCGCTCGCTCGCTGCCTATGAGGGCATACCGATGAATGTGCGCTTTAATTTTTTAATACAAATTAATTCTTAGCTAAGCTGATATATCTGCTACCATTTCTGAGCTTTCAAACAGTATTTTCATAATTATTACGAGTTCTATTCATAAAAAAGGCTGGTAATTTGCCCGTATACCACCATGCACTGTATGGTCTAGTACGAGAGCTGAAAGTTGTTTTAAAAAGTGAAGCATTATGAGAATTATTTTGATATTTGTGTCTAAAATGTCTCAGCCAATGGGACTGTCAGTGACCAGGTGCTAAAGCCACACTTGATAAAAACCAAATGAACAGAAATTCCTTCTGACGACGGTTCATTTTTGGATGGCAGTGAATTTAAAGGTGACTTTTGATGATGAAACAATGTAATTTTGCTATAAATACAAGAGAAATGGGTGGCAGACCTCAGTGAATTAAGAACTTCGGGGTAAACTAGTGTAATTGAGCACTTAAATCGTGCGACAATTACGACATAGCGTCCAGAAGACGACCCGTCGTTATTTTATTTTGTTTATTTATGTCTATAAGAGTTTTATATTATGTTCATAATGATTTTAAATTATTGTATCTAATATTTTTCCGTCATTAATGATTTTTGAAGCATTTCTTACCTTTTCGCATTGCGCAACCTTCGCAACCATAACCAGCTTGGAGGTGCTAAAAGGTGCATACTTCGCACTTTTCCAATCGCACCTCACTTACGGCATTTGTTTCTGGGGTTGCTCCACACACATAAGAAAAGTACTTACAATCCAGAAAGGCGCGCTAAGAGCCATTATGGGCGTGGATCGCAGAACTCCATGCAGACCTCTGTTCAAAGCACAAGGATAGTTACACTTAATCAGATACTTCTGTTTTCATCTTAACCTGCTTATTTAACTGGCATTTAGCATTGTGAAAAGTGAAAACGGTGAGAATAGAAATGGAGAAGTTCGGCTGAAATTAAGGTATTTTCCAGGAAGGCTTTCAGGAAGGTACAACTTGAACAGCAGGATTCCTTCACAAATCCATGCAGTCGAGTGTTTGATAAGTAAGGCTTATGAAGTTGCTGTACTAATTTTCATTCCTCCGACCTCTCTCCCGAACAGAACTGATCATGTGTATGATGGTCACCCATCCAATAACTGACCCAGCGCAGTGTTGCTTAACGTCGGTGATCTCACGAGAATCGGTGTTTCCAGCACGCCAAACCGTTCGGTGTGACGATTCGAAGAGGGCTCGTAAGCAATTGGACCCGTTGTGTAACTCGATTTGGTCAAAAACACTCACATCTAACAAATGCTAACAGAGTTAAAATTAATCTAATTAAACATCCGCAAGTAAAGTACGAAAATGTGCAGTTGTTAAGCATCTGCATGCCTGGAAAAAATTTCGTCTGTGATAGCAGCCGTGGACGCCATTGCTGTTATCACCTAGATCCACTTCGAAAATCGGTCAGCCAATGGGAGCCGAGCTTCAGTCGATCGTAAGTAGGAGGCTGGGCTGATCGAGCACGTGTTGTGACGTCACTTAAACAGCGATGCAGTAGGTTTCAGGCGATACTCTTCTGTCGGCTACTCGCCTGGTACGAAGAGGCAAATTTTCGCCTCGTTTTTGACAATTATTTCAGTTGAAACTTGTCATGGTTGGATTGACCGTACGTATAGGCAGTCCCGTGTCACTCACGCGTACCACGAGTTGCTTCAAAGTTTTCACAGGCAAACTAAATTTCCTGACATCGTCATTTGTTCCCAGCTAATTGACACAATTTTGTGAAATATATCTTTGAATTTTAGGCATAGGCAACGCCTCAAAGTAGGACCGATCGAAAAATAAAAATATGTGATATTCTGACTTTTGTTGCAAAACTTGTTGCAAACCTTTACAAGATACGATATTTTCTGCGTTGTAGTGCGATCTTACCAGCGCAACTTAATGACAGTGACAACGGACCGGAAGTTTATATGTCTAAAATACCTTGGAGCCTTTACCATCAGCGAACTAAGGGTGCGCATTCACAATATCAACCAAGCAATGTCATACACAAAATCAAGTATGCTCACACAAAAATCTTATTTTGAGAGGTCAAGCAATTCTCAAAAAGATCTGCTCCAGTTGCTCGTTTCTTACCTGTTTTACTAGAACCGGTGTTTGGACCGAAATGACCTGTCAGAGACCAGTAGCTTGGCGGCCCATTCACGTACTGCCTAATCTTGTACTGCCGTTTCTTCTTAGCGACCCAGAGCTGGTTTCTTGCGTGTAAATTTAAACGGCAGATATTTTTCTTGTCTCGCCTAAAGACGCTCCCAATCCCTTGTGCGCGGATGTTTTATTTTCATGACCCTTGAAATCCTTGCTCATATCGCAGGAACCAGCGAGATAAGAGCAGATTGATTGATTAGTGTCGTTAAACGACGCACTGTTTTGACAATGGACAATGTGGCACTGGTCTAATAGTGCCGGTAAATGAGTGAGTGATGATGAGAATGATAATTTACCTTCCTAATTAAGAAGGAAGGAGGGGAAACCCGGTGCACGTGGCCTACCCCTGTCGACGAGCACCAATGGGCAATTGAACAAATGACAGCAACTGAAAAAATTGAAGGACGGTTCAACTCGAACCACAGGATTCCTCCACAAATCCATGCTGTCGAGAGGTTGATAAGCAAGGCGAGTTAAGTTGCTGAACTAACTTTCAACCCTCTAACCTCTCTCCCGAACTGAACTGGTCATGTGTATGATAGTCACCCATATTTCAGAAGTCAAATCCAAAAGCTGACAACCATATGAAATGATTTAAAGCATAGATTTAAACTGCAAATGGGGTTGGATTGTTTCGCTCGCTACGCTCATCAAAGCAAACACATAACATTTCAATGTTTTAATGTCGAAGTCGATACAGGAAAAATAACTTCAATAACTACAATTTAAAGGTCAAATTAAGTTGCAGGAGACATTTTGCATAGCATGCATGCTCCCTTATCAGCAATCAGAGGCGCCGGAGCAGCGATCATATTTCAGAGATCAGCCAGATCAGTGAACTCTAGTCTGCTAGAACCTCTCTTGCAGTCCTGGAACATCTCACACGGAGAGAGATTTTGCTGCTTTTTTGACTGCCGAGTTAAATTTTAACCAGTGGACTTGTTTCCCGGCGTCCAGCACTACAGCGAAATGAGTAATTCGGCTCTGGATGGGCGCGGAGTTTCGTTTCTGCACGATAGCCGTCAAAAAAAGGTGTCAGCTTACCGATTCTTTTGAAATAAGGAACCTGGACCAATACTTTGTTCGCTGCCAGCAAAAATTAAAAATTGATTTCGTTGCGTGTAGCGAAACAAGCACCCTGTTACGGAATGTCCTGCACAGAGGCGACGGCGAATGTTATTTCCAGGGGGGTGCAAGCGTACCCCCTTGCACCTCCCTCCGTACGCCAATGCTGTCGCTTAACTTCGGTGATCTCACGAGAACCGGCGTTTCCAACACGACAAACCGTTCGGTGGTCACCCACGCAATACCTGACCCAGCGCATTGTTGCTTAACGTCGGTGATCTCACGAGAAGCGGTGTTTCCAGCTCGCCAAAGTCCAAACCGTTCGGTGTGACGATTAGAGGAGGGCTCGTAAGCAATTGGACCCGCTGTGTGACTTGATTTGGTCAAGAACACTCACATCTAACAAACACAGCTATCTAACATCTAACCAACATTTGACTAGCATCTAACACAGCATTTTACCATCAGCATTCGAGTCACAAGTATCTAGTTCTCTAAGTTCTCTAGTTCTTGAAGTTTAAAATTGTTCTAAGTTTTAAGTTTTAAGTCTCCACTCTGCTTGTAACGTTCCACATACTGTCCAAATTATTGAATTTCTAAATAGCTTATAATGAAGTTTTATTTATCAAGTTTACATGTTAAGTGTTATCTATGTTATATGTTAATTGTTAAGTGTTATAGATGTGATTTCTTTATATCTTGTTTTATTTACTTCCTGCAAAAGGTATATGAAAGTGGAACGGAGGATAAACGGGGCCGGGTTCGTATCCCACTTGGTGCACTATTTTTAACTAAGAATCAATCGCCTACCAAGATTGTTAAAGTATTGTCATGCAACTCTCGCCGGTCTTCGTAGCGTCCATTCGGCGGCGAGTGAAGATCGCTCTCGTGCTCAGCGCCAGGGTGCAGAGGGTCGCTGGTTAGAAGCAGGTAAGTCACATGTGTGTAAAACTGCTGGATATGTATTAATCTTTACAGAGAAAACTAACATCTCTTCTCGATGGTGTACCGTGATCCCCGCCAGCTGCTATTCAAGTATATGTTATTTCCTTTTGTATAGCAACAAGTCTCAGTGGCCGTGAGGTACGGCGACTTCTTCATGGGGACATTGCCTAAACGACTCGAGTACGAATCTTGCCCGATACTCATTTTGTTTTTCATCAAGTGGCGACTGGCATTCATTGAATGCTGCAAATATTGCATCGCTCTTTCATCCATGAAAACTCTCAAAGTATTTTTGACTATTTTCATTATTACACTATAGTCGTCTTCTGCTATTCATGTATCTCTTTGTTCCATCGATAATCATCTCGTCTCGATGGCCGGCTGGAAAAGTCGCTCCTCGAAAGAGCATTTCGGATGTGACCGCGTTCGAGTCCTGTCCGCTCCGCTTTTTGTTCTTCACGACCTAGCTTGCACAATCTTTGATAGTGCATGGCAGAGGCGATGTAGTGTGAAGCGATCTCCTTGCTGCCGGGGTCGGATAAAAAGGCAAAAAAAAAAAAAAAACGACAAACCAGCAACTGGGTGTGGCTCGCGTCCCTGCAGAGGGCGCTATCAGCTGACACTTTCACGCTAGATCGCGGCAACTGGTGGTAGCCCGTATCTTTGGAGTGGACGATTGCCCCTGCATAACTTGGTGCGGGGGTCAGGTCCAGTTCTTGCTCGCTGCGTTAGTCGGTCATAGTCGATCATAATATCTTGAATTTCTTAAATGATGGTTCACTGTGCCGCAAAGAAGAACGCGACTCCGAACCGTAGTATACATTGGGTGCCGTCAGTGACATGTGCCTATAGTCAACCCGGTAAACAGGGACATCAGATATGAAATTAAAATATATTAAGTTTATCATAGCATGGGCGACCGTCTGCGTAGTACAATGGACTTGTCGTTACTTCGGAACCACCAAGCTACATTGGGACCTGGTTCGATCCCGCTCATCGACAGGATATTTTTTCTATTGGAATACGACATTCAAATTATTCACATCTGGTAGCTGCCGTCTGAAGAAATTATCTACCATAAAAATGCCAGTGCAACCAGATGTCCGCGTGGTCGTGCGGTACAATGCACTACCTCTTGTTAATAATCATGAGATTGCCGGGGTACCGGGTTCGAATCCCGTCCGCACAACTACTGCAGTTTCACACATTTTATTTTTTTTTGAGCGCACAGTGTAGACAGCAGGAAATTTGCGGAGCAGTCGCGCTCCGCAAATTTACAGATATACACACATAGTTGCAAATATATACGTGGATATATGTCATGATAAGCTAAAAACTACCAAAGTAAAATCGAAAAGGTATGAAAAATGTACAAGTCTAGAGTGTAGTTCCAATTTTTTCCACCAGGTGGCGCTCGCGTCATTTTTTCCCTTAACACTAAGTCCTGTTCCTCTATACTTGTTGCTAGACTTAGGAGCTGCACACGGGGTATAGGTGGGGTTTGGGGTCGTGGGAACGGCCCGCAAAATTGGCGGACGCGACTGGCGCGAAGCGCCAGGAGCGCCCGGCAATTTTGCTACTGTCTAAATCACACGCCCAAAAAAGTGCAAAAGATCGACCCCTCAAACAGGTCTTGAAGACTCGTATGGAAACGAAGAGCGTTTATCCGAATTGTTCTTTCAATTCGTTTATATAATCTACAACTCCTACAGAAGTTTCTAAAAGAACCTTCACGGGATTCGATCCCGGGACCCCTGGCACATGGATTGCGTTCGCTAACCACACGACCATCCGAGGATGTTCACGACGCATGTTTGTTTGATCTATATATTTATAAGAGACACCTGAGACAGTTGCAACCGAAGATGTCTCATATATACCAAATAACCATGTGACGTGAACATCCTTGGTTGGACGTGTGGTTAGCGAACGCAATCCATGTGTCAGGGGTCCCGAGATCGAATCCCGTGCAGGTTCTTTTAGAAACTTCTGTCGGAGTTGTAGATTATATAAGCGAATTGAAAGAACAATTCGGATAAACGCTCTTCGTTTCCATACGAGTCTTCAAGACCTGTTTGAGGGGTCGATCTTTTGCACTTTTTTGGGCGTGTGATTTAGACAGTAGCAAAATTGCCGGGCGCTCCTGGCGCTTCGCGCCAGTCGCGTCCGCCAATTTTGCGGGCCGTTCCCACGACCCCAAACCCCACCTATACCCCGTGTGCAGCTCCTAAGTCTAGCAACAAGTATAGAGGAACAGGACTTAGTGTTAAGGGAAAAAATGACGCGAGCGCCACCTGGTGGAAAAAATTGGAACTACACTCTAGACTTGTACATTTTTCATATCTTTTCGATTTTACTTTGGTAGTTTTTAAGCCCTTTACCTGGAACATGGATCAAGTGAAGGGATGGGGAGAGATGATCCGAAATATAACTTTCATGATTTTCTTTTTGCCAAGTCTAAAATCAAGTGTTTATATACGACTTCCACCAACATGTTGCCATCAGGGCAGCGTGGCTAGCACTGGCTATTTGCAACATTAAGACAACATAATCAAATGACTACAAATTAAAAAATATTGTAAAAAACTTCCCTATTGTAAATGGGGGCCCCAACTTTAAATGTAAATGTAAACATCCCGTCTCGAAGATGTAAGAGGTTTTTGGTAAACGTGCAAACGTACAAGGCTTTCGAAGAGTGTAGACTCGCTGAGCTGGTCTTGCGTCAGTAAAAAGATAAGCTTGGCTAGTAAATAATGACTTACCTTGTCGGAAAGAATTAGGAGTAGACACAGTATGTGAAGTTTACACAGTTTATTATAATCAATTCGGAAGTACAAACTTATTATAAGAATCACTGAATGTAGTAAAGGTACAAGTTGAAGCGTAAGTCAAACGAATAGAGATCGATTGTCTTAGAAATAGCGTTTTATAAGGATGACTCCTTAACCAAGCACTTAAAAAAGGAATAGAAACATGATATAAAGATGAATTCTAACTCGAGTAATTCTTAAGGAGATAGTCTTGATTGGATGACTCCAATTAGAACTGTAGGAGATGTATATTTGACCAGATTTCTATAAGTTAAATCTTACTTGCTTTCTACAATAGTGTAGCGTTGTATTACAAGAAAGTGACGAATTCGAATGACTGCCTGAGATCGAATCCTGAATGAGAATATGAATGACAGTTGTCAGTTCCTATACATGCGGTGCTAGGCTTTTACTGGTCACGTGTGCAAAAGAACTTTTGCCATCGATGCCCTATGATCAAGCCTATAGTTTGGCACATCAGCTCGTGATTTAGTATTGACAGAGTACAGAGGCGAGTCATCGATGGTTATGTAGAACCATGTGACAATAACAATTTATAATAAGGGTCCTATATTAACATATGCCACCACAGGTGCGCATTACTACAATTGAATGGAATGAATTAACAGTCGACGCTGACGGAAGGGCCAAGAGTTCAATTGCACATGCTTAGGAGCAGTGACCTAGTGAGCTGGAAAAAATATAAAATAACATAAGAAAAGTTATAAATAAATACAAAGACAAAGATAAAGAAAAAGAGCAAAAGCACTCTGCAGGATGACAATGCATCCCGAAATCTCGGCACTCGCCGATACTTGCCTGTTGCGGTCGTCAGAAAAGATTTTCAAGTTCATGAAGTCAGTGTTCAAAAAACTTGCATCCCGTTTGTTAATGCAGATAAGTTGGAAGTAATCAAGTAATTCATAGCATGGTTAGGGCACAGAGAGCATTATATTGTAATTTTTCTGTATCTGTCTAGCTTTATTTTTTTACCGTCTTACATGGCGAATTTTAAGATACAGAGAATTTAGAATCGAAATGTTTGGGCCAAAATACGGTAGAAGGACAAACAAGGATTGATTTCACTAGTAGTCATTGCACGGGCTCTTTGGATTTTTGCATTTCTGCTCGGCAATCAGCTGTCGTTCCTTCAAAGACAATGTCGAGCACTCTAGAATCGTGCCCGTCGGCTTGCAGAAGAACCCTTTCCGACCATTAACGTCGCAGTTCCATTCAACCCCGTCGCGAACGCAGCGACCCTCTTCGATGGTCTTCACAGTGATCGGAATCCCAAGGGATCTCATCTCTGCGAACGCACGGGTCTTCTTGGTCGCGATGCTACACTCTTTGTACTTAAGTTGTTTCAGTGGGTCCTTCTTGCACTCGGAGAATGATGGGAACGGGGCGAGCGGCTTTTGACAAGGCTCTCTCTTCAGGAACCTTGTGCAGTCAAAGTTGGTCGGCTTCGCGCATCCTGGGAACGTCACAGGGACTCCAATCGGCATGCACTGCAGTCGGGCAGAGCTGGCCTTGTCCGGACACGGAGGACGTCCGGCAAGATCCACTCGTTTGCAGCACTCGCCCATGCAAGGATCCAACAGAGTGTCCACCTCAGGAAGCATCTTTTTGGTCGACATCGGGTTTAGAATTCTGTTGGTCGGCTGTAAATAGCGCATACGTTCTGCCAAAGAACACTCGGTAAGCTTCCATGGCGGTGTCGGATCCTTGATGCACTCCGAGTAAGACGGTTGAGGGGCCTCGGGCTTTTCACACTTGGGCCTTTTGACGAACTTTACACAGCTGGTTGTTTTCGGTAGCACGCAGCCGGGCAGCGGGATTTTGATGGTCGTGCAAGAGCGCACTTTCTCGCTCTCCCGCGGGGGACAGACCAAGGCAGCCTTCGCCTTGGGTGGTCGTGGCACGTGACGAGGGGGGTTGCAAAGGCACAGTTCTTTCGGTAGCTCGCTGCAACTCTTAGCTTTGCGGCACTGGGAATCGTTTTTCTTAGGTTTCCCCTTTTTCGGGCATGGACTGTCGCATTTGTCGGAGAAATTCCGTGAGGTAGTTATCTGTTTTACGATGTCGGTGGTGGTGAGCAGGTTGGGGAAGTTGTTGAATAGGGATTTCGAGTACTTATTAAAGTTGGTCTTCACTAAGGAACCATCTGCACGGGAGCATGAGAATGAGCGAACCATCGACGCCTTGCCGCGGGAGGTGGTAAATGATCTTCCATCTCGTGGTAGTGAGGCTGGCTTCACTTGCGCCAATCCCTGTAGAACAGAGAAATTGAATCACATAGGGTGAGACATTTAATAAAGCAATTTTTTATTTCCGTAACAAATCTGAGAGTTCCTAGGGGGCAAACACATAATAAATGGGTGGCTATTAGCTGTCAAACTAATGAAAATCCAATGTTTTTTACACTTCCAGACATGAACGGCCGCTTTATTCCAGCTCTACTTACTTGTTTCTTCGCAAATTCATTGAAAATTTTGAGATTTTGCCGGAACGATGCCATGTAGACGATTTTATGCTGCTTTTTTGGTTTGAGATGTTAACAAAACAAAGGAAACGCAAATTTCATTGTTTTAACTCCCCTTTATAAGTAACCATGCTTATCACAAGGCGCAGTGTTTTTCAACCAGAGTCAATGAATACTAGCATGAGCAAGGAATACGGGAATAATTTTGATAAACTTATGAACTTATCACATTTTGGTAATTTTTCCGTAATAGGCGCATCATTGAAACGAAACAATGCTCGAATAATAAGTATCACATTCATATGAATTCTTAGTTGAATTGTATCATTTTGAATACTATCCCGAATACCGACATGCCAAGGCACGTTGACTCATGCGCCAAGGCTCATTAGCAGACCATGTCCATTAATAAAAAGCTTTTGAAGAAAATAAATACTTACATTACTTGCAGCACGGTCACTTGTTGCCTTTCTTGGAGACAGACAAAATCTCTACGAACTTTTCTCACGATCAAAAGCGTGGCATATTCAGTGGTTGATTTCATGCTGGCCGCGGGTCTACACACTCTTTTTACACGGTAGACGCCGTCGACTCACTTATTTAAAAAATATATTTTTAATCATAATCATAATCAATGCGATTAAAAAAATTCAGATTCAGAATGCAGATGTTTTTTTTTATTTTTTTATTTGAGACTTACAAATCAGACAGAATTCCCTCTCGACCCCGTTATTTTGGCCAACTTTTGTGGTCAAAAGTTGCAAGTTATTGGTGGATTGTATGGAGTTTGTATCCCCCAAACCTTCGCAAGCTTCGCAATGGTGATAAATTTTACAAATTAAATAATAGTAACTAATTAAAATATAAATTAATTTAGCGGTTTTGTTTTCGGAATGTGTCACTGGGAAGCCCAAACATATTTTAATTTATATACGCCTTATTTCCACATAGGTTAATCGAAATTAAATGTATTTGTCAAGTTGGGGCGAGGACTACTGTTTTGGCGCCTCCACTTTGGCATCGCCGTCGTTGCGCCATAAAGAGGTTCCAAATAATAATAATAATAATGTCGTTTATTGTCCAGGATGATCATACACAGAATGATATTTAAACAGTCATAAAATGTTTACATTTTCAAAAAAATACTTTTAGATTAAAAAAAATCTTCTATGTGATCGAAGCAATTTTCTAACAAGAAGTCATATAATTTAGTTTAAAAATTAAATTCTTTACCTACCTTAAGATGCGGTGGCAAAGCAGTGTTTAGTTTACGGCCGGCATATTTGGGCCCGTTGGCTTTGGCAGCACTAACAAGTAACAACGTAAAAAAAGACGTAAGTACAAACAAAAACGATTAAATGGGTGGATCACGCCATGCTTTCTACACCCAGGAAGATAAGTATTCATCATATTTGTAATATTTATGTTCTTTTCATGCACTTTAATGCAGTGATGTATTCGTAAAATTTTTAGTGGGGGTACGCAAAAATGACCCATTTTTTTTGTGTCGGCGGGCGGGGTGGGTGGGTGGGGGGGGGGGTGGGGGAGGAGGAGACCCAAGGCGAATGCACCGAAAGAGTGGAAAATAGGGGGCTTCGGGCGCAGCTCCAAGTGAATTTTTATTCTAAGGTTTCTTTTGGAGTCAATCTACGAGTTTACGATGAAATTGGGCTTGGAATGACATGGTCAGAACTGCATTTTTAATTACGTAATGATTTTGAGAAAATTAAATTAATGCCGCCCTCTCATGTCTACACCTTCCCACATTGTTGCAACTTGCAGTCTTTAAATTTGGTGGGGATTCGGGAATTTGGTAAAAGAAAGTCAATCATTTTAATCGGATACTGGTTTTAATTTTTGTTGAAACTACCCATAGATACGCGCGTACTTTCGCGTTGAGGAGATTATATCAGTTTCCACAATGACTCTTTTTCATTAAGCTCCTTGCTGCTGCGTGATGCGACGTTGGTGGTGTCTTCAACTTCTCCCAAACCAAATTTTGGTTTTTTAGGAGGAGCAAGGCCCCAAAGGGAATGCAAATCCACTTGCTTCCTCTTCTGCATCTTGAATTGAACTAACTCGTCCAGTGTGGCTCGTATGTGGCATTTTGGTTACTGTTTGTATTTTTGTCTTTCCTGCGAATTCTTATTATTTGAAGCGGGCTTGCTTCTGAGAGCTTGCACCGCCGTGCGACGGCGCGAAAGCGGCTACCGACTTCCCTAAGTGATAACAGTAATATGGTTCTAACTAACCCCTTTGTTGCAAGTCGCGACGCCGACATAATTCCAGTCTACCCACTCTAAGTACGTTCGCAAACAGTGGCATTCTTGCTAGGTTTATTTTTATGTAAGTGGTTTATTAGAAATAAAACCCTTAACTGGGATATTTTCGCCTTGAAAATAAAGAAGTGCAGGATATTTCGAATAATCATAATTTAATACTGCTTTCCCGTGCGTTCACCTGCGTTCCCTCAAAAGTTTAAAGTGGGGGTACGGCCAAAAATAAAATTAATAGTGGGTGGACTGCGTACACCCGCGTGCATTGACCAATACATCACTGCTTTAATGCGTTTTCGAAGACTGCCGAATTCACTGAGCTGATAACAGCCTCGGCCGCCATTGCCTTCGAGCTACGTAAAAACCCGTTTGCCGAGGAGACCGAGCTTCAGTCGATCGAGGGGAGGGATCGACCGAGCACATGGCGTGTGACGTCACGCGCACGTGCTGCAGCGAGAATTGACTATACTCCTCGGTCGGCTGGGCGCCTAATACCAAGGGACAATTTTCTGTCGCGTTTTGGACGATTTGAAGAGCTTGCGTCTGCCATGCATACGTATAGGCAGTCCCGCGGTATTCATATGCATCGCGGGATGCCTTCCAAGAACGGGGTGCAGTGTTTAACGACGCACAGGTATAATGCGGTCAGTCCAGTGCTATCCGTAGCTTTACTAAAAACGAATGGATTGGTGATTTTTCGGTGATTTTTTAACATAGCTTTTAGCTTGATTTTGTACATGCAATGCACTCAATATTAATACATAAATAATGATGATTTAAAAAATTAACAAAAGGTGCTACATATCTTTATTATAAACCAATTATTATGAGACGTTCTAGGGCTAATAAACAAGTATTTCTGCCAAGGATTCTATTTCTGCAGGAAATGTGCGAAAATAAAGAGCTTATTTAGAGCTTATTGAGCTCTAGCTAATCGAGTATCTACAGCTTATTGAAAAGCAAATAAATAGAATGTATTAATGATCTAAATCATAAAGCTGTATATAATTGGATAGGGAAACAGGGGAGAATGTTGTATATTTTCTCGAGTCTTGGGTTTGTCTTTTGACTGCTGTAAATTTCTTCGTAGCGCCTTTTTCAGTAAGATTTCACACTTTCTCCTATCGCACATGTCATGTGGCTCAATCTCTTTGTATGAGGCAATTAAATAATTTGTGGTGCTACCAAATAGTTGTCTGTTCGACCAACTACAGTAAAACCAAACAAATATCTTACAATCTCGATGTGGATGATTGAAATACAAGCAAGTTTGAAGGTACAGTGAAAAGTAGAAATCCTGGAAAATTTTCTGTTGATAAGCCTTTCGCCAGGCCAGGTTTCTTAAATTGCACTCCAATTACTGGAATTCTATCTCTACATTGGTGCCAGCATAGAATGATTTAGATTAGTTCATTATTCTATGGTGCCGGTGTCGTTAGGCTGCTTCTAGGTTACCGTCTCCGACAGTGACAAAGCTAGGATTCCCAAGAGAATGGGAGTGATTGTTTCTTTTAGTAAGGCCTAGAGAAATATCGCTCCCACAAAGATCACAAGTTTTTTATTCCACAACAATTCTGTACGCACAAGGCAAAATTATTTTACTCTTAATTTGATCAAGGGTGCCTACAGAATCTTACTGCCAGATTTTTCCACCTGGCCTACATTATGTGCCAGGATGTATTACTATTAACCAACTTAAAATTTGCAAAGGCTTCCATAGCTTGAATAGAACAAATGCTTTAGGATTCGGGCTTGGAGAATCTGGGATGTATTCTCGGATGGTACAGAGGCATACTTAAGAAACTCTGCCGAGACTCTGTTTGCATCATTCCTTCCATATACCAAGAGCCATATTAGGTTCTTGCCAATTTAAAGGTAGGATGTAGAAGCTAGAAATAATTACTACGATAAATGAATTCACCCAATGATCAATCGTTTCTTTCTCAAAAATAGAAATTTAAAATAAGTAAAATATATTGTTAACTCAAGAGCTGATTCAAATAACTAGTTTTAGAAAGGTACAAAACCAAACATCTAGCTACAATAAAAAAGAATTAGGGTTGTTTATAGCAACATGCTTTCTTTAATAACCAGTTTTGAATAAATAAATTGCTACAATTCTATCCTCTTCTAATGCTAATGGAATGCCAGTGGATCGTTGTCATCTGGACGAAAGCTGGCTCCAGGAGAAGCCCAAGGCGAGGGCCGCGAGGACGACGATAACTGCGGCCACCGCCCAGCACCAGCTTCAAACGGCGCTGCCCCAGGGGGCTCCGGCCCGCCAGAGGTGGACGCTGCCATCGCTGCAATGGAATCATTCTGTTACTTGACCAATGGATACAAGTCAAGGCAACTAAGTAGCTGGCCAGTCACGGCTGGTTTGCTTGGGTGAGCATAAAACATATTGTTTAATTATGCAATCTTATCATAAAAATCAGTCAGAGAAGATGTCAATAATTATTTTAGTTAAATGAACTCAATAAGAACTCAAAATTCCAGAATTAAGGCCAAAAAACCCAATCATTTTCTATTGTTCCTTGCATCTCCGATCTGTCAGCAAGCATCCTGATTTTGTAAATATTACCCGACAACACAAGCAGAGAAGTTTTGACATTGAATTGAAAGGGCATCGATAATTATGCCTACAGATGGGATTCGTCGGATCTCAAACACCTGCAGATCTGAGACAAGACTATGCCGGACTCAGGGCAGAATATTTGAGTGCCAACACAGATCCAGGCTCTACACAATACAAGCAGCAGGCATGAAAATATTGCTTTCAAAGCAGTGATTTAGCAGAAAAGTTAACTTTATTGCCGACGAGAGGCTGAAAGTAGAGCCAGGTAACAAGGTTCAAGCTGGGAAATAAGCAAAGCGTTCTAAATACAGCAGAGATGCTATTTTGCAGCTTAAGTGCAGAATATCAGGGAACTACTGAAAACTTAGGTTACCAAATGTTGAGGATATCAGATTTGATGTAAGGAACTTTTTAGATCAAATTCTGACAATTTTTCTGCTGCTGCTGCAAAGAAAATGGATGATATAGCAAAAATCTGAACACAAAAATTAAGAGGTTTTTAAGTCTGAAACCACAAGAATAGCCACATTTTATAAAGGAAAATCAATTCATTAAACTGCAATATAAGGTAATCTAATATCTCGTTTATCTTAAATTTTTAACATTTTTTACCAAAAATATGCCTTACATGAAGACGACAAAAAAACCTTAGCACTTGGTCCACGCCGAAAAGAATCGCTACATTCCGACACAAATAAGCGTTTAGGGCGAGCGTTAAGAGGCATGCAGCGCGGCGGCGTGCGATAGACGAGAGACATGTCACCTGGCCACCCTTTGGGAGACGCAGACGCCGAAGTCTCAGGACTCAAGCTGATACGCCCGGCCCGTTGACATGGTCATCGCGGCGGTGGTCGTCGGCCACCGCCACAGCCGAACCTCGCCCGAACTGCAACGCACACTCTGTGGTTGGGGCCGTCTCGATACCAAGGCAAGCGCGAGGGATTTCGGGATAGTACAGGGGGGGAATTGCAGCCGACGGGTTCTAGTCAGATGGGATGGAGATATTATGGAATATTTGCAATTCCAGATGTAAGTGATTGTAAGCTTTCTGATATAGCATACTTAGGTTGCTGAAAATTTGCATCTCAGAGCATTACTTCCTTTGCTAGGTTATTCCAAAGGAAATACAGGTTAACCAACCAACTCTAACCAAAAATAAGCATCTAGTTACGTCCCTGAAATATGCTCGGCTATTCAGTGAGCTTCAATTTATAGGTACTCTAAATCCATAAAGTAAACGACACACAGATGATTACGGAAAAAAAATATCATCACTGGTCTTAAAAAGCGCTATTGCGCCATTTACTGTATTGGTATTAACTACTTTTACTTGGCTGTTATGTATTCACTGTTTAGTCATTTATATGAAGTGAATGTCAAGACCTTAAAAGGATTTGAAAATTGAAGTCAGGCTGGACTGTTTAAAGTCACCCTCAAAACCAAAACCAATTGGTCACAAACACAACATAACCACCATTGCTGTAATCAAAGCAAGTCAATCAGCCACCAACCACCATAGAGCAAGACAGGTGTGGCGCCACCAGCGTTCAAGAACTCACTTGGAAGCAGTGAAGATAATGCCAGTCTTGTTGGTGGTGATGGCATTTATCGACTCGCTATGCGCCTTCACCTCGCCGATCTGCGTGAATGAGTCGGTCGCCCACACCTTGACCACTCCGCTGCGGCAAGCGGAGAGCAGCTTTTGACCGCCCGGCATGAACGCCAGGCAAGTCACCCAGTCTTTGTGCGCGTTGTTCTGAGACTGTTGGTACAACAGGGATGGTTGATCAGTGGGGAGACAGTATTTGGTGCAAAAAGATCAAGGTCAAGATCAAGGTCTGTGAAAATCTCTAGATTCTGGTTTTTCATGTTATTTTTTACACAAACCGCTAGATTCAACCAAATGTCAAAAATTAAAAGTAAACTAGGGTCAAGTGGTATATGCCATCAAGCATTAGAAGTGAGCATTGTTAAATCATACAAGTCTTCTAGTTTTATTTTATTTGATGATTCTATTGTTGAACCATGCTCCCATCCACCCAATGAAAGATGACAAATTCATTCCCAAAATGATTAACTAACATTATAAGAAAGTCTGAAATCTAAAAAGCAATCTTTCTGGCAGTGGATGACAAACCAGTGGAGTATTTTCACTCTTAGCACTACTAGTTAAAATTACCAATAACTAGAGCCAAGATTTTATGGTGTTATGATTTCGTTAATTTCGTGGTAAGCTTTTTGGATTTCGGTGTTATGGCGGTGTTATGGAAAAAGTACAGAATTTCATGTCTATAGCAGATTTCGGACATAGGTGACGAAAAAAAGAAGAATAGTTATACATAGTGTTTCTGTTCAATAAGTTCCTTTAAAATGTAGCTAATACCTTTATGTTTCATAAAATACACTGTTACGCCACAAGAAAACTACAAAACAAATAAGACACAAGAAAAATTTATCCGTATAAGCTCCATGTTTTTATTATTATTGATGCAAAATTAAATTAATTTCAATTAGCTCCTATTTGTAACACTAATTTTCCAAATAGAGTTTAAAACTAAAAAGTTTGTCAGTGAGGGATTTGAGATTTTTATGTCCATGATAATTTGAATTAGACCCACTGCCTGGTACTAACAACATACTTTGCAAGATTGTCTTTTTTCTCCCAGACAAGTCTGCTGTTCTAGATTCCACACATGAAAATATATCCATCACTCACAAAGAGTTGCTTTGCTTGATCCTCAAAAGTCAAAGATTTATTACACCCCATTGAAATTTGAAATCCCAGCTAATCTCTATATAGACTGAATGCATGTGGTGCTGTTGCTCACATGGCAAGGAGGGGAAGATTCAGCCAACCAATGGCAATGGTTTCCTACCGCAAACAATTTGCCCCACTACTTCTACCCCCTAAACTTAGGAATGTTGACAGCGTTTGATGAGGAACAGACCTGACAACAAGACTGTGGGAAATAATCTGACAAATTCATGGAAATGTGTGTTTAGAGAGATAAAATAAACATTAAAAATTTTTTGAATGGAAATTAGTGGCTATTTCGCAAAATACACACATTTTAGTGAAATGGGTTGTTTTGTTTGTTTATTTATTTTCCGTGAAATATGATTTGATAAAAATGAAAAAATAACAGATTATCAGAAATTTAAGATAATTGGACTCATTTCGTGATGATTTCACGGGAAATAGTTGATTTCGGTGTTATGGATGATTTTTCGTGAATTTCGCGTTTTGTCGCAATGAGCTTCTTACATATTTGAGATGGGAATTCAATGAATCGCACTCATTTGTAAGAAAAACAAGAGATAAGAACAATTCGCGATTTCGCGCATCACCATATAATCGTGGCTCTACCAATAACATAACCTTCTCGTTAAATTAGCCCTTCAGAGCAATTGGTAAGCAAAAACTTTCAACCTGTGGTTCTAATTTCAAAACTGAATCCAAAGTGCACAAACCTGCACCAGTTCTTGGTTGGCAAGATTCCACTTCTTGATGCAAGTGTCACGCGAGCCCGAGAATAACACGTTGCCAGCAATGGCCAGCGATTGGATGCCGTCGTAGTGTGGTGGCTCCAGGTTCATCGTCGGCACAAAGTTGGCCGACTCGCTTCGACGGTCAACCTCAAACACCTGCAAAAGCCGTATTATTATTGAAGTGGGTGGCTTCCATGCTGCTCTCACTTTGCCATGCTTAATTTCACTCGGTCGTCGCTTGCCGTTTTGTGACAACATATATAGGAAGTTACACAACAGACCTTTATGTAGTGATCCTTGGAGCCAGTCACAACCACGTCTTCATCATCAGAACGCCGTCCGACAGCTAGACACATCACAGCCGCTTGGTGGCCTCCGCTGAGCCGTTTAGTAGATTCAAACCTTCCCGGAAATGGTACAACTATTAGATTCAGAACAATCAGCTAGCAGAACAACTCCCGTTGTAGCGGTTGAGAATCACGGTGGTTCGTTGAGCAATCTCTTGCCAAAGTGTACTTAGGGAACAACCTCTATGGTGTCCTGCCTACAATATGACCTTCTTCAAACACTCCTCAGGGTTTAATAAAAACAACAGATTTTCTTCACTGGTCCATATGGTTGAGAGCAAGTAAGTGAAACTATTGTAACCTCTCTTCAAAACACACCAATATAATGGTCACCACTAACTTAAAATCTGCCAACATCATAAAGACAGAGCCAGTTATCAATTTGATGGTCTACAATCTCCACAATCTCCATGCTTGCATCCAGTAAAGTGCACTGAAGAGAAGAATCAGGAATCGCCACACCTCAAGTCATTCAGCAAAGCAATTTTGTTTCAATCGTAACCGGAAACACACACCACATATTGACTAACCTCCTGAGGTCCCATACGCGAACCTTCTCGCCGGCGGCCGTGTATAGCAAGCTTCCGGTCTGGTTCAGCGACATTGCGTTGAGTTGAGACTCACCCTGAGGAAACTGCATTGTGCGTGCAGCTGCCGCAGTTGCTGGCACCACCACTGCGCCAAGTGTCGTCATGCCTGACGAACTGCACACGCAGAAAAATGTGTTAGCATGCTGTTGCAACCAGCGCATGTATGGTGGTCCAAGCACAGTGGCTTCTCTTGCCAAAGAGATAGGGGACAGAGCAGTCGGGGTAGTAGGGCTAGGTCTTATGCTTTGGGTGTGCAAGCTTCTTACCATTATTTTTAGTTTTAATTAGTTTGAAATTTGAGAACTGACAATCATATGAAACTATTCTATGTAAAATAACACCCTTTGTGGCATACACCTACATGTGGCACATTGTGGCACCCTACATTCACAAAATGTAACAGACAGTCGGAAATGTATCTTACAAATGTGCTGAACACTTAAAAATTAGGGCAGCAAAATGTCTGATACTCTAGTTTGCCTTTCACTGTCTTTCTTTTTTCTGGGTCCCCCACTTGTTTGATGTCCTTGGTACCTGGCCCTCTTGCTTTACCTCTGGTGGTCGTTGGAAAAGAAATGTTTCAACTCACCAGAGATTATAGACGCACTTTGTTGAGTCGCGCAGGTCCCACACTTTTACCATGTAGGAGGACATGCTGAACACAAGCCCCGTTTCCTCGTGGTATTTTACGGCCAGCACATTGTTAGGGTGGCCCTGAAGTGTCTGCGACTCTGTTCCCGCGCGTATATCCCACACCTTCACCGTGCGATCTATCAAAGTGACGCACGGTTAGAGATGTAAACAGAAAATAAGAACAGCAGGTCTACAAGGCTTTATTTTAGAGTTTAGAAACTTTTGAGCTTGCAATATTATTCTTGACAAAATGACGATTGCTTTGTCACGCTATCGAGTTTTCAAAATTGGCAATGGAGTGCTAGACCACAAAAACACAACGAAACAACTCACACACAATGACACACTCAGTTGGCAGCGTTGGCTAGCGGAATTTTTACATAAAACTATGTAACTCTCTCTACTTATAGTTTCATCTGGTGTAAAAAGTCTGAGGTCATCAATTTATAAACAAGATGACATGGCAGTCATCAGAGCAAATTTTTACCATTTACATTGAAGAGTTTGGTTATCAGATTTTTTAGGACAGTCGTACATCGAGTAAAGGAAACAAATTGTAAGATAACTACCACTAGCATGCGAGAGACAGGCACAAACCTTTGGAAGCACTGAAAAGCAGGTCGTTTGTGGCATCAATGGAAAGCACTGCTCGGTTATGTCCCTTGGCCACATGGGTACACACCAAGGCAGCACGGAGAGAAGCCTGTAAAAAAAACCACATTTCACAACACAAAAGATTCAGTCCCCAAATACTATACAATTTTGAAAATGACCACTGGATGATGGTCAGATAATGGAAGTACAGAAACGATAGCAATTTGAAATATGATATTGCAGGTATGGCATAGAAACCTACCTTGCTTAAAGGGGCATTTACCCTTCAAAACTTTTTTTTACCATCGATTCGGAAGATTTAATAATGGCATTTGGACTATAAAATAAAAACTCCCGTGTCCACGGCTGTCCGTGCAGAAATTGCCAAAGTCCGCGTTTTTCGGCTTGGGTGCTTAAAAAAAATACTCCCATAAGAAATAACCCGCAGTGCTTTTTCGACCCCTAGCACCTAGACAAACCTTTCATCAGATAAAATTAAAATAATTTGAGCATAGTTCTCCATCCTTCCTCTGTGTTGAAATAATTTGGCTTTATGATACAATTATTCGTTTAGCTACAGTAAGCGAATTATCGTAGGTATGTAATTAGCATGTTGCATATTTTCGTGCAGTACCGCTCTGAGCGTGCCGCAGCCGAGCCGTAGCGGCAGCGACAGCGCTCGGAAGGAAGAATCGGTAGGGAGGGGATAAACTATTGGCGACTTTAGCCAACGGAGCGGCCGCAGGTAAAGACCGTATTCTACAAAATAATCGTACTCAGCTCGCAGATCACGCCGGGCGAAAAGCCAAAAATCTTAGATAATTAATTGCAGATCCATTTTTTCAGAAAATTCTTTTAAATAGGTCAATTTCAATTCATATTAAAGTTACAAATCTATGGTAAAAAAATAATTTTGAAGGGTAAAAGCCCCTTTAATAACCGAACAAGGGGAGGCAAGAAAGCGTTAGCTTTTGTTTTGTGCTATTAAGTAGTTATATTGGGTTTACATTAATACTGCAAAACCATAAAAACCAAGATTTTCTGCAAGCTTGAACAATTTTGAACATTTGACGTTGGTCCTCACAAATCAAATACTTTTAGAATTGACTAAAACAGCAATGCATGAAGTAAATAGTGAAGCAGACACCATTGATTCCACACATTTCTGCAGCGACCAGCTAACTTCACATACCTTGCCCTGGTACGGCGCGATGATGCCTTTGTTGTTAAACTGATTGTGCGGTGATGTAACCGTCGAGCTGGTGAGCCGGGAGAAGACATTTTCGTCGCGCGGGCCACCTGCTCTGCGCTGCGACGTGGGGGAGTTGGGGGGGCTGGCGTCCAGACCTTGCTCCCTGCGTTAGTGGTTAACGAGCAAGCGTTAGCGGTCTATCTATAAGCCGGTCAGACACCAAACTAGCAGTTACTGGTCGTTTAGTGGTCAATTAAACTAGGGTAGGGCTGTCAAAAATGTTACACTTGAAATTGTTGTCTTAGTGTTTAGGTACAGAAGAATGTTATGCTTTTCTAGAACTGTAGCTACTTACTACCAAAGGATTAAATTCTAGATTGATGTATCATTAATCAATGTTAAAAATGTATTACTTACTACATTAACTCATGTCATATGCTATGCATTTTAGCAGCATTTGCCAAAATACAAATAAAACTAAATTGTTAACCATACTAACTTAATATGTTGGTAAATATAACTAAAAAATCTTAATTCAAATTCAGTTTTTAAACAGGCATGGAGTCATTATTAACAACATGCAGCTAAAACCTTCTTTAATTAGTTACTTGCAGGGTAAAGCACCACTTGCAAAATTATCTTTTAAGATTCTATATTGTCATCAAAGATCTTGAAATCAACTGAATAATTAAATAAATAGGGTGTTCTCCCTTACTAACCCAACTACCATAAGTAAAATATAAATAAATATTCCACGTTCATTCTAAATAACTATCAGTCAGTAAATTAAATTTGTCAGATAAAAACTGCTATAAATTGAGCTCTCCCATCTAGTCACAACCTTCCAAGACACGAGTCTATGAATACGATATTAATACTTGTCAGTCATCTACACTAAAAATTTATGTGTATCCCTGGCGGAAGGCAGCCAAAAGACTTGTTCCCAAATTACTAATTAGAGGTAGATATGTCTTTGAGCTACTTGTTGCCAAGGGCTTCTAGTACTGTTAGTGGCTGCGAAAGCGTTAGCCAACTCACATGGAGCCGGTCTTAAAGAGTGTGCTTTGTGGGAGAAGGACCGTGTTTCTGCGCCTTGATCGCGGGGACGTCGAGTCTTGCCGATCAAACGCTTTGCGCGGGAGGACGGGTGATGACGCGAGCTTCAATGAGTCTAGACGCATCGAAGACGTCATCATTCTGTAATGCGGGGGTAAGAGGGTTAGTAGGCTCATAGCAGTGAATCTGTTTTTTGGGTGGAATCAAGTATGTTTCTAGTTTCCAGGAAATGAGCAAAATAGTACTGACACAGAAAAAAAGGTTTAAAAGAGCAATAAGAAAATGATTACATTGCATTCAATACAATACTTCCTTCAGATTGAATTACACAACATTGGTTCATTCATGCACAAATGCAATAATTTATGTAAATATATTCTGAGCAGACTCTTCGAGACTTGTTACCCTACAACTTTTTAAACTTACGTTCAATCCTGCACCTTACCTTGCTTGCTAACCTTGCTCTTTCCTATTACATCATTCTTTAAAATGTTATTTTATTCAAAGTCCAGATGACTAAGCATCAGCATTTATAATTGAAAACCTGAATCACACTTCATAATTTGCTAATGCAATTTTCTTACTAGTTTCTTGGGTTAAACTAAGATCAAAGAAAAGAAACCAGGACTTGAATTAAATTATGTCTACACATATGTTATTTTCTGGGTGAATTGAAGGGTTCACAAGCAAGGAGAGTTAAATTTAACAAATAAAATGGGTACGAGTCGGCTACTTAACGTTCAATTTATCTGCATAGTCACACTTTCAACCCTTAAGACCTAAGTGTTCGCTGCACCTACCTGAGTGTGTCGGGTGCGCTGGGATTGCGTGCCAGTGGCAGCAGCTGGGGTTCCTGGACCTCCGGTAGCATGGTGTACGGATGCGCGTCTGGGTAGAGCAGCTCCGACGGGAGTGCTGTGCGCCTACGGATCTTGTGGCCATACGATGAAGACCGTGTGCGATCACTCGAACGGGAACTGCCGTTAGACCTAAAGGCAAAGCAGGCTTGAAACAGAGTTCATGAAACACACGTCTGGGGGTTGTTAATACGGATGTTGGTTTGAAAAGTGAAACTATGAAACTGACGAGTCATTGGTGCATTGCATTCTAGAAGATGGCAAGAAAGCAAAGAATCCTGCTATTGAACATAAATTTCTGAGCTGAGGCTGAAGATAACTATAACTTAATAAAACACACCGAAAGATAACTTGGAGGCTAAGTAAAAGTGGCGCTCACATATCTACTGGCGAGGTGGACCGGGAAGACGGCGGCGAGCTACCGGATGATTCCGCCAAGCTACGTGTCATCTCACTGCCAGCCGCTGCTGCCACCGCAAACACGTCCATCTCGGAGCGTTCCAGCATGTGCTTTAGCAGCTCCTCCTGCACGTGGCTCGTCTGTCGCAGCTCCAACATCTCAGCCTCCAGAGACTGGATCGTCATGTCCTGCAAAAGAATGTGAGGGTTAGCGATGACCACAGATGCTAGTAAGAAATAAACTTTTAACTGGAAAGAGGATATATATTCCATGTTGTTGAATAGGGTGTCTTAAGGCTAGATTGATCAAATTGGGACATATTAACGTAGAAGTGCGACTTTATGAAATGTTACATCAATTCTTGCAAATATGATCACTGAATAAAAGAATATGTAATTTAAATATCAATTAATAATGGTAGTATCCATTAACTGTATAAAAATTCTGAAAACTGAAAAAACTGAAACTGAAATCTGAACAGGGTAACGAACAGACTATTGACTATTGTGCTAAATTGTAGATTAATTTGCTCTATTTTTGTACCTATAAGGCTATAGGTACAGGTACTACTGTTCTACAAGGTAGATAGTTTGTACACATTTTTGAATGTCTGTTTCTGCACATGAAAGTTGCACAAAATAACGAGTGAAAGTAACACTGGTACCTTTTAAAAGCAATTAACATTACCAACCTTCTGCGCAGCAGAGTAGCTCTGGTTCACGGTCATGTTGTAAAGCTTCTGTATTAGGTAGTGAGCCTCGTCAACATCGCCCACTGTCTGCACGAGGGTGCTGACCTCCATGGTGCCCCCGTCTGCCCCTGCATCGCCGCCACCCTCCTCCTTGGCCTCTTCTAGCGACATAATCTCTTGCTGAGACTCTGAGATGCTCACCTGCAGACATATGGGGAGGGGTTGAGTAATTTATTAGCTAGTCTGCAGGTCAAAGCAGGTAGTGATAGGTGGCAAATGTTAAATAAACCTCAGACATGTTGAAAATTGAAATCAACCTTAGAAAAATTCTGAAAGTCTATCATTAACTAATAGCCAGGTTCCAGTAACAGATATTGCAAAAGCTATCGCAGATTGTAAGTGTCTTGCGATGAGTGTAAAGGGGGAGGGGACGAGGCTGATAAGCATTTACTTGATCACCAAATTCTCACGAGGTTTTGGCTATCGGTTGCTGTATGGTATGGCTGGCCACCTGAGAGCAATGCAAGAAGATACAAAAAGATACTTCAGGTTAAGATACCACCAAAACCATCAGGTGTGTGCAGCCTTTGGATGGCAATTATTTACTTATTTTTATTTAGTTTATTGTCTTAGAAAACATGAAAATTTGTGGCAGCCACATCGAATCTAACTGCCGAATCTAACTGAGACCGAGTCGAGTTCAGACGAATCAAACTGAACCACAAAGTGGCCAACACAATATGTATTTAACTGGACGTCATTAAGCATGATCTAAGTACGATACGCTTGGCTGATAGAGAATCATTCTGAGAATAATTCAACATTAAAACAAAAATAACAAGGAAGAAATTGTGGGATATAAGCAAAACAAAAAGGCTGCGATAATCAACACGATCTTCCCATCAGGTACCTGGATGTAGTCTATGTTGGCACGAGTCCCTTCGATTTGCTCCGTAAAGTCCGCTGCATCAGCGTCAGTGGCGGCCTGCTGGCGCTGCCTGATGAGCGTCTCAAGCAGACGACCGAGGTTCTCACGTTCTCGCAGCTGCCGCTCCATGTCCTGCTCCATGGCAGCGACTGCTTGCTTGTTGCGAGCCAGACGGGTTATATTCTTCTCGAGGGCTTGCCACTTGAGTTTCGCCTGCTTTGCTGGACTGCGTGTGTCTAAAATGGGAAAGATGAGTTTAAAAAACTTCCCTCTGCCAAATTTCTCAGAGGTCCTCAAACACAGCATAACACGTATATATGAACATATGCCTTGCATGAATAATTTTTTGGAAGATGATATGGGTTTAGCAGTCTAGCCTTTCAACTGTGAACGCAGTATTTTTTAAAAGATAAAATTTACAATTTCCAGCACTGAACTCCGTGCGCCTGATGCCATTACAAAAAAAAATTAATTGAAGTTATCGAATTCAAATATTGCAATAAAATGGCAGTAAATTGCAAACCACACAACCGACATTCAACGCCCGTTTCAGCCCAGATGAAGGAATGCCCCACCGTGTTTAGGTGGTAGTCGTCCGGCAGCCTTGGAGCTCATGTTCTTAGTGCGAACCGTGCGGCGTAGCGCCGTCACCTCCTCGTTGCGTCGTCGCAGTACCACCTCCTTCATCTTGCGGTCCGCTTCCATGTTCCGGATGCGGCTCTCGTGCTTGCGCGTCTCCTTGCGAAGCTGTGCTATCTCGCGGTTGCGCTTGTCCTGTCGGTCATAAGCAAAAACGAATGAAGCAAATTGAGCTACAAGGAACATAATTTTTTAGAATAATTTCTCTCAAATCCTTTCAAATCTTCTCAAATCCTCTCAAAAATGATGTGTTGAAGTAGCTCAATTGGTAAGAGCAACACCCGCAATAGGTAGAGATCAGAGTTAAAGTCCCGGTTTAGGCATCAATATTTGAGAGGTTAGTAGTGTTTCTAGTACCCCATGCTTGATTGTCATTAGGAAAGAAGAATGCCAGCCCGTAAGCTTGCACTCACATGGAGGCTGGTTAGTTATAAGCTAGGAATTTTCAAAATTGATTTCTTTTGAAACTAAAGAGAACAGACAACAGAGGTGCCATACCTGATATCTAATTTTGCACCTGGTGCATGTAAATTTTCAAGTGAGATTTTTTATAGGTTTTGCTATTGAATGAGATTAGAATAACATTTTCCTTCGGTAGATGACAATTAAGAAAGAAATTTTAAATGTACAATTAGGGTACTACTATCACTATCAGTCTAGAAACTAAACGGTACAACATTTTTCCATGCTAAAAAAATGCTGGAATTGAAGAAAGTATGCATTTACTTAAAATAATACTGCAAAAACTTCCCAATAGACTGCCTATGTACCAACGCTCTATACCTATGTTTATCAGGGTTCATATTTCGGGTTATCTCTAGCTCACCTCGGCCATCTTGTGTCGTGCGCTCTCCTCCTTCATTCGAGAGATGAGCTTCACTTTAGCTCTTTTCATCTCGGTCAACTCGTTCCTTAGCGACTTGAGCTGGACCTCGGAGCGTGTCTGCATCTTGGCCATCTGCTCGTGCTTCTTAAGAGCCTGCTGCAGCTTGCGAAGCTCCTTAGTCAGGTTTGTCAGCTTGCGCTCATACTCATCACGAATCGTCTTGCTCTGCTTGTCGGACTTCGGGTTGGTAGGTCCAGTGTAGCTTGCCATCATCTTGTCGCGCTCGTCCTGAGTCAGTCGGATGCGCGTCTGAAACGGAAGGCAAGTGGTGGTCAGAAGGGTTAATGATATCTTTGGATTATTGGTTACCTAGCCACGACATTCAGAATTATCGATTTCATTAGGTTGACACGGGTTAACATTTAGCACCAGAATTCGCCCAATACTTTGTCAAATTTCTGCCCTCTACATTTTTGCTTCTCATGAATATTGACCTTTTCAGATGACATGTTTTTTATATGTAGTTTGTTGCTATTTTAGGCAACAGATTAAAAAATTTTGACGAAAGCAATTACAAATAATCATTGATAAAAAAATGTGGGGGAAAATCGTTGACTATCTTCACCCAAGAGCAAGCCATCCTAACTTACCTGCAGAAGATTAAGCTTCTCCTCGTATTGCTGCTTTATGACGTGAATTCGGCGCTGTGATAACTCTAGCTGGTCGATCAGCTTCTGTTTTGTGCTGATTTCAGTGGTGAGATGGGCGAGCTCGGAGCTCACGAAATCCTCGGTGGGCTCAGTCTCACCATCCGAGTCAGCGCTGGTGGCGTCGTCGTCGTCATCTCCATCGTCGTCAGAGTCCGAGTCGCTGCCCTCGCCGTCGCTGCCTGGCTTCTCGTCCTGAGCCATCGCCTCCTTGCTACGCAGGCGGTTCAGGTCCTGCAAGTGTGGATAGGAATCGTCAGGCCACTGGGATAGAAACGTATGGGCTGGAGAGGCTTCTCCCTCAAATTGATAAATTAACCAGAAACTTATCAGAGAAATTCTACAACTCTTCGTATTTGAGTGCTTGTTAGCAGTTACTTGCATTACGGCTAAATGCTTCCTTGAAAGTTACAGATACTTCTAGTTTATTTTTGTCCAATTAACATGAAGCAAATAGAAGAAATAGACCATAGAGAAAACTTACAGAGTTGTGCAACTTCACTCTACTGATTTTAAAAACTAAAATTGTTATGGAGCTTTTTTCTTGTCTGACAGAATTATCATGACTAGTCGGTTAAGACCAAGAATACAACCAAGAATACAATCAAGAATAATTTACTTTAAAAAAACGGGTCGTACCTTGGCTACGTCCTTCCTAGCCTCCTCGATGAGCGACCCAACTGCACAGTCTCCAAGGGAGATATCCAGGTTGTTGGTGGGACGTGGACTTAACATACTGAACGATGGCCGCATCTCCTTTTTCCTCAGCAACTCGCAAGTCTTCTCCGACTCCAGAAGCTTTGAGCGCAAGTCCTCGATCTCGCCCAGGTACTCCTGTAAGCATGGGACCGCAGAACGGAGTTATAGGCGCTTGGTGCTAGTTGGGTATGAATTCCCCAATCAAATTGGCAACTGTCAGCTTTTTCATTGGGCATTGCCAAAGGTGCCAGTCTAGCTAGCTTGGATATCCTAGACACACATTCTTTTCAGTACTCAAATTCATCATGAACTCCCAATCAGGCAAGACATTCTAAACTTGTAAAACAGGATTCTGCACTTACGTACTAAAAATAAGCCAAATTTAAACATAAAGCTGTAGTTTTAGACAAAATAAGATCAGAAGGTAAAATAAAAAACTATAAATTGGTCCCCGATTCTTTGGTTTGGATAATTTGTGGTGTTTAAAGATGCACAATGTTGACAATGAGCCCTGTTGAACTAGTCTTCTGTAATTAACATGCCAACAATAAGTTCTGCACCAACTGGCAGAATAGCAGTTGCCCATTTCAATTTGTGCTACTGAAAAGTGCTGTCACCACCAGTTGGCACCAGCTAACTGTAGGTGACAGTGCCAACACTATGCCTGCTTACCTTGATGATGTCTGTAACTTCGGGCTGGTCGTCCAAAGCGCCCCACCGGCCGCATGCCTGCTCCGTCAGCAGCGCCGTGTTCTTCTGTTTCAACACATCGATGGTCTCCTGCATGGCCTTGACCCGTGTACGCATGTTGTTCATCTCGCTCTGCAGCATTGTGTTCTCATGGAACATGTCGTTGACTGCTTCCTCCCCGTCCACACCTACGACGCGCTTGCCCTGCGGCACAAAGCATTCGGAGCTAAGCACAAATTATGACGGCTAGTGTTAGTTTTGCCTTTTGCAGGACCACAATTACGTTTATTTAGTAGGTCCTTTATAATTCAATTCCTGCGTCAGGGTAGGTTTGTCTCCCTCTTATTACAGTCCTACTTAATAATAGTGACATATGCATGAGAAAACTGGGGACAAATGGCTTCTGTCAAAAATAGTGAAAAACAATTTAAGCTTTATCTAGCAGTTAGAAGCCACTTGAATTTCTCGTTTATAAGTTTGCTATCAATCAACTAACAACCAACTTCAATCTACTAATCTACTAACAATCAACTTTGACTAACCTGTTTGTACTCTGCGAGTTCCAGCTCGAGCTGAAGCACTTGGGACCGAAGTGTGGTTATCATCTTCGAGGAGCTGTCTTGGTTGATAGTTACTCGGTTCTTAATGTTTCGGGCACGGTTGGCATACTTTAGCGTGTTGAGCGTCTCCATGAAGTCGCGGTCGCTCGGCGACACACACGCAATCATAAGCGTACGGCTGTTGCCTAAAGACAATTAAGAACAAGTTCTCAAGGCACTGAACTTATTTCAAATCTGCGGACAATTCAGGGGAGCTTAAATAACATTTAAACAAGGACAACACCCATTATAGATTGCAGATTGTTTTATGCTAAGGGAATTTAGTTTATTCAATAAAGGGAGACAAGAAATTCACTTACCGCCAAGCGAATCCTGCAGCAGCCTTGTGAGTTTAGAGTCCCGATACGGGACGTGTAGCACTTTTCTTGACTTATCTCCCAAAGCAGAAATTACATTTCCCAGCGCAAGCTGAAACCATCAGTCAGTTTTATATCCATAGCAGTGGCGTGTGGTGGGCCTAGAACTTAGGTATGCATTTAAAAAAAAAACTTAACCTATATAGGTCAAGTTTTTTAATATATATATATATGGACGCTGCAGGGCAATGTCAGTGTCACCCACGCGATCCTACCCAAATTAGCGCCGGCTGATGACCGAATGCCTGCGGCAAGCTACCTCGTGGCGCCACAGGAAATCTAAGCAAGAGCGGGAAGCTATTTGAATCATCTCACAGAACACTGCTGCTGATACATGCATGCTGGCCGCTAGAGCAAAATGCTACTGGGCCAGAGCGCACGATGACGCGAAGCTAGAGCTAGAGGAGCAAGTGCGAGTGAGAGGGAGCGAGTGAGAGGGAAGTACCCGCCTCCTTTCCACTCACGCAGCGTTAGCATGTAGAGCACCATAAGACCGACTCGCTGCTGAGTGGGCATTTAATGATATAGTAAGATCTGAAACGATTCTTTTTTCCAAGCCAAACTTGTAAATGATGTTTGTAAATGATGGAACATAAAAATAACCCACTTGGTGATTTGCTCAGAGCATGCGGCGCATCCCCTGCATACCCTGACCACACGCCCATGATCCATAAAGCTTTCATCAACTTAACTAAAATTAATTGAATTGAATTTGTTTCTGTGATTTTTCAATATTGCTATTGCATCTACTCACCCAACTTTGAAGTGGACTAATTGAATACAAAGCTTTGGAATTGGTTTCTCATTTGTGTCTTGTATACTTTATTTTCCTTGCAACATTAGTAAGCCAAGTCTACATCACAGTTTGTACTGGTAAACTGCTACTATAAAATGGTCAGCCTGAAGCTGGTTGGGGCAAACACTCACCAAGCCGCAGTTGATAGAGATGCCCTCTTTGGCGCGGTCTCCAGTAGCCTTGGTTCTCTTAAGTCTTTCGGAGCCGGCAAGGTCCACAAAGTGAAACTTGGCCGACAAAGTCTCAAACTCTGTGCTGCCCTCGTCGCCTTCATCGCCATTCAAAAACTGAACAGAATAAATCAACAAGAGATTAGGTGGATATTTACTAATTATAGATTTCAGTGACAGCAATACTCAACATTTTTCCTGTTGTTTGAAAGTAATTTTTGTTACCAGCTTCAAAAACAAAAAAATACCACTAAGAGTATTATATTCAATGGTAGATTCAACTTTTTATGGCCATGGAGATGCCGAGATCACTCGACAGAGCTCCTAAAATTAGCATTATAAGGTTACCAAGGGTGTATGTCTAGGGTATAGCTTCATATATTCTCGATGGATGATCAGTTCTTACTAGTATTTAACTGTTGCAATGGGTTGTAGTTCCGTCCGTTTCAGGCTTCCCACAAAAAGTAAGGTGTAGTCAAATAACAAATGCCTGATAAGAAATGCTTCAGATGATCAGCATACATTTTAAAACAAGAGAAACCAAAATTTGATTCTGCATTTCACTTTCTTTTTGTGAAACAAGACAAGACCTGCAGTGACGTTTGCTGCCATTACACCTACCTCTGAAGTGACGAGCCGCTGCTGCTTTACGATGAGAGTAAAGATAGCATGAGAGCGTGACGATTCCGAGTTCATTTGAGTACTGGCCGTCGTGCGCGAAAGAGCGCCCGTCCGCAGCAGCCGCAGTGCCTCCTTAGCCGACGGCACTGGCTTCGAAGCAACACCCACCACGTTTATCCCGCCAGCGGGGTCCTCGTGAATCTTCACGCTGCCCTTCAGCTGACAGGCAAAAAACCGAGATTAGAGGGGCTAGAAGTACAGACATTGTAAAGCAGTTTTTGAAAGAATTATCAGTTACACATTAACAATGCTGGAATTTAAATTTTAAGTTGACTTTATCAATGTTAGAATATTAAGCATGTATTGCAAAGTTTTGGTTTTCTAAAAACAATTGTGTAGTACAAAAGATACTATAGGAAAATGAACTAAAAAGGTTGATAGGATCATGGAAGATATGCCACCTACAGCGGATTTTAAAGAAAACCTTCAATGGAAAAATAAGTATCATCAAAAGTGGCCGAATTTAGCCAAAATCTGCAATGCTGGTTTTCAATGCATTCCTACAATGCCCCTGAATTTTGAAAATCCCCTACTTTGAACAAAGCAGGGATGGTGTACCTTGAAGCCATCAGCAGCCTCGAACAGGTCGACAATCTCTTCATTGTAGAGTTCCATGAACTGCGCAGTGACCGTAAACGACGGCGGGGGACGGCTTTCTTCCTGGGCACTCCGTTCAAGGTCGGTGATTCCACTAAACAGGTGTTCGATGGCTCGCGGAATTATGCCAACCTGCCACGGACAAAAACAAAACTGAGTTATAATTTTCCACCACCTTACTCAGCTAGGACCTAGATTTGCTCTCCTGACATTGAAAACTGGATTCTTATTCCTAAGTCTTTCTTCCACCTCTTAGCTGCAATACAGTTGACTGATACCTGCTATTAACAGTGCCAGAGATAAATTCCATAAGCTGTGCATATTGCCAAATACATGCAAATAACAATCTAAACAAACCACTTCCTAGCTATTACTAGCTGTCTACTGTTATACCCAGAATTGCTGAAATAGTGATTGCATGCCTTTTTATTAGCTTACCAGCTCGGGTTTCAAATCAGTCTCAAATCCAGTTCCCATGGTGTACGTTTTCCCGGAGCCAGTTTGACCGTAGGCTAGCACCGTGGCGTTGTATCTATGGAAGAACGGAATACATCAATGTACCACTCAGTGCATCAACCGAGTACAATCAGCAAATTGACTTGGAGAAGAACCTAAACAGATCCTCAGTTAATAAAAAAAGCCCAATTTTCAATGGTTTACAACCTTTTCAACGCCTTACCTCACCCTTTGAAAATGGATTTAGGAAAAAATTTTAAGACCAACCTGAAACATTTTTAATTGATGAAATGCTACTATAATATTAAAGAATTTTTAGGGACTGCCTAACAACATAATGTTCTTTTCTGTTACCGTCTCACTATTGGTTTATATTTTTCCTTAATATTTTATAGTAATTTATAATTATTTTGTAATTCCATAGTAATTCAAATTGACTGTCTGTACATTATTTTTTATGATCAATCATGGACAATAAACATATTATTATTATTATTAAAGGTGAAGTCAACACATACTTGTTATTAAAAAGACAGTAAACAAAAGATTATGACTTAGAAATATGATTGCATTATACAGTGAAGGATGAGTGTTATGTTTTTCTTACTGTGATCTCATCTGCATTAAGTGATGTTAATTCAGTGACAGGGTTTCAAAATCTATGAAGCTGGTATGATGGAGTTAATTTTAATACAAGCCCACTGGTCAGACTTCATGTTAAAAAGGAAAGCACGGTCACGCACTTCCTAGCCCCGACATTGCCATAAAATTTGGGGGTATTCATGTCAGCAAATCGATTGGCTATCTAGATTGCAGTATATCTATTAACAACCAAAGCCATGTCTATTTTGGCTCAATGGTTACCACTGCCTGGTGATACAAGTTGCGATCTGTTGGCGGGTTTCTGGCAGCTCAAAAGAGTGCACACAACACATCAAACATATATCTTTCTGTGTGATTTCGTTTCAGGTTCTTGCGGCAAAAATGGTTCTGAGAGCTAAGTAGCGGTACGTTCTTTAAGGGAACGAAGGAAAGATTATTGGAGAGCTTCGAACTATCATTTCAAAAGGAAGCTGCGTGCGTTAATGCGCAAACAAGCCACGCACACAACAAGGTCACAATGAAATCACTGGTTGAGCAAATGTTGCATGGCATTCGAAAGTATACTCGGCGGTATTATAGAAAGAAGTGTTTGTTTATTCATCAAATACTCTTGAGAGTTGGACAATAGTTATAATTCCAATATCACCTTCTGAAAAAACACTTTGAGGTTTTTTTCTCATCGCAAAACGATAGGGTGGCAGGTCTAGGTTGGCAATTTTCTTTCGGGACATATTTTCATTTCACTGGGTGACGATTACTTTCTCGTTAGTGAATAATTGTATCCATTTTTGCCACAATCGATAACATTTTCAATCATTATCGATGTCTATCGCTTGTTTTTTTATCCACAAATCTTAAGGTAAAACAAGGAACGTCAATACCTCTACGACCATACGACTTCGAACTTACCCCTTGAGCGCTCCATCGATAAGGCTGGCCACGCACGTTTCGTATATCTCCTCCTGGAAGCTGATCGTGTCGAACACGTGATCGAAGGTGAATGATTTGTTCGGACCCAGCTGCACCTGCGGCTCCCCCGGAGTGACGCTAGTGCATATTCTGCACATGTCTATCACCTCCCTCGGGATCTGCGGCCGGATCCTGGAAAATGGGTGCGGAGGCAGCGGGGTTTGAGGTGTGTCGTGGAATTCTCCAGCAAGAGGACTTTGCTGGGAGTAGGCATGTTTATTGCAAAATTAAATGAAAATATTTGGATTCAGTCTTAATTATAACAAGATAACCTTGTAGCTATAAGCTCATCCATCTCAAATGACGATGTATCATCAATTTAGAGTTTTACCTTGAAAGTTGTAGGTACTTTGCTATTAATCAATCACTGACTTGAGCTGGAATTCTATATTGAAAATTGCTTACGGAAGCGTTATTGAACGATATTCGTATAAGGGAGTGGAGTGTTTACAAGGTGTCTATTCACAAATATACATATTCCAGGAGGAAAATCAATTTATTAAACAATTGACAGCTATCCAAATATATGGTTTAAGGTCTAGCTTACTTATCTATAGTATAAAGACAATTTCTTATCAATAATATCTATGATTATGATACTTTAATGGTTATGGTTATGGTAATTATGAAGTGTTGTTATACAAATGGTTGTGCAAGATGCAAATTGATGCTTTAAGAACGGCAGGAACTATAGTCTAGGATTGAGAGCTTATATAAAGAGTTTTCAACCAACTAATATTTGCTTCCATGAGCGATTACAGCAGAGAGTGAATCGGAAAGATTTCGAAGGCCTCGACTATCAGCTATCATATAAACAAAGATGAAAGGAGATGAAATAAAATGAAATGGATAAAAAAAGAAACTGGCAACTTTCGCCGAAGAAAACTACGCGTTTTGATTCCACCCTTCTTTAGTGGGCTATATTTTTGTCGTCAAGAGACTTCCGGCACAGAGACTTGAAGTTTGTCGTGATGGGCGGAGTCATGCATCCCTCCTGTCCCAAAAGAGAGCGGCAGGCCTCATTTGCAATTAGGGAACTGTTTGAAGGTGAGAATAGACGGAATGTGAGTTTAGAAAGAGGAGCATCCGAGTTGCCGAGATGAAACGGGCATGTGTCACTATTCCTGTACGTCACGGTGAGGAAAGACTGGATGCATGCAGCTGACACTAATATTCTCGTGTCTTGTGAAAGACAAAGCGAGTAAGGAGGGAAGACTCCCAGGGAAGGGCATTTCATAGAGCAACAAGCCTAGAAGTCGACATAACGCCGCAGATTGACTTTGTAAGGAAGTCGATAAGAAAGTCTTGCAACAGCAGCAGACTTATTTTATCTGTACAAAGAGTTCATTTTAAAGAATCGTAATGGTTCGCTGAACCTGCAAATAATTCAATCATTTATTTACTGCGGGTTGCAAAGAAGAGACAATAAATACATAATAATCGAGTTTAATCTGGCGGGCATTGCTTTTGTCATGGAACTGATAACGTGCTAATTAATCTTTAAAATACAGCATGCAAGAAGCTTCTTGAGTAGCGTCGGCTACTAGCTAAGCTAGGAGCAAGTAGTATAATAGAAGGGTTCAAAGCTAGTGAATCCTAATTTCTGTTCAAGATATATTAAAAGATAACGATCGTTATTTTTAAAACAGATACAAATCCTCAAAAATCGTTGTGATCATAAAGTTGTGGTGAGCAAAATAATGTTCTTGCAGCGAAAGCTGTTCAGGTCTTACCTACAAATATTGGTGCTACTATTCCCGCGTGAATTGTACAATGGTGTGTACAAATATGTTCCACATAGGAAATGAAATAGTTATTACACGTTATATTTCCTCAACTTTCTAGCATGCTTACTTCGAATTTCTACTAATCATTTCGAGCATGTCCTCTCACTGATTAATTTTTTAATCATTACGGCTGATTAGTTTTGCTTTTGGGCGAGTCTTTATTTATTACTGGATGTAAAAAAATGCATCCGCGAAATAAATGCACAAAATATCAGAGTTGAACGACCCCGGCAACAGCAGCAGCAGCAACAGAGAATAATTATCATAGCAATCCGACACGTTGTAATACCCACACGAAATAATTATAGCCGCGTCTAGATTGTATTTTTAAATGGTTAATAGTTGCTGTCGGTAGGTGTAGGTACACAAACCTTACCTTACTAATGTACGCACATGGGATAGTTAGAAGTTGTATATGAACGAGCCTGTGTTGAGATACTAACAGATAAAATCGATCGGGAACATTTTCATAACATTGTCACAAAAAGCTTTGATCGGTTGTTTCTTTTATTATGCCAGAGATAACTGCATGTTCATTGGGTTAGCAGATATTGATTTTGAAAAATGGCAACTCTTTCGAGTCTTCAATGAATTCGATTTCAGGTAGTTGTAATATAATATGCCCAATAAACGAAGTTCATTCATTAAACATCGGTCGGAATTATGCCGTTAATCGTTTCCACGTAAGCCCATAAAAATGGTCCCCCAGGACTAGTATTATTCAATCAATGAACCACAGAGCCACTTGCTAAATTGCGTGCAACGCAATATGCGTGACATTGATACGAGATCAATTTGATCGACGAACTGGTCCAATTCGAAACCGCGGTCTCCAAAACATTCGACAACGATTCTCTCTCCAATCACTATCAGCGTTCCGAAATTACACGATAGTGTACTAGTGTCCCAATCCCACTAATAGGTATCGTATCTTTACGATTTCGGCAACCAAGCAAACAAGACGAAAAAGGGCATGAAATGCTTCAAGAAGGAAAGTCAACATAATGCTATAAGGCCAAATGGCTGACAATAACATTGAGAATTTGTAGACGTCACGGCTTCAGTAGTGGCCCATTACCTTCAGTCTGGTTCGTGATAATGATCGTGTTGTAATGTAATTGGGGAAGGTGTAATTGTGGTAAGGACAATTGCTGAAGAGTCATGCCAGCATACAGGAGTCGTTTGCTGTGAGACTGAACGACAGCTAATGTGGATTTGAACCTACATGCATGCAAGCAGACAGAAAGTCTATGAAAAAACCAGTACGTTATTCGCAACGCAGAATATAAGGTAGGTACAACAATGACATTTTTAAGTCCCAAGAAATTTCTGGTGACGAGAGGAATTTGTAAGTTCCTTACAGTGATTGAATGCCATGCGCTTAATTTAGGGTACCCGTAATCTGGAAATTGATGTCACCTTCCTTACGCAATCATAATAAATTACCCGTGCTAAAAAAAAAAGCAAAATGCCTCTAGAGACGCGAAAAAAGGTCAATGTCAAACAGCGTTACGAGGTAAAAACGTGGTTTTGAACGAAATAATTATCATTAACAGGTTCGAAAGATATTCTATAGAGAGGTCGCGGAGGTCACTCGTCCCACAAAACCATAAAGAACACGCATGGCATGCGTTTTTAACGATTTTTTTCCAACCCCAAGAGAGGAAGCTCTACAGACGACACGACAAAAACTGTTAAAGCAATTTCCTATCTCGAAGTAGCGAACTTTCGTAGCTATCATCGCCGCTTTAACCAGCAGGTGATAATGAAATTAGTATGTTGTGCTGCAATATACCTACGATGTCCTCTGTTTATCCAACCTCCGCTGATTTGTAATTGAAAGATTTCTCTCCTACTCAATATAGCCATATGAGGTCACTCCTCGTGAACCTGATGGCCTTCGCTCCTGCCTTCGGTAAATATATTTTACTATCGAATACAAATAAATGAATTCTCGGCGTATTTAAAATAAAAATCGCGTCACGCATCGTCGGCCGACAATAGTGCGGCACGCAGTTATTGATTTGGGACATTATCAAAGATTTGGTGGGAGTACTTACCTCAAGCCCACTCGCACCGACGAGTCCTCGTCCCCCATTTGTAGCACTTATTTGAAAATAAATTAATGAAATCAAAAGCTAAATTAAAAAAGGCAATCACCACGAGTCGTCTCAAATATCATAGTGAAAACTAAGAGCCAAAATATACAATAAAATTCCCCTTTACAGAGGAGCGATAGACGCTCATCGCCAACGAGTTTAAAACGCTAGCATCCTCTGCAACCACTATTCTGTCAGCTGTGTGCTGTGTCAAACGCCAACATCTGTCCGAGTCTCCCCACCACTTCCCACAACGCGAGGGAAACGTCAATAGCGTTGGTACTGCCCTCTATCTGCCAGCTGGTAGCTAAACAGCACGGCGTGCTTTTTGTCGCTACCTATGCTCTAATACATAAACTAACAGGACGGGACAAGAAAATTGAAAGAAGCGGTCGTGTCCTGTAGTATAAATACTACCCCAAGATTGGAAATTGAAGTTGAGGGAAGTCGGGGAGAAGTTTGGAATGTTTGCAGGAAGAAATGAGACTTTAAAACTCTCATGGTATAAGATTTTCGTAGTTCCGAAGAACATGAATACGTCGTCAAAGAATTTAATTCTTCTTTTACAACCCAATTTATCTAGGATTATCATGGTTTTGAGCTTTTGCTAATATCTAATTCACTCTCGTAGTCTAACCATGGAAAAATAAAAACAATTTCCATAGATTCGCGTTGAGGTAAACGCTCTTCATCAATTTTCAACGTATTTCAATTTTTTTTTTAAACTTCCCTTTTTCTAAATATTTTCTAAACAGCACTGCAACAAGAAAGTATCTGACGATCAGTGAAGCTGGTGAAGTCAATGTGCATTTAAATTTTCCACTGGTAAGCCACCATCCGAACTCCTGCATTATTTACCGCGAACACGCTTGGCCATGGGGCCAAGTATGTTTACGGCGTCAACGTCTCGTAGCAGAACTCGACAATCGCGCCGGGACAGCCACAAGTCACAACGCACAGCAAGACTTGTGAAGAACAAACAAGCACATCTCCATAATTCAAAAGAGGCAACCACCTCATAATTATCATAACGTATGGTCCTCCGGTCGGCAGTGCACATATAGCGACCAGTGACATAAACAAATAACTCGAGTGTTCCCGACTCTTTCTTCGGCGATGGCTCACCACTACAAAAACGTTGCAAAAGTAAACAGCGGCTCCACAAAGTCTCACGAAAGCACGGCAAGCTCGAGGAAAAAAGGATGGAAGCGACCTGACAAAACTCATGCCAGCACTAGAAGATGCATATCGTTAATCATTGAAACAACAAAAGAGGCAACACACACTTGACTGAGCCGACGCGGCAATCGCAGCATTTCCACAAAGTGGCGCGCACAGGTAAACATGAAAAACAATATTTTTGTTCGTGGCACGGGACATTTATTTATCTCCCAACCGTGGAATAAGGTGCAGCATCTTTTGTGGACGTTTTTATTCTGAAATGAATTACGCTTCGCATTACCCTAGTCGTAAAGCATATTATGTTTCCTCTCGCGAGCTAATAGCGCTCAATTATGCGAGAATTTTATTACCCCACAACGACGGCATAAGTATTCTAAAAATATCGTATACCTAGGCTTCTTTCTTGTGTAAGATTTACAGGGTCTACATTACGCTAGTCTAGTGCAAAACTAGATCGTTTCGACCTTTTTTTAATGAAAATAGTCGTCTCCAAACTCGATCCTGCAATCTCCTCACCTCTTGCATCTAATAATATCGTCCAAATTTAATGCCCATCATCGACGTGTAGGTACGAGAACATTTTAGCAGACAGAAGGAGGGCGTAGGAATTCTTTCCAAAAACCAGACAGCCAACCAGCTAATCGGTGCACGTTTATAGGACGGCGTACGCGATATCGATACACATTAAAAAGACCACGGGCCGACGCTCTATATAGCAATCTATATAGCAAGACAGAGCAACAGCAGCAGCGGCAGCAGGCAATGTGCAAGATCCTATCAGGTCGGCCGTCAACTCTACGACCGACCGATCCATGTTTTCGCCCGCAACTTTTTGTTCGCTCAACCATCTCCGGCGATATCGATCGATTTCGACGCAAGTCATGTCCCAGTGCCGCCGCCTTGTGATGCAAGATTCTGCCGTCTGCACATGGTTCGTGGACTCTGCACGTTGCTGCTGCTGACGACGAGATGGCATCTTAGAGGGGGGCATACTCCCCGAGGGCTAGCAAACCGATCCTCTGGTTGCCGGTCTCGGTGCCAGGGGTCGCTGAAGTTGGCAAGAACGGCGACATCACACCTTTGTTGAGGCACCGTGGCAAGGGTCCGCGGCAATGTAGACGCAGGTGAAGATTGCTAGAGGCTCCAGGTTTTGTTATCGACTATGGCCAGTGATGTATTGGTCAATGCACGCGGGTGTACGCAGTCCACCCACTATTAATTTTATTTTTGGCCGTACCCCCACTTTGAATTTTTTAGGGAACGCAGGTGAATGCACGGGAAAGCAGTATTAAATTATGATTATTCGGAATATCCTGCACTTCTTTTTTTAAAAGCCGAAAATATCCCAGTTAAGGGTTTTATTTCTAATAATCCACTTACTTAAAAATAGACCTAGCAAGATTGCCACTGTATGCGAACGTACTAAGAGTAGGTAGGCTGGAACTATGTCGGCGTCGCGACTTGCAACAGAGGGGTTAGTTAGAACCATATTACTGTTATCACGTAGGGAAGTCGGTAGCCGCTTTCGCGGCGTCGCACGGCGGTGCAAGCTCTCAGAAGCAAGCCCGCTTCAAATAATAAGAATTCGCAGGAAAGACAAAAATACAAACAATAACCAAATTGCCACATACGAGCCACACTGGACGAGTTAGTTCAATTCAAGATACAGAAGAGGAAGCAAGTGGATTTGCATTCCCTTTCGGGCCTTGCCCCTCCTAAAAAACCAAAATTTGGTTTGGGAGAAGTTGAAGACACCACCAACGTCGAATGAAGAAGAGTTCAATGAAAAAGAGTCATTGTGGAAACTGATGTAATCTCCTCAACGCGAAAGTACGCGCGTATCTATGGATAGTTTCAACAAAAATTTAAACCAGTATTCGATTAAAATGATTAGACTTTCTTTTACCAGATTCCCGAATCCCCACCAAATTTCAAGACTGCAACAATGTGGGAAGGTGTAGACATGAGAGGGCGGCATTAATTTAATTTTCTCAAAATCATTACGTAATTAAAAATGCAGTTCTGACCATGTCATTCCAAGCCCAATTTCATCGTAAACTCGTAGATTGGCTCCAAAAGAAACCTTAGAATAAAAATTCACTTGAAGCTGCGCCCGAAGCCCCCTATTTCCACTCTTTCGGTGCATTCGCCTTGGGTCTCCTCCCCCCCCCCCCCCCCCCCCCCCCCCCGCCGACACAAAAAAATGGGTCATTTTTGCGTACCCCCACTAAAAATTTTACGAATGCATCACTGACTATGGCGATCGGTGGTTGTCATGTAGGGAGATTGAAATCGGTAAAATGCATAAAATGCAGCTGGGAGGAAGCCGTTTATTGGAACTGCATGCACTTATCGGTGGTTGCCGAGTATATTATAATTATTGTTGCAGAATTATGCAGGAGATTAAAATTGATGCACATGTGGAGCTAGTCTTTTGTTATTTGATTTGTGGAAGTCCAGTGTGTTGCATTATTTAGCAAAATTTTTAATAGCGATACACTCATTGGTACCTTCAGGACCCCAAGTCATCAAGCAAGGTAAAGTTTCACACGTTAACATCAGCAAGCACCGGCAACAGTATCTTTTTGACAGTGGTACTATCTAGTATCTACCACCAGCCGAACTGACGAAAGACAATCTTATACCATCTTAGAGTGATACATTCTTTGGTAATATGTTACTGCAACGCAAACAATACAGCCGACATTGTATTATTTACAGCATAAAAATTCCAATGTGAAACCACAGAGTAATACAATATATTTTGATTTGAAAATGTGTTCTATATTGTTGCCGATTTGGTAAATTGGTTCATCTTTAACCGCGGGCACTATAGCATAGTAATGCCGCGGTAAACGTTGTAAACAAAACATAAATTGTCAATCAACTTATTACAAAAACCTCGATTAACTGTCTTTGACAAGTGACGACCAGTTCGAAAAATGTCCTGACATCTTTTAGCCCGGCCTAAAGCTACCGCATCGACGTCGCCCATGTTAAAGTCTCCCGATGTCAACACCAAAGTTCGAGTCGCTGCCGCCACCGCCGCCGCCGCCCCGCATCACGATCACTGCACTGCACTCCATCTGGTCCCATTGCAACCATGCCTTCCATCGACGTCCTCGAAGACGAAGAGACCGACCGAAGACTGACGACGGCACCGGAGGGAGGACGGACAGACGGGTAGGGAGGGGGCCGCTCGGACAAACCACCGCACCGCGTCTTGCTTCCAACGCAGACCGTGGGTGTTTCGCCAGCGCTCCGCCGAACGAACGGTGCCAGTCAGTAGTGATCTCCCCGTCTCGCGACCGGCATCCACTCCAAGGCAGGCACGGAGCTGCAGTCTGTCTCCCCGCGCTGCGTTGCACATTGACGACAACCACGACGACGTCAACGACGTGAACGTGTAGACGTGCCGAGATGCATGCCAAGACGAAAGCGCCGCCGGTGCCGCCGGCGCCGTCGTCGCTGAGGCACACGAATATAACGACGCTGCCCGACGCCCGGGCAAAGCAGGTTTTGAAGGAGGCTGTCGACGCCGTCGTCAACAGTTTCGCGAAACACACGCAGGGATATGGCCGAGGTAAGTGTTGTGGATGACCACGTGTGTTTTGGCTGTCTGACGGTGTCGGAGGCTGGACGCGTGGAATGCTGTGATTGTACGACGTGAGGAATGTCGGTTTTGTGACGAGCGAGAGCGTGTCGATGTGTACGACGAGTTGGAACACGATCGACGACGACTTGCGATCGATTGGTTTGGTTGATTCTTGTGACCGAACCGTGACGATCGATTCGGCGGCGATGGTGACCCGCGAGGTTTAAAAGTTCGCGCTTCGGGCATCGCTGCGTCTACATGTGGTCGGTCTGCCAGGATATTTTATGATCGTGTATTCGATCGGTTGTACTTGAAGGATACAGGTGCTCGAGGATTGTTTCAAGTGAAACGATACTTACGTCCTTCGATCTCTTAAAAACATTTTCTGACATAGATAATTATCCACGCAAAACAATATTAAAAACGAGTCTTGTCGATATAATATCATAAATAAAACGAGAACACTCAAAACAGACGTGAGGCCATTCGGCGGTGCCTAAATTGTTTTCGAACGTTGTCGACAAGATTTAATTTCGATCAAGTTATGCCGCATAGGTAATTGCCGTACCGCATAACCTGGTCGAGGCTCGCACAATGATCAGCGATGGTCAGTGGCCATGGTACAAGGAGGCAATGCATCGACCGACCATCGACAAATCGAAGGTCCGAGTTAAAAGTATTGTGGTCAGGAAGGTCGGCCGGCCGGCCGATGCAGTCACAGCAACCGACCGCATGTTTCGGGCATGTGGGAGTTGCTCTAGACAGTCGCTTCATTACCTAACTACACCATTGCCATAGCAGCGAGCAATTCGTTAACGTAATGGTCATCCATGAGCAGACGGCCTGGCTCTCTTTACAGGCAGCTTATTTGTAGTGGTATTTATTTGATTATGTACGCACGCCTGGCATACTGGCGTATTCTAAAGCTTACTGAAAAATTGCTCTTAGTGCAGTCTGTTCTTGCGTTTGTACGTGATGAACTAAAACTCGAGATAGTGCGTTGAGTGCTTACTTGATATCACGTGCTGACTGAAAATTTCTTAAGCGGTGCAGTCCATGCAGTATTTAAAAAGTTTTTCCTAACCTATCAGAACACAATTAAGCGTCATTTATTGTCCACTTGCATGTGAAGAACTGTTTTACACTAACCGGTGTCTACTGTTTAACACGAGACAAATTATAATTAACAGTGCCTTGTTATTTAAACGCGTAACTAACACTCGGTTCTGTTGTCTTACTTTATATCGTGTCTAATTGTTATTATGGGAATAAGCTTCTTCTTTATAAAAATAGTTCGTTTGAAAAGTGAAGAAAGCGATGTCGTGTTCAACCGCTAATCGCTCGCTTTTTGTCGTCGGCCTGCCGGTAATCATTGTGGAGTATGTGTGTGTGTTGTGTGTATGGCAGTCACGGAAGCGTCGGCAGCTATTCTTTCTACGCTTTCCTGGAAAGCAGGTAAAAGCCGAGCATGATAGCACGGGACGACTTCAGTTCACATAACCCAGTGGCAGGGTGCATCTGTGTACGTGCGCCCCGAAGTTTCATTAATATTGACTATGCTAGGAGATCTCGGAGATTTCAATGCGCGGGTAGTGTTTATTCGCGCGTTCAAGTCTTCACAAAGGCGCGCTACGTTTGCCAGGCATTTAAAGGAGAAGTGTGAATTATCTTGGTTTTCCTACGTCAGAGTTTGAAGTTCCAATTGATTCGGTTGTGAGATTTTGCTACTATATTTTCTACTGACTGCACTTCTACGGCTTCCTAGAATCTGGATAACCCACGTCATGCACACTAAACTAAAGATTTAAAATGCACACGAAATCATCTCACTGCAATTTATTTTGTTTGTCAGTGAAAGAGTGCCAATGCAAATAAGATAAGTACTTTGATTATTTGCATGTCCTTTCATTCCGCTGCAACCAGTCTCCTTGAATGAGATCCCAGACAGTGGGAGTTGCAAGCCACTGCTCTGTGTAGGCACTTCAGTACTCAGCAAAGTATTATAGACGGCGATGCTGAAAAGTCTTCTGGCCTTTCGATAGACGATTCTAATTACTCCTCCCCGCGTCGCTACCACGGCGAAAGGTTTTTGTCAATGCACTTGCGGTGGTGGCGGCTATAGTGAGGGCGGTCAGCCGCGACGAGTGAAAAAATTGGAGCCCCTCTGAGGAAAGCGACGGGCGCCGAAACCACCGTGGGAACCATAGCCGCCGTCGACGGAGAGTGCCAGACGCATTCTTAGGACGTTGCGTCGGGCGTCGGAACGATCCACCTACGTCGCCGTCGAAGGCAAGTGCTAGGGCTCGACGACGAGAATCTGCATCACTCGTGGCGTCGCTGGGGATCGCGTGGTTGGATTGCATGTCGCGTTCAGCATCTCATTAAGTGATTCGATGTTTTGATGACTGAACCAAGAGATGAGATGGAAGTCCTCTGGAGGAGTAATAACTTATTTGCGACTTTGAACAGTACATGTGCACAACTCTGGACGACATTCAAAAACACATTCTGAAATAAGACATTTATTCTTAGCGAGGATTTTTTTATAAGTAACGAAAGAACCTAATCAATAAATAAATGCCTGGCAAAAGAACGTTTCGAAATGAGTCAGAAAAAACTTTTATCAGATGCAATTTTCTTAGAGTGGTTTCTGATAGGTATCTTCTTGCATCAAAATCACGTCTAGATGGTTAAACGCGCGGTTGATTGACTCACATGCTTAAAATTAGTTCTTAAAGTGAAAATAATAGTGGATACGTGTCCACTGTCCACAATCCGCACCTACAGCCAAAGACTGTCCGATCCCATGACGTTATAAACAATCGATAAACGAGACCAAAACGAGACCACGATAAACGAGACCCTCCTTTTCATCGCCGATCTGAACCAATTAGTCAGCCACCTGTTGACCGGCGTTTTGAGTGCGTCGTTAAACCCGGCTGGTCCTCCAAATTGTGGCTTACCAAGTGTGCGCTGCTCTAATCATACGGACAGAGGAAATTGATGTCGGACTAATCGTCAAGCCGTTAAAATAATATCTCGACATTTGTCGTGGCCGGAGAATTAAAGATGGAGTCCGCAACACAGCCGCACGGTTGTTACTGACGGCCATTAGCGAACAGAAATATAATCGTTAGTCTAATTAAGCGCTCCAATCCAGCGAGCACATTTTCATTTACTGGCGCATAAAGTTAGCTATCCATTGCCTACCTATCTTGTGTCCGCCGCTCAAGTTTACTTTGATGCCATAAAATTTTCAATAAATAAAGAAAATACGAATTGGTTTTATTGCTGAACTCTTAGGTAGTAACTACAGTGCAGTGAGTGAGCGAGAGAGGATGAGATGGAGGTTGCTGATGATCGCTGCACAAAGGGTTTTGCAAAGTCTTCACGCACCATTGGTTTCAACTTGCATGCCATGGCACAGCTGACATGACCAGCGTATAGTGCCGACGCCGTGGACGCTAGATTTTCCCAACGCGAGTGAGGCAACAGAATTACACATTGTGCACCTAACAGGCAACTAATGCACATTTAATTATAACAATCGGGGAATATGCACGATTTCAGTCACTCTTCATATACGATGTGTATGAAAGATGAACAACATGAGAACAGATTATATATATATATATATATATATATATATATATATATATATATTTATTTATTCGGGCTTATCTGGTGCTTTGCATATGGTGAATAAATGATTAACATTCGTGAATTTCCTCGGCTAATATTTGCGTAAGTACCTACCTAATGCACACATGGTTGCTGGCGATAGTGCCTACGTGAATGCATAAACTATGCTGTAGTGTAGGAAGGTATACGCGCACTTGATAATAACGGCATGGTGTTTTAGCATTTAATTGATCATAAATATTTAGATGAGCGCTAGGAATTTTGTAATAAAACTGCATAAACAAGATATGTAACGTAATTTTTCAATTTACCCGAAGAACTTGTAGAAATCTGATTGAAATCTAAAAATAGTTTGAGTGCGCTTTTTTTTAATTGGCTTCAATCGATCCAATTCACGGAATGACAATAAATAATATCTTGCAGTTATAATTATTGAAAGGTCGTGCATTCGGTGCTGTGAACTCCATGAGAACCCGAACCGCATTTTAGTAAATGATGAACCAAACATTTGGACATCGGCAAACCTTTTTCGAGTACAAAGGGAACGCACGGGCTTCTAAAGGAGCCGCTTTTCCATCACTCAAGATCAGCTCTCAATCATCAATCACTATGGACCACAGAGAGTTACTAGTTGGGATGCGCCATCAAGAAATGCACCCAATAATTTCTACACAAATTCGTAACAAATTTTAAAAAATTGTTGCTCACTGTGAACAAGTATGACATCTTCTATCTATCTAGCAATCTACCAATTTCGAAAGTGAGATCATTAAGAATAAGACACCGTGTTGCTAAAATTTAATTACAGTGTGGTGTCGAATTACATGTCTTGTAGAGCAATGCAGAGAGAATTCTTATCGGCTGGAAAAACGACACTCGCCAACTACTCAACAATTCAAAAGCAAACTCGTTACTATTTCAAATGAGCAAGGTTTGGCATTGCCTTTGCTATACAACATTGTTAGCTGCCGTGCTTATGCCAGGCATTTGCTGGCTGGCTCTGCCCTTCGATATTAGTCATCTACTCGACTGACCGCATTGCTGCTTCAGATGTTCGACCAATTCTCCACGCAAACGACGAGAGTTCTTTCTTTAAGAAACCCCTTTATTATGACGTCATCATTAAAACACCTATCCCGGGCGTATTGTTTCTGGCGACGGCATTTGTCAATATCACTGCAGCGATGTGCATGGTTCCAATTAATGATCGGTACTTCTTCAGCGCGAGACTGGCTGATTAAGCCAGATAATTTATTACGTTATGCATTGTCATGAAAGCCTGAGATAAGAGCATTTATCTCGAGTGATCTTAATCTCGTAGGTGCGATCAATTTGATCTTTAATGATACCTATAGCGCCGACTGGTTCGTCTAAGAAGATACCTATCTATCGCTTTAAATGGAATCATTACATATAGAACATGCAAGAACAAAATAAGATGTGCAATTTTTCTTCAAACCACCGTTAAATTTTAATTTTCCCATAAGCCTTCAATTAAAGTAATTATGTTGTATCTTTCAATTTTATGGAATAGCATTTTTTTTTTTAATATTACCGCCGGAGAATGTACCATGCAACCTTTTGTCTTATATGCAAGCATATCTTCCTCATGTACGCATTATAAATTCATACGCGATCACCGCATTTTTGAAACGAATAAAAACCAACGAGATATTTTCATGAAATAGCGATGCTAATTTTTCCTCTTAATACTTGTTTTTCATTTATCTCGGGTGCGCGTAATGAGACAAAGATAATGACCACGCTCCAACCTAATTAAAACGTTACTACAACCTATCCGAGTCTCTTCTTGCGTCGAGCCTACCGCGGTGCCCCCAGGCGCCGTGGGAACCTCTTCAGCAACAATGGCGCGTCATGCCGCGCGCTAGACGCAACAATGGCTCTCGATAAAGAGCAAGAGTGGTCTACAACTGCATCCGGTCCGGAGCGCTTCAACGCCCATTTCCGTTTGTAACTCGAGTGAGCGCAATTTGAAACGCATTTTACAAGGCGTGACAGTCTCTTCCTTTTTTCATTCCGCGTTTTATCTTCATCGTCGTCCTCGTCTTCTGTTTCGGTCACGAGAAATCTTCTTCACTTCAAGACACTTCACGCCTAGTGAAACATTTCGAAGCACATTTAAATTTTAAATTAAATCTCACGGGTATAATTATATTTTATGACTCATTTTTCTGTGCATGAGTAATCTATCATCTTTGTCTGCGCTTCCTTTTAATCGCACATGTATTATTTCCTTGTGAACTTGGGATCTAGGCAACTAATTTTATGCACATACCCTTCTTCTCCATTCCACTATCTTTATTAGTGCAAGTGAAAACTAATGACCATGTTGTAATTTTTTGCGTTTATGAGAGAATAAACAACAGTGACTTTTACAAAAAAAAGTGTCAAGATTGAAGGCATCGCTGGCTAATCGCAAGCATAGATATCTTTTGGTTAGGTGCCTTAGAAATTAACAAAGCTAATTAACCGCAAGGATTCTTGAAGTCTATCGTCGCCGACACAAACTGGCGGACGTCGTCGAAGTAGTTTCGTGTAACAGAATTGCACCGTCACCGCAACAGGGCGAAGAGCATCGATCTAGGGTGGGGCCGGAGTCGTGTCGATTATGTGTGGGTGACAATTTCTGTCTGTCCGGGACAGGGGCAGGCCGCAGGGGAGGGCGACTCGACACCTCTTTGGTCGGCCCATCAGGTTTCAACGGGTATGTTAGCGAGCATGTCGCGGACATGGGAGATGGAGTCGCGATAGTGTCAACTATGCACGCAAGGACCAGGCGACAGTCTTATGGTCATGGCGAGAAGCACACCTGGCCGAATGCGAATTTGGTGACACTGGATTTGGTAGTGGGCATCTGAGTTTAGTGGCAGTCGTTTAAATTGACTTGATAACGGAAACAACTAAATTATCGATTCGGAGGAATGCAATGATGAAACGAAATGCAGAACTGTCGTGCTTTATTGAGGCCGGAGCTATTCCTCGACATGATTGATAAAATTTGAAGCATTCTTGCTAGGTGATTTGTTTCTGGAAAGACTCACATAATAAACCTTGTTCGCCTCTTAACGAACCAAACCTGAGGAATGTGTCCAGAGACATTCCACGATAGGATTTAATCTGTGGTTAAAGTAAAAACCAGATGCCAAATCGGTGTCAAATTCATGTCAATCTCGTGATCCTATCGTAGTAGTGAGTGAATGTCTTGTTTCTCCACCAAACGTGTCCTAACAACACCTTTATTCACCAAATTTGTCCCTTCTAATCCGAACACATCGCTAGACAATCGAACATCACGAATCCAACCTTGCTCAGCCACCTGTCTCACCGCGACGACGACGGCGGCGACTGCGAGAGCGAATAGACCCATTGTTTCGCGGCTGCGTGTCTGGGTCAGGAGGTGCGTGACCCGGTACGCCGGTGTCCGCGTGAACTTCGACACCCGACCGTCGACGACGACGGTGGCGACCGTGGCGAGTCCCCTCTCGTGGCCCCGGACGGGACCGACTTGGCTATGCACGCTGCCTGCATGGTGCAGAGAAGAGTCCAACAATGTGCAAGGCTGCTAAACGAAAAGCTCACCGGTTTCAATGACTCTCCTGCACAGCGTGTGTGTGTGAGAGAGAGAGGGAGAGATTATCGGATGCTCAAGGTCCTCGAGATGTTGATGACCGGAGGCGACATTTCACCACCGCGGCGCTAGCTGCCGAATACGACGACGACGACGACAGCAATTGTAAGACGCCCATCCTGAGTTTGTGGTACCATTCGTTGATGAAAATCTGGCGTTTGCAACTGGCAGAAAGGGTGGCAAATCTGTGCCACCAATTCAGAACGCCGGCTTTTGAGTGCTGTAAGAATCCATGACACTCAGGCCCTGAATAGCACTATTGTATGTCAAGTTACTCCACTTGACGCGATCCAATTGAACATTGAAATGCCACCCCTTAAGAGAGAAAATCGAGTAACCCCTTCGAATGTCAGAAAGGGAGCGTTCTATACTCCCATAAATTACGAGCGATCGTCAAATCAAAGGACTAACTGAAATCTGAAATCGACATCAAAGAAATTCTGGTCGAACTATTGGGGACTGTGTTGACCGTCGTGTGAGCTAGCCTCCCACAGACAAAACGCCGTCGATGACATCGTTCCGAAAGTGGAAATATCTGAGTTACGACCGTCAGGTGTGATCTTTTGTGTCGCCAGGTCCTAGCGCAGCTCAACAGCGCCGCTACCTCCCGAAACTTGGTCCCATAAAGCACCCATCGGCAATAAATACCCCTAAACGAGGTCATCCTGGCTTTGTCCCTCGCCCAAACGGTGGGCAACGAATTTAGTCTTGAGCCAAATATTTATTGCCAGCTCTGCATTGGCGTTGAAAGCGACATTGTAGTAACGGGTATCTCGTGGTGCTGTTGTGTACCTTTACCTGCAAGGGACGTAACCAAGACCACCTATAATTCTGACAGGAAAACTGCATTGTGGTCGATTGCATCATAATGAAGCCAGAGGTTTTTTGGATGATGGTCATGTGGTATCAAATTTCAATTGTGGTTTTACTGAGGCAAAATATGTCATGGATTTGCCGCTTGATACGTGACTCTTTAGACATAAAATATAAACTCTCTGCTATAGGTCAAAAGCACTAAGAGTTATATCATCGGCAGAGTGTGTGGGGTCGCAGACGTTAGTGTGGGACTTAGGTGACATTGCAGTAGTGAAAACGACGCCGACCTCAAATCACCGTCCAACTTTGTTTGAGCTACAGACGTTAGAGAAACCAGGGTGGTTCAGAGACGTATGCTGGAATTGAAGCGGCGTCATTGGCGTCGCCGTTGAAAGCGTCGGTGAACGGATGCAGCAGGACTTAAAACCTGCACCCACATCTCTTAGCCGACGGGAACGTTTTGTGTCCAGTCATCGGCACCGTTGGTGTGTGCATAATGTGTGCACCTAGTTCAAGGTCAAGACAAGGCGACATGTTGACGATGATTTGATTTGATGATAACTAACTACTTACATTGCCCACTTGTTGAGAGTACTACTGCGATGTGAAAGAAGCGAAGAAAATAGTGCATATATACATAGCATGTGCGTGGCACCCATTCAGCCGGCCATTGTTATTGATTATCGTGATTAGATTTTCAACTAGTAGTTTAGTACTTTACAAAATTGCATGAGCGATCTATGAGGATAGGTCAACTCGTTTTGATATGCATTTTCCACTATGCACAAGTGCAAGTGCAGCATAATGTATGCATTTACATGGACAAACGCTTCAACAAGCGTTCATGGATACGCACATAATCTTGCGGTTTACAAATGATTTCGAAAAATTCTCAATAAGTGAGGTATAATACCATCAACGAATAGTTTGTGCACTCTAGTGGACTTGTCTGACGGGTAGTATAATATCTCTTCTTTCACACTAATGGAGGTAGATCAATTGAACTGCGAAGAGATTCTCAAGTTTCAAAGCGAATCTGACTCGACTCAACTCAGCAATCAACGTCTTCGTCGAAAAAACGATGCCAAAGAGCGATCTTGTATTTGTTGTGAAAGAGCATGCGCCATTCACGTCTGCGGATGACTTCTGTGCGACCATGGGCGAGCATTTGTTTTGTGCTGCTTCTGTCGCATGGTGTGCGCAGAGTCAGACCCCGGAGGCCGGCGGCGGTGGCGGCAGCAGCTCTCGATGACCGTGCATTCGTGGGACATGGGAACGTGAGAACAACGAAGCATCGGCAGCCGACAACTTCCTAACTTGTGCCTCCATCGGCTGCTCGTCAGTCTGTTGGCACGTCTAGCCGGTAGGGGGCATCGCTGCACAGGGAATCTCTCCAACAATGACAATTCAAGATCCCCTACACGCACGAGATGAGGTGCTTAGAGATGGTTCAATTAAAATAAGCGAATAGTTCAGAAGTGTTTTTTTTTTTTTTTGCTTGATTGTTACTCAATAACTCAATAAGCACGTAGAACAGTTATGGCTCTTTTCACGAACGTCTAAGTACGTGCCTGCTTCGTCCAATACGCTTTTCCGCTTTCTAGTTATTTTCCAAGCCTCTCGGCGTCCTCGACACGTCGGTGTCTCGCAAAGGCGCTCTTAATTGGTAGCGCAAGCTTCTTGTCTCCTTCCATGGATGTCTAAAACACCACCAGCGTCTTCGAACCCGTCGCTTGCTTCAATATTGACTCGCCACATAGCGTTTTGTATCTTTTCGCTCTGTGAGCGTCGCTCTGTCAACAACATTACCTCCATCGCCCTGTTGCAACTAGCACTTAATGAAACTGTCCTGCCATCTCTCTCGCTCCAGTCTCGCTTTGTCTAGCCGCCTCACTCTGGTGTGTAAGAGGTGCTCTGAAGAGTTACCACAAAAGGTGACCGCTCGAGTGCTGTGCGCGAAGCACGAAGCGAGCAAGCCGTTCGTTCTCACACAAAGACAAAAGCTCGTCGCTGCGTCGGCCCCGCTTTTCGGATGCGCTCGCCGGACATTTCCGAGAAAATCTGGGTCCTCCGACGTGCCGATGGACCTAACCAAACTCCAGTTTGGATTGAGCGCGGCGTCGAAAGGATTGACACTCAGCTCTATGTGTTGGCATACCCACACAAAGAACCTGGTGCTCGGGCAGCAATATGGACAATGGCCTCTTTTGGAAATCATCTCGTGATGATGATTTCCTTTTTTCTATGGGTGCTTTCAAGTGGCTTATCTCTCGAAGACTTTGAGCGATCGCTATGAAATCTGACAATGGTCAGCTGTTTAAAGCGTTTTTAGCTGTTCATTGACAGTGGATTAACTGGATTAAAAGTGAAAGATTTTTGTACCTTAAAACCAACATCATAGCTGATTCATTTGACAATGAAGGTTCTCTTAGTGTTATTTTATTATTAGTAATGTTATGAGTATATTAAATATCCATTGCCACTTAAAAGTTTTAACCATCACAAAATTCGCTATTCAAATCAATGGAACGCTGAGACGAAAACATGTCTTCTAAACCGTTGCATGTATACATATTACTCCCAGAAATACTCAATGCCCATCGATGTGAGTCTTAAGCCCCTGTGACATCTCAACTTCAACACGACGACGAAGTTGAGGTTTGAGACCGCGGAACGACGACGGCGTCGACGGACAACAGCCGCCATCGCGCGCGAAGACAAAGGTACGGGGGCGACCCGACGCGATCGAGTCGAGAGACACCCGAGTGGGGAACTATTTAAGGATGACATGATTGATGCACTCACCCGGGCATTGCGGGCTCGAATTCAGGTTAATGACCTGCCCTCATCATCAAACTGCTACACGGCGGCGGCGGCGGCGGCGGCGGCGGTGGTGGTGGTGGTGGTAGTTTGTGTAGTTGTTGGTACACAACACTATTGAACGACGACTACCGACGACGGCAACGACGGCAGTATTCGCTCGGCCAGTCCGTGAACTTTAACCAGATCGATTGGTCGAAAATCTCACGTGCACCAATTAAAAGATAAAGAATTCTAGGCGGCCGAAGTAGATCGTTCCACCCGCGCATTCATCTCACTATAGTTGGTCTAGCTCTCTGATTGGTCCGGTGCCGATCGACTGAGCCGATATATAGTTCATTTACACAACAGCTTACTAGATGTACAGGCGTTGTATTAAGACTGCTTTATGTACTGTTCCTCGCTATAAGGTTGATTATAGATTGTTTGAGCATCCACACAGTACTAGCGCGCAGTATATGCATGTAGATACACTATGGTTGTTGTCGCATCAGATTAACCTATGCTTTGGACATGTCGTGATACCAGCGAACACTATGAACAGTAAACGTATAAACTTCACTCTTGAAGACTGCGCCATTCTTTAACAGAACGAAAATTACTCTTCTAGACCTCTCATGAGTTAAATTATAATTGAACAGGTCACTGTTGGTTTCTGCTTCGAAGATAGCGTCAAGAGAAATGAAAAAGTACGTTTTTTCCTTCAACTTGTTTTCACACAATATTACGCGGCCGCCCACTGACTTGCTTGGCCGAAAATACAATTACGATTTTAATTTCAGCAAATGAAATCGTTGATTGCTGATTCTCAGAGATGCGCACATAAATAATGATCTATGGAATCTTGTTTATGTTCGCATTATAAATAAATGTCTGCCATGTCGTTTGTGTGTAACTATTTCCATCTCGGCTGTGGCCAGCCCGGCCTGGGGGCAAATCGCAGGATGGGTATGGGTATCATTCACAGAAAAAACAAGCCGTACTCTCAATGGAAGCCAGAGCGCGGCGATAGGAAGAAGATGGTTTCGCGTGTCTGCGATAATTTCCTCGCAGTTCCGAGAACCAAGACGCCGTCGACGCGACGTTAGGGGAAGATTGATGCGGCGGCGAGGAGGGTACATCAGACTTCACATTGTTGGATTGGAAGGCATCAGGAAGAGGGACTGCCGACGGCGATGTTAGACCGTTATCGCATATATATATATGTACGAGGTACCACGTCAAGTGGCCGCGGCGAAGCCATCGTGCTGCTTAGATCGTTTATTTGGTGATTAGGAGATAAGCAGGGTGGTATGAATACTTGAGGGTGTATTCTTTATAGAATCACTCCTATTTAATAAAATGAGGTACAGGTTTCATACGGTTTATGTGGATCGCAGTTTGTGGATCGCAAAGGTTGATTATTAACGTAGATTAATTAGCATTTTGAATGCATTCATCTAGCCATCTAGCCAACGGCTGAAGAAAACTGTGCGAAAAATTTGGTCTGGTGTTCAGTGCACCAAGCAATCACCTCCAGGCACAGACATATGATGAGTAATTTTCGGATAAACTACACGTCCAAATTAAATGCAATCCAGCCAACAAGACAACAAGCAAAAAGGACGGTTCCAATTTATAACCGTTCAATTCTGACCCAGTTGTCTGCGCGACTTAACCGCAAATTGCCTGGCCAAAATTTTCCCAACTTGTGATGGCAGCTCGGGTGTGCAGTCAGATCGTTGCCCCCAATCAGAGGCGTTCGCACACCACGTATCATTAGGCCCCTAAAATACAAAAACACGCCTGTCTTGTACCCATACTACCCGGCAGAGCGGTGGGATTAAGGTGGCTAGACATACGTTACAATTTGCGCTCCCTACTCCTATGAGGTATAAAAGAGCGCATTTTGTAGCGTGCCTTTCATTCGATTGGAAAACAAAACATTCATGAATCAACAGCGAAAGCCCCCGACACAGAATATGGCGGAGGGTACAGAGAAATCGCATACTGAGCGGAGTGCGATTTAATGAACCATTTAGGATCCTTCAAGAAAATCCTAGGGGTGAGACACCTTTGTTTTAAGGTTTACCTTGCCCTATAATCAAGGGATCCTAAAATGTTGTACCCGAATCGACGGGTGGTCCCGAATTGATCAAAAAGCTACGTTGGAATTGGTCGTTTTCAGATTTTTTACATCGCGATGTTCACTCATAAAGAAGGACGAAAAACACAGCCGACGACTTGTTTGGGAAAGATTTGACTTTGGAATGAAAAAATTACATCTTTGTGTACGTCTCAATCACCATTCCTAAGCTAGGATTTTTTTTTTCTTAAGTTAAGGAATCAATTCGATAAGTTTCGAATCGCTGTCATATGAACATTGCCTGAACTGTGGCAATCGAAATTAACGCATCGAAACATTCCATAAAGTTCCAATGTAATACAACTTTACAAGCCACATTTTTTTGTGTGTCCATACTTTGTTTCCACATAATAACTTTAGCATTCGTTCCTAGGCATATGAGAGTTCCTGTCCTTGTTTCGTTCCCATATACACCTATGCCATAAATTAACGACTACTAAATATTGTATCATATCTTGCAGCGGCAGAGAGAGATAATATCTAAATCTTGAAGCCGATTCTGCCTTTCGCCGCCCACAATAATTTCCCCGGGTGAAATGATTTTATGAGACAGTTATGGCACCGCGTTTGAATCTTGGATTAGCCTATGGAAAAGGTCCGGGCAACCCCGCAGTGAGGCCAGTTTATAACTTACCAGTGGATCTTATGCTATCCCTTCTTGAAGATCTTTATGCGAAGCACACGGAGGTAACGGAGTGTCCTATTTTAGTCAGTAATCAGTGTAAATCAGAGGTTTATTGTCCGTGTTTAGCTCGGAATTGTTTGGAGATGAAATTACGATTAAGTTGTCCTACTGGATTGTTGGTCGATTTGAAAGAGTTACACGCAACCGTGTTTCATTTACTCTGGTTCGTCATTTTTAACAACTGTTGCATGTAAAATTACACAATTTGCTAAAATCTGCAAGAAAATATACATATATTTTTTCATTACTTATGGACTTCGTGAAAGAATATTTTTATTTGTGAATCTGTGTCAATAAGTTTCAATTTCGACTAACTCCTCTAAGCATTACAAGAAGAAGGATTTTAATCCTAAGCACACCAGTTTCTTAAACATGCAAACACAGAAATAAGAAGAAAATATGACTTATTTAACTTAAACATTAATTTCTTAGATTTCTTTAAAGCATTAAATTTAAAGCATTGATTTCTTAGATTGTAGGAATGAACGTTATATAGGGCAAGTAAAAATGAATTCATATGACCCAAGCCCACAAAATATCAAGGAGCTCTTAATTCATTTTTCGCCCTGCAAATAAATCAAGTGTGCTATGTTTCCATCGCTGGGGCAGAAATCGAGGACCACCCATGAACTTTCTGCACAGTGCGAGCATAACCATTGAGAGTATTTTATCTCCTGAATCAAGCCCAGCTTTTGACGTGCGAGCAAAAAGATGCGAACGACCCTCGAATGCATCGAGCATGTCTCTATCAAATCACAGACATCTCAGGTATCCCAATTACATACCGATCTACACACATCCTTCGTTGTAGATACATGTGACGTCATTTGTAACAAATGAAGTATGCGTTGGGAATTAATAGACCGTTTTCGATAGATGTGTGCCTTGGCAATGACATCATCGTCTTCTGATGATGGCCATTCCGACCAACGCACGTACGGCAGGCGTATTAATCTTCGTAATAAGTACTAGGACATCTCATGAGCGTGGCATTTAAAAGGTCTCGAAATATTCCGGAGAGTCAGACGAGATGCGAAAAAATCGTAAAACCAAACATGTTATTACTTTGTATTGAAAAAAAAACAAACTTGAATGCTTAATTTGATAAAAACTAGCAGTGTACCCGCTGCGAATGCAGCTGCCGTGTATGAAGTGAGTGATAAGAATGATATGATTAATTTGTGTCGATATCAGCAATTTAAGTACCGAAGATTAACTCTAATCGAGAGCTACTCCGCAGTAAATTGTTAAAATTTAGTTTTTAGTTTTAAGGCTTAGACTCAATGTCCAGGTTCAATCTCACCCAATTCCAACTCCTATGGTACCTACTGCTAAATTTGGACCCCCTTTGCTTGCTTCAAGGTCAAGACTCTATGTCCAGATTAGTGTGTGATTAGTGTATTGGGTGATAAAAGTTACCATAGTGATACTGATCCCGCGGAAATGATTTAATTGAGGTTTTATACACTGCTCAATTTTGAACCACTTTTATCAGATTCAGTTCTTATTTACACGATTCGATTCCACGTTCGATTTCGTATGAGAATATACCATAGGCGCCAAATTTTCAGGCCAGCCTTGAAAAGTGCCAAAGAAATGGTTCATTCGTCGTTTTTCCCATTTTAAGCATCTGAGAGGTATCTTGATACAGTCATAGGCTACGCATACTGTTGCTCTTCATACATCTTATTTAAATTAAGTAATTGCGTATTTAACATAAAACCTGTTGATTGAAAGCATTTTTTATTTATTTTTTATTTTTTACACCATGATTGATCATATCACATGATCGCTTGGAATCAACTGCGTGATCTTGTGTAGGCTAGGGATGGAGAAAATTCGTATAATTTTTTTCTTTGTTTGATCGCAGTGACACCGCGCTCATGTTGAAAATTCTTTAAAGCCACTTTTGTATCAGAAAATTCCCAAAAAATGTACAAATATAGATTCACGGCTGTGTTTTCTCGTGATGTTCTGCATTTTAAACCATGAAGGAAGTGTCGTATTGCAATTTACGTTGCCTTCGGGTGATCCTCGTTTAATTTCGAGTAAGAATCAACCGTTGAAGCTTTGCTAAAATTAGCGCAAATTGGCTAAAATTGTCCTAGACACTTTCAATGTGTCAACGTTATCCACCGACCGACCGACCGACTGACCCACCGACCCACGCGGTTACCAAGGGAACCAAATTTAGGGTATTTATTAAATTAAAAGTCCACTGCAATGCGCGATCAGTGTGCAGTGCACAGTTTTTTTGAGATAAATTTATAATCGACTCTGGTTTTATAAGCGATCAAGTAGTCAGCGATTATTTATTTTTCCGTCACTTTCATGGTCATGCAACTTCATTTTTTTTTCAGAGTATGAAGACTTTAATTACAAATTCTTTAATTAAAAAAATAAAAAATAAAAACTCGTAAAAATCATGGTATGTATAATATAATTCCTCGGCAGTGGGCCGCGCAAGTAGTTTCTTGTCGCCACACCGAATACCATGAATGTGAAATGAGTGTCTCGAATTTTTAAACAACGCCGGCCGATGTCACGCGCGTTGCGCTTCCCATCGATATCCTCCAGCGTCTTGATCTCCATTGCATCCTGACCCGGTCGTCGTTGTTGTTGTGGTGATGCCCTCACGGTGCAGACGTTGCTCTTCAAGTCCCCACACACGCAGAGAAGATGCGGTGCGAGACACTAGACTGACGGACAAGCGCGTCAGACAGAGACGCCAACAGTTAGGCTCTCTAGCCAGCACATTTGCATGGGAATTGTCTTTAGAACTGGATGCTACATTAGATCGGAAGCCACTGAACACTGTAATTCTGACCAATAAAATTGAGCTAGCCGTTTCACCTGTCAATCGCGCAGTCTCGGAGGATTTGCCGCCCGGGGCGCGCCTTTCCTTTCCCAGCATTAGCCCAGCAGACCTCGCCAAATCAAGCCGTTTCATTGGTTAAAAATTTAAAATGTCACATGACGTCACGCGCCCGCGTGAAGTGCGCACGTGCTAGCTGACAGAATAATCTCGCACCGCGCCATGCTTTATAACCCCACTTTGTATTTGGAATTTCTGTCACCATGTCAAAGCATGATCTGTCTGCCGTTTTCCACCAGATTTCAGACTTTCAACATGTCATCGAAAAATCCAGTCCCTCAGAGACAGTTGTAAGATGCACTATAAGGGACTTAGACGAAGCGCGGAAGTGGATTAAGTGTTTCGGAATGAAAACGAATACTAATTGGTTAGTAGGCAGGCAGCGGCAAATGGAGCCTAAGAGGTAATGCACCAAAAAAGTGCAAGGACTTGTCACCAAGAAACTGAATAGTTCAACTGCACCCATTTTCTCAAATATTATTTATATTTCATAACATATTCCAATGTTTAAATGTACACTTAACATTAAAAATCTGCAGGTTCGTGATGCACAAGCTTTGGGTGTGCCATCACAGCAACATTAATAAAGTAGCTGGTAGCAAGCGAGCCACAGGCTGCAAGGCGTCAATAGACATTTTAGTGAAGAAAAATAACTATTACACCCGCCGCAATGACCCCTACCTGCAGCAGAGTCCAGCACTCTGCGGAAAAGTCACCGTGAACACAAACCACAACCACAGTGTTGGCTCTGTGGGTTCATTAAAGAATTTACGAGTGAGCAATGAAACCAAATCTGCTTTCTGCGATTTTTTTAATGCCGGAATGTCACCTGCAGAAGCCATTCGCGCTCATGAGAATAGCCTTCTGCTCTTGGATAACTCGGTGGAGGCGCTGGCAAATGGGACAATAAATCCAATCCGGCGAAGAGTTTACAGTCTGCACGACGCTTGGAAATTAGAAAATTTTGGTCCCGTTTCTGCGCCGTTTCAAAAGCTACGCGAAAAAATGCCAAAATTAAGAGAAGAAGGTGATTATCTATGATATTTTATATTATATATATATATATGATATTTTAATTTAGGTACAAGCAAAGACGGTACAACATATCGGTGGTTAAGTACTATATTAGGCCTATGCTAATTCCTAGGTACAAGCATACTGGTGGTTAGTACTATATTAGGCCTATGCTGGTTCCTAGGTACAAGCATACCGGTGGTTAGTACTATATTAGGCCTATGCTAGTTCCTACGTCTAAGGCGTATTTTTGGCATCATGCTCGACTCCTATCTATATGACTCTGATCTACAGCTATGACAATATCTTAAAATAGAGGTACCTTAATAATGCATTGCTAGCCAAAATACAAGTAGGTACCTATAAGTATGAGAAAATAAAATAAAATAGTAAGCACTAAGAAAAATAAAACAATTTCAGGAATATTTGTGGCCATAAAAGAGGAGCACCCCTATTCCGTATTAGTTGTGACGGATTTAATGGAGCGGGCTCAAGCTTTGCCCTGCTCTAAGGAAATAATTTTTATTGACTCCAGTTCAAGCTGTGATGTCACTTGTGCCACAGTTACTATTATTTTGACTGCAACTGCAGCAGGGGCCATTCCGATTGGAATTCTCATCCATGAGAGTCAGTCAAAAGAAGGCTACATGGAAGCATTTGCTCTGCTAAAGGAAAACTTCCCTCGGTGTTTTGGTGGAGAGAAGGTAAAATCCAGTGTATTGAATTGCAATGTGTTTGAAAATTATTATAGAAAAAACTTAGGTGTTGGTAAGAAGTAAGAACGTATTACATTTTAATGAACATTTAATGACCAACTTCTAGGAGCCCCAAATATTTATGACTGACGACTCATCTGCAGAGAAGTCAGCATTGCGCACAGTTTGGCCAAGCGCTACTCAGTTTCTTTGCCACTTCCATATGGCTCAGGCTGAGTGGCGTTGGCTGATTTCTACAAAGAGTGGTGTGAATAAGGAAAGCCGAAAAGAGTTGATGAAGTTATTTCAAAATGTATGTAGATACTGAATGCTATTCCAGATAAAATTAAATGCCCTCATCTTAAAACAATGAAGTAATATAATGTGCGAAGCCATGGCCTGATAATAAAATAAAAATCCTCTAATGGATAAGCATTCCCTTCTTAATGTGGATATTTATTCACAGGTCATGAAAGCTGACACATCACAAAAACTTGCTGATGCAAAGCTGGCAATCAATGAGCTAGAAGGCCAAGACAAATTTGTTTCTCGAATGGAAAAGAACCTTTCCAGAGAAGAAGAATGGGTTCAATTTCACCGAATGAAGCTAATCAGTCGCAATAACCACACAAATAATTATGCGGAGGCTTCAATTCGTATTTTGAAAGATGTTATCCTTAGCAGGACCAAGGCCTTTAATATTGTGGCACTTGTAGACTTCTGCGGAACCATATGGAGCCAATATTTCAAGGCGCGACTTCTGAACTTTGCCCATGGGCGCCGTGCGGAACCCGTTCTGGGATATTCAGTACTGTGCAAGCGAATGGCTGGCATCAACCTGGAAAAGATAAAGAAAGTCAGCGACAGTGCCTACTCTGTACCCAGTGCCACACTTGCTGATACAGACTACATCGTAGATGTGCACTTGGGTGTATGCAGCTGTCACCAAGGATCAGAAGGAGCTTTTTGTAAGCACCAAGCAATCCTTCACAAGCACAAAGATGTGATGCTTCCCAACTTGCCACCAATTACCTTGCAGGGCAGATATTCCCTTGCCCAATTAGCACTGGGGAAAAAATGCCCAGGAATACACTTTTTCAAGGTAAGTGACTGATATAATATAATGTATTTTAGTATTCAAAGTTGGTACACCTATAACCAATCTCTCTTGATAATAATTAAAGTCAGAAAAGTTCTATGACTTTGATTTGATAAAGCAGTTCATATTATGCACTACCTACATAAAAAAAAGGTACACATAATATATATTTTACAGGACTGACAATTCAATAATGTTTACTTTTCTTTTAGGAATTGAAAGATGACAGTGAATGCCAAGTGATCACTGCTTCACGTTATGACATGGCTGAGCCTGGGCCTTCAAGTGCACTAGACGACACTGAAATGGAGATTGTACCGCTGCAAACTACAGAGGCACCAGGCAGTGACGATCTTGACAAATCTATTGCGCTAGTAAATGCTCAGATGGAACGTATCAAGTCCTTTGTTACAGCAAGTTGTGTATCACATATGGAAAAGCTAGAAAAGGATTTGTCAAAGATTCACAATGTAACAGACCTGATCACAGCAATGGTTGCATTTCGACGATGCACAGCAGCTACTCGAAGGCAAGGTGGCAAGATAAAGGTGCAGCCCACGTCGATAGCTCGGAGACGTGATGGTTTGACACGAGGGTCCAGCAGGGTTCCTGCAGGAAGACCGCCAGTCGCTACTGCGTCACTAAAAATACGGAAACGAGCTCACCGATTGTGTCTAAGTGTTGAAGCCAATGTAGCTCATGCTAAAGGACATGGTGCAGGTCACTAATGCAGTACTGTATAAAAGCACAGTATTTTACCAATTTATTTCGTAAATAATTTTAGCTTTGAAATACAATGCTCATAGTTACTTACTTCTTTCTGTACAGTACTATACCGCACTATTGAATTCAATGACTACCTTTATATTGTGCTTTAGTTCAATTTTGAGCGACTAGCCTAGTAAATATGTAACTAAAACTATCAAAATGCATAGTGAGCTGATTATTTTGTTATTAATGTTGCTTAATATTACTAGTCGGCGCTATTTAGTCAATAAAATATTGAAAACTGTAAATAACTGTGAATAATTTTCTGACAGGTAAGTAAGGTTAGAGCACAGAAGAAAGAATCTGTGGTTCGAGCATAGATTAATAAATGATATTCTCTACTTACCTGCGATCTTCGGATAATACAGCATTAACTTACTTGCGGTTTAAAATAGTCACGATAGCACAGCATTTATCAGCATTTATTTAGTCGTATCAAAGAAGTTTGGTAATGTGAAATAGGTATCTGTGGTTCGAGCATAGATTAATAAATGATATTCTCTACTTACCTGCGATCTTCGGATAATACAGCATTAACTTACTTGCGGTTTAAAATAGTCACGATAGCACAGCATTTATCAGCATTTATTTAGTCGTATCAAAGAAGTTTGGTAATGTGAAATAGGTTTTGTTAACGGACGTGACCTACAAAATCGCGCATCTTGCAGAGAGCTTCGTCGTTTTCGGCGAAGGCGGTTCATTCAAATGCGCGCTAGCTACCTTATTGCACCCACTGATTTTCAGCGTAACAATCTTCTCGATCGATCGCACCAATTTGGCAAAATTGATACGGGCGCAAAAGGCACGCAGAGATCTTTTCACCGTAGAGTTAGACACTTCATAGACTGGCGCTGTCGGCGCATTACGCCCGCGGCCAAGGTTGCCCGCGGCCCTTTAAAGTTTCAACCAATGAAATGGCTGATTTGCAGAGATCTGCTGGGCTAATGCTGGGAAAGGAAAGGCGCGCCCGGGGCCATGTTGTTACCATGGATACCAGTGAGACGGCGGCGCAGTCGGCCAGTGCGGCATACGTGAGAGATGGACGAGTTCGCTGCCACAGAATCCACGAGACGATCGGTTCATGATCACGATTTTGTTTTTAATCGAAGATGCCGCGTGCTCGCGGAGGAAACGGATATTTGAAGAGGTGTCGAGCTAGACGTTATTCCTCGGTATGAAGGGAATACCTGGCATAGATAAAACCATAAGACCACCATTGAACCTACTATACGGTTGACGTGCTTATAAATACTACTACCTATCAAATCGGTTAATGGGATGTTTTAATATTTAATGTTTCTCTTATTTTTAATTAAATTGCTAATGTACGTCAATAAAATTACAGACTTATGAAAGAGAAATAGAGCTTTTGCCATTTTGAAATACAACTAATAAAGCTGACGAGGCAATATCGATTGATTTGTGAACACTGAGGTGATTCTTGTTTCTGTGGAACGATGGTTGTCGACCGATAAACCGGCATTTTTTATTGCAACCATAGCTAGCAATCGCAGATATTGATCGCGATTTAGCTGTAAACATTGGTAAAAAATCTTGAAATCACAGTACAGGTATACATTTCAAATTCAACTTTAGCTTGTCGTGAAGACGCCGGGTCGCGCGTAGCTAAATTTTTTCTCCCAAGTCCTGTAAGGTTGTGTGGTCTGCTAGAGACACATGCAAGGTGCAGTGGTCAAGAGGTCTTCGGCGTTGACCTCGCGAGGGGGTCGGCCCCGAGAGGACCGCGACTGCACCTGTGTCGAAACAACGTCGCCGTGGCATAAGAAGAAGACTCCTTGTGGAGTTTGGACAGATGCACGCGAGATAAAAACAATGGCCAGGTGGATCCTGTACACTGAGCAGAGAACTAATGTTTGGCAAGGCACAAAACTCGCGAGTCTTTTGTTTTTAACTTGTTTCTTGTCATTGGCCGAGGAGCGAGGGTGTTGTAAATCTGTTTGGTTTATGCGAGGAAAGCTTACATTGGGAAGCTTTATTGCGTGTTCGGTATTTGGTGTAAGGTATGCGAATTATTTTCACGTCTTTAAATTTGAGTAGAAACATTAAGTGTTTTAACGCCAGCCAAGTTAATAAAGTTAGTCACGTTGAAAGCATGTAATAAGATCTTGTATCCAATCCTTCACTCGCCATCAAGATATACACACCGATGCTGACACAGCAGCTTTGTCACCGTCCCCGACCGCTGGCTCGCCATACGCGAGTTAACCTGACTCTTTTTATTTCTGAAAAATATATGGCAATGGTTTCTGTTAACGATCGATTAAAAACCATAATCAAGGAATCGAAACTATTCTTGTCAATCTCGTATTCGTTACATCAAGTTCGCTAAATCACAAGCTTTGCACAATTATAAGTGCATCTATAGGAAACTGCACTTGATTCTGCAAGCATCATTAAGACCTTCGAGACTAACTACCTTGGACAATCAATAACGCAAAACCCACAAAGACGGTCATAACTTTCCCATCTGTCTGGCGTACAGCATTTCACTGATCGGGTAATTTATGTTAGCCAGTTTCCTCAAGATGCACTGTGTGTAAGATATACCTACCTCCTATGCATCTACTCTAGCTATATGCACAGTTTCATGCGATATCTGCAGCAAAGTAATGTGTATGCTCAGAATGAACTGCAAGGGGCGATGTCGACTGGTAATGATTTACCCATCGTCTGTCGGAGTTTCGAGTACGTTGCAATTACTTATCAACATAGGGTGCACACATACAGGATCGGATCAGCACTTGCTATAAACCATGCAGAGTCGCGTGGTGTCGAGGGGAGACTGTGAGAGTCTCTTGCAGTATTGCAGACTGTCTGTAATTCCATCGCTTGCTGTCGCTAACGGATTTATCGGATCGGTGTGATTAATATTATGTTAATTGCGTGTGTGTGAGTGTATTTTTGCCAATTGCGTTGGGGTTGGAATTTATGGTATTCTAGAAGACGCTTGATTTAGCTGTTATTTTTTTAATTGTTGAAGAGGTGTCTCCTCCTTGTTAGTTCGATAAAATTCTTATGGGCTGAAAGTAACTTGGGTGAAAAAAAAAAATGTAATCTTACTTGAGCCAGTTACTACTTCACGTACAGCGAGGACGTTCCTGGATTCGGCATCGAAAATTCATGACAAAAAAAATCATCGCCGTCTGCCAAAAACCTGACATTACCTATCCAAACCACGACCAAAAGGAAGGGAGATCCAATCTTTGATCGCAATACCATGACCACTTACAGAACCTATTTGTAAAATCTGACCATCACGTGAGACGGTGAGATTCACGTTTGGTATCCATTAAACATCCACTCGCTTCAAGTCAAAGGTCAAACAATCAGCCGACCGAATTACACGCATCGCCACTCGTTAGACTAAACACACTTTTGCCCGTGAAGTCCAATCACTGCCGACACCAACACGCAAGAGTCAATCACACAAGTGAGTCGGCCAACATACACACATGCCATTCGCACGTGGCGGCCAGCTAGACACGTGGTGCCGTCGGTCACGGTTGACCCCGTGAGGTCACACACGCTTAACCTAACCTCACTTTCTTTGCACGCCCCCTTGATGGCAGGTGGAACCGCAGTAGCAGACTCACGATCTTCGACCCAAGAATCACGTAGCGTGGTCTGCCGAGCCGGCCGGAGAATGGGATAGGTATACCTCCTGATGGTGGCACGAAACAATCATTATTCTTTATACACTATGTTGCAGTGCCGGTCTTGAGTTGTTTGATAGTGCTAGAGATTACCGACGTGAATTGGACGGATTAAATTGTCGGCTATCATGATCGTTTGGTGTAATGCATAGGTCGGTTATTGAAACTTATTGGGTATACCATGTTATACCTGTTTGTTTTTTTCTTAGTGTGTGCAAGTGTGTGTTGTGTGTGAGAGATATTGAATGAGTTTGAAAACGGAGAGAAACGTGCGAATGCTTACGGTAGCTTAGGAAGGTTGAAATTATTGGTTGTTACTTTTTAATGTGCGCTGCCAATTGGCGATGATTTAGATGCAATTGAAAGTTGATATCATAAGATTCTGGCTTGTTTCGCTCGATGAAAGCGTGATTTTTTTTTCAGGCACTTATTTAAAAAAAAAACATGTTGGTGCGCCAAAATTTTGTGCGCACCACAATAGACAACATTTTAGACAAATTTACAAACATTTTGTTCTATATGGCAACGATCTTATATTTTATCACAATGCAAATAAAATGAAATTATCCGTTTTTGACATTTGCTCGATTCATATTTCCTAGTTTGGCTTATTAGAAACACCGGTTCTCGTGAGATCACCGAAGTTAAGCAACACTGCACTGAGTCAGATATTGTATGGGTGACCACCGAACTCAGGATCAGTTCTACTCGGGAGAGAGATTGGAGGCATTGAAGTTATCATACAAAAGCTACGCTCGCCTTGCTTATCAACCTCTCGACAGCACCGAGTATTGGAGAAATTCTGTTGTACCATCCTTCGGAAGGAACGATAAGTCAGTGGCTCCCTTGGTATTTTTCGATAGGTGTTAAGGCTAGATACCGGTACCAGGTTACCCCATCTCCCTTTAAACCACGCTGGCGTCTCATCATCATCGTTATCATCCTCTTACTAACAGTCATATGAGTGCCACCTATAGGGCTAGATGTCAAAACAATGCGTCGTTAAACACCACCAATTAATTAATCCTAGTAAGAAAAGTCACACATTAGCTTCCCGAAACTGTTTCGATAAGAAAGGTAATGACAATTCCCCTTGAGACATGCTCTTAACGATCCTCACGGCCTGAGCCTAGCACAATGTTTGCAGAGATCTCCAACCTGTTGCCCACGCACGGCGGCTTTTCAAGTTGCGCTGAACAGACAGCCACACCACAAGACAGTAACTCACACAACTATTCTTATAGGCGCCATAATGCACCTCAATTGTATTATTAAAACGATAGCGGATGTCTCAAAACGCCCTATAACCACTTCCATAAGTCCCTGGTTGCCTCTCCGGTCGATCGAACTCATGGTAACTCGCCATTATCTTGAGTAGCGAAGCCGTGGCACAATTTGTCTATAACTCACATTAACTTACACTAACTCTAGAATAGCATCAATCTTTAGTTTGTTCCAAATCCACTAAAATAACTAGGATTAGGACAGGAGAAGTGAGCATAGTTGATTTTCTGAACTGTTATGTTGAGCACTTCAAAATGTTATAAGTTTATTGCTAGAGTTTCGCTCAGAATATACCATGAAAACTCATAGACATACTCCGAAACGATAAACACTAAATATACTCTAAGAAGGATGCGAACGTCTCGCACGATAAGGAAAATCAATTAATTAAAACCACCAGTAAAAAAGAAAACGGCGCGTGCAGTAAAGGAAGCAACGCTCGTTCCGGGGCGCATTCGTGACTCTCCCCGCGAGTGCGCGGCGGCCCCGGAGCGCGCTATGCGCACGCGTGCACCGTCTGTATACCGTGGGAACTCGGGTCCGGCGGCTGCGTCGGCGCACTCCTACCATGTCCGAGCGGCGGGCACGAGGTCGCTAGGGTCAGCCCGTCGGCCTGCTACCGACCCGCGTCCACGTCTGCGCCCGCTTCGACCTACCGGAAAATTGCCGCCCCTTGTGCACGATTTTAACCCGTGTCTTATTTTACCACCGGCCTGCGATGGTCGATGTATTGGCGCTGTCGCACGTTGATTATCTTTTTTGTTTGTTAAAAGCTACTGAGTTCACGATGAGTGATTTTTAGGGTAGCTTCTCTAATTTGTAATTAGTTGATGTAATAGATTTTCAATCTAATAAGCGTTCACTTAGCCGGTTAAAATATCGAAAATGAACACAACTTGGAGGCTAATTGGTATGGTCGTGCAATTAAATTTCAGATGCCATAGAGAAAATTTTAGTCATAGACTAAAATATTTGCTTGCGATACCGGCGTCGCGACGCCTCATTTAGCAGACGCCTCGTTTTCACCGAAATAATGTAAATCTTGTCAAGGTCCGGGTGCCATTTGATTAACCTAAGGTAGGTTGTAAGAAAACCAAAGGGAATTCTCAGATGGGAATATCAGTTTTACTGAATTATTGCTAACTCTTAAATTGACTGTGATTGCCACCCGTGCCTTCAAATAATTAGCTGCAAGGCGCTGCTTCAAGCAGGGTTCACTACGCTCTTTAGAAATGTGTTTACGCGGTCGGCGATGGGAATTGATTCGGTTGGCAATGGGATATCAGAAGGTGGACGACCGAGAGTGCGATTCAGATCACAAGGAAATTTATGCCACGAATTGTGCGGTGCATGAATAGTAATGTCTTGCACTTCTCCGAACTCGGGGGCGCCTCGAGGGGGCTGCAAGAGCGTCGGCTAGCCTTATGTTAAGGGGCCTTAACATGCCACTCGCTTACAGAGCTTACAGAGACCCGCGATGAGGAAGGGAAATCGGAGCTTTCTGGTGCACTAATAACATAAAACATAAATTAATGAAACAATCAAGTTCGTAAACCATGTGATAAAATAAATTCTTTGGCAAGTGCATCTGGATGTTCCTTATTTTGGTTGGGTTGCGAAAAGTGACACTCAAGGTTCTTTGATTCCAACATCAACACTCAACCTCGGCATTCTTCTTAAAAGCTTCCTGAGAATCTTCTAAGCATCTAACCACTTCATCTTTAAGGATACAAAATGTCTTAGCAGAGATAACAAATGTGTATGGCAGAAATAAAATTTGTAGCAACTGCATCAGTGATTTTTTTTTTATATTTGGGTGGGTTTTTGATTCCGGAGTTTGACCTCAAGCTCCACAGCCTTCTTAAGGGCTTCTCAAGGGGAAAACAATCGCGCATCTTTCTTCCAATAGTAACGAAGATGGATGATCCTGCGCTCCTTGCTCGTATCTCTTCGGCATAAAGGAGGCTGTTAAGAGAATTGACTGTGCTTAGTTACTAGTACTGTTGCGGGTCTGCAGTTGTGCAGTTGGAGTTCGGCTCTTTGAAAAATGACGCGCCAGACAAATCTTCATGTGGGTCAAGCAGTGAGGACTGCGGGGTCAGAGGTTCAGGATAATTGATAGATCCTGGCATATCTCATACGTCTGACCACGTTGAAATTGATGGTACACGTCATTGACGGCGCAGACGAAGAGTCGAATTGAAAAAAGAGATTTGTGTTAATCTCGTAGTGGACGTGCAATGGTATTGGCTCGTCGATATTTCTATAAATAGCGTTTTCAAAATATAACAAATACGAGTGAGGTCTAAGTTCGCATGTCTCGTTGCATGGTTTGATGTCTCGTTGCATTGAAGAGTAAAAATGAAAGATAAATAAATCAGATGGTCTTTCGGTCGCTTGCGTTGCGTAACAGTTAAATTGGTGACCATGCCTCTTCGTTGATTAATGTCCCGTCGTCGAAGTCCATTGTGCGGACACGGAGAGTTTCCGTTAATTGCCCTTTAATTTGGCCTGCTCGGTCTTGTTTGGGAAACGGTTGATTCTCTGATTTATGGACGAGGATGCCGCGAAAGAAGGAATATTCCGGTGACTACATATTATTGTGTCCACCGAAAACACGAACGAGCGACTCTAAATATGCATAATTAGTAGTGACAGTTCTGTTCACCCATTAAATATCTCCAAATATCTTTGGGAAGTGTCAACGAGTGCTTTAATCTTCGAGTTATTTCAGGTCTTTGCTTCAGACGAGGAGCGCGATGGTGTTTTTGGCGAAGATATAATTGCCTATTCAACACGGCTACCCAATTAAGACTCGGCATCAATAAATGTTGACATTTTCCTTGTATTTCAGGAAATGTCAGGTCTTCCTGCATAAGTTTGCTGATGCCGAAATGGTCGCATAGTATTGCGCTATGGCTAGGTGCCCGTTGCAAATGGCCAAAGACTGTACAGCTTTGCGGAGCACAAGTTCAAACCGTGCATTCAGGTCTCCCAAATGCAAGTCGTTAAGAGGTGATTTTTTGCAGTGCTCTAAAACTCTGCTTGCGAATCGCAAGCTCAGCTAGTTAATACCATGCACAAGAGCAATTTGGGCACGGTATCGCATAGCGTGCACCTTTCAATAAATTATAACCCCAAACATCACACACAAAAGTACACTCCTGCCACGAGGTTTACGCAAATTTTTGGCAACTCTTAAATCGAAAAAAAAAACAAGATCCATTAAAGGCGAACAACATTTACAAAAATCCCACCCACCGACTCCACCATATCACTTGGCTCACCCTCTAATTAAAACCCCCAGCCGAGCTAGCAACAACTAAATCACCGTGCATTCCACTTGCATCAAGCAGCGACTTATTCGGTCATTATCACCATCATCATCATCATTGACCGTTGCTCCACAAGCAGACAGTACATGCACTCGGCAAAAAAAATCGCTATCAAAATCCCTGTGCCTCTACGAAGACGAAGGCATTGCAATACGCGATAGTGGTATTCTCTCATGGCTGTGGACCTTGAATCTGCAGAAGGCAAGAGCGACGAAGACGGAATGATACACCTTAGTACCTTTAAACAGATTCATCTCGTTCTTTCTCACCATCCACGACTTATTTCTTATCTCTTTCTGTTCTCTATCCACGCTCTTCGCTCGTGCGACGGCGGCCGGCTCCAGCAAGCAGCCTTTCGAGGATGCCGGACTGTGTTGTGTGTGTGTGAGCGCTGTGTGAGTGTGTTGGTGCCGTGTTTTTTGTTCGCTTCTCACCGGCTTACGAGCGCGAGGCTGGTGCTTCGGAGTCCGGTCGAGAGAACAGTTGAGGAATACACTGGCTGCTAGGACGACGCAGGCTCCAAATGGTCCTCGAAAACCGAACGGAGCACACGCGCACAGAGTTAGCGTAGCGACAATCGCGGGTAGCTAGAAGACGGACGTGGAAGATCGACGCAAACAAACAAATAAACAAAAAAACTGTGGACAGAACGGGAAAGAGTTTGTTTTTTTCTTGTTGTAAATTGCCGACATCCTCTTAGTCGTTGCCGTCGTTTTCTGATAACCGCATTGCACATCGCGCTGCTTTTTGTGGTCGAGAAAGTGTTCGTTGTTGTCATCCCCGCGAGAGTTGTGAGTTTGCCGATCGCAAGTCGCCGATTGCGCTAGGGGGTGGTAGACGACTCGCCTCGAGATGATGGTGCTATCTGATTTGCCGTGGGTGCGACCCCCTTCGGGCGCGTCTGACGACGTCGGCCATGCGACAGACGAGTACTCAATGCGTGGTAAGTCAGAAACGTTGACAATTGCACGTACATAGCACTCGATCGCTCGAGAACCACTACACGTGTGTACGCGGCGGTGCGCAGTACGTGATGAGTAAGTAGTGTGTAGTAGGTAACTAGTTGGCAATTACCCCCGCGATGACCACTTTCTGACTCGTCACGTCTCTGTCTTGCACATCGCTGCGCAGCGGTTCGCATGCTTCCTTTCTTACTCACTCTCCCACTCTCGTCGATGCAGTGCAAATCGCCAATTACCGATAAGAACATGCGCCGTTTAAACGGGGGCCACGTTGTAGCCAATTTTCGATCTCTGTCGTCTCTCGGGCAAGGCATTGGCAAGAGCCGGGGAGGAGGGCGATGCTTAGGGAAAGAATAAAAAAGAGAAACATGTTTGGTTATACCCGTTCTCTTGGCAATAGCGCTGCCGTCTGCGCCGTGTGCACTGCTGCTGCACAGTATTTTTACTGTTTTCATCAAGATAAATCCGCGCGTCGTTTTTGCCGGTGTGTTGTTTCTGTTTCGTGTTTTTTTTTCTCCTTTCTTGTGCCTCGGCGTTTTGATTTATTAACTTGGTTGCAGTCGGCGAAGATAATATCATCGAGGCTTTCAAGCACGTAATCTATTATTGGAAAATGTGAGCGAATTAGTTAAATAAAATCACTCGGACATGCGATCAGAGACTAGGTACTGATTCAATTGGCCCACGAAGGAACCACACGGTTCCCGATGCTGCCGTTTCGCCCGTTGAAATAGTATGGAGATCGAGACGAACGAATTGGCAACGAGTCCGATTTTGTTAGCTCAGAGTTCATGTAACCATGACATTTATTTTTCTTTTGCAAACTAATAAAGAATTCAAAACATATGTGACTATGCTCACTAGATTTATTCACTTTATACTAAATTCTATCCACCAAAGACGCTCGAGGAGCGTCACTTTTCTCACATGGCGACTCAAATGCGCGAAAAAAAATCGCAATAAAAAAATGAAGCAATCAAAATGAATGATACAAGTTTAATTCAGTTCATTTGAACTAGGAGGTTAAACTGAAACTATAATTAATAAAACCAAGCTTTCAATTCCAAACCCAAGCCTCTTTCATCATACAAAATAATATCTCGACTCCAATAACTGACTTTAACACGAGTCTGTTACTAATGGTAACCATCCCAACCGAATGATTCATAACCAAACTGGCTAAAAAAAAAAACACATCTACAACCCAGCTCGTCAATAAATCACAAAAACATAATTTTTTCTCGCTCAACGTTCGCATTCTAATTCCAGCAGCCTCTCCTTGCATCTCGTCTAGACCCTCTCTCTTCACTCCGCAAGCTGCTTGAACAGCGTACGAGAAGCAAACAACATTAGTCGATCAACTCAGCCACCTCTTATGTTATAATTAGCGTCCGGCAAGGAAGCCATCTAGATGGATTGCCATTTATGTTTTATACTACGTTTACCTCAATCTAGTCTAAGACAAACCAGATATTAACTCACTTCTTGCTAAACAATTACGGCGCGTTTTGCAGGGCTAGCATACGTTAAAGATGACGCCCGAGAAGGTAATTAAATCTGATTGCATGGCTAGCGTAATCAAGCAGAGCTTGCCGCGGTAATGGAACGCGGCGCTGCATTACTTGTATCCCCCTCTGTGTGGGTGTGTGTGGGGCTGTGGCTGGCTAGGTGGAAGGGGGGGTCGCTGCGGGCTAAAATGGGTGGTTTTAGAGCAGCTTTACTCGCCACGGAGAGCTGCGAGAGCACGAGAGCTTCTAGGCACGCTTGCTTGCGAAGAATGCTCTGCATGCGTGTACAACGATTTATTGCTGGCTTGAGGAAACGTTGGCGGAAAATATGATGGTTCAAATCGGTGCATTCGTTCGAGTAGGAGGAATTGATTATTAGATTGTGGGAACGCATTTTTTTCATGCTTTTATTATGTACGATCGAATCAAAGTAAATTATAGAAATCACGCAGGTATTTTCGTAATTAAACTGACTGATTGATAACAGAGGCAACCCGAGTAGATCCGAGGGATCACTAAACATTTTTTTAGTGTCCTAGTCGGATTGAAATATGTAACACACGGCACGATGAAAAAATCAGCTATCTCATCGTTACACAAATGATATATCCTCAACTCAAAACTTTCCTTAAGAAATTATTTGCACTGCAAAAGGAATAGGACTAGAATGACGGTGGAGGTGCCACGGGCTCCTCGACCACGCCGATAGAGGTGCCGCTCTCTGCAGATCTAGGAGACATGGCGGCGACTGCGTCTACAGTCGTGTTAGCCTAACCTTGCCACGGCCTGGTGGACTCTGACTAAACATTGCCAACTTTAGAATGCAAAATAAAGCCAGTCTTCACCGGGGAGTTTGAAATTAACCAGAAAATTATGACCAAACAATGCATCATGCACTTAAATTCTTTGTGGATTTATCAGTTTATTAACGTGAAATTAATTTTATTGAAAAATAAGAACTGAAATGCAAAACTAAAAGTCCTAATGGCTTCTGCTAAATACCTACCGTACACTAGCGGATTCTAGCAATGGCTGCCAAAAAGCAGTTTGCAAGCTTGGTTTCCTGCCAAAACCTGATAAAAGTTAAAAGTAATCCAAAATATATTAATTTTAACTTTGGTTGATTAACATTTATTGTTTTTCGTTAAATATTTTGTTTTCCTGAAATTATTAAATGTTTCAACCAAAGAAAAACATTATTTTGTTGCTTTGAAATCGGATAGCTAACAGTAGCATCATGGTGTCATATTTTCTAGGTTGGTACAAGCACCCCAGAAAGTGGCAAACTCAAATTAATCCTAGTGTAGCCACGCCCTAGCCAGAACACCACGTCGGACATTGCTATATCCAAACTACTGGTACCTCTTTTTTTGTTAACACCGATTAAGATATTGATTCTAAGGTGTTAACTACGGCGTTGATATGTCCGCTGAAAAGAAGTATAAGTTTTTTATAAGCAAATTAAAGTCCATTCACGAAAACACAAAAATATTTTGGCATATTGAACCACGGCTTGCTGTTAATAGGACGGGATCATAATTTCATGTCAAGTCGTAGATCAACACGATCGAAACACTATGTCGACGCCAATCTTTGTTTTACTTATGCGTCATGCAACTTCTTATGCGAAAATGATACTGATGATATTATTTAAGTGCCTACATATCCAGAAAACCGACTCCTGTCATCTACACGGTACATCCAATACATTTCCATACTCGACGGTAGTATACTTTTCCACGCGTCTAGAACAACCGCCAAAACGAGACTGTCTAAGATTGAGCAAATCTGGTTTGTTCCTGTTCTTACGTCCCCCGTTTTACGCGCAGTTAATTGCAAACACGCGCATCGCCGAACTCCGATCTGAACTTGCCACGAGTGGGGACGTCAATCGCTGATGTGAACTCTCAGCGAGTGGTGATGTTGTTCGCACTGCATTCGCAAGCCATCGCGCCATGTGCATGGACGATCCTTTGCATGGACGATGGTCAAGCAAGGCAGTGACGACACGACCACTGGGAAAACTCACAAAATGACAGAGACCCAAAGAGAGGATTGCCAAAATGACTTTTTTTGTGGACGAGAGATTATCTTGCTTCGTCATTATTATTATTGATTTCTTAGATAGAAAAGCCATCACAGAAATTTGTTGCGCCAAAATATTTCACTTCATCGTAGCAATTGTCAAAGGTTTCCAGAAAATGTTCTTAACACTTTCTAGTGAAGTATCACTTAATAATGGGAAATATGTCGAAGTATAGAGATCCATGCAGTCATCCTCCACATACATTCAAAAATCACAGTCCAAATTGTCGCCACTGGTCCTAGCGCTGCAAGTGTTTCGCAAAGCCGACGACGCTGCGCAGATATTATTGAAGGATGGCGATTTGCTGCCTGCCGTTCCCGCATGGTTACATGACGTGCGTGCAGGCAAACTTATTAAATGGCTGCGCACCTCGCATACTAAACGATAGATCAAAACCTTAGGACTTGGCGGACGATGCAGATGTGAGCCATCCTCGCGGTGTTGTGATCAACATGCTGCTAGACTGGTGCTAAAAGCGTTCTGGCAGAATCAATAGGGAGGTTTGCAGAATAATGGGTGCCACCGAGCCATCCTCGCAGTGTTTTGATCAACATGAGCGTTCTGATCAACATGAGCGTTCTGGTTCGTAGTGGGAGTCAATTGTGGTTTGCAGTTTGATTTGCGGCAACTTTTTGAAGGATGTGTCATTTGGATGTCTACTGACAGTACTAGCGCTATAAATGACTGTTAAATTGATTTATACATGTGACTTGAGTATACGTAACCAACTCGATATCTTAATTGAACTTCGATAATTAAAAAAATGTCAAGGAAATGTAATGTAAATAACGTTTTTAGAAAGTGATTCTAATACCAAATCCTTTGAATGATATATTCTTTGTCAAGTTTGCCAATATACAAATCTTGCTCACTAACGGCGACACACAAGACATGAAATAATTGCGCTTGCCCACTTGGCACTCATGTATATATTACACGAGTTTATTTTCGGTACAAAAAGTGACGCCTATCCGTCAAAACTCGCTCCACAACAACAACGTTCCGAACTGGGCGCACAAAACTGTCGATAACATCGATGATGGCCAATAACCAACGTTAAAAGCTGCTGCCGGTTGCTGTCTACCAAACTGATCAAAATGCCGGCCACGTTTTATGGCTCGGTTATTATAACCATAATTGCCGACCTCGAACGGGAGCCATGGCAGGAGGCACGTGTGACATCATTCTCGGAGCGAGCTCGGTCGCAGGACTTAGGAGAGACTGTTCTCCTCTGGTCAGTGATGTCGACCCCTGAACGTTGGTTAGGGGTATCGATCCCTTTGACCCCTGGTATTGATCATCTAAGAGGATGTACCATGGATTTCAAATCTAGAGACAAAATCAATGTATACGTTAGCAAATAAATCAGCTAACTGTCCTTGCGACTCACCCCTGATACCAGAGAATCGCCCCATACATATCCAGACGACATCAATGTATATATATACCTAAAGTAACCTTATTTTTAGTCTGGCCGAGTCCACGTCGGGCAGCAGTCCCCCAGTTAATTATCGTACAAGACATGGACAAGCTGGGCCGATTACGTCGGGCAGAAATATTCCGTCCGTCGATCGCGAATCACGTGACAAGCGCGTGAGTGTGTGTGCGTGGAATGGCAGCGTACCTGTCGAGAGACACCCACTTTGGCGGAAAAATGCGAGCAGGGATGTCCAGGCGTTGGACAGAATGATATATCGGTTGGTTTGTTGAGACCGCCATGAGTCATAACGCTTGGGACATTTTGCGGATGTTGTGCTTGTGGTCAGACGAGTGACCAATTGAAAACTTATTAGGAAAAACTTGTATACATACTGATTCTACGAATGTCTCTACAGAGATCTGAGCGCGCTTTAGGAATGCGGTAGATAATTCAATTAGACGTGTACTACAACTCTAATTGTCGATAATTTCTTATTATATAAACTAATTGTCCTTATCAACGCCAGCTTTGGTTGACCGCCACGATGTCTCGTCAATTTTGATCGCTAGAGAAAAAATATATAGGTATGCACTTAATAATTTGTAGTAATAAAAGCTAATGCAATGAGTTTACTGCAAATATAAATGAAGAAACGAGTCAGGAAAAGTAATTAGATAAACTCATCTACCCCCTCCTATTTTGGTCTCCCCCTAATCCAAACTCTGAGCGTCTATTGCAGGTCGCCAACTGCATCAATAATGCACTTAAAGGGGCAACCCATAATTGCCCACCTTCTCAATTTGCATATAAGATTTTGCAAGTCTACGGCGCAGCCACGAACAACAACATCGCCGTCTTCGTCGTGGTCGTCGACGCAGAGGCGCAACCACCAATGTATTAATATTAAAATGTGAAAATCGTATTAAAATATCTTAGACCGGTCTTTCGGCGGTCGGAAAACCGGCCGCGTTGCCCCAGCAACGGCGACGCTAAACATTCGCGTCGCGCCATTGGCCGAACGTCGTCCGACCACGTGGACCCTGTGACCAATCAAAGGCGCCCTCGGGCAAGTCGAGGTCACGCACGCTGATTGGCTAACGGAACGATGCACTTTACACCGAGCGATATATGTACAGGTGGCTATCACGGCCAGGTTGCTGCACTTTGCATTATTATTTTTATTATTAAAATATGGATGCAGTTTTTCGAATTGCAATAGCAGACAGGTACAGGCTCGTGCATTAAAGGTATACATGCGCGGAGCGATTATATCGAGTGGTAAATTGGAGGATTAAAATATGCGTAATGGTTCGTAATTGGAGGCAGTAAAATTTCATCGTCGTAGACTGATCGTGGACTTACAACGGTGCCGCCTTGCTGGGCAATGGGGATTAAGGATGCAATTGGCCGTGCATGCTAGAGTGAAATATGCAATGCGGGAAGGCGAGCTGGCCGTGAGTTGTGTGACACTTGCAGTCTGGCTGCAGTGATTGGCGGGCTAGGAGTTATGATTCTGCACGAGGAATGGGGGTTAAAATTGACTTGGTCGTCGCAGATAGCAGGCTGCACTAAGCATGTCATGTCAAATTGTACACATTTTGACAATAGAGTATATATATAATATATGTGGTAGGTCTTTGTGAAGTTATGTAATTATTTTCTCGGAGATCTGTGAAACCCGGCACCTCCACCGAGGTACTAGTAAATATCCTGCATTATGACACTCATCTTCTGTCATATCAATGACCTTATTGGTATTCCATTGTTTCACGCATTTTAAAATCTCCAACGGAAAATCTTCCAAAAATAACATCTTATTCAGTGACTTCTGAATTAACTTCCAACTAACTTCCAAGTCCGAGACTTTTTGCTACGTAGTAGCATATCCCGTGACCACTTGATAGCTTAGGATGAAATCTTATTTAAATTGCAAACGCTTGCAATGCGCGGGGTATTTTTTTATTATCAACACTATATATTGGAATACCTTGGAGAAGTATACCTTGGAGAACTGTCATTCTCATCAAAAGAACTGTCATTCTCATCAAATACACTAAAATCGTCTCGAAAAGCCATTTCCAAATAGCTCAATGGTTTAGAACAACACCCGCGATAGGTGGAGATCGAGGTTCGAGTCCACGCTTGAGCATTAATTTTTGAGAGGGTTACAGTGTTGTTAATAATAAAAAAATTTTAAGCTCTTCAGAGCCATTTTTGACATAAGAACTTCAGGAAACAAATTCATATAGATGGCTTTGATATTGCATCTTCTCTCCCGGGCTTTGAGACAATGAAAAGGTGCTCATATTCCGCCGTGGTCCATCCACCATGCCGTGTGTTACTTCAGTTTCCGTCGGGATGATTGAAGACGCGTAGAGTGGTTCTCAAGTTAAATCTAACGCACAGCGAGTGTTGCTGGAGGTGCCTGAAGGGACCGGGAGTGAGGTCGGCGAGTTTACTCGAGGCGTCGCGCACGGTAGACACGCACGGGGCAGAGAATGTAGGAACATTACCGTTTCGACGGCGTCCCCGTGACAGTGACCAATGAGAGGCGTTTGGAGTCGAAGTTGTTACATTTGACGAGAAAGGAATCACTTGAAATAATACTGTTTTGTTTCTACAGTTTTTCAACAATTTTCTTTCGATTTGAATGGATTTTCGTCCATACTTTTTCAGATTTATTTTATGGAATGTTACTTGCAAGTTTGGTTTGATGTTAAACAACGTTTAATAAATAAAGCAAGATGTCTTGTGACTACAGTAATCAGCACTTCGCTGAGTCAGGTATTGGATGGGTGACCATCATACACATGACCAGTTCTGTTCGGGAGAGATTTTCGAGGGATGAAAGTTATTGCAGCAACTTCATTCGCCTTGCTTGCCAACCTCTCGCAAGCATGGATTTGTGGAGGTATCCTCTCGTTCGTATTGTACCGTTCTTTGGAAGAAACGTGAAGCTGGTGGTGCCCTTGGTGCTCTTCGACGGGAGTAGGCTCCGTGCCAACACCGGATTTTCTATCCTCCTTTCTAGGCTAGGTTAGGTTAATCGTCATCCTCATCATTATCCACTCATTCACCGAGACCATTAGAACTTGTGCCACAGGGTCCGTTGTCAAAAAGTTGCTTCGTTAAACACAACAAATTAATCATTCAGGAACTCTACACAGTGGGCCTAATGATCAAAATAACGCGTTTTTTTGTAAGTAAAAAAAGAGTTCCGGTATTTTTTCCTTTTGCAGTTCACCTAAACCTACGCCAGAAAAATCTAGAAAAACAAATGGTTTTAGTCAAAAACTTACTTCACCACTCTCTAGGCATACGTCCCTGTAGTTGACCGCTTAAACAAAATCCACTAGATACTTTTAAAGATTCAACTCACGTCTGCGCGTGTCAGGGCTGGCCGGCACGTCAGTTTCAGATCATCACGAGGCGCCATGCTCGGCGTGGACGCTTCTCTAATTAAAAAATACAAACTTTTATGAGTCATAATGACGTGATGTGTGAAAACAAATAATCACTTGTCATTACCACCGATCTCCACTCGTTGATGTGCGTCTAGTACTCATTCATTTTTGTAATACCTCGTGGCTTTTTAATTTTTTTACCCCAATAAGCACTACTTTTAATATTAGTAGCTCATACTAATACTCTAGCTAATACATCATAATTACTCTCAAAATTGTAGAGTGCCGTGGCTAAACGACAACTTGTTCGTTTAGATTGGATTGGATTTCTTCTAAATCAATTTTCATCAATCATCATGCATACATAAAGTTTTAAACGTATGACATTTTCTAACATATTTTTTTTTTAGATTCCTTGTCGTAAAAGTCTCTGTCTGCATTACATCGGAGTCCCAGTTATTATTTTAATTTTGTATTTCTATATAAGTTGTCGATAACTACTTATGATAACTACTACCTGTAGCAACGAATGCACATATAAACTAAATGTCTAGCAGCCCTATACAAGACGTCTACAATTTCTCTAATAGTACGAGCACAGACAAAATCAGAAATCTCCACGCAGAGAAATGTCATGGCCGGTCGAGGACTCGATCCCGGGGCCTGTGGATTGCTGCACAATCTTCGAGCATCATTTATCTACATGAAGCTTCATACTCCCCCCCTCCCCCTGTACCATAGCGTCTTTATCTTAATATAAGCGATTTTCATACGCACTTGATACAAAATCAAGATTGATAAATAAAATTGTCCGGTCTCCCGACTAGACGATTTGCGAAATAGCCAACTGTCATTTTTTTTCGCATGTCTTCACACTTTCCTCATAGCATATGTCTTGCAAAGATTATGGAAAAGATTTTTTATATGTTGTCTATTCGCAAAATTTCTTGTTGACTGCTGGATCAACGCTCGAAATGGATGTTACTTGGTTTTATGCTTAAAAAAGTGGTTTTACAGTTTTTGATTCTGGTCACATTTGTAATAACAATTAATAACGAGGAGACACACATACAAGGTTCAAGGAAGTCGAAGACCAAACCTGTGACGAAACTACAAACATAACCAAAATCGAAATTTTTTTTATTTTTATATCGAAATCGACTAAAGGCCCTTGGACTGGACGCTCCAACAGCCAATAGTATTGTAATATATATATATACCTATATATATATTTTTTTTTAGTTTTTATAGCTTTTATATTTTCAACAGTTACCCTTTTACCGATGTTTTAATTCAAAATTCTAGTTTAAAAAAAAAACAAAGAAAATAAGTTAAATTTCACTTAAAATTCAAACTCCAATTTTATTTTTAATTTTTTTTTTCAAAACAAAAGTCCGCTACCAAACAGAACGACGCCATACACGCGCCATTAGACCAAGAGAGCGGTGACTCCTAAATTCTCACGTTGTTTCCACATGCATTATTCAAGAGAGCATGCATCGCAGTGATTGATGCAGTGCAAGCAAAACTGCAGCTCATTAGCAACAGCCCGTTAATTGCAATGCCCGCGTTGTTACCACCGGCTACCGCTGATTGGGATACCTTGTTCGTGTGGGGACACGAGAACTCACTCTCATCGTGCACCAGTAGCACATTACTCACGTTGACAACTCGGCAGTCCGATTTCTAAGTTCACGCTTGGCGTTCGCAGGGGATTTGGCTTTTTCTTTCGGTTGGTAAAATCACTTTAAACAGTTGAATTATGGGTTCGGGTTTTTTTTTTTTTTATCCGTGTCGGATGCCGTAGCTGTTGTATTGTCCACGAGTAGGCCCGTTAAGGGTGGACGTAGCGAGCAACTCAAAATAACTACCCGGAAAAAGATTTTTAAGAGTTTTTGTTCGCAGCCAAACGGATGAAAAAATGTTGATGAATTTTTAGGACACCTTCTGAAACTCTAAAGTTATGAGTCTAAAATCACGAGTATTTATTTTTATTTGGTGATGGGACACTTTCTCATAGCGATGCATGTAACATCTTGATGTATGGCTAAAAATAAACTTTATTCCTGCTCATTACTTTTAACTCAGTTATAAATATTACCATCATTAAAATAAGAGGATTAACTGCTGTAAGCAAGCTATTTTTTTTTTTAAGTTTAGGTATTTGCGAAATTTGTGAGTTTTTTCAAAACTTAAAACTCGATAAATGGTAAATTACTTGACAAAACTTGGCCAAATTTTGAAAATATATTCATAATATAAAGAAGATTTTTAGTTTTTTCGTGATATTTGGCCATTTTCCATTGATGTCAATTGCTAATGCCTTTCTCAATACTGCTCTGGCTTGAAGAAATGAATAAATTCTCATCCTTCAACATGGCACAAACCGTTCGCGAAGCCCCGAAAAAAAGGTCAATTCACTCCATGGCACCCAAATTAGTTCGATTACATTTTTTTTCACTTTCGTGTTTTTAGGTGAAAACAATCACAGTTTTCAGCAAGCTAAACCAGAATCGAACAAACTGAGTGGGTTCAAATCAACTGGCAAAACACAACCTCACGAACTCAGTCATGTTTTCTAAAAAAAACACATCTGCCCATCTATCGAACATACCATCAAGCCCCGATAAAATAAGCAACTTTATCAAAAAGGACCTCTCTGCCCACACTGGAAAAAAACTCTACAGTAAATCTCCTGTCAAAGGCCTCCCTCTGCATACACGATCTTTGGTGCAATTCTCCCCATGCGATCACCCTGGCCGTGTGTGTTAACCAGCAGGTAGCTAAGTAGTAAGCCACCCACAACGCTGACACCTTACTCATATAGCGCTCCTTTGTCGTAAAATAAAGACGTCATCTTGGTATTGTCACGGCCTTCTTGCTAATAATGACGCGGACGATTATCGTATCTGCCGCGTTTTATGATAGCCAGTGTTGTTTTTTTTTTTCTTCTGGTTCTTCGACCAATGTGGACAGAATTATGAGTGTTGGTGCCAGAGGTAAGGTGCTTTTAGATGTTTTGGCTAAGAGTTTTACATGGTAGAATATGTATACGTAAAGCGGCCCACGCTGAAAACACTCAGAAAATCCGTTCGATTTATTGTTGTCGTTAATTTTAAACGCTTCTAGATTGGTTTCCATGTAATGGGCTGTAGTAACTGAGAAGATTGTATACCAATTACCTACCGTGGCTATATAGTAGTGAAATAAAATATTTCGTGTCCAAAAATGGCAAACATTTTTGTCTGGTTCATTGAGAAGCTGGTTGGTATGTTTTGAAGATATGTGGTTTCTTTGATATTTCGTTCCCATCCTCTTCTAATGGTTCGCCGTTCCGAGAACCCAATTAATAGAAACTAATTAAAATTTTGGTGTAATTGTTGTGACGATTGTCGTCAGTCTGCATACTTGCCATAAGAATTCCGCAAGGCTATTTTGTCTCTCGAAGAAACAATCGTCTGCAAGAAATAAATTTACAACTGTCAAAAACTTGAATTCCATTGCATTTTCTATAATGCGGTCATAATTTAAACGATTTTTGACATTGCCCGTAGACAGCTATCCATCCAACTAATCTCATCAAAAATTTCGAAAACTAATAGCAAGCAAGGCCTACTAACTTCTGCCGATTCGCTAGTAAGAAAACAATGCCGCAGCAATGCCAAGAAAGAGAAATAAGTGGCCAAGTGTTCAAGATGTTGGCTCCGGCTCTGCGCCGGGACGGAACAATGAGACAGCTGCAACTCTCGGAACGGGACAGACGAAGATTGACATCGCAGTGCAGTGACCATCATGCTGATGCCATGGCGAACAGGCAACAGGTCGCTGCGTTTGGGCATGTGCATTGCTCACGGCCAGTGGTGCAGCGATGCTCGATTGTTTGGTGTATCGAAAGAGATAAATATCTCTGCGATACGATGTGACTCCCTTGTTAACGCAGAGAAATTATCCTGTGTGTTTGTATAGAACAATTCAGTATAGCTTGTCGAGGGAGAGATCAGTGTTTACGATTATCTAACAGTCTTATGCACGAATCACGATTTGTGTTCGATTTTCTTTTCTTTTCTTTTTTTTGTGTCATCAATACACGTAGGATATTCAGATAATAACCTATCCCACTATATCATTACAACTGCTAGAGAGGAAATTTAGCATGAAAGTTGACCCAGATCTTCGTTTCGTTGAATTGCAAAGTGAAAAAAGTATAACTTTGAGCAAACTTACAGTCCCGAATGCAACTGAAACAAAAAAAAAACTTCGTGAGCAATCTATGGTGAAACCATTGGGTTCACAGGCTTAGCTAGAGTCACCACACTGCTGCTAAACGTTCTGTTGAGCAACATAGTAATGGTAGCATCCACCCGATGGTGCTTGCATCCTTTCTTTTTAACAAACCTTCACAATTAAATAATTAGGAATCGATTTACCGATAAATGTATTTCAATTGTTGAAGTTAGACTAAACGAAAATTACTTTAGAGTAATTCGGTCAGAAATCTGCGAGAAATTAAGAAAGTTAATTTCTTAATTCTCAAAAATATGGCGACTCCATCTGGCACTCTTAACCTACAAGCACCTTAACATTAGCGATGGGACTCTTATTAAAACTATAAGCCCGGGAGTAAAACCGGAACGCGACAATTTCGTCAAAGTTGCCAAAAATCCCTCGAGTATTTCTGCAAATAAAACGCCACCCACCCCCTCAAACACAAAACTTCCCGTCGAAACCCACCATAGCCGCCACTGTGTCGTCCCGACCGGTTGCTCCTCACGAATTAGTATTTGGCTAGTGTCTATCGACTCTGCATGTCCAGCGAGTCTGCGCAATCCGGTGATGGATGGTCGTGGGTCGTTCCCGCATCGGGGCAAGTTTTTGCGGCCACCATCTTTCTCCGTTCTGAATGCAGTCTGTCGTCGCAATGCGACCGCGTCGCTGCATGTCGGTCGATCTTAGGGAGCCTTGGTTCGGTACCACGATTCTGCAATACCATTCCACCTGTAAGGCAATCACTTGTCTTGAGATAAGTTTATTAGCGACCAATGATTACAGGGTGGGTGTGTAGGACCTTACTTCCTTTCTTTGAGATTGTCTACACTTAAATAGGGCGAAAATAAAAATTGCACCCAACGATTAATTACGACGTACTGTTTTGACAACGGATACTGTGGTACTGGTGTAATGGCGACTGATCATACTAACTTTCATCCCTCCAGCCTCTCTCCCTATAAGAACACATCATAATGTTGGACACCCATCCAATATCTGACCCAGCGCAGTTTAGCTTAACTTCGCTGATCTTACGAGAGCCGGTGTTTCCAACAAGCCAAATCTAATCATTGGTAATCATTGTGAAGCTACCAAAAACCAAAAAATGGAGAGACAGCCATGAAAAAAACTAAAAGAACCGAACTTTTTCCAAAAATGAGACATATCGAAACAGAAATCATCAAAGAAAAATAACCCCTCTTAATTTGCGCCCTAAAGTGCCTTAAATCGAGGCACCTTAACGCGCGACATCTTCCAGTCTCTGCAAGAAATGCAGTCGTCCGCCAATAAATCAGGCTGCAAGTCAGCATCGGGTCCATCCGCGGACGCACGGGCATTGCGGTGTGCATCGTCGAGGAGGAATAAAAAGCTTGTCTCTCTGGTCTCCGGGTTTTTAATGGCCGTGGATGCCCGATCGACCGCGACAGATGCATTTTAAAAACGAATTATTTGGTCATACTGCATTTCGGGGGGGTCGCCGCAAAAAACTAATAGCGGCAATGTTGTTTAACCACGAGCATGCGCAAAGGCGTTATAGCTACTTGGGGGAAAATGTAACATTTCGTTTAGATCGCATGATTTCGTGGAAACTAGCGGTTCGGCAAAGACGACGTTTTCTAAAGGACATTTTCTACAAATCGTACTCATAAGTAAGTGGTACTGGTCTACCCATAAATCTTTTGTCAGTTATTTTCTTTATTATTTCATATTATATTCGATATCTAAGGACGTCTGACTTAACTATATTTATTAGGCGCATTACATGTTTATTATTACCGTAACTTAGAGAGTAAGTTATTAGTTTTACTAGCGTATAGCGAGCTATTAAAGTAAATTAGTTTTTCAAATCGCAGCACCGTTGGTCACCGCCCCCTCGATGATCGAGACTTGTCGCACAGCGAGACAATAGCAAATCGCAAGGCGAACTCGCGGCCAGCCAGATCCTTCGTCTTCGTCGCATCTTGTTGCTCAAGAAAACCCGATCAGTCGATATGCAAGGGACAAGATCATAAACATAGTGTGCATGTTGCATTCGGTGCCAGTGTTGCTCTCTCGCTCGGTCTCACGAGTTGCTCGTGGTTTCCATCTCGACATCATGTCGGAAACAGTTGGCGGCCAGACACGAAGGCGCATTAATCGAGTCGGCAATGGTTGGAAATTATTTCATCTCGAACGCGAGAAGACAATTGATTGTGGTGGGTGTCCATTGGCGCTGGTTTATACGGGACATATATATATATATATATATATATATATAAAAGAGAGACGCATGCATTTGTGCAGTATTGCAGCATACAGAATCGATAACAAGCTCAATCGGGGCTGTCTCGTAATTCATGGCAGTGGATTATTTCCAGTGATTGGAGGTTTACTTTACTGCATCAAAGAGACCGTGAATTACAGGTCAGATTCAATTACCTTCTTTATGTGTCGGGGTGGCTGTTACTCAAGTCAGTTGTTACGATTTAAAAATATACTTGAACTGGAAAAAAATACGTAACTTTGCGATCTTGTGGGCGGGTGAAGAACGATGAACTGCTCCAGAGCCATCTGGAAATTAAAATGAGGAAATTGGCACTTTCATGGTAAAATTCGCGGTATTTCTGGACAAAATTTACTATTTGACAGATACATTTGAGGTTCTGCTGGTTCGCTGTTAAAGTTTCCTTATACAGGTATAAAAACAGAAAAATTTGGAAATCTTTGAAGCATCAACATTTTTTGTAACTTCTGTGCGTCTTCTGGACATATTTTGTACCCTGCTTACTGGTGAAGGACGAAGGCGACGTTGAAACTTTGTGCTGACTTTATGCTGACATTGTGCCGACGGCATTTCTGTTTCAGTGAACGTAGTGGAGGCGCTGCAGGAGTTCTGGCAGATGAAGCAGGCGCGTGGTGCAGATCTGCGCAATGGTGCCCTCGTCATCTACGAGTCGGTGCCCTCATCCAGCCAGCCCTACGTCTGCTACGTCACACTTCCCGGTGGCTCCTGCTTCGGCAGCTTCCAGGTATGTGTCAGTTTGTTTTCTGAAAAATCCAGGATAATTCGGAAAATTTCGATGCGAGGATAGAGATAAGAAAGCATATTCAGTGGCGATGTGAAAATTAGCATTTGGTTTGATTTTCGGATAACCTCTGGTGTTAAATTGAAGAGCAAAAATCATGGCAAGGTAATTTACCGAATGAAAATCTCGTGCAAACTAGGAAGCAATCTCTAAAATACCCCGGCTAGGGATATTTGGGAATTTCTGATCTCCAATCGCATGGTGTCATTCATTTTATGATGCTTAAATTTATTTCGTTAAAAGCTTCCCTACCTGTCAAAGCCCTTTGTTCAATTTAGGTCTATAACGACCATGGCAAGGTTTTACCAAATCCGTTTGCGTGTGTCCATCTATAAACACCCTCGTATCATTTTGAAGACACTCTCAAGGGTTGTTCTAATACCGACCACGTAACGTCATTTCTCCATGTGACTCCCGTATACCCAACTGTTTCGGTGCATCGAACGGCCAATTTATTGTCCTCGGATCACAAGATTTATAAAAACCAGCTGCGTGCGCATAATTTCCCGCTATCAATCGATCCATTTGGCAGATGTTGTTCGGCCCAACGCACCGTGGATTAATTAATAGTGCGCGGCATTTACCTCGAGTTAATATAGGGCCGTAGGCACGACACGCGACCCCCGAAAAGTGGGTCCCGGGAGTAAAAAACAGGGCACAGCATCCCTCGAGGGCCACAACATGGACATCTGCAGTCTGCATCGGTTGGTGCTTTACCTTGACGAAGACATGCCGGCTTGGACTAAAAAAAAATTAGGCCCGTAGGTTCGAAGACTGATTGCAGACTTATTTCGTATTTTTCAGAAAAAGCTCGCTTTTAGTTAATTTGTATACCTAATTAAAATTTCTCGTAACGGGCTAAGTATTTAACTAATTTATAGACACTTCTCTCCTCTTGAATGATTTATAATAATAAAATGGCAATGCCAATTACCATTAAAGGTAAATAATGAAATACAAAAATAAATGTCACTAGAGTGTTGTTAAAATATGTACTACAATTAAACATAGCCGACATACCACCTTCTATAGCAACTCATTGCATACTGGAACCAACGGGGAATGTAAATTTTGAGTTTCTTGTAATCTATCAAAATTTCAAATGTTTTCTCCCATGAGATTAACACAGAAAGCCCCTTGGATCCCTTTGTCCCAAAATCTATCGTCCCTCCCTGACAGAACATTCCTATATATGAAAAGGCCATGTGTTGGCCATTTTTGTTAGGTGGTATAATCTGAAAATACTGTAATATTCCAATGGAAAATGGCACATGGTCATCAAATGCCATGAAAATTCTGTGGCTTGTGATTGAGGTGTAAGATGGTTGACTTAGACAAATTATTAAGTACAAGAACGCTTTAAAATAAGCATTCAGTTTTCTACAGACGCGAGTTGCACACAATGACCTTGACCGACAAATTTAGCTAATCGCTCGATTGCTGACAAAAACAAAAAATGTTATTATTATTTTTATCAATCCTCATGTGTGTAAGTGTGTTTTTTTTGTAGACGGCTTTGAAACCTAAATTTAATTAGCATTGTCTCATGCTAATTAATACACTAAACAACCACCCACATAAGCACATAAGCGTCAAAGCGTATCTCAAGGGTTAGGGTCTCTGAAGCGATGGCTAAACGATTAGATAAGTAAACGTAGCTTAGCTGAGCTTGGCTGCGCATGGGCAGCGGTGCGATTCTGTGCACACTGCAATCAAGTTATTTTCACACGTCGACGCAGATCGCTTGTCAGATTTCTGTGATAAGTCGCGGACGAAGCGCGAAAATGTTGCGGGAAAAGTCGTGACTTCGTTCGATGATGAAATCATTAACGTTAAATTCTGGTGATTATTGGTAATTATTGGTGATTATTAATTATGTAGTGCGTACTCAAGCTAATCCAATGCTGTGACCAATACGATTTGAATCTATTAAAAGTGTACCTCATTGACTATGGGGATTTTCTTCGGTTTATTATGAAAATCACAAATCGGAAAAAATGGAAAAATTAAATGTTCATTGCTCATTGCTAAGTGAAAATTCTGAGGCGTATTATCAAGCCGTATTATCTATCGCTTTTGTTGGCAAAAGCCCGTGGCCTCAGTGATCCCATTGGAAGAGAGCCAACCAAGCAACCTTCGATTGATCGCTAGAAATTATTACAAACGTCTCGGGTGCGAGAATAGAGATTGTTTTAACGAAAGGTAATTTTTTGTTAGCTAACTTGGTCATAATTATGTTTATGAAACTAAACCATTGCAAATCCTTGGATCAAGCTTATTGTTATGTTGGGTAAACCCCTATTTTCTTTTCAAAAACCTAAATTCGCAAATCCCTCCAGAACCCTTACACCCCTTGTAAGTTCCTGTACAGATATTTTTCTAGGTGATCTTATACTGCGATCTTATTGGCCTATTTTTCTGTTCATAACGTATCCAAAATAATGTATTTGATCAATAAACAAATAAATACTTACGACGAAGAGTTATTCCTGGAAATTCTGTAGGCTGACGCCATTAGCATTTTATTACGAAAATAACCAAACATCTTCTAGTGAAATGTGTTAAATGAACTCCCCAACTTAAGGTTAAATCGAGAGGTTCAAACCGTTCATCATTTGGTCACTTTTTGTGTAGTTGACTTTTTTTTCTCTCAATTTCTCCGTTTTCCAAATGAGCGACGGGAAATCAGGCACATACACTAAATTTTCGCCGAAACATCTACACGTGTAGGTTACCTATGTGTTCAATTTGAAACAGCTGATGCACCCATCAAGTCATATGCATGCTTATACGATCCCCTCTCGGCGATCATCTTGATTACCGTGAGAGAAATAAAAGAAACACGCGCATGAGCTTTCGTGTCTCGGTTTCTTTCGTTCGTTCGTGATGTTTTTTTTTTCTTGGGCGCCAGCCGCGTTTTTTGGGGTTAAAACAAATTCGTTTCAAGACTCGATTAACAAGTATAAATAATATTATTCCACTTTCGCGTGACCGTTCGCAAGAGTGAGACAGACAAGAGGGACAAGATTTCCTAAAATTTCTTCTTCTCTTTTCTTCTAGAGAACACACAATGGGAACTGAACAGATAATGCTTTTACAAGTCGCACAGGATACAACCGATGTCCTATAATAGTACCTCAGAAGCAGAGCATTGGCTGATTTAATTTGAACTCATGTATATATCAGCAGCGGGCCCATTTTTCTCAAAATAATATAGAAAAGGATGTTATTAGAGTTAGGATATGAAAGCAGGATGGATCCTAACCACAATTCGAGCTCGAAATGTCGCCGCTAAAACCTTTAGACTCAGTCAGTAATAATATGGTCTGTGTTGATGGATAAATGATTAAATAGAGGCAATTTCGAGCCGAATTCTTATAGATATTGCCTGGGCTTTCAGCACGCACTTCGCAAAAACGGCACGCATGTGTGAATATCTACCAATTTATTAATCTGAATTTCGGTGAATTAGTCCGGAAATTGCAATTAAAATTTAAAACTTCAAGGATTGCTTACCATATTTCATGAGAAAGCTGTAGCCCCGAGCATAGTTGATGAATGAACAGCTTTACAGAAGCCACAGAAATCATCCGTGCAAACTTTAATAAGCATATGAATACGATCATAGCAGCTCATTAGATTTTTAAACCACTCATCGTACGAGTCGAGCTCACTTTTGCCGCAAAAGTTGCCTTTCCACGACTTATCAAATCAAAAGAAGTTAAAAAATTGAGAAGTATTTTATCTATGCCGGTTCGGCTTGACGAGGGCTTGCTGAGCCAGTACTAATCGACAGGTATACCGACTGCATGCGATCGCGAGGTGTCTGCCCTGGGAACCGAACCCGGGGCCGCCGTCCGGAGCGTGCGCACTCACTCGTAAACTCGGCGCGTCGAATTGTGTGGCGCCAAACTCCTGAGCGCGAATTCGTTGGCGCCAGGAAACAAGCCTTCCACAGGTCGCTGATTGTTCTGCATTTTCGATGCAAGACGGCTCCACTTGGTATGGTGTCGTATGTTCGTGAGAGATTTCTCGTTCGAGGCGCCGGGAAGAGATGGTAGGTGATTTGCATAGGACGTGCTGGCCGATGTATCTGTTGGGAGGTTTTCGGATACTTTTTGTCTATTCAAATTTTATTGTTTTTAAATTTACATATTTCGTTCCAAACGGTAAACTCGATACTTTTTAGGGCCGATGATTTAAATTTGACAAGATTTGTGAGCCTGTCAAATCATGAAATTTGGGTTGTAAGAATGGATTTGATTGGAATACGGCTATTGATTTGAAGGTCAGATTTTCAGATCAGATTTTCTTTCGGATTTTCAGATTTTTTCTTTCGTCAGGTCATAGAAGAGAGGATGCTTAGAGCAAAGGTGAAGCGGACATTTTTGTATAAACTATCAGGCACATGGCATGCACCCCAATGTCAGTCGTTTCTAAATGGTAGTAAAAATAAATGATTTCTAGCAAACTATTGCAAGGCAAATGGTGCAAAGCAAAATATTAATCTCCTTTGGAAGACGACATATTGCCTGTTCACGCTCTCACATCCTTAACACTATATATATATATAGGTGCAATAATTTAATTTAACATTAGTACAACGTCGTCGCTTTTTCAACGTCTACCTTCAGCTAAGTAACGACCGTAACGTAACGACTAATGGTCTACACGGTCAATGGATAAGAAATTTCAATGAGAAATATAAATCCGATTGAGTTATTTAAAAATTAAAAAATATATTCCATTAGTCACTCGACAAGCCGTCTATAATTGCGACTATGGTCGCCGAGGACACTTAGCACTGGGCAGCGTCTTGAGAAACCGGAACCATTAGGGCTGTGCTAGACTCACGTTGCTAACTTCATGCCCAGCGATAAGAGGGCGATAAAGACATCGTCAAACACAGATAGAGTAGTCCGCGCGAGATGCAATTCATGCGCCCATGTGCATCTTTGTGTGCAGCGTGCAGTTAAAGTGATCGTAAACATCGAACTACTGTTATACTTGAAATTAGACGGAAGGTATTAAAATGAACAGTTAGAAAACCAGTTGAAATGTCGTTTCAGTTGTAGGGTTTAGGTCCAGTTGTAGTTGCGAGCCCTATGAGCGCCTAGTTCTAACTCTGATAAGGTTGTGAATGATTATAAGCCTAATCTAGCCTAGAACCTATCCGAAGGACTATGCTCTTTGAACTTCAAGATTACTCCTTTGATCAAAGTTGTACAGAGGTTGATAATCAAAGAGAGTTACGTTGAAAAGTTCCCACTTCCATTGAATCCTTCCAACCTCTCTCCCGAAGAGAACTGGTAATTATACCAGCGGTCACCCATTCAACATCTGACTCAACCCGTGTTCTTAATTTGGTTGATATCAAGATCAAGTTTCGCCGAAGGGTTTCAAACCTAGCGACAAAGAATAACTCGACGGTTATAATACACCAAGAGGTTAAAATGGATTACCTCCAATTTTGACCGTTTATGACAGAGTCTGCTGGGAACGATATTGAGGTCAGAAATCAGTACTTTATTCGCATGTCAGATTTAGAGTAGCTGAAAGTGTACTGCGGTTCATTGCACTTGGAGTTGGAAAGTAGCAGCTATGTTTAAAACCAAACGCAAATTTCGTCGTGGATTCGTCGTCGCTGGATCTCAAAAAAGTGCTCTTGTGCCACAGTCCCAGCAAACCCATCGTCAGGAGTCCGTGTAGTGTATTCGAAAAACTCAGCGCAAATATTGGTATTGTTTCACGTACTTGTAGAAACAATCTGATAGTTTTTAGACTCATGTCTACTTTATCTAACCTTAGCAGTAGTTTTGACAACAACTATTTGAACTGAGGTTTAAATGCTAAGTTAAGAACAACTAAATTAACAGTAAAAGTAAAAGTAACAGGTACAAGTTACGAAACGTTGGGAAATTTAGTTGTACTTCACGTATCATTCGAAACCCAGTTCAAATAGTTTTTGTCAAAATGTATTGCCTTGCATTCCATGTCTATTTCTGGTGTTTACCTGGTAGGAAATGGTGAGGGTAGGAAAACCAACCGAGATAGGTCGAAATTTTGACACATAAAATGTTAAAAACCAATGCAACTAAGTTCTTGGGACGTACCATAGCTTAAGCGACAGAGACTACAGATTTTCTCTCGGTTGACCCTCACTTTAAGCGCAAGGCGGGGATGCAAATATCTCGGCAAAGATCTCAATCCGCCACGATCTCGCTGCAACAACGTTGTCTGCAGCGTCTTATCAATGACACCCCGGTGGTCCCCGTCGTAAAGAGCAACTCTTTATTTGACGGCCGCGATTGCAAAGATGACAACTTCACAAGACATCAACTCGGCGTTTAAACGCATTCCTCCGCGATGCGGATGATGTTACGACGCCGGTTAAATTGTACCGAGCGTTTAAGATGTTACGACTCTACGATGAAGACGTGCGCATAGAAATATTGTCCATAACTCTGTGAGATCAATGCCTACACTTTATACGCGATGGGTAATTTGTGTCGCGTTCAATTTCGATTCTGCATATGCACGTCTTACACCTGGTGTCCCAACACATTTCTGTGCATGCTTGCGAATACGTAAAGCCGGAGAATGTCTATTAAAAATTCAAGTTTCTTTATTCATTTTCTGGTCATATCAACAATACAATATAGCGTTGTTCTGTCACTGTCACTGAAACCTGCAAATATGTCAGAATGAAAAATCACCTGGGTTTCGGTCAGGAGAAATCATTTTTGCATTTATGGAAAAAAATAACTTGACCCTGCATTCTCGATTGATCCAGGGCTTATATTTGCAAACCCAATTCTGGAACATCATTTCGAATATGACATGATTATATGCCACCAGTTTTGATTGCCAATGGAACAATGGAACTATAAAGAGCGGGAAGTTCTATGTAAACGGAAATTCAGAGCTTAACGGACTTGTTGTAACCCCCGCCTTGTGATGTTACAAGCCACGGTGCCCCCCCCCCCCCCCCCCCCCCCCCCCCCCCCCCCTCCTCCTACACACAACCATTAACTCTCAAAACAGATCGGCATGTTTGGTTCCCAGCGACACCCAGTTTGCTAGTGTCGAGAGTGGTGTCGAGAAACAAAAAATAACAAAAAAAAAAAAATCGCACACACATACACACCAAGAAGACAAACCGTAGCCTAGTGCATAAACCGCCGGACTTTATCGACTCTGCCCGCAGATTTAATGGCGGCCAACGACGCTGCGGCGGCCATAAAATATCCAGCCGGACGCAGACTTAAGCACACCCGACGTAAATCACGCGTCTTTATTGAGATTCGTCAGATATTAATTAGCGGAACACTGTACCATGGCAGCGGAAAGACAATGACTCTTAAATTACTTCGACCAGTTCGAATGTTAAGCTGCGCCAAAATTTGAATACAAGGTTTTGCATCGAGAATGAATTGACTAATCAGAAGCTGTCTTCTATCAGAAAATCGTAGTTCTGTTTCAAGTTCATGTTTGAGGTTAATTTAATTGTGGTTTTCCCGGGTGCTAAGGGCTGCAAATACTAATTTGGGTACCAGCGAGGTACATACATGACAGATAAAGATATTTTATTTTTCCTGTTTTTCGAGGGAAAAAAGTCCGTCCGTTTGGCCGTAGATCAACTGCGTTCACTTTAATGTGAAATTTAAGTTGGCTTTTCCTTGGAACCCTCGAGCTTTGGTTTTCTTCGCTCGGGTGTCGTTAACTGACCCCACCGCCTTGTTGTTTGCCGCAGAACTGCCCAACTAAGGCCGAGGCGCGACGCAGTGCGGCCAAAATCGCGCTCATGAACTCGGTCTTCAACGAGCATCCCTCACGCCGGATATCCGACGATTTCATCGAGAAGGCGGTGGCAGAAGCGCGTGCATCCTTCAAGGTGAGTCATCCACGTCCTGACCATCCTTGATTCGCAGTTTTTCCTGGCTGTGTCTCATTGGATTTGGATAGGGATACGAAAGGAGACTGCCAACGCTAGTAGCATTGGCATTAGCAACAGTTGGAGAACGATCCATAGCGTTTAATTTAAGTCCACTACAGAACTTCAACGGCTGCGATAAGTTAGCTAGCTCAAATACTTTTAAAAACGATTTCTCATTGCTTAAAGCCGAAATCTTACCAATATTGCTGTGATACTGGTGACATGTATTTCATAAAACCGTATTACATTGGTTTTATTACATATGAAAATAATTGCCGCCAAAATAAGCCGACCGGCCAGGAATTTTTCTGCCGCCAATTGTATTAACACGAGTTCTGTCTTACAGGGCGACCCCGAGGAAGCCGACAACCCCAACACGGGTATCGGCGCGTTCCGCTTCATGCTCGAGACGAACAAGGGACGCACCATGCTGGAGTTCCAGGAGCTGATGACCGTCTTCCAGCTCCTGCACTGGAACGGCAGCCTGAAAGCGATGCGCGAACGCCAGTGCTCGCGGCAGGAGGTCGTCGCGCACTACTCGAACCGCGCCCTCGACGACGATATGCGTTCACAGATGGCGCTCGATTGGATTGCACGCGAACAGGTAGGGTGGAAGCGTTTATTGCGCCTGGTGCATAGCGAGGGGTTGTTACTCGTAGTAGCTTAGTTGTTGTGTTGACTTCAAATCCATGTGAAAAGGAACGAGTTCAAAGCTTTAGAGACCCATATTCAAGTTTTTCAAGGGCAGGGAAGAATGTTTATGTATATATACTGGTCGGGTAAATTGCTCGCTACCATCTTGTAATTTAGTGTCTGAGTGAAATTATTCTTAAAGCTGTAAACTTTGCTGTAGTTCATTTCAAAATCAAAGATAACTAGGAAGACTGGAAGTGAAATCTCTAGTTTTTAATTAAATTATTTACACCTTGCTGTTCGTGTCACAACAAGAAAGTGCATGAATTGTTCGTTATCAAACTTTTTGAAAACTTCCACGACCGGGTCCCCATGTCAGACATCCTTTGCTTAACGCATGCGCTCGTTCTGTCCCTTCTCAGGAAAGCGTCGGCGCGTTGGGTCGCGAACTGGGTCTTGCCGAGCGCGAGCTCGAAACGGCGCGCCTCGCGGGTCGCGAACTCCGCTTCCCTAAGGAGAAGAAGGACATCCTGATGCTGGCGCACACGCAAGTCACCGGCTCGCTGTCCAGCTAACTACCAAGCGTTGCCCATCCCCCTCTTCATCCTTTCAATCTTCTTTAGCAGTCGGGACAGATACCCGAAGTGTCCCAGAAGAAACGCCTCAAGCTGTCCTCGACGCCAACCAATGAAGACGTGTGAAACTTTTGACATCGCGTAAAAGCTAGGTATCTCTGTCCGTGTATGAAGGCCTCGCCGCCTGACGTCGATAAGATGCGTCGGTACTTCTGGTTGGCGTAATGGGCATGGATCCACGGCGTCTTTCTCATCGCGCGTTTAAGTCTCTGTACGCTTTCAAGCGGCACTCAGTTTTAAGATTTGTTTCTTATCTCCGTTACACAAATAACAAGTTTTCTTCTCGCTAATAATATTTCCACAGAGTCGACGTCGATGAAAAATGGTCGGTCGACTGATAATTAATATATTTTTGTTTCTTTTGTAAATATTTCGATGTTGCTTGCAATAATCCAAACGCTCGGCTTGGAGAGCACGCTAGAGCCATGTTTCGAGAGCTGCATTTTATAGTGAGAGATGTGATCACGTCCGTCGCGACGCTCGACAACGACGACGAACGAGATTCTTGACATTCGTGTGTTTGTACTTACCCATGATCTCATCGTGTTCTGTTGAAAACAAAAAAAAATACGCTTTGTATATGGTAATTTTAATTTCTCGACAATCATCTTGTGATTCGCGACGCAAGAAGCTGTGAGTCTATTTGTTCGGATTCAAATTTGGAACCTCCAAAAACTGTCTTTCTTTTAGTTCAGTAACCGGGACATGATTTTATACTTGTACATTGCGACTAAAATTTTCAACGGTTCAAATTCAACTCACATGGCGTGTAAAATAAGATATTTAAAATGCATTACAAATACTTTGAATAAAAATTCGCATTCCGAAAGAAACTGAACCAACGAATCCTCCACCTCAGGAGACAAAAGCGGACGATTTTAATGGCCTTCTCTGTCCGCGCAGCTTCGTTGTGTTGGTTACTTGTACCGGGCGGCACCGGCCCAGTACCAGCACTTGACAGGCAATGTATTCTTGTCACCCAGCTGCCCAGAGTGACGTTCGGTCCGCCAACTTGAACTGGTTCCTCGGGTCGCCTCGACGAAACAGGGTCAACGTGGTACTGATTTTCGTTGTCTTACAGTACGAGTTTTTTTTTAATGTCATCGAAATTTATCGGAATTGTGCAGTACATACTTTTGTCATTTCAACAAGTCAGTCACAAGAAGTGGTTACTTCTTGACTACCAGGAAGACCAAGACAAAAACCTGGTTAAATTGTCCACCGGTCCAAGTGATTCTCATCGGATTTTTCGTGCGCATGCCCATGAGTTTTGATCCGATGCGTTCCTCCAACGTTTTAGAATGCAAGTTCTGCATTGCAAAACAGCCTTCAGAGAGCGGCCGAAAAAAAGTGAGCCAGCCGACTTTTGAAACGAATTCGGCCTAAATACACTCGCTTCGATTCGAAATTAAACCACATAACGAAGGCAATCAATTCTAGAGAGCTCCTCGTTTTCTTGTTCGTTTTCGCTCCGACTTTGCGAAATAATAAATGTTTCGCAAACGGCGCGGCCCGAGAATTTCACTAAAATCGTGCTACCAGACGGATGCCCATTAATCTAAACTAATATGCTAATTGGATATCGTCCGGCTCTCTGTCCCTCTCTCTCTCTTTCTCTCTCGCTCTCTTTCTCTCTAGCACTCGCCCGGCTTACAGCATAAAAACGGTCGCATTATTTACGAAAAAGGAGTAGACCCCCATAAATCGCAAGCTCATGTGCACATGCTGCCGAGTTGCAGTGCTGAGATGCACTTTTTCTTGCATCACCGTCTGGTCATTGTGCTCATCCAGGCGAAATGAGATTTGACCCCGCCAACAAGGGCTTAGAGAAGGTACGTTTACCATTTTTGGGCCCTGCTTTTCGGGTTGTTTTTGTCCCGTCACGATTTCAGTCGCAGTCATCAAGTTTGAAAGGAAACGTCTCCAAAATAACTACAGAAACAAATACCTTTCATGCTCGAAATTTATTCTGTCATACCATTTGCGCCCATGGTGGGCGTAATCAGAATTCAAAACAGCCTTTGATTGTTCTTTTCGTGTGCCACTGGTAGCTTTTATCCGCGCGGACAATCGGCGATCGTACCGATCGGATGCAGCGATTCGACATCCTCAGATCGGTCGCCAAGAGACAAAATTCCTCAATTCTAACCGTTCTTCAGCAAACCGGCGGCCACGACAGCCACCAGAACCCTGCAAATTATAACTGCGCTGAGCCACTCTGCAATTTTTGCCATGATCTTTCCAACTCTGCCCTGGGCTTGCGAATCGTACGCTCCAAACGTAGAAACTCAGAGCTGTCCTTCACAACAAGACCAAAACAAGAATCCTACGTGCAATTTCACGACCTTTTTCGCCAATGGGCGAATCAAAAATTCAGAATAAAGAATGACTACAAAAAAAAAAGTATCTATAAACGCATTCTCGCGAGATGCACTTTGCTAAGTAATACTGTGCAATGCACTTTGTGCACGCAATTTAATTTCGGCGCGTATTCTTCATGATGTCCTAGAGCCGATGACGAGACTCAATTAAGACAATTACCCGTCTAGATGATTGCGAGTGTCAGTTGCCAACAATTGGCGATTGCTCGGGTCACGCCCTCGGACGGGGCAAAAACTGAGCTGCGACTGTGGGAGTAGGCATGCACATTCTGTTCAGACGACGGGTGCAAATTATATACGGCAGAGAAGAGAGACGAGACTCGAGAAACAAATGGCACGTCTTCGCGCTCGGTCCCGCGATTCTGAACGAGATGAACACGAAGAATGTCGACTCGGTAATTAGAGCTTGCCTGAGAGATCGAGTCTTTGGCCGCTGTGGCTGCTGCTGTAACCACGTCATACCTAATCACCCGACACACGTGTCGCTGGATTCGCAATCGATGGGATCTTGCTTGCCGTTCTGATTAGCGCGAAATTGCTATCGATATCTTCTTCCATTTTTGTATTGATAAAAAAAAACCACATTTATATTTTTATTAATTACCGGAAAACAGCACCACTTTGATAATTTCTCCTCGCTCATAGAACAGAAGAGCTATCGAGTTATTATAAATCAGGATGTGATGAGCTACTGCAAATTATGGCTTCCTAGGGTGTGATTCTGTGACTTTTCTAGTTGAATGAGATGAAATCATTTCACTTCAGAAAAAGTGACTGAATTGCTCACCTGAAGATGTGGATTTCACGATAAAGGTGATGAGAAATTAAAATTTTGTAATTTGAACAAGCTTTAGTTCAAAAGTGTTCAAGAAAATTAGAAGAGAGATCTGCCATAATTTTCTGGCCTATAATCGTCTTAATGATGGTTGAAAGAGTCGTTCGAATAAATGAACCCTAATTAATAATGATAACTTCATACTCGAAGATTGAATGGATGTTTAACTGTCTGTTGTATTTTTTTTGTCATTTGTAATTTACTGATGATGGGACACGAGCGAGTTTAATTTTTATTCAAATAACCGAGGGCGCGTGCTTGTCCATGCCCAAACGATGTGGATTATTTTGGCAGAATAGAACAGGAAATGTGGAACGTCCCGAAAAAAATCTGTGATAAACAAGGTTTGTAATGTGTAAACGATTGTTGTAAAATCGAGTGAATTGGTATAATTAATTTTGTTGATGTAAATTTCGTGTGTGCAATGTAAAATGTAAATAGTGCCAATATTGTGTGAGAAAGTGTTTATTTCAATATTAATGTTGTCGAATTTTTGTAACTGCTTGAGAGTGCTTGTGGTGTGAATGAACAGAGTTCTGTTGTTAGTTCTTAACATATGAAAGTCAACGCCATATTGTGCAGTTCATGTAAGAACTGCTGCTTTTATATAATTCGAGAGACAAAATGTTTTTGCTGCAACCTTTAATGTAAGTTGATAGGCTACCTAATAAAGGCGTCGGTGGTGGTTACAGCAACTGGCGAGTACAATACTTCTCTTCCATGCGCACCAAAAGGTAACCTTCAGTTTTGCAGATTCCTGATTTACAAAAGCAAACAGTCGAGGGGAACTTGACATTTTAGCTTCCTTTTCCTTCAGTCCATTGTTGCAGAAAAGGCATGCAGAAATATTTATTTAAGGACATAAAATTCAAATATGAACATTGTCAGTGACAAGTATATTAACTAGGAAAACCGAGCGAGGAAGAGAATGATGAATTTTTTACTGACAACTGTTTTGTTTTGGTTCCAATTTGTCCTCGAACTGAAAATGGTATATACAACTTAAAACGCTTCTACAGGTTCCTTCTATGATAAAACAAAAATGCTTCAGCGGTAGTGCACAGACAGTTCCGATTGGCTGTTGCCAAACAAATATCATATATAGACACTGGTACATGCCACTGAAAAACCATCACAAAGTATGTAAAACTTGAGATGAACAACAGATTCAAGCCAATAAAACACCATTCCATATTTCCCTTAAACTTTATAATTTCAAAAATTAGACAAAGATTTAATCAAAAATAACCACCACATCCTCTGCAACAAAGAACTGTTTTAAAAGCCTTGGACTGCCGATCACACAGTCGGTCTAGGCGCGATGCCGGGTTTTGGAACGGCCCGTTCCTCGGGAACGTCCTTGGTGGACGCCGCTAGGCCATGCTTGGGAGGGTGGTCGAGGATGAGATCGATGATGCCAAACTCCTTGGCGTCCGTTGGGGACATGAACTTGTCACGCTCCATGCTTAAGTCTGAAACAAGAAAATTGTGTTTGTGTCGAGAAAGTCCTGAGCATACACTATTTATTTTGTAAAAACTAGATGCATTAGTGCATTAGTGCATTTTAGTGGAATAAACCACTAAAAACTGTTTTAAGTCCAGAGGAAGATGGATTACTGATAGTGATAGCATAGGGAAGACAAGTTCACCGATTGATTTGTAGGACAGATTTACCTGGACCACTCTGGCATGATTATTCACATTTCAATCAAATCACAACAAATCCAAAAGTGAACTTTTAATTTCCGTGGCACCATAATTGCAAGGATTAAATCCTGAGAAGTCAGCCGTACTGACCGATACGTTCGAGCGAGAGCCCAGTGTGCTTGACGTAGAGCCCATTGAGCTGCTTCTTTAGCTTGATGATCTCCTCAGCCTGGATCTGTATGTCTGTGGCCTGTCCCTGCACTCCGCCTGAAGGCTGGTGCACCATGATGCGTGCATTGGGCAGCGAGTGGCGCATGCCCGGCGCGCCAGCCGCCAGCAACAGGCTCGCCATGCTGCATAGAACCATCAGGTTGTGTTGGGGAATTTTCTCTGTTTATTCTGTTTTGAAAGACTTGTAGCTTGGTTGAATTTTGAAATGTTTCTTACCCATTCTCCAAAAGGAATAGATAAATAGTGAATACCTACTTAAATGCATAGTAACTTTTTCAGTAGCAAGATTGGTGTTAGAATTATTACATAAATCTTGTGATAAGTTGATCATTCTAAAAACTGATCATACAAATTTCAATGTATTTGCGTATCTACTTTGCATATTTCATTTTTTTGACTGTAGAAAAACACCAATTAAAACAGATTTCCTTTAAGTGCTATTTTACCATATGAATTTCCTTGTAATTTAAAGCTTTAAAATGCTCTACATAGTGGATACTTTATTTTATGCTGGCGACGTTGTTGATCGATGCTAGCTGTCACAAACCTGCAAGCTTGGCCGACACACCACGTTGCAATCGGAGGAAGGATGTACTGCATGGTGTCGTAGATCCCAAGTCCAGCTGTCACGCTACCACCTGGGCTGTTTATGTACATATGCACTGGCTTTTTGCTGCTCTCCGATTGCAGGAAAAGCAGCTGGGCTACCACCAGTGATGATAATTCGTCAGATATCTATGACAAATCAGAAAATGAATTCTTCTGAATAAATATTAAAACACGCCCATTTAAGACTCAGAAGAAACTTACAGGCCCCATAACACAAATTATTCTCTCTTTCAAGAGTCGTGAGAATATGTCATAAGCTCGTTCGCCTCTGCCTGTCTGCTCAATGACAATCGGTACGAGAGGAAAACTGTTCTGAATACATGTGTGTAAGAGGCTTTTTGGCTGAAGTGGCGAACGTGTGGAAATCCGGTTCAAAGCACCCTGAAAATATTATAATGTATTAAGTGACACTAAATTTGATCATTTTGAGTGAAATGAAATAGACCTAGCTCATTTCATTTAACCACACATTTCTGTATACTTATAGATATCCACTTAATTATGGCCCACATATGTCGAATTCATGGTTACAATAGATATACCAAAACTCAACTTACCAAAATTTTTGTTATTTTATTCATTATTGCCAGATTTTATTAAGATTTTAAATTTTTATCTGCCCAGCTGGCCTGCTCATGTCAGATTTGCAACTGAAGCGAAGCGGGTCGTGGAACTGGAACCCTGTAAACGTACCGCACCAAAAACGCAGTTTTCATAAGCTTGAGGAAATTATCATTTGAATAGCGGTTTATCTACGTCATGTAGTCATCACCAGAGTACTTTTAATAGAATTTGTATAATATTATAATTAGATACGAACCACGGTACGAACTGGTGGATTCGTGTCTAATTTTTACTGCGGCACCATTGGAAAGTGTAAATGACTTTTCCGCGCATACTTCACATTGAACCACCAGTTGTTACTTGTTAATATAAATGGTTGCTTATGAAGGAGATCGCACGTTACTTTTATTCGCATAAAATAGGGTACAAGTCACATATTGCCTTGGATTCTTCATAGCATCCTATAGCCCTAGCTTTATAACTAAATAGACATGAACTTAGTTTGCGTACAAACAATAGATTGCAACCAAGGCGCAGTCAGGGCGGTCAGATTCAATGTTGATGGCTCATACTGCCTGACATGTGGATCAGATAGAAAAGTTCGATTGTGGAATCCTCATAAATGTATTCCACTGAAAACATATGGCGGCCACGGAGACGAAGTATTGGATGCATGTGGGTCTTGTGATAACAGTCAGATAGTTTCTGGAGGCTTAGACAAATCTGTGATATTGTGGGATGTCAGCACCGGGCTCCCAGTCAGAAGACTCCGAGGTCACGCCAGCAAGATAACATGTGTGAAATACAACGAAGATTCTACAGTAGCCATATCAGGGTCTCAAGACAACACAGTTATGCTGTGGGACACACGCAGTCGTAAACAGGAGCCAATCCAAGTCCTTAAAGATGCCAAAGACAGTATTTCTTCCATTCAAGTAACTGACCATGAAATTCTTACGGGTTCGGTTGATTGTAGGATCAGACGATACGATTTACGGACTGGAGAGTTAATAACAGACTTTGTCGGACAACCCGTCACTTGTATCAGCTTCACTCGAGACAGTCAATGTGTTCTTGTAGGTTGTTCTGACAACACAGTTAGACTTTTTGACAAAGACACTGGGGAACTACTCAGTGAATACACGGGACACCACACCGGAGATTATTCAATCGAAAGCTGCATTGACAATCGCGACGGACACATTCTTTCTGGTTCGACAGACGGAAGCATTTGGTGTTGGGATCTTGTGAGCGGTGTCGTCAAGGATAAATTGATTCACGAAAGAGGATTTGTCGTGCATTCCATGAGTGCCCATCCATCTCAGCCATACCTTCTCTCTGCTTCTGGAGGCAACATCAAGCTCTGGGGAACTCTAGCCACCGTTGAAGAATTTGAATGAAGAGATTCATATATCACTGATGCATGGATCGACCATTTCAAACAGGCGATAATGTCTTCCTGCCCTTTTAGCGATGTCTCCTGCTGTTTCATTGTTGCTGTTTCTTATCTGTGCATTAATTAATGGATTCATCAACAAAAGCTGCAGCGTTTCTTTTGCGTAGCTGTTTGTTGCTGCCATGTGGAGTGGAGTATGTCCTGCAAAATCATTCACAACAGATGTAACCTTGATTCTATTAAATTTATAATCAATGACTTTGTGAACCAGCTAATGCAAGCCAAAACAAGCAAATAAAAAAACATTTTGATAGAAATTGTATGACCCTCTTTATTTTTTTCAATAAAGGTTGATGGGTTGTTGTATTCAATGCTTGATAAAAATTGCACATCGATTTGCAACAGGTGTACTAATGCATTAATGAAAATGACACTACACCGAATGGTTTGTAATCATGACATAGTAGCTTACCACCATCAGTCAATGCGTTGATATCTGCCCCATGCTCTAAGAGCTTAGCAGCTGACTGAGAATTATTCCAACGGCAAGCAGAGTGAAGTGGTTGCCATTTATCTTCTGTTTGGGCACCAATGTTTGCCCCATTTGTCAATAAGAACTGCAACCACAAGAAAAATTGTAAGATAATAATCATAATTCAAAAATGCCTCATTTCAAATGGATGGATTTTACTTGTAGTGGGCCAACAAGTAAGACAACTTAACAGGTAAACTCAGGTGAGTTCTATAGAATGAGAGATCATGTCAACATAAAAGACAAATGTACCCACTTGAATCACATCCACGTGATCGTTGTAGCATGCTCGGTGCAAAGGTGTATACCCGTTCCAATCTTTAACGTGAACAAGACTAGGGTCATCCGCAATAAGTTTCTCTGCCACATCCAGCTTGCCGTTTTCAGCAGCCCACAGAATCTCTTTTTGAGGGCTCTCTGCATGATTAAAGACAGTACAATAAGGTAAATATTAGTATTTATTATGATAAATATTAACCGACAACAAGATTCAGTCAGTTTGTACCTATTTAGCATGTGCTGTTTCTATTTCATTAGATTTTTTCTGAATTGGCATTGGCAACATTACATATACATTTCATTAGTTTCAAGTATCACAATCGTTATAGTAGCCTTACATGCAACACTCAGATTATTTAAACTCTGGCACAAGGCACTACCTATCTTTGTCATGCTAGAGCTGTTACCTATGCTGTTACATGGTTGCCTAAACAAAGGTTAGGGCAGGAGATATTTAATGTTTAGGAAAGGTTGCTAAGAAAAGAGATTTATAATAAAAGTTTGTACTTAGGATAAGAGAAGTTATCTAGCCATTTTTAAATTCAACATCGTGTCAGTTATAAATTGTCCATAAAGTAATTATGTTGAGTTTCGTGGGAAAGGTGAGGTTATCTTACCGTGTGGATCGGTCTCTTCATCGACTCCTTCATTATCATCATCCCAACCACTGACTTGAGCCAGAGGCATCGAATGCCTTGAATTACTCATGATATTTTCCATAGCATACAGCATGTTGTCATCAAATATATCATTATCCTCGTCCGAAGACATAGCTCTAAAATCTTTGCACCTCACCTCACTTCAAACTTGACGTAGCAGTCAGTACCTCGTGACATATATTGATGCCCAGGAATTCAAACCACTTGAAAATGTGAAAAAAATTATATCCACACATAATTCGACCCAATCTCCCGGTATGTCATTTGGGCAGACTCACTAAGATAAGGTAAGCGAAAGTATAATAAATATGTATAAATATAACTTTACAAAATTATCAGTAAATTATATTAAATTAAAATAGCCAGGAAACAAAGCTGACAAAAGCAAGAAATTAAATTCAACAAAAACCACGAGGAGCAATGACTTATAAAAGAATGTACAAATAAAATACAATGTATTAAATTTAAACTAAAAAAAATAAAACTTATCAGCTGTTTATATACTGTTTATGTTTAATACTGTTTATATAGTAAACAGGCAGTTACTACCAAAAAATTAATTGCCCAGCTCAAAAATCTTAAAAAATTAGTATATCTTGGACCAGATTATCTAATAGGCTTAAACAGAAAAAACTACCCAACAACGACACAATTTCTTACGTACCTGAGTTACTAAACCAGCTATTACACAACATGCAACAGAATCAAGCTATTAGATCACGCAATGAACGCTGATCACGCTGAACGTTAAAAGCAAGATCAGACTATTTGCAGATGACTGTGTCACTACAGAGAGGTCAGAGACGAGATGGATGAGGGAGCACTCCAGGAAGACCTCACCAGAGTAGGAGAGTGGATGAAAATAAACCAAATACAACTCAACCTTTCTAAATGTGAGCTAATACAGCATTTAACAAAAAAAAATGGACGGAGGACAAGGACTTACAAACTGGAAGGGCAAGAGCTGGTTAGAAAAAAGAGAGCCAAATACCTAGGAGTATGGATAGACAAGAAGCTTGAGTAGAAGAGCCAAGTCACAGGAAGTGGAGAAAGGAATCAGGAGCCTAAACTTTGTCATGCGCACTCTTCAGGACCAGGAAGCCAGGTAAAGGAAAAGGTAGACACTGCACTAGTAAGGCAGACGGGGAGAAACCCAAGAGGTGGAGAGAATTCAGAGACTGGCAGAGAGGAGAGTCTCAGGGAGAATAGGACGGTTTAGGTGGGAGAAGGAGGTCAGAGTAATGGAAAGCCCAACCGAAATGATATGGGAGCTGGGATGGGAGAGTCTAGAAAACAGGAGGACTAGGGTAAGACTGTGTGCAATGCATAGGGCAATATGCGGACGGGAAGGGTGGAAGGGAATAGGGAAGGAATAGTGAAATTTACTAGAGAGTAAAGATGGAAGGAAGGGCTCAAGATACAGGGCGAGGGGTGCCCAAACAAACATTGGAAAGTATTCCTTCGCTAACATAACAATAAGGCAGTGGAATGGAACAAAAGTAGGAGTCAGGACCAAGCCAAATTTCTGCCAAAACGTTTAAAAGCAGTTACGACCAAGAGGTCTAATGTCCCTAATTGTACAGAGCACCTGTTCCTTTAGATTAAACTAGAACTTATAATTTAGTCCACATAAACTGCATTATCATATCTACATTATTATCATTATATTATTATCACAACCTATCACCATTACCACCATTACTTCATTGTACAATTGTAAGAGAAATTGAAATAAATTTACTGGTAATAATCTCTTGACAAGAGCGTGCTTTAATGTCCGGGTCATGACTTCATGTTGGTTTCATTTACCACAATATTATTTTAAAGCTGAGGGCACATACCAAACCAATGACTTTATATTAGAACCATTATTTTGTATAAGAGGCATTAAAAAGCTCTCGAACAAGAAGCAAGCTTTTAGCTTGTACTTACTCTACTTAGCGGATAGCCATGTTGATAGAGCATCAGACCAGCAATCTAAAGGTTCCGGGTTTCGTACCCCGGTCCGATGCCATATTTTTCCTTTCTAGTTTTTCTTCCATCCATTAGGTACTTACTGGTTGAAACTCGTGTGAACATGCACTAGAAAGACCAAAAACTATAAAATATTTACATATAGGTACACAGCATCGCGAAGCCGTGGCGCTGATCAATTCCGTGTGTTGCATACATCCAGGGGACAGCAGAGGATGAGAAAACTAGTGCTTTTACTGGATGCCGGATGCCGTTTTAAACCCTTCAGAAAATCCAGCCCAAATTTCCCCTCTAATTCAAGGCTTAATTTAAGTTTTTTATTTTTATCATTTTACAATAATCTTGAGTTGGGCCAGATTTTCTTTAGGTATTTACAGTCGGTTTAGCTTTGGAGAGAATGCTTGAATGTAGTCTTTTCAGGGTTCCAATATTGATAGATGTTTAGTTTATTTGTTTCTCGCCCAGTGGCGTACAGTACAAATATTATAAATTCCCCCTTGTTTTGTTGGGTTACAAAAAAAAGTTTCTTTATATACTAAGGTACATTTCATTCCTTACATCTAGCATCTTTCAATCTTAATTTTAAGCTATTTACATTTGTTGGCCAAGGATTTACTACACTGTCTGGCATCTCATTCCAAAGCTTGGTTGCTGTAGATAGAAGGAACGAAGAGGTAGATAAGAAAAAGCTGTCTCTGAATTGTGAATTGTATTGTTATTTTTTTGAAAAAAAAATTGAATGCAATACTTTTAAATGTAGACTATTATAAGTTCATTTGCTTTAAAAAAATACAAAAATGTTGATACACTAGCTAAAATATTTCCTGGAGTAGATTATCTGCATCAAGAACTGCTTTAGGAATCTCCAAATAGTCCTTGTCATCCCATTCCTCATCAGCCGGAGGTTTTGTCAGACCTGGCTTCAAAGTGGTGAGCAAAGGTTTACCATCGGCCCCTATGCTTAGGTACTTTAGAAGCTCTTCTGATAGGGGTATCAGCCGCGGTGGAGCGTTCTGTGGCAGAGGGACGTCTTCGTTGCCTACAAGGCTCCCCAGCACACTCTTGCCGAAGCTGAAGTTCTGAAAAAATTACAAGATGTTTAGTGAGAGTACTCAAAATGAATCAAATTTATTTAGATGATTTGTAATGTGCCAAAGGGCTGGGATAACGAATATGTTGATTGGGAAAGTAAGTTCCATACTCTCCCTTTACTTTCCCAATCAACATATTCATTAAAATTTATTTAAAATCTTTTATCTAAGTTAATATCCAAATTTTGCAATGAACAACTATTTTGGATCAAGGCTACAGCTAGTTGATTTACTAATTTTTTGTACCATGTTTCAATGTCTATGGCCAAAGAAAAAAGTTTAGTAATTTATGCTGTCTCTAAATTCTTAACAAAATATTGCTGATCTCAATCTGTTGTTTCCAGGATTATAAATAGTTACATGCCACTTTAGGTGTCACAAAATTTCCAACATATACTAACAATTAACTATCTGATCATTTTTATTTTTATCTGTTTTTTTTTTTTTTTTTTAAGAGCAATTTCAAACGAACAAAAACGAGGAATCTTATTCACCTCCGGCAAGCAGTGATGCTCAAGACAGTAGTGATTTGTCTTGCCATCATTGTGGCACCACGTCCCATCAGGAAAATAAGGACTGACTCCAAGATCGTTGAGATCCAGCCGCGGAGTGTAGTATGAGCCAGTGTCCTTGCGGCGGCAGAATATGGCGCAACCCATCCACATGCGAGTAACCTCGTGGGGTGCCTGCAAGCCCGATCCTGCTGGGTCCAAGTCTGGCAGGAGTTTGCTGAACTCCTTGCACTTGGAAGACGCAAAATCGGTAACCGATTCTCGTTTCACCTTCTTGCACACCTGTTAAAACAACAACATGATTCATATTTCCACAGTAAAATTTGATTTTTTTTTTATTACATGACTTTAAATTGACACCTACAAAATCTTTGAACTTAAATCTGCTACGTTTTCAAAACAATCAGCTCAATAATTTTTTTTTTCATAAATTTTTACCAAAAGGTTAGTTTTTTACACAATTTGAAAACTTGCTGAATGACAAAACTGAAAATAGATAGAAGAAGGAACTCAACAAAACTTGTCGAAATTTAGCAAATATGATGTTCAAATCAAGACTAATGAAATGGAAATAACAGATTTAGGAGTAGTTTGCATTCCAGCTTAAGTCACATTTTTCAAAGATTTGTTGGGATATTTGGCCAGTTTTAGGCCATTTTCAACAAAAAAGAGTTTCCTAAAATATTACTTTACAGTGTTTATAATAAGCAAGTCATTTATATTTGTCACTCGTATTAAAAAGAGTGAAAAACACTCGCAAAGCACTTATCTTTCAATGTGTCACTGCTCATGCGCAGGATTAGATCACTTAGTCCCATGTGAACAGGCTTAAAGCCACTCCAGCCACTGCTGAATGTAAACGTGAATGGACACATTGTTTGCACACCATTTTTACTTCATGAAGTCTTTTTTACAATTGCAGCAGTTTTCATAAAGTGAATTTGTATGATTTTATTTTGTGATCATAATTTGATAATTGATAAGGAATTGCAAAAAGCTGGCATAAATAAAAGGAAATAAGAAGAAAGAGAGATAACCATCGAAAGTAAAAAAAAAAACGGTTACAATAGATGTACAAGCTGTTAACGTTTCGCTTTTACTCTCTTGTTACTCTCTTACTTTGTAACTCTCTTCCCCACGTTTGTATCCTTCTTTATATCTGCAGCCCCAAAACTTTCATGATCAGTCATCAATGGACCCACAAACCTTCTTATCATCACAGAAGACTGCTCCAACAGCTGCACCCTCACAACCCTCCTCAGTGTTGACGGGCGCTGGTTTGTCACAGACGCGGCGCCTAGTCTGCGCTCCGCGTGCCTTTGCCACGCAGCCCGAAGAGCATGCCTCGGTCTTCCACTCGCCCCAACCACCCTTCACGACTTTGACAGGTGGCGCTCGTTTCATCACGATGCAGTCACCTCCACGACACCACTGCACATACAGCCAATTGCAAATATCACAATTAACGGTCTAGCCAAAGTAACGTCCAGATGAAAATTGAAATTCTAATCAAATTGTTATTTCAGCAAAACCTGAAAATATTTCTAAATTGAACTGTTTCTTTCAGTTTCATGGGTTTCTTTGATTTGATAAAAACCCCAGCAAATTCGTAAAAAATATTTGTATAAGTATTTTTCGAAAGCAAAGAATTATCATATTGTTTCGTGGAGATTCAAATAAAAATCTTTAAACCAGATGTTAAGAATTGGCAATTTCTTGTTTGTGGAAAAAATAAATTTTTGAGTTAAGTTAAATTAGTAACAAAATATTGTTGAGTTGATCTTTGACATGATTCTGTCCCTCGGAAGTATTCATCAGGAAGTAGTACAATGGCACTGACCTTTCCTCGGCCACAGCCGGTTCCTTCTAAGGCAGGTCCAGCGAAATAAAACCCTGAGCGATGCGGAGTCTTGCACTTTAGGTTCTGGCACACGTCCTGTAGAATCAAACAAAACTAAATCAGAGCTGAAGCCGTGAATACTCAATCTCTGGATCTCGTGCTTATTAAATAAAACATGAAAGATGGGAAAAAAATAGATACATTTGACTAATAATGATTATTTTCAGCATTTCTTTTTTTTCTACGTGTTGCTTGGTGCGCAAATAACAATTGCAAACGTCAAGAAGGAAAATACCAAGAGAATTGGATATTTGTTTATGTCACAGATCCACACAACCAAGGAGAGAAAACCGAATAAGCAATCGGGCCCGACTCCCTTGCCCCATTTCAACGAAGGCAAGCCTAACTCTCACCTGCAGGCGGTCTGGATACTGCAGGTGTGCATCCTTGTCCCTGAGCAGCACCTCACATTGCCTCTTGGGTCCCCACGCCTGGCCTGGCTCGTCCAGGTACTTGGCATGGTTCAACTCGGCCGATGGAGACTTCGGCACGTCTGTGAGGCACTTGGCCCAGCTACGAGAACGAGAACGTCAAGGAAACTTTCTGACAAAAGCTTGACTTCCATACCGTTTTTATACGTTTAACCACCACTCAGAAACAGATGGATATGCTTCTCGTAAGCAAAAATGAACTAACATGTTCTGCTAAATTATTATGCACAGTGCATATGTACCTTAGCTGACGTACTACGTCGACACTGCATGATGACCACAGAGTTTCGCCCTGTGTTCCTCTCGAAGGCGACATTATGAAACCCTCCTTCGAACACCGG